>CAKJTW010000047.1:8725357-9977142 GCA_917880005.1 Nanger dama
TGTGAAGTCAAGTAGGCATTAAGAAGCATCACTATAAACAGCTAGTGGAGGTGATGGAATTCCAGTTGAGCTGTTTCAAATCCTGAAAGATGATGCTGTGAAAGTGCTGCACTCAATAGCCAACAAATTTGGAAAACTCAGCATTGACCACAGGACTGGAAAAGATCAGTTTTCATTCTAGTCTCTAAGAAAGGCAATCTCAAAGAATGTTCACAGTTGTACTCACCTCTACTACTACTACTACTAAGTCGCTTCCAGTCGTGTCCGACTCTGCGCAACCCCATAGACAGCAGCCCACCAGGCTCCCCCATCCCTGGGATTCTCCAGGCAAGAACACTGGAGTGGGTTGCCATTTCCTTCTCCAGTTTTCCTTTAAAATTGGAGGAAGTTACGGTTCAGTACACACAGGCAAAGTCGTATCTGACTCTTTGTGACCCCATGGACTGTAGCCCACCAGTCTCCTCTGTTCATGGAATTCTCTAGGCAAGAATACTGGAGTAGGTTGCCATTCCCTTCTCCAGGGAATCTTCCCGATTCGGGGATCAAACCCAGGATCTCCTGCATTGCAAGCAGATTCTTTACTACCTGAGCCACGAAGAAAGCCCTTTCACACACAGGCAAAGGAGCCACAGTGGACTCCTAAAACATGTAAAATAATTCTCCTGTTCCTTTAATGCAAGATATAAAAAGTTTCCTATCTAACACCTCTTTTCTGTTGTAAGAAATCTGATAGATTTTTCAGTCAAAACCTATTATTCTTTCTTAAGTTCAAGCTGGTTGGCTCCCCATTAAGTATAAAAGTGATTTGTTTAGATAAAAATGAAGTTAAGGTGGCTATGAGCTCAGATGTCAGATATACATTTGTTTACCTAGCTCTGTTAAAGCATATTTAAAACCATTCTGCATAGTATGTCAGGTTATAGGCTGCTCTGGTATCATTTATTGAATAAATTTCTAAATTCTTGTTATGATTAAGGTACTATTACAGTCACTGCTGGATTATACAAGGATAGCAACAATCACATAGAACAAAGGAGCAGAACTGAAGAGTACTCACTTTACACGCCAATAAAGTAATGCTCAACATTCTCCAAGCCAGGCTTCAGCAATACATGAACTGTGAACTTCCAGATGTTCAAGCTGATCTTAGAAAAGGCAGAGGAAGCAGTATTTGTGTTGCCTTGAATACTGAGGAGTCAGAGATCAAATTCCCAACATCCATTGGATCATCGAAAAAGGAAGAGAGTTCCAGAAAAACATCTATTTCTGCTTTATTTATTATGCCAAAGCCTTTGACTGTGTGGATCACAATAAACTGTGGAAAATTCTTCAAGAGATGGGAATACCAGACCATCTGACCTACCTCTTAAGAAATCTGTATGCAGGTCAAGAAGTAACAGCTAGAACTGGACATGGAAGAGCAGACTGATTGCAAACACGAAAAGGAGTACATCAAGATTATATATTGTCACCCTGCTTATTTAACTTACATGCAGAGTATATCATGAGAATGCTGGGTTGGAAGAAGCACAAGCTGGAATCAAGATTGATGGGAGAAATATCAGTAACCTCAGATATGCAGATGACACCAACATTATGGCAGAAAATGAAGAAGAACTAAAGACCTCTTGATGAAAGTGAAAGAAGAGAGTGAAAAAGTTGGCTTATAGCTCAACATTCAAAAATGAAGATCATGGCATCCAGTACCATCATTTCATGGCAAATAAATGGGGAAACAGTGGCATATTTTATTTTGGGGGGCTCCAAAATCACTGCAGATGATGATTGCAGCCATGAAATTAAAGGATGCTTACTCCTTGGGAGGAAAGTTATGACAAACCTAGATAGCATATTAAAAAGCAGACATTACTTTGCCAACAAAGGTCCGTCTAGTCAAGGCTGTGGTTTTTCCAGTGGTCGTGTATGGATATGAGAGTTGGACTGTGAAGAAAGCGGAGGGCCAAAGAATTGATGCTTTTGAACTGTAGTGTCGGAAAAGACTCTTGAGAATCCTTTGGACTGCAAGGAGATACAACCAGTTCTTCCTAAAGGAGATCAGTCCTGGGTGTTCATTGGAAGGATTGATGCTAAAGCTGAAACTCCAGTACTTTGGCCACCTGATTGGAAGAACCAAACCACTGGAAAAGACCCTGATGCTGGGAAAGATTGAGGGCCAGAGAAGGGGAAGACAGAGGATCAGATGGTTAGATGGCATCACTGACTCAGTGGAGATGAGTTTGAGTAAATCTGGGAGTTGGTGATTGACAGGGAGGCCTGGTGAGCTGTGGTCCATAGGGTCTCTAAGGATCAGACACGACTGAGTGACTGAACTGAATGAAAAAACATTTCAGCAAGGATGGGCACAATAAAGTATAGAAATGGTATGGACTTAACAGAAGCAGAAGATATTAAGAAGTGTTGACAAGAATGCTCAGAAGAACTACACAAAAAAATCTTCGTTACCCAGATAACCACAATGATGTGATTATTCACCTAGAGCCAGACATCCTGGAATGCAAAGTCAAGTGGGCCATAGGAATCATTACTATGAACAAAGTTAGTGGAGGTGATGGAATTCCAGTTGAGTTAATTCAAATCCTAAAAAATGATGCTGTGAAAATGTTGCACTCAATATGCCACCAAATTTGGAAAACTCAGCAGTGGCCATGGGGCTGGAAAAGGTCAGTTTTCATTCCAATCCCTAAGACAGGCAAAGCCAAAAATTTCCAAACTACCACACAATCACACTCGTCTCACACGCTAGCAAAGTAATGCTCAAAATTCTCCAAGCCAGGCTTCAACAATACATTAATCATGAACTTCTGGATGTTCAAGCTGATTTTAGAAAAGGCAGTGGAACCAGTATTCAAATTACCTATAACCGTTGGATCTTAGAAAAGCAAGAGAGTTCCAGAAAAATATCTATTTCTGCTTTATTGACTATACCAAAGCCTTTGACTGTGTGGATCATAGTAACCTGTGGAAAATTCTGAAGGAGATGGGAATACCAGACCACATGACTTGACTCCTGAGAAATCTGTATGCAGGTCAAGAAATGAAAGTTAGAACCTAACATGGAACTGCAGACTGGTTCCAAATCAGAAAAGGAGTATGTCAAGGCTATATATTATCACCCTGCTTATTTAACTTATATGCAGAGTACATCATGAGAAATGCTGGGCTGGAAGAAGCACAAGCTGGAATCAAGATTTGCCAGGAGAAATATCAGTAGCCTCAGAAATGCAGATGACACCACACTTATGGCAGAAAGTGAAGAAGAACTAAAGAGCCTCTTGATGAAAGTGAAAGAGGAGAGTGAAAAAGTTGGCTTAAAGCTCAATATACAGAAAATGAAGATCATGGCATCTGGCTCCATCACTTCATGGGAAATAAATGGGGAAACAGTGGAAACAGTGTCAGACTTTATTTTGGGGGCTCCAAAATCACTGCAGATGGTGAGTGCAGCTTTGAAATTAAAAGATACTTGCTCCTTTGAAGAAAAGCTATGATCAACCTGACAGCATATGAAAAGCATAGACATTTATTTGCCAAAAAGGCCCATCTAGTCAAAGCTGTGGTTTTTCCAGTAGTCATGTATAGATGTGAGAGTTGGATTATAGAGAAAGTTGAATGCCGAAGAACTGATGCTTTTGAACTGTGGTGATGGAGAAGACTCTTGAGAGTCCCTTGGACTGCAAGGAGATCCAGCCTGTCAATCTTAAAGGAAATCTGTCTTGAATATTCTTTGGAAGGACTGATGCTGAAGCTGAAACTCCAATACTGTCAACCTGATGTGAATAACTGACTCATTGGAGAAGACCTTGATGCTGGGAAAGATTGAAGGTGGGAGGAGAAGGGGATGACAGAGGATGAGATGTTTGTATGGCATCACTTACGCAATGCACATGAATTTTAGTAAGTTCCAAGAGGTTGGTGATGGACAGGGAAGCCTGGCATGCTCCAGTCCATGGGATCACAAAGAGTCAGACACCACTGAGTGACTGAACTGAACTTAACTGAGTTGAGTAAATCTGGCACTGGAAATTTTGAAGCTACAAGTAAGAACACGATAATAACAAATTTTATAAACTAAGGTATGATAACAAGAAGCAGGACCATCAGGACTTGCATACAATTTTATCTATAACTGAGATGGTCAATTATGTATTAGAATTCAATGAGTATGGATAAATTAATGAAACAAATATGGAGAAACTTCAGGTGTATTGACATTTCTTACTCTTTTTCTATTTGATTGACTTCAGTAAAACATGTAAATCCATAGGAAATTTATTTTCAATCATTGAGACAGCAAGGCCAAATAGATAAACTGTTCTACAAAAATAATCCATCTTTCACGCTGTTTTTGACTAAAGTCAAAAGATAACTTGCTAAAATAAAAGAAATCTCTTGCAAAAAAATCTAGTAAGTTTCAAGAAAATGTTGATCATATATTCACTGAGAATTTATTTTAACTTAAATCCTATGGCAAGTAATATAAAGGCACAAATATATATATATATATATATGATAGTTCAGTTCAGTTCACTCAGTCATGTCTGACTCTTTGTGACCCCATGAATTACAACACTCCAGGCCTCCCTGTCCATCACCAACTCCTGGAGTTCACTCAAACTCATGTCTATCGAGTCAGTGATGCCATCCAGCCATCTCATCCTCTGTTGTTCCCTTCTCCTCCTGCCCCCAATCCCTCCCAGGATCAGAGTCTTTTCCAGTGAGTCAGCTCTTCACATGAAGTGGCCAAAGTACTGGAGATTCAGCTTTAGCATCATTCCTTCCAAAGAACATCCAGGGCTGATCTCCCTTAGAATGGACTGGTTGGATCTCCTTGCAGTCCAAGGGACTTTCAGGAGTCTTCTCCAACACCACAGTTCAAAAGCATCAATTCTTCAGCACTCAGCTTTCTTCACAGGACAACTCTCAAATCCATACATAACTACAGGGAAAACCATAGCCTTGACTAGACGGACCTTAGTGGGCAAAGCAATGTCTCTGCTTTTGACTATGCTATCTAGGTTGGTCATAACTTTCCTTCCAAGGAGAAAGTGTCTTTTAATTTCTTGGCTGCAATCACCATCTGCAGTGATTTTGGAGCCCCCCCTCAATATAAAGTCTGAAATGACCGAATGATCTCTGTTCGTTTCCAAGGCAAACCATTCAATATCACTGTAATCCAAGTCTATGCCCCAACCATTAACACTGAAGAAGCTGAATTTGAATGGTTCTATGAATACCTACAAGACCTTTTAGAACTAACACCCGAAAAAGATGTCCTTTTCATTATAGGGGACTGGAATGCAAAAGTAGGAAGTCAAGGAAGACCTGGAGTAATAAGCAAATTTGGCCTTGGAGTATGGAATGAAGCAGGGCTAAGGCTAATAGAGTTTTGCCAAGAGAACACACTGGTCATAGCAAATACCCTCTTCCAACAACACAAGAGAAGACTACACATGGACATCACCAGATGGTCAACACTGAAGCCAGATTGATTATATGCTTTGCAGCCAAAGATGGAGAAGTTCTATACAGTCAGCAAAAACAAGACTGGGAGTTGACTGTGGCTCAGATCATGAACTCCTTATTACCAAATTCAGACTCAAATTGAAGAAAGTAGGGAAAACCACTAGACCATTCAGGTATGACCTAAAGCAAATCTCTTATGATTATACAGTGGAAGTGAGAAATAGATTTAAGGGACTAGATCTGATAGATAGAGGGCCTGATGAACTATGGACTGAGGTTCATGACATTGTACAGGAGACAGGGATCAAGATCATCCTCATGGAAAAGAAATGCAAAAAAGAGAAATGGCTGTCTGGGGAGGCCTTACAAATAACTGTGAAAAGAAGTGAAGTGAAAAGCAAAGGAGAAAAGGAAAGTTAAAAGCATCTGAATGCAGAGTTCTAAAGAATAGCACAAAGAGATATATATGATAAGGTAGTCCCAATTCTTAGTAAATTTAAATTTTATTTAGAGAAAATAAATAAACAATGATACTTTTCCCCTGTAATATCCTCATTTTCCTGTAGTCATTGATCTCTCTACTCATCTCTCTAAGTTCTTAAAATAACTGATTTGTATACATACTCATTTATATGTTAAAGGGATATATATATATCAGTTCAGTTCATTTCAGTCACTCAGTCATGTCCAACTCATTGAGACCCCATGAATTGCAGCATGCCAGGCCTCCATATATATATATATATATATATATATATATATATATATATATATATGTAAAAATTTCACTTCTATTTATCCTAGGCCCTTTGAATGGAATCCTTTCCTGGGAGTATCAAGGAGATAATTAAGGCAGAAAGATCTTCAAATTTTTTGATCAGACTTATTGCTAGAACTCATAATAGTAATAGAATAGAATCTACAGTGTGTCTCTCACACTGGATTACCACAGTCATCTACAGCCTGGATTACCTCCTATTCCACCAACTAGAACAGCTAAAGTAACCCAGAAGGCATCATCTTCTATTACTATGTATCTTTTATGTGTGATCTTAACCTTTTATCACTATTCAAATATCTCTTAAATATCCTCTATAAACATTTCCCCAGAATGATCTCTTCCACTTTTTAGCTATTTGCTTTGTGTATTTTTTTAAATTATGTTTTGTTAGTGTCAGAAAGTTACCCTGAACATGGACGTGCAGAAGTGATATCTGCACAGTATGGCTTAATTTGGAATTCTCTGCCAAAATGATGGATTTCAACTCACATTTCACCACATTCACCCACTGGAACTATGAAAATACTGTGCATATTCTCCTTATCTTGTTCATTCCTGCCAATATCTCCTCTTATTTCAGTGATGTTATGCCCCCTATCTTTTTATCTAACTGAATTTCAGACATTTTCCTATGGATTGTGATAACTATTATTTACATATTTATTTCTAAAAATTGCATTTCCCTGTAAAATGTAGCCTAACTTTGTCTCTTTCAAACCTTTTTATTTTAAACAGTGATGGCTATCATTCTTCTGTGACTTTAATTTTGAAGGGAGGGGAGATTACATGAGCTCAGAAAAAGATCAAATTAAATATTTTAATGATCTTGTTGTGGCAAAGTGTGCCTGCCTGGCTAATGTTGATCCAGAGGACACTTTTTTTCCTGAACAGACTTTGTCAGATTTTGGAGCGGCCCTGGGATTACAGCCTAATTCTGAGTTCAAACTGTAGAATTCTTTTGGAAAATGTATATATTGTAACTGGAAAACCTGAAACAAAGTTTCAGTCAACTTTTAGTGTGCAAAAAACAGTTATTAAAGAACACTCAGGAGCTGGCAGATAACAGAATTAGAAGCAGAATGACTTCATTTTAGCCATTAATCCCATGAAATATTGTCACACTGTAACATATGTTTATCTTACCTTAAATGTTTAGCAAATTTTAGAATGTATAAATTTAAACTGTAATATGTCTCTAACATCTACTTAGATAACTATAGTTTGTTCTACTTTTAAATTCTCACAACTTTTGGAAATTACTTGAACTGTTTCCAAAAAACTAGGGTACGACTTATTATCCATTCCATCTCCATATATTTTTAAAGAAACTGAACTCATTAAAAAATGAAAAATTAATTTCCTTTATGTCACTGCATTTTTTAAGGAAATTCTACATAGAAAACTTTGAATTGGTCAATAAATAAGTTAAAACAACCAAAAATATTTTCTAGTTACTTATGGTATATGTAAATTCTTTGGATTGAAATAAAGCATAGAAACAATTAATAGCAGTACTTTAATAAGATTCAAGAGAAATTGAAGTATGAGTTATGCATTAGGGATATGGCAATATGTCATATCTATCTACAGGTAATTAATGAAAAACAATTGTGGACAAGAAGACTGAACAAATGTAAGAAGTCCCACCTCACTCCCCAAATATGTATGTCAAAACGATAGTCAATAAATATAATTTTGAAAGTTTTAATTCAATAGAAATTTCCTGGATATCAAAAATTAATTGCTAGACCACAGAGTGATTAGCAGTTGTCATGATTTATCTGATGGGGGCAAAGATCAGATGCACTCTTGAATGAGTATAGTGAAAATTACATCATAGGAAAACTGTAGGTTAGGCCACAGGCTTGGATCAGGGATGAAATATTTCAGATAGGGCCAGAAAGCAAATAAAACTTGAAATTATCTGCCTAGTAATTTTAGCATCATTGTTGAGGTTAGTCTGTGGGTAGAAATGAACTTACCTTTGAGAAATTACAATCCCAGACTCAAAAAGTTGATTCACAAGGGAATATTAATATAATTAGAGAGGTGCAAAAGGTCAAAAAGAAAAATGAACAATCAAGGAAAGGAGAGATAATAGAGCAAAATAAAATATTTAAATAATGCTTATGTTTAAACTGTTCCATCAGTTTGAAAACATAGATCACAAAATAAGAAAATGAAAATGCAGAAATTGTATTGGTGAATATTAAATGATCACTACAGTTTTTAAAATATATTAAAATTAAAAAGTACAATATATTTTTAAAAACTTTGGGAAAGTAGGTAATTCAGAGATAAAAATGTTTAAACATGCAAATATTTAATTTTAAAATTGTTATTTTATTTATATTCTTTCATATATTCATCTATTTAGTCATATTCATTTATTCTTCTATGTATACAATACATATATCTACATAGTTATTAACAGTTTTGGCTGACAGTAACAAATTATATTTTATTCTGATTTAAATAAAGAACTTTGGAACATAAAAACTTACAAATATTGAAAGTAAGCAATGATATAAAATACAGATATATTACACATATATTTTAATATCTTTTCCAGAAGTCTTTTTTCCTTATATTTAAATATGTTATTTATCTGAATAATGCATTTTTATGTAATGTGAGGAAGAAAGAAGTCAAACTTTGTTTTAGTCCAGGTGTACAGTTAATTATGAAATCACAATTTTTTAAAACAAAAATAGCTTTCTCATTGAATTATAAAGAAGACTTTTGTTATGTATCAAACTCAGAAATAGAAGCTTAGGAATGGTGCTATAAGAATAATAGGAAATTTGGAAAATAAATATTTAAATTTATACATTTTTAAACAAGCAGAAATTTGAAAAATAAAAATTAAAGTGAATGGGGAAACTGACCCAGCAATCCCACTGCTGGGCATACACACGGAGGAAACCAGAACTGAAAGAGATACATGTACCCCAATGTTCATCACAGCACTGTTTGTAATAGCCAGGACATGGAAGCAACCTAGATGTCCATCAGCAGACAAATGGATAAGAAAGCAGTGGTACATATACACAATGGAGTATTACTCAGCCATTAAAAATAATACATTTGAATCAGTTCTAATGAGGTGGATGAAACTGGAACCGATTATATAGACTGAAGTAAGCCAGAAAGAAAAACACCAATACAGTATACTAACACGTATATATGAAATTTAGAAAGATGGTAATAATAACCCTGTATGTGAGACAGCAAAAGAGACACAGATGTATAGAACAGTCTTTTGGACTTGTGGGAGAGGGAGAGGGTGGGATGATTTGGGAGAATGGCATTGAGACATGTATAATATCATATAAGAAACAAATCGCCAGTCTAGGTTTGATGCAGGGTGCAGGATGCTTGGGGCTGGTGCACTGGGATGACCTGGAGGGATGGTGTGGAGGAGAGGGGGGGAAGGGGGAGGAGGTTCAGGATTGGGAACACGTGTATACCCATGGCAGATTCATGTTGATGTGTGGCAAGACCAATAAAATATTGTAAAGTAAAAAAAATAATAATAATAATTTAAAAAATTTTTAAGGTGTATTATAGATAAATAGTTCTAAAATATGCAAAAAGTTTTTCTATCAATTTTAACGGAAAGATAACAACATCTAAAGAAAAGTGAATCAAAGAGAACTTTAACTAGAAATTTCATGAAATAAGCATGACAGCATATACATTTAAAGGCACTTTCAATATCTCTACTTGTAAAAGAATTTAAAGATAACTTCAAATTAAAAGTTCACAAATACAAAAGCCAAACAATTTTAGATATGGAGCTCTATATGAAGAAATAAAACATACTGTTACCATACAAGAATTACATAAAGAATTACAAGAATTCAAGAATTCTTGAATTCATACAAGAATTACATAAAATCAATTAGAAAAGAGTCAAATCTTTGTCTAGTAAATGGTAAGAATTTTCATGTTACATTGTTTATGGAGAAAAAGTAACTTCTCAGTGAAATGACCCAACCTTTGTAAAATAGCAAAGGGAACAATTCCTCATCTGTACATGCATGTGCACACATGTGAATGTGTTTATGAGCATGACATTATTGCTGCTTTAGAGTGATAAAGGACTTCCCTTGTAGCTCAGCTGGTAAAGAATCTGGCTGCAGTGTAGATAGAAACCTCGTTCGATTCCTGGGTCAGGAAGATGCACTGGAGAAGGGATAGGGTACCCATTCCAATGTTCTTAGGCTTCCCTAGTGGTTTAGCTGGTGAAGAATCTGCCCACAGTGCGGGAGCCCTGGGTTAGGAAAGTCTCTTAGAGAAGGGAATAGCTACCCACTCCAGTATTCTGGCCTGAAGAATTCCACAGGCTGTATATCCAGGAGGTCGGAAAGAGTCAGACATGACTGAGCAGCTTTCACTTTCACTTTAGAGTGATAAAAGATGGACAGGAAGAAGATTGGGAAAGGAAAACAAAGAAGAAAAGATATCAAAGAATTGGAAGGGAAGAAATAAAATTGTCTCTGTTTACAGATTATATGTTTTTATATATGGAAGCTAAATTAGTTTTTCACTGAAAACAATATCAAACTATTTTTAAGAAATACATACACATTGAATAAGTGTATGGTAAAGTTTACAAGTTGAGATTAATAAAAATGATTGAGATATAGACAAAGCTAGTCTTGGACATTCATCATCTTAATATACAGTCTACAATAAACTAATACTTTTAAAAACTGATACATTACTTTTTGTCTTATACATATTGTGTATATTCAAACATCTTGTTAACTAAAGATGTCCATTAAGTCTAAATATATCCATAAAAGTTATCTCTATTCATTTCAGTTCAGTCACTCAGTCGTGTCTGACTCTTTGTGACGCCATGGGCCGTGGCATGCCAGGCCTCCCAGTCCATCACCAACTCCCGGAACTTACTCAAACTTGTCCATTGAGTCAGTGATGCCATCCAACCATCTCATCATCTGTCATCCCCTTCTCCTGTTTCAATCTTTCCCAGCATCAGGGTTTTTCAGTTCTTCACATCAAGTGGCCAAAGTATTAGAGTTTCAGATTCAACATCAGGCCTTCCAGTGAATATTCAGGACTGATTTCCTTTAAAATGGACTGGTTGGATCTCCTTGCAGTCCAAGGGACTCTCAAGAGTCTTCCCCAACACCACAGTTCAAAAGCATCAATTCTTCAGCACTCAGCTTTCTTTATAGTCCAACTCTCACATCCATACATGACTACTGGAAAAACTGTAGCTTTGACTAGACAGACATTTGTTGGCAAAGTAATGTCTCTGCTTTTTAATATGCTGTCTAGGTTGATCATAGCTTTCCTTCCAAGGAGTAAGCATCTTTTAATTTCATGTCTGCAGTCACCATCTGCAGTGATTTTGGAGCCCTTCCCTCCAAAAAAGTCTGCCACTATTTCCATTGTTTCCCCATCTATTTGCCATGAAGTGATGGTACTGGATGCCATGATCTTAGTTTTCTGAATGTTGAGCTTTAAGCCAACTTTTTCACTCTCCTCTTTCACTTTTATCAAGAGGACTTTAGTTCTTCTTTGCTTTCTGCCATAAGGGTGGTGTCATCTGCATATCTGAAGTCATAGATATTTCTCCCTGCAGCCTTAATTTCAATTTGTGCTTCATCCAGTCCAGAATTTCTCATGATGTACTCTGCATATAAGTTAAATAAGCAGGGTGACAATATATAGCCTTGATGTATTCTTTTCCCAATTTGGAACTGGTCTGTTGTTCCATGTCCACTTCTAACTATTGCTTCCTGACCTGCATATAGATTTCTCAGAAGGCAGGTCAGGTTGTCTGGTATTCCCATCTCTTGAAGAATTTTTCAGTCTGTTTTGATCCACACAGACAAAGCTTTGGCATAGTCAATAAAGCAGAAATACGTGTTCTGATACTCTTTTGCTTTTTTGATATCCAACGGATGTTGTCAATTTGGTCTCTGATTCCTCTGCCTTTTCCAAATCCAGCTTGAACATCTGGAAGTCCATAGTTCATGTACTGTTGAAGCCTGGCTTGGAGAATTTTGAGCATTACTTTGCTAGCCTGTGAGATGAGTGCAATTGTTCAGTAGTTTGAACTTTCTTTGCTATTGTCTTTTGGGGGATTGGAATGAAAACTAACTTTTTCCAGTCCTGTGACCACTGCTGATGACCACTGCTGAGTTTTCAAAATTTGTTGGCATATTGAATGCAGCACCTTCCTAGCATCATCTTTTAGAATTTGAAATAGCTCAACTGGAATTCATCACCTCCAGTAGCTTTGTTCGTAGTGATGCTTCTTAAGGCCCACTTGACTTTGCATTTCAGAATGTCTGATTCTAGACAAATGATCACACCATCGTGATCATCTGGGCCATGAAGATCTTTTTTGTATAGTTCTTCCGTGTATTCTTGCCACCTCTTCTTAATATCTTCTGCTTCTGTTAGGTCCATACATTTTCTGTCCTTTATTGTGCCCATCTTTGCATGAAATATTCCCTTTGTATCTCTAATTTTCTTGAAGAGATATCTAGTCTTTCCCATTCTATTATCTCACCATGTTTATTATCCTTTCAAAAACAGCCCAGTCCTGACTATTAGGCACTTTGGAAAAAATTGCTCCATTGTTTTCTCAGACTAATAAAGATGTTCATTCAAGTTGTCAGCTAGGATAGATATAATAAGAAATCAATTTTAGCTATAAAATTATAGTTTCATCTTGGCAGTGGTCTAGGAATATCACTTACTTTATTTCTAATTCTGAGATATATACAAAATATAAGTAGGCATTTGAAACTCAATAAAAAATTTATATGAAGGAAATACTGGAACTTAGATTTTATGAAAAAATCTAGATTTCAAGTTATGTTTCTGTTTCCTCAGTAACATATAATTACTCATTTCAATTAACTGATTTGAACCCAGTCACCACATTAACTAAATTAACTGACCATATTAAACTATTAAGTTATCTTCTAGCTCTATAAATTTATAATTTTTAACATTTATGATTTTATTGAATTGCAATTTTTCAATTATGAAACAATAGCCATTGTTACATTAGTATTTCACTGAGAATGAGAAATACATTGATGATATTTCTGCAGGCCAATTTTTTCCCATACAACTGGAAAGTCATTAATACATTCATGCCCTTTGATCTGGCTATTCTCGTCCTAGAAATTTATTTTAAGGAAATAATTAGAAACCCTTGGAAAGTTTTGTCAACAAGAAATTTTACTACATGTTATATGTGTGTTCATGTGTGCTAAGTCACTTTGGTTGTGTCTGACACTTTGTGATCTTATGGACTGCTCTGTCTTAGGAGTTTTCAGGCAAGAATACTGGACTGGGTTGCCATGCCCTCCTCAAGGGGACTTTCCTGACCCATGGGTCCCTGAACTCAAGTCTCATATCTCCTGTGTTTTGGCAGGCTGGTTCTTTACCACTACCACATCTTGGAAGACCCACCACAGGTTTTATACTATAATATAAAAAGAGAGGTTAATATAAGGCACTTAACTGATAGTGTATGAAGTCATTTTATAGGATGTTCTTAAGTCTAGAAATAGAATAAATTTGTGTTTACAAACAGTGTTAGTTAAAACAGATAATGTATAATTTTATTTATTTCAGGTGAAGTACCTCTAAATTCAAACATGTAATATAGTTGTTAGCTTAAAAGAAGTACAATAAATATATGAAACATCCCAAAGTGAGGAGACATGGGAGAAATAGGGTCAATGAATAAATGTGCTATCTGGAATGGGCAATATTAAAGCAGTCACCGAGTAAAACATTTAATAATTGTGTAACAAATTGTTTTTTTAATAATACATATCCCACTACCCCTATATTTATTTCCATTACCTGATTCTCAGATCACATGCTGTATAAGTTTCTACCTGCCGCCTACACTAATCTGAACTCTGCAGTGCCAACCTTTTAACCTAACAAACTCCGTTAAGTGCTTTAGGCTAGGAAATTCCCTAACATTGTAAGTTAGGCCAACGGCTTCTATAATCCTCTCAAAGTTTGTTAAATATAATTTTCCTTATTTTATGTGAAGTTTTAAAAATTTACAGAAGTCTTAACTTCCATAAAAGTGACTTTATCCCCAGATCCCAGAAATGTTCTGTTGCACAAATGTTTACCATCATTACAGTAGAGACATACACAGGAAATATTAGAAGTAATCAACTATCTCCAATCAAAACTCAAGCTAATTTCACCCAATTACCTGTTGAATCTATTGCTGAATGAACATTGATGAAAAGAGAAAATGAGAGTGAGAGAAAATGAGGGAAATCAGAAGAGACATCATTAACCAAAAAATAAATAAATTCTCAAGCCTGAATGTCATGCACCTGAATATTGTAAAAGATTTTCAGGTTCACAACACTATAAGAAAGAAAAATTGACATGAAATTTCAGAACACTATCAATATAGACTTACAAATGAGAAGAGAGAGAAAGAAAGAAAGAGAGAGAGAAAAGGATATCCCCCAGTTCTAAGCTTAGGAGAATCTCATAAATCCCATACAGTCAGACATGTTAATAAAAGCATTCAATTTGATGATACAAAGTTCCTCAGGAAAACAACTTAGCTTTGATGTAGTCTGTGCAGATGTAGAGATAAAATTCTTCACATTTGATAAAACTGACTAGATAGAAGCCATTCTTTAACAAACCGGTATGGTGTACAAAGTAGTGGATCAGCAAAACGTGTGCCTATGAAGAACCTCTGCACACAAATTACCAAACAAAATTATTTACAATGATTAATAGAAATGCATGTCATAGTAAATGAGCTTTGAGGGGCATTATATGTATGAGTGTACTTTTGTGTCCATGTATATGTTTAATTGTTTTGAAATTGATATCATTATTATTAGATCATATGGCATCCTTAGTTCTTGTAAACCATTTACTGATCTTTACAATTCCTATGTTGCACAACTCTTTCAGATATCATCAAATGTAAAGTAAAACCTGAAAGGATTTAATACTTGGCATCAAGGTAAATTATTAAAAATATTTGTTCTTTAGTAAAAGACCATGATGCTGGAAAAGATTGAGGGCAGGAGGAGAAGAGGGCTACAGTGAATGAGAGGGTTGGATGACATCACTTACTTAGTGGACATGAGTTTAAGCAAATACAGGGAGAGAGTGAAGGACAGGAAAGCCTAGCATGTTACAGTCCATGGGGTCTCAAAAAGTCAGACATGACTTAGCTATTGAACAACAACGAACAAATTTATTGGTAATTATGTCCACTTAAGTAAGGAACTTTTCTGATTTGTTTATATAATTATAAAATCCTTGTTTAAGTCTTGATCTATGTATGTAAGAGTGAGACTCTGCTGCTGCTGCTAAGTCACTTCAGTCATGTCCAACTCTGTGCGACCTCATAGATGGCAGCCCACCAGGCTTCTCTGTCCCTGGAATTCTCCAGGAAAGAATACTGGAATGGGTTACCATTACCTTCTCCAGGGGATTTTCCCAACCCAGGGATCAAACCCAGGTCTCCTGCCCTGCAGGCGGAGTCTTTACTTTCTTAGCCACTGGGCTATCCTAGGGAATATGATTGCCTTCACTGGGCTGTGTGTTGGATGGTGTAACTGGTGGCCTATTCTACTGGAGCAAGTCATTCATGGTGATTGCTTAACCATCCTTGATGGTGTTATTTCCATCTTCATTCTAGCTGGTGCTGCTGAATTTCAAAGAACAATTTGCCTTCTCAATCTGCACAGTCATCTGACCTCACACCTCAGGCAGGCACATGAAGTTTATTCCTCAGCTCTCACCATTCTTTCTCAAAAGATTATTTGAGAGTTAATAAATATTTTCAAATGGATAAGTACCATGAGGAACAAGAAGGTCGCCGGTCTCTGATCCACACATTACATAGTTACGTCTAACTTAATCTGACTAAGATCTTATAGATTTAGGGCCTCTCTGAGAAACACATAACCTCCAAAGTCTATGTCAAGATATGAAGCAATAGGTCCTGTGTTAGTTTGCTTGGGCTTCCAAAAAACTTACTACAGACTAGTGGATTAAAAAATAGAAATGTAACTTTTCATAGTTCTATGGGCTGGAAAGTCCAAGAATGAGGGATCAGCAAGTATAATTTATCCTGAGGTCTGTGTTCTCGAATTGCAAATGTCTGTCACCTTGCTGTGTCCTCACATAGTATTTTCTCTGTGAACATGTTTAACTGGCTATTCTTCTTCTTCTTATAAGAAACCACCAAAATGTATTTCTCTCATATCCTTATGATATCCAGATGGCTCAGTGGTAAAGCCAAATTCAGATTAAATTGAAGAAAAAAGGGAAAACTACTAGACCATTCAGGTATGACCTAAATCAAATTACTTATGATTATACAGTGAAAGTGAGAAATAGATTAAAGATATTAGATCTCATAGACAGAGTGCCTGAAGAACTATGGATGGAGATTTGTGACATTGTATAGGAGAGAGGAATCAAGATTATCCTCAAGAAAAAGAAATGCAAAAAGCAAAATGTCTGTCTGAGGAGGCCTTACAAATAGCTGTGAAAAGAAGAAAAGTGAAACACAAAGGGGAAAAGAACAGATATGCCCATTTGAACGCATGCAGAGTTCCAAAGACAGCAAAGAGAGGTAAGAAAGCATTCCTCAGTGATCAGTGTAAAGAAATAGAGGAAACAATAGAATGGGAAAGACTAGAGATCTCTTCAAGAAAATTGGAGATACCAAGGGAACATTTCCTGCAAAAATGGGCACAATAAAGGACAGAAAAGGTATGGACCTAACAGAAGCAGAAGATATTAAGAAGTGGCAAGAATACACAGAAGAACTATACAAAAAGAATCTTCATGACCCAGATAATCACAATGGTGTGATCACTCACCTAGAGCCAGACATCCTGGAATGCTAAGTCAAGAAGGACTTAGGAAGCATCACTAGGAACAAAGCTAGTGGAAGTGATGGAATTCCAGTGGAGCTATTTCAGATCCTTAAAGATGATGGTATGAAAGTGCTGAACTCAATATGCTAGCAAATTTGGAAAATTCAGCAGTGGCTACAGGATTGGAAAAGGTCAGTTTCATTCCAATCGCCAAAAAGTCAATTCCAAAGAATGTTCAACTGCTAAGTTGCTTCAGTCGTGTCTGACTCTGTGCGACCCCATAGACAGCAACCCATCAGGCTCCATTGTCCCTGGGGTTCTCCAGGCAAGAGCACTGGAGCTGGTTGGCATTTCCTTCTCCAATGCATGAAAGTGAAAAGTGAAAGTGAAGTTGCTCAGTCATGTCCAACTTTTAGCAACCCCATGGACTGCAGCCTATCAGGCTCCTCCATCCATGGGATTTTCCAGGCAAGAATACTGGAGTCGGGTGCCATTGCCTGTTCAAACTACCACACAATTGCACTCATCTCACATGCCAGCAAAGTAATGCTCAAAATTCTCCAAGCCAGGCTTCAACAGTATGTGAGCTGTGAACTTCCAGATGTTTAAGCTGGATTTAGAAAAGGCAGAGGAGTCAGAGATCAAATTGCCAGTATCCGTTGGATCACTGAAAAAGAAAGTTCCAGAAAAATATCTACTTCTGCTTTATTGACTATGCCAAAGCCTTTGACTGTGTGGATCACAATAGACTGTGGAAAATTCTTCAAGAGATGGGAATACTAGACCACATGACTTGCCTCTTGAGAAATCTGTATGCAGGTCAAGAAGCAACAGTTAGAACTAGACATGGAATAACAGACTGGTTCCAAATTGGGAAAGGAGTACGTCAAGGCTGTATATTGTCACCCTGCTTATTTAACTTATATGCAGAGTACATCATGAGAAATGCTGGACTGAATGAAGCACAAGCTGGAATCAAGATTGATGGGAGAAATATCAGTAACCTCAGATATTCAGATGACACCACCCTTATGGCAAAAAGTGAAGAAGAACTAAAGAACCTCTTGATGAAATTGAAAGAAGAGAGTGAAAAAGTTGGCTTAAAGCTCAATATCCAGAAAACAAAGATCATGGCATCTGGTCCCATCACTTCATGAAAAATAGATGGTGAAACAGTAGAAACAGTGGCAGACTTTATTTTCTTGGGCTCCAAAATCACTGCAGATGGTGACTGCAGCCATGAAATTAAAAGATGCTTACTCCTTGGAAGGAAAGTTATGAGCAACCTATACAGCATATTAAAAAGCAGAGACATTACTTTGCCAACAAATGTCAGTCTAGTCAAAGCTATGGTTTTTCCAGTAGTGTGTATGGATGTGGGACTTGGACTATAAAGAAATCTGAGCATGGAAGAATTTATGCTTTTAAACAGTGGTGTTAGAGAAGACTCTTGAGAGTCCCCTGGACTGAAAGGAGCTCCAACCAGTCTATCTTAAAGGAAATCAGCCCCGAATATTCATTGGAATGACTAATGTTGAAGCTGAAACTCCAATACTTTGACCTCCTGATATGAAGAACTGACTTATTTGAAAAGACTCTGATGCTCAGAAAGATGGAAGGAGGGAGGAGAAGGTGATGACAGAGGTTGAGATGGTTGGATGGCATCATTGCTTCAATGGACATGAGTTGAGTAATCTCCAGGAGTTGGTGATAGACAGGGAGACCTTGTGGGTTGCATTTCATGGGGTTGCAAATAGTCATACAAGACTGAGTGACTGAACTGATGGATGGTAAAAAAATCCACCTGTCAATGCAGAAGACACAGGAGAGCTGGGTTTGTTCCTGGGTCGGGAAGATCCCCTGGATGAGAAAATGACAACCCATTCCAGTATTCTTAACTGGAGAATCTCATGGGCCGAGGAGACTGTATAGGGTCGCAAAGAGTCAGACATAACTAAGCATGCACAGACAACCTTTTTAAAGATGTTATCTTTGAACATAGCAATGTCGGAGTTTAAAGATAAAGTTCTGGAGAAGGCAATGGCACCCCACTCCAGTACTCTTGCCTGGAAAATCCCATGGACAGAGGAGCCTGGTAGGCTGCAGTCCATGGGGTCGCTGAGAGTTGGACGCGACTCAGTGATAAACATATGAATTGCAGAGCAATGGGATTTCAGTCTGTAAGTTTCAATATTCTCAATTAGTCAACACAATTCAATATTCTGAAAAACCAGTGGATACACCCAGGGACCAGACTCACACTTTCCTCAATGAATAGACACCTCTGTAAGTCCAGTGAAAACTCCAAATGCTCCAGTAGCCCAATCTTTTCTCCAGAATTACCTGAATACTTTGTGCTTCAGTAAATGAAACTGCCCTTCTGACTGCTGGAGGCCTCCTTGACCCTGTTCTGATCTATGATAGGCTTGGTTTGTTAAGATTAATCATATTTTCTCTTCCTTATGACAAGGATTTTAATAAGACTTTTATATGATCCATACTGCCTAAGATGACAAATATTTAAAGGCATTAAAGTTTTCATTTTCATTTGTTTCGATGCATATTTTGATTTCTTTTTGATTTCTTCTGTGATTTGTTGATTATTCAGTAGGGTGTTGTTCAGTCTCCAAATGTTGGAATTTTTAATAGTTTTTCACCTATAATTGAGATCTAACCTTAGTGCATTATGGTCAGAGAAGATGCTTGGGATAATTTCAATTTTTTTGAATTTATCAAGGTTAGATTTATGACCCAGAATGTGATCTATTCTGGAGAAGGTTCCGTGTGCACTTGAGTAAAAGGTGAAATTCATTGTTTTGGGGTGAAATGTCCTATAGATATCAATTAGGTCTAACTGGTCTATTGTATCATTTAACGTTTGCATTTCTTTGTTAATTTTCTGCTTAGTTGATCTGTCCATAGGTGTGAGTGGGGTATTAAAGTCTCCCACTATTATTGTGTTATTATTAATTTCCCTTTCATGCTTGTTAGCAACTGTCTTACATATTGCGGTGCTCCTATGTTGGGTGCATATATATTTATAATTGTTATATCTTCTTCTTGGAATGATCCTTTAATCATTATGTAGTGGCCTTCTTTGTCTCTTTTCACAGCCTTTGTTTTAAAGTCTATTTTATCGGATATGAGTATTGCTACTCCTGCTTTCTTTTGGTCTTTATTTGCATGGAATATCTTTTTCCAGCCCTTCACTTTTAGTCTGTATGTGTCCGTTGTTTTGAGGTGGGTCTCTTGTAAGCAGCATATATAGGGCTCTTGTTTTTGTATCCATTCAGCCAGTCTTTGCCTTTTGGTTGGGGCATTCAACCCATTTACATTTAAGGTAATTATTGATAAGTATGCTCCTGTTGCCATTTACTTTATTGCTTTGGGTTCGGGTTTATACGTCCTTTTTTGTGCTTCCTTTCTAAAGTCTATCCTTTAGTATTTGTTGGAGAGCTGGTTTGGTGGTGCTGAATTCTCTCAGCTTTTGCTTGTCTGGAAAGCTTTTGATTTCTCCTTCATATTTGAATGAGATCCTTGCTGGATACAGTAGTCTTGGCTGAAGGTTATTATCTTTCATCACTTTAAGTATGTCTTGCCATTCCCTCCTGGCCTGAAGAGTTTCTATTGAAAGATAGAAAGCCCTGAGATTAACCCACATACCTATGACACCTTATCTTCGACAAAGGAGGCAAGAATATACAATGGAGTAAAGATAGTCTCTTTAACAGGTGGTGCTGGGAAAACTGGTCAACCACTTGTAAAAGAATGAAACTAGACCCCTCTCTAACACCATACACAAAAATAAACTCAAAATGGATTAAAGATCTAAATGTAAGACCAGAAACTATAAAACTCCTAGAGGAGAACATAGGCAAAACACTCTCCGACATAAATCACAGCAGGATCCTCTATGATCCAACTCCCAGTATACTGGAAATAAAAGCAAAGATAAACAAATGGGATCTAATTAAAATTAAAAGCTTCTGCACAACAAAGGAAACTATAAGCAAGGTGAAAAGACAGCCTTCTGAATGGGAGAAAACAATAGCAAATGAAACAACTGACAAACAACTAATCTCAAAGATGTATAAGCAACTTATGAAGCTCAACTCCAGAAAAATAAATGATCCAATTAAAAAATGGGCCAAAGAACTAAATAGACATTTCTCCAAAGAAGACATACGGATGGCTAACAAACACATGAAAAGATGTTCAACATCACTCATTATCAGAGAAATGCAAATCAAGACCACAATGAGGTACCATTTCACACCAGTCAGAATGACTGCGATCCAAAAGTCTACAAGCAATAAATGCTGGAGAGGGTGTGGAGAAAAGGGAACCCTCTTACACTGCTGGTGGGAATGCAAACTAGTAGAGCCATTATGGAAAACAGTGTGGAGATTCCTTAAAAAATTGCAAATAGAACTGCCTTATGACCCAGCAATCCCACTGCTGGGCATACACGCTGAGGAAACCAGAAGTGAAAGAGACACATGTACCCCAATGTTCATTGCAGCGCTGTTTATAATAGCCAGGACATGGAAGCAACCTAGATGTCCATCAGCAGATGAATGGATAAGAAAGCTGTGGTTCATATACACTATGGAATACTACTCAGCCCTTAAAAAGAATAAATTTGACTCAGTTCTAATGAGATGGATGGAATTGGAACCGATTATACAGAGTGAAGTAAGCCAGAAAGAAAAACACCAATACAGTATACTGACACATATATATGGAATTTAGAAGACAGTAATGATGACCCTACATGTGAGACAACAAGAGACACAGAGGTATAGAGTGGACTTTTGGACTCTGAGGGAGAGGGAAAGGGTGGGATGGTTTGGGAGAATGGCAATGAAACATGTATATTTTCCTGTAAGAAACGAAACGCTAATCTATGTTCAATGTAGGATGCAGGATGCATGGGGCTGATGCACAGGATGATTCAAGTAGAGGATGGGGCGTGGGAGGTGGGAGGGGCTTCGGCATTGGGAGATTGTGTTCACCTATGGCTGATTCGTGTCAATGTATGGCAAAACAAATATAGTATTGTAATTAAAAAAATAAATAAATTTAATTAAAAAATAAAATAAAGACATTAAAGTATTAAAGGTATTAAAGTATTGCACAGGATGATTCACGTAGAGGATGTGGGGTGGGAGGTGGGAGGAGCTTCGGCATTGGGAGGTTGTGTTCACCTATGGCTGATTCGTGTCAATGTATGGCAAAACAAATACAGTATTGTAATTTAAAAATAAATAAATTAATTAATTAAAAAAGAAAGTGTTAGTATAATAAGTAAAATGTGATTTAGCCAATGTTTATTGGTGTTCTTATTGCCTACTTAGACAAAGACTAAAATTAGAGGTTCAAATTAAGTTATTAATTAATATGCCACATATATAGAAAGGGTGGTTAAAAAAATTATAAACAAGATCTAAAGTATGCTGCTTACAGGAAACTCAGTTTCACTTAAGAAACCATGAAGTGGAAACTAAAGTAGTCAAAAATGATATTCTAAACAAATAACCAAAAGAAAACATGAGAGGCTGTATTTATATCACACAAAATAGATGACTGTAAATGCCAAACTATAATGTGGGACAAAAGAAGGCCACTAGATAATGAGAAAAAAAAGGTCAGTTCATCAAGGAGATATAGTGGCTGTAAACATATATTCACCCAACTTTGAAGTACATAAATATGTAAGGCAAATACTAACAGAACGGAAGGGAAAAAAACAGACAGCAAGCAGTACAATAATGATGGAAACTTCAATATCCCACTCTCAACATTGAATCATCCCAACAGAAAAATCAATAAGAAAACAGCAGACTTGAATAAGCCTTTGATCAAGTGGAACTAAGAGACATATACATAAGATTACATCCAATAGCAGTAGAATAAACATTCCTTTCAAGTACTCACAGAACATTCTCAGGATAGATCAGACATTAGATTACAAAACAAGCTGTAATAAATTTAAGAAGACATAAATAATATCAGAGATCTTTTATAATCACAATGGTAAAGAACTAGAAATCAATAATAGAAAAATTGGAAAATTCACGAATATTAAACAAGACAGTGCTGAATAGTCAGAGGCAAAGAAGTCAAAAGGAAAATAAAAAATACCTTGAGACAAATGAAAATCAACTCAAAATGGATGAAATACTTAAGCATCAGATCTGCAATTGTCAGCCTCCTAGAAGAGAAGAGAGGGTTAAAGCTGCTTGATATTCATCTTGGCAGGGATTTTATTTATTTATTTACTTTTGGTCTGACACCAAAAGTATAAGTAATAAAAGAAAAAGAAACAAGTAAGGAATAGTGAGGCAACATCAAACTGAAGGCTTCTGCACAACAAAGGAAACAAGCAACATACTGAAGACACACCTATGGAATGTGGGAAATGTATTTGCAAATCACCTGTCTTACAAGGGCTTAAAATCCAAAATATTTAAGAAGCTCAAATAACTCAAAAGCAAAAATATAAAAAATTATCAAATTTTACAAATGGACAAGAGTTTTGTATAGATATTTCTTAAAACAATGCATATGATCAACGAGTATATGGATGTGTACTCAGTATCTTTCAATCATAGAAATGCAAATGAAAATCACAATGAGATATCACTTTACAGCTATTGACATGGTTACTATCAAGAAGAAAAGTTAACAAGTGTTGGCAACAGGGGCATTAGTACACTGTTGCTGAGACTATAAATTGGTGTAGTCATTACGGAAAGTGATACAGAGGTTTCACAAAAATAAAAATAGAACTATCATATGACCCAAAAATCCTACTTCTGCTTATCCACACAAAAGAAATGAAATCAATATCTTTAAGAAATATATGCCCCCTCATGTTCACTGTAGTATTATTCACAATATCCAAAGAATAACAACAACCAAAATGTCCATTTATGGGCAAATGGATAAAGAAAATGTGGCATATATATCCATGGAATATTATCCAGCCTTATTAAAAGTGTTATTACTATTTGGGACACATGGATGAATCTGAAAGATATTATACTAAGTAAAATGTCTGAAACAGATAGACAAATACTGCATGGTCCCACTTATATCTGAAATTGGAGCCGATTATACAGAGTGAAGAAAGCCAGAAAGAAAAACACCAATACAGTATACTGACACATATATATGGAATTTAGAAGATAGTAATGATGACCTTTTATGTGAGACAACAAAAGAGACTTAGAGGTATAGAACGGACTTTTGGACTCTGAGGGAGAGGGAGAGGGTGGGATGATTTGGGAGAATGGCATTGAAACATGTATACTATCTTGTAAGAATGAAGCGCCAGTCTAAGTTCAATACAGGATGCAGGACGCATGGGCGTGGTGCACGGGATGATCCAGGGAGAGGATGTGGGGTGGGAGGTGGGAGGGGACTTTGGCATTGGGAGATCGTGGACACCTGTGGCTGATTCATGTCAATGTATGGCAAAACAAATACAGTATTGTAATGTAGAATGAAGTATTAAAAAATAAAAAAAATACCAAAAATAAAAATAAATAAATAAATAAATAAGGCAAATTCATAAAAGCAGAATTGAGGGGTTGTTACTACAGGTTGAAAGGTGGTTGGTCAAAAGTTCCAGCTACGCAAAATGAATAAATTCTGGAGAAATAATGTACTATATGGTGATTTTTGTTTAAAATATAGTATTATGTGCTTGAAATTTTCATTTTTAATTAAATTTATTTATTTTTTAAATTACAATACTGTATTTGTTTTGCCATACATTGACACGAATCAGCCATAGGTGAACACAATCTCCCAATGCCGAAGCCCCCTCCCACCTCCCACGCCCCATCCTCTACTTGAATCATCCTGTGCATCAGCCCCATGCATCCTGCATCCTACATTGAACATAGATTAGCGTTTCGTTTCTTACAGGAAAATATACATGTTTCATTGCCATTCTCCCAAACCATCCCACCCTTTCCCTCTCCCTCAGAGTCCAAAAGTCCACTCTATACCTCTGTGTCTCTTGTTGTCTCACATGTAGGGTCATCATTACTGTCTTCTAAATTCCATATATATGTGTCAGTATACTGTATTGGTGTTTTTCTTTCTGGCTTACTTCACTCTGTATAATCGGTTCCAATTCCATCCATCTCATTAGAACTGAGTCAAATTTATTCTTTTTAAGGGCTGAGTAGTATTCCATAGTGTATATGAACCACAGCTTTCTTATCCATTCATCTGCTGATGGACATCTAGGTTGCTTCCATGTCCTGGCTATTATAAACAGCGCTGCAATGAACATTGGGGTACATGTGTCTCTTTCACTTCTGGTTTCCTCAGCGTGTATGCCCAGCAGTGGGATTGCTGGGTCATAAGGCAGTTCTATTTGCAATTTTTTAAGGAATCTCCACACTGTTTTCCATAATGGCTCTACTAGTTTGCATTCCCACCAGCAGTGTAAGAGGGTTCCCTTTTCTCCACACCCTCTCCAGCATTTATTGCTTGTAGACTTTTGGATCGCAGTCATTCTGACTGGTGTGAAATGGTACCTCATTGTGGTCTTGATTTGCATTTCTCTGATAATGAGTGATGTTGAACATCTTTTCATGTGTTTGTTAGCCATCCGTATGTCTTCTTTGGAGAAATGTCTATTTAGTTCTTTGGCCCATTTTTTAATTGGATCATTTATTTTTCTGGAGTTGAGCTTCATAAGTTGCTTATACATCTTTGAGATTAGTTGTTTGTCAGTTGTTTCATTTGCTATTGTTTTCTCCCATTCAGAAGGCTGTCTTTTCACCTTGCTTATAGTTTCCTTTTGTTGTGCAGAAGCTTTTAATTTTAATTAGATCCCATTTGTTTATCTTTGCTTTTATTTCCAGTATACTGGGAGTTGGATCATAGAGGATCCTGCTGTGATTTATGTCGGAGAGTGTTTTGCCTATGTTCTCCTCTAGGAGTTTTATAGTTTCTGGTCTTACATTTAGATCTTTAATCCATTTTGAGTTTATTTTTGTGTATGGTGTTAGAGAGGGGTCTAGTTTCATTCTTTTACAAGTGGTTGACCAGTTTTCCCAGCACCACCTGTTAAAGAGACTATCTTTACTCCATTGTATATTCTTGCCTCCTTTGTCGAAGATAAGGTGTCATAGGTATGTGGGTTAATCTCAGGGCTTTCTATCTTTCAATAGAAACTCTTCAGGCCAGGAGGGAATGGCAAGACATACTTAAAGTGATGAAAGATAATAACCTTCAGCCAAGACTACTGTATCCAGCAAGGATCTCATTCAAATATGAAGGAGAAATCAAAAGCTTTCCAGACAAGCAAAAGCTGAGAGAATTCAGCACCACCAAACCAGCTCTCCAACAAATACTAAAGGATAGACTTTAGAAAGGAAGCACAAAAAGGACGTATAAACCCGAACCCAAAGCAATAAAGTAAATGGCAACAGGAGCATACTTATCAATAATTACCTTAAATGTAAATGGGTTGAATGCCCCAACCAAAAGGCAAAGACTGGCTGAATGGATACAAAAACAAGAGCCCTATATATGCTGCTTACAAGAGACCCACCTCAAAACAACGGACACATACAGACTAAAAGTGAAGGGCTGGAAAAAGATATTCCATGCAAATAAAGACCAAAAGAAAGCAGGAGTAGCAATACTCATATCCGATAAAATAGACTTTAAAACAAAGGCTGTGAAAAGGGACAAAAAAGGCCACTACATAATGATTAAAGGATCAATCCAAGAAGAAGATATAACAATTATAAATATATATGCACCCAACATAGGAGCATGGCAATATGTAAGACAATTGCTAACAAGCATGAAAGGGGAAATTAATAATAACACAATAATAGTGGGAGACTTTAATACCCCACTCACACCTATGGACAGATCAACTAAACAGAAAATTAACAAAGAAATGCAAACGTTAAATGATACAATAGACCAGTTAGACCTAATTGATATCTATAGGACATTTCACCCCAAAACAATGAATTTCACCTTTTACTCAAGTGCACACGGAACCTTCTCCAGAATAGATCACATTCTGGGTCATAAATCTAATCTTGATAAATTCAAAAAAATTGAAATTATTCCAAGCATCTTCTCTGACCATAATGCACTAAGGTTAGATCTCAATTATAGGAGAAAACTATTAAAAATTCCAACATTTGGAGGCTGAACAACACCCTACTGAATAATCAACAAATCACAGAAGAAATCAAAAAGAAATCAAAATATGCATCGAAACAAATGAAAATGAAAACACAACTACACAGAACCTTTGGGACACTATAAAAGCAGTCCTAAGTGGAAAGTTCATAGCAATACAGGCATACCTCAAGAAACAAGAAAAAAATCAAATAAATAACCTAACTCTACACCTAAAGCAACTAGAAAAGGAAGAAATGGAGAACCCCAGAGTTAGTAGAAGGAAAGAAATCCTAAAAATTAGGGCAGAAATAAATGCAAAAGAAACGAAACAGACCATAGCAAAAATCAACAAAGCAAAAAGCTGGTTCTTTGAAAGGATAAATAAAATTGACAAACCATTAGCCAGACTCATCAAGAAACAAAGAAAAAAAAATCAAATCAACAAAATTAGAAATGAAAATGGAGAGATCACGACAGACAACTCAGAAATACAAAGAATCATAAGAGACTACTATCAGCAATTATATGCCAATAAAATGGACAACTTGGAAATTTTCAAAGAAAATAAATATTAAGTGTTCTTACTACCAAAAAAATGTACTATGTGAGGTGATGGATATCTTGATTATGGTAATTATTTCACAATGTATTTGTATATCAATCTTCATTTTATACAAGATAAATATATATAATTTCTGACTGTCAAATACTCATCAGTAAATCTGGAGGAGAAAATAATATGGTCCTTAAGTACATGCTAGTGCTATAATTTTTAAGTGAGCCAAAGTACTGATTTAACTGATTAAAACAGTGTTTATTTCTCCGTTACTAATACCTGAAATGATCCTAACATATGCAATAGAGGCATGATAACCAGGAGTTAAAAATGACTTCAATATTTCAAAAATATAATTCCTTATGGTCTTATTAAGTTATATACGAGGGTGAATGCAAATAAACTTGAGAACTAAAATAATCTTTCAAGTCTTTGTGTGTGTACCTGTGTTCGATCACTTAGTCGTGTTCGACTCCTTCAACACTATGGACTGTAGCCCACCAGGCTCCTCTGTCCATGGAATTTCCTAGGCAAGAATACTGAAGCGGGTTGCTGTTTCCCACTCCAGGGAATCTTCCCTACCCAGGGATCAAATTAGCGTCTCTTGCATCGCCTGCATTGGCAGGCGGATTCTTACCAGTAGCACCACAAAATGTGTTACGTTTAACAACATGAACTTATGGAACAAGAGTTTGGGTTACATACTGTATCCTCTATAAATTATTTTGAAAAAGCATAATATTTTGAAATGTATTTAAAAACTCTAAACCAAAAAAATAATAAAATAAATACACTAAATTGTCTATCCACAATTTGGAATTTAGTTCTACTTGTTCATTATTTCTACTTGTTTCATTATTTCAACCAGTATCAATTGTCACTTAATTTACCCGAACTCTGCTTTCCTTTTACTCCTATTAGAATTTCCTTTGAAGTTTCCTGGTCATTGAAATGCAGCCCCAATGTTGGCTTCTATGTAGCCAATAGTGATTCAGATGTCGATACAACAGACTATGAACCATCCGAGTTTCATTAGCTTGAAAAAAGTGATTTATTTAGCTTGCCTTCTAGCAAGTTTGAACATTCAATAGCTGCTAAAAATCTGCAAATAAAATGCCACTCTGTACACTGTGAGCCTTTAAATACTTTTTAACTCAGTAGGGTCAAAAATAGTTTCCTCAAGCTGTATTTCAAGCTTTTATACAAAGTATTGGCTTTTATGGGTCTCCCTTGTAGTTCAGTTGGTAAAGAATCTGCCTGCAATACAGAAGACCCAGCTTCGATCCCTGGGTCAAGAAGATAACCAGGAGAAGGAAGTAGCAAACCACTCCAGTATTATTGCCTGAAGAATCCCATGGACTGAGGAGCCTGGCGGGCTACAGTCCATGGGTTTGCAAGAATCAGACATGAGTTAGGGACTAAACCACCACCACCACTGACTATTACAAAATGATAAAAAAAAAAAAAAAAAAGATAGACCTGAGGAATTATCTTATATCTGCAGAGTTACAACTTTTTTGTTGAAGGGCGAGGCTGCGCTCCCTCCTGTTATTTGACCTGAGGCCAAACTATGGTGGAGATAATGAAGATAATGGCAACTTCCTTCAAAAGGTCCCATGCATTCACTGCTACACGCAGTCCCCCCAACCCTGCATCAGGCCACCGCAGACACACGCCTCCACCAGAGGCTCCTGGACAATCCCGGGTAAGTCTGAGTCAGTCTCTTGTGGGGTCACTGCTCCTTTCTCCAGGGTTCTGGTGCACACGAGGTTCTGTTTGTGCCCTCCAATAGTCTATTTCCCCATCCTGTGTAAGTTCTGGCAGCTCTGTGATGGGTTAATGGTGACCTCCTTCAAGAGGGCTTATGCCATTCCCAGGTCTACTGCACACAGAGCCCCTGCCCCTGCAGCAGACCACTGATGACCCATACCTTTGCAGGAGACACCCAAACACAGTTCTATCTCAGTCTCAGTGGGGTCTCTGGGTCCTGGTGCATAAAGGTATGTGTGAGCTCTCTGAGCGTCTCTGGTGGATATGAGGTTTGACTCCAAACATAATTTCACCCCTCCTACCATTTTGCTGGGGGCTTCTCCTTTGCCCTTAGATGTGGGGTATATCCTAGTCCTCGTTCTAGCATCATGCAGCCATTGTTCCAGCTCTGAGTAGCTGCATATATATTCAGTTCAGTTCAGCTGCTCATTCATGTCTGACTCTTTACAACCCCATAAATTGAAGTACTCCATGCCTCCCTGTCCATCACAAACTCCCAGAGTTTACTCAGACTCATGTCCATCGAGTCGGTGATGTGATCCAGCTATCTCATCCTGTCATCCCTTTCTCCTCCGTCCCCCAATACGTCCTAGCATCAGGGTCTTTTCAAATGAGTCAACTCTTCGCATGAGGTGGCCAAAGTATTGGAGTCCTTTAGCATCAGTCCTTCCAACGAACACCCAGGACTGATTTCCTTTAGGAAGGACTGGTTGGATCTCCTTGCAGTCCAAGGGACTCTCAAGAGTATTCTCCAACACTACAGTTCAAAAGCATCAATTCTTCAGTGCTCAGGTTTCTTCACAGTCCAACTCTCACATCTATATGTGACCACTGGAAAAACCATAACCTTGACTAGATGGACCTTTGTTGGCAAAGTAATATCTCTGCTTTTAATATGCTATCTAGGTTGGTCATAACTTTCCTTCCAAGAAGTAAGTATCTTTTAATTTCATGGCTGTGATCACCATCTGCAGTGATTTTGGAGCCCAGAAAAATAAAGTCTGACACTGTTTCCACTGTTTCCCCATCTATTTCTCATGCAGTGATGGGACCAGATGCCATGATCTTAGTTTTCTGAACGTTGAACTTTAAATCAACTTTTTTGCTCTCCTCTTTCACTTTCATCAAGAGGCTTTTAGTTCCTCTTCACTTTCTGCCATGAGGGTGGTGTCATCTGCATATCTGAGGTTATTGATATTTCTCCCGGCAATCTTGATTCCAGCTTGTGCTTCTTCCAGCCCATTGTTTCTCATGATGTACTCTGCATATATGTTAAACAAGCAGGGTGACAATATACAGCCTTGACGTACTCCCTTCCTGATTTGGAACCAGTATGTTGTTCCATGTCCAGTCCTAACTGTTGTTTCTTGACCTGCATACAGATTTCTCAGGAGGCAGGTTAGGAGGTCTGGTATTCGCATCTCTTGAAGAATTTTCCACAGTTTGTTGTGATCCACACAGTCAAAGGTTTTGGCATAGTCAATAAACCAGAAATAGAAGTTTTTCTGAAACTCTCTTCCTTTTTCCATGATCCAACAGATGTTGGCAATTTGATCTCTGGTTCCCCTGCTTTTTCTTTCTTTTTTTTTTTTTTTGTAATTTTTTTTTAATACTTTATTCTACATTACAATACTGTATTTGTTTTGCCATACATTGACATGAATCAGCCACAGGTGTACACGATCTCCCAATGCCGAAGCCCCCATCCCACCTCCCACCCCATATCATCTCCCTGGATCATCCTGCACCAGCCCCAAGCATCCTGTATCCTGTATTGAACATAGACTGGCGCTTCGTTTCTTATATGATAGTATACATGTTTCAATGCAATTCTCCCAAATCATCCCACCCTCTCCCTCTCCCTCAGAGGCCAAAAGTCCATTCTATACCTCTGTGTCTCTTTTGTTGTCTCACATAGAGGGTCATCATTACTATCTTTCTAAATCTTGAACATCAGGAAGTTCATGGTTCACATATTGCTGAAGCCTGGTTTGGAGAATTTTGAGCATTACTTTACTAGTGTGTGAAATGAGTACAATTGTGCGGTAGTGTGAGCATTCTTTGGCATTGCCTTTCTTTGGGATTGGAATAAAAACTGACCTTTTCCAGTCCTGTGGCCACTGCTGAGTTTTCCAAATTTGCTGGCATATATTACCATATGTAAAAATATAAATATGACTGCTTTATTGACTATGCCAAAGATTTTGAGTGTGTGGATCACAAACAAACTGTGGAAAATTCTTCCAGAGATGAGAATACCAGACCACCTAACCTGCCTCCTGAGAAATCTGTATGCAGGTCAAGAAACAACAGTTAGGACTGGACATGGAACAACATACTGGTTCCAAATCAGGAAGGGAGTACGTCAAGGCTGTATATTGTCACCCTGCTTGTTTAACATATATGCAGAGTACATCATGAGAAACAATGGGCTGGAAGAAGCACAAGCTGGAATCAAGATTGCCGGGAGAAATATCAGTAACCTCAGATATGCAGATGACACCACCCTTATGGCAAAAAGTGAAGAGGAACTAAAAAGCCTCTTGATGAAAGTGAAAGAAGAGAGCAAAAAGTTGATTTAAAGTTCAACGTTCAGAAAACTAAGATCATGGCATCTGGTCCCATCACTGCATGAGAAATAGATGGGGAAACAGTGGAAACAGTGTCAGACTTTATTTTTCTGGGCTCCAAAATCACTGAGGATGGTGACTGCATCCAGAAAATTAAAAGACACTTACTCCTTGGAAGGAAAGTTATGACCAACCTAGATAGCATATTAAAAAGCAGAGATAAGCTGTGGTTTTTCCAGTAGTCATGTATGGATGTGAGAGTTGGACTGTAAAGAAATCCAAGCACTGAAGAACTGATGCTTTTGAACTGTGGTGTTGGAGAAGACTCTTGAGAGTCCCTAGGACTGCAAGGAGAATCAACCAGTCCAGCCTAAAGGAGATCAGTCCTGGGTGTTCATTGGAAGGAGTGATACTGAAGTTGATACTCTAATACTTTGGCTCCTGATGTGAAGAACTGACTCACTAGAAAGACCCTGATGCTGGGAAAGATTGAAGGTGGGAGGAGAAGGGGACAACAGAGGATAAGATGGTTGGATGGCATCACCAATCAATGGACATGGATTTGAGTAAGCTCCAGGAGTTGGTGATAAACAGGGAGGCCTGGCATGCTGCCATATATGGTGTGGCAAAGAGCCAGAGATGACTGAGTGACTAAACGGAATTGAGAGATACAAATATGTTTTGTTCTTGTGAGTTTATATAAAAATCAATTCAAAGTCATCAATAGATGTCCATCCACTGATAGTATAATATTTTGCTTAGCTAAAGAACTAATAAGCAATATGTATAAAATAAAATTGAGCAAAGAACTTTCTGTTTCACTTTTATAGTCAGTTTAATAGGAATTTAGAAAACAGTGAGCTTCCTAAGCAAGTAACATAAAAATCTTTCTATATTTCCATTCATGTATCACTTAATTATGACATACAATCTTAGCTGAGAATTTTCATTTTCAGTGGAGTTTGCAAAGACATATGCCACATACACACACACACATATATATAAGTACATACACGATGTCTCTGCAAAAACAAATTCAGACTTTTTTTCTCAGTTCTTTTGAAATATACTCTCATAAAAGTTTTATTCCTTTAGAAATTATTGCACATTCTGATATTACACCAAATTATTGATATGTATCACATAAGAATTTGACTAAGGAGTTATATGGTTCAAGCCCTTTTAAAATCTTTTTTTTTTTCTTGGCAGAGGTGGGAGTGGGTGGATTTTCTCTTTCACAATGTTTGTTCATATAAATGAGAAAGAATGGCTTGAAGAAATTTATGTTCATAACCAAGTCAAAAATAACCTAAAGTACCCTTTAATACTATTGATGATTCTCCCAAATCCAGTCCTGCTTTTTTTTTAATTAATTTTATTGTAGTATATGTGATTTAAAATGTTGTGTTCATTTCAGGTGTACAACAAAATTAATCAGTTATACATGTATCCAGTCTTTTCTTTTTTTAGATCATTTTCCCATGTAGGTCATTACAGACTGTTGAGTAGAGTCCCTGTGCTATATAGTAGGTTTTTATTAGTTATCTGTTTTACACAGAGTAGTATATATTTGTCAACCCCAATCTTCCAATATATTGAAACCAAGCTTGTCTTTTAATAGCACTGATTCTTGATCAACACCTCCATCTTCCTCAGGATCATTCATGAAATACCCATATGTGTTCACTTATATTGTTGTGGTTTCCTTGAAACTCCTAATTTTACTATTTTTCATCTCAAAATCCTGTGTCTGTATGTGGTTAAACAAGCAATGTTAATGTTTACCATCTTACCACCACATATCGCTTGATTTCTTTTTTCTCCTTCATGGACCCTCATTCATTCTGCTAGTTCCTCATCTCAGTATATGCACGTGCCTATGAGCCTCCCAGTCTAAGGTATAACTTTAAAATAGCAATTTTACCATAACCCCTCTTCTATTGATACACATGGGATCTATTCTAAACACCTTTTAAGGAGCTTTAGAGCTAAACTTTCTTCTTTGCACTTTACTTTCCATGATTTTCCTAAAGACTGAGAAGCAGGGAGGCTGTCCCAAGAAAGCTAAAGACCAGAAGAGACAAAAAAAAAAAAACAACCCACATGTTCAGCATGGGGAACACGTGTATACCCATGGTGCATTCATGTTGATGTATGACAAAACCAATACAATATTGTAAAGTAATTAACCTCTAATTAAAATAAATAAATTTATATTTAAAAAAAAAAAAAAACATGAGCTAGAGTGGTAATAGAAGTTAACGTACTTTGGAAAATGGGCAAATACTCATAGATGTTTTATTCCATGTGCTGCCCTTGTTCAGCATTTCTCAGGAACATATTTCAAAGCACCTGCATGCTTTATATCTTTGAAAAAATATGTAAAGATATTAGGAGTCCAATGTGCAGTGATCCCCCTAGCCCAGATAACATAATCAAGCTTCAAAAAAAAAAAAAAGCTGTGCTTTCTTACCTTTATTTTCTCATCATCCAACCTCCTTAGATAAAGAAGAAACTCATCAAGTTATTTCATAGACTTTCTATAGCTATGAATCGCTAAGAATATAGGAAACAGACTTGTGGACACAATGGAGGCAGGAGAGGCTAAGATGAATTGAGAGAGCAGCAGGGTAATGTATATATTACCATATGTAAAGTAAATAAATAGCCAGTGGGAATTTGCTATATGACTCAAGGAGCTCAAATCAGTGCCCTGTGACAAGCTAGAGGGTTGGGATACAGTGGGAAGGAGATTCAAGAGGGAGGGGACATATGTCTGCCTATGGCTGATTCATGTTGATGCATTGCAGAAACCAACACAATATTGTAAAACAATTATCCCACAATTCAAAATAAATTAAAAAAAAAAGAATGACAATCTTTGTCCTAGCTGCTACCCATGGCCTTGACTCTCCTGAATATTGTCTCCTTTTATCTATCAGTTTGTAGGAAGAAACCTAGCTTTTCTGTTTTTTTAAGTTATTTGTTACCACTTCTTCCTTCTGCCAGTGTCTCTTATTTATATTGACTTGTTCAGAGTTCCATCCGTGATACATTTCTGATGATTCATCCTTGTTCTGTAATATTTTGTCCATGCCTCGGATTCTACACTATTCAAACATGTCTGATAGCTAATATATTTCCTATTCAGGTTGAGCTATAAATCTATACATCAAGATACTCCTTACATAATTTCACCTCGAAAGTTTCCTCAAAGTTTAACTTCAGTAGGCTTAATACTAAATCCCTTATCCTTTTTGCCAGTTTTGCTTTTACTGCCAGATTGCCTATCCTGTTGATGTTATATACTATTTTTGATCAGGTAGCCATGGTCATTATGTTAAGCGATATAAGTCAGTCACAAAAGACAGATAGATACTACATAATTCCACTCATATGAAGAATCTAATGTAGTGAAATCATAGAAACAAAATAGGGGGAGGTGGAATTAATGTTTAATAAGTAAAGAGTTTTAGTTTTGCAAGGTGAAAATTTCCACATATCCCTTGCACAACAATGTGAAATACTTAACACTTTTGTACTGTACACTTAAAATAGTTCAGAGAGTAAATACAATATATGTATTTTACTAAAATAAAAATTAATAAATGAATAACTTGATAATTCAGAACTAATGCTTAAAAATAAAGTGAGTGAGTGAAGTGAAGTCGCTGAGTCATGTCCGACTTTTTGCGACCCCGTGAACTGTAGCCTACCAGGCTTCTCTGTCCATGGGATTCTCTAGGCAAGAATACTGGAGTGAGTTACCATTTCCTTCTCCAGGGGATCTTCCCGACCCAGGGATTTGAACCCAGGTCTCTCGCATCGGAGGCAGATGCTTTAACCTCTGAGCCACCAGGGAAGCCCCTGATATTTAGAATCCCAGAGATGGGGGAGCCTGGTGGGCTGCCATCTACAAGGTCACACAGAGTCGGACACGACTGAAGTGACTTAGCAGCAGCAGGCATTTCTGAAGTCAGCCTAGAAAATCATAATCCTGATCTTATTTAAACTTTAATTTTGGATAAAGTGGTACTTGGGGCTTTTCCAGTGGCTCAGCAGGTAAAGAACCTGCCTTTCAAGGCAGGAGATGCAAGATACATGGGTTTGATCCCTGGTTCAGGAAGATCCCCTGGAGAAGGAAATAGCAACCCCCTCAAGTATTCATGACTGGAAAACTCCATGGCTAGAGGAGCCTGGTGAGCTGTAGTCCATGGGACTGAAAGAAAGTTGGAGATACCTGAGTGACTGAAACATTCAAGATATACTTAGACATCAGGCCTATGTTCATAAATCCTCTTTTCAATTTTCAAGAAAACATGGGTTAATTTTCTAGCAACTCCTCTTCGTTATTATAGCAGGTTAAATAATAGCTTACAAAAATGTCAAGTCCTAATTCCTTTAAATGTTATCCTACTTTGAAAATGGGATTTAAAAGATGTGATTACATTAAGCTTTTTGAGATGATGAGATTATCCTAGCCTTGAGGTGCCAGTATGCCTCCTCAGTCTTTCAGTGTCTAACTGTTTGAGACCTCATGGACTGTAGCCCACCTGGCTTCTCTGTCCATAGAACTTTCCAGGTAAGAATACTGGAGTGGGTTGCCATCTTCCTCTTCAGGGGATCTTCCTGACCCAGGAATCAAACCCATGTCTCTTGGCTTCCCTGCCTAGGCAGGCAGATTCTTTACCACTGAGCCACCTGGGAAGCCCTAAATAGAATCATGAGCCATCTTCTCAGGGTAGGTTCAGAAGAAGACCTGACTTCAGCAGAGCACAGAGGAAAAGACAATGTGAAGTCAGAGGCAGAGAAAGGAGAGATGTTTCCAGGAGCTAAAATGCAGCCACCAAGCTCAAAGAGACAAGGAATGGATTCTCACCACGAGCCTTGGCAGGGAGGGAAGCCCTACTGGCAACTGATTTTAACTCAGTATACTGACTTCCTACTTCTGGCCTCCAGAAATATGAGAAAATAAATTTAAATTGTTTCAAGCTACGCAATTTGTGGTAATTTGTTACAGAGGCAACAGAAAAATAAAACAGTGACTAACTTCATAGGAACCTGAACTGTGCTTTGAATGCAAATAAACAAGTAAAGGCTATGAAATAAATGATACTGACTGAGTCAAAAGACCTAGGAAAGAAAGAAATTAAGAATTAAGGACCCATGGGATATGGTTAGTATCTGAAAATTTAATTTGATTATAATATTAAGTATGCAGTAATTTGCATATAACTAAAGCAAAATTAATTTGCAGGGTTTTCATACTATCATGTGTAAACACTTAATTATCATTAAAAAAACAAGCACAATGAATGAAGTAATTGAAGTGAATGGATAATTATTAATATAGTTTTAAAAGTTGCTAAAATTATTGTTATGAACCTAAAGGCATGAGTCACTTATAGTCTCCAAGGTTATCTTGCAGTTAATAGAGACAATGAATCTTAAGATACTAAAAAGTTGTTCATATGATATAACATCTTGCAATTTTTAAGTGATCAAAAGTATAGTCCTTAAGACCATAAGGTCTGGAACTAAATTTTTTTCTGTCTAAATCCTATTTGTAAAATATTGTTACCAGTTGTGAGAACTTGGGCAAATTATTTCACCTTTCTGAGCCTAGGTTTATTCAATCTGTAAACTGGTGATAAAAATAGACTTCACTAAGTCTCTCTGTGATGAAGTAGGTTGATATAAGTATAAAACTTAGAATTATGTTCAGTATTCAGTTCTTTTAAAATGTCTGTTAATAAACAAAAGAGACTAAAGTACTCATGACCACTCAGGATATAAGCTAAATTTATGATCTTTAAGACACCAGTGATTTTAAGGATTTTTACCAATTTTATAAAAGTCTTAATCTGTTCTGACTGTTACAACAAAAATATCACAGACTACATGGCTTAAATAAGAAACATTTATTTCTCACCAATCTGGAGGCTGTGAAATCCAAGATATAGGCAGATTCAGTCTTATGAGAGTATGTATACCAGTGCACAGAAGACTGTCTTCTCCCCATGCTGTCACCTGGTAAAAGGGGTGAAGGAACCCTGTGGAACCTCCTTTATTTTTTTATTTTTTTGAGTTTTTATTTTATTTTTTACTTTTTCTCTTTTTTTTTTTTTTTGAATTTTATTTTTACTTTATTTTACTTTACAATACTGTATTGGTTTTGCCATACATTGACATGAATCTGCCACGAGTGTATATGAGCTCCCAATCCTGAATCCCCCTCCCACCTTCCACCCCATATCATCTCTCTGGATCATCCCTGTGCACCAGCCCCAAACATCCTATATCCTGTATCAAACATAGACTGGTGCTTCATTTCTTACATGATAGTATACATGTTTTAAAAGGATAGCATCCCATTCATGAGGGCTCACCCCTCAAGACCTAATCACTTCCCAAAGGCTATACTTTCTAATATCATTACTTTGTGAACTGGATTTCAACAGATGAATTTGATGAAACATGGACATTCAGTAAATAGCTATAAAAATTGCTAGTTTTGGAAACAAAAATAAAATAAAATAATGCTTCCATATTAATGCTATTAGGAGTTTCAAAAGTGTTAACAAAGAAAACAAATATTTAAAAGAGGATATAGCCTGATCAGGGCATGGATGCCTCAGGATGGTACTGGAAAACTAGAGCTGAATTATGAATCTTGGATACACTTTCTTTAGAATCCATGTAGGCAACTTTACTTTTGTTGAGATATTCTTCCTTTGTAAATGACAATGTGACTGAAAAAAATTATTGGTTTCTTTTCCATTGATCTATTTTGACGGCTTTCTTAAAAATAATTAACATTTATGAATAGGCAGGTAAATTTCTTATGTGTTGATTAAGTGATTCACCTTTTGAAAGGCAGCATATCTCTAAATTTTAGGTATACTTTTCTATAATCTCTATATTCAGCATGACTAACATAAATTTTCAGGAATTTAATCTATTGTAGAAAGTGAACTAATCTACTGAATTGGATTTTCTTTCTGTTCCATCACACCCTTCAGTCATCATGGGACAATAGACATTATGATTTTAACAGCTGCTGTATTGGCAACTCAATTGTGGCTTTGTTATGACAAAGGGCAAATATATCTAATTGTGCATATGAACTCTTGCCAGTGAAAAGCGGCATTAATTTTAAAATTGATCTGAACAACTGAGTATATCATTGTGTTCAGCAATGCTTTAAAAAATTGTTTACCCTTTCAAAATCAAACTGTTTCAATCAAAGGTGAAAATTAAGCTTTCAAGCATTGATAAACACCTATATATCTTGTTGCCAGCACATACACTTGCATTCCTAAGTTATCTGAAAAGTCCTCTCAAACTCTCTTAATTTATTAAGGTTCTACCCATATTTCAAGGCTCAGATACAAGCCACCATCACCAATAATATTTCCTAACCATTTTTACCCAAATAGAGCTATATTATTTGAATCATTTGCACATGAAGTCATAAAAATTTTCAGGTTGAAAAAGAGCTTAAAACACAAGCAGACTTAACTTTATATGGGAGAAACACAGTTCCCAGGGGAGTTAAGTGCTTCCTCACTGCAACAAAATGCTTAGCAAGTGCACGTGCATGCGCCACACACACACATAAATTAGAGTCCCTGGCTACAATTTATTATTAAAATAGTGGTTTTTTTTTAATATTCTTAGGGGTCCATAAAAATCAATCAAGTGCCTCAAAAGAGATCAATTGTGTTGTTGACTGACCAAGGCTTAGCTTTTCACATGATACTTCAACCTGATTTCACCCAGAGTACAAGGACCATTTTAATCTGTATTTCTTACATGGGTTTCTGCTAAAAGAGGAGGTCTTCTTGTTAAAAATTAAGCTACTACATTGAAAATTTCCTCCGTCTCATGTACTTTTTATATAGCATTCTACCTATAATTTATATATCCATTCTTTGTGAGTAGATGAGAATGCACATTGGTGGCACTAGTGGTAAAGAACTCACCTGCCAAAGCAGGTAGACATAAGAGACTTGGGTTCTACCCTTGATTTGGGAAGATCTCCTGCAGGAGGGCATGGCAACCCACTCCAGTATTCTTGCCTGGAGAGTGCCATGGACAGAGGAGCCTGGCAGGCTACGGTCTATAGGATCTCATATTTGGATATGACTGAAGTGACTCAAGAGGCTGGTCAGGTGGTCTGGGATTCCCATCTCTTTCAGAATTTTCCACAGTTTATTGTGATCCACACAATCAAAGGCTTTGGCATAGTCAATAAAGGAGAAGCAGATGTTTTTTCTGGAACTCTCTTGCTTTTTCGATGATCCAGCGAATGTTGGCAATTTGATCTCTGGTTCCTCTGCCTTTTTAAAAACCAGCTTGGACATCTGGAAGTTCACAATTCACGTATTGCTGAAGCCTGGCTTGGAGAAATTTGAGCATTACTTTACTAGCGTGTGAGATGAGTGCAATTGTGCGGTAGTTTGAGCATTCTTTGGCATTGCTTTTCTTTGGGATTGGAATGAAAACTGACCTTTGGAAAGAATGATGCTAAAGCTGAAACTCCAGTACTTTGGCCACCTCATGCGAAGAGTTGACTCACTGGAAAAGACTCTGATAATGGGAGGGATTGGGGGCAGGAGGAGAAAGGGACAACAGAGGATGAGATGGATGGATGGCATCACTGACTTGATGGACATGAGTCTGATTGAACTCTAGGAGTTGATGATGGACAGGGAGGCCTGGCATGCTGCGAGTCATGGGGGTCACAAAGAGTCGGACATGATTGAGCAACTGAACTGAACTGAACTGAATTGAAGTGACTCTGCACACAAGCCAGCACATAAGAATGTATATTTTCTATCACACAATTTAAATGTCATTGTCTTCAGAGGGGATGACAATGCCTTCTATCATCTCTCACTACCCAGATTATTTTCAACTGCCTACAAAAACTATGTAATCAGTATACTTTCTGATATTGATGATAATGAGAGTAATTCATCAGCTGAAGTGGAAACAGTATGCAAATTTTATATGTATCAACAGTTTGACATAACTGACACCAACATTAACTAATGAAATTAATGATTCACTAAATGAAATTATCAGGGAAACATGCTTTATAAAGTTGGATACAATAAACATATGCTAAACCATATTAAAGTTAGTTTAAGACCACTTAAATAAATAACATAGATCTAGTAGACTCAGGGACGGGGGAACCTGGTGGGCTGCCATCTATGAGGTTGCACAGAGTCAGACACGACTGAAGCGACTTAGCAGCAGCAGCAGCAGAAGAAGAAAACTTATTAGAGAGTCCATCCTAAAGGAAATCAGTCCTGAATATTCATTTGGAGGACTGATGCTGAAGCTGAAACTCCAATACCTTGGCCATCTGATGAGAAGAACTGACTCACTGGAAATGACCCTGAAGCTGGGAAAGACTGAAAGTGGGAGGAGAAGGGCACAGCAGAGGATGAGATGGTTGGTTGGCATCACCCGCTCAATGGACATGAGTTTGAGTAAACTCTGGGAGTTGGTGATGGACAGGGAGGCCTGTTGTGCTGCAGTTCATGGGGCTGCAAAGAGTCAGACACGACTGAGCAACTGAAGTGAACTGAGTAGACCTATTCAGCTTTAAATTATAAATCTAGAAATTAAACATAAGGAAAAAGAAAAATTAGCTCTGTGGGTATTGAAATAACATAGTCAAATTGATCAAGGGGCCTTCTGAAAATGCCTATATGTAACTTTGGCATTTGTCTATGGTGAAGGGACTAAAACTTACAACAGCTGATATAAGACTCCTATTTCATCTCACACAGTACTGAAGGCATAGGTAGGTAGTCTGAGGATAATGGGCATCTGTTTCATTTCTTATTACATGGCTCTTTTCTTTGGATCCACAGCTCTACCAGGGAACTATATTCAATATCTTATATACAGTATTATGTAAAGGAAAGAAGAATATATACATACAGATGTATACATGTAATCGAGTCACTTTTCTGTACACCTGAAACTAACACAATATTGTAAATCAACTATGCTTCTATAAAAAATGAATATTGCCTATATCTAGTGAACTCAACTACTGTCTGCATTTTTTATTATCATTTCCAGAACCTAGTGATATGACAGGCACGTGGTCACTGTTCGGTAGTTGTTGCTTAATAAATGAACGTGTGGATCAGTAACAGAATCAACTGAACAGCAACAAATTGTTCCATTTTAGGCAGATGCATGCATGCAGTCAAGGACACTGAGACAATGAGACCAGTCAGATCTAATAATAAATTAGGCATCATATAATGTTTCAGGTATTTCCAAAGTTTAGAAAATGCTTCCAAAATTTTTGGCTCTTTATAAGCAAAAGTAGATGAGTAGTAATCATATTTGATCAAACCATATGTTACAGAAGCTTAAAACCTCATAAAATCTCGTGTTCTCCAATAACTTAGTGTGCTCTGTTATTCTGGATAAAAAATGTAATTCAGACACTTCTGAGCATCCTAACTTCCTTTCTGTAATCACCTTAACTAAGAGAAACACATTTCTAAAAAAGAGGGTTGGGACAATGGCTGCTGCTGCTGCTGCTAAGTCGCTTCAATCATGTCTGACTCTCTGATCCCATAGATGGCAACCCACCAGGCTCCCCCGTCCCTGGGATTCTCCAGGCAAGAACACTGGAGTGGGTTTCCATTTCCTTCTCCAATGCAGGAAAGTGAAAGTGAAGTCGCTCAGTCATGTCCGACCCTCAGCGACCCCTTGGACTGAAGCCTTCCAGGCTCCTCTGTCCTTGGGATTTTCCAGGCAGGAGTACTGGAGTGGGGTGCCATTGCCTTCTCCAGGACAATGGCTAGGTGATGTTAAGTTTTCAAATGATAGGATGATGTTCGTGCAACAGACATAAATGCAAAAATTATAGCAACGTATGAAGAAGGAAATGGCAACCCACTCCAGTCTTCTTACTTGGAGAATCCCAGGGATGGGGGAGCCTCATGGGCTGCCGTCTATGGGGTCGCACAGAGTTGGACACAACTGAAGCGACTTAGCAGCAGCAGCAGCATAGCCAGTTACTACAGAGTAAAACAAGCTTATGTGTCAAAATGATCACTATGTTTTACATACTGTTACAACAGCATGAGGAAGCTAAAGGTCATTTTGATTACTTAGCATATATATATATGAAATTTTGAAAAAGTGTCATCAAAACAATCACAGCAAAGCAGTGAGGATAAAAGGGTATAACGTTTTCATTTCATATAAAAAACAGTTTAGTTCCTGCTAAGTTACTGAATAATTTCTTTTTGTAAGTTACAAATTTTATGCCCATTTCTATAAAATACATTAGAATAGTTAGATGTTTAATTGGAGGATACATTTGAGGTAAAGTAATATATAGGATACATTACTATATTAGAATGAAAACCAAACAAAAAAAGTTTTTAAGTCCTAAGATGATAGAATAAATAAGAAAGAGATACATTCCTTTCTCTTATGTAACATGTAGGGTGGGTATGACTGGCCTCCTTAGAGTATTCATATCAGGAATAGATACTCTGTCATCTTTGAAATGGGCTTCTCTGGTGGCTCAGTGGTAAAGAATACCCCAGCCAACGTAGGAGATGTGGGTTCAATTCCTGGGTTGAAGATCCTCTGGAGAAGGAAAGGGCAACTCACAACCAATGACACTGTGGTCTTTTCCCAAAAACACATAACCTTAGTCTAATCCCAGTAATATGTGTTCAACTGCGTTGGATGGAAAATTCTATCAATGTTAATTACGACAACTTGACTGATATTTCTATATGTAAAATGTTTTTATGTTTATTCTATTTGTTGCTTTCTAAGCTTCTTTGACAGAGACGCGCATGGCAACTGACTCCAGTATTCTCATCTGGAGAATCTCATGGACAGAGGAGCCTGGTGGGCTACAGCCCATAGGGTCGTAAAAGAGTTAGACATGACTGAGTGACTGAGCACAGCACAGGCTTCTTGGATCTGTAGCTTGGTGTTCATCATGGATTTTGGTGAGTTCTTCACCATGGATACTTCAAATAAGCTTTTGTTCTTTCTTTTTCTGTTATTCTGATTATCTCTGTGTTGAAACATTTGAAATTGTGTCATGGTTAGATTAGTTTCATGTGCTCAGTCACTTAGTCGTGTCTGACTCTTTGCAACCTTATAGACAGTAGTCTGCTAGGCTCCTTTATCCATGGGATTTTCCAGGCAAGAATACTGGAGTGGGTTGCCATTTCCTCCTCCAGGGGATCTTTCCAATCCAGGGATCGCACTTGTGTCTCTTGCTTCTCCTGCATTGGCAGGTGGATTCTTTGCCACTATGCCACCTGGGAAGCCCAGTAATTTGATAGGGCTGCCATAATAAAATACAACAAACTAAGTAGCTTAAAGAATAGAAATTTATTTTCTCACAATGCTGGAGGCTAGAAGTCCGAAATCAAGGTGACTGCGGTATTAGTTTCTTCTGAAGAGTCTCTCCTTGGCTAGTAGGTGGTGTTTTTTGCCAGTCTTCACTCTGTGTATCTGTGTCTTAATCTTTCTGTCTTATAAGGACATCAATCGCATTTTATCAGGCCCCACCCTAATGAGTCTTATTTTAATTTCATTAGCTCTTTAGAGTCCCTATCTCCAAACACAGTCACATTCTGAGATACCCTTGCCAACGCAGGAGATGTGGATTAGGATGGTTTGTGGTTAGGATGTCAACAAACCATCCTAACCAGCTGGTTAGGATGTGCTGGTTGTGGTTAAGATGTCAACATGAATTTTGGAGGTGAACAGTTCAGCCCATATTAGCAGTTCTTGGATCTTCTGTTGTGTTGTTGTTCTCACTCTTTTTCTTCTTTGATTTTCAGTTTGGGAAATTTCTAATGAACTAAGTTTAAGCACATGGATTCCTTGATTTCCTTTTCAACTGGATACAATCTACTAATAAGCCTATCAATGACATTTTTCCTTTCTGCTATTTCTTTTCCCCAACCATTTCCCTTTGGTACTTTATTAAATTTCTTTTTCTCTGCTTATATTATTAATATGTTCTTGGTGTTGTGTATTTTTTTTCCATTAGCAGATTTAACATATTAATCATCCACATTTTAAATTCTTAGAAAATTCTAATATAGTGTTTCTCTCCCTCTTTTTTCTCTCTCTTTGGCATGCTTTGTAAATTTTTGCTAACATAAACATATAATAGGATTTCCCAGGTGGCGCTCGTGGTAAAGAACCTGCCTGCCAGTGCAGGAGACAAGAGATGCTACTTTGATCCCTGGGTCAGGAAGATACCCTGGAGGAGGGGCATGGCAACACACCCTGGTATTCTTTCTCATGGACAGAGGAGGCTGGTGGGCTACAGTCCACAGGGTGCAAAGAGTTGGTCATGACTGAAGCAACCTAGCATGCACACAGATGTATTATATTATGTAATAGACACTGAGGTGAATATTCCTTAGTGAGAACCATCAGTGGAAATCTGCCAGTTGAGCTGAGTTTAATGCTTTCTGGAGCTATAGGTGCCAGAGGCTTCAGATTCCTCTGTCTGCCTTGTTTCTGTCTTCCCTTTCACTTTGTTCCTTAGTACTTCTTCTAAGAAAGAGTCAGCGACTTGCAGTTTCAGCATCCATTTCAACAGTTTCAGCTGTGATCCACTGTTGTATTATTATATGTGGTGATATTGGAGCCCTGTTGGTGTAATGGCAAGGTATGAGAGAAATAGGGAATGTATTCTATAATCTTCTGATTAAACATTCATCTTGTATTGGCTCTCTGGCTCTGGTTGTGAACAAGTGTTTTTCGTTAATGGTATAGCTGTCTTGCCACCCCTTTCACAAATTGCTGTGTGTTATTGTAGTGGGAGTTAGAATAAGCAAAATGCCCTCTCCCTGAGTGAAATAACTCTGGTAAAGGAGTGATACAGTCTCTGGGATCGCAAAGAATCAGACACAATTTAGCGACTGAACAACAACAAAGGCTTTTCACCTGGAGAGTAATCCTTTGTTACAGAGAAAGTTCTGGGAATATTTCACAATGACTTCTCTCCCCCATCCTCTGTCAGACCTATCTGCTTATTCTTTCTGATTTCCACCATGAGAACCTGTTGGTGTTTCTAAAGTAAAATTCACAAAAGTGGAAGGCAGAGGAGCTAAAAATGTCCCTAGGAGATTCTTAGCATTGTGCTGGACCATACTCAACTTCCAGCAATTAATCCAAATTACCATTATAACTTTCCATCAGTTTATGACCCCAGCAACTTCTGTTCCAGGTATGCATATCCTGGCTTTTCTTCTCTAGATTTATCTGTTTCTCCAGACTTGGGGGTGGTGGTTTGTTCTGCAAACTCAGTTCTCTAATAGATTCAATGAAAGTTATTGACTTTAAGTTAGATTCATTAATGACTTCCAAGCTCTTTATATGTTGACATGGAAACTAAAAGTTGAATTATAATGGCTTACTTTGTATATTTAACACATTATTACTTTTAATTGCATATCATTTTGCTATTAATTTGACATAAAATTTAATTATAATCATATTTGTTTGGCTTGGTGATGCTATCCAACCATCTCATTCTCACAGTAACAAATACTTGATAATCAATAAGAGATTGGGAAAATACTGAAAACAATGGAATGACAAATGCAAGAAAAGATAAATAGTAAACAATAATTTAGAAAGTTAATGATCATCATGGCTTTGATGCTCTATGTAAACCTAAATTAATTTTAACTTATTCAATTAAAATTTGAATAAGTGTTAGATTAATCATATTAGAACGAATTTAGAATTCATGTTAGAATTTTTAAGTTAAAAGCAAGCATATTATCATATTAAACTAAATTCATGCTATTAAAATCTGTAAAACAATCTTTCTAGGAAAACTATTATAGATGGTAATGTAGTAAACTGGATAACAGAAATTTGTTGTGTGTTTTTCCCCTAATTCTCTCTTTTTAAAGACTAATATTAAATAATAGCTACAAAAATAACAAAACAATATTTGAATTCCTTTAGTGGGGCATTACTCTACAATCTACTTCCTGCTATTATTTTGCCTCATATATTTTAATTTCCTGGTGAAACTGAATGTCTTTGTGATTAGTACATCAGGTTTATATTTTTGCTGCTTCAAAAAATACTACTATTTAGATGTAGTGCAAATTGATGAAAACGTTTCTATTATGAAGAGGTATGTATTAAATTGTGATCTTAGTGTAGGAGATAATAGACTATCTGGTAAAGTTGTTTATAAGAGATGAGGAACGTAAAAATGAATTTAAAATATTATAAAATATATACTTATTAAATTATTGTATTATTAGAATTTTCTGATTGAATGAAACAAGACAATCTAACACACTATATTTTTCAAATCAAGATCATAACAGTTTTTGTAAGTATAACTGAGATATTACCACACTCAATCCTTCCTTATAACTAATAAGTAAAGCTCCTTTTAAGTATGTAAACTTATCTCATGCATTTTATAGCAGTAATATGTATTTAAATGATTTAATAAAATATTTTTCATTAACTTTAATGCTTAAAATGTTCTTTTAAAAATATATACCTTTATATTCATCAAGCTCTATATAATAATCATATAAATATTACAGAGTCTAAAAATTGAAAATTATTTGGCATGGTTAAATTTTATTTTAAAAATACATAAATGTTGTGTTTCTTAAAATATTGCCGCTGCTGTCCTGTCTTTTACCTTAGTACCCTCAAAGTGGAGGAGGGTTTTCCATTACAGGAAATAGTATATATCCACCATTTACTTTAAAAATTCATAAACTAATAGCTAATAATAACCCAACTATTCCAGTTATTGTAGTTTTTACCAAAAATATTTTATTTAAAAATTTGAATATATTAGCTCTGTTGTATAAAACTCAATGGAGTAAATTTCTTGAGAAAGTTACTCATGTCCCATCTTCTTACCATTTGTGTTGGGGAGTTTAGGAGCTTTTTAAAAGAAGGGCATATAAGTTAATATAAATACAGTGTGTCTTAGGTGAGCTCTACCAGTGGAAACAGTCATATGTTGCCAACAAAATGACCAATGAATACTATTAAAAGGATTGAATGATGATGCTTAAATTTAGAACAAAAATGGTTACCACTCATATAGTGTTGACTTTTAGCTATGATGATTTCAAGTTTATTCTAATACAAGGAATATAGAAATCAAAGCAACCTTGAGAAAGAAAAACAAGCTAGAGGTACCACACTCCCTGATTTTAAATGATATAGCAAAGCTAAAGTAATCAAAAAGCATGATGCTCCCACAGAATCAGAGACATAGCTCAATGGAACAGAATAGATAGCTCAGAAGTGAATTTACACTTATATGAAATATTTATCTATGAAAAAGAAGGCAAGAATATGCAGTACAGTGGGGAAAAGACATCCTCTTCAATAGGTGGTATTGGGGAAACTAGACAACTATTAAAAGAATCACTGGACTACCATTTTACATCATACAAACATAAACTTAAAATGGACTAAAGACTTAATGTAAGACCTGAAACCATAAAACTTCTAGAGGAAAACATAGCCAATATGCTCTTTAACATCAATCTTAGCAATATTTTTTGGATATGTCCCTTCTGCCAAGGGGAAAAAAAAATGGGACTACATCAAACTAAAAACCTTCTGTAGAGTGAAGGAAAGTAGCAACAGCCTACTGAATGGGAGAAGATATCTGCAAATGGTATACAGTTGACCATTGAAAAACACGCATTTAAACTGTGTGAGTCCACTTACACGTGGACTTTTCCACTAAATTTGCACTACTGCTGCTGCTAAGTCGCTTCAGTCGTGTCCAACTCTGTGCGACCCCATAGACGGCAGCCCACCAGGCTGTACGGTCTCTGGGATTCTCCAGGAAAGAACACTGGAGTGTGTTGTCATTTCCTTCTCCAATGCATGAAAATGAAAAGTGAAAGGGAAGTTGCTCAGTCATGTCTGACTCTTAGTGACCCCATGGACTGCAGCCTACCAGGCTCCTCTGTCCATGGGATTTTCCAGGCAAGAGTAATGGAGTGGGGTGCCATTGCCTTCTCCAAAATTTGCACTACAGTGCTACACAATCTGGCATTGGTTGAATCAGAGAATGTGTAACCAGAAATGCAGAGGGTCAACTGTTAAGTTGTACAGATGTTTTACCACACAGACGATCATTGACCCTAAACCTTGCATCATTCAAGGGTCAACTATATTCTAAAAGGGTTTAATATCATGTGTGTATATATATATATATATATATATATAGAGAGAGAGAGAGAGAGAGAGAGAGAGAACTCAAAATTTAAAAAACAATTAAACAACTCAATTTTTAAAAATGGGCACAGGACCTGGATAAACACTTTTCAAAGAAGACTTATAAAAGGTCAACAGGCACATGAAAAAATGCTCAGCATCACTAATAGTCAGGAAATGCAAATCAAATACACAAGGAGATACTACCTCACACCTGCCAGAATGGTTACAATCAGAAAAACAACAAATAACAAGTTTTGGTGAGGGTGTGGAGAAAAGGAAAGCCTCATGCACTGTTGGTGGGATTGTACATTGGTGCAGCCACTGTGGAGAACAGTACAGAAGTTCTTCAGAAAGTTAAAAACAGAACCATGAAATCTAGCATTTCCACTTCTGGGTATTTACCCAAAGACAATGAAAACATTAATTTGAAGTTCATTGCAGTATTATTTACAATAGCCAAGGTATGGAAGCAACCTAAAGTTTCATGGGTAGATGAATGAATAAAGAAGAGAAGATGTGAGATATATGGATATATTTTTTTCCATAAGGATATCTTGCCTTTTGTGACAATATATTTGGATCTAAATTCTAGATGATATTATGTTCAGTGAAATATGTCAGACAGAGAAAAACAGATACCATATGATCTCACTTATATGTAGAATCAAAAACCAACCAACAAACAAAAAATTAAAAGACTCATAGATACAGAGAAAAAAAAAATGCATAGTTACCAGAAGAGAGGGTGGTAGGATAGGTAAAATAGGTAAAGAGGTTTAAGAAACCCCTTTACAAACTTATATTATAAAATAAATAAGACATTGGAGATGAAATATGTAGCATAAGAAATATGGACAATATTATTGTAGTAACATTGTATGGGGGCTTATGGAAGCAATCATTTCAGAATATATATAAATGTCAAATCACTATACACTACATCTAAAAGTAGCCTAATATTGTATGTCAATTATATGTGTATTTTTCTTAGTTGATATAATTTATTGCAGTTAGCACACAGCTTTAAAATTTACCAGCACACCAATAGTACAAAATTAAACATCATTATAAGGCTTCCCAGGTGGCACAGTGGTAAAGAATCTTCCTGCTAATTCAGGAGACTCACGGAGACTCAAAGAGAATTGAGAATTAGACCCCTGGGTTGGGAAGATCCCCTGAAGGAGAAAATGGCAGCCCACTCCAGTTTTCTTGCCTGGGAAATTCCATGGACAGAGGAACCTGGTGGGCTATAGTCTATGTGGCCACAAAAGTCAGACATGACTGAGCACATGTGCGTGTGCGTGCGTGCACACACACACACACACACACACACACACAGCATTATGAATTATTCCTCCCTCAGGAAATACTAGCAACAACAAAGAAAGACTGCACAGGGTTAACATAATTACACATAGGAACTTTTAGAAAGAATCTTAAATTTAGAACCACCTTTCACATTATTCATTCACTGAACCAATCAGTTATAGAATACACTGTGTACCAGGAATTTTGATCTTAGGCTTATCTCTTAACAGTACATATTACAAATTAAAACTTAAGAATATGAATGTATATGGTTTCTGCTTTTTAGGGATCTACAATCTGATAGGTATATAAAAAAATTAAGTTCACTAAAATATCAAAGCTTTGTTTACTTTAGCATTTTTACCTTTTTGTAATTAGGGTGTAAAAGGTAATGGCCCCTTTTGCTGATAGTAAGATGAAAATTAAATTCAAATATGAGACAATTTTTCACCTGAGCCATGAGTGAGAATTACAGTTGCAATTTTTTAGAAGGCAATCCAGGATGGAGGATGAAAAATTGTCACAGGCTGAATGGAGAAGAAAAAGTCTGTAGGCATGAAAAAGCATGCCGTTTTTGCACTGAATACACATTTATATAGGTATGTTTTAGTTCCATGTGAAACAAATGCATCTGAAGAGATAGAGAAAGAAATAGGCAAGGACCTACTTAAGAAAGGAATCATATGCCAGATAAAGAGTTAGTTAGATCCCTATTCTGCAGAGATATGTACAACACTTTCAAGGTAAAAGTTTTATAATTGAAGAGTTCACTCTGGTGTCTAGAAATAAGTTAGTAATGGTATAGAGGAGAATAGTGGGAGAAAATGAATGGTAGTCTTCCATCAATACAGCACACACAGCAATTTAAAAGGGGAGGTGGGGAACTCCCAAACAAACACTTAAAACTGACAAGTTAAATAAACAACTATTTAACCATTCTTTTAAGCAGAACTAGCAAGTAATGAAGCAAGAGATATTGTCTGAGCTCCCAAATTAAGCAAAAATTGAAAAGCAGAAGCTGCTGTCAACCTTGGGATAAGATGAAGTGTGGAGAGGATGATGATGAAGGAGAGGGAACAATTGGAATTTTGCTAAACTATTAGTTTCGTTTGCCCACAGTGGAGAAACATGAGGAGGGACCTTGGGGGCTGATGCACAGGATGATTCAAGTAGAGGATGTGGGGTGGGAGGTGGGAGATTGTATTCACCTATGGCTGATTCATGTCAATGTATGGCAAAACAAATACAGTATTATAATTTAAATAAATAAATAAATAAATAAAAAATAAAAATAATAAAAAAATAAAAAAATAAAATACATAAAGAAAACTTTTGAAAGTGCAGATAACGAAGTTAAATCAAGATGACAGGATAGTGTCTCACCACTTTGGAAGTGAAACTGCTCAGGTAAAACAAAAAGTGGGAAAGGGACACACCCAGGGGCTGCAGTGTTAAAACAGTGGCAACATGGACTTTTAAGCTCCAGAAATGTGACTGGTCCAAACTGGAGAGGGGTGTAAACATAAAATATTAACCAGATTTCCAAGACTTGGTACCAGAAAGCAATATAAAATACCCACTTATTAACACTGTTTCTCACTAATTACTTTTGAAATTATAATGTTTTAGATATACTGTCTTAACTAAAATGTTAAACTCTACTTCTCTTTTTCTTCTACTTTTAAAAATATGACTACAGAAAAAATTTAAATTACATATATCCTTGCATGTACGGCTCAAATTATCTTTTATTGGACTGCTCTATCCTGGGGAATAATCTTTTAACACTAGAGATCTCCCTGGCTAGTCACTGTATTATTCTTTGTTGATAATGTTAACTCCCTAAGCAACTAGAATTTAGTTTCTTCTTTGCTTTTGCTTTAAGATATAAACTTAATTATTGAATCTCCTTTTCTAAATAGAAAATCAAATGGTCTAGCCTGTATAAACCATCCCGTTTATTATTTAAAATGAGAATTTAATCACAAATGCCTTTTTCACAGCTACCTCACTGTGCTTCAGGATATCTTATTTTTCTACTACTTATTTTAATATTATTGTTATTGGAAGTTCCCATTAACTAGTTTTACTTACAAATTTCATTTGTTTGTTTATAATCACTTGTTCTTCCAAACATATTTTGATTCTTTTGTCTTATTTATAATAAAATATTACATTAATATGTTCTTTGATTATAAATTAACTTGAAAATGACATTGACATAGAGTTTACATCTTTTGGAGGCTTCCCAGTTGGCTCAGTGGTAAAGAATCCACTTGCCAACATAGAAGATGCAAGAGACGCATATTGGATCCCTGGGTGAGGAAGAGCCCCTGGGGTAGGGAATGGCAATCTACCCCAGTATTCTTTCCTGGAAAATCCCACAGACAGAAGAGTCTGGTGGGCGATAGTGCATGGGGGTCACAAAAAAATCAGACAGGACTGAGCACATGTGCGTGCGTGCACACACACACACACACACACACACACACACACACACACATTACATTTTTAAAAATATTGATCCAATCTTCTGAAAGCATATATGCATTTCCCAAGCAGTAGGTTTAGTTTTGTATTTTTCTTGCAATAGTTTTATTTCTTATATTTATCTTATTAGCTCCTGTCCTTTATATTATAGTCTCTACATTAAGGACTTTTTCAATTTATGCTGAGAGAAATATCCAACTATGTTAGAAATTAGATTTTAATAGCAAATTTTTTTTGCTATAAAAATTGAGTGCTTTTTTAAAATTCCCATTACAAACTAATTGGTGATTTATTTAGAAGCATTTACAACATTTATGATTTTTACTTTATAATAGCTTTTTATGCTAATTTACCTGGATCTTTTAAATACTAAGCATATAACGTACATGGGGTTCCTTGGTGGCTCAGAGGGTAAAAGGTCGGGAAGAACCCCTGCAGAAGGGAATAGGGAATGACAACCCAGCATTCTTGCCTGAAAAATCTCATGGACAGAGGAGGCTGATCGGCTACAAGCACAGGGTTGCAAAGAGTCAAACATGACTAAGCCACTAGTGAAAGTGAAGTCTCTCAGTCATGTCCAACACTTTGAGACTCCATGGACTGTACAGTCCACGGAATTCTCCAGGCCAGAATACTATATGCTACTGCCAATTCAGAAGATGCAGGAGCCGTCGGTTGGATCCCTGGGTGAGGAAGATCGTCTGGAGTAGCAAATGGCAATCCACCTCTGTATGCTTATCTGGGAAACCCCACAGTCTGAAGAGTCTGCTGGGATAGAGTCCGACACATGCAGCATTACATCTTTTCACTATTGATCGAATCTTCTGAAACCATATATGCATTCCCCAAACTGTAGGCTTAAGTTCAGTTCAGTTGTTCAGTCATGTCCAACTCTTTGTGACCCCGTGAACCGCAGCATGCCAGGCCTCCCTATCCATCACCAACTCCCAGAGTCCACCCAAACCCATGTCCATCGAGTCAGTGATGCCATCCAACCATCTCATCCTCTATTGTCCTTTCTCCTGCTGCCCTCAATCTTTCTCAGCATCTGGGTCTTTTCAAATGAGTCAGCTCTTCGCATCAGGTGGCCAAAGTATGGGAGCTTCAGCTTCAACATCAGTCCTTCCAATTAACATCCAGGACTGATCTCCTTTAGGATGGATTGGTTGGATCTCTTTGCAGTCCAAGGGACTCTCAAGAGTCTTCTCCAACATCACAGTTCAAAAGCATCAATTCTTCAGCACTCAGCGCTCTTTACAGTTCAACTCTCACATCCATATATGACCACTGGCAAAACCATAGCCTTGACTGGACAGACTTTTGTTGACAAAGTAATGTCTCTGCTTTTTAATATTCTATCTAGGTTGGTCATAACTTTGCTACCAAGGAGTAAGCATTTTTAATTTCATGGCTGCAATCACCATCTGCACTGATTTTGGAGCCCAGAAAAATAAAGTCAGCCACTGTTTCCCTATTTATTTGCCATGGAGTGATGGGACCAGATGCCATGATCTTCATTTTCTGAATGTTGAGCTTTTAAGTCAACATTTTCTCTCTCCTCTTTCACTTTCATCAAGAGACTCTTTAGTTCTTCTTCACTTTCTGCCATAAAGGTGATGTCTTCTGCATATCTGAGGATATTGATATTTCTCACTGAAATCTTGATTCCAGCTTGTTCTTCCTCCAGCCCATCATTTCTCATTATGTACCCTGCATATAAGTTAAATAAGCAGGGGGACAATATACAGCCTTGACGTACTCCTTTTCCTATTTGGAACCAGTCTGTTGTTCCATGTCCAGTTCTAACTGTTGCTTCTTGAACTGCATATATTTTTCTCAAGAGGCAGATCAAGTGGTCTGGTATGCCCATCTTTTTCAGAATTTTTCACACTTTGTTGTGATCCACATAGTCAAAGGCTTTGGCATAGTCAATAAAACAGAAATAGATGTTTTTCTGGAGCTCTCTTGCTTTTTCGATGATCCAGAGGATGTTGGAAATTTGATCTCTGGTTCCTCTGCCTTTTCTAAAACCAACTTTAACGTCTGGAAGTTCACAGTTCACATATTGCTGAAGCCTGGCTAGGAGAATTTTAAGCATTACTTTACTAGCGTGTGAGATAAGTGCAATTGTGCCGTAGTTTGAGCATTCCTTTACATTGCCTTTCTTTGGGATTGGAATGAAAACTGACCTTTTCTAGTCCTGTGGCCACTGCTGAGTTTTCCAAATTTGCTGGCATATTGAGTGCAGCACTTTCACAGCATCGCTTTTCAGTATTTGAAATAGCTCAACTGGAGTTCCATCACCTCCACTAGCTTTGTTTGTAGTGATGCTTTCTAAGGCCCACTTGACTTCACATTCCAGGATGTCTGGCTCTAAGTGAGTGATCACACCATTGTGATTATCCAGTCATGAAGATCTTTTTGTACAGTTCTTCTGTGTATTCTTGCCACCTCTTCTTAATATCTTCTGCTTCTGTTAGGTCCCTACCATTTCTGTCCTTTATTGAGCCCATCTTTGCATGAAATTTCCCTTGGTATCTCTAATAGTCTTGAAGAAATCTCTAGTCTTTCCCATTCTATTGTTTTCCTCCACTTTCTTGCACTGATTGCTGAGGAAGGCCCTTCTATCTCTCCTTGCTATTCTTTGCAACTTTGCATTCTAATGGGTATGTCTTTCCTTTTCTCCTTTGCTTTCCACTTCTCTTCTTTTCACAGCTATTTGTAATGCCTCCTCAGACAGCCATTTTGCTTTTTTGCATTTCTTTTTCTTGGAGATGGTCTTGATATCTGTCTCCTGTACAATGTCATGAACCTCCATCCATAGTTCATCAGGCACTTTGTCTATCAGATCTTGTCCTTTAAATCTATTTCTCACTTCTACTGTATAGTCATAAGGGATTTGATTTAGGTCATACTTGAATGTTCTAATCGTTTTCCCCACTTTCTTCAATTTCAGTCTGAATTTGACAATAAGGAGTTCATGATCTAAGCCTTAGTCAGTTCCCGGTCCTGTTTTTGCAGACTGTGTAGAGCTTCTCCATCCTTGGCTGCAGAGAATATAATCAATATGATTTCGGTGTTGATTATCTGGTGATGTCCATTGTAGAGTCTTTTCTAGTGTTGTTGGAAGAGGGTGTTTGTTATGACCAGTGCATTCTCTTGGCAGAACTCTGTTAGCCTTTGCCCTGCTTCATTCTGTACTCCAAGGTCAACTTTGCCTGTTAATTCAGGTGTTTCTTGACTTCCTACTTTTGCATTCCAGTCCCCTATAATGAAAAGGACATCTTTTTTGGGTGTTAGTTGTAGAAGGTCTTGTAAGTCTTCATATAACTGTTTAATTTCAGCTTCTTCAGCATTATTGGTCAGGGCATAGACTTGGATTACCGTGATATTGAGTCGTTTTCCTTGGAAATGAACAGAGATTATTCTGTCATTTTGAGACCACATTCAAGTACAGCATCTCAGACTCTTTTCCTGACTATGATGGCTTCTCCATTTCTTCTAAGGAATTCCTGCCCACAGTAGTAGATACAATGGTCATCTGAGTTAAATTCACCCATTTCAGTCCATCTTAGTTCACTGATTCCTAGAATGTCGATGTTCACTTTTGTCATCTCCTGTTTGACTACTTCCAATTTGCTTGATTCATGCACCTAACATTCAAGAACGTGCCTGGCTGCAACGGTGCAGCAGCTCAGCTGAGTGAAGCTACCTGGGGCCAGTGGTCAGGGGAAGCAGCCAAGAGGAGCTACCCTGCACCCGAGGACAGGAGTAGGGGCTGGAAGGAGCTACCCCATGCCTGAGGTCAGGGAGGTGGCCAAGAGGAGCTACGCCATGTCTGAGTTAAGGAGCAGTGGCTGTGCTTTGCTGGAGCAGCAGTGAAGAGAGACCCCATGTCCAAGGTAAGTGAAACCCAAGTAAGATGGTAGGCAATGAGACAGGGGATCAAAGGGCAGACAGACTGAAACCACAATCATCGACAACTAGCCAATCTTATCACATGGATCACAGCCTTGTCTAACTCAGTGAAACTAAGCCATGTTGTGTGGGGCCATGCAAGACTGATGGATCATGGTTGAGAGGTCTGACAGAATGTGGTCCACTGGAGAAGCGAATGGCAAGCCACTTCAGTATTCTTGCTTGAGAACCCCATGAAGAGAATGAAAAGTCAAAAAGATAGGGCATTGAAAGATGAACTCCCCAGGCCGGTAGGTGCCCAATATGCTACTGGAGATCAGTGGAGAAATAACTCCAGAAAGAATGAAGGGATGGAGCCAAAGCAAAAACAACACCAAGTTGCGGGTGTGACTGGTGATAGAAGCAAATTTCAATGCTGTAAAGAGCAATATTGCATAATAACTGTAGGTGTAGTTTGTTTTACCTTGCAATAATATTTCTTATATTTATTTGGTTAAGCTCCAATATGCTACTGGTGAAGAGTGGAGAAACAATGAATAGACAGAGCCAAAGCAAAATCAACACCCAGTTGTGGATATGACTGCTGATGGAAGTAATGTCTGATATTGTAAAGAACAATATTGCATAGGAACCTGGAATGTTAGGTCCATGAATCAGTGTAAATTGGAAGTGGTCAGACAGGAGATGGCAAGAGTGAACATTAAAATGGACCAGAATAGATGAACTTAAATCAGATGACCAGTATACCTACAATTATGGGAAAGAATCCCTTAGAAGAAATGCAGTAGCCCTCATAATCAACAAAAGTCTGAAATACAGTATTTGGATGCAGTCTCAAAATGACAGAATGATCTCTGTTCATTTCAAGGTAAACCATTAAATATCACAGAAATCCAAGTCTGTGCCCCCAACCACTAATGATGAAGGCGCTGAAGTTGAAAGGTCCTATGATGACATAAAAGACCTTCTAGAATTAATTCTAGGGCAAAAATAAATGTCTTTTTCATCATAGGTGACTGGAATGCAAAAGTAGGAAGTCAAGAGACACCTGGAGTAACAGGCAAATTTGCCCTTAGACAACAGAATGAAGCAGGGCAAAGGCTAACAGAGTTTTGCCAAGAGAATGCACTGGTCATACCAAACACACTCTTCCAACAACACAAGGATGATGGTACACATGGACATCACCAGATGGTCAATATCAAGATCAGACTGATTATATTTTTGCAGCCAAAGAGGAGAAACTCTATGCAGTCAGCAAAAGCAAGACCAGGAGCTGACTGTGGCTCAGATCATGAAATGCTTATCGCAAAATCCAGACTTAAGTTGAAGAAAGTGGGGAAAACCGCTAGACCATTCAGGTATGACCCAAATCAAACCGCTTATGATTACACAATGCAGGTGACAAATAGATTCAAGGGGTTAGATCTGATAGAGTGCCTGAGAAACTATGGACAGAGGTTCATGGCATTGTCCAAGCTAAGCTTCAACAGTATGTGAACTGAGAACTTCCAGCTGTTCAAGTTGGATTTAGAAAAGGCAGAGGAATCAAAGATCAAATTGCCAACATCTGCTGGATCATTGGAAAAACAAGAGTTCCAGAAAAACATCTACTTCTGCTTCATTGACTACACCAAAACCGAGTAGATCAGCTGTATGGATCACAACAAAACGTGGAAAATTCTTAAAGAGATGGGAATACTAGATCACATTACTTGCCTCCTGAGAAATCTGTATGCAGATCAAGAAGCAACAGAACCAGACATGGAACAATGGACTGGTTCAAAATTTGTAAAGGAATATGACAAGGTTGTATATTGCCACCTTACTTACTTAACTTATATGTAGAGTATATCATACAAAATGCCAGGCTGGATGAAGTACCAGATTGGGAGGGGGCTTCGGCATTGGCAGATTGTGTTCACCTATGGCTGATTCGTGTCAATGTATGGCAAAACAAATACAGTATTGTAATTAAAAAAATAAATAAATTTAATTAAAAAAAAAAGACTGCCTGGAGAAATATCAATAACTTCAGATGTGCAGATGATACCACCTTTATGGCAGAAAGCCTAGAGGAACTAAAGAGGCTCCTGATGAGAGTGAAAGAGGAGAGTGAAAAACCTGGCAGTGGTCTTAGTTGATTAACAGGTATTTATTTTAAATACTTCAAAGCATAAGATAAAATTTCTTTCTAAAAAAACAAAAGCCTCAGCATTTAAAAACTGAGGATCATGGCATCCAGTCCCATAATTCCATGGTAAATATAAGGAGAAACAATAAAATCAGTGAAAGACTTTATTTTCTCTGGCTCCAAAATCACTGTAGATGGTGACTGCAGCCAGGAAATTAAAATACACTTTCTCCTTGGAAGAAAAGCTATGACAAATCTAGATAGCATATTAAAAAAGCAGAGACATTGTTTTGCCAACAAAGGTCCATCTGGTCAAAGCTATGGTTTTTCCAGTAGCCATGTATGGATGTGAGAGTTGGACTTGTGAAGAAAGCTGAGTGCTGAAGTACTGATGCTTTTGAACTGTGGTGTTGGAGAAGACTCTTGAGAGTCCCTTGGACAACAAGGAGATCAAACCAGTCAATTGTAAAAGAAATCAGTCCTGAACTGATTCATTGGAAAGACTGATGCTGAAGCTGAAGCTCAATGCTTTGGTCACCTGATGAAAGCGAACTGACTCCTTAGCAAAGACCCTGATGCTGGGAAAGATTGAAAGTAGGGAAAGATTGAAGGCAGTAAAAAAGGGGATGACAGATGATGCAGTGATTTGATGGCATCACCAACTCAGTGGGCATGAGTTTGAGCAAGGTCTGGGAGTTGTTGATGGACAGGAAAGCCTGGTGTGCTGCAGTCCATGGGGCCATAAAGAGTTGGACATGACTGAACGACTGAACTGAACTGTGAGTACTGGAGTGGGTAGCCATTCCCTTCTCCCGGTATTCCTCCCAACCCAGGGATCGAACCCAGGTCTCCCATACTGCAGGTGGATTCTTTAAGAGCTAAGCCATCAGGAAAGTCCATGAATACTGGAGTGGGTAGCTTATCCCTTCTCCAGGGAATTTTCCTGAACCAGGAATCAAACCAGAGTCTCCTGCCTTGCAGGTGGATTCTTTACCAGTTGAGCTACCAGGGAAGCCAAGTGACTAACATTTTCACTTTTTTCATATAACCTACATGCTGCTGTGCTGTGGTTAGTTCATCAGGCATGTCTGATTCTTTGCGACACCATGGAATGTGTCCTGCCAGGCTCCTTTGTCCATGGGGGATTCTCCAGGCAGGAATACTGGAGTGAGTTGCCATGCCTACTGCAGGACATCTTCCCAACCCAGGGAACGAACTCCTATCTCCTGCAATGCAGGTGAATTCTTTACCATCTGAGCCACCGGGGAAGTCCATGAATGCTGTAATGGGTATCTATCCCTTCTCCAAGGTAACTTCCCAAACCAGGAAGTGAACTGGGGTCTCCTGGATTGCAGGTGGATTCTTTACCAGTTGAGCTACCAGAAAAGCTCATAACTTATGTAAGTGTAGAGTACCATCAATCTATAGATAAATCTTTATTTTTTCTGTCATTTTAATGATTTGAGATGGATAAATTTTAAATAAATTGCCCAACTTATTATAAAAGAGCAAAATTTACATTTCAAAATCACACATTTCTTCTATGTAAAATGATTAAGCTGATTTCAGTTTTCTGTAGTAAATAGCTAATTTTATTAGGCTTCCCTGGTGGCTCAGCTGTAAAGAATCCACCTTCAATGCAGAAGCCGCAGGAGATGGAGGTTTGATCCTGGGTGGGGAAGATCCCATGGAGGAGGGCATGGCAACCCACTCAAATTTTTCCTGCCTCGAGAATCCCATGGACATAGGAGACTGGCAGACTACAGTCCATGAGGTCGCATAGATTCAGACAGGACTGAAGCGACTAAGCACAAGCACACATACAGTTAATTTGAGGTGTATTACTGCTAGCATTTTGAGTGTCATAGCCTGTATTTTTTTACGGGCTCATTTTTTCCTATTTATTTATTGTTGCCCTTTGAAGATACTTTCAGGACTCTTGATGCCATTTTAATGGTGACTGAAGGGAGAGGTTGAGTTAGAAACCTGGGATCAGTTCACCGGGTTACCACAAAATCTTTGAATTCACTATGCTCTCTGAATAGTGCTTTATTGTACATACTGCATAGATATTTAAGTAATCAAGTATTATGTAGTATGGTTTTATTTGACAGTTATACTGTATAATCATAGAATGAAATAGTACTTCAGTCATTAAATAATCATTTAATCTTCTGATTGCCAACACATGAGATAATTTCAAGTGTGGAATTTTTGCTTTGATTGAATTTCATTTATATGTACTAATTTACCAAATTTGGCTGCATGTCCTCGTATCAAATAATTTGACATGGATATTTTAATTCATTAGTCATTCATAGCTCATTAAAATAGTTAATGTTGCTTTCATATAAAAAATGGAGATGTTTGTAAAAGTTTTCAGCTAAGAAAACTTTCCAGATATTAGAGTATTATACAGTGATTAAATTATAATATATCTATCTATCTCTAGGACAGCCTGGACATCATATAACTGTGATGACAGAGATTGAGAAGAGGAAAGTAGAAGGTTGATAGCTGTAGAAAAGTAGCTCGGTAAACTCTCAGGTTTTAAAAAGTCAGATGAGGGTCTTCCTTTGTGGTCCAGTGGTTAAAGAATATGCTTTGCAATGCAAAGTATGGTTAGGGAACTAGATGCCACATGCTGTCGGGCAACTAAGCCTGCACTCTGCAACTACTGGACTCCGCGGGCCACAGCTAGAGAAACTGTGCCACAGTGAGAGGTCCTGCAAGACCCGACCCAGCCAAATAAGTAAACATTTTAAAAAATGTCAGAGGATTGCACTATTATTGCCAAAGAATATCACAAGCTTAACATGTGTGATTCTGAAGTTTCAACTATAAGCACCTTATTTATGGAGAGGTGATGCATAGGGAAGATGCATTTTCCTAAATAATTATTATTCCAGTTAAATGCTCTGGGAAACAAATCAGAATGAGGTTGTTTTCAGTTTCTCTAAGGTTGATTTTTTTGGTATGTTCTTGTCAATTGTCACATGGATTTGGAAGACATCTATGTAGCTTCTTAAAATCTTAAGCCAAGTTTATTATTTAAAAGTTATATTTTCTACTGGATTTCTGAAACTTTCAACTTTCCACCCAGGTGAATTCCTATATTCTATAATTCCCACTTAACAAATATATATATATATATATATATATGTATAGTTTTATTTTGCTCTTACATTTTTAAAAATTATTTATTTTCTAGATCTGTTCAAACTGGAGATCTTAAATAACCTCCATAAAGAAAGAAGGAGGCATATTTACAAAAAGGGGACATACCTGATTAGAGGGCAATACATGGGCCTGATTCCTTCCAATATATTTCTATATCCTGATTAGTCATCACAAAAATTTTAAAAAGAGGAGGAAAGGAAAATCAACTTTCTGGCACTATTTAAATTAGGGAAGACCATCAGCCATTTCAGAAATTTTTTTGAGCTGACAGTGATCATTTCAACACTGATTAACTGCAAAAAGTCAACTTGGGACAGGAACAGGAAAGCAAGTCAAATTTATGATAGTGATCAAAAAAATCTAGAGCAATATGAGATGTTTCTGGAAACAAAATGTATTCTCAATACATTTTTGAATTTTCAGAATTTCAAATTTCACTGAATTTTTAAAGGTCAATTACTGCTAATTTAGAAGCTTACATTAGAAATATCACAAAAGAAATCAAATGATGTCTTTCAAAACATGATTTTTCAATTTTTGGTCTAAGTTAAGATTTTGAATAAAATTATTTTTATTAAAAATTTTCAAAATCATAAAGCATTTTTCCCATATATGGACAAACAAATGTTGAATTAAGTAGATTTTATATTGTCTATTGCTTGTTGACTTTACTGGTAGCATATGAGAAACAAAAATATTAAAAGATGTTGATCACTTATCCTTTAAATCTGTATAGTGCTTTAGAATCTGCTTGGTAGGTTTACTTACATTGTATTCATATTATTCATGTGTTAGACCCAACAGTCAGAGAAAGACATTCATATTACTTTTCCACTTTCAAGGGAAAAATGGAGTCAGAGATACTGAATATTCACTGAGGTTGTTACCAAGGCAGAATGAAGACAATTAATCATCTTTCAATAGCCTTCTGTGGCAACACATGCCAAGTCCCCTAGCCACCCTAAGCAGGTATGTCCTTACTTTTAGCCATAGGAGCTTCTCTATCATAGGCCTGTTAGCACAGAGTGAACTGAGCAATAAAAGTAGGATTGCTGACATTTTGCTTAGGTTCCAAGAATGGTTGCTGTTCTGAGTCCTCTGGTGACCACATACATTGCTCAGGTGGTTTCTGAGATCAGTGGCTTTGGACATCTGGGCCTCCAAAATGCTTCTGGAAAAAGTCTTAGTTGCAGTTTTGACTTCTACAGCAAATGTCTTTTTAAATATATAGTCTATCTATATTCAATAAGCTTGGTCATTTTGTGGGTGATCAATTTTGGATGATACATTCTGGTTTATTTAATTACTCCAGTGTACTGTGAAGGTATGTGTTTTATAATGATTTAGACCTCAATTTTATAAACGATTCTTGTTTCACCATAAACCTGTCCATGTAATGAGATTAAATACAGAAATAGGATGGTTCATTTAAAGCTCAGTGGCACACTGAAAAGAAGACAATTCATTCCAGAAAAGTTGTGTTGGTAGGCTGATTTTTTTAGCTTATTAGTTTGTGATCTTGGGGAATTTGACAAATCATTCTGAGCCTCTGTTTGTTTTTCTTCCACCAAAAAAATGGGAACGATAATCTATAGCCTAGTGTTGTCAGAATTAAATAAAAAGTATATCTGCTATGATATCAGACAAATGGTGTTAAATAACTGTGTATATTTTCAGTTGATTTACTGATAATAGCAAAAGTAAGGGGGAAAAAAATCATATGATTAAAGAAAGAAAAATCAGTTATCCAGGCAGGGGATAGAAGGCTATGCCATACTTATGGTAACTGAATTGGTATGTGATATCTGAGCTACCTTTTCTTAAAATGCTTTGGAATCTAAACAAACAGCTTAAGAATCCAGAATGTGGATGTGATGTTTTCATCATCAGTCTTACTATGTTCAATCATGTCATAGGTTCTTTTCTTTGTGCTCTGAGAAATAACTTCATGACCTCAACAGGAAACGTGGGCTGGACAGTGCATTGGTTAACATTATCAGAAATGTTTATGAAATATTTAAATAAGAACAGAGTGATATGATCGTCACCATACTTTACAAACACATTAATACATCTAAACAAAAATGCAACTTAAGTTCATTAGATAAAAACATTAATTATATATCTAATAGTGCATGTGATAAGCCCCTTTAGTCATGTCCAACTCTGAGACCCTATGGACTGTAGCCTGCCAGGCTCCACTGTCCGTGGGATTCTCCAGGCAAGAATACTGGAGTGAGTGGTCATGGCCTCCTTCAAGGGATCTTCCGGACTCAGGGATTGAACCTGCATCTCTTATGTCTCCTGCATTGGCAGGCAGGTTCTTTACCATTAGTGCCACCTGGGAAGCCCCACATATCTAATATTACATATTGGTAATATGGAATTTCAACCAAAAAATTTGGACTAAAAATAGTTTGTATTGAAAGAATTTGCACTTCAAAATGTATTTAAATAATACTAGGGTCTGTGAGAGGGAAAAATGTCTATTTACACTTGAACTAGTAATTTGACCATTTATTTTACACCAGCACGTTACAATTTATGATTTCTAAAAATGTTATCTTATTGACATTGCTAAAGTACTGGAATAACTAGGCTTTTAGTACTTGAAATGAAAATGAGTGTTTAGAGTATGCTGATTGTTGGTTATTAGAATGTAGACAGAGAATGACAAAGTAAGTTGCTGAGGAAATGAAGGCTTTACTTTCTCCAAATGTGCTTATAAGCACACTGACTTTCTGTGTGTTTGCTAGAATGTTTGGATATTTAGTTGAGAAATAAGTTGTCTGTTTATTTTAATAATGATGGTGTCTGGTTTATAAACATAGGTAATAAAGCACTGCCATTATGTTGTTAACCATAAAAATACAACTGAATGCTAGGCATTCTACTTAGTTGGGTTTTCCCTAAAGGCTTTTGAAAGGAACCATCAAATGTTTCAATTAAAAAATCTCGGGAATTTTCCCCAGGTTCTAACAAGCTATATCAAAATAGAACTCACTTCATGGAAAAAAAGGAATCCCACAGCATTTCTTTTTAATAACTGTTCAGCTACAAAATTTTATTGGTATCATTTTATGTTCCCTCTAGAGGATGTAATGCACAAAAGCATTGCCACGGAACATATAAAATTACAAATGAAATTTATTGTAAAAAGTAGAATGTCTTCTAGACTGGTGTCAGTATTTATTTCATTCAGAAACCAAAACTGCGGTATAATATATTCATTGTCAGCAAGTCCATGTGTGTAAATTGCCATCCAATGTTATTGACGGATATAAGACAGATATTGAAAAGACAATTTAAAGGTACTCTTCCAAACATAGACTGTTCCACAAAAGCACTGTAAAAACTCCTTCAAGATTTTGGGTTGTGCTTGACATGTATGGTTAACTACATAATTTGGTCGTGTCATAATCCACTGTGTTTGGCAATTTGGCATTAAACGCCTGCAGAGCAGATTGGATTCTCACCACCTCACTAGTAGACAGCTTGAGTCTATGACAGAAGCAAGCAAGAGAAGAGATCTAGACGACGCTGACCAGGTGGGGAGAGTTTATTTACACGGTCTCTTATCTCTAGAAGCTGCAAAAGTGCTGAGTCCTGGGATCCCTGAGTGTAGGGGTAGTCCAGCTGCAGAATCAGGTCCCGGATGGCTTCCGGGTCAAAGTGCATGCTGTAGCCAAACACTTGAATATTATTGATTTTCATATAACCCAGGTTCCGCGATGGGTCAATAAACTCCAGGGGTTCATAGTAGATGCTTTCGTTGCCGTTAGGGCCGTTTGACTTGATGCGACTCCTCAGGTAGATGTGCACGGTCTCAAAAAATGTCTTCCACTTGTTCCCTAGAATCAGCGACCAGTTGTAACACTGCAGGGGAGGTCCAGCTTAGTCCGTTCCCAGTCGGGGAAGCTGTTTTCATTCACAGGCATAAACCAGCTCTCAGAGTGGCTGCCTCCGAAGGGGTTGATGTAGATGGCCAGCACGGGCTCCAGGGTGCTGTTTTTCGTCAAACAGATCTGTAAAGAGAGACCCAGGATCATGTGGACCAGGCTCGACTTGTACTTGTTGCTCTTTAAGGTGAGGAGCATCCTCTTGCGCCACGAGGGGTCGAACCAGCTGTTGAGGCGCATGTCGTTGCTGATGAAGATGGCGTGCACCTCCAGCCGCCTGTCGGTTTTCTGCAACAGGTACTTCATCTCTAGGTCTTGCAGGTCAGTCTCGAAGCCAATGTAGTGGTCGGTGGACTCGGCGACCTCGGGTTTGCAGAAGCCCTGGCTCAGCATGTAGCCCGTGTTGCAGGTGCCGCAGCGGGTGCGATTGTCTGGGGGCGCAGGTGAGGCAGGCGGCGGCGTCGCCCACCGTGCAGGGCAGGAAGGCCGTGCAGACCACCTGGTCGTTGGGACACGTGCAGGAGTGCGTTTCTTCTGAAAAACTGCCCAGAAGGCCGTTCTCATTGCAGTAAAGAAAAGACTGGATGCGAGTGAGCCAGTAAGTTGAAGTTCTAGAGACAGAAAACAAAAGGAAACTATATTAATACAAAAGCATTCATTTGTGTGTGTGTATGTGTGTATCCTGCAGTCAAGTTACCTTGTGCCTGAAAGCTTCACTATTATGTTCTTAGGACCTTTCCAGTCAATTATTTAATTAATATTAAAAAAAAAAATCCGTGTAGTTCACCATTTTAAAAATATAAATATAATTGTATAATATTTATATATTTAAATTATGCATATATTTCATTCATCATTGAATAAGATTAAAGATAGATACATTTGATTTGAACTGGAAAACTGCATGAAATATCTTCTGAAGAGATTGCATGGCATCTTGTTAGTGTACTTGGAAGCTGATTGTGAATATAATTGGGCTTGTTATAGTTTTGAAATGATATCCAACAAAAGGAAATAAAATGTTTTATCATTAAATATCTGCAGCAGAATTAGAGTGCATAAATGACGATTGTTCATTCATTCACTCTTGGCTTCATAGAGCACTATGCAGCAGGAATCCTAATTAGAAAGTGAAAAATGAAATTAAAACAACTCTAAATATTCAATCAATGGATTTAAATCCTAGGGTTCCATCAACATTGAAATAACAAGTACCCACTGAGAGGGAAAATATTATTAAAACATGTTTGATTTTTATCCTTCCAGGCTGCTCAAGAAAATTGTTGAAAAATCTCATTAAAACCAACTACAAGTTCTTTTAATAAGGGTTAAGTGTGTTAGTTGAATGGCTTTGATTTGAATAATTAACATTTTAAAATTTATATTTAGAAATCAGGCTAATCTTCATGCAAATTTAAGATCTCACTTTTCTTCTTTTCCCACATTATTCAAATTCTTTTAGTGTGTTTAAAATCTCAGTAAAATAATTAAGGAAAATCATGTGGCTGTGTAATCATAAAATTCTTTGTTTTTATCTTGCTACTTTCTCATACTAGCTGCAAAATAATGGAAATGTTGAATGACCTAAGTTAGTAAAGGGCTTCCCAGGTAGTGCTAGTGGTAAAGAACCCCCTACCAATGCAGGAGACAAGAGCTCTCTGGGTGGGGAAGATCTCCTGGAGGAGGAAACGACAACCCACTCCAATATTCTTGCCTGGAGAATCCCATGGACAGAGCCTGAAGGGCTACAGTCCATAGGGTGGCAAAGAGTCAGCATGACCCAAGTGACTTAGCGCTCAAGTTAGTAATATCTTCCATATTAAGTTCTTGTGAGAAATAGTTTGCCTTAGCCTGGCTTCATGTGTTTTGACTATTGTACAGAGCATGTGTCGCAGTAGACACCAAAAATTGTATATTTTTTGGTGTTTTTATGCCTTTCCAGTGTTGACTATTCAGTACATATAAGATTTTCTGCAAATTGTATATATTGTACCCAATCCTTTAGACATTACATTGCTACCATTTAAATAATTTGTATATGCAGTAAAATATAGATATGAATGTCTAAATAGTCAGAACAATTTATTATCACATTCAGAACAATATTTGAGTTGGAAATGGCAACCCACTCCAGTGTTCTTGCCTGGAGAATCCCATGGACGGAGGAGCCTGGTGGGCTGCCGTCCACGGGGTCGCGAAGAGTCGGACACGACTGAGCGGCTTCCCTTTCCCTTTATATTCATTTTTGGTCCTTGCTCATTCTCCTACTGTGATATAACACTCTTTTTTTTTTTAAGGAAGCTCTTCCCTGTTTTTTTCAAATAAATTGAATAACTCCTTTATTCCTACTCATAATATTTACTTATTTTTATTCATAGTGTCTTTTCCCACTTAAAATGTTATATAATGTACTTACTTGTTTATATTCCATTTATCCCATTAAGTATAATATTCAACTTGCCAAAATCATATACACTTTGGCTGCAGCTTTAGATCTTGGGCCTAGCAGAATGCTGGGAGATCACAATGCTCTAATACTTAATGAATATTAGATAAAATGCACAGACAAATTAAAGGAACCTTTTTTCAATGTGCATATTTTTCAGTGAAAAATTAAAGCACTAAACTTCATATTTCATACCTTTGTGAAGACCTAACTCCCAAGATGCAGGAGGTGGAGTTACACAACATATTCTAGATATCTTCACAATTAAATCTATATAAAAATCTCAGTAAATGTATATTTAAAAAACTTTTCTTTTCCAGAGTCCCTAAATGCAACTGTTTTCTATAGACCTGGAATAGAAGGTAAAACCTAATTAAGCTCAACAAAAACACAAAATATTTTCCTCCCTAATTGTCTCTTGCACTGAAAAACACTAATTGAGAAACTACACCTATTAAAATAATTTCTAACTTTCCTAAGATACTTTAAAAATAAGTTCTTAGAAAACTCTCTCAGGAGGCTGCCCAGGGGTTATGAAATAGTAATGACTGGCACTTGGTTAGCCATACAACTATGTAAGCATCTCTTCACTGGTTCCTTATTTTCCTGCTGTGCTATATATGTGTGTGTGTGTATATATATATATATATAATATATATATAGGTGTATATATATATATATATAATATATATATAGGTGTATATATATATATATATATATGCAAAAGCTTTCTTTTTCTGACTGAGGAAATAGCTTGATTCATGATTTCTGTATTCAGTCTCAGAATCCAGAAATTATTACTGACTTGTTATCTGCAGTTACTGATATATTTATTTCATCAATTCACTCTCAATGAATTAATCTCTCTCCTTGTTACCTCCTTTCTTTTTCTTTCTCTCTTTTCCCTCCTTTCCATTTTATCCTCTTTCTTTCTTATTTCTGTGCTTTCTTTCTCTCTGTAGCCCTATTTATATCTATCGAATATAAAGCATATAAAATATATACCCTATCTGGATTGAACATTATATTTTCTTCCCTAGAATCAAAGCATAAATTCTCTGAGCCAATCCATGTCTTACTGTAAGCTCTCACTGTGTTTCCAAATCATAAGGACAAACCAAAAAAATGAAATAGATAGGCCCAAGTCTATAGACAGAGCTCACAAAACTAGGGTATCATAGAAAGACTCATTTGGACACTTTAGAAAAGCAATGACTTTTTCAGCCTTTTCCAATTCTTTTCACATCCCCCGCAGATGCATTATTGAAGGAATGCATTACTGAAGGTTCGTGGGTTTCAGCTTGTCATGTATGAATACTGATAACTCAGTATGCTGTCAAAGCTCCTGTTCCCCAGGACAGAAGAGCTTGCATGTATTTCTTTCCTTGCTGTTTTTTGTCCTTTATTCCCTATTACCTATGTTTTTACTTGTTTAATTACTTCATAGGTAGGAAATAGATTTTTAAAGGAACAAAATTCAATAATTATTCATTACTACTTGTAAAATCTTGTGAAGGCAGTGTTCCAAAAAATAGAAAATGGAGCAAATTTCACGTTTGTACATGGGTTTTCACTTTATCCAAAAGATCATGTCGTTCTTTTTTTTTCTGACAAAATAAACTTTAATTGTAGTTTTAAAATTTAAACTTAAAGTTTTGAAGAGAAATATATTCCACATTAAAGAAGCCTGGCGTGCTGCAGTCCATGTGGTTACAAAGACTCGGACACAGCAGCAACTGAGCTTTACTGAAGTATTTTTTAAAAACTCCCTTTCTTTTATGCTGTTGCTCAGTTGCTAAGTCATGTCTGACTCTTTGTGACTCTATGGAGTGTAGCATGCCAGGCTTCACTGTCTTTCACTGTCTCCCAGAGTTTGGTCAAACTTAATGTCCATTGAGTCTGTGATACTATCTAACATCTCATCCTCTGTCATACCCTTCTCCTTTTGCCTTCAATCTGTCCTAGGATCAGGGTCTTTTCCAGTGAGTTGGCTCTTCGCATCAGGTGGCCAAAGTATTGGAGCTTCACTTTTATGTGATAGCGTTACAAAAAGAAAATACCTTCAGAGTTAAGTTAAACTTTTGGAAAAAAATATAATTCGTTAAAAGCCTATAGCATGTTTGTATTTGAGAAATAAGGTAGCAAACCAAAGTGAGATTAGACATAAGTTTGCTTCAGTTGTCTCTGTTCATCGACAACATTCTTTGTTTCTCTCTTCATGAAAGAATTGTGTTTTTTAATGTAGATCCTTTTAAAGACTTTATTGAATTTGTGACAACAATGTTTCTGTTTTATTTATTTATTTTTTTGTTTTTTTTTTTTGGCCGGGAGACATAGGGGAATCTTAGCTGCCATCCAGGGATTAAACCCCACACCTCTAGCATTAGAAGACAAACTCTTAACCGCTGGGCCACCAGGGAATTCCTTCTCTGTGTATTTAAAATCTGTTCTTCTCCACAGAACACACATTATGTGAGTGTCAAAGAGCACTAGACCAGAAGTAGGAACACTGGATTTCTAGGACAGACTTTACCTGGCGACTGGGGACAAGCCACTTTAGTCTCTTTGAGAGAAGATTTTAGAATTCAAAGAAACACTGGTTCAGATTTTGATTCTGCATGACGCTGGGGAATGTGTACAGCTTTCTGAATCTCAGAAGCTCACCCTCAGTTTGCCTTTTTCTCTATTGTCAGGATGAAATGATGTAACAAATCCCATCGTCACAGAGCCCCCACATATGGTAGCTGCCAACAATGCAACAATAAGAATGAAATGCTAGTATTAAAATATTGTTGTTATGAAGAATATCAAAGAAGATATTGTCTTGGCCTTGTAGTTTTGAATGATGTTGCCAACTAAAAATTGGCACTTGCCATCTGCCTCTACCAGGACTAAGTCCCTAGTCACTGCAGCTACTGATCTTCAACACCCCCCTTTAAAGGTGTTGAGCGTCAAGTTCAGGAATGAGGCATCTGTGCTCTGGGAAAAACTGGCAGAACAGACCTTCAGATAGTTAGATATTTTCAAAAGAAGATTCTATGGGCCCAACTGTTAAATCCCCTCATATGTTGAAAAGCACTAACGTCATTAAAGATGGCATCTGTTTATTACAAGCAGCAAGCTTAGGCTAGATGTATGCTTGACTGCCTGGACTTCCTTAGTTAAAATTTTATATAACACTGACCTCCCCTCTTACCTCTTCAGAGCAGCTCTCAGAGTTATCTGAAATGCTATCTCCCAGACTATTAGTCCTCATTTTGCCCCAAATCAAATTAACTCACAACTCTCACCTTTCGCATTCTCTTTCCATCAGCAGTGTTTAGTGGGATTGATAAAACAGATTCCTAGACCCCACTCCAGACATATTATATGAATCCCTAGAAGCAGGGCCCAGGAAGCTCTTTTGAAAATATCCAGCCCCAAAGACAGAGCCAGTGTGGTCAAAGCAAAGAGCATTGCACTAAAAGAGCTGTATGTACAGAGGACTTGGTGGGAAGGGTCTTGTTTTCAGGAACTAAATGAAAGCCTGTAGAGCTGGAGCGGAGAGCATATCAGTGCAGTATTAGACTGTGAACTAAGTAGCGGCCAGATCAGGCAGAATTTTGTTTTGGTTTTAAATTTATTCTATGTGCAGTAAAGAGTGGCAAACGGATTTAGGCAAGAGTCAATGAAGTCGCTCAGTCGTGTCCGACTCTTTGTGACCCCATAGACTGTAGCCTACCAGGCTTCTCTGTCCATGGGAATTTCCAGGCAAGAGTGCTGGGGTGGGTTGACATTTCCTTCTCCAAGGGATCTTCTCAACCTAAGGACTGAACCCGGGTCTCCTGCATTGCAGGCAGATGCTTTACTGTCTGAGCCAGCAAGGAAGCCTTATGCACATACTTAGCAACTATTTTTCTCTTTATGGACTTCCCTGGTGGCTCAGCTGGTAAAGAATCTGCCTGCAATGCAGGGAGCTTGGGTTTGATCCCTGGGTGGGGAAGATCCCCTGGAGAAAAGAATGGCTGCTCATTCCAGTTTTCTGGTCTGGAAAATTCCTTGGACTGTATAGTCTATGTGGTCACAAAGAGTTGGACATGACTGAGTGACTTTCACTTCACTTTCTCTTTGTATTATACCAATAGTATTTCATTTTAATTAAAATAAAACATGCAGTCTCAGAGAACTGTTATATACACAGACACTGTTTAAGGTTCTATATGAAAATTAACAACCACAATAGCTATTAGGGTCTCTTTGTGCCTTTTCAGGTGGTGCTAGTGGTAAAGAATCTGTCTGCCAATGCAGGAGATGCAAGAGACACAGGTTTGATCCCTGGGTCAGGAAGATCCTCTGGAGAAGGATGTGGCAACCCTCTCCAGGATTCTTGCCTAGAGAATTCCATGGACAGAGGAGCCTGACAGTCTACAGTCCATGGGTTTACACAGAGTCAGAGATGACTGAGTGACTGGGCACTCACACACACAAATATCAGTTAGCCATGAACCTTTAAGAACGTGTCCAGAAGAAGACAGAGACAAGTTAAAATGTCTGTATAGCAGCAGACAGCTTTGAATTAATATATACATTTGGGGCCTTGTGCCCACAATGTATGCTAAATTTGCAAGCCCTAAAATAGAAATTTTGGGCATACACACACAGAACAAAAAGTGAAGGTGAAAGCTGCATCCAACTCTTTGCGACCTCATGGACTATACAGTCCATGGAATTCTCCTGGCAATCCTGCTGGAGTGTGTAGCTATTCCCTTCTCCAGGGGATCTTCTCAACCCAGGGATCGAATCCAGGTCTCCTGCATTGCAGGTGGATTTTTACCAGCTGAGCCACCAGAGAAGCCCAAGAATAAAGGTAATCTATCCTTTCTCTAGTGTATCCTTCTAAACCAGGAATCGAACTGAGGTTACCTACATTACAGGCAGATTATTTACCAGCTGAACTACCAGGGAAATAAACCAAAACGCTAAAGCCTACTTTTAGAATTCTACTATGTTACAGTTACATTAGGACTTCCCTGGTGGCTCAGATGGTAAAGCGTCTGTCTACAATGTGGGAGACCTGGGTTCGATCCCTGGGTTGGGAAGATCTGCTGAAGAAGGAAATGGCAACCCACTCCAGTGCTATTGCCTGGAAAATCCCATGGAGAGAGGAGCCTGATAGGTTACAGTCCATGGGTCGCAAAGAGTCGGACACGACTGAGTGACTTCACTTCACTTCACAGTTATATTAATAAATTATTTACTGAATTAACCTCATATCATGGGTCAGTCACTTTGTTATTTTTAATCCTTCAACAGTAGATGTAAAACATAAACCCATTTTACAATTTGAGAAATACATAGAGTCATAGTTTCAACAACTTTCACAATTTTATATATATATGTATTAGGTAATACAATGAAAAGGACTCGAACCAAATCTAATTTTTAATGTGTGTCTAATAGTAAGGAAAAATGAGTTTAAAAAGATGTCTATTTATTATCATACTGGAAAGCATCAAAGATAAAAGATAACTTTATTTTTTAAGCTTAATCTGTTCTGTTTATTCATTAAATTATTATATAAAATTAGGTACTTGAGTTACAGCCCACTCTATTGACTTCAGTTATCTTTTGGGAGCTAAACTATCAGTGAACCTTATTTTCCTTGACTCATATGGAAAATGGGAATGAAATATATGTTGTTGTAGGAATTAAAGGGAAATAGCAAGAAAATCCATTAAAAGAGTGCCTGTGCACAGAAAAAAATGATAAATAAATATGAATGTTTAATCTTATGATGACAATTGTAACTACTGTTAAACTTTCAAAGAAATAATATCATATACAGTTTCTTTATTACAAATGCTATTTTCCTCTAGAAAGTGGAAATTGTCACTTTATCTTTACCAATTTGTGGATTACATGCATAATCTTACTCTTTATTTCACTTTTATCATATGGACCTAGTTACTGATAGCATGATTAAGATGGCCTCTGTATTAATTTGGAAACTCAAAAATCTGAAGAAACAATATTTTTCAAATTTGGGACATATATTCTGATGCATGACAGTTTGCACTGAGGTATTAGAACATATGTTGATACAAAAACAATTACCTTCTCTCACAGTTAAATCCTCTCTGAGCACTAATAATCTTATTTCAAAGGTCCTTTTCTCCAACCTTCTAATCTTTTTGGCTTTCCAAATCTGTGCGGTGTGGATCTGAATTTTAAAATCTAAACAACACAACTTCAGTCTAATTTTGAAGTTAAATATTATTCATTTCATTCATTATTCATTTCAGCCTTCATAGATTTGTTCTTCTTCAACCCTAATACTTTAAACTGAATAAGAATTTGGGATTAAGTGCCCACAGCCATTTAAACAGTCATAAACTGATTATTAGCACAGTCACAGACAAATGGTGCCAAATAATATGCTGTCACTCACTTGCCTCCAGCTCTGCTGCTGTGTCCATCTCAGCCTTGACAACAGGACCTGGGGCTCATGTTGACACACTCATCACACAATTGCAAATCCCTATTATGTCACATCCTGAGAAACAGGATATCATTGTCAAAGTTCCCTTCGCTATGAGTCTCCTAAAGAAGCATCATTTATGTATATGTATACATATATATGGGCTTCCTGGGTGGCACAGTGGTAAAGAATATGCCTGAAATGCAGGAGCTGCAGGAGACCTGAGTTCAACTCCTGGGTGAGGAAGATCCCCTGGAGGAGGGCATGGCAACCCACTCCAGTATACTTGCGTAGAGAATCCCACAGACAGAAGAGTCTGGTGGGCTTCAGTCTGTGGGGTCACAGAGAGTCAGACACAACTGAAGTGAATAAGCACATGTGTGTGTGTGTGTGTGTGTGTATATATATACACACGATGAACTTGAATTCACGTATCTACTAAAACTTTCAGCTTGTAGGAGGATGATGAAAAAATGAGTGAAGCAGCTGAAAATGTAGGTGATATTTTAAAGACAATATTAGCCGAGGTTTTGTCAAGTGCACAGTCCATTTACAGGCATTTCATTAACTCTCCCAATTCTCAACTATACCTTTAAGTACGGACTCTTGTTATCCCAATCTGTGTTTAAAGATATGAATTGTAAAAAGCTTAATTAATTAGAACTTGTAGAAGGTAAATGGCACTCCAGTACTCTTGCCTGGAAAATCCCATGGGCAGAGGAGCCTGGTGGGCTGCAGTCCATGGTGTTGTGAAGAGTCAGACATGACTGAGCAACTTCACTTACACTTTTCACTTTCATGCATTGGAGAAGGAAATGGCAACCCACTCCAGTGTTCTTGCCTGGAGAATCCCAGGGACGGGGGAGCCTGGTGGGCTGCCGTCTATGGGGTCACACAGAGTCGGAAACGACTGAAATGACCTAGCAGCAGCAGCAGCAGCAGAAAGTCAACTAGCTAGTAAGTGACAGAACTCAAAGTATATCCCAGTCATTGTTACTCCTGACAATATGGGGATATAACACCAAAAGTCCTGTGTAAGTTCTGGCAGCTCTATAGTGGGGTTAATGGCAACCTCCTTCGAGGAGACTTATGCCATACCCACACCCAGAGCCCCTGTCCCTGTAGCAGACCACTGCCGACCCATACCTCCTCAGGAGATGCCCAAACACAGTTCTGTCTCAGTCTCTGTGGGGTCCCTGGGTCCTGGTGCCCACAAGATTTGTTTGAGCCCTCTGAGCTCCAAAGTCACTGCAGATGGTGACTGCAGCCATGAAATTAAAAGATGCTTACTCCTTAGAAGAAAAGTTATGACCAACCTAGATAGTATATTCAAAAGCAGAGACATTACTTTGCCGACTAAGGTCCGTCTAGTCAAGGCTATGGTTTTTCCAGTGGTCATGTATAGATGTGAGAGTGGACTATAAAGAAAGCTGAGCGCTGAAGAATTGATGCTTTTAAACTGTGGTGTTGGATAAGATACTTGAGAGTCCCTTGGACTGCAAGGAGACCAACCAGTCTATCCTAAAGGAAATCAGTCCTGAATACTCATTGGAAGGACTGATGTTGAAGCTGAAATTCCAATATTTTGGCCATCTGATGCAAAGAGCTGACTCACTGGAAAAGACCCTGGTGCTGAGAAAGATTGAGGGCAAGAGGAGAAAGGGACAACAGAGGATGAGATGGTTGGATGGCATTACCGACTCAATGGACATGAGTTTGAGTAAACTCTGGAAGCTGGTGATGGACAGGGAGGCCCGGCATGCTGCAGTCCATGGAGTCGCAAAGAGACAGACACAATTGAACTGAACTGAACACCAAAAGTACAAACAGTAAGAGCAAATAGTACTAAGTGGGACAACATCAAACCAGAAAGCTTCAGTCCAACTAAACTGTAATTCATTTAATTGAATAGTATACACAGAAAAATCTGCAACTGAAATATTTTGTCCACATTTGTGCTGCATTTAATAGTATAGCATAGTTTTCCCTGGTGGCTCAGACGGTAAAGCATCTGTCTATCATGCGGGAGACCCCAGTTCGATCCCTGGGTTGGGAAGATCCCTTGGAGAAGGAAATGGCAATCCACTGCAGGACTATTGCCTGGAAAATCCCATGGACAGAGGAGCCTGGTAGGCTACAGTCCATGGGGTCACAAAGAGTCGGACATGACTGAGTGACTTCACTTCACTTTACTTAATAGTATAGTTAAAGAAAAACCAATAGATATATTTTCCATCTTATGACATAAAATATGAAAAGAAAAAGGCAACATTCAGGATATGAAATATGAGAAATGCAACTCAATTATTTTACTGTGTATTAAGGGAATATAATATTTTAAAAATAGAGTCCACGTTTAATTTCCTCCAAATTAAAAACTGAACTATTTTGCCAATTGAATCACTTACATGATAAGTTAATAAAACTTGGAAAGTATTTATTATATGCAAGTTCATTCTATTAAGTAGTATAATTGAGGAATATTGACACAAATGCAGTGGTCTCTCCTATGTGCTTTTATAACACCCTTGTTTTCATCCAGCATAATATTCATTACGCCAAGTCATTATTACCCAATCATCTGTATACTTCATTACATTATACATGCTGTGAGGGAGAAGATATATTTGTTTACTTCACCATTTTATTATCATAAAGTACCTTAATCAGGTTATAGTGTTTATGCTTAAGTTTTCACATTAAAACCTTCTGAACCTTTATTAGTCTTGAAATATGTTAATGATGAATCCAAATTTGAAAATCTAAGTAATATAAGTAGAAGTTTATAAAAGTAAAATATTCATGAAGAGGCCATTTTATCTTATCCTTCATAGATCTATTCATCTCTGACCCTAATATTTCAAACTAAATATAAATATCACATGAATGTGTAAATTAAGAACAATATAAAAGAAGCTAAAAAGGCATATTCAAGGCTAAATTGTGAATGTTCTTGCTTGTATTCATTTATTTATCTTTAGCATTTCATATGATTTTCTTGATATTCAATGTGTGATAAATATTTTCAAAATTATCTTAATTTAATAATTCATAACCAATTTCTCATCAATTTAAAAAAACAATAAAATGTTTCTGTTAGATACTGAAAACTTGAAAACAAAAAGAAATTGTATTATTTAAATAATTTAATCAAATTTTAATGTTTCTATTGGTGACACTATTCATATCTAAATCATATTTTCAATTAAATAAAGAAAACATAATTTTTCCAAATCCAATGTCCATCTATTCATATAACCAGAATGCAATTATGGTATGAATTTTTTTACATGCCTGCATTTGTGTGATAAGCATCTCTCCAAACTGAAGGCCTCTGGCCTTATTTTCTTCTCTCCTAACACAACTATCCTTGTTATCTATACTGATGAATATAAACTCATCCCTTTCTGTATCATTAAAGTAAGATCTAGTTTCTGGAGGCCCTGTCCCTGTTCTGTTTGTCATTTTGTTACATTTGTGTGCTTCCAAGCTAATCTTCCTAAAATGTATTTATCTCTTATTGCATAATACCTAATAACTTGCATATAAAATGTATATTGCTTAACTTTTAAAGCCCTTTACAATCATACAGTACCCACCTAGGCTTCAGTACTCTATAAAATATATTCTCCATTTAGGCTCTCTTTGTTCCCCTCCCTAAATATGTCATGCTCAATTTCAACCACAGTGAATTTTGTCATTACAGAATTGTCCTTTTCCCTCTGCTTAGCCAGTTCAAGATGCAAATTTAATTTTTTTTACTGTAAACAGTTCTTCTTAATAAGCCTCCTTACAACAACTTAATTCTTTGATTCTTATATATAATTATATATGTTTTATATTCATACTATATTCTTAATTATATAATTTAATCTATATTACTATATTTGTAATTAAGCAATATACAACCATATATTATTGGTAAATATGTTCTTGTTTCAACCAAAGTATATTGTTTATTATAATATCTATATTTTCACATGTTAGTTTTGGTAGTTGGAATATAAGCTTCTCAGAAAGAAGAAAATGAATGTTGTTTTGTTGGAATTTTTAGAGATAAGCAAAATCTCTTCCCATGCAACCCCTTTAAAAAGAACTGCTAAATCAAAATTGAATTATGGATTTATATTTGTGAGAAAATGTCAAAGGAAATACTTTAAAAACTCCACAGCACAAAATGCCAAATAATTCTGACAAAAATGTCTTAAATGCATTTATGATCTGGAAAAAAGATGGGATAAAGTTCAGAGGCTAAAAGTGAAGTAAAAGAACAAATGTGAAGGAAGACATGGGTGTATCTGATACAGAAGTTTCAGTGGCTATGTCAGGTATAAGAAAGAAAGTCCAGTGACTTGAAAGGCAAGAAGTTGAATTGGAGACCTCTATGAGGCTTTCAACAGCACAAGAAAAGACTCTACACATGGACATCACCAAACAGTCAACAACGAAATCAGATTGATTTTATTCTTTGCAGCCAAAGATGGAGAAACTCTATATAGTCACCAAAAACAAGCCCAGGAGCTGACTGTGGCTCCGATCATGAAGTCCTTATTACCAAGTTCAGACTTAAATTGAAGGAAGTAGAGGAAACCACTAGACCATTCAGGTATGACCTAAATCAAATCCCTTATGATTATACAGTGGAGTTGAGAAATAGATTTAAGGGACTAGATCTGATAGATAGAGTGCCTGATGAACTATGGACAGAGGTTAGCGACATTGTACAGGAGACTGGGATCAAGACCATTCCCATGGAAAAGAAATGCAAAAAGCAAAACGGCTGTCTGGGGAGGCCTTACAAATAGCTGTGCAAAGAAGAGAGGTAAAAGCAAAGGAGAAAAGGAAGGGAGTAAGTATCTGAATGCAGAGTTCCAAATAATAGCAAGGAGAGATAAGAAAGCCTTCTTCAGTGATCAGTGCAAAGAAATAGAGGAAAAGAACAGAATGGGAAAGACTAGAGATCTCTTCAAGAAAATTAGACATACCAAGGGAACATTTCATGCAAGATGGGCTCAATAAAGCACAGAAATGGTATGGACCTAACAGAAGCAGAAGATATTAAGAAGAGGTGGCAAGAATACACAGAAAAACTGTACAAAAAAATCTTCATGACCAAGATAATCACAATGGTGTGATCACTCACCTAGAGCCAGACATTTTGGAATGTGAAGTCAAGTGGGCCTTAGAAAGCATCACTATGAACAAAGCTAGTGTAGGTCATGGAATTCCAGTTGAGCTATTTCAAGTCCTGAAAGATGATGCTGTGAAAGTGCTGCACTCAATATGCCAGCAAATTTGGAAAACTCAGCAGTGGCCACAGGACTGGAAAAGGTCAGTTTTCCTTCCAATCCCAAAGAAAGGCAATGCCAAAGAATGCTCAAACTACCGCACAATTGCACTCATCTCACATGCTAGTAAAGTAATGCTGAAAATTCTCCAAGCTAGGCTTCAGCAATACGTGAACCGTGCACTTCCAGATGTTCAAGCTGGTTTTAGAAAAGGCAGAGGAACCAGAGATCAAATTGCCAGCATCTGTTGGATCATGGAAAAAGCAAGAGAGTTCCAGAAAAATATCTATTTCTTATTTATTGACTATGCCAAAGCCTTTGACTGAGTGGATCACAATAAACTGTGGAAAATTCTGAAAGAGAAGGGCATACCAGACCACCTGACCTGCCTCTTGAGAAATCTGTATGCAGGTCAGGAAGCAACAGTTAGAACTGGACATGGAACAGATTGGTTCCAAATAGGAAAAGGAGTATGTCAAGGCTGTATATTGTCACCTTGCTTATTTAACTTATATGCAGAGTACATCGTGAGAAATGCTGGGCTGGAAGAGGCACAAACTGGAATCAAGATTGCTGGGAGAAATATCAATAACCTCAGATACTCAGATGACACCACCCTAAAGCCTCATGATGAAAATGAAAGAGGAGAGTGAAAAAGTTGGCTTAATGCTCAACATTCAGAAAAAAGAAGATCATGGCATCTGGTCCCATCATTTCATGGGAAATAGATGGGGAAACAGTGGAACCAGGGTCAGACTTTATTTTGGCGGGTTCCAAAATCACTGCAGATGGTGATTGTAGCCATGATATTAAAAGACGCTTATTCCTTGGAAGGAAAGTTATGACCAACCTAGACAGCATATTCAAAAGCAGAGACATTACTATGCCAACAAAGGTCCATCTAGTCAAGGCTATGGTTTTTCCTGTGGTCACGTATAGATGTGAGAGTTGGACTGTGATGAAAGCTGAGTGCCGAAGAATTGATGTTTTGAACTGTGGTGTTGGAGAAGACTCTTGAGAATCTCTTGGACTGCAAGGAGATCCAACCAGTCCATTCTAAAGGAGATCAGTTCTGAGTGTTTATTGGAACGTCTGATACTATAGCTGAAACTCCAATACTTTGGCCACCACATGCGAAGAGTTGACTTATTGGAAAAGACTCTGATGCTGGGAGGGATTGGGGGCAGGAGGAGAAGGGAATGACATGGATGAGATGGCTGGATGTTTCACCAACTCCATGGACATGAGTTTGAGTAAACTCCGGGAAGTGGTGATGGGCAGGGAGGCCTGGTGCAATGTGATTCATGGGGTCGCAAAGAGTTGGACACGACTGAGCAACTGAACTGATGAGGCTGGGAAGACTGAGACAATGAATTTAAAGCGAGTCAGTTTAAAAACAAAACAAGCAATTAAGCAAACAAATAAGCATTCTAGAAAAGAAGAGAGCAAGATGAGTGCCTACAGAAGAGAAAATATTAATACATAATCTATAAATTCAAAGTATTTTTTTAGAAAACATGTATTCTAAGAAGTCAAAGCCACCAATGAAAATAGTAACTTATTTTAAAGTGATCCCAAATTGTTTTACTGTGGTGACATTAAATATATATATTTTCTACATCAGCGTATATCTATTACATTTTGTAAAGGACTTGAAGAATCAATACAGATGAAATTATTTTTGAACTCACAATAAGAAAAAAACAAAAAACCCAAAGAGGAACCAGGGTTACCAAGGTTGAAAATGTGCAAAAATCAGAATCTTATCAGCACTGATTACAGAAATGGAAAGCATTTTATATGGAAGTCAATTACCAGTAACATACTTAAATAATTTCTATGTAAAATAAAATATGAGAGAGGCCCAAGTGGTTACCAAAACGAATCAGAAAAAAGAAAGGAAATATGATGATGATGATGATTTAAATTAAAACAGTAAGAGGTAAAACATCAGATTAGCAAAGCTGAGCAGAAAATTGATTAATTAAATATAATTGAGATAATGATACTGAGAATATGCACCACAGAGAGAAGAGATTGAAAATATAAAATAGATCAAGAGGATAACATTAGAGAACCTGATAAATACCTAATCAGAGTTCCAGAAGAAAATAGAGAAAAGAGGAGATTCCATATAAAATGACAGTAAGTGAGAATTCTCCAAAGTCTATGAAATTCATAAATCTTGAGATAGATGAAGCTCAAAAAAATTCCAAGAAGAATAACTATTCACTTTGTACTTAACTTGTGGTTCTTGTTATATGTAACAAAAATTTTTATAAATAACAAAGATTATATATAACAAAAGATAAAAATATACAAATATTTAAAAGATATTAAAGTATATATAATCAGTGCAGTTATATTCCCAATATTCAGAAATAGAAAGACTCACTAGGAAAGATACCGATTCTTCCCAAAGTATTTCTATATTTATGCAACTCCAATAAAAACTGCTTCAAGTTTTCTTTTTGGTTTTAGTTATGATAAAAATATCTGCCTGGTAATGCAGAAGACTTGAATTCCATCCCTGGATCAGGAAGATCCACTGGAGAAAGGAATGGCAATCCACTCCAGTATTCTTGCCTGGAGAATTCCATGGACAGAAGAGCCTATCAGGCTATATAGTCCATGAGGTTGCAAAAGAATCAGACATGACTAAGTGACTAACACTAGAGTAGCTTGTCTTCAGTGAATGTTCCCAATAATAATTTATAAATTTGACCAAAATAGAAGGAACTACTAGTTAAAAGAGTTATACAATGTCCAAAAGCAAAAGCAAAATGAGTTTTTGTCTTTAAAGAAGGGGACACCACTAATGGAGAGATAAGTTTTGCCTTAGGGAATTCCCTAATCTGGACAAAGTGGGAAGGATGGAACTCAATCAGAAACAATACTCTTAAATGAAAATAGAGAGTTGCCAGAGAAGATATTAATTGAGGCAATTGTGAGAAGCATTTTGAGGACTCAACCAAAAGCAAATGTAAAGACTGTATTCTTTGCCTATCACAGAGGAGACAGTGTTTGCAGTTTGGATATCTCCAAGGTAGAATGGCTTGGTAAACACATTCAAATAAAAGAAAAGCCATGCCTTCACAATAAAGAGTGTCACAAGACTAAAAATTATTCATAAACTAACTGTTGAACTAAAAGATTTACTGTAATTAAAAAAAAATCCGTAAAGACAATGTGGTCAACAAATAATAAAACAGCCTGTCAAATTAAAAATCAACACTATTCTAATAAAATAACATACTTCAGAGTCAATATATAATATCACATACAAAACCCAATAAAAATATGTAGTTACAAGAACTGTGAACAAACAAGTAGATGCCATTCATTGCAAAAAGACAAAGCTATTGATAGAAATAGGTCCCATGACAACCTACATGATTGCTGCTGCTGCTGCTGCTGCTGCTGCTACTACGTCACTTCAGTCGTGTCCAACTCTGTGCAATCCCATAGATGGCAGCCCACCAGGCTCCCCCATCCCTGGGATTCTCCAAACAAGAATACTGGAGTGGGTTGCCATTTCCTTCTCCAATGCGTGAAAGTGAAAAGCAAAAGTGAAGTCGCTCAGTCGGGCCCGACTCTTAGCGACCCCATGGACTGCAGCCTATCAGGCTCCTCCTTCCATGGGATTTTCCAGGCAAGAGTACTGGAGTGGGGTGCCGCTATTGACTGATAAATGTTGACTTGAAACAAAGAGACTGACAGATATTTCTCCATTAAAGATAGGTTTATTCAAATTACAATTTTACCTATTAAAATAAAACCTAATTCTCTAATTATTCAGGACAAAAAACAGGATAAGGCATTCTGTGCTTTGGAAAAACAGGTCCCTTAGATAATCACAGCTATCTCAGGAAAATTAAAAAAAAAAAAAAAATGAACCCAGATTCTTGCATCTTCTCATTCATAGAAAGTCACTAAAATCATTACTGGAGATATGTAATCTTCAAGACAAGCAGTAAATTTTTATTGAGCTATATGCTCGACTACATGTATTTCCTAGGCAAAATTGTGTATATCTGGCCACTCTCTCAACTCTCTGGGGCAATTTCTCAAGAGCTTTCTGAGAGGCAATCTCCTGAGTAAGAGTCCTCAGGAAGGCCCTGAATAAAACTCATCTCAGCTCTTACATTATGTGTGTTTGTGTTTTTCAGTCAACAGTTTTGACAACCAAGAAGGATTCAAAGCAGTCTTCTTTCCTTCATCTGAACTCTACAGAGATCTAGGTCTTTGGTACCAGCAAGGGTTCCATGTGCCCATCCACCTCCTTGATGTGTCCAGATAAACTGGTGAGTCTCTCATGTAGTCTTGGATCACCCATCTTGGCTGACATCCTGAGCCTTATTCAGTTGTTATTAAACTCCTTGATATGAGGACTAGGGTTTCCTTGAACTTAAGTTTAAGAAGAGGTATCTGGATTCTCCAGTTGAAAGACATTGACAAGATTTTGCTCAACTGAAAGACACCTAGGTGGTTTGGACTGTGTCATTAGGTAGGAGCTATCTGATGTCCTTGCTGGAACTGGCTATTTAACAGGGCTGGGCAGAGTAAATTGAAGACATTAAATGAGAGCTTTCAGCTCCAAAGATAAGGGCTACAGATCCTCCCAGCTGATACAGCTTTCTCAAGCAACTGAGAAATTTATGGGAGTGGTAGAAGCAAATCCTCATAACATTTTGGAGTCTCATACCATTTGGGCCACTCAAACTAAAAAACTCAGTTGTCTAGGGATGCACACAGAGGGCTGCCCATCCAGTATTCTGAGCACCCAAGCTGGTTTTAGACTGCCAGTGAGAGAAGTCAGAAAGAGATACATAAAATTGCTGAAACAATTTGAGGGTAACACCTACAGGATGTAAGCTTACAAACAGCACAACAGCCCACCACACAGCTTTTGATAGTAATATCTTGACAAACCAACTTTAAAATGGGGGGTTGTTGTTCCTCTTGTTGTTTAGTTGCTAAGCTGTGTCTGACTCTGTGACCCCATGGACTGTAGCCTGCCAGGCTCCTCTGTCCATGGGATTTCCCAGGCAAGAACACTGGCGTGGGTTACCATTTCCTTCTCCAGGGGATCTTCCCAACCCAGGGGTCACACCCACATCTTCTATGGCTCCTGCACTGGCTGGTTGATTCTTTACTAATGAGCCACCAGATAAAGCCTCCTAAACAGAAGACAGAGGCAAGTCAGATAGCCAACCTCCAACCAGGTTAATGAACATTTTGTATGTAGCACATAAGCACTAACTTTATTGGAAACTAAGAAAATCATGCACAGAAATGGCCAAGATAGGGCTTTTTTCATGTTCCCAAACTGACTTTTGTGTATGCATCTAAAAAAAACAAAAAGCCAGCTTGATAAATCATCTTTTCAAAATTCTGAACCTCAGGGAACAGAAGGCCTTCTAGGAGGAACTTGCATTTTCTCTCACTATGCCTTTGAGATATAAATGTTGTACAGATCAGGGAACTGTATCTAGACCCTCTTCAATTCCCTAGATTAAGTTAAGAAATAAAAAGGAAAAGAGAACTTTTAAACTTAAGCAAGGAAACAACTTATTCTAATTGTTATTTATAAACAGTGAGATTTATATTGTAATACCTAATTTATAACTTAGTTTTAGAAATGAAAGCTATGAAATCTATATGCATCTGGATATATGTATATGTAGGTTTCCACACTATAAATATATGTTTCTACCTTTGATGGTATTGCCAAAATTAATTATGTGAACTCTTTTTAATTGACTTAAAGGACGATAAGTGCTTCTATAAACTCAGAAACAGAAACTAACCCAAATGAATTTCGGTTTCATGTGATCTAGGAAATATTCAGTATTAAATTAATTTTTATTGCTAAAGTTAGTTTAAATTTGTTGGTTTAACTAACATGGACAACCAGGCAAGAGCACTAGAGTGGGTTGCCATTTCCTTCTCCAGTAACCAAGTTTACTAAAACTTAAATAAGTTCACATTATCTCTGTCACAAAATGCGTTAGCAAGAAAAATAGGGGGTGATGGCTGGTGTGGTCCAATCTTATGAAGATTTTATCAGTAATTTGAACATAATTATTGAGGAAAAGTGAGCTAAATTGACATAAATGAAATGAGAGCTTTTAGGTGAACTATTTAAGAATAATTATGTTTTATGGTGTATCTACTTAAAAACAGTTTCTTTGAAATTTTAGTCACTTGAAACTTTAGAGATTTGCTAAATTAAGTTCAATGATGGAAGTTATTGAATATCTAGCTCACTCCCAAATAAAATTACTGAAACATTAATTACTGAGCATAGGCTCTTACAACGAAACTAAAGTTATTTAGGACTATTAATAAATATGTTTGGTGCCACACTGAGACATTTTCTATAAGAAAGCATGTTTTGGAAAGTATGAATAATATTTATGCTTGTTATTCTACAGAAATCTGATGTAAACGTTTATAATTGCTTACTTCTTAGTTTTCACTAGAAATTAAGGTTTTAAAAGTTAATAATTCTGATTAAAACAGTTAATTAAAACAGATAAAATTAAGAAGAAAATCATGTTTATATGCAAAGGAAAAAGAATGTATAAGGAATTTAAATGCCTAAAGTTAAGGGAAAAGTAAATAATTTTGCTCAAAAGTGAAAATGTCAATCTCTCAGTCGCGTCTGACTCTTTGTGACTCCATGGACTGCAGCCCACAAGTCTTCTCTATCCATGGAATTTTGCAGGCAATACTGGAGTGAGTTGCCATTCTCCTCTCCAGGAGATCTTCCTGACCCAGGGATGAAACCTATATCTCCCATGTTGCTGGCAGATTCTTTACTGTCTGAGTCATCAGGGAAGGCCTAATTTTGCTCTAAAGAAAGGTTCAAATGAGACAAAGAGAAAAGGACAGAATCTGAAAGTAAAAAGGAAGTTATAGAGGGTTTGTGGAAAAGAAATAATGGGAAAAACAATGTATGGTCAGGACAGATTAATTAACAATAAATTTGAGTAAATACATTTTAGTATTAAAAGTAAGTTGATACAAAACTAGAATTTGTTTTTTTGTTGTTGTTGTTAAGAGGACAAGATATTTGGGGATATTTATCTGCTTTTGATAACATATTGTAATGTTTCTTCATTGTTTAAGCAATATGCTTTAACTTTCTGTATTTGCCTTTGAAATCATGTATTGTCATTTTGCTTAAGTGAATAAGCATTGTTTTATAGTGATCTATAATCTTATTTGACCAAGTGTTTTAAATTTTTGTTATATTTAACTTTCCAAGTCAAATCTTAAATTAAGTTTCTCTGACCTCTAGCTAACTGGGACATATCAAAGTGCCCCTGAAATCAAATTCCTCAAAGAGAGATATTAAACTATATATGTTTATTTGTTATGCTAAATTACAAAGAAAGCATTATCAAATGAGTGGGAATAAACCTTAGGTTATAGTGTATGGATAAATATTAATATAAATGTTCTAGAAATTATTAGAAATGTCTAAAATTTGGATATGTCTTGGTATTATGAGTCATAATTCTAGTTATTAAGATGTAAAATGCCATAGAAATAACTAAATTTCTTTGACAACTGTATTGTAATCAGATATTTAGCCATGTCATGTTGTCTTGACTCTTACAGATAGTTACTGTTTTATCTGATGCTTTTGCAGAACGGCTTCATATTCTAGAAGATTTATGGAGACCACTTTTTAACAAGTATAAGTTTCTGATATCTTTCATATCCTACTGATGAACTGGTGATATTAATAAATCATAGAATTCTAATTAAAAATCTGTTTCATAAAACTGCTAACAGAAAATAAAGATCAACAATAATTAGTTATATTTGTCTGAATAATGATATTACTGGCTTTAAATTTTTTTCCAGATGTAAGGAAACCTTTCCCTTTAAACTAATTATGGCTTACAACAGCTTGATAAATTATACCTTTGTAAACAGAATTGAAACATTTATCTTTTCTCTCTACCTGATGCCTTTAGAATTTGGAAACATTGGTTATCAGTTGACTATAATGTCACATTTGAGAATGTGCATAGAATCAGATATGACCAGACAGCTCTAAAGAAATAAGGTGGACTTTGTGGAGCCATAAAGCCCCTCGGAAGAACAGCCCTGGCACTTTGCTCACAGGGTTCCAGGCAGCCTCATCAGCTGACTAAGGAAATCGACTTCCTGGCAGGTGCAGGGACCTCAATGTATATTGCAGACCTTCAAGAAGAGAGAAATCCATCCATATTTGTAGATATTGCAGGCAGAATCCAACAGCAAGTCCTTAGCATGGCTTTTCCATCTTTGAGAAGCTTTTTAAAAGTTTAATCTGAGATTCCTAAATGTTCCAGTAAAGGCAATTTAAAAAACCTATGCAATCCACTACTTACATAAATCATCAGGCAAAATTTATTGAAATAAGACTTATTTTGCAAACAATATAATCTATTATATTTTGGTAGAACATCTGGCTATATTTTGTAGAAGTGAGGGTAATTTTATAAAGGAAAAGTAGGTTTCAGTGGATATGAAGTTCTGGCATTATTAATTATATTTGGTGTTTTATATTTACTGCCTAAGACTCACTACCAAGATGGCTTCTTATTACTACCAAGATGCTGTATTACTGTAAAGTTTAATTGAATTATTAAATGGATCATCTAAGCTTATTTCTGAAGCTTATCAGAGTGATTTATCTTTGGAGAAAGATCATACGCTCCATGACTTGCAACACATACTGGAAAAGACATCATTTAAAGGATGCTATCCAACCTAGCTGAAAGGAACCTGATCAGGTACTCTTAACTAGCTCAGGCACAGCAAAGCTGAATGGAACTGATTCTTGTATTCATATTTCCCATTTTAAAAAGTTTCTTGCATCAGCCTGGCCTACAGAGAGGACTGCTAACCTCAAACTCGCTTAAAAACAATGCACAGAGGAGAAATCACACCAGGACAAGAAGATGGCATCAGAAGTAGACAACTTGTAAACCAATCATCCTCCTTAAAAACGAAAAAAAAAAAAAGAAGAAGAAGAAGAAGTAGACAGCTATCGCAAGATGCTAAACCTGACCCATATGGTTATTTATAGTGTTTTCTTGATTTCCTGGGCTTTTATGTATAAGTGAAACGTTTCTCTATTGTGTGTACAATCTTATGCAGCATTTAAAAGTCAATGAAATTCTTGGGTTTATGGTAAATTACCTAGTACTAGTACCTAGTAAATTACTTAGTACTTCTGGTTAACTTGGTGAATTTCTTCTTTCGTGTACTCTGATTAGACAATTCTTAGGAAATTTATTCTAGACAAAAGAAATATACTTCTTTTATATTATTGATATTACTAAATGGGTTCCTTTAATTGGCCAATATTCATAGTTGCTCTGATTATAACCATAAGATGAATTTTTTTAAGTACTTCAAGCTCAATCAGAGCAATTGGCTAAACTTTAGTTAAAACCCATAACTCCCCATTTAGTAAGAGGGACCCTTCCTCAGTTATAGGATAGGTTTATATGGGTAGCATCATGCTTCAGTCATTTAAAGTTCCCCTTATATTGGGAACTATTAACTCATACTAAAAATAGTCATAAGTCTTGGAAAAGACCCTATTGCTGGGAAGGATTGAAGGCAAAAGGAGAAGGGGACAGCAGAAGATGAGATAGTTAGATAATATTACTGACTCAATGAACATGAATTTGAGCAAACACTGGGAAGGAGTTTACAGAGGAGGGCAGAGGAGCCTGGTGTGCTACAGTCCATAAGGTTGCAAAGAGTCAGACATAACTTAGCAACTGAACAAGAGCAATAATAATCAGCATAATGAGGCTAGGAAATTGGAGTGAGTACCTTATAAATAATGCCAATATATCATTACCCTTAAAGATGGTGATTGGTATGGGACAGACTGGGACAGATGACTAGGGATATATTGGCCTGTACCTTAAGAAAGTTCTTGGCTTTAATTCTTGCTTATGACTTTATTAATGCTACCAGTTATATTACTTAAATTCTGCCTCGTCTATAAGATTGTTGTTTCTTCTATTATCCAGTATATAACCAAGCCTCTGACAAATGACAACTAAGCAACTGAAAATAATTGATGAAATACACAATTTTATATAAGATTAGTATGATTACAACAGTGTAACTCTACAATTGGGAGAATCATTTCCTAGTGTTTAATAGACTAGTAAGGTTGGTGGGAAAGATAAGTTTAGCACATCCAGTGGCCTATCAAGGAAATCTTTTCCTGACCTAGGAATAAGCTTTCCCAACACTGTGGAACAAATTGGTCATGAAATGATTCCCAAAGCTGGGTTTAACTGACAACCAAAAGAGGAGGATTATAGTCCATCATCTAGTTCAACAAGGATCAAGTCATTAGCCACTGTTGTCACTGACTAACAGTACACCCCAAAAGGAATCCAAGACAAAAGCAGAATAAAGTGCTCTGTGCTTCAGAAAAACAGGTCTGTTAGATAGTTAGGAACATTTCAGGACAAAAATTAACAAATTCATGTTTTTGCATCTTCTTATACAAACAAAACATTAAATATTAACTGAGATGTCTGATGCTTTTATTGAGATATCCTCTTGAATGCATGTATTCCATAGCCAAACTCATATATATGGGCCACTCACCTTGCCTCTTTGGAGTAGTTCCTCAGAGTTAAAGCTATGACCAACCTAGACAGCATATTGAAAAGCAGAGACATTACTTTGCCAGCAAAGGTCCATCTAGTCAAAATGATGGTTTTTCTAGTAGTCATGTACGGATGTGAGAGTTGGACTATACAGAAAGCTGAGCACCAAAGAACTGATGCTTTTGAACTGTGGTGATGGAGAAGACTCTTGAGAATCCCTTGGACTGCAAGATCAAACCTGTCAATCCTAAAGGAAATCAGTCCTGAATATTCATTGGAAGGACTGATGTTGAAGCTGAAGCTCTAATAATCTGACCATCTTATGCAGAGAACTGACTCATTGGAAAAGACTCTGATGATGGGAAAGATTGAAGGCGGGAGGACAAAGGGATGACAGAGGATGAGATGGTTGGATGGAATCACTAACTCCATGGCCAAGTTTGAGTAAGCTCTGGGAATTGGTGAAGGACAGGGAAATCTGGTGTGCTACAGTCCCTGTGGTTGCAAAGAGTCAGACACGACTTAGCACCTGAACAACACCACCACCAATAATGCTAACCACAAAACTGCAAAGGTCTTACTGAACTTAACATGAATTATGAGTGTGATAGTACACAGGACACTCAGAGTGCTGATTTAATCATTAATATTTACTGCATAGACAAGACAGATGTGATATTACACCTTCAATATCATGGCTCTATATGAACACTACTTGTGCTGGGTGCAAGGCTCTGTGCTCTGAATTATAAACTTGGTTAATGATTAAACCACAACATCACTAAAAATGAATGGGTGCTCCTGATCTTAACAAATGTCATGTTTTATGGAAATAAACAAGTACTGTGGTTTGTGGCTATGTTAAATGTTGCAAAATTTATACAAAGATTTAAGGAATGACCACTTGTATCTCTAAAAATTGGCTTGCTTACCATGAAAATACAAGAAATACCCTTTAACCTTATTTCACATGATATTGTTCATCAGAATGAAAAAGAATATAGGTATTGCAATGGATGGAATATTTGTATTCACTCAAAATTTATTTGCTAAAGCCCTAATCCCCAGTGTGAAAGTACTGGGAGTTAAGGCCTCAGAAGTAATTAGGTAAAAAGGGTGAAGCTCTCATGAATGGGATTAGCGCCTTTATGTAAGAACTAGAGAGTTATCTCACATTCCTTCTGCTACGTAACAGCATAGTGAGGAGATGGCCATCTAAGAAACAGAAAGAGATTTCTTACCAGACACTGAGTCTTCCAGTGCCTTGATCTCAGTCTTCTATCTTCTTCCTCCTTATATGAGAAGTAAATGTGTATGATTTGAACCACTCCATCTATGGTATTTATGTTAGAGCATCCAATACTATGATAAGTATTATCTTCTAATTTATTTTTTTTATCTCTACCAATTTAATATTACATTTAAGTCTATGGATAATGAAAGCAGAATGTGTGGAATGACTGTTTAGAAAATGGAAGCAATCCAGCATGGCTAGTCTTTGGCCCCATTACTTTCTAGATGAATCCACAGTAAATGATGGATTAGCTTAAAGGACTGTTCCACATCTATTCATAAAACAAAGAGTAGAGTAAGCACTTTTATACTTGGATTCTCAGGCAGACATGAAATGTAGAATATCTTGTTTTCAGTGTACAAGATGTTCCATTAAACCTAATATATCTGATTGGGGGAAAAAAATGAATCACTCGGGATGATGTCAGCAGTGACATAAATCAAATGGGTATTTGAAACGAACTGTTCTCTTTTATTTTCAGGGTAAACCACAATACAAATGGGAACCTCTTATCAGTTGGAAGAAAGATAGAAACTTGTGTCACTTGAAGAACTTAATCTGTTCTGTTGGCAGGGGAAACATCCCTAAGTTCTTCCTTAGTGTTGCCAGTTTAGCCTTTATTTAATTTTTAGACAGTAAATCCAGTTTCAAATCATTTGAAAATGAAGTACTATTAAATTTTGGCTCCAAATTTATTTGAAATTAACTTTGTTTTTCTAATCATTTATTACCTTTGTCATTTATCATCTTTTGCTAATAAAATAATTCCTTGGGGGATAAGAGGCAAATGACACACACTATATTCCAAAACTGCTGAGACCATGATGCAAAAATATTATATGATTAATTTATTTCATGTGTTTATGTATAATACATATAGTAAGTACCTATTCTAATAAAAATGGTTTGACCTAATAAAATCGTATGTAATTTTCAAGCCAAGGAATAACAAAGGCCATTCCAGACATGGTTTATAAGATACATCAGGATGTAGATACTGGAAGTCAAAATCACATTCTCTCCAGTCCTCAGGTGCACGTTATGTGATAATCACAGTCCTTGTAACAACTCTGTGAGGTGAGTATTATCATCATCCATGTTTCTACATGAGGAACTAAGGTAAAGGGTGCCCCTTAAATAACAGTACAGAATATAAAATGGGCCAAAGCCCATGCTCTTTGCCACTCCTTTCTATGATCTGTGTTATAACTGGCCTAAAAAATACATATAAAGACAATAAATGTTGAAAAAGGACAGCTTTCTAGAAAATTAAAATTTCAGTTTACCTTCTAATACGACAGCTGTCTGAAGTGTTTTGACAGCCTAGATTACCTTTGGAAAAAATGTGAACTGCTATCCTGTTTCTAGATTAACTAATACAAAGTGAGATGAGAATGTGACTCACATTGACATTCAATATCCAAAGGTTTCCTCTTGCTAGTAACAGGACCTTGGCTTTGTTCAACGCCAGGTGCCCAAATGAAACTACTTTCCCAGGTTCCCTTGAAGTTAGAGGTGGCTTTGTGGCACATTTCTAAGGTCGGAGAGTCTGAGATAGCTTTTTTCTCTTGAAAGAAGTCAAAGGCCATGACTTGCTGCACCTCTTCTTGCTACTTATGTAATGAGGAAGAACAAATCTGACTCTATATTAGATCTGTTCCTTTTACTTTGTTCTCTGTTGTCTGTGCTTAATCATGCTGGCTCTGCACCTTTGTAAAAGAATATTGCCTATAGCCTGAAATATACAAGGTAGCCTATTCTTAGGGTTCTGACCTTTGAGTCCATTTATATAGTGATAAGTTTCAGAAACTTGTTTCATTGGAGATTTACAGGAACGTCATGACTGACCTACAAGGACAGCAGCAAGAACAAAGGATTCTAATATCAAGAAGTTTGCAACAACTAACCACCATCCCCTACCTTGCCTTTTAAAGTATATTGCTAAAACCCTTTGGAGTTTGGGGTTTGGGGGCCCATAAGCCACGCATCTCCTTCCATGGCCCTACAATAAACCTTTCTCTGATGCAAACTCTGACTTTCAGTTTGCTTGGTCTCACTGTGCTTCGGGCACAGGGACTTGCAGTTGGAGACACACTGAAAATAGTTGTGATGTCTGAAGCTATAGACACCATCTTGTGATTTCAAGGGAAAAAGCCAAAAACAAAAAACATGTACGTTGAGGGAAATGCAAAAACAAAACCAAAAAAACAGAGATAACTGATCCTGAAATCATCAAGTTGCAAAACCACTGCCAATAGCTACTTTCCACGGAATTCCTCTTCCTTGAAAAAGAAAAATCCTTATGTTTTTAGGCTTCAATTAATCAAGTTTTCTGTTAGTTGTAGTAGAATATTGATTACTAGGAACCAGATGAAGTTTCTGAGAAGCATTCGAACTTTGAAAATAAGTAGCATGTTGATCTTGCTTTTGAGACATCAAGAAACCTGCTGTGTTGGGTACTGAGGGACAGAGATCTCAGGTGGAGCAACTGGAAATAATCTGCATACTAACTGTGAAAAGGTTTTTGAGGAAATATCACAAAAAGTAACTTGTTATCAGCAACTCTAGAAAGAAAGTCAAGAAGGCCAAATTCTTGGAACTGTTGTGGAATTAAAATGTTCAGGATGGGGAACACATGTATACCCGTGGTGGATTCATGTTGATGTATGGCAAAACCAATACAATATTGTAAAGTAAAAAAATAAAAAAATGTACAAAGACTGTTATCCTGAAACAGAATCTATTTGCTCCATGGACAGATGATTTTATGTTCCTGAACAAAGGGTGAAAACAACACAACAATCAACAACACAACAATCAACAGAAGTATTAACAACTTGGAAAAGAATGTGGTGTTTTCAAGCTGTATTGGATAGACCTGAAAGCTTTATAATTCTTGTTTAAAATAAATGCTTTTAAAAAAAATTGTGTGCTTTTAGCATCGGTTAACTATAACCCTATAATGCATTTGTCTCCAAACAGTCAAGTTAATGTTGAGATTTTATACTGTTTCTTTGTTCATGAGGATTTATTCAAATTTCAAATAATAATATATCATTAACTTAGTTATGCTGACATCATTGACTATTTCTATGTATTTGTATATTGTGAATTCCTTGAATATTCACCACAGAATCCAAGTAGAATATTGTATCTATATACTTCATAATTTAGAGGGGGAGAGTTGTACTGAAAACTTTGGAATATCCATTCAGTTTTAGATTTGGAGACAAAGCCAGTAAGCCAATAAACACATACTGAATTTTTTTAAACCAATGTTGCCTTTCCTCCTCAGTCAGCCTGAAGTATCTTTTTAGTGTCTTCTAAACAGGTATTTGGGATCTTATAAGAAGTGTTTTATTTCTCACTTCAGTTTATTCCCACATATATCACTTCTGTAAAAGATCTGAAGTACAAACTCTTCCTATTTCTCTAAATTGAAAGAAACATGTCACCATATATCAATGCCTTAAATTGTTTTGGTGAGAATTGTACTGAAGCATTACATTTCCCAGGGAAGAACCTAGGATTAAATCAGACCTGCAACTTTTATTTCAGTATTCAAAGCATAGTTTTTCATGTTAAATGAAAATAAGAGAGTATGTTTTCTTCATAAAAGTGTTAAAAACAACTCTGTCAAATCCTTATATTGATACCTCTGTAATTCTTCCTAATCTTTTATTTCCCCCACTTCTTCTTCTGAAAACATCTTTCACAAAATACTTTAGATTATCTTATTTTTATCTTGAGAGGATATAGGTAGAGGTGACCGAGGCTGTGCCCATGAACATAAATTGTCAAATCAATGAATCAATTCCTTTGCCATAAAGTCAGCCCATTTAAAATATATGTGGAAAACAAAGAAAATAAACCAAATCTCCCTCAGAGAATTGTGCTAATTAAGTCAACCAATTATTTCACTTTTAAGGATACAAATTTATTAAGTTTGTATTCAATAATTCATATTCAGACGTCTGGAATTCTAGAAAAATAAAGTTGGGTAAAAATCAATTGAATCAAGCAGAACAATATTCTCATTTTTAAATAGTGTACATATATTATAGTGTGCATTTCCTCATTACATTGGTAATCTGATAGAACAACAATGGCAAGATTTAAAATCTGAAATGACATTTGTCCAACCAGGCTTGGGGACTTAAAAGCTATGTGAGTAGGGAATATCATAAGCCTTTCTATGATTTTTTTTTTTTTTTTTTGCTTCACACACAAGCTAAGTTGTACTAGACTTTTTTTTTTTTTTTTTACCCTGGAAACAATATTGTACTTATTTATTAATTTTTTCAATTAAATTTTTATTGGATTATATTTGATTTACACTGCTTTTTTTTGTTTGTTTTTGGTTTCTGCTGTACAGCAAAATGAGTAATTTATACAAACATATACATATATCCACTATATTTTTAGATTCTCTTCCCATATAGGTCATTACAGAGTATTGAATAGAATTTCCTGTGCTATTCAGGAGGTTTTTTATTCATTATTTATTCCATATTATACTATTCTTAACTTCCCTGGTGGCTTAGCTGGTAAAGACCTCAGCTGCCAATGCAGGAAACTCAATAGATATGGGTTTAATCACTGTGTTCGGAGGATCATCTGAAGAAGGAAATGGCAATCTGTTCCAGTAACCTTGCTTGGAAATTGCCATGGACAGAGGAGCCTGGTGGGCTACAGTCCATGGGGTCCCAAAGAGTCAGACACAACTGAGCACTCACGCACATGGAATGCTATTCTCCAGCGTGAACATTCGACTTTCTACCTGAAGACTCAATAATTCTATTTTTTTTCCCACTAACAATACTTATATAATACCTCCCTGTCCTGCCAAATAGTATCTACAGAAAAGGTTGTAGTACCTATAAAAGTTTTGTAAGTAAGAGCTGAGTAGTACTATCTAGAAGAAGGCAACCACCTTCTATTCTCTACATGTATTTTAGCAATGTTTGCCACATTGTGTAGGTATGTATTTATATTTATACTGGTCTCTTTTGAACTCATCCTGATTGCATTAGCAATTAGTTAGGGTCATATTATTTCTCAGATCAAAACCTTCCAATCATCTCTTTTAAAGTAAAGGTGGAAATCCTTAGTGAGTCCTTTAAGACCCTGCATAATCAACCCCTCATCCCCCCGATACTGCTCTCTGCCCTCCCCAGGACCTCTTTCTCACTTTTTCACTCCATACACATATTTTCTCCAGCCTCTAAGTCTTTACATTTGCTGGTTCCTTTTTCCAGTACTAGATGGCGTTGATCACATGTCTATATGACTTCCTCTTTTATTTCCTTCAGATCCATAAATTTATTATTTTCTTTGTTGAGTTTTTTCAAAGATACCTATTCAAATTTCTCATCACTCCAGCCATCCCTAGCATCCTCTATGTCTTGTTTTTCTTATAACTCTAACATTTCATTTTGTTTTAAATGTCTCTCTTCACTAGAATGTTAACTTCGGTAAAGGTAGGAATTTTTCACTTACTCATTTATGGTGGTATTTCCAGAAATATGATCTGGCTCATGGTAAGAATTCAATAAATTATGTTGAAAGATGAATGAATTCATTTAGACAATATATAAGGGGAGAGGCATATTTATTAGATGTAAGTAAGTACAGTCTGTTCAGTTTGCCTATGTTCAATTTAAAGAAGGTTCTCTTAGCTATAGTGCATTTCTCAGCAAAGTAGAAGCACATTTACTTGAAAATTATTATGCATCATTTCTCCCTTTAGCTCCCAATCCCACGCTTTGTGTTTCAACCATCAAAGCTCCACTCCATTCCATCTTCTTTTTATCAAGCACCGGGATATCTGAAATAAAAATTTTTAGTTACAGCAAACTTGTCTCTGTGTTCACTCAGTGGTGTCCAACTCTTTGTGACACTTCGCACTGTAGCCCGTCATGTTCCTCTGTCCATGAGCTTTTCAGGCAAGAATACTAGAGACAGTTGCCATTTCCTTCTCCAGGGGATCTTCCTGACCGTGGGGTCGAACCTATGTCTCTTGTATCTCTTCCCCTGACGATGGATTCGTTACCATTAGCACCACATAGGAAAGGTAAATTTTTAGAATAAAGCAAAGGTGAAGAACAAAGGGAAGGATCAACCCTTGAATATATTTCTCCCTTAAAAATTGACAAATATTTCTCAGATCCCAGCTTCCCTTCACATGATAGGCAAAGATCTAGTTGCCTTTCCCCTGAAAAGTAAATGAATGTCACTCCCATCCAATACTGAAAAATTTTTGCTCTATCATCAGTATTGGAGTACATTATTTTTCAGTTTCTTAAAGAGACAAAGAGTATGGGAAAGAAACATCTGTACTTTTATATGATATTAGAATTAGAAATCAAAGCTAAACAAATAAAGCAATAATAACTTAGGCATCCTCATCCCTCATTTTCTTGGGCTCCAAAATCACTGTGGATGATGACTGAAGCCATGAAATGAAAGGAAACCTTTTCCTTGGATGAAAAGCTATGACAAACCTAGACAGCACATTAAAAGAAGAAACATCACTTTGCTTACAAAGGCTCATCTAGTCAAAGCTATGGTTTTTCCTGTAGTCATGTATGGATGTGAGAGCTGGGCAATAAAAAGGCTGAGTGCCAAAGAACTGATGCTTTTGAACTTGGTGTTGGAGAGGACTCTTGAGAGTCCCATGGACTGCAAAGAGATCTAACCAGACAATCCTAAAGGAAATCAACCCTGAATATTCATTGGAAGGACTGATGGTGAAGCTGAGGCTCCAATACTTTGGCCACCTGATGTGAAGAGCTGACTCATTGGAATAGACCTTGGTGCTGGGAAAGATTGAAGGTAGGAGGAGAAGGGGATGACAGTGGATAAGATGGTTGGATGGCATTGCCAACACAATGGACATGAATTTGGGTAAACTACTCAAGATAGTGAAGATAGTGAAGGACAGTGAAACGAAGTAGTGAAGGACAGGGAAGCCTGGTGTGCTGCAGTTCATGGGGTCACAGAGAGTCAGACACGACTGAACAACATCCCTCATGTTCAATGTTTTTGAACAGAGATGTGGACTATCTCTGAGACTAAGAGCAAACTCCTGGATGGACATAGTGATAACTGTGGGAAAATAAACATGACAGATAATTTCTTAGATTTACCATTTAATGTAAGACTATTTTAATGGCTTTAATTACAACTACATATAAAATATGGGCGTGCAATTGATTTTCTGAACATGCTCTACACAGCTTTCTATTTGTTTTTAATATTTTAATAAGATGAAATTTCAAGTAAATATATTATATATGTTTCTCTGAGGAATCCTCTGAGAAAGAAAGCAACATTATGAGAAAGAAAGGTCACTATGGAGTTTTGTGGTCCGCCTAATTCATTTTGTGGTCCTTTCTCATTCATTCATTCCATTCTTTTTCTTTTCATTCCGTAACACAAAGGGTAATCATCGTTCACTGTTTATATGTGTAAACATTGTTTTTATGTTCATTGTCTATATAGTGTAAAATAAGAGGAAAAAGGAAATTGTTCTCTAAAGCTGTGTACCATACAGTCTTGTTTTTTACTGATAATTTTGATCTACACAATGCTGTATTACACTAGATCCTGGCAGCCTTAAATTTATCCTCAGATTAAGTGTCATGTTGCTCCTGACAAATACTAATTGAATGTATCTGCCTTTCACAAATACAGTTAAAAGCTACCATTAATAGCTGAAAATTGATTGAAGTAGACAACATCTGCTTTTAGAACCAAAGACTCTGATAAGTAATGTGTTAGTCTGGCAAGTGGGAATACACTCCATTCAGATATGCTATGGCATATCCCCCACACAAGAAAATTAGCTTGCAAAGTGGCATGTCAACATTCATTTTCATAGGTTTGTAATATCTCTAATCATAACCAATGGGGTTAGACAAAAACACCTGCTGTCCTTTCTGTTATTTGTCTGACAAATTAAATTCAGAACAGCATGACTACCATATAACTGGATACCCACCCTGAGTTAAGTGTCCTCAAGTGTTCTTGCAATGTCACTGGTTGGTGTTAACATTCTAAAGGGACTAAACAATTTCAAATGAACACATTTCCATGACCATTCTTAATAGATTTTTCTGATTAAGATAGTGAGGTAAATATGTGTATTTATTCATAGAGTAGTTATATGAAGAAAACTTGGAGGGATGGGTTGAAGCTATAAAAACATTTGTTTTTTTCCATATAAAATACTTTTGATTCTCTAAAGTTCTCCTATTTCTCATTGAATTTGAGTGTTTTGTGTTCCTTGATATTTCTGCACAGATTCTTGTTTTTCCATATGACTTTAAAAGCAGTAATTTGGGTATTGTTGTTGTTGTTCAGTTGTTAAGTTGTGTCCAGCTCTCTGCAGCCCCTTGGATTGCAACATGCCTGACTCATCTGTCTTTCACCATGTCCCGGAGTTTGCTCAGACTAATGTCCATTGCGTCAGTAATGCCATCAAACCACCTCATCCTCTGCCACCCTGTTCTTTTGCCTTCAGTCTTTCCCAGAATCAGGGTATTTTCCAATGAGTTGGCTCTTCACATCAGATGACTAAAATATTGGATCTTTAGCTTCAGCATCAGTCCTTTCAATAAATATTCAGGATTGATTTCTTTTAAGATTGACTGGTTTGATCTCCTTGCAGTCCAAGGGACTTTCAAGAGTCTTCTCCAACACCACACTTCAAAAGCATCAGTTCTTTGTTGCTCAGCCTTCAGTTCTCACATCCATACATGACTCCTGCAAAAACCATAGCTTTGACTATATGGACCTTTGCAGCAAGTTGATGTCTCTGCCTTTTAATATGCTATTTGGGTTTGTCATAGCTTTCCTTCTAATGAGGAAGCATCTTTTCATTTCATGGCTTTAGTTACCATCCACAGTTATTTTGGAGTCCAAGAAAATAAAATCTGCCACTGCTCCCACGTTTTCCCCTTTTATTTACCATGAGTTTTTTGAATGTTGAGTTTCAAGCAAGCTTTTTCACTCTCTTCTTTCACCTTCATTTAGAGGCTCTTTAGTTCCTTTTCCTTCTCTGCCATTAGAGTGATCAGTTCAGTTCAGTTCAGTCGCTCAGTTGTGTCCGACTCTTTGTGACCCCATGAATCGCAGCACGCCAGGCCACCCTGTTCATCACCATCCCCCGGAGTTCACTCAGACTCACATCTGTCGAGTCCGTGATGCCATCCAGCCATCTCATCCTCGGCCGTCCCCTTCTCTTCCTGCCCCCAGTCCCTCCCAGCATCAGAGTACTTTCCAATGAGTCAACTCTTCTCATGAGGTGGCCAAAGTACTGGAGTTTCAGCTTTAGCATCATTCCTTTCAAAGAAATCCCAGGGCTGATCTCCTTCAGAATGGACTGGTTGGATCTCCTTGCAGTCCAAGGGACTCTCAAGAGTCTTCTCCAACACCACAGTTCAAAAGAATCAATTCTTCGGCGCTCAGCCTTCTTCACAGTCCAACTCTCACATCCATACATGACCACAGGAAAAACCATAGCCTTGACTAGACGGACCTTAGTCGGCAAAGTAATGTCTCTGCTTTTGAATATACTATCTAGGTTGGTCATAACTTTTCTTCCAAGGAGTAAGCGTCTTTTAATTTCATGGCTGCAGTCACCATCTGCAGTGATTTTGGAGCCCCCCAAAATAAAGTCTGACACTGTTTCCACTGTTTCCCCATCTATTTCCCATGAAGTGATGGGACCGGATGCCATGATCTTCATTTTCTGAATGTTGAGCTTTAAGCCAACTTTTTCACTCTCCTCTTTCACTTTCATCAAGAGGCTTTTTAGCTCCTTTTCACTTTCTGCCATAAGGGTGGTGTCATCTGCATATATCTGAGGTTACTGATATTTCTCCCAACAGTCTTGATTCCAGCTTGTGTTTCTTCCAGTCCAGTGTTTCTCATGATATACTCTGCATATATCATTTGCATATTTGAGATTGTTGATATTTCTGCCAACAATCTTGATTTCAGCTTGTGATTCATCCAGCCTTACATTTCACATGATCTATATGGACACCATAATCTTCATACTTATTCCCCAGATCACAAAGATTACTAGATCTTTAAATCAAGTTACAGTTGATGAAAAGTTAGCAATTGACACTATTTGGTATTTAAACTACTAGTCCATACAAGATATACCTAACCTCAACATAATGCCTTTGCAGAATAGGAAACTAAAAGACCTAAATCCTTTTGTAATCTAGTTGCTACATGTTAGAGCTAGCTGTCTCATTGTTATTCAGTATAAATTAATCTAAGGAGAGATATCTTGTTAAAGGTTTTATAACTGTAGTATCAATCTTTAAACTTTTTTTTAACAAATTGCTGCAAAAATCTTCTGTTAGTATAAATGCAATATGCACATAACAACATATGCAGTTTTGGATGTATTTATTAATTTTTTACTTTGCAAATTCTTATTTAAAAGCTTAAAAGACATAAGAACTAATATTAAGGCACTTACATTCAATATCTATCATTTTTAACAATTGTTTTAGCATACAGTTTTCAAATGCACACAAACAGTAGAGGTTTTCCCTGAGGTTTCAAGTATTCATCAGTCAGCCTCAACAACTACCGATGTTTTGTTTAACGTGTTTTATCTACTCCCTCCCCACCTTTCAGTGGGGTTTGGGTTTCCTGAAATGTTTTCAAACAAATCTTGGACCTCATGTTATTTCAATCAGATATTCTGTGTGTGATTCAATATGCACCTCAAAAATTAAAATCTTAGGAGAAGGCAATGGCACTCCACTCCAGTACTCTTGCCTTGGACATGGACAGAAGAGCCTAGTAGGCTGGAGTCAATGGGGTTGCTACTAGTCGGACACGACTGAGAGACTTCACTTTCACTTTTCACTTTCATGCATTGGAGAAGGAAATGGCAACCCACTCCAGTGTTCTTGCCTGGAGAATCCCAGGGACGGGGGAGCCTGGTGGGCTGCCGTCTATGGGGTCGCACAGAGTCAGACATGACTGAAGTGACTTGGCAGAAGGATATTAACTTTCATAATCACAATTTCCATTATCATGTAACAAATTTAACCATAATTCATTGACAGTACCTAATATCCAAGTCATATTCCAATTTCCTGGAAATCTAAAAATAATACTTTTAATTCCTAAAAATCATGATTTAAAAAGATCCTACTATTTTATTATGTAGGTATGTTCCTTAAATCTTTTTCATCTTTTCTTCTTTGTTTCTCCCCATGCCATTGGCTTTTTGGAAACACAATCAAGTTTTGAAAAATATCCCACTGTATGTATCTGAGTGGTGAATTCCTCCTGGTGCTATTTGACATACTCCCTTATCCCAAATTAATTATTTGTAGACAAAAGTTGGCATCTAAAAAATGATTCAATTCAAGTGCATTGTGTTTTGAGGTAGAGGGTAGACAAGAATGTAAGAGATGTTGAAGATTTACTATTTTTATATTTAAATTAACTTTCTACCCTCTAAGTATAAATGCACACACATACACAATACACACTCATACAGAAACACAGTAGAAACAATTCAGCTTTCAAACCAAGTCTTGTTACTATCTAAACTAGGTTAAGAAATGTGTTTATAGCATATCTAGTATGTTTTTTTCCCTATTTTTAGAAAAGCAAAATCTAATTTTTAAAAACTTCATTGAAGGATTGTGTGGGTTAGAGAATTGGCTTTTATTACCTTTAAAGCTGCTGAATAAACTCATTAGCCTAATGTTTTTCACAAAGCATTGGAAAGTCTAAGTTAGATAATCCTTAAAGACTCAGCTTACTAAATACATTGTTTGGCATTAAAAAGAAAAAACAGCAATGACAAAATGAGAAACGGATTTACAATAGATACAGCCCTGCAAATTGGCCTTCAAGTGGACCCTAAGCAAGAAGATAAAGGAATGTAACATTTAAGCACTTTACCTAACACATTCATATAATTCTCACTACTCTTAACATAAATGTTATGGATACACTATTTTCTTATAGAGATGATACATAGAGAGGCTGAGTAACTTTCCTAAGGTTACACAGGTAGTAAGCAACAAATGAAGGATTGTACAAAGGCCTTTCTACTCCCTAGTACAAGCTGAAAAGTAGATTGATAACTACAGTTATAGGAGAAATCCCCATTCAAAATGGGCTTTTTTGCTGCTTGTGCATTTTTTTATTATAACCTTGCATCCAGAAAAAAAAAGCCTGTACTTCAAATGAGATAATTATGAGAATATGGTACTAAGACTACTTATTACAGTAGAAAATACTTGGTTCTAGTCCCAGATTAACTACAAAGTAGTGTTAAATTTTCCTTTAATTTTAGCCTTAAAATAATTACTGTATGCCTAAACAAGGTTATTGATTATTACTATGAACTGGTGTTTCTATTTTAATTTTGTAATAGATAAGTGTTTTGTGAGGACTTGATTTGGCCATAGTGGCTAATACTGACTGTCTTCTGTGTTCCAGGTACTTTCCTAAACACCTTATTTTATTAACTCATTTAAGACTCAATGTGGGCCTGAGGTAGGTACTAACATCTTCTCCATCTGGCAGTTAAGGGAAGTGAATTACAGTAAGAAGTGAAGCAATTTTGAATACGAACACTGAAATGGCTGAGCCGGGATTGAAATAGGCAGTATGATATTCATGTATTACTTAATCCTAGGTTTCCATAAAACCAGCTTCTTTATAAACACACAGTAAAAGGTTAACGGCATTTTTTTCAGGTAATTTAAAACAAGACATCAATTCTGAAAGACCTATGCATACATGAGGAAAGTAAGTAAGTCCACAAAAAGGCAGAAGGGATGAAGAGAGAATTTTTAGTAGGTAGAGAAAACCTAAATTATTTACTCATTTGTTCATTCAAGAAACACTTATTGAGCTGATGGGTTTTTTTTTTAATTTTTGGTATATGTGTCAATTCAAAGATTATTCCAACAGCTCATCTCATGTTCCTTCTGGTTTGCTTACCAGTATTTCTAAATTAAACATAACAGTTAAAATATGGACTTTTAGAATCTGTTGACATAATATTTGATATAAGAAGAAAATACAAAGGATAATTGCTATTTATGTTTCTCTGATTTTCTTGTTTGTAGCTAAACAGAAAACATACAATTCAGTTAGATTCATTTCTAGGCTACCATTATGAGAATTAATATAAATGCTTACATCTTTTACATGTCAGTACTTCTTTTTAAACTCATTTTATTTATTTTTGGCTGGATCTGCACTGCCGCATGGACTTTTCTCTAGCTGTAGAGAGTATCTCCTCTGGTTGTAGTGTGCGGACTTCTCATTGCAGCGGCTTCTCTTGTTAGGGGACCACTAGCCCTAGGGCAGTCGGGCTTCAGCAGTTGCAAGTCCAGGGCTCTAGAGCACAGGCTCAATACTTGTGGCTCATGGGCTTAGTTGCTTCCATGCATGTGGGATCTTCCTGGGCTAGGGATCCAACCCGTGTTTCCTGTCTGGGTAGGTGAATTCTTTACCACTGAGCCCCCAGGGAAGCCTGACATGTCAGTACTTCTTGATGGTTTATAAATGTTCAGATGTTACATTAGATTTAACACTTTTAAATCTTCTCTTTCTAGTTTTTAATAATTTGTTATCCAAAAAGTTCACTTACACTGAATGCAGATGTCTATATTTCAGATAATCAGCTTATGTTTTAAGGCATGTTCAGTTCAGTTCAGTTCAGTCGCTCAGTCCTGTCCAACTCTTTGCAACCCCATGAACTGCAGCACCCCAGGCCTCCCTGTCCATCACCAACTCCCAGAGTTCACTCAGACTCATGTCCATCGAGTTGGTGATGCCATCCAGCCATCTCATCCTCTGTCATCCCCTACTCCTCCTGCCCCCAATTCTTCCCAGCATCAGGGTCTTTTCAAATGACTCAACTCTTCACATGAGGTGGCCAAAGTATTGGGAGTTTCAGCCTCAGCATCAGTCCTTCAAATGAACATCCAGGACTGATCTCCTTTAGGATGGACTGGTTGGATCTCCTTGCAGTCCAAGGGACTCTCAAGAGTCTTCTCCAGCAGCACAGTTCAAAAGCATCAATTCTTCAACGCTCAGCTTTCTTCACAGTCCAACTCTCACATCCATACATGACCACTGGAAAAACCATAGCCTTGACTAGATGGACCTTTGTTGGCAATGCAATATCTCTGCTTTTGAATATGCTGTCTAGGTTAGTCATAACTTTCCTTCCAAGGAGTTAAGCATCTTTTAATTTCATGACTGCAATCTCATCTGCAGTGATTATGGATACCTTAAAAATAAAGTCTGGCACTCTTTCCACTGTTTCCCCATCTATTTCCCATGAAGTGATGGGACCAGATGCCATGATCTTAATTTTCTGAATGTTGAGCTTTAAGTGAACTTTTTCACTCTCCTCTTTCACTTTCATCAAAAATCTCTTTAGTTCTTCTTCACTTTCTGTCATAACTGGGTAAAATATTATATGAGGAACAGGGAAAGCAGCAATGAAGGTTCAGTCTCTGGGTTGAGAAGATCCCCTGGAGGAGCAAATGAGTAGCAACTCCAGTATTCTTACCTGGGAATTCCATGGACAGAGGAACTTGATGGTCTACAGTCCACGTGGTCAGAAAGAGTCGAGCATGACTGATTGAGCATACACACACTGGACAAAATTACTTGAGGGACAGGCAAAGCAGCAATGGCGAGCTTCGACTGTAGGCTATTGATTATTGCCTTACATGCCTGTTTTTGTGTAATAAACATTTCTAGATGGAGAGCCCAGCATCTGGAATTAGTAGTATTCAAGGTAGAGAGCCATCATGTGGGCTATGGACCACTCAAGTAGGGGCCCCCGGTTTGGGCAGGACCAGTGGCATCATACTCAAGATCTACTGATCCTCAGAGCACACTGCTGTTTGCCTCCTCACTTTGCAATAAGTCCATGTGTGACTCCATACAGTTTGGTACCCCAAAGCTTCTCTTTGGCATGAGGATTATTTTGAGCTGAAAACAATCAAGGCTTCAAAGAATCAAAACGAAATGTTGGCTTTTCAACATAGCTTCCTAAAATTGACACAGTGGATCTGTTCCCTGAACAGAGCAATTACTGGAGATATTTGCACAGAAATATGAACTAGGTCTGGTGGGGGGAAACTCAGGCGGGACCTAGATCAGAGTTGACTCTGTGAGCCATTGTGTCTTTAGGACCCAGCAAACATTCATTTATCAACCGTTCACTTTTTCATCCTCAGGTCTACTGCCTCCCTTCCCTTTGATGTCCCAAACTGTGATTCCTAACATCTTCTTGTCTTTACATGAAGATGGTGCTTAAAGTGAGGGCCTCAGTCATTCTGGGGAGTCCGTTTTTCTGGGTCTCTCCTGGGTATACAAGTTATTAAACTTTTATTTTATTTTCTGCTATTAATCTGTCTCATGTCAATCTAATTCTCACACCAGCCAGAAGAAGGTAGAAGCATAGAGGAAAATTTCTTCCTTCCCTATCTCATCAAATCTAGCAAGTAAATATCTCATTGTTGCACTGCTAGGTCGGAGATATTTTTACTTTATTTTATCTTTTAGGGAAAGGTAGTTAATTGCTTTCTTTGGTCCTTGTGAAAGGCATATATAAAAATCTGAAGGCTAATGATAAGCTGCTGCTGCTGCTGCTGCTGCTGCTGCTGCTGCTAAGTTACTTCAGTCGTGTCCGACTCTGTGCGACCCCATAGACGGCAGCCCACTAGGCTCCCCCGTCCCTGGGATTCTCCAGGCAAGAACACTGGAGTGGGTTGCCATTTCCTTCTCCAATGCATGAAAGTAAAAAGTGAAAGTGAAGTCACTCAGTCGTGTCCAACTCTTAGAAGCTAGTGGTTCTGAATTCTAACAATACAGAATTCTGAAAAATCCAGCTCTTCAGCATCTCCCTTTAGCATTATCTTTCCTTTGAGGTAACCTTACTGCATTGCAATCAATACACTATGAAGTATTTGATAATATAATTTTACCACTGAATGAAAAGGAAACAGAAAATAGTTTGTTACATGAGATTCATGCATAGAAAAAAACAAATATATATAAAAAAGGAAAATGCTGGTATTTTTATCAATTAGGATACATAAATATTGCTATTATAATTAATGTTTCCTTATAATGGCAAGCATATAAATAAAATTTTACAAACCTAGTTTTTATTAAGTGTAGAATTTCCCTAATACTAGTTGTACACAAAAGAAAATACCTTTTAAAATAACATTTGAATTATGTATCCACAGTGCCCACAGATAATGGATTTCTAGGTCTGTAGACCAAAAAACAATAAGAACAAAGAAACAAACAAAAAACCCATTAAATTTAACTATGACTTACATAAGGAATTGAAATTAAACCAAGGAAAATGCAAAAAGAGGCCATTTAGTCTAACACAACATGTTATCAACCAAGATGAAAGTGCCATGAAATAAAAGTACAGAATTATCAGTAGATCAGGCAACTTTTCAAATCTAAAAAATAAGATATCTTTAAAGACAACCTCCGCCTGAATCTGAGGACACACAATACCCTGGTTGAGAACTGTCATTTGCTTTTTAAAAGGCAGACTGTGACTAGCATAATCTCCCAGAATATGATAAAATGTATTTCATTACTTGGGAATATGAAGAGAATGAAAATGGTATATTATTATCAGATATAAAAATGAAAACAAAACAAAAGCAAAATATAGCACTGTGAGCCACAAGCACAGAGCAATGAAAGTTGTAGAATTAAAAGGATAAAATACATATTAAGGAACCTAAAAGCAAAGAGAATATCAAGTATTAAAAAGCAGAGCTGGGTGAATATCCAATGTTGCTTGAAATCAATTTTCACAAAAAATGTTATTGAAACGTGTCTTTGTATACATTTATTTACAAAAGGAAATACTATTTCCATAAACCAATGTTAAAATTTTTATTACCTGATTACCCTGATTTGAAATAGGTTAAAATGCAAACAAAATCTGAATTAGTTTACTTATGGAAAACTTGCATAAGCATAAATGTGAAAGTTTAGTCAGTAAGTATAGTATAGTTCTAATTATGTGTCTGCTGCTGCTGCTAAGTCGCTTCAGTCATGTCTGACTCTGTGCGACCCCATAGACGGCAGCCCACCAGGCTCCCCCATCCCTGGGATTCTCCAGGCAAGAACACTGGAGTGGGTTTCCATTTCCTTCTCCAATGCATGAAAGTGTGTCTAGCAACATTTTAAATAATATTGTGTGAGGAAAGTGGAAAAGGGAGAATTAAAAAATAAACAGACTTTCTTTGTGAATTCCATGTGCCTATTATTCTAAACATATATAATAAATACATAATGTAAACAAAGGGCTCAGAGGTTAAAACCTCTGCCTCCAATGCGGGAGACCCGGGTTCAGTCCCTGGGTCAGGAAGACCCCCTGGAGAAGGAAATGGTAAGCCCTCCAGCATTCTTGCCTGGAGAATCCCATGGACGTAGAAGCCTGGTAGGCTATGTCCACTGGGTCACAAAGAGTCGGACACGACTTCACTTTCACTTTCACTTTCACTTTCTGCTAGTAAGAGTAGTAGAAGTTGTAAAAATGCAACCCATGTAGACAGGAAAAAACAAAAAGGAGATATTATGTGAGACGAGCATTGCAGAATGAATATATGAATAAGTGGAGGGAAACACCAAGCCATATTATTTCAGAGAATAATATGCTATACAGCAAAACAAACCATGGAATGTCAACACCCAACTTTACTCAACTGCCTCTGGGTTTTTTTACCTGAAGTCTCATTATCGACTTAAATATAGAATATTGAATTCTTCCATTTTTTAATGTTATTTTTCTGCCTTTGGATCCATATTCATATAGTCAAGGCCTTACACTGTCTTGAATTCATTCCTGTATTTATTTGTTAATTCACATACTGATTCATTCATATACTCCCTGACCAGATACAGATATAGAGTTTACACTGGGCTATATAACGTCCACCCCTCCAAATTCATGTGCACTCAAAGACCTCACAATGTGACCTTATTTGGAAATGAGGTCTTTGAAGATGTAATAATTTAAGTGTAAATGAGTTCATGCTAGTTAAGGCTAGGCTTTACGTCCAAATCCTGGTGTCCTTACAAGAAGAGGAGGTGGCACAGAGACACAGACTCACAGAGAGAAGAAGGTCATATGATCATGGAGGCAGAGACTGAAGGGATGTGACTATAAGCCAGAGTGTTGACAATTACCCAAAGCTAGTGAGGGGTAAGAACATATTCTTCCCAGAGCTTTCCAAGGGAGCTTGACTTTGTCGATACCTTCATTTTGGATTTCCAGCCTCTTGAATGTTATAAAAATAAATGCCTGCTTTTTGCTTTTGCTTTTCACTACCCAGTTTGTGGTCGTTTTTGAGAGCAGCTCTAGGGAACTAATAGAGATACAGGTATAGATATGGGTAAATAAGGCTTCATCTATGCCAGCCAACTGAGATTTTGAAGATGAGTAAATCTGAGTGCATGCTCTTCAGAGGTTGAGAGTCTAGTGCAGAAAATCTGGGAATCAATTTTTTTTTAATTAAATTTATTTATTTTTTTAATTACAATACTGTATTTGTTTTGCCATACATTGATACGAATCAGCCATAGGTGAACACAATCGCCCAATGCCGAAGCCCCCTCCCACCTCCCACCCCACATCCTCTACTTGAATCATCCTGTGCATCAGCCCCATGCATCCTGCATCCTACACCAAACATAGATTAGCGCTTCGTTTCTTACAGGAAAATACACATGCTTCACTGCCATTCTCCCAAACCATCCCACCCTTTCCCTCTCCCTCAGAGTCCAAAAGTCCACTCTATACCTCTGTGTCTCTTGTTGTCTCACATATAGGGTCATCATTACTGTCTTCTAAATTCCATATATATGTGTCAGTATACTGTATTGGTGTTTTTCTTTCTGGCTTACTTCACTCTGTATAATCGGTTCCAATTTCATCCATCTCATTAGAACTGAGTCAAATTTATTCTTTTTAAGGGCTGAGTAGTATTCCATAGTGTATATGAACCACAGCTTTCTTATCCATTCATCTGCTGATGGACATCTAGGTTGCTTCCATGTCCTGGCTATTATAAACAGCGCTGCAATGAACATTGGGGTACATGTGTCTCTTTCAATTCTGGTTTCCTCAGTGTGTATGCCCAGCAGTGGGATTGCTGGGTCATAAGGCAGTTCTATTTGCAATTTTTTAAGGAATCTCCACACTGTTTTCCATAATGGCTGTACGAGTTTGCATTCCCACCAGCAGTGTAAGAGGGTTCCCTTTTCTCCACATCCTCTCCAGCATTTATTGCTTGTAGACTTTTGGATCGCAGCCATTCTGACTGGTGTGAAATGATACCTCATTGTGGTCTTGATTTGCATTTCTCTGATAATGAGTGATGTTGAGCATCTTTTCATGTGTTTGTTAGCCAAAGCATCTATTTGGGCCCATCACTTCATCCCTGTGTGCACTGGAGGCAAGGGGACCTCACGAAAAGTATGCTGGTGTGTTCACTGCTTTGCTGTGTGGTGAGTAATAAGGTCTTTTGTTCCAGACCCAGGAGCGTCTTTTGTCAACATCCATGAAAGGTAACAGGCTCACAGATTAGCCCACAATTAGGGTAAAAGATTAGCCCACAAATAGGGTAAAATATCAGAATCCCTATACATTTCTTGACACTTCTTTCTTATCCAGTTATTTACTAAATTTTGTCATCATTTTCAGTGTCTCTTTGCCTTACCCATAGTGCCACCAAATCTATTAATTAGATTATCAAAAACTTTAATTGCTTTCTATATGAACATGCATGCCACCTCAGGTGGAGAGAAAAACAACTGAAACTTCACTGCAAAGCTCCCAGTACAACATCACAAGCTCTTGCATCTGTCCACATGCAATGCCTGCAGTATGTATTTCACTATTCATCTCTAAGCACTTCCTTCAAATTATTAGTTAGATAGGCTAACTTCCACACCTTTGTTTAAATAATTTCCTTTGTTCAGATAGCTGCATCAAACTCTGCTTAAGTCCTGTTCTTATATTAATTGACAAACCTAGCAGAGACTCTGGAAACGGTCTTTAGTTCTCCTAATTCCTTGGTGATTCTGAAGTCATTTAAGGATCTCTGTACTTATATACAGCCTGTGCCCTAAATGAACCCCTAAATGATGCTCAACTTGAGGACTGATTGCAATATATTATGTTTTTGCTCTTGGAGCTCAGCAAAATGTACAATCTGTAGAAGTTGGAAATAATTATGTACAGTGAAAATAATACCATGATACATAAACTGAATACATGGTGGGATTTAAACAAAGCATTCCCTTTTAAACAGTGTAAAACATTTTAAAAGGCTCATTTGTTTATGCTATGTATTAAGAAATGGCTTTGAACATGAAGCATTGAATGTAACACCGTGATTATAAAAATTAACTTCACCCCATTTCATAGCTTCTCAGAAGAGACAGAGATGTGCAAAACTGATGCAAGAAGAACAAAGAAGGGACAAAAGAGTTGCACTATGCAATTAGTGTACATTACCATAAATTCAACGCTGTGCCTTTCAGGAAAGCCAAAATTAGTGTTTATGTTTAACTGAAAGCTTTACAGATGTACGAATCAACCTCTTGAACATCATGAGAAAATATATTCTGTTGAGTGTCGTGAAGGTGACTAAGAAAATTAATTAGATCAGCACTCACAGTGTACTGTGAGTCAGAGAATCATGGAAATTACAGCAGAATTGGACCTTGGAGATCACCTTGTCCAACACCTTCATTTGGCAGATGAGGAAATTGAAGCTAGATTGGTAAGGATAATTTCCCAAGGTCGCACAGATAATTAGTAGCAGAACAAGACCTCGAACATAAGTATTCAAACTCCTAACTAGGGTCCTTTCAACTGAATAAAGGTCATGCTGTTCAAAGCATTAAAAATAAAATAGAATAAAGAGCTCCACAATCAAGCATGTTCTAAAAAGTAAAAGTGAACATATATATTATAGAATGTTATAGAAAGATATGTAGATATATATACATATGTATTAGAAAATGTGTTACAGAAAGACATGCAGATATGCATATGTTTCTGTCTTCTTTCTAAGAAACTTACACGTTTGTTCTTAAAGAACATGTTGCACGTTTCATCTTAACAATTATTAACATGAATGCTTTGTTGATAATGGCAAACATGTAAGCAATGAATATGAGACAACTATTCTGAGTATGTAATTGATTTTCTGCACAGTTCATTTGATTACATCTTAAGAAGTTTCCTACATTTCCACAAATGAATCTAACACCTGAAAATTAAGATCACGGTGCGATGGTATGGCAGAGACTACAATTTGTTTCATCATATTTATTCTTTCTTTCTTTGCATAGTAATCAACTTTTTCACTGAGCACATCATTACATGGCTAAAGGCCACCTTTCCTAACCTTTCTTGCAGCGAAAGTGGTCTAAAAATAAGTTCTGGTCTCTGGGTTGTAATTGGGATGGTATGTTAACTTTTGGGTCATGTTTTCAAAGGAAAAATGTGTGATCTATTTTCCATTTCTCCCTCTGGGCTGCTGGGATGGAGTCACTATGGTGACAGCTGAAACAGCTATCTTGTGGCCTAAGATCAGATCTGTGTGTGGAAGACGGTGACACAACAGCTAGAAGGAACCTAGGTCTCTAATATTGTGAAGCCAACATATCAGCCTTAAAAATCCTATGCAGTTACTTCCATAAGACGAAAAGACACTTCTAGCCCGTGTAAACTATCATTCAAGTCTTCCTTTTCATAGCAGCTTATCCTACAACTGACCTCATATAAACAGGATTGATTTGGCTGGGAAATTGATATGTTTACATTAATAGACAATTTTATGTTCAGAATATTAGACAGTTAGATTAAAAAAAAAAACAACAAGCCTTTGCCTGACTTCATGCTGACAGCAATTCATTCATCCTAAGAAGAATTTGAAAATATAATCATCCATTTAATAATTCATTGCACAGCAATATTGATTTACAAAAAGGAATAATTTTTAAACTATTTTTCTGTACTTTACATAAGTTCACCTTGAATTTAGAGGAGTAGCTGCTATAATAAAAGGAAGTCAATTCTGTATCCCTCCTTCTACCATAGTCTGCTTGACTGCCTCTCCTCTGTGCTTATCTGGCTCCAGAGGAATATCCTGTTAATAAACTTCTACCATGTGTGTGTACTAAGTCGCTTAAATCATGTCTGACTCTTTGCGACCCTGTGGACTGTAGCCCACCAGGCTCCTCTGTTCATGGGATTCTCCAAGCAAGAATACTGGAGAAGGTTGCCATGTGATCTTCCAGGAGATCTTGACCCAAGGATTGAACCTGCATCTCATGTCTCCTGCATTGGCAGGTGGATTCTTTGTCCTTAGCACCACCTAGGAAGCCCACTTCTACCACAGGATTTAGCATCTATTTTATACTAATATACCCACTCCAGTTTTCTTGCCTGGAGAATGCCAGGGACGGGGAAGCCTGGTGGGCTGCCATCTACGGGGGTCGCACAGAGTCGGACACAACTGAAGTGACTTAGCAGCAGCAGTAGCAGTTATACTAATACTAATCAATAATACTAATACTAATTATACTACTAATTATACTAATACTAATTCTACACTATACTACTCTATCTTAGTATTATAATAATTTATTTTTACTTTACTCTCCACTGAAGGCAGGGTACTTCATGATAGATCTTTCAACTCCCAGCTTATAATGTTCAGTGTCTTTGCATTTTTCCTTTCCATTTCCCAGATTTATCCAAAACTCTATTTTATCTAAACTCTTTCTCATCTTTTATACCTTTGCTCAAATCTTACTTATTCAGAGATTCTCCTATGTCAAATGACCCTCTCCTCCAGTCATATAAATCCATCCGTTTATTTTTTCCACAGATTTTAACCTTATGCAAAATTGAATTACATATTTATTTGCTGATTGTTTATTATCTGTCTTCCCTCTTACATTCTTCTAGATGCACATTACATAGGAGCAGTGGAGGGATTCAGTAAAGGCGAACATGGACACATTTTCTAGCTTTACTGGATTTATAGGACAGTGAAGTCAAACACTGAACAAGTAATGACTAAGATACTCATTAAGGGGGTTGATGCAGCTCATATGAAAACAAAATATTGAACTTAATAAGAAATGGAACCTATTTAACTCTTAAAAGCATCAGTCACAAATTCAGTGAATCTCACCATTGCACACAATATGGACTAAAACTGCAAATGTGCATAAATCAGAAACCTGCAGTATGATGAGTTTTCAAATAAACTGTGATTGAAATTGATTCATTTTTAATCTTTTTACAGGAATTTAGTATTCTTTTCTCCATTGAAGGAGTAACTATGTATCTGAATAGCTACTCCAAATTTTGTTTTCAATACTGGATAACATTAATTCATTTCATATTTACCGATCTCAGTAGAGAATATTCAATGAAAATGGATGCAGTCAATCATTTAATCTGAAGTATTAACCTATTTTTAAAAAATATTCTTAGTTTTTCTCTAAGGATATCACTTAGTTTTTTGCACTTTCATATAAAGTGCAAAAGCTTGGTTTTTATATAGGACATTCTGTAAAATATAAGATCAGTCTTTCTTTAAGTCTTATAATCAAATGTTAGTTCTACAAACACACATTTGGTTTTCATTCTGTCTTTTCTTTCTATAAAACTCTGAACACACAGAGTCTCCCCCAAACTATACAATCTTTTTGTTTTTTTCCCCAAATTGTTTGATTGAATAACTAAGTACTATAGCATAGCCAAGCTGACACATACAGATAATCATCACAGGGCTTAGTTTAGATGATATATGCAAAAATTAATCACATGGTAAGTCCCCAGAAAGTAGTTACCTGCTTTCCTAGATTTTAAATGGCTTTAATCTTATTATTTTGTAATTTAATAACAATTTTATTTATTCTGCAAATAGTTATCAAGGGACTAGTATATGATATATAACACAACTCATATCTATCTGCCACAGACTGTTTTTTGAAGCTTCTAACTGATAAATCAACTTGTCTATAACAAATGAACAAGACTTGGTTAATGGATAAAGGTTGCCACTGTTTACTGAATTCATAGAACGTAAATTCCACCTAAGTCCAGAATTAAATTTCTTTTTATGGGGTGGTAAGACTGCCACCCAACTTGTGGTGGGACCTTGGTTCACCAAGTAGGGATCAGTGGAACCTGGGCCCTAGCAAAGTCCTCACTACTGGACCACTGGGGAATTCCCCAGAATTAAATTTCTTAAAGGAGAATTCTGCCTGTGATCTGCCAAAAGAGGAAACAATGCCACACTCAACAGCGCATGCTATTTGTTAATAAGATAGGGTCTCAGTATGAACTTTCATTTTATATCTGCCATGGCTTACTAGTTAAACAAATGAATATTGAAATGGCTTTACCTGTGCCCAAAGTAGCAGATTATCAGGACAAAGACTAAAGTAAGCAAACCAGTTTTCAGATACATGTGGGACAGAGGGATAATGAATAAAGCATTTACATACAGCCAGTGTTTGGTAAATCCTTGCTGAGTCTATTTATTCATCAAGGCTTGACTCACACCATGTTAAAAAAAAAAGCTCTTATGCCAATGCCAATTATACAATGAAAAGGACAAAAATACAAAATACTTTTAAAATCTGTTGAATGTGTCTGATTACTACTTCAAAAGAACAAACACTTAAAAGTTCTGATTTGTGAGGTAAATCTACCATGTTTATACAGGACAATCAAATATGATTTTTACTAAGCTGTCATTTATACCTATTTCAGTTTCTGTCAAAAATAAATCAGATTTAGTTTTATTTGGTACTCTCCTTTACACAAAACTACTCTATTACTGTTAGGTAAGGATCATGATAAGGGAAAGAAGTATGAGAAGGTTAATAACAAACAAAGCTACCCTTTCATTCTTTTATTCTTATTGAACTTTTCCTCTATATAAACCAATTCTAAAATTTATCTAGCTCAGCCAATAATTAAAAACAGAAGTATCTTTTTGAATTGCAATGATAGTATTTTTTTTTTTTTTTTGTCTCCTAGGTGAAGAGTGTGTGGAAAGACATATTTTTGGTCATCTACATGCAAATAAGCAATGAACTATAATTTTAGCTTGTAGTGCTATATTATTTACCAGTTCTGAGAATACTTGTAATTCATGCAGTAGATAATTGGAGCATTATGTTCTTTTAAATACCATTAAAAAGAACAGGTGCAGCTTCTGAGCAGTAAGGACAATAAGCCAATCTGTGTTTGGAGCAGTCTGTCTCATGTGAAGAATAAGAATGCTACTGACATAATGAAGATTTTTAAACTGTAGTTAATGTTAGCAAACACAAGTTTGTTTCAGTTGCCTAGTTAGCAGCCTTTCTCATTCCTTTAGCATTTTCTCCCAAAAGTCACAGAGGATTTATAGTGAAACTCAATATACTGTAATGAATAACACAGAGAATGATATTTGCATGTTATACTTCTCAAATCAAGATAGAATAAGAACTAAATAATGATAGTAAGAATGTGAATCAGTCCATTTTCTTAATTTTTTTTTTTTTGGTTTCTTTTTAATGATCTTTGTAACAGAATAGAGGCATTCCTTCCTTGATAATGTTAAATTTGTAATTATTGGGTGATTTATTAAACCTTTTACACGATTTTCCTCTCTAAGTGTTGAAAAGCTATTAGCAAGGATCATGGTGTAATGAAACGTAATGTTATTCCTTTAAAATACTGGTGTGTGTATAGAGTTAAGATGCTGCTATGCATTTATAATCTGATAAAAGTATCATTTTTTTATCTAATTGCATCACAGCCCTGACTATGCATCTTACTTCTCCCATTTCTCAGCAAAATGTTTAGTGCAAAGTAAATATTTAATGTTATTTACAGAATCAAAACCAGAACATAATAAAACATATTTATTCAGAGTTTACAGAGTATAGGGCTCCATTATGATCTATGGGTTTTGTGGTGTCTTTGAGGTATGTCTACAAGTTCTTTGACACTCCTTCAAGAAGTGGAACTTAAATCTCTTTTCCTTGAGCATGAGCTAGATTTGCATATAACACATAGACAATGAAGAAAGTGATGTTATCTGCTGAGAGTAAGTTATAAAAAACTTAGTGTTTCCTTCTTGGATGACTAACTCTGGAGAAAACAAGTTAACATAACAGAAGGACACTCAATGAGATCTTTGACAGCTCTATCAAGGAACTAAGAACTCCTTCCAATAGACATGCCTGTGAGCCATCTTGAAAGTAACTCCTCCAGCCCCAGTTAGGCTTTCAGATGACTGCAGCATACTGTTCAGTTTCATGAAAAACTGAGAAAAAATATCCAAAGAAGATACTCCCCAAATCATGACTCACACAAATTATAGTATAAGCATTTATTGTTTAAGCTGCTATTTTAGAGTGATTTGTTATGCAATCATAGATAATTAATACTTAATACTTTAGAGTAAGACTATAAATGTATTGCTAAGAACTTGTTATAACATATTTATGTGGTTCTGTTTAGTTCAGTTGCTCAGTCATGTCTGACTCTTTGCAAAGCCATGGACCACAACATGACAGGCTTCCCTGTCCTTCACCAACTCCTGGAACTTGCTCAAAACATGTCCATTGAGCTGCTGATGCCATCCAACCATCTCATCCTCTGTTTTCCCCTTCTCCTTCTGCTTTCAATCTTTCCAGCACCAAGGTATTTTCCAAGGAGTCAGTTCTTCGCATCACATGGCCAAAGTATTGGAGTTTCAGCTTCACCATCAGTCCTTCTAATGAATTTTCAGGACTTATTTCCTTTAGAATTGACTGCTTTGATCTCCTTGCAGTCCAAGGAACTCTCAAGAGTCTTCTCCAATATCATGGTTTAAAAACATTAATTCTTCAGCACTCAGCTTTCTTAATGGTCCAACCCTCACATCCATACAAGACTACTGGAAAAACCATAGCTTTGACTACACAGAACTTTGTTAGCAAAGTAATGTCTCCGCTTTTAACATGTTGTCTACGTTGGTCATAGCTTTTCTTCCAGCAGCAAGGATCTTAATTTCATGGCTGCAGTCACTATCTTCAGTGATTGTGGAGCCCCTCAAAATAAACTCTGTCACTGTTTCTATTGTTTCCCCGTCTATTTGCCATGTAGTGATGGGATCAAATGCCATGGACTTAGTTTTCTGAATGTTGAGTTTTAAGCCAACATTTTCACTCTCCTCTTTTACTTTCAACAATAGACTCTGTAGTTCTTCTTCGATTTCTGCCATATGGGTGGTGTCATTTGCATATCTGAGGTTATTGATATTTCTCCCAGCTTGTGCTTCATCTAGTCCAGCATTTCTTATGATGTACTCTGCATATAAGTTAAATAAGCACAGTGACAATATATAGCCTTGAAGTACTCATTTAGAACTAGTCTGTGGTTCCATGTCCAGTTCTAACTGTTGCTTCTTGACCTGCATACACATATCTCAGGAAGCAGGTCAGGTGGTCTGGTATTCCCATCTCTTTAAGAGTTTTCTACAGTTTGTTGTGATCTACACAGTCAAAGGCTTTGGTATAGTCAATAAAGCAGAAGTAGATATCTTTCTGGAACTCTCTTGTTTTTTTGATCATCCAACGGATTGTTGGCAATTTGATCTCTGGTTCCTCTGCCTTTTCTAAATCTGGCTTGAACATCAGGAAGTTCACAGTTCATGTACTGTTGAAGCCTGGCTTGAAGAAATGTATGCATTACTTTGCTAGCATGTGAGATGAGTGCAATTGTGCAGTAGTTTGAATGCTCTTTGGCATCACCCTTCTTTGGGATTGGAATGAAAACTAATCTTTTCCAGTCTTCTGGCCACTGCTGAGTTCTCCAAATTTGTTGGCATATTGAGTGCAGCACTTTCACAGCAGCATCTTTCAGGATTTGAAATAGCTCCACTGGAATTCCATCACCTCCACAAGCTTTGTTCATAGTGATGCTTCCTAAGGCCCGCTTGCCTTTGCATTCCACGATGTCTGGCTCTAGATGGGTGATCACACCATCATGGTTATCTGGATCATGAAGATCTTTTTGTATAGTTCTCTTTATTTTTTTCCACCTCTTATTCATATCTTCTGCTTCTGTTAGGTCCATACCATTTCTGTCCTTTTGGTTCCCATCTTTGAATTAAATGTTCCCTTGGTATCTCTGATTTTCTTGAAGAGATCTCTGGTCTTTCTCATTCTATTATTTACCTCTGTTTCTTTGCATTGATCACTGAGAAAGGCTTTCTTATCTCTCCTTGCTATTCTTTGGAACTCTGCATTCAAATGGATATATCTTTCTTTTCTCCTTTGCCTTTAGCTTCTCTTCTTTCCTCTGCTATGTGTAAGACCTCCTCAGACAACCATTTTGCCTTTTTTGCATTTCTTTTTCTTAGGGATGATCTGGATCACTGTCTCCTGTACAATATTATGAACCTTTGTCCATAGTTCTTCAGGCACTCTTTCTATCAGATCTAATTCCTTCAATGTGTTTGTCACTTCCACTCTATTATTGTAAAGGATTTGATTTAGGTCATACCTGAATGGTCTAGTGGTTTTTGCTACTTTCTTCAATTTAACTCTGAATTTGGCAATAAGGAGTTCAGGATCGGAGCCATAGGCAGCTGCCAGTCTTGTTTTTGCTGACTGTATAGAGCTTCTCCATCTTTGGCTACAAAAATATAATTAATCTGACTCTGGTATTAACCATCTGTTGATGTCCATGTAGGGGGTTATATTTATTCACATGACAAAAATATAAGATAGTTTATTGTGTGTGTGTGTGTGTGTGTGTGTGTGTGAATCGCCCAGTCATGCCCAACTCTTTGGGACCCCTTGTATGGTAGCCTGCCAGGCTCCCTTGCCCATGAAATTCTCCAGGTAAGAATACTGGAGGTAGCCATTTCCTTCTGCAGGGGATCTTTCTGACCCAGGGACAGAATCTAGGTCTTCTGCATTGCAGGCAGACTGTTTACCGTTTGAACCACCAGGGAAGTCCTAGATAGTTTACTATACAGTGTTAAAATAAGTAACTAATAATAAGTAATAATTAAATAATTTACTTTAATAGCTCAGCAATCCCACTCCTGAGTGCACATCACAGATGAATTCTCCACAAATCAGAGGCAGAACATGAAGCTGCATATCCACTGTGACAAGTATATGTTTGTGGGGGTTGGAATTTGTTTGGGTGCAAATCACTCAGGAATGTATGGAAATTATGGCAGATGCCAACTATTAGAACATACAACAGTCACAAAATATAGGTACAGAAAAATGTAGGAATCTTACAAACACACTTTATGAAAAAGTAAGAAATAAAATGCAGAATATAGCTAATGAAAATTAAATATGCATACTCAAATATCATCTCTACCTATTTTACAATGACATCAATTCAGTTCAGTTCAATCAATCACTCACTCATGTCCACCTCCTTTCAACCCCATGAACTGCAGCAAGCCGGGCCTCCCTATCCATCTCCAACTTCCTGAGTTTACTCAAATTCATGTCCATTGAGTTGGAGATGCCATCCAACCATCTCATCCTCTGTCATCCCCTTCTCCTCCTGCCTTCACATTTAAAGACATAGATCAAGCCCAATATAATGAGCATAGAATGAAAGGAGAGATAATGAAGAAATAAACATAATATCTGTATACATAAAGTGAGACAAAATCCTAGCATAGAAAGAAAATGATAACTATGAGCTGTGTATATGATGTACTCAAATCTCTGTACCTAAGTTCCATTAAAAAAAGAAAAAAAAACTAAACAGATAAAACAAAACCCACCAACACTGTTATATTTGGGGCTTAAGAATACAATAGTGCAAAAAGACATGTTCTTCTTGCAAATTTCGTTCTCAAAATATAAGTGAAACAATAAATAAGCAGGAAATATTAAATAAGCATAAAGTCTACAAAAAAGATTAACAGTGTGATGTGTTAGAGTATAAGGTACACTGACTATTGTGAGCACAGAGCCTTGTGAAACCCTCTCTGTGGAGGTGATATTTGAACTGAGAGCTGAATGTTTGGAATGCTCTCTCTTTGCAAAGCTGAGCAAAGGATGTGTAGTCCAGGCAGAGTGCAGATGCTTTGGGTTGGCATGAAAGGGATAACAAAGATCAGTGTGGCTGCCACGTAATGAGTTAGCTGAGAGTGATAAAACAGAGGCAGATAAAGTAGGATTATGTTAGTCTTAGGAGGCAGGTTTGGATTACAGCCTTAGGGTGACATAAAGAGCAAGAAGGAAAAAAAATGTTTTACAAAGAAAAGCTGTGTAGAAAGAAAATTTTACAAAGAAAATTCTGACTGCTGTGTGGAGAGTGAATTTAAAAGAAAGATGAAGGCAGAAGTGGGGTGAGGCAGACAGGTTATGATACCACAGCTGTTGCTGTCATCCAAGAAGATGTGATGGTCACTTTGGCAATGATGGGAGGAGTAGGTTTAGAAAGATCTAGGTAAATGGATTATGGATGTTTGGATTATAGAATGTAACAAGACTTGTTGCTGGATGGCATATGTAGCATGAAGGAGAGAGAAAAAGAAAGGATGATTCCTATGATATTTATTTAAGCAACTAAGTGGATAGGGACACTGGTACAGAATGGGAATATGTCTTATATAAACGTTATTGGTTTAAATTCATCTATTGTGGATTGAGTCACTTATCTTAAATCAGACACTAAAGCATGAACGTAAATGAGAATTAACTCTAGAGAGAAAAAAATGAAAATAACTTAAGTTTCCCTCTGTTAACCTGAAAATAGTTCCCAGTAAACTGATAATAGTTAGACATCCCCCACCCCATCTCAGAGTTACAATAGAATTTGAGATCACAAACTTGAATAGTACAAATTCTGGGTTCTCATTGACTCTCTCTCTTACTAGATCTTGGATATGCTGCTGCTGCTAAGTTGTGTCAGTCGTGTCTGACTGTGCAGTCCCATAGATGGCAGTCCACCAGGCTCCCTCCATCCATGGAATTTTCCAGGCAAGAATACTGGTGGGTTGCCATTGCCTTCTCCATAGATCTTGGATATAAGACAATTACCTCTCTGACTCTATCTGCTCACTGGTCAATGGGGATAGTCATAGTACATTCCCCATGAGGATTGCACAAGCTAAAAGCATACAGAGAACTTTGCACAGTGCTTGAAACAGAAAGCCATCAATACTGTGTCTCTCAGAAACAATACCCCAAATCTAAATTGATTACTTTCTCTTTCCTGAAAGATCTATTTTCCTAGATGAAACTGGGATAAAGCATCTTTTTCTATTCCAGGAAGCATGAGAAACTTCGAGGACAAATATTGAGTCAAATAATAAATGGTTCTGACCATTTAGACACTACTATCTAAAAAAAAGAAAGATATTAATCAAATAATCACATGAATCAATATAACATGACCTTTGTGCAAAGTGTAAAAGTACTGGTAGACCGTGCTGTGGTTGTAGGGCAGGGCATGAACATGAATAAGGGACTATGTGTAAAGACTCAGTGTTGGACTTGAGTGTTTGAAGAAGGCAGGGCTCGTGTGGAGGGTGGAACAGTATGGGCAGGGTTGGAACAGTTTGGTCAGCAGGAGGTTAAAGATACAAGCAGAGGTTATAAAAAGAAGCTAGCCAGATGGGAGACTTCATTTTATCCCAGAGCAAATGGGTGGAAATGGAATTACATGATCAGATTTATACAGTTATAACATATATCTTCCCCTTCATGGATCACTGCCTTGTCATGTGAAGGGGCTTGTATAACTCAATGAAGCTATGTGTCATGCTGTGTAGGGCCACCCAAGATGGACAGGTCATAAAGGAGAGTTCTGAGAAAACATGATCACTGGAGGAGGGAATTGCAAACCACCCCAGTATACTTGCTGTGAGAATCTCATGAACAATATAAAAGGACAAAAGATATGACACTGAAAGATGAGTCCCCGATATCTAAAAGTGTCCAATATGCTACAGGGAAAGAGTGGAGGAGAACTACTGATAACCTCAGAAAGAATGAAGCAGCTAGGCCAAAGCAGAAATGATGCTCAGTTGTGGATGTGTCTGGTGATGAAAGTAAAATCTGATGCTGCAAAGAGCAGTATTGCATAGGAACCTGAAATGTTAGGTCCATGAATCCAGGTAAGTTGGACATGGTCAAGCAGTTGGTAAGAATAAATATCAACATCTTAGGAATCAGTGAACCAAGATGGATGGGAATGGGCACATTTACTTCAGATGACCATTATATCTACTACTGTGGGCAAGAATTCCATAGAAGAAATGGAATAGCCCTCATAATCAACAAAAAAGTACAAAATGCAGTACTTGGGTATAACCTCAAAAATGACAATGATCTTGGTTTGTTTCCAAGGCAAGCCATTCAACATCACAGCAATTCAATGCCTAATTCAATGCCTACCACCAATGCCGAAGAAGCTGAAATTTATCAGTTCTATGAAGACCTAAAAGACCTCCTAGAACTAATACCAAAAATAATGTTCTATTAATCACTGGAGATTGGAATGAAAAAGTAGGAAGTCAAGAGATACCTGGAGTAACAGGCAAGTGCCAAGGAATTGATGCTTTCAAACTATGGTGCTGGAGAAGACTGAGAGTCCTTGGATAGTAAGATCAAATCAGCCAATCTTTAGGAAATCAACCCTGAGTACTTGTTGAAGGACTGATACCGACATTGAAACACCAGTATTTTGGTCATCTGATGGAAACAGCTGACTCACTGGAAAAGTCCCCGATGCTGGGAAAGATTGAGGGCAGACGAAGAGGACATTATAAAATGAGATGTCTGGATGGCATCACCAATGCAATGGACATGAATTTGGGCAAACTTCAGGAGATGGTGAGGGGCAGAGAGGCCTGGCATGAAGCAGTCCATGGGATCCTAAGAGTCAGACACAACTGGGCAACTGAACAATAACAATAACAGAAATATATATCTTAGCTCATGCATTTTGGGGAGCATTTAATTTGCATAATATTCACAAATTGAATAAATGAGGAATGATAAATTGACAGCCTTTAGGATAACTGGTCCTGGAGAGTTGGAGCATGAGTCTATAGGGCAGGATGACAATTCTCCAAGGGAAGCTATGAAAAACCCAGATGTGGAGTGTGTTCCACGTCCTCTTTACTATAAGTTTACTGACATGGATCACCTGCTTTAATTCATTTGGAATTCGGGGAATATTTGACATCTAGAGTAGTAAATGAACATATTTTAATTAGCATAAAAAGTAGTTGCCAAGGCCTAGTTAGATAAAATTTCAGCCATGTTTTAAATCTTTCTAAGAAACTGAGATGGCCTTCCTTGAATTAATCATCATAAGGCAATATAGCATTTGTTATTAGAAATGCATCTGGGAATTAACCCATAGAACTGCAATGAAAACTCTCAATTAAAATTGAGAATCAGTAGAGAAGGCAATGGCACCCCACTCTAGTACTCTTGCCTGGAAAGTCCCATGGACCGAGGAGCCTGGTAGGCTGCAGTCCACAGGGTCACTAAGAGTCAGCACGACTGAGTGACTTCACTTCCGCTTTTCTCTTTCATGCACTGGAGAAGGAAATGGCACCCCACTCCAGTGTTCTTGCCTGGAGAATCCCAGAGATAGAAGGCTGCTGTCTATGGGGTCACACGGAGACGGACACGACTGAAGCGACTTAGCAGTAGCAGCAGCAGCAATGTTACCGTGATAGAATATTTAAGCAAGATGACTTTGATGATATATATTTTGCTTAAGACTCTCCATAAAGTTCTTTTATGGAAATGCTTCTGGGAACGTTTCCTGTTTCAAAGATACTCTAATGTTTTGTTTTGTTTTTCACTTGTTGGTAGAATTTGAAGGTCTTTTGTTTTAATACAATATAGATGACACTTTCAAAGTTTTTGGAAATATGTTGTTATTTTTAAGGAATTGCTTATACTTAATTGTGGTGTATATGTATATGGACAACAGAAACCACTTTTGGAAATCAACATGACATTGTAGGAATAGCCAGAAATCATACATTTGTATGCTTCATATCCCATGGAGGTAGCAATTGCCATACCAACAATAAATATGTTTGCATTTAATATACCAACCAGAGATATTTGCATCTTAACACTTTGATTTCAGTTTATGGCCCCAGGATAAACAAGAGCATCAATCCATTCATCTCAAATGATGTTTTAGAAGGGAATAGGTTATAAATTATAAATAAATCAATAATTGCTTCTGCCTTAGTTTACATTCATCTCATTTGAATATTTTAGAATATTTACAATATGAGTAAAACAGGTAAGACAATATGAAATATATGACATTTCAGTCTATTTTCTCAAAATATATATTTTTCTAATTCTATTATCTCTACACTAATACATAAATGTATAAAATAATACCTATATTGCTATAACAGCTAGTTTCTTGTTGAACAAAATTACCACAAATGTACAAAAAATTAAGTCTGCAAATAATAAGACAAATAAGACAGACAAGCACAAATGTGCATGTATGCCTGTGTAAAATCTGTTCATTCATTTACATTAACAGGGCACATGCCTTAGGTTTTTGTCTTTTTAATGGTAAAAAAAAAAAATGCTAAGCTAGAAATCCTATTATAGTGCAATTTTATTAAAATAATATTATTATCTGAAATATCCAGAATGTTACATTACTTTCATTTTTTTCATTCCCTTTAGCTTTTGTTTAAATTTTTAAAAAAATCAGTTCTATTTATCTGACTCATAAGTTCTGAACAAGTTGACTTAATTAACACTGTACTCAAAAGTCCAACAAGCATTGCTTAACAAAAATCATCTCTTTTGAACATGTATCCAGCCACCATAACTTGACAACTCAGTTCATGTCTGATGGATTCCTTCTTTTCTATTCAAATCGGCAAGACACTGGCTACAGTCTTTATTTAACATATTACTAGGATACACTTCTAATGCTTTTGACTGCCCTCCCTCTGTGAACAATCTCATTCATCAAAATATTTAACTCTCTGAAATAATGAATTATTGTTTTCACTGAAATTTTAATTAACATGAGCTTACAGTTTCAGCATATTTTCTAACTTTGCTCTATTCATCATCTAATTCATTTTTATATACACACATTTTTCATATAATCTACATGACTCCTGTAATTTGAGGAGAATAATTATTCCTATCTGAATTTTTACACACAAATAAATTTTACAATACTTGTTCAAGACACTATTAAGAAGCAAATTTAAGACTAGAAAAACCGTGAAAGAAGTGCATATGCGATAACTGTGGTCATTGATTATTGAGCGCATACTATATATCAGGCTTTTATTAAATATTTAAAAATCATTTAAACTGGTCCAAATAAATGTATTTTATATTTTATATTAAAATGCTTGTGAATGACTGAGATATAGTAAATACTCAATAAAACTGAGCTTTTGTAAACCATCATGATGCCTAGATCAGTAGGTAATACTCTTTCCTAATTAATTTTATACTTTCCCTCAATGAACAGCTAACCATACGAATGAGGGAAAGAAGCATCAAATTATTGAATGTTCATTTCAAATGTTGAGCAAGAAGTAGTGGGTTATATGTGTGAATCAGAAAGTGATTTGGTCACCCATCTCAGGGAAGGAAATTGGAAGGAAACCCAGGGGTTGTACATTGGTCTCTTGTCATGCTCTGTCCCCTGTGTTGAGGCAGAGTAGAGGTGGCATTGTTGGGAGACCTGTAGGCCTGGAGACAGAGCAAAGTGAGCCAGCAGCCCATGTGCATGCTTGCAGAATTCGGCTGCGTGCAATCTTACAGAGAGTGGCAACACAGAGAAAGATGATCCCCAGAAAGACTGGCAGAACACCCAATTCTTTCCTTGGGTTCAAAGAGTCAGAGGAAGGTCAAAACACCTGAATGACCTGAACATAAAGATGAGAAAGATGCAGAGGGGAATACATTTATTTGTCAGCCACAGCCTAAGGCTAAATCATATACACCTCTAAGAGAGCAACAGGGATAGACAAAGCTGGAGTTCCGCAAAGAGGACATTCGTATCCCAGTGGACTTAGTAAGCCCCTGTTAGGTTTAGAGTCAATTCAAGGGTGAAAGAGAAGGAAAAAAAAAACAAAACCAAACTAGAGATAATCTGATAACTGAATGCAATGAAACACAGACCAGAGCTGACTGTTAGATTTAGGAAAAAGGTCCCTTAACATGCTTGGATGAAATTCCTGCATTCCATAAAACAATTGGATCAATGACAGAAGACTGCATCATAGAAAAAAGTGATTGATACCCTTTTATTGCACATCTGAGGATGTGACTATCGAAGTCATGCTGTGTCTCATTTTATTTATAATTTAAACATAAAGCAAATCATAACAAATCTTCTTACAGGAAAGAGGAATAATGAGGAGGTGGCTTGAGGAAAATAGAAAACATTTTCAAGTCACTGCAAAAAAAAAAAAAAAAGGCGAGAGAATATACGAGTTGCTAAGTAAGATCTAGAATTCAGCTAAGCCCCATCTGCAACCATATAGCACAAGAAGTCCCCATGGTTAAGGTTTTCTCCAGGCAATGAGTATGTGATGTTAGTTATCTCTTTTTGTACCCAACCTTATATTTATTGTAACTGTGTATTCAGGGTTCCTTATGTCAAATAGAAGGGCTACACAATAAATAAAACTCAGTCCTTGTCTCTGAAGAGCTCACTATCAATTGAAAAGACAGACACAGAAGCAAATAAATATAATGAAAATGTAATAAGTCTTAACTGAGGAATGGAGAACATAGAAAGGCAATTTTTAACTTGTTGGAGACAAAAGTGGTTAAGAAAAGCTTTCAGGAAAGGAGGTCTTATTTCAAATAAGTGTTGAAAGAAATGAAAAAAATTTATCAAGCAAATAAGAACAAATAAAGACATTAAGAAAAGAACATCCAAGCTGGGCTAACTTGGGTTTTTGCAGTTCGTTCTACATGGTCATAAGCATTTCTCCACTTCAATTTTATTTCTCTCAAATGTTTGTATTGCTGTAACACATTTTCACTACTGTTCAAAACTATACTGGTTTGTACTTTAAAACACATATATTATATATTATGAAGTGAAGTGAAGTGAAGTCGCTCAGTCGTGTCCGATTCTTTGCGACTCCGTGGACTGCAGCCTACCAGGCTTCTCTGTCCATGGGATTCTCTAGGCAAGAATACTGAAGTGGGTTACCATTTCCTTCTACAGGGGATCTTCCCGACTCAGGGATCGAACCCAGGTCTCCTGCATCAGAGGCAGATGCTTTAACCTCTGAGCCACCAGGGAAGCCCATTATATATTAGTCTAAAATAAAGACTCTTCTATAGATTAAAAGTTATAAAATCTACTCCTCTATATGATACTATCATCAATATTATATGTTTATTGGTGACCGTGAGGTCATCTGATATGAAAAAGTAATTTATCTGGGATGTCTCTTTACTTAACCACGTTGTATAAAAATGTGCCTGAAACAGGAATCTAATTAGGCATATAATCTTATTGTTAACTCTTGACTTTATCATACATAGAAAAGTTAATTTTAGATTTTTTTAAATTGTTTTATTTACTAAAACCAGAAATTTTAGAGCCAGACATAATTTATTTTTTGATGTCTTCTCAACATCACAACAAAACATTTACAGATTGAAATGCTAAAATTAAAGCCATAGGGTATGTTTTCAAACTTGGTGAGATGACGTGAACTGTATTTCAAAACAACACTTCAACGTTGAGTTAGGCACATTATTCAGTAATCACAGAATTAACATTCTGTAGATTCATTCATCAGAAGGTCCTGCTTGCCTCTTTCCCCACGTACTGGAAAGCTATTCATACCAGCATCTTAAAACCCTTAAGTTTGCCAAAATTCACAGGTGCCTCCTGCTGAGAATGCCCCTATAGTCCTCCACTCTCCCCTTGCAAAAGACACATTTCTATTCACAAGAGGTGAAAAACTCAGAAACAGAGAGGCTATTCTTCAAAATATTTGAAGCCAATTCAATCTGGAACTTGAGCAGTTGTACCTCCTCTTAACAACAGGTGCAGAATGATACACTGGCTCTCTTATAAATATTCTTGAAAGGATTCCTTCGCTCTAGCATTTTAATGCCTTGTCGCTTTAAATGAGGCCAGCTCTTCCCAGGTCTCCTAATTGTAAATGCATCGACTCTTCCATACTGTACCTAATTTATTTTACTAATGAAAATATCCAGTGTCAATTGGTTTGTGTCTCCTGTGCAAATGTGCTATTAAGATATTGCTAGATTTTATAGAGTTGATGTTTCTTACATGAAAAAAACATTTATTTATCTATACTAAATGGCTAGACCTCTTGTTGATTTTCCAGCAAAAAAAATAGAAAAAAAGATGATTTTATGCCTGGAATTTAAATGCACACACCTTTGACTGAGATTAGAATTTGGAGATGATTTGAATTGTGAAGAAAATTGCACTAGACTGACTGATGCTAAAGCTGAAACTCCAGTACTTGGGCCACCTCATGTGAAGAGTTGACTCATTGGAAAAGACCCTGATGCTGAGAGGGATCGGGGGCAGGAGGAGAAGGGGATGACAGAGGATGAGATGGCTGGATGGCATCACCAACTCGATGGACATGAGTTTGAATAAACTCCGGGAGTTGGTGATGGTACAGGGAGGCCTGGCGTTCTGTGATTCACAGGGCTGCAAAGAGTCGGACACGACTGAGCGACTGCACTGAAGGTTATTCTTGGAGAACAAAATGGCAACCCACTCTGGCATTCTTGCCTAGAGAATCCCCATGGACATAGGGGCCTGGTGGGCTGCAGTCCACAGGACTGCAAAGAGTCAGACATGACTGAAGTGACTTAACACATGCAAGGCTATTCTAGAATTATTACCACAATTTTCTAACTGAACATTATTTGATATTTTAATCTTAATTTTTCCTCTCTGTAAAACAGAATAATAAATCCTGATTTGTATATTTCAAAGAGTTAATGGGAAAATGAATTGAATATCGGTCATGAAAAAATGTACATCAATAAGCTTAAAAATGTAAGAAATAAATATAAAAGCAAGTATAAAAAGGGAAGATCAAATATAAAATAAAAAAATATTCTTTTCCCAAAAGAAACTTTGGAGAACATTTTTAATCCTTTTGTTTGACAAAGATTTCTTACAACCCAAAATTGCTAACTACAGAAGAAAATGATAAATTAAATTTCAGCAAAATTTTAAAATCCACTCTTCTAAGGACACCATTAGGAAAACTAAATAGCAAGACAGATGCTGGGTGACTATATTTGTGATTCCTATACCTGAAAAAATACTTATATCAGAAATACAAGAAACTGTTACAATTCACTAATGAGAAAATAAAATGGTTAATAAAAATAAATAAAATATTTGAGCATACACTTCACAGAACATGATGTATGAATAATCAATTTGAATCTGAAATGATACTGAACATAATTTGTGTGAGGGCAAGAAAATATTTGGCAGCATTCAAGTCAGAAACCACAAAACTAAGAATTTAAACATGGTTGGAGCTAAGAACAGATCTAAGAAATATTTTAACTTTATATAGTTGGCTTTGGGGAAGAAATGATAGAATCCATATTCCTATTTTTTGCTTTCATAGAAGATGCCATCTGAAAAAGTTCAATGACTTTGAATAAAACTTTGAGTGGATTTTGGTTTTTAGTTTTAACAGTGTTAAACACCATGTCAAAAATATTTTGTACTTAGGAAAATGCAACTTAAAAATGGAAATTTTAAAATATTGAGTTGAAGTTTTCTTGAGACAATTTAACAATTAAGATGCTTCCTTTTGATCTCGGGAACAATTTTATAAGAAAAAGATCAGATTAACCATGGTACATTAAAGGGATCTAAGATAAAAGGAAAGACTGGAAATAAGCCTGAATGACTGTTATCAAAAAAATTTTCTCAAAGTCTGGCATTTTTTTTTCCTTTTGGAGCGTTAGTATTTTGGCTTGAGAGATCTATGGCTTCTGAGCAAAGAATAGAGAGAAAAAAAGGATAGAAAATTCATTCTCTTGTTTAAAATAAAGATAATTAAAAACTTAAAATATTTTCAAATCTCACAGAATTATACATCAACATACAGCTACAAGAAGATGGAAGACTGTGAGCCTATAGGTTTGTCTGGTCATCTTTATAAAGATGGTTGGTTCTTGAAGCACAGCAAGAATCTCAGCTCCATGTTAGACTACACCTAGCATCCTGGGATTGCTATCCCTCTAGATATTATATCCACTCAGTTCAATTTAATTAATCCTTGACAAGTAATAAAGCAAAGAAAGCCAGATGACACAAGTGTGAAGCACCCCAACTTGTGAAAAAAGGGAAACTGGCTCACCAACGGACTACTCAGAGGTCTGGTCTTTCAGCAGCCAACTGAGAGATGGGCTCCCAGGTCACCTAGCTCTGAAAAGCAACAGGACCTGCTTATGAGTTCCACACACTGGAGCTATGTCCCCAGGGCTCGGTGCAGAGGGAGCTGGCCAAAGCACCAGTTGACCAGTCTTTTCTGGAACAGATTTTACTGTATGTTGCACATCCACTATCTGAGAGTATGGCTTCTAATTTGCATGCATCTGGATGCTGACTGCTACCCTCCCCTTTTAGAAGATACTCCTGCAATGCAAATCAATCATACCTTATATTACATTGACAAATTGAAGGATAAAAACTATGTGATCATTCCAATAGCTATGAAAAAAATTGACAAAATTCAACATTATTTTATGGTAAAACTCAATTTTGTGAGATTTTTTTTCCCACATCTATTGGAATGATCGTATGATTTTTATCCTTCAGTTTATGTAGTATAACATACAATTTGCCTGTTTATTGTCTTCCTTACTGCACTAAAACATTAACTTCAAGCTTCCTGGAAATAAATAAGTAAATAAATATATTTTGTAAGCTGATGTACCTTTTGTGCCTATAAATGGCATTAAATATTTGCTGAATAAACAAATAAGTGGTTACAAGATCTAAGTAACATTAAAATTTAAATTTTTCCTTCAATATTTAAGGCATTTAAAACAGTTCTTTCTAGTCAGGTAAGAATTTCATTTAAAATCTTGCACTTGAGAAATTTCACTTAAAATATTTAACTCTATTAGATGATTTAGAAATGGCCTAATAAGCCTCTCTCTTTTAACTTTTTTAAGATCAAGATATTAATCTAATCTTACAATAGGTGTGTTTGTATGCTCTCTCCTAGACACATCCTCTGTATTGCTATAACCATATATGAAATGGTGACATATACTTAAGCATATTCCTAGACTTTACAGTATTTTCTTTGCTGATTAATTACTGTAGCATCATCATCATCAGAACCATTAACAAAGTGATAACTTTTGAGTGTTTCATAAATGCTGATAGTTACATAAATAGCCAGTTTAATTCTCATGATACTTCTACAAGGTAAGTACTCCAATTATTTACACATTACAGTTAGGAAAAATGATACAAAAAGAGATAAATTACTCAAGGCTATCCAGCAGTATAGTCAGGACATATCTAAAGCTCTATCTTATTTCTTTACAATAGATTTTAATATCTAATGATGCTTGTCTACTATCATTATCCTCCCCTCATTTAAAATATAATTTTCTACCTTCCCTTACTTGTTTTTTCCAGGTAAATTTTGATTAATATGGTTTAAATTATATAACATTAATGAGGGGGAAATATAATTCTAAGATTTTTTTCATTCAGAAACATGACTAAGCTCTTAATTTATTCATAATTTCCTTAAATAGTTTTGTTTTAGTTTATTTCCCTAATTATATAATTTGACATTTTTGTGAATGTAGTCTGCTATTATATTTTGCTACTGGTTTTGTTCATTTAGTAGGTGGCTACTAGGATCTCTTGGACTGCAAGGAGATCCAACCAGTCCATTCTAAGGGAGATCAGCCCTGGGTATTCTTTGGAAGGAATGATGCTAAAGCTGAAACTCTAATACTCTGGCCACCTCATGCAAAGAGTTGACTCATTGGAAAGACTCTGATGCTGGGAGGGATTGGGGGCAGGAGGAAAAGGGAATAACAGAGGATGAGATGTCTGGATGTCATCAATGACTCGATGGACGTGAGTCTGAGTGAACTCTGGGAGATGGTGATGGACAGGGAGGCCTGGCGTACTGCAGTTTATGGGGTCTCAAAGAGTCAGACACAACTGAGTGACTGAACTAAACTAAACTAAAAACTACTACTACTGGTTATTTATTTACTTATTTTATAGTAACAAAATTTTTTTGAGGTGATTTAGGTTTTGTTTTCTGCTCTAGTTGATTCTTTCCAGATAAATATTCATGCCACTTAAAAGTAATAACCATACCTTCTTTGAAATATTAATATCTCTATTTTTGCTAATTCCACCAGTCAGTCAGTTCAGTCGCTTGGTCATATATGACTCTTTGTGACCCCATGGACTGAAGCATGCCAGGCTTACCTGTCCATCACCAACTCCCAGAGCTTGCTCAAATTCATGTCCATTGAGCTGGTGATGCCATCCAACCATCTCATCCTCTGTCATCCCCTTCTTCTCCTGCCTTCAATCTTTCCCAGCATCAGGGTCTTTTCCAGTGAGTCAGTTCTTCACATCAGGTGGCCAAAGTATTGGAGTTTCAGCTTCAGCATCTGTTCTTCCAATGAATATTTAGGACTGATTTCCTTTAGGATGGACTGGTTGGATATCCTTGCAGTCCAAGGGACTCTCAAGAGTCTTCTCCAACACTGCAGTTCACAAACATCAATTCTTTGGTGCTCAGCTTTCCTTATAGTCCTACTCTCACATCCATATATGATCACTGCAAAAACCATAGCTGTGACTAGTTGGACCTTTGTTGGCAAAGTAATGTCCCTGCTTTCAATATGCTGTCTAGGTTGGTCATAGCTTTTCTTCCAAGGAGCAAGTGCCTTTTAATTTCATGGCTGCAATAACCATCTGCAGTGATTTTGGAGACCCTCAAAATAAACTCTGTTACTGTTTCTGTTGTTTCCCCATCTATTTGCCATGTAGCGATGGGACCAAATGCCCTGATCTTAGTTTTCTAAATGTTCAGTTTTAAGCCAACATTTTTACTCTCCTCTTTCACTTTCATCAAGAGGCTCTTTACTTCCTCTTCACTTTCTGCCATAAGGGTGGTGTCATCTGCATATCTCAGGTTATTGACATTTCTCCCAGCAATCTTGATTCAAGCTTGTTCTTCAGCCAGTCTAGCGTTTCTCATGATGCATTCTGCATATAAGTTGAATAAGCAGGGTGACAATATACAGCCTTGACATACTGCTTTCCAAATTTGGAACAAGTCTGCTGTTCCATGTCCAGTTTAACTGTTGCTTTTCGACCCACATACAGATTTCTTAGGAAGCAAGTCAGGTGGTCTGGTATTCCCATCTCTTGAATAATTTTCCATGATTTATTGTGAGCCACACAGTCAAAGACTTTGGCATAGTCAATAAAGCAGAAATAGATGTTTTTCTGGAACTCTCTTGCTTTTTCAATGATGCATTGGCAATTCGATCTCTGGCTCCTCTGTCTTTTCTAAATCCAGCTTGAACATCTGGAAGTTTATGGGTCATGTACTGGTGAAACCTACTTGAAGAAATTTGTGCATTACTTTGATGGTGTGTGAAATGAGTCCAATTGTGGAGTAGTTTGAACATTCTTTGGCCTTGTCTTTCTTTGGGATTGGAATGAAACTGACCTTTCCAGTCCTGTGGCCACTGCTGAGTATTCCAAATGTCCTGGCATATTGAGTGCAGCACTTTCACAGCATCATCTTTCAGGATTTGAAAAGGCTCAACTCAAATTCTATCACCTCCACTAGCTTTGTCGTATAAATGTTTCCTAAGGCCCACTTGACTTCACATTCCAGGATGTCTAGCTCTAGATGCATGATCACCCCATCATAATATCTGAGTCATAAAGATCTTTTCTGTATAGTTTTTCTATGGAGAAGTAAATGACAACCCACTCCATTATTCTTACCTGGATAATCCCATGGACAGAGGAGCCTGATGGGCTACAGTCCGTAGGGTTGCAAAAGTCAGACATGGCTGATGGATCATCACTCACACTCTGTGTATTGTTGCCACCTCTTCTTAATATTTTCTGCTTCTGTTAGTGCCATACCATTTCTGTTAAATCCATATTCATACCTTATTTTACAAGCAGATGTTCTTAAACAATAAGTAATAAAAACGATTGCAGACATTCTTTCAGTACAGTTCAGTCACTCAGTTGTGTCCGACTCTTTGTGACCCCATGAAGTGTAGCACGCCAGGCCTCCCTGTCCATCACCAACTCCCAGAGACCACCCAAACTCATGTTCATTGAGTTGGTGATGCCATCCAACCATCTCATCCTCTGTTATCCCCTTCTCCTCCTGCCCTCAATCTTTCCCAGCATCAGTGTCTTTTCCAATGAGTCAGCTCTTTACATGAGGTAGCCAAAGAACTGGAATTTCAGCTTCAGCATCAGACCTTCAAAGAACACCCGGTATTGATCTCCTTCAGAATGGACTGGTTGGATCTCCTTGCAGTCCAAGGGACTCTCAAGAGTCTTCTGCAACACCACAGTTCAAAAGCATCATTTCTTTGGTGCTCAGCTTTCTTCACAGTCCAACTCTCACATCCATACATGACTACTGAAAACACCATAGCCTTGACTAGACGGACCTTTGTTGGCAAAGCAATGTCTCTGCTTTTGAATATGCTATCTAGGTTGGTCATAACTTTTCTTCCAAGGAGTAAGCCTGTTTTAATTTCATGGCTGTAATCACCTATCTGCTGTGATTTTGGAGCCCCAAGAAATAAAATCAGCCACTGTTTCCCCATCTATTTCCCATGAAGGGATGGGACTGGATGCCATGATCTTTGTTTTCTGAATGTTGAGCTTTAAGCCAACTTCTTCACCCTCCTCTGTCACTTTCATCAGGAGGCTCTTTAGTTCTTTTTACTTTCTGCCTTAAGGGTGGTGTCATCTGCATATCTGAGGTTATTGATATTTCTCCCAGCAATCTTGACTCCAGCTTGTGCTTCATCCAGCCCAGTGTTTCTCATGATGTACTCTGCATAGAAGTTAAATAAGCAGGGTGACAATATACAGCCTTGATGCTCTCCTTTTCCTATTTGGAACCAGTGTGTTGTTCCATGTCCAGTTCTAACTGCTGCTTCCTGACCTACATACAGGTTTCTCAAGAGGTAGGTCAGGTGGTCTGGTATTCCCATCTCTTTCAGAATTTTCCACAGTTTATTGTGGTCCACACAGTCAAAGGCATTGGCATAGTCAATAAAGCAGAAATAGATGTTCTGGAACTCTCTTGTTTTTTTGATGATTCAGTGGATGTTGGCATTCTTTGCTTTTTATTAACTCTAACAAGGATACATTTTTAAACTTCAGAGAAAAAAGTTTATAAATATTCTTATACTAATTTTTCTTTCAGTATCTTGATTTGATAAATAATGTTTTCAGGAGACATACTTGGAGATTATAATATCTGAGGTTGAGGAAAATTCTTAGCAATGATTCACTGCATAATGCAACATCTTTCTGTTTTCTTCTTATTTAGAAGTTCACCTAACAAAGTCTAAAATTCCTGTCACTCTTATTCCTCATAAAACATGACCTAATGATTTTTCATGCACTAAGGCAGGTGGCGGGGGTCGCCAGCACACTAAGCATGACCGAGAGCTACCCCATGTCCTAGGTCAGGGGCAGCGGTGTAGAATGCCTGGCTGCAACGGCACAGGAACAGCTGAGAGGAGCCACCCTGCGTCTGAGGTCAGGGGTGGCGGCTGAGAGGAGCTACCCCGCGTCCGAGGCCAGGGACAGCAGCTGGGAGAAGCCACCCCACATCCGAAGCCAGGGGAGGCGCCCAAGGCCGGAGGTGGCAGCAGGAAGGAGCAATCCCAAGCTGGAGGCCAGGGCGGTGACCAGGAGGAGCAACCCCATGCCCAAAGCCAGCGGAGGCGGCCGGGAGGAGCAACCCCATGTCCAAGGAGTGGTGGCTGTGCAGTCGCAGGAGGGCCTAGAGGAGCCATCCCACGTTGAAGGTCAGGAAGGGCGGGCGGGAGGAGACACCTTCATCCAAGGAGATCCAACCAGTCCATTCTGAAGGAGAGCAACCCTGGGATTTCTTTGGAAGGAATGATGCTAAAGCTGAAGCTCCAGTACTTTGGCCACCTCATGCGAAGAGTTGGCTCATTGGAAAAGACTCTGATGCTGGGAGGGGTTGGGGGCAGGAGGAGAAGGGATGACAGAGGATGAAATGGCTGGATGGCATCACTGACTCAATGAACGTGAGTCTGAGTGAACTCCGGGAGATGGTGATGGACAGGGAGGCCTGGCGTGCTGCGATTCATGGGGTCACAAAGAGTCAGACACGACTGAGTGACTGAACTGAACTGAACTAATGATTTTTCATAGAAGTATTCTGGCTCTGCACATCAAATTTTTTTCATGCACACCTGACTACATTTTCTTTTTTTAGTTTTTTAATTGGAGGATAATTGCATTACAGTGTTGGGTTGGTTTCTGCCATATAACAATGTGAATCAGTCATAGCTATACATAATTATATCTATATCTATATCTCCTCTCCCTCTTCAGCCTCCTTCCCCTCTCCCAGCTTACCTTTCTAGGTCATCACAGAGAACCTACAGATCAGATAGTGTATATACATTTTTGCTACTTTCTCTATTCGTCCTACCATCTCTTGGTTACATTTTCTGTGAAGAAAACTGAAAACTTTTTGCTGTCATGGGTTTGAAAAAAGGCAAGCAAGGAGTAGGCTCCCTTCTTGTGGTTACATATTGGCTTGCTGTCTATGGCTTTTTATGGATAAACTATTAATACACGGAATCTGACAAGGTGCTCTTATTCCCTGGGAGGAAAATAATAGAAATTCAAGAAACTGTTAGTGTTAGTCACTCAATCGTGCCCAACTCTTTGTGACCCCAAGGACTGCAGCCCACCAGGCTCCTCTGTCCATGAGATTTTCTAGGCAAGGATACTGGAGTGGGTTGCCATTCCCTTCTCCAGGGGATCTTCCAACTCAGGGATTGAACCCAGGTCTCCTGCACTACAGGCAGATTCTTTACCAAAACTGTGATCCAAAAATGCCCTAGTCCTATCTACCCTTAGGTACTTCATCCAGAGATGAAGATGCCTTGATCTGTGATAGACAGATACCACAGTTGTCATCCTTGGAGACAGCATATGAGGTGAAGATGACCAAGTACACACCTTTGTCTCTTCTTTTGTGTCCATGCGTGTGATGAAAGTGAAAGTGAAGCTGCTCAGTCGTGTCCCACTCATTGCGACACCATGGACTGTAGCCTACCAGCCTTCTCTGTCCATGGGATTTTCTAGGCAAGAGTACTACAGTGGGTTGCCATTTCCTTCTCCAGGGAATCTTATTGATCCAGGGATTGAACTGGGATCTCCCACATTATAGGCAGACACTTTTGCCGTCTGAGCCACTAGGGAAGTGCCTGTGATAGGTTGGCTCTTAAAATGTGTCAAATCTTGAAACTCCTTGCTGAACTACCAAGAACTGAAATGGATTAGCTAAAAATGACTAACATTAACTCAGAAATCACTACACAGCACCATCCTTCTTTACAAATTTTGCTTGGTGCTCTGTCATTGTTAAATTCAACTTCAGGTCTTACAAGGAAAGTTCTCTGTCTCTCTCTGCGTCTTCTCAAACAGCTATCAGTTTTCTCCTTATGGACATAAAATGCATCCTCCATGTTCTTCCAGCTCCTTTCTTTTTCTCCCCATAAATTACATCTGCTCATTAGTTATTTGCTATTATGAGTTAGTGTCTTAAGATTTTCTTCTAATAAACCTATTCAGTTTCATCTAACAGTTTACTGCCTTTCTTTTAGTATTAAAACTTAATGATCAGATTTTAATCCTCTAAAAACTTTCTTGTTTTCTGAGGATTCCATTTCATAACTTAATGCCTTTGCATGGACTCAGTATCCTCTCATACTCCTTATCAATAAAGATGAACAGGAGCTGGGAGCCTTATTTCAGCAAACATGGCAAATTTGGGAAGCACCATGTTGTGGGGATTAAGAACCCATATCCTGGAGCCAAACTGCTTGACTTTGAACCCTAAATCTACAATCACTGATTGAATAAGGTCACTGATACTAGTTGAGTGCTGTGTGTGTTTAGTCGCTCACTCATGTCTGACTCTTTGAAACTCCATGGGCCCTAGCTCCCTCTGTCCAAGGGATTATCCAGGAAAGAATACTAGAGTGGGTTGTCATTCCCTTCTCCAGGGGATCTTCCCAACCCAGGGATCGAGCCCAGATCTCCTGTATTGCAAGTGTATTCTTTAATATCTGAGCTACCAGTGGGTAAATTATTTAGATAATCTAAATTTCAACTTCCTTAATTTTAGGGTAATAACATTAACTTGTAATATTGTATTAAATTAACAAAACCAGGTAAAGCATTTAAAGTTTGACTCAGAACTTGTGCTCAATGCACGTTAGCTAATTATGACAGTTCTCATTACAAGTCAATTGCTTAATGATTAGTAAATCATCACTTTTTATCCTGGAGAAGGAAATGGCAACCCACTCCACTATTTTTGCCTGGAAAATCCTATGGATAGAGAAGCCTGTCAGGCTATAGTCAATGGGGTTGCAAGAGTTGACTCGCGACTAAACCACCCTTTATCATGCTATTTGTGTGGCATGATATACTATATATATACACATATATACATATATATGTATGTATATACATATGTATGCACACACACACACACACACACACACATATATATACATAAATTGGCAGGGCTTCCCAGGTGGGAAGGTGGTAAAGAATCCATCTACCAATGCAGGAGATGTAAGAAACCTGGGTTCAATTCCTGGGTTGAGAGGATCCCTTGGAGTAAGAAATGTCAACCCACTCTAGTATTCATGCCTGGAAAATGCTATGAACAAATGAGACTGGCAGGCTACAGTTGATGGGGTTGCAACAAAGAGTCAGACACAACTGAGCAACTGAACACATTAAAATTGGTAAGCTTTCTTTATATTCTTTATAGTCTTACTACTTTGCTTTTAGATTTGTTTATAGCTTGTATAAACTAATTTTACTTCAGCTCAATAAAAGACACTACTTCAGACTTGATCTTCTCTGCTTCCTTTCAGACAACTACATGAAGTCCTCCTGTTGGGTTTAATAGTACAAGCACAACAAGCTGACCTTCATTTTCTCCTGTGTCCTTTGTCACATCTATGTCCTTTTGTGTTGTTCTATTTGTTGCTGTCTGAAGTACACCTGGATTGTGAAAGAAGGCATTTCGATTTTAACTGACATTGATTTTTGAAATTTATTCACTCACTTCATAACTTGTAGCAGCTGCCTTAAATGAAATGCTTTAAAGTTTTTTGTTTGTCTTTTGTTTTCTTTTCCAGTGTAGGAAATTCAAGCTCATGTATATCTTTGTAATGTTAAGTTTTCTTGATTCATAAAGCCATTTGTTTTTAGAAAATAGTATATCACTTTAATGCTGGAGGAAAGGAACTCTGGGTTTTCGTCACTGCTGTTCAGTTGCTAAGTTGTGTTCAACTCTTTGAGACCCCATGAACTGCAGCATTTCAGGCTTCCCTGTCCTTCACTATCTCCAGAGTTTGCCCAAATTCATGCCCACTGAGTCAGTGATGCCATCCAACCATCTCATCCTCTGTCACCACCTCTTCCTCCTGCCCTCAGTCTTTACCAGCATCAACATCTTTTCCAGTGACTCAGCTCTTCGCATCAGAGGGCCAAAATATTGGAGCTTTGGCTTTAGCATCAGTCCCTCCAGTGAATATTCAGGGATAATTTCCTTTAGCATTGACTGGTTCAATCTCTGTGCTGTCCAAGGGACTCTCAAGAGTCTTTTCCAGCATGATACTTCAAAAGCATTAATTCTTTGATGCTCAGCTTTCTTTATGGTGCAACTCTCACATTCATATGTGACTACTGGAAAAACCATAGCTTTGACTATACAGACATTTGTCATATACCATTTCAATTATTTGCTATATATGTATACATGAATACCTGTGTGTATATACATAAACACACACACATACACATATACATGAGAAATATATGGTAAAAATTAATGATGGGTTTCCCTGGTGGCTCAGACAGTAAAGCATTTTCCTGCAATGTGGGAGACCTGGGTTCAATCCCTGGGTCAGGAAGATACCCTGGAGAAGGAAATGGCAACCCACTCCAGTACTCTTGCCTGGGAAAATTCCATGGACGGAGGAGCCTGGTAGGCTACAGTCCATGGGGTTGCAAAGAGTGAGACACAATTGAGGGACTTCACTTCACTTTAATGATGAAAGGAGGTGATAAAGGCTGTTTTTCTGGGGGAGGGGTCCTCAGCATGAAGATTATAAAATACACCAAGTTTAAGGGTGGCAAACTGCTTCTACAATGTGTTACCACATTAATGGGAAAGACTCGAAGTGAAGTGAAGTCACTCAGTCGTGTCCGACTCTTTGTGACCCTGTGGACTGTAGCCTACCATGCTCCTCTGTCCATGGGATTTTCCAGGCAAGAGTACTGGAGTGGGTTGCCATTTCCTTCTCCAGAGAATCTTCCCTACTCAGGGACTGAACCCAGGTCTCCCGCATTGTAAGCAAGACGCTTTACAGTCTGAGCCACCAGGGAAGTCCAAGACTCGAAGCCAAATATTAATTTATTGATGCAATGACAAGTGATGGTTTTGACACAACCTATTTCATCTACACACATTGAAGCCTCCAATATTATTCATATAAAAATCTTTTCATAGAATATGGGTAAACTTTGAGTGTTATTCCTCTTTTATGCATATACTATTATTATTTTACAGACTAACACATTTGAAAATTGCATTCTATTCTAAGTTGGTCATATCATGCCTACATTAAGATATTAACCTCTCTACATTTTAATGGGGGAATAATCAGAATGAAAGTTTCATGGATAACATCATAATTCTGATTTAAAAGATGGGCTTCCTATCTGAGATAAGAAAACTATCACAGCATTCCAGTAGTGGATGATATTCAGATTCCTATTTATTTTGGCAAGTAAACATACATGCATTTCTCACATAAAGTAAGTAAAATTCTGAGAAATGACTCAAGTAGAAATGAGGCTGATTTTCAACCTTGAGTTAAATATATGTAAAAATTAAATGTGCATCTCTTCTAAAAATTTTATTGTCAAAAAAACTATAAGATTTGGGGAAACACTAGTGTTTTGAAATCTATATAGATCCTCACTTTGTGGTCAATACATGGTTAATAACTGATAGTTAATATGATGTCAACAAATAATTTATTTCCTGTTTTCCATAACATATTTTCTCTGAGATATAATTTCATGTACTGATTAATCATCACAGAGAAGGGTGCATTTAATGCAACCCTTCATCTCATGCAAAATATTGAGGTAAAAATCATAGAGTTCAAGTATATAAAAATGCGAGAAAAATATATTTTGGTAAACAAATTAGCATTTAACTTGAAGTACCATATCAAGTAATTCCTTCATAGAGATGAAGTAGTGTAGTCTCCAAGTCTTTCTGGGAAAGCAATTAAAGCAATTATTTGTCAAGAATTGGTACCTAGCACTCAGAAATCATCTAAGAAGTTGAGAAAATAAAGATTTTCTAAAATCATTTCAGCTCAAGGTAATTGTCAAATATTTTATGGTGATTGAAGTGATTGCATTTTAACTGAAAACAATTCTAGAAGCTGCAATATTGAATTAAAAATTGTGCTATGTTGTTTTCCAAGTGTTTGCTTTGAGAAAGTAACGGGCATTTTAGGATGCAAAAATGTTTGCTCTGTAAAATCCTTGTTTAAACAAATCTATCTTTTTTCTAATTGTAGGACATTGTAAACCATTTGGCATCCATATAAAAGTAGACTTTCAAGCAAAGTTTATAGTAATTCAAACTCCAAATTTTCTTGACTATGGCTGTTTTAAAAAAGTATGTGTTATGTATTTATTTTAGAAAATAAACATTAATATCTCACAAAATGCAACTTTTAGTGGAATATAATGAAGGAGTATCAGCTGCTTAGTGAGGAGAAAAATGAAGGCTTCCAAAAGCAGAACTTCCAAGTACCCTCTGCAGCATGAGCCTGTGGGCAATGTCAAGTAAAGAACTGGTTCCGACTGTTTAAACAAAGTGGTTCTCACTTCAAATAGTGCTGAAGAGAAGCATCTTAATCTTGCACACTGTGGAGTTTGCCTCCGAGATGCAATGAATAGGACGTTTATTTCCAGAAAGTTCACTTAAGTGTTAAGATAGTTCTCTGAAGCTATGTTGATGATATTCTCAAATCTGACTATTTAAGCCAGCAACCCCATTGAGTTCCAGGGAGAAGGGAACTTGAGGGTGACATGCAGTCTTTCTTGGAAGACTGTTTAAATGCCATGAAGATGGAGTAGGAGATATTGAAATGACATCAGGACAATTAATCACATGAAAACAAAGGAACAAACCTCTCTTATTTGGAATATATGTTACACTCATGACTATTCCTCTTGGCTCTTAGCTTCCTTTTCCTTTGCTCAGAGAATAAGCCAATTTAAAAGAAGGATAAGACAATACTATAAGGTTTCACTTAAAACATATAATAAACTTATGACCACTGTTTGCACACACATCCAAATAAACATATACATACGAGCCCACAGAATTTCCAAAAGGAGCAGAGCCTTTTGATTCTGTTAATATTATCAGAAGCAACTATCTAAAAAGAGAGCCTCTATGTTTTAAATTTTGATCACTTTTCTGTATAGATTGTGAGTTGTAGACAGCAATTTCTAGGCAAAATTCCACGGTGACTAGTTCTCTGATTGTTCCATATGACCTTTATCCATGAGGAAAAAATAATACTAAGAAGAGAAAACATAACACAATAATCCCACAGATTTTTATTGTTTTAATATTATTTTTCACTCTGTCTAAAATTAAAGAATTCTATGACTAGCTTATGAGTCACTCTTCTATGACTACCATCCTGGTGGCTCAGATGGTAAAGAATTTGCCAGCAATGCAGGAGAGATGGGTTCAATCCCTGGGTCAGGAAGATCCCCTGGAGAAGAGAAAGGCTACCCACTCCAGTATTCTTGCCTGGAGAATTCCATGGACAGAGTCGTTTGGCAGGCTACAGTCCATAGCGTTGCAAAGAATTGGACACAACTGAGTGATTAAGCACAGGGACACAGGACTAGCATAAAATTGATATTTTGTAAGTAAGTATGAATTTGCCATAAAAGATTTGTTTTCATTTAACATCTATCAAGATCTAATAAACTGAAAGATCATGAAATCAATGCTGCAACTGAAGGTCAAAATAGAAACTTTATAGATAAAGATAAGGACATTTTAGAGCTGGGAAAACTAAAACATAGGCTACCCCAAAAGTTAGGTGAAGGAAAGAGCCTGAGAGAAAAATAAGTTTGCCTACTTTGAAATTTGTTTTGAAGTGGCCTGTGCCCAGGAGGGTGGGCACATCATTTTTTTTTTTAATCTCCTCCTTGAAAATTCATCTTGCTGGCTTCTTTGAATCAGAATCCACTCAAATATGAGCTACACTGTACAAGAAACCATGTGTTTCTTACAACATTTATACCATTATCCTATGACAAACTTTGACTATGAAACACATTTTAAATAAAATTCACTACCATATTAGTATTGACATGTACATAAAAATGATATTTTTATTTACAAATAAATATTTAAGTGTCTTTCATGTACTGGGTACTTTATAATTCCTCCATTTTTCACATTTCTCAATAACACAATGAAGATGTCAAAATATGGAATTCTTTATAAATTTACAGATTCACTATTACCTAGCAAATGCCTATGAGTCATCACGGAATGATTGAAACACAAAATAATAATTTAAAAATTACTTTTTAATATAGAAATGCAAAGAAAATTAATATCCTGACTTTTCCATACAGTTTCATATGAAATTGCTCTCAGCAAATTCCCTTATATTAATATATAAAAGCCATTCTTAATTAAATCACAAATTCTGCAATATTAAAGGATTCTAGAGGCCATACAGTAAGGTCCTTTTAATAGTTGGGATACAAGTTTGGATGCAGTAACATAAGCCAAATAAGATTGGCTTCAATAAACTTCTGTTTCATTTTCTCTCAAATATGAGTACAACATAAACAATCAAGGACTGCAAAGCTAACTTCAAAGAAATTAAATATCACTAATATTAGTATGTTTTCTTATGTTATAGATTTTAGTTCTAACCATCACATCTGCATTTTAGTTAGGGAGAAGATGAAACATATATTCTTCTTTCTTTAAGGATCCAGTTCAGTAGCTTCATGCATTTCTTCCACTTATATCCATTTGTTATCCATCCAACATTCAAGGGAGGCTGAGAGGGTGGTACAGCATGTGCTTTGCCAAAACAAAGGGTTGCATTAGAAAAGTAACCTCTCTGTTGTTCAGTCTCTAAGTTGTGTCCAACTATTTGAGACCCTCATGGACTGTAGCACACCAGCCTTCCCTGTCCTTCGCTATCTCCTGGAGTTTGTTCAAATGTCCACTGAGTTGGTGATGCCATCACTGTCTCATCCTCTGCCACCCCTTTCTCTCCTGCCCTCAATCTTTCCCAGCATCAGGGGCTTTTCCAATGATTCTGCTCTTCGCAGCAGGTGGCCAAAACACTGGAGCTTCAGCTTCAGCAACAGTCCTTTCAATGAATATTCAGGATCAATTTCCTTAAGGATTGACTGGTTTGATCTCCTTTCAGTCCAAGGGACTCTTCAGAGTCTTCTCCAGCGCCAAAAGCATCAAAAGCATCAATTCTTTTTTTTTTTTTTTCATTATTATTAAATTTATTTATTTTTTTAATTACCATACTGTATTTGTTTTGCCATACATTGACACGAATCAGCCATAGGTGAACACAATCTCCCAGTGCCGAAGCCCCCTCCCACCTCCCACCCCACATCCTCTACTTGAATCATCCTGTGCATCAGCCCCATGCATCCTGCATCCTACATTGAACATAGATTGGCGCTTCGTTTCTTACAAGAAAATATAAATGTTTCATTGCCATTCTCCCAAACCATCCCACCCTTTCCCTCTCCCTCAGAGTCCAATAGTCCACTCTATACCTCTGTGTCTCTTTGTTGTCTCACATATAGGGTCATCATTACTGTCTTCTAAATTCCATATATATGTGTCAGTATACTGTATTGGTGTTTTTCTTTCTGGCTTACTTCACTCTGTATAATCGGTTCCAATTTCATCCATCTCATTAGAACTGAGACAAATTTATTCTTTTTAAGGGCTGAGTAGTATTCCATTATGAATATGTACCACAGCTTTCTTAGAAAAATAAATGATCCAATAAAAAAATGGGCCAAAGAACTAAATAGGCATTTCTCCAAAGAAGACATACGGATGGCTAACAAACATATGAAAAGATGTTCAACATCACTCATTATCAGAGAAATGCAAATCAAGAGCCCAATGAGGTACCATTTCACACCAGTCAGAATGGCTGCGATCCAAAAGTCTACAAGCAATAAATGCTGGAGAGGATGTGGAGAAAAGGGAACCCTCTTACACTGCTGGTGGGAATGCAAACTAGTACAGCCATTATGGAAAACAGTGTGGAGATTCCTTAAAAAATTGCAAATAGAACTGCCTTATGACCCAGCAATCCCACTGCTGGGCATACACACCGAGGAAACCAGAAGTGAAAGAGACACATGTACCCCAATGTTCATTGCAGCGCTGTTTATAATAGCCAGGACATGGAAGCAACCTAGATGTCCATCAGCAAAAGCATCAATTCTTTCATGCTCAGCCTTCTTTATGTTCCAATTCTCATATCTACACATGTCTACTGGAAAACCCATAGCCTGGACTATATAGACCTTTGATGGCAAAGTGATGTCTCTACTTTTTGATATGTGGTCTAGGTTTGTCATAACTTTTCTTCCTATGGAGCAAGCTTGCTTTCTAAGGAGCAACCATCTTTCTATTTGATGGTTGAAGCTACTTCCACAGTGATTTTGGAGCCCAAGAAAATAAAATCTGTCATGGTTTCCACTTTTTCCCCATCTATTTGCCATGGAGTGATGAGACAGGATGCCATTATCTTTGTTTTTTGATTGTTGGGTTTTAAGCCAGCTTTTTCACTCTCTCTCCTTTTTCTCCCTTATCAAGAGGCTCATTTTCTGCCTTTGGAGTGGTACCATCTACATATCTGCAGTCGTTGATATTTCTCCCAGAAATTTCAATTTCAGCTTGCAAATGTGAACCTCTATGACAACCTCACAATTTGTTGTCTAGATCTGTTAGGTCCTCATGAAATCATATATAATCTCTTGTCCTTTGAAGTAAAAGATTTTTACTTTACTCTCTCAGGTCTCCGTTGAGTCACTGAAGGCTGGTTCAAGAGTTAATAATTAGGAATATGAAGATGTAGAAACAAAGAACAGCTGATGGGCTGGGAAACTGGGAAACATTTAAGCTATAAATCCTTCCTATAGCAGTATCACTGTACCCTTAGTTCCCTGGAAAATATAGATAAAGGCTTGACATACATTCCTAAGCTGGTTTTTAATAGGAAGCAGACCCTCACCAGATGAAAACTGCTGACTGAAAAACAGATCTTAGACTGGTTGAAACCAGAAGGCTGATGACATGTGAAACTTCACCTTGATACCAACCAATTAGAGGATTGTCCACAAGTTAATCACGCACCCTGAAGCCTCCTCCCTCACACTGTGTTTAAAACTCCTTCCTTGAAAGCCATTGGGGAGTTCAGGTCTTTTGAACATGAGCTGACTGTTCTCCTACCACGTGTTGAATTTTGGTGTAGTACCTAAGACTAATATCCACAATTATTCAAAAGGCACTGCAATTCTCATTTCTCCAATAAATCTGTGCGAAGCTATAAAACTACAGTTTGCAACAGATTGCATGCAGAAACAGCAGTGGGGATTCAATTATCTTCTCTTAAGCCAAATATTAAGGAAATGTGCAAAAATCATTAAAGTTTAAATGTTATATATGTTATTAATAATATGTAATAAGCTTGCTTAATGTTCTTTAAATTGTATGAATAAATGTATATTTTTAAATCTCTGTTTTAATTTTACTATGGTATAGATTTCCATTTATATATAAATATATATGTAGATTTATAGCTTCCAAAACACAAAAGCTTTTCTGATTTCTCAATAATTGTTATGCATTTGAAAGAGTCTTGAGACCAAATAGGTGGTAACTTCCAGTCAAGGTCATCAGAGAATTTAGGCAAGAAGATTTATCACTAAAATAACAGAAAACAACTAAACTTACTGTGCAGAGTGACTCATAGAATGATGCTTAAGGCCATTAAAATGGGCCAGTTGAAATATACCCCATCCTAAATTTTTGCTTTTGGCAAGGGAATAATATCTATGCCTCTACAATTCTTCTTGCTCAAGTTGCCAGTAGCTTATTTAAAGCAGGTTTAATCTATTTTTTTCTAGGAATAAATAATGTAATTCCACATAGGATATATCCAAATTTATATCTGTTTTTAAAGAAATAAAAATCATCACTTGATTTCTGATTATATATTTGTTAATAGAAGATATGAACTACAAACCTTGATCACTTTTTTGAATACTGAGAAACTAATTTAACATATCCTGATGATGACTTTCATCATTCTTTTCATTTCTGTATTTCTGTTGTTTATAAATTAGGAAATTACTATTCTTCACAGATTTTCATTTTCTTCATGAGCCAAACAAAATATGATTTTTTCAAATATTTAACAGCCAAATTTACTTTACATCATTGCTTTTAATATTATGTATTTGTGGTTCTTTATTAGTTGCTATAATGTACCATTGAGACTTGCCAAATACCATTAAGAGTATGTCAAGGCTGTATATTGTTACCTTGCTTATTTAGCTTATATACAGAGTACATCATGCAAAATGTACTGGATGAAGCTGGATGAAGCACAAACTGGAATTAGTATTGCAGGAGAAATATCAATAACCTCAGATACACAGATGACACCAGCTGTACGGCAGAAAGCAAAGAAGAACTAAATAGTCTCTTGATGAAAGTGAAAGAGGAGAATGAAAAAGCTGGCTTAAAACTCAACATTTAAAAACTAAGATCATGAAATACAGTCCCATGACTTCATGGCAAAAAGATGGGAAAACAGTGGCAACTGTGACTGACTTTATTTTCTGGGACTCCAAAATCACTGCAGATGGTGACTGTAGCCATGAAATTAAAAGACACTTGCTCCTTGGAAGGAAAGCTATAGCCAACCTAGACAGCATGTTAAAAAGCAGAGATATTACTTTACTGAAAAAGGTCAGTCTAGTCAAAGCTTTGATTTTCCCAGTAGTCATGTATAGATGTGAGAGTTGGACTATAAAGAAAGCAGTGCATGGAAGAATTAATACTTTTGAACTGTAGTTTTGGAGAAGACTCTTGAGCGTCCCTTGGACAGCAAGGAGATCCAACCAGTCAATCCTAAAGGAAATCAGTCCTGAATATTCATTGGAAGGACTGAAGCTGAAGCTGAAGCTGCAATACTCTGGCCACCTGATGAGAAGAACTGACTCATTGGAAAAGCCACTGAAGGCAGGAGGAGAAGGGGACAACAGAAGAAGAGATGGTTGAATGGCATCAGCGACTCGATGGACATGAATTTGAGCAAGCTCTGGGAATTGGTGATGGATAGGGAAGCCTGGCATGTTGCAGTCTATGGGGTCGCAGAGTCAGATATGACTGAGCAACCGAACTGAAGACTTGGCAACAACCTGTGTTTTTTCCTTGTCCTCTTTCCCAGGCCAATAGTCTCCCAAATTGCCTTTTTCAACATTGTGTAATAATTATGCCTTGGATGCTTATCTATATGCTCTAGTAATACAAAGACTTTGATAAAATTAATTATCATAATCAAGAAAAAATGAACATATTTACTGCACTAGACATTGAGAAGCCTCCTTTATCTCAAGAGAGTTTTATGCCATGTTGATGATATTTATTACCACAGGCAAATCACGTGTTCATACTTCATTTTACTGTTTCCAGGATATATTGAAAATGGATCCAGATTTTATTTGATTTCTATATATTCTAGATTGATATCTATTTATATCTATTAGATTTAAGAAGTAAAAGAAACCAACTCCAATGAACAAATGTTATAAGACAAAATTATTGGAAGCATAGTCAGAGGCAGTATCTCATGTATGCATTAAAATACATTAAAAATAAAATGCATTATTATAAAAATAAAATGCATTAAAAAAGCAAGTTTATCTAAGGTGAAGAGGCACTATTCTGCAGGAAAATATCAATGAGAAACTGTAATGGGATTCCAAGAGCACTAAACCAAATTAAAAAAAAAATTTATAGAAATATTTCAATAAAGAGGGGGCATATTGAAGAGAATGGGGGTCAACAAAGAGAGAAAATGTCTGGATATTCAGCAAAGGAGGTGGAAAAAAAGAAAACAGGCTAAAAAAGGATGAAAAAGAACTCAGTGGAAAATAAGATTGAAAAGGGTTTTTATACATAATTACTGTATTCCAGATGTTGAGAAACAGTATTCGCAAAGATTTTTCCCCATGAAAGTGTTAAATATCTATTTTCCTTGCATGAATTATGAAGTGGTAACTGCTTGCTGATGCATGAGGGACACAAAGGGTCATGTTTTGATTTTGAGAAGGAAATGTTGAATAACAAAACTTCAGAAAGGGAAGTACACTAGAGAGTCAAATTAACACAGGAGTTTAAAGGACACCTGAATTCTCTATCTCCTATTGGGTTCACATGCTAGCTTCATTATCATATACCATGGACAGTATCCTTACACAAAAGAAATGGCTGGCTAGTCTCCGCACCCTCACATCTCATAGTGTTAACTGATAGAGACAAAACCAGTCTGATACAATATAAATGCTATGTCTTGCCTAAATTTACATGTTGGAATCCTAACCCCTGAAGATGATGTGATTGGGAAACAGAGCCTTTGAGAGGCGCTTAGGTCATGAGGATGGAACCCATGCGAATGAGATGAGTGCTCTCCACTAGAACCCCACCATGATGGCCCCTAGATCCTGGGCTTCAGTCTCCAAAACTACAAACTGTTGTTTGTAAGTCATCTAGTTTGTGGTATTTTTTGTTTATAGAAGCCTGAACAGAAAAAGACAGTGTCTCAGCTCCTCTTGAAAGAATGGGGGAGGGCATTCACCTGCTTAATGGAGAAACAAAATAGAACTATGCATATTGTAACAGGCAATCCAATTTATGTAGAGTGGGAAACATTTTACATAAAGTAATAATTCATTGCTGTGTGCATTCAGAGGTTGAACTAAAGTATTAACAAAAATATCACAGAGCACTCATCAAATATGTATTGAGCACTTGTTGTCTGGGAATGTGAGAGCTGTCTCTAGAAACTCCAGCCGAAACTAAGCATTCAGATTTCATGAAATTCTGCCTGTATCTCATCTTTTCAGCATTCCACTGGGCAGGGTAATTCTTCCTAAATATGTTAAAATTTCCACAGTTCATTTCAGCATTACCAGATTCCATTTATCCTCCCCTACCCACAGATACTGTTCAGTTTTTCAGCTTCATTTTCCTCAAGTGTGCATGTTGTTTGTTCTTCCTCTTAGATAATAATCATGTCATTTTGAATTGGACTAGAATTGGAGATTGTAAGGAGAAGGAAGAGAAAAATGGGAAAGCTGGCTGACTCCACGAAATTATACAAATCTGCATTTGGAGATCAGTTGGAAATGGCACTTCAGCTAAGATCAGTTTGATATGTAAGATTTTAGATTATTGCTGTGGAAGTTATGTTAATTAAAATGCATATGTATATAAGTATATATTATATATTAGGGTGCATATATATAATGTATATATTTGCCTTTAATTCATGGACATAATATATAATCATAGCATATGTACATATATTAATAAGATTGTATATGAGCGATTATTAGTAAAATATTCAGTATTAACTCACAAATACCTGGCTTCAAGATTCTATATGTTTTCCATATGATGGATACTAAACTAGTAACTTTCTTTCCTTAACATAACATGAACTATATCTATAAACTTTTCAATGATATACAAGTTACTTTTAAAACACTTGATAGCATTTTTAAAGACAGAGAATGCATATTAATATTATATTAGAGCCCATGTTGGCAAAATTTTACTGTAGAAACCAGGTAGCAAATACTGTAGGGTTTCAGGAGCATGCAGTGGTCAGTAACTGCCAATAGGGTATGAAAGTAGGCACAGACAATATATAAACATATGGGCATGGCTTTTTTATTGATGCATATTTTAATATAAATTCATACCATCCTCATCCATCAAAAATACTATTCTCCTTTTGATTTTTTTTCAGCAGGCTGATAAAAAATTGGTGAGGGATCGATTTGACCTATATGTCAATTTCTACGTGCTGTCATAGAGAATGTGTAGGAGGTACATGACACAGCTCTCAGACAAAGAATGACACAGACTTCAATTCATCCTTTTCTGTGATGTTAGAGAAGTGATTTCATCCTATATCACTTTCCAATGTTAATGTAGAAGAGATAACTTTACAAAAATGTTTTAATAAAATTTTTGAGGTTAGTTGCAGTTTGCATGCACTGGCTCAGGATATCCAAATGCATATCAACTCCATGAGCCATGACAGTACATTGATAGCTTGAAATTGACCATGGTGGAAATATTTCTACCACAAAACTCAGTAAATGTGAATAAATTAGGTTTTCTACCCCTAGAGAGGTGGCTGTTAAGCCTTTAGCAAGAGATTTTTAAATGTAATATTTCCATGGACCCTTGGTTACTCTGTGAATAAGGCATGACAGCACAAAATAGTGTAGTTGAGGTGCTTTCTAGGGATATTACATGAATACTTTTCAATAACTGTGGCAACTATTGTTCTTTAATGAAATGAATATAGCATTTTTACTTATCTCAAAATTTTTGAATAGCAACAAAGTTGACTGCCTCAAAGAAACCACATGATCACAGGCTTTGGAATTCACTTCAGTGAGAAAAAGCATTTTGATGTCATGGGAATTCATGAGAGGGGTAGTAGTAACAGTGCAGAGCTGCCGCCTAGAAAGAGGACCACACTTTACCAGAAAGAAAGAATTACACACTATAGTATGGAGAAAACAAAATCAACTGCCCCACCATTATACAGGAAGAATTAAGAAATGATGTATGGCAAAACCAATACAACATTGTAAAGTAATTAACCCCCAATTAAAATAAATAAACATATAAAAAATAAAAATAATAAAATGCCCTCAAAAAGAAATAATGTTAGTGAGATATATTTTCAGGTCTCATTTTTCTTTGTTTATGCTTATTTTTCCAGATTTTAGAATATCAGATATTGAAAGCTAGTTCTGAGAGTTGGACAAGTTCAAGAGGAAAACTGAAAAAAATTCCATAAACGAGGGCTAAAAACAAAAATACCTGCTAGAAGTGAATCATTGATATTACTTCTTCACTTTCTCTTTCAAAAATTTCTGAAAATACATCCCACAAATTTCCAATCTCTTTTGCACTGAATTCTGCTAACAAACTCTAGTACATATATATATATATATATATGTATAATTATATATATATAAAATTTCCCTAATGTAATTTTAGTACATGAAAATCTATTAAAATGGGAAAAATAAAAGAAAAGAAAAATCTCACATTCCTGGTAAAAGAAATATGGTGATGAAGAAAAAAATATCCAAATTCAGTAAAAATCTAGCAAGTAGTCTGTATTTTTTTAATTGTGTGGGATGACAATAGAAAACATAGAAATTAACCTAAATTGAAAAAAGCAAGTCAAGAAAAAGCCTGAACTATCTTTGATTTATTTAGTTTTGAAGTTTTGGACAACAAATATTTAGTTCTATTGCTTTTTGAATTTGTTTCAAATAATCCATCTTTCTATTATACTGCCTATTTATTTATTCTTCACACACCTAACTTGAATTCTTGCATAATTTTCTTAGAAATATTGTGCTGTAATGACACTTATGAATATTTAATTTTTATTTATTTTTACTAGAAATTAATGTGTCTCTTTTGACATATTTTCTTCCACTATTTGTTTCATTTTCAGGTTCATTTTCCACTTATCCCTTAAACATATTTCCTATGATATTACATTCAGATCTTATGATTTCATGTGTACTGATGTTTGCCATCTTAAGTCTCTCAAGTCTTCCCTGAACTTCTATATATATATATATATATATATATACACATATATGTGTGTGTGTGTGTGTGTGTGTGTGTGTGTGTGTGTGTGTATATATATATATATATAAAGAACACTTAGTCAACAAGTTTATAGGCAAACTCATCAATTGCTTCCATCTCATTCTCTCATATTTCCTCTTATGTTTGAGGATAAGATTATGTATTTCAGTGGTTTACAAACTCTAGCTCACACAGGGAGCATAAGGTTCATTGCAATTAGATAAGTGTCTTTTTCAGCTGTAATTCTCTGTTAGGGAATATTTACTTGAAGTTTGCAGACAGATATAAAAAAAAATCTTATGCATGAAATAAATAAGAAAACTTACAGGAAGTACAAAAGAACAAATCTTAATCATAGTGCTTAGAGAATAATTTATAGCAATGAATGCTTATATTATAAAAGTGAAAGCTATGAAGTCAATAACCCACATTTTCTCTCTATGAAGCTAGAAAAAGAAATTAGAACATTCACAAAAAGCAAATAGAAAAAAAAAGAAATAATAGCAAAAATATTAAATAGTAGAGCCATTTTGGAAAACAGTTTGCCAGATCCTCAAAATGTTAAATATAGGATTATCTTCTGAATAGTCCATTATGTCAATCCTAAAGGAAAGCAACCCTAATCAACCATTTGGAAGGACTGATACTGAAGCTGAAGCTCCAAATTTTGGCAACCTGATACAAAAAGCTGACTCACTGGAAAAGACCCTTGGAAAGATGCTGGGAAAGATTGAAGGCAAAAGGAGAAGGGGGTGGCAGAGGATGAGATGGTTAGATAGCATCATCGACTCAATGAACAGGAATTTGCACAAACTCTGGGAGATAGCAGAGGACAGACGAGTGGCATGGTACAGTCCACGGGGTTGCAAATAACTGGACACCACTTAGTGACTAAACAACAACAACAACATATCCAAGAAAACTGAAACATATGTCCAGATTAAAAAAAAGTAAAGCACACGTGAATGTTCACAGCATCATCATTTATATTTGACAAAAGTGACAACAACCCCAAGTCCATCAAACGATTGATAGGTAAAATAAAATGTGATATACTACTGATACATGCCACAAATGGGTAAACCAGAAAGCACTATGCTACATGAAAGAAGTCAGTCACAAAAGCCACATACTGTACAAAATGTCCAGAATAATCAAATCTATGGAGACAATTAGTAGATTAGACAAATCTGGAGTGACAAATAGCTGAGGGATGGGCACAGGAATATGGGGAGTATGGGCATGGGAGTATAGGGCGGAAAATGGGTCCAATGAAAATGTTCTCAACTTAGATTGCATACATGTTGAATATGCTGAAGCCCAATGATTGTAAAGAATGCCAATGATTTATTTTGAAATTGAATTTTAAAATGTCTAAACTTTTTTTTTTCAGTGAAAGAAATTTGTAATTATAGATTTCTTAATAATTTAATCATCGAGTCAAAGTTCAACTATTTTATATTGGTAATACTGATACAAATACATTTTTTAATGAATTTTTTTCCCTAAAATTTTCCTTAGCTTTTCCTTTTATTCATTTTCAACCTGCTCGTACTAAGTAAATGCAACTTTTTACTGCCCTGACTGATCAATATATATTAAACTACCAAATCTAAAACCCAGGCTTCCCCAAGTTGGTTCAGACAGAAATATTCAAACAGTCTGTCATCATTCACATAAATTGTTTGAAACTTTCACAGCAATTTTCATACATTCATGTAGAAGGAGATTTACGAACATGTCAAATAAATAAAATTTAGATGCTTTTATTTAAAAGTTACATCTTGAGAATATCACTTTTTATTCCTGCTTAGTTCCTATGCTTGCAGTGTAACTAGGTTTTTATATTATGTTCCCTGTCACACAATTATCAGATGATTACCCTGTACAGCAAGTTAGAATAATATCTTGATTCTAACAATAAAATATTAAATAAAAAGTCAGTCTATGTGTTCCCATTATAGCATTACTTTGGAAAATAACAGCAATTAATCATTTTGAGACAAGATGATATGTTTTCAAATCATCTCTAAAAATATGAATAACACTGTATTATGTATATTACCACACCTACATTCAGAAACTCAGTGAGCTGTCCTCAGTTTCTACAGTACTACACTTGTCTTACCTTTGTCTTGGCAGGCTGATGAGGGGCTGTTTATGACACCTCTTGCTAAGGCTAAAGAGCTTGTGTACAATTTTCTGTGCCTTTAGGAAAAGTTGCTTCATGCTGTTCTCCAGTTGTTCATAGCGGCGCTGAAAATTAGAATCCATTGTCCACAAATGCATTATGGTAGATGTGTTGAGGAAATAATTCATGGGTAGCCTTTTCATAAAGAACTTGAATTCATCTGAAAAAAATGCCAAAATTCAACAGTTTAATAATGAAATAATCAGTTTTCCTCTTCTCCAAAGTATATTTAGTATGTTAATGCTGAAACAAATACAATCTATTTGTATCTGTGTGGAAAATTAATAGCAAGAAGGTAATTTTTTATGATTTAGGATTATTTTCTCTTTTGTTCCTCATAAGATAGAACAAGAACATTAATAGAAAAAGGTAATTAAAATACTTGTTCTAAACCAAATATTTGGGGTAAAAGTTTAACTTGAACTTAATTTTTCTATGTTCTCCTTTGAATAAGTGAATTTGATGGTGCTGAATTTTTTTTCACAAATAGCCATTAATCTAGCTTTTATTTCTGGCAACAGCATTAATCATCTGTTTCAAGTATTGTTTATTAAATGAATATTTTCAGAAATTATCCTTAAATTAGTATAGGAGAATACATGGATTTTCATTACTAAATGTTTGCAGTGGTTGAAGATATATTATCTGGCAAGTGATACAAACCTTATTTTAATCACTATTCTACCCCCCAAAATTTACACAGCATGCATTAAACCTCAGTCTGTTTGTGTCTTGATTTCCTTGTTTGTAAATGAGATAGAAAATTTTTGACTATTAAAATATCATTTTAGTTTAAATTTTTATGAAGTTACAAATAAATTGTTTTAAATGGAGATTTAGTTAGTTGTAAATATTCAATTCAAAAATTGTTTTCAAATAACCAGTTACAGGTGTCAGTGTTTACTTGAATTTGGACAAGGTATGTTCATACTGATTCCTGATTCTTTGGTAGAAACTGTCTGTATTGGAGCACTTCAAAACCTCCAGGTTATCACTAATATTTAAAAATATGTCATTCACATGGGAAAAGATAAGCTGCATTAATATACATACATATATTTAAGGCAATTAATTTATATATATATATTACAAACCAGGGCTATTTCAATAATCAAATCCAAACTCTTCAGTGATGGAAAAGGCAACTTCTAGACAATTAACAGAAAATTATATTCATGAATATTTGGTTGATATTTTTTCTAGAGCAAATAAATACAGAGTTCTGGCATGTTTTGGATGTTAAATGTATCCGGAAGAACAAGGAAACAAAAGGAAAACCAGGACTTTTTATAGTAAAATTCATCATGAAAGTTTTGAGGATATACCCATTTGATATGCTTCAAATCATTTTTTTAAGTAAGCAGAGTATAAATAAGAGATGCATTTTAAAATTCCAATTTCACAGTCCTCTACATTTTGTTTGGTCCCATATGTCTCCTTTGACAAATCTCTCCTTTGAATAAAAGAGTTGGGGCATGGAAATTGGAAAGCATTCCCTGGATTATTCACAGAGCAGATGCCACTACTTTGCAAACTAATCATTCATTTCATTTCATTGTCATCTTTTACTTGAACATTTCTGATAAGCTTTTATTGTTTCATGGGTTTGCATATTTTAATTATTTTCATTGCTTGTTATAGTAGTATTATAAAAGTTTCTAAATCAGTACATTTTATTCAAGTTAAAGAATCTATTAATTCATTTATTTTACCAAAGCAGACATAACAGTACATGCCTGCTGAAAACTGGCACTATATAATTTTTAAAAAGGGTTTTAACATGACTTTTGAATAATCATTTCATTATGAAGTTATTAAAAGTCACCATTGACAGTCCCCAAAACAGTTATCGGACACCTGTTGTGTACAAAACATATAGCTATTTCAATCTCTGTGTGGGAATATGAATAAACTTTTCATCTTTTTTTTTTTTTTAATGGCAAATGACATGTAATATTTTAAAATGCTAAAATAGCATCTTATATGAAATTCATTCTACTTAGAAGTCAATAGAATGTCCAGAAATATTCCTCTGGATATTTTTTCAGTTAGTAAAATTTATGTTTATATATTATGAAAATGAAATTTGAATGATACATTGGAATTATTACATAAACCTCCAGATTTACATAACTACAAAGAGAAAATACAAGGATTAGTGGACACCAGATAACAGTTAGCCCTATAATGATGTCCAAACTCATGTAGAAGATAAAGTGCTCTTGTTTTTAAAATGGCAACTAAACAGTGAATGTGGTGGTTTAGTTGCTAAGTCATGTCAGACTCTTGCAACTCCATGGACTGAAGCCTGCCAGGGCCCTCTGTCCATGGGATTCTCCAGGCAAGAATACTGCCATTTCCTTCTTCACGGGCTCTTTCCAACCAAGGAATTGAACCCAGGTCTCCTGCATTGCAGGCATTTACCGACTGAGAATTAACTGGCTGAGCTATGAGCGAAGTACGAACAATGACTAGCCATACTTCTTTGGGGAAATAAATTTGTAAAAGAAAAAAATTAATGTCATATAAAAATATCCTAGGAGAAATTAATTCAGTATCTGGGTTATTAGAGAGAGATTAATCTGGAAACCCCTGTTTACAAGATATGTATCAAATGAGTACTTTTGCTCAGCGTAGTTTTGAGGACTATGAGAAACAAAACAACAGCAGCAGTGTCAGTGGTAATAAACATCCTGTATGTAAGTCAGTCAGTCTTCTTCCCAAAACTAATTCACAGGAAGTAAAAAATAATACAAAAGCAGATGCATGATGTTAATGAATTCTATGGAGGCAAAGAGAATTAGCGTAGGTGACGTCTTTCCAATAAATTATAGAAGACTAGCTAAGCACCACGTAGACTCTCAAGATTACTACTGCTCTTCCAGTAAAAATGAAATCTTTTCTAAAATAGCTGAACAGGTTTGCTGCTGTTGTTTTTTCCTCTCCTCTAAAACAAACTCTAGTTAACACTTGATATCTAGTTAGTTAACTTTGAAATGAATTCACTGTCTCTCTGTTAACACCAGTTCTCGCTTTGGCAGGAACTCAGGGCAGTGCTTTAAATATTAACTCAGTCCCCTCAATAAGCCTTCATGCAGATTTTATTGGTGCAGTTATGTATGTTGAATGCAGATGAGTTTTAGTTTTGTAACTCTAATGTCAGCAAAAACTTTCATTTTTGCTATTGCATTTACATATTGATCATATGTATTTATACGTGTATGGATTTCATTCTCATGCTTCACAATTGAATTAAATAGGTAAGAGTGGAGAATGGAAAATTTTTATATGTAAAAGGACCAGCCATAATATGTAGATCTTGATTTGTGCTTCTGTGTTCATTGATGAGCATGCAAAGCTTTGACCAGTGCATTGATTATATATTTTCACATATTCAGAACCTCTGCTCAGAATAGCTTTGGAATATATTTTCAACAGTGTTCTAAAGCACTCTAAATTTTCTAGAGCTTTGGGAGCACATAATTTACTTCCTCAAAAGTCTAGAAAAGCAATCAGATTTTTTTTGGTTATTATTATTCAGAGATGATTTCTTGAGTTGTAAAACCATCAACATATCCAAAACAGAAGTTGCTTCCATTAGCAAGTAGGACTATGGGTGGGCAGGATTCAAGGAGGAAATTTGTGCTTTTATGATTTTTATATTTCATATGAATGTGTTATTCTACTAAAATTTCAATAAATATTGTTAGCCAGTAAAAATCATAGCCAAAAATTACTATTAAATTGTCAGTTCAATAGGTATATATCTTATATTTCAGACTTTTATATAAAATGCTATTATTTAATGACTTGTTAATATAAAAGTAAAAGCCTACTGGCTCACCTTCTGGTTTTTGTTTTCTGTATCAATTACCATATTGGTACAAAGTACCTTCTCAGTAGAAATGACAATGCAGTATGAATAATAATTTTAAGTATTATGAAAGCATAGCAATAGTCTTACTCTAATAACAAAATATTGTACAATGTATAGCAAAATAAAGAACATGGACACAGAACATCTTTAAATGAAAGGATGTAATAAGCAAAAAAAAAAAAAAAGATGTATATCAGATATACACGAAGAATCCATGAAAACATTTGTTTTTAACCAGAACTCATCTGTTCATTTCACATGAGAAAAATAACTTCTCACTTTGAGATACTACTAGCTCTTCATACATGTCTCTTCTGTTTTTGTTTGTAAACAAAGAAGTTTTTAAATAATGCATGTTAATAATATATTCTATTAACACAAAATTTTCTGTTATCAGTAAGTTAATAAAACAAATATTAATTCCTTATAGTGAATGCAGTACCTTATCTATAAATGAACACATGTCAAATCTAGTCTGTTTTTAAGACTGGGTTTTTATTTATTAGTTTGTTTAGTCTACGGTAGGTTTTTATCTATGCTAAGTACTACCTCCAAAGTTGAAAAATAGGCATCAAACTCTACCATTGAACTTCAAAGTTACTGCTCACTCAGAGCCATTTCTAATAAAGTTGTTTCTTGAGAATCACAGTTTCCTAGAAGATAGTATGGATTCATCTGTCTTCCTGTGATTTTCAAAGAGAAATATCTGCCTAGGAAATAATTTAATTGCAATCCTTGACACTACAGATATGCAAGATTTAGAGATGTAAGACATAAAATTGAGAAATAGATGGGAATGTGAGTAGGAAGAAGGGCTGATGGGGACAAAGTTGAGACAGAAAGTTTAGGTAGTGTCCTGAATGGCAGAAAGTTACTAATGACTGAAACGGAAATCTGACCCTTGAGGGAGCACAATGAATAGGCAAACTTTGACTCACCCCATAACCATGATTAGAACTGCTTGTTTTTTAACTTTTATAAAGTTTTATTTTTCTCCAAACATTTCCAAGGGACTATTTGAATCATTTGTATCAGTTTAACATTTTTTCAACGTCTATAGTATATCACTGATAGGACTTCGGGTGACCACATATCAATGCAAGTCTATTCAAATCTTTCTATTAACTGTGGGTGTAGAGTTTATACTGAAATTGACAAAATACTAGAATGCTACATAAAATAAATGGCAAGCCTGTTCAATAGCTTGTGAACTAGCCAATTTTATGAGGCCATAAAATGAGGAGTTCACGCAGGCATAAATCAGAAATAGAACCTAATTCCTTAGTAGCTGGCCTAGAAATGTTGTGCTTTTCCTGATCATTTTCTTTTTCTATGAAAGATACATCATATTTTTATGTTAAAATATTTTAATATAGCAAGACAATTAATCTGTCCTTCATCAAATTGCTCTGTTTATCAACTCCCTTCAAATGTTTGAAAATTTACCCAGAGCTTACCTCTACAATTATAACTATAGTTATCTCTATAGTTGTAGTTTATCTCTATGACAAACTATAACTATAGAACAGTCAAGACCCAGGTCTTCACAGTCCCAGCACCCTTGCGGCTACAAGATACAGCTTCATCATCTAAGATATAAGAATCAAGTGAACACGAGCAGAGTTTGGATTTTATGCTAGGATTGCAGCAGTAATGGTAATGTTTGCTGCTATTGGATGATCAGCCACTCAAGACGGTTGTCCTCCTGCTCTCTCTGTCCTCTGCTTGACAACACCATGCCTGCTTCACCTACACCTACACCATGCTCATATGATTAATTGACCTTCCTATGTATTTGCCCAAGACTTCAACTAGTGACTATTCTAGTTTTAGATCAGAACTTCAACTATGCTTATCAAAAGGGCACTAAGGGACATGCCCCTCTGCTGGCTTTCATGGCAACCAATAAGCCAACTTGACATCAATTCCCTATAACTGATAAGGAATTGGCTAATCCCTGCCCATGGGAGCAAAGAAGGCCACCTTGTGCTACCCCATTGTCCACCACACATGGTGAGGTGTTGCTCTAGGGTCTTGCTTCAGATGTGTAAGCTCCACCCATTCATTAAACCATTAATGTTTCTGTAACTGACTCCAGACTCTTTCTTCTGTCTTGAAGGTGGGCAAGTGCAGGCCTTAAAAGCTGCGGGGTGCCGCCTAATAGAGATCCAGGATTCAATGCATTCAGCAGTGGTGATCTTACTAAACAAGTCTTATGCGAGACTTTTTTTTTTTTTTAATTTGTCTCAACCAGGTAGTACAAGTATGATTCTCTAGCTTTCGTGAAGATTCTATATGCTAACCAATATCATTTAATTGATTCCTTAGCAGATTGGGTTATCTAGAGACTGATTTTCTTACCTTCATTCATAGAAAAAAAAAATTCTGGACTACTAGAGGTACTGGTATCATAAGTGGTTTGGAAGAGTCTCCATGGATAATAGGAGGCTCTTTCTGGATCTGTTGGGGGAAAAGATTTTTAAATAACAGTATTATTCAGGGTGGAAGATTGACAATAGAAGTACCACCTGTGTTCATGTAGAATGAAGAGCTTGTTGAAGGCACATTTGGGACTATGTGCCTATATAGAACTGAATGAGGAACATAAAAATTTCAAAGACTGAGACTGACTTGGTTACTACAAATAGAGATGGCTTGCTTAAAAGCTCAAAATCCTACATTTTTTTTTTTTCCCCAAAGCACAGAATGCTGGAAAGGACTAAAAGAGATCTTTTATCTCTTGCAGCTGTAGGGCTTCAAAACAAATTTTGATCCCAAGACTGAATTTAAATTCCTGCCAGATCTGTTAAAGTTGGAAAGAACATTAGAAAGGGTGGGAACTTGGGAACTGGAAGGTAGATTGGGGGAAGACTGGGATGAACTCAAAGTAATCCAGAACACTAATCCTCACTTTCTTTGTCCCCAAGAAACAGCATCTTCTCTCCTGCCTGATGGACTAGAATATCTTTCTTCGAGTCATCGTAATGATTTTAATCAAAGAAATGACTGTCATTAGGAAGCAAATGTCATCACTTCCCACTTCCGTCATCCATCAGGTCCCAAGGGAGTTTATTGAAAATATTCTGACTTTCCAGTTGTTATCAAGAATTTGCTGATTTTCTACTGGAGAAAGAACATTAAACACACTGATAAAAGGAATGCATGCATATCTGATGAATATTATATTCTGTAGGATGGGGACATCTGTTGTTGGGAAAATCTGTGTGAAATTGGATGGTGGGCTCTGGTTTCAGTTAGGATACAATTAATGCTCTGTGACTGAGGCCTAGAAACCTAGTCCAGGGTGCTATTCAAAAAAGTCTACCTGGAGGAATTTTAGAGTTCAATAATCAGGTCATGGTTCCTTGGGATTTAAATGTGGAATCAGTGCTTTGAGGTCCTATTTAATTTGTATAATTGAAAGAAAAAAATCTGCAAAAGAGGCCTGACTTGAGTTTTTCTGAGAGAAGAATGCTATCTGTAGTTCTGAATGATTTCAAGACTCAGAACTCTTATACCCTACTTAATAGACCATAATTCTGCATTATGAATTAACCCCTTGGGCTCCTAATGCCACATGAAACAGAGAGAGGCCTTACAGAAAGTAAACGGTAAATTGGGTTTTCTATGAAGCCACCTCAAATCAGGTCCAATGGGATCCTAACCCAAACCATGTTTATTTTCTAGTCTCTGACTAAAGAATTAGAATAAAAAAGCTCTGTCTCACTAATCTATCAGGTAAAACCTATAAAGGTAAGATAGATAAAAGGAAGCTTTCTTCTCCTAGGAAAAGACTAAATTTAGGTGATACTGCCCTTTTTTTTTTTTTTTTTTAATGCTTGAGATGGTTGCAGGACTTGGAGATCTGTTCAACACTGAACATTTTGAAAATAATAATCTCATTCCATCTCTAGTTAACTCACATATTGGCGATAGCTCAATCACAGAGTAACTCTAATTAAAGCGGCCATTCCAGATACAGTAGCTTACTGGTGACTGGACTCCTAGCACTAGGGAGAAAGTTTCTTCTATGGTAGAAACTCTCTTATCTATCATTATAAAAAGGGAAGCCTGGAAGCAGTTTTTGTTCCTATGTCAGCTATGAGAGTGAAGCACCTCCAGCATATTCAAGGGTCAAATCATTTCTCAGCCTCTGTCTGCCAAGTGTCTTCAAAGGAATGCAGACCATTGCATCCTGTCATGGGACATATTTTGTTAATGACATCAAACTAAAAATACGTGAAAAACACAAGTAACAGGTATCCTGTCTGCAGGCCAATACCTTAGCTATGTGCAAGATCTGCAAATGCGTTTTATAAAAACTCAAGCCTCTGATGTGTGAATGAAATTTCTGAGAGTCCAGTGGTCCTGAGCACATTTGGATAGCTTCTCCAAAGCGAAGAACAAGCAACTGCTCTCCTCCAGCTCCCTTTAATAATAAAACTCTAAAGATCTCTGAAGAAGCAGCAAATGAATTATCTCGTAGCATCACTGATAACGATGACTGCAATAATCTCTCTTGGGATGTCAAAGGTGCACGTTGCAAATGTGTGTTCTCCTTACATACTCAAAAGATGGCACTTATTATGTGATTCTGTTACCGTTCCTGGCACAGCCTCAGAGCCAGGCTCTCCAGTTCTCCTGCTGATCCTGTCAGCTACGCAATCCACTGTCTGCACATAAATTCCTTTTCTGCTGCAGTCAGATTCTGTTCTTGCAAGAATGCTGACTGATACAGTTAATGGGGCCCTCAAATATAATTAGAAGATAGAGTTCAACAAGAGTATAACAAATATTTTTGAGTGTTTAATGTGTGACAGTTGCTGTGCTAGTTAAGAGCTAAAATTACATTAATAATCATTTTTGTATCTGTAGTAGTAATTTCTTCATAGGTTTAGTAAGTTAAATTGGATAATAATGAAAATAAAATACCTTTTACATAATTAGTGATAAATAAATGCTAGCTATTATTTTTCTTTTTATAATTTATTCCATATTTCTATGTGTGCTGGGCTAAGCAGTTAAACTGAATTTTCTCATTTAATCCTTCCAGCAACCCTATTGCTGGGTGCTGGGTACCCAGTACTGGGTATTGCTGGAGATGAGTACTATTATACTCAGCATTTCACTGAGGAGGACAAGTGACTTAGCAAGATTCAGTCAACTGTTCAAAGTGACACAGTTATTAATTAGAGCCCAGAACAAAAGACATCTATCTGAAAAAAATGTGGCTTCTAACTTAATAAGCATAAACTCTCTTGAGAGTTGACAGAAAAACAAAATTATTCCTTCTGTTTAAGACTGCTTTTCTTTAGTAGATTTTTCACAAATATTGCTATATCCAATCTCATAATAACCCTGAAATATGATGCTGCTACTGCTAAGTCACTTCAGTCATGTCTGACTCTGTGCGACCCCATAGATGGCAGCTGACCAGGCTTCCCCGTCCCTGAGATTCTCCATGCAAGAACACTAGAGTGGGTTGCCATTTCCTTCTCCAATGCATGAAAGTGAAAACTGAAAGTGAAGTCACTCAGTCTTGTCCGACTCTTAGTGACCCCATGGACTGCAGCCTACCAGGCTCCTCTGTCCATGGGATTCCCCAGGCAAGAGTACTGGAGTGGGGTGCCATAGGATGGGCAGGTTTTATTGAGATGTGATGTGAAACATTTTGAATTAAAGGATCATTCAGTTCAGTTCAGTTCAGTGGCTCAGTTGTGTCCGATTTTTTGAGAACCCATGAATCACAGCATGCCAGGCCTCCCTGTCCATCACCAGCTCCCAGAGTTCATTCAAACTCATGTCCATCGAGTCGGTGATGCCATCCAGCCATCTTATCCTCTGTCGTCCCCCTTCTCCTCCTACTCCTAATCCCTCCCAGCATCACGGTCTTTTCCAGTGAGTCAGCTCTTTGCATGAGGTGGCCAAAGAACTGGAGTTTCAGCTTCAGCAACAGTCCTTCGAATGAACACCCAGGACTGATCTCATTTAGGATGGACTGACTGGATCTCCTTGCAGTCCAAGGTGCTCTCAAAAGTCTTCTCCAACACCACAGTTCAAAAGCATCAATTCTTCACCACTCAGCTTTCTTCACAGTCCAACCCTCACATCCATAAATGACCACTGGAAAAACCATAGCCTTGACTAGATGGAACTTTGTTGGCAAAATAATGTCTATGCTTTTTAATATCTATCTGGGTTGTAACTTTCCTTCCAAGGAGTAAGTGTCTTTTAATTTCATGGCTGCAGTCACCATTTGCAGTGATTTTGGAGCCCCTCAAAATAAAGTCTGACACTGGTTCCACTGTTTCCCCATCTATTTCCCATGAAGTGACAGGACCAGATGCCATGACCTTAGTTTTCTGAATGTTGAGCTTTAAGCCAACTTTCTCACTCTACTCTTTCACTTTCATCAAGAGGCTCTTTAGTTCCTCTTCACTTTCTGCCATAAGGCTGGTGTCATCTGCATATCTGAGGTTATTGATATTTCTCCTGGCAATCTTAATTCCAGCCTGTGATTCTTCCAGTCCAATGTTTCTCATGATGTACTCTGTATAGAAGTTAAATAAGCAGGGTGACGATATACAGCCTTGACGTACTCCTTTTCCTATTTGGAACCAGTGTGTTGTTCCATGTCCAGTTCTAACTGTTGCTTCCTGATCTGCATACAGGTTTCAAAGAGGCGGGTCAGGTGGTCTGATATTCCCATCTCTTTCAGAATTTTCCACAGTTTATTGTGATCCACACAGTCAAAGGCTTTGGCATAGTCAATAAGGCAGAAATAGATGTTTTTCTGGAACTCTCTTGCTTTTTCCAAGATCCAACGGATGTTGTTCCTCTGCCTTTTCTAAAACCTGGTTGAACATCAGGAAGTTCATAGTTCACGTATTGCTGAAGCCTGGATTGGAGAATTTTGAGCATTGCTTTACTAGCATGTGAGATGAGTGCAATTGTGTGGTAGTTTGAGCATTCTTTGGCATTGCCTTTCTTTGGGATTGGAATGAAAACTGACCTTTTCTAGTCCTGTGGCCACTGCTGAGTTTTCCAAATTTGCTGGCATATTGAGTGCAGCACTTTCACAGCATCATCTTTCAGGATTTGAAACAGCTCAACTGGAATTCCATCACCTCCGCTAGCTTTGTTCATAGTGATGCTTTCTAAGGCCCACTTGACTTCACACTCCAGGATGTCGGGCTCGAGGTGAGTGATCACATCATCGTGATGATCTGGGTCATGAAGCTCTTTTATGTACAGTTTATGTGTGAATTCTTGCCACCTCTTCTTAATATCTTCTGCTTCTGTTAGGTCCATATCATTTCTGTCCTTTATGGAGCCCATTTTTTGCATGAAATGTTCCCTTGGTATCTCTAATTTTCTTGAAGAGATCTCTAGTCTTTCCCATTCTGTTGTTTTCCTCTATTTCTTTGCATTGATCGCTGAGGAAGGCTTTCTTATCTCTCCTTGTTATTCTTTGGAACTCTGCATTCAGATGCTTATATCTTTCCTTTTCTCCTTTGCTTACACAGAGTCAATTATGAGAGAAAATAAGAAAAATAATGAACTCAAAGAAATATAAAAAGAAAGATCATTTTATATTTCTCTGAGGGGCAGGACAAAGTTTTATTATTCTTTATATTTTCCCTTTACAAAGCCTAATAAAGCACATTACACATAGTATGAATTAATAACATATTTCTTAAATGGCAAAACTGATTGGCAAGATTAAGAAAAAAGGTTTGAAGCTAAAGATGAACATATATAGAATAATTCATTTGGAAAAGTTGTGTTTGGTCATATGAAACATGAAGCTGCAAGTAATTCACATGGAAAAATAAAGCTGAAGTAGGATGTGTAGTATAGTTCTCAGCTTTAATATTCAGGTTGAAAGCAAGATTATGAAATCAAAACATTGATAAATGTCTTCATTTATGGATGAGAAACTGGCAAATGGGGTCCCGGTGGTAAAGTTACAGTGCATGTGAATTTCAGAGTATCAATAAAAAGCAAAATATCCTGAAATGACATACGATCACTGAATGTACATACTCATATTGCAGAAAAAAAGTTTATGAATGGTATCTTTAACTATCAAGCACTCCTCTAGGCACTTAGTTCTCTTAATTCTACACAGTTATTGCTGTTACAGACACTGTGTTAAAACCACACCTATGACTTAAGAGATGCTTAGTAAATTTCGCTAGGAGGGAAACCTTGTAAGAAGCACCTGGAGAAAAACTGGTGAACACAGAGGCAATGTGTGCTGTGAGATCAAATCCATTTGAAACCTTGCCCCAATGTCAGACAGAGAATCCAGATCCAGGTTATTCTAGTGAGAAGAGAATTTACTTCATACACTGTAAATACTAAGTAATACTCAAAGGATATATCCTTTCTCTTGAAAGATAAAAACATGCCTGATACCATCCTCTCTCAGCCCCTCGTACACCAGTTGTTAATTTTTGCAGCCGTTTTCTCTTCAACAATGAAAACTGGAAGCCAAAGAATCTTAGTGATTTCCAAATGAAAACAGGTCACAGAAAAATGGAATTAGTATCTAAACTAAGAAGTTCCACACAAAATCTTTTATCCTATGTGACTGTCTTAAATGCCATAAATGTACATGAGAATATATGTTAATAATAACTATTAAAATAGTATTAATTCACAAGTAATTTAACTATTACAAATGATATCTAAACAATAAACTCTTAAAACTATGTAAATAAAATCACCATTTTTGATGTTCAGATTGACAAATTTGTAATAAAATTAAATACAAGCATGAAGTTTTTTATCTTAAGCTATTCTGATATAGTTTATTCTAGATATAGTTCCAAGTGTAGTTAAGACTCTCAATGCACTATGGAAAAATTATCTTAGTCCTTTCTCACATGATGGAATCTTAATAAATTACTGTAGAACTTTGGAAAACCAACCTTTAACAAAGAGTAGACACATCTTTTAAATAGTGAATCTTCTCAGAAAAGAAAGCACCATAGATCCTTTACAGAAAGCACAGAGGAAATGCAGCAAGAGAAAGAAGCCTTCCTTACATCTCTAATCACTGTGCTGTACACATGAAACTAACACAGCATTGTAAATGAACACAGCATTGTAAACCAACTGTACTTCAATTTTAAAATATTAAAAATGAAAACCTCTCTACCAGCCACAGCACATGTCTACAGGCATTTAGGCACGATGGGAAACCAGGCAGTTAGTTGGCTCCATGATATTCAATAGAAATATATATTCTTTTTACTTTTTTTCACAGATGCTTTGTATACAACAGAAATTAGCTACTAGAAGAAAATATGATAAAATGTTCAATAAGACAGAGTCAGTATTTTGGTAACACATAAATGCCTTATTGTTGTTCAGTTGCTAAGTCATGTCTGACTCTTTGAGACTCCATGGACTATAGACCACCAGGCTCCTCTGTCTGTAGGATTTCCCAGGCAAGAATAGTGGAGTGGGTTGCCATTTTCTCTTCTAGGGGATCTTCTCAACCCAGAGGTCTAACCTGAGTCTTCTGCATTGGCAGGAGGGTTCTTTACTGCAGAGCCACCACCAAAGCCCATATATGTGCATGCTGCTGCTGCTAAGTCACTTCAGTCGTGTCCGACTCTGTGCGACCCCATAGACGGCAGCCCACCAGGCTCCGCCGTCCCTGGGATTCTCCAGGCAAGAACACTGGAGTGGGTTGCCATTTCCTTCTCCAATGCATGAAAGTGAAAAGTGAAAGTGAAGTCGCTCAGTCGTGTCTGACTCTTAGCGACCCCATGGACTGCAGACCACCAGGCTCCTGAGTCGGTGGGCTTTTCCAGGCAAGAGTACTGGAGTGGGGTGCCATTGCCTTCTCCAAGATATGTGTATACATACCTTTAATTCTATCTTCAAATAGTTACATATTAGCTTTAATGTAGAATTAAGAGATGTCATAGTCTCTTTTATCATGCCATGGTTGAAAAAGATTCCTCAGATTTCTTAATTGTTGAACACTTTTTTTCTCTGAATTCAATTATCCAAATATACTGTGTTGTGTTCGTCGAACACGTTTTTTGTACTGCTACTCAAATTTGTCAGGAACACGACTTTTCGCAAAAAGACAACATGTGATGCTTCCAATTGCCCATGCTTTGTCTATTTATTCCAAGTAAAAACATTCATACTATGGCATTTACACTTTACACACAGCTGGCAGTCATGCTCAGTTGTTTATTATGAACTTGGAACCATCAACCCAGTCAAAGTCTGAGAACTCTTTCCACAAATCCCTTTCAGTTGTCAGCTTAAAGGTGGTCAGTGAAATAAACTTGAGATGTAGAAGATGGACATTAAACAGAAGCCATTATTCTCAGGAGTTTATAATGATGAACATGTGATGGTCACACACAGTTCTTTCCAAAATTCAGTACATGGTAGGTTCTACAGAGAAACCAGTTTCCATGGAAATAGCAGCTTGCCCACAAGCAGCACGTCCCAGATACCTCCCTGGGCTCCCACTGGACAGCAGCCAGATGCTCATTATCTCCTGGACCTGGCCACAGGCTCTGGCTTCTCCATCCATTCCAGGGCTTTGAGATTAAGTGGATTATGGATGTTTCTCTAATTCTCTGTCTACCCCTGTCATGCCTTCACTTTCCAAGTTTCTCCCTGCTGCAAACACTATTTTCCATGTCAAGCACCTTATTCCCATAATCTTTTGTTGCTTTATTTGCTTCAGCTCAGAGGAAAGAAACAGGTAAAGCAGCTCTGGCCAGTTTTCTACCATATCCATTGTCCTCTTCCAGAACATTGATTTTGCTGTCGACCATGATGGGTCCGATATTAAACTCCTCGCAGCCTCTGGTGGATATGTGACAATGTCCTGGCCAAAGTGACAAAAGCTACAATCTGTGTTTGTATGTTGGGCTTGGAGAACTGCTGTGTAGTAAAGGTTTGCTTTTCAGATTTAGGTGCTTCTCTCTTTTTTTCTCCTAGCTTTTTCTGCACCCGTTGCATGAACTGAAGACTGGATGCTGGAGCAGCCATATAGTAAGCATGGGAGGAAAGCCAACGGCAAGGGAGACTTGCTCTCCAGTTCCATAAGTCCTTGAACCAGTCTTGGCAACACTCCCTTACTTCTGTCATCTGCCAGGTTATTGTAACTGAGGATGGGAAAGGAAGGGGGGATGCAAGTCTTTAAAGCAACAGTCCTTTGACATTGTATCTTGAGAGTTCCTTGTTTAGTTGCTAAGTCCTATCCAACTCTTTTGCGACACCATGGACTGTAGCCTGCCAGGCTCCTCTGTCCCTTGGATTTCCTAGGCAAGAATACTGGAGTAGGTTGCAATTTCCATTTCCAGGGGATCTTCCTGAGTTAGGGATCGAACCTGCATCTCCCACATTGGCAGGTGGATTCTTTACCACTGAGCCACCAGGGAAGGCCCCTGAGAACCGCTTATATTCTTGGTAATGACTGAAGACTCCAAAAAGCTTTTGTTTTTGTGGTTTATTTTATAGGTATCTACCATGTTAAATTAAACATCTATTATTACATGTGAAATAACAATAATTTACCCTTGACATATAAACAAGATATTTAAATAATAATAACTATATTTTTAAAAACAAAAGATAATTTGGGAGAGATTGGCATTGTTAAATGTTTGCAAACTTCTTTAATGTCTGGCTCAAGCCGAAACACTTGATTCTTGTATCTGATTCTGCACATAGATTTACTGCCATATCACATGCCATGTCACTGCTAGACACCTTCACTATACACTTAAGAAAGAATGAAAATGGAAAAGAAAAGCAATGACATCTTAAAATATTATAACAAGGAGCATGGATTCATGGACCTTCTAAAAGTATTTCAAGGACACCAGCTTTCTCCTGAGAACACATTGAAAACCTCTATTCTAAAGAATAATATAATATGAATTGTAATATTCAGAGTTTATATATTAGGTAACTAGTATATATGTCAGGTAGTTAATATATAAGATAGCTATATAGTTTTATAGCTAATATCAAATATTAATACTACAATAAAACTAATAATAAATAAGATAAATTTCATTGTAAGAGATAAAATCAGAGCTCCCTTGGTGCCCCAGATGGTAAAGAATCTGCCTGCAACATGGGAGATGTCGGTTCAACCCCTAGGTAGGGTAGAGCTCCTGGAGAAGGGAATGGCTGACCAGTCCAGTATTTTTGCCTGGAGAAGTCCATGGACAGAGGCACCTGGTAGGCTGCAGCATATGGGGTCACAAAGAGTAGGACATCGTTGAGCAACTAACACTCCTTTCAAGAGGCAATATCACCTTTTATGTGCTTTTCAACAGAAGACAGTATGTTTCCTTTTTGAAGGAAAGGGAACCTATGATATTTACTTTCAAAGAATTTAACATGCAATGTTTCATTTTTCAAATAATTTAAACACAGTAATCAAAGATAAAAATCATACATTAGTTTTAAGTTAATAGCTGCTCTATGTGTTCAATAGTCTTGCCCTTCTTCATCACAGATTATCTTGGACCTTCCTGGTGCAGAGAAACAAAGTGGAAACAGTCATCATTTGAGTTTTTTCCTGAAAGTGCTGCCAAATTTCAAAGTTGAAGCATCGTATTATTTAGTGTGCTGCAGTGCTCTGTTCCTATACTAGGGTGTTGAAAACCACCATTACTATTCTTACTGGCTCTGAGAGCCAGTCATAAAAGATATAAATGATACCATATGGGCTGAAAGCCTGATATTTTTGTAGACACCTAGCATTGTGTACAAGAAAAGTGGGCTAATAATAAAATCATGGCAATATTACTTCTATCTCACAACAATATTTTCAATAGTAATCTAAGCAATGAAAATAATAACAGGTCTAACACCACTGGCAACATTAAATTGAAAAAGCAAATTGCAAAGCTAGTGAAATTGTTATCAGAGAGATTGATCTACAATAGAACAAATATTTCAAGCTCCCAAACAAATGTTCGATAAAGTGATGCTTCACTATTGTGCAAGCATTATGATAGTGATTTACCAAAGAAATACAACTTAAAGATATCTTGTGGTCTTTCATAGGCTGTGGAAAAACACAAAGGATTATAATGAAAGCACGTTTATTTTTCTGTTGCATTGGACTTTAGTTGGTTCACACACGTTACTTAAAAAAATCCTAAAAAGATGACTAGACTCTCCGTTTCAAGGAATGATTCTTTGTAGTGGAAACCATGGAAACATTAGACCTTAACCAGAAATGTTGCTGCTTCTCTGCACAAACAAATGCAGTCAGTGTAATTGTTCAAGAAAGGCTTAGGAATAATTGTTTATATATTGCTAGCAAATTACAATTTTATTTTTCCTATTGCATATTAAAGAAACTTAAAGAAAAAAGATTAGGGTTCTCTGGTGGCTCAGTGGTAAAAAATTACCTGCCAAAGCAGGAGGCACGCGTTTGACCCCTGATCCGAGAAGATCCCATGTGCTGCAGAGCAGCTAAGTTTCTGTGCCACAACTACTGAGCCCATGCGCTAGAGCCTGGGCACCACAGCTGCTGAAGCCCTCACACCCTAGAACCCATGCTCTGCAACAGAGAAGCCATCGCAATGAGCAGCCTGTGCACTGCGACTCGAGAGTAGCTCCTGCTCGTCTCAACGAGAGAAATCCCACGCAGCAAGGAAAATCCCATGCAGTACAGTCAAAAATAAATAAATAAATAAAATTATTTTTAAAAAGATTATTATAAAATTGCATCTTTACAGGACACTAAACATAGAAACAGAGATTTATCTCTGTATTTATCATCAGTATCCAGCTATCATCTGTCTAGCAATATCTATCTATCTAGTTATCATCTCTTACCTGTCTTGTGATGGTTAGGAAAGGCACATTTTTGCTGCTGTAACAAACAATCCCCCATATCCTAGATGCTTAAAACAACAACAGTGTATTTCTTGCTCATCTCACATGCCCGGTGGAGCAGTGGAGGACTCTACTAGGTCCAAGGCTCATGGAGGCTCTGGCTCTGGCATCAATGGCACACAGTGGAACATAAAGCCTTCGTGGTTTCCACGGTAAGGAGCAAGAAAGAGATGTATGTTTTTGTGTTTCTTTCTTTTTTTTTTTTTTCACTGCCATAGCCCAGAAATGACACCTTTCACTAGCACTTACTTTTTATTTGTCAAAATTTTTCACTCAGCACTATGTAACTGCAATAGGACTAGAAAAGAATTGAGGGAGCAAATAGGATACCTGATGAGTATTCCTCTCTCTGCAATTTGCCTCCTCCTCATCAGATCTCCTTTGTCTCTCTTCTTCTCACAGCTCCCCAGGAAAGATAACCCAAATATTCTACCACTGTATCAAGTGCAAAGACCAGGTTATCTGAGAGGTGTGTACTAATTTGTAAGTCAAGTTCAGATACAATATGGCTACCATGTAAAGAGACATTACTTTGTTAACAAAGGTCCATCTAGTCAAGGCTATGGTTTTTCCATTAATCATGTGTGGATGTGAAAGTTGGACTATAAAGAAGGCTGAGCACCGAAGAATGGATGCTTTTGAACTGTGGTGTTGGAGAAGACTCCTGAGAGTCCCTTGGACTGCAAGGAGATCCAACTAGTCCATCCTAAAGGAGATCAGTCCTGAGTGTTCACTGAAAGGACTGATGTTTAAGATGAAACTCCAGTATTTTGGCCACCTGATGCGAAGAGCTGACTCATTTGAAAAGACCCTGATGCTGGAAAAGATTGAGGGCAGGAGGAGTAGGGGACAACAGAGGATGAGATGAGTTGGATGGCATCACCAACTCAATGGACATGAGTCTGGGTGGACTCTGAGAGTTGCTGATGGACAGGGAAGCCTGGCATGCTGTGGTTCATGGGGTTGCAAAGCGTCGAACACGACTGAACTAAACTTAACTGAACCATGTGTCTATATGATAACAAATTAAAAAGATGAGTGATTTGCCTTCTATACCTAACACTACTATTTAAGAATATGAAGAGAGTAGCATTAAAACATATACATTGCCATATGTAAAATAGAGAGCCAGTGGAATCTGCTGCATGATTCAGGGAGCTCAAACCTAGTGCCCTGAGATAACCTAGAGGAATGGGATGGAGTGGGGGTGGGAGGAGATTCAAGAGGAAGGAGACATAAGCATACCTACGGCTGATTCATGCTGATGAGTGACAGAAACCGGCACAATATTGTAAAGCAATACCTTCCAATTAAAAATATACTTTTTTAAAGAGATGTGAACAGGAGACACATAGAAGTTACTATGATTAGTCATCCTAGAACACACCATAGCAGACACTGTAAGGTCTCCCTACCCTAGGGGAGGAAATTGTTTCTTGATTAGGGCTGGTGTTACTGTCTGGGAGGTTCTTCCTTTCATGATTTCCCTTTACCAGTAACTGCTTCCACAGCTGTTTTTCAGAGATAGATCTTAGATCTGCTATATTTCTTTACATTTTGCCTTTCCCTGCGTCGTAGATTTAAGGAAGACCTGGAAGCTGTGAAGATTCTAAAGGAAGACCATGTCCGTATTCTGATCTTTTACCGAACATGCATCCCTTAGACTTTTTCTTTCTTAACATTTTAGGGCTTAGAGTCAAGAACCAGTTAGTTCTTTTAAGTCTGGAGGCCTGAAATGTTTGGACTTTTTTCCTTTCAAGTCCCAAAGACAGCTTGTAGCTTTCATGTCCCAAAGAGAATTCTTTTTTTTTTTTTTTTTTCTTTCTTGGCGCGCGCCTGCGCCCGCCACAGGCGCGCAGCAGGCCAATCAGGGGGAAGAAGCGGCCCCAAAGAGAATTCTTTTGCTTCTTCATTACATGGTCAAACACAGCTATTACCTATCAACGCATACTATGAAGGCTCTGCTTTTTAACCTCTTCCACTAGGGCTGTAATTGCACAGGCCAAGGGGTTGGGTTTCCTTCAAGTAACTGCAAACGACAGCATTACCAAAGCATAATATGGGTGGATATCTTTTCTTGCTACCTGTAGACTGGCCAGGAGGCCAATACCTCTTTGTTTCTGTTTTTCATGGAAGTATCTCACAGGTAACACAAAACTACTGTGGTAGTGAGTGGTGACCAGGTTATACAGAGACAATAAATCCAGAGGCAGCATAATCTGTTAGTTTTTGTCATTATTTTCAGAGTCAATGTGAGCCTTTTTTTTTTTAAACAAATCCATATCTTCCATGCATAATGTTAATGAAAAATGCTATTTACTTAATAATTGAAAAATCAGAAAAATAATGTTTTGCTAACAAATTCCATAAGTCTGCCTTTGCAATACTGAAATCCAAGAAGCCTTAAAAAACAAGCAAGCATTTATAATTGACAAACAAGCCCAATATTACTTATGTTCTCTTGGAAATAAATCTTTCCTGAAGCAACCTGAGGCTATCACATGGTCTCCACAAGATGGAGTGCTATGCAGCATGTAGTGTTTGTATCATATAATCATTCTAAAGGGTGAAATATTATAAATTTTGGAATACATATTCAAGAGAGTTTTTGCATATAGTATTGGGTTGGCCAAAAAGTTTGTTCAGGTTTTTCTGTAATATCTAATGGAAAAACCCAAACTAACTCTTTGGTCAAATCAATACTATGGACCTGCAATTCCTAAATCATGTAGCATAATATGGTATCATGTGTGAATGTTTGCACATAGTACTTTGACACACATTTTGTTTCCCCATTTTTAGTATATTTAGATTGGTGACCTTTCCTACACTCTGTGTTTATTTTTCTTTCTTATGTCTACATTATTGTGATTACACGTTGTGTGTGTGTGTGTGTGTGTATATATATATGTATGTATGTTTGATGGGATTATCTGCGTGTGTGCTGTACTTAATCACACAGTTGTGCCCAACTCTTTGCAACCCCATGGACTATAGCCTTCCAGCCTCCTCTGTCCAGGAGGATTCTCCAGGCAAGACTATTGGAATGGGTTGTATGCTGTGATTATTCCTAGCGCTAAAACCGTTTGGGCTGTAAAGATATTTATTCAGGGCAATTGCCTTTTGTATAAGCCAAGTTGTATTTTCCCACATTGTAAGTACTCAGTTTTGTCAACCAAAAATCCAATACTTCATTATAATCTATGGCATCTAAGAAAGAGCAGAGAAAATATCTCAGGAATTAGGTAAAAATACTGATGCCCAAAATCTGAACTCTGGTTCTGTATCTTTCTTACTTACTGATGAGGATTAATCACATCTCAGAACACCTATGACTGTTTTGCCAGGACTTCAACACAGACAGGATTTCATCTTTCTCACAGCCCCTACCCACTGGTTACATCAGTCTCTATAAATGCATTGACAACCACTACAGAGATGAAAGAAAACAAACTTGCTCTAAAAGGAATATTAAACACATTGGGTGAGTTAAATGATAAAACAATATCAGGGTAATAAAAAAGTCAGGAGAGATTTTAGAACTATACAGGAAGTCATATATTTAAATTCAGAAGGTTTTACTTTGTACACAATATTACGTGAAATATTTCTACAGATAAAATTTGGTTACTGGCTTTACGGGAATAACAGTATCTATTAAATGGAGCAGACATCAGTAGAATTAGATCATGCCTACCTTTTTCCTTTCTTTTATTACAATGTCAGCATAATATTTAAAATGTCTCAGCAAACTCTTCTCTTCACCACTTTAATAAGTAGCTTTGCCAGGTGCAGCACTAGCAGGAGGCTCATAATGTATTTAAGTTTGAAAATGAGGCAATTATATTTCAAAGTTCTGATTGGCTATATTTTAATTTCAGAACTATGAAATGCACTGATTTAGCTGGTGGCTTGCTTAAGTAACCTTGTACCTTTGCACCTGTTTCTTTTATTATAACAGAAACACCTTGCCAGGGGTGAGAAGAGGATATTGGTCACAGAAGCCAAGACAGGCTGGTCCCTAGGCTCTTAACTATTGATTACATTTTTTGACAGTCACATGGGAAGTTAATTACTAGTAGGCAATTAACACCCATGCAAAATAATAAGGAAAACATAATTATACTGAGAACTCCCAGAGACTGTTTGTAATCTTAAATGTGATACTCCCAGGTCTCTGAATAGTTATGGCAACCCAGATTTTGGCATGTATTTGTGTCTACATTCTTCAACCCACGTCCTATCCCTGACAAAAAGTGGTAATTGTTAACACTCTATTTCTTTTTAAATTATTAAAAAGAATCCTGAATTTTCATCCATCTAATTACAAATTCCCTAAAGAGAAAACAAGATAAGATTTACTTTGCATATAAAGTGAATCATCCTTGTAGAAAAACAGATCTGCATGAAAAATACTCAAGATACCTTATCTAATATTAGTTTGTAATCTAGTTAAATTAAATTTCTGCTCTCTCTATTATAGGATGGGAGCTCCGTGAATAGATTCTAAAGTCAGGCCATCTAGGCTTTAGTTCCCATATTGTCCTCCAGAAACCCTATGACCTTGGGGAAGGTTATTTACCTTCTCTGTCACATATCTGTTCTATAAAGTGGAGTAATGCTAGATTTGTAATATTTATTGTTATTTTTGTCTTAAATGCTAGGCATTCTCATTCTTTCATGAAATGTTTTATAACACTAGTGTGCTCCTCTTTGCCTCAGTCCTTACTTCTGGAGGGACATGATTAAAGGTAATGCAACTTTATTTTTCCCCACAAGTAGTCCAATATTTTCATAGATCAGGCACCCAGATCAACGGCTCTTTTCACTTAGAAAGAGAAAGGAGACAGCGGTCCCCTTCCCTAATTTAAAGGTCTCCTTGGAAATACATGAGCTTGAATCTGAACTTCAACTCTTTTGTGTGTGTATGAAATATCTTCAGGAACCAACTAGCCTCTTGTATTCAAATTTTATATTATTTTCTCCCAGTCTAGAATGTGTTCAAATTCTGGATCTTTCTCTCTTCTTGAAAAGTACAGACCCAAGGAGATAGTCCCTGCTGTCTTCTTGGTCCTTTGAGGCTTGAGTGAGGAAATTAGAGTGAGCTGTGACTGCTTGGCCTTCTTGGGATAAAATAAGTTTTATTATCTTTTGAAATCAGAGTAATTAGCTTCTGCATTAGGAAACTAGATCTAACCCTTATGGTATATGAACATGTTTTTAGGAGTCTAAGAATTGCTGCAGGACAGGTAAGAAATCCAGCAAAGTGATATAGTCTCATAAGTCATGGTAAGAAGCCACCTGGGAGGATTTGTGAGGTTTATGAATTAGCACATAAATTTACTTAACAAATCATTTAGAATCTGCTACTTAGTATTAGCAAAAAAAGAGTCTAACCTCAATTGATTTTTCAATGATCTTAGAAATAAGGTATTACCAATATAATTTAAATATAAATTATAAATGTGTAATTATAAATGTGTAAAAAGATGAAAATTTACACATTGCTATTTAATACTAAATATCCTTTCTTTAACTATTTCATTTATTTATTTTTATCCTTTGTTTTTTTAAAATTCTTTAGCCACACTGTGTGGCTTGCAGGATCTTAATTCTCCAACCAGGGATCCAACTTGGGCCCCCAGCAGTGGAAGCACAGAGTCTTTACCACTGGACCACTAGGGAATTCCCAACTTTTAATGTTAAAATAATAAAAATTCATATGAAGCTATATATTTGTACAGAGAGACTCCTGTATACCTTTTTATTTAGTGTCTCCTAATGTTTACACTTTGGGCTTCCCAGGTAGCACGGTGGTGTAAAAAAAAAAAAAAAATCTGTAGTGCAGGAGATGCAAGAGACTGGGTTGCGAAGATTTCCTGGAGTAGGACACGGCAACCCACTTCTGTATTCTTGCCTGGGAAAATTCCATGGACAGAGGAGCCTGGTAGGCTACAGTCCATGGGGTCACAAAAAGGCAGATACCATTGAATGACTGAGCACACACATATGCACAGATTATCTTTTATATCAGTACAGCACAGTACCAAAACCAGAACAATGGCATTGGAATAATGTGTGTGTGTGAAGTTCTGTGTTATTTTCTCAGAAGGCTAGATATATTAATCACCACCACAAGTGAAATACAAAACTATTCTCTTACTGCAAAGATACCCCTTCTGCACCTTTATAGTCAACTGGTTTCTCTTCCTCTGACCATCCCTAACCCCTGGCACACAATAACAATTTTTTATCTAACATATCATGCAAATGGAATTAGATTATATGTAATTTACTGAAACTGTCTTCTGTTTATCATTCAGCATAATGCCCTCAAGATTTAGCCAAGTAATCATATGGACCAATACGGATCACTCATTCCCTGTTAATGGTGAGAAGAACACAGTGATGTGAATGTGCTGCCGCTGGTTTAACTAACCAACTGATGATGCACTTATTTACAGTGTTTGTCTAATACAAGTAAAGAGAACTATTTATATTTCATGAAATTATTGATGATATGTGAAGGTCTGACCATACCACTTTATTTTTATTTTCTTTTTTTGTGCCCTGTTTTTACTTTTTATTTTCACTGCCTTTCTGTGTATTGCATAAACATTGCTTAGAATTTTATTTTGATTTTTCTATAGGCCTATTTAAAATAGCTACATTAGGTATTACACTATATATACATAACTAATTACAGTGTACTAGTGTGGACGCTTGGCCAGTAAAGGGAATGTAGAAATATTACCTCCTCTTTAAGTTCTTTTACTTTTCTTTGGCATCACCAACTCGATGGACATGAGTTTGAGCAAGCTCCGGGAATTGTGATGGACAGGGAAGATGAACGCTGCAGTCCATGGGGTCGCAAAAGGTCAGACACAACTGAGCGACTGAACTGAACTGACTCCTCTTTTACAGTATAATTCTCATACATTTTCTCTACATACATGGAAAATCACATCAGACGGTACTATAAATTTTTTTAGCTATCAACCATAACTTAGAAAACTCAAGCATAAAAGTTTACTTATATTTTTAATCTTTTTGTTCTTTCTCTTAGATTTTTGATTAGTTATTTTATAATTTTCTTTCTGTTTAGAGAAATTTCATTAGCAATCATTATGGGTTGCTATGTTTATGATAAGTTATCTTAATTTTCCTTCATCTGAGAATATCTTGAAATTCCTTAGTGCTTGAAATGTATTTTTTCCTGGCTGTTGAATCCTGGTTAGCATTGCTTTTCCATCAATGGTGGAAAAAAGTTGTGTCACTTTCTCTGTTCTCCATAGTTTTCAGTAGACCTCATTCAAGCTGTACCCCTTTAAGAAAGGTGTTATTTCTCCCCTAGTCTTTTCAAGATATTATATTTGCCTTTAGCTTTCAGAATTTTGACTCTGATGTCCTTGGTGTGGATTTTTTTGTGTGTGTCCATTCTGTTTGGGGCTTTTTTCTGACTTCTTGATCTTATAAGTTTGTATCTTTGGCAAATTAGGGAAATTTTCAGCTACAACATCTTTGACTAATGCTCACCCTCTCCTTCTCTTTCTTTGCAGGTCTCTTTCCTTTCAATGACATGAAAGGCACTGTTAGAGCACTACAGTTCCCTGGAGCTCTGTTTTGTTTTTGTTTTTTCTTTAATTTAACTTTTTTACTCTATTTTGTCTATTTTGCTTTTAGATTCAGTAGTTTATAGTGTTCTATCTTACAGTCCATTGACTCTTCTTTCTTCTATATTCAGTTATTGGATCTATCTATATTTTGTTGCAGTTATTATAACTTTCATTTATAAAATTCCCATGTGGTCTTCTGTTAATAACTTTTATTTCTTTGTAGAGTATGTAACAACAACCAAAACTTATCTTTGCCACAAAAAGAGGTCTAGTCTTTGCTCTCAGCTCTTGGGAGGTAATCTGTGTCATGCCTGTTAGGAGTGTCGTTTTGCCTGGGGGCCATGGACAGTGTTATTTAGGGAGGGGCCTGACACACCAGAAAAATCAACAATATAATGTACTGTGGGGACTTTGGGACTTGACCTGGAGACTGAGATTAGCTACATAGGCAATCAGTTAATCAGTTGTGCCTATGTGATGGAGCCCCCAATAAAAACCAAACACAGAGGCTCAGATGATCTTTCATGACTGGTGACATACCATATAAACTGACACAAACCAATGCAAGGAAAGCAACATGCCCTGACTCTGCAGGGAGAGGGCAAAAGAGGATCCATGTCTAGTAATTCCTTGGACTCTGTCCTATGCACCTATTTCCTGGCTGCTAAGTCACTTCAGTTGTGTCCGACTCTGTGTGACCCCATAGATGGCAGACCACCAGGCTCCCCCGTCCCTAGGATTCTCCAAGCAAGAACACTGGAGTGGGTTGCTATTTCCTTCTCCAATGCATGAAAGTGAAAAGTGAAAGTGAAGTCGCTCAGTCGTGTCTGACTCTTAGCGACCCCATGGACTGCAGCCCACCAGGCTCCTCTGCCCATGGGATTCTCCAGGCAAGAGTACTGGAGTGTCATTGCCTTCTCAGATTTCCTGGCTAAATGTATCCTTTTCTTGTGATAATGTGTAACCATCAGTATAACCATGAGTGTAGTAACTTTCAGGGACATCTGTGAGTCCTTACATACCAAAAGTGAGGGTAGTTTGGGGAAACTTCCAGACTTGCAATTGGTGTCAAAAGTTAAGACAGTCTTGTAAGAAATATGTCACCTCTACCTTAGTAGTTGGCTTAACTTCAGTCTGAGATTTCGTATATTTTCGTTTGTTTCAATCAAGTTCCTAACTGTTCACTGAAGCATTTTGTTATGGCCCCTTTAAAATCCTTCTCAGATTAATCTGTATCATCTTGCTGTTGGTATTTATTAATGATCTTTTTTCATTCAACTTGAGATTTTCTGGTATTTCCTATGATAAGTAGTTTCAATTGAAACATGAGTCTTCTGAGTATTATGCTAGGAACCACTGGGTCTCATTTAAATGTGTTTTAGAAGGTCACTTCTGACATTGCTCAAGCAAAGAAAGGCATCACTTTATTAATGCCAGGTCAAGGTGAAAGTCCAAGTTTCAATCTTGTAATACATTGAAGCCCCTGGAAAGAAAGGCTTCCCCTTACTGCTAGAAGCAGGGTGGATCTCAGGTTTCCAATGACACCTTTCCTGATAAAGTCTTAATACGAGGGAACTGGGGGCTCATCATCGCTCTACAATTAACCTCCCCTGACATGCAGGGCCTTGGGCGTCTTGCTCCCTTGGTGGTAAAGTTCTGACTTTTCCCTAGGTATCCTCTGACACCATGGAGGTGAGGGTAATCACTATCACCCAGCAGGAGACTGAAAGTCCAGGTTCTCTACTTGGTCTTTTATGACATCAGTTCATTGAGGTGGGGGAGGGGGAATGGGGGTGGTGCTAAGTAACTTCATCACAGAAATCTAGGTTCCCAACTTGGCATTTGTTGGCAGAGGTAGGTTAGGGCTGCAGGTTTTTCTGAGGCATTTGGCAGGGGCAGGAATGGTGTTTATTGTCTAAAAGTTTTCTCTTTCCAGGTTGCCCTTTCTCTGCTAAAGAGAGCAGTTTTCTTGGGGTTTCTTTTGTCCCCACCCATTGATGTATTCTGAGCTTTCCAGGTGCTACAATGGGTAAAGATTCTGCCTGCCAATTCAGATTGGACAGATTCTCCCATGGACAGAGAAGCCTGGCAGGCTACAGTACCATGGGGTCACCATGAGTCTGACATGACTGAAGTGACTTGGCATGCATGCACAGCAATTCAGAAGGCACAGGAAATACAGGTTTGATCCCTCTTTGGGGAAGACTCCCTGGAGAAGGAAATGAAAACCCACTTCAGTATTCTTGCCTGGAAAATTTCATGGACAGAGCAGTCTGGAAGGCTACAGTCCATGTGGTCAGAAAGAGCTGGCTACAACTGAGGGACTGAACACACACATTCATTCATGTATTCATGTTTCTGGAGAGCTAGTCCAATACCTATATGTCATAGTTATTTGACGTATAAAGTCATAGAAAAAGAAAAGGAAAATATTACACAACAAAAATAATAAATATATAGGATTTAAGGTGGTATTGTTCTTCATGGCCTCTGAGCCCCAGCCTGGCTGCCACCTTTTACATATCTTTTACAAGCTCATGTTTGTTTCATATAACGACATCTGGAGTTTTAGATGAACTCCAAGTTTTAAAAAGAATAAGAGAAAAAAGTACTGCCAAGCCCTTGTATATTTTTCTCCATTAATTTTCTCAAAGCCACATTTACTGAAAACAAAACAAAACAAAACAAAACTTGAGTCTCTGAGATATTACCTTATTTGTAAATTTCAGATTGGTAGAAAGCAGACTAAGCTAGTGCAGCAATCTCTCTACTTGATTTTAGGGGGTTATCATTAAAGAGATTATAAAAGTGCAAAATGAATAGAAATAGTGTACACATTACTACTGTCTTTCATTTTTCTTATCTTGGACTTACATTATGCCATCTATTAGATTATAACACTGAAATCCAAAGATTTGTACCCTAAAATACAGCTATAAAAAACATGCAACTAGCAGAGTTAATTAGGGTTACCCAAAGAGGAAGGAGGGACTTCCCTGATAGCTCAGTTGGTAAATAATCCACCTGCAATGCAGGAGACACCAGTTTGATTCCTGGGTGAGGAAAATCAGCTGAGAAGTGATAAGCTACCCACTCGAGTATTCTTGGGCTTCGTTTGTGCCTCACCTGGTAAAGAATTCGCCTGTGATGCAGGAGACCTAGGTTTGATCCCTGGGTTGGGAAGATCCCCTGGAGAAGAGAAAGGCTACCCACTCTAATATTCTGGCCTTAAGAATTCCATGGACTGGATAGTCCTTGGGGTCATAAAGAGTCAGATGTGACTGAGTGACTTTCACTTTCACATTGAAAGAAGAAGGGCTGATGTTGAAGCTGAAGCTTCAATATTTTGGTCACTTGATGCTAATTGATGACTCATTGGAAAGGATCCTGATGCTGGGAAAGACTGAGGGTAAGAGAAGTGGCTGACAGAGGATGAGATGGTTGGATGACATCACCGACTCAATGGATATGAGTTTGAGCAAACTCCAGGAAATAGTGAAGGACAGGGAAGCCTGACATGCTGCAGTTCATGGGGCCGCAAAGATTTGGACACAACTTAGCTATTGAACAACAAAAATGAGTATAACAGAAATATATTGTCTATAAATGAAAGAAATACTCTTTAAAATCATATTTAAAAGTAAAATTATTTCAAATACATGTGTGAAACACCTACTCTTTTCACAGACTCAGGCCAAAAAAATGTGCATATAAAGTACAATAAAGAAAGCCACATCTTCCACCACAGTAGATGGTAAGATCTTAGGAGCTGTGATCCAAAAGGTCAGTAATCATAAACGACTCTTTTGGTATTAGCACAGCATTCATTTACTATTATGTTTATAAAGTCTATCCTGAGTGTCTTTCAAAGACACAATTTTATTTCATATTTTAATCTAGTGCCTCACATTCTAATAAAATACATAATTATAATTGGTTTGCTTAATAAAATATATCTGGGGAGAATTTCATATTATATGAGCTGTACTGCTGTTGTTCAGTCCCTAGATCATGTGACCCCATGAACTGCAGCATCTCAGGCTTCCCTGTCCTTCACTATTTCCTACAGTTTGCTCAAACTCATGTCCACTGAATCAATGAGGCCATCCAACCATCTCATCCTCTGTTGCCTTCTTCTGCTTTTACCTTCAACCTTTGCCAGCATCAGGGTCTTTTCCAGTGAGTTGGTTCTTCACATCAGGTATCCAAAATATTGAAGTTTCAGCTTTAGCATCAATTTGTCCAATGAATGACCAGTATAATTTCTCTAAATTCAGAAATGGTCCTAGGGGAAGTTGTTTGATAACAGAAAAGAGATGTTTTAAAGAATACAAAATTCCCCAAATTTAGGTTTCAATGTATCTAGGGAACTAGGATTCTATACTTTTAAAGATGTAGATGAATCTAGAGTCTGATCACAGCTTTATATCTTTAACAGGAGAAGTTTTAAGTTTTTCATTTTACAAATAATCTATCAGTGTTAAATTGTATGCTCAACAATTCACAGTTGATACTAAGCACATATGGTGTTAAGACTCACGTTCCAATGTTCCTCAACCACAAGCTTTCAAACTCCTGGGTGAAGTCTTGATAGAAGGACAAAAGAATCTGCCCCTCCCCTATCACAAATGATTATGTATTTCTTCTACTGGAGAGTGTACAAATACTCGTCTTTCAAAATTCAGAATATCATTTTAATCTGAAAGAAAGTGACTTATAAAGAGAATTAGGGAATATGGAGTAACCAAGGGCTTTTTTTCCTTTAAGAAAATAAATAAGCAGTCTACACAATCAGCTTCATGTTCAATATACTATGATTTCTGCATTATAAATGAGCTTGTGGTGTGCTGTGCTGCACTTAGTCATTCAGTTGTGTCTGACTCTTTGTGACCCCATAGACTGTAGCCCGCCAAGCTCCTCTGTCCATGGGATTGTCCAGGCCATAATACTGGAGTGGGTTGCCATGCCCTCCTCCGGAGGATCTTCCCAACCCAAGGATCAAACTCAGGTCTCCCACATTACAGTCAGATTCTTTACTGTCTGAGCCACCAGCAAAGCCCATAAATGAACTTTGTCATCATCTAACTATATTCTAATATATTTTTCTCTCCACAAAACTATTCTTTTCAATAAAAAGAAATAGGATGGGATTTTTCAAATGTTAACTTTAGTGGAAAGCAATTTTTAAATGCAAATAGGAAAACATTAGGTGTTATGATCTAGTAATCTGTAAGCAGTGAGGATACTTTTAAGATCAACTGGGTTGGAAATTGAAGATATTTAAATGAATGTATAAATAATCATGCTGATTTCTAGGATGCAACTTCCCTGTCTATACAGTGATAACTTATCAATCATTAATCATTTAGTTCCAAAAAGAAACCTTATTTCCCTACAACAGTGGTTCTCTTCTTAAGCTTTGGTATATATTAGCATCACCTCAGTCTTTAAAAGCCCAATCCAAGTTCCATTCCATAAAAATAAAGTAATGTATCTAGGGATGGAATGTAGGCATCCACAGTTTTGGTGACCCCCATGAGTTATAAATGAGCTTCCCTGATGGCTCAGCAGGTAAAGAATCCACATGCAATGCGGGAGATACAAGTTTGATCCCTGAGTTAGGAAGATGCCCTAGCGAAGGAAATGGCAACCCATTAGAGCATTCTTGCCTGAAAAATCCCGTGGACAAAGGACCTTGGTGTGCTACAATCCAAAGGGTCACAGAAAGTGGGATAAGACTGAGCAACTAAGCAAACAAGCATGAGTTGCAAATGAAGAAAAGTATTGGGAACCACTGCTTCTTTCAGTTCACTTCAGTTCAGTTCAGTCACTCAGTCGTGTCCAATTCTTTTCAACCCCATGAATCACAGCAGGCCAGGCCTCCCTGTCCATCACCAACTCCCAGAGTTTACTCAGACTCATGTCCATCAAGTCGGTGATGCCATCCAGCCATCTCACCCTTTGTCGACCCCTTCTCCTCCTGCCCCCAATCCCTCCTAGCATCAGAGTCTTTCCCAATGAATCAACTCTTTGCATGAGGTGCTCAAAGTACTGGAGTTTCAGCTTCAGCATCAGTCCTTCCAAAGAACACTCAGGACTAATCTCCTTTAGAATGGACTGGTTGGATCTCCTTGCAGGCCAAGGGACTCGCAAGAGTTTTCTCCAATACCACAGTTCAAAAGCATCAATTCTTTGGCACTCAGCTTTCTTCACAGTCCAACTTTCACATCCATACATGACCACTGGAAAAACCATAGGCTTGACTAGATGGACATTTGTTGGCAAAGTAATGTTTCTGCTTTTGAATATGGTGTCTAGGTTGGTCATAACTTTCATTCCAAGGAATAAGCGTCTTTTAATTTCATGGTTGCAGTCACCATCTGCAGTGATTTTGGAGCTCCCCTCCCCCCAGATATCTGACACTGTTTCCCTGTTTCCCCATCTATTTCCCATCAAGTGATGGGACCAGATGTCATGACCTTAGTTTTCTGAATGTTGAGCTTTAAGCCAACTTTTTCACTCTCCACTTTCACTTTCATCAGGAGGCTCTTCAGTTTCTCTTCACTTTCTGCCATAAGGGTGGCGTCATCTGCATATCTGAGGTTATTGATATTTCTCCCAGCAATCTTGATTTTAGCTTGTGCTTCTTCCAGCCCAGCATTTCTCATGATGTACTCTGCATAGAAGTTAAATAAGCAGGGTTACGATATACAGCCTCGACGTACTCCTTTTCCTATTTGGAACCAGTCTGTTGTTCCATGTCCAGTTCTAACTGTTGCTTCCTGACCTGCATATAGGTTTCTCAAGAGGCAGGTCAGGTGGTCTGGTATTCCCATCTCTTTCAGAATTTCCCACAGTTTATTGTGATCCACACAGTCAAAGGCTTTGGCATAGTCAATAAAGCAGAAATAGATGTTTTTCTGGAACTCTTCCTTTTTCGATGATCCAGCAGATGGTGGCAATTTGATCTCTGGTTCCTCTGCCATTTCTAAAACCAGCTTGAATATCTGGAAGTTCAAAGTTCACGTATTGTTGGAGCCTGGCTTGGAGAATTTTGAGCATTGCTTTACTAGCATGTGAGATGAGTGCAATTGTGCGGTAGTTGGAGCATTCTTTGACATTTCCTCTCTTTGGGATTGGAATGAAAACTGACCTTTTCCAGTCCTGTGGCCACTGCTGAGTTTTCCAAATTTGCTGGCATATTGAGTGCAGCACTTTCACAGCATCATCTTTCAGGATTTGAAACAGCTCAACTGGAATTCCATCACCTCCGCTAGCTTTGTTCATAGTGATGGTTTCTAAGGCCCACTTGACTTCACATTCCAGGATGTCTGGCTCTAGGTGAGTAATCACACCATTATGATTATCTGGGTCGTGAAGATCTTTTTGTACAGTTCTTCTGTGTATTCTTGCCACCTCTTCTTAATATCTTCTGCTTCTGTTAGGTCCATACCATTTCTGTCCTTTATTAAGCTTATCTTTGCATGAAATGTTCCCTTGGTGTCTCTAATTTTCTTGAAGAGATCTCTAGTCTTTCCCATTCTGTTGTTTTCCTCTCTTTCTTTGCATTGATTGTTGAAGAAGGCTTTCTTATCTCTCCTTGTTATTCTTTGGAACTCTGCATTCAGATGCTTATATCTTTCCTTTTCTCCTCTGCTTTTCACAGCTATTTGTAAGGCCTCCTCAGACAGCCATTTTGCTTTTCTGCATTTCTTTTAAATGAGGATAGTCTTGTTTCCTGTACAATGTCACGAACTTCAGTCCATAGCTTTTCAGGTCCTCTGTCTATCAGATCTAGTCCCTTAAATCTATTTCTCAGTTCCCCTGTATAATCATAAGGGGTTTACATCCATGCTAAATACACTATTTAAGGGTGGGAAGGAAAACTCAACAGATTTAGAGATATAAGTATATGTATTGTCTTATTTAAATAAAATGGTCCAGTCAAGATTTGTCAAATTTCAAGACTTAAAACAAAAAAATAACTTTTGTTACTCCAACTGACAACCAATTGTCACAAATCTGTACTAAAGTTGAGCTTCAGAAATGTGATCCTTGAATGCTCTTATTACTTGGCCAACTATTCAAAATTTCACAGGAAACAAACAAAAAAAGCACTCTCTTTCTGCATAAAAAGGCTTCAGCATATTAAAAGATATTTAAAGTAAAATTTAAATTGAAATAATCCTTATGCTGCTAAGCTTCAGGGTTGATTTCAAATAATAGTTTTAGAACAGATCAGTCTCACTCTTTGAAAAAAAATCTATATAGTGTCGATTAGTGTACTGACTCATGAAAGAACATTAAAATGCTATTACTTAGATAAGAAACATTCAAGTGATGTTCCTTAAATAAGATTTAGTTGAAAAGTGAGCAGTTCTTCCATTTGGTATGTGTTCTTTGCATCAGCATCTACCAACTAAATAGTTCCATTTAATAATAGTCTGCAGGAATGTTTCCTTTGTTAGGAAGTGGTGTTAGTCTGCTCTAAAAGATTCCAATTAGTATTAGCATCACCTTCCGAAAGGAAGGAAAGGTGTTCAATAAGGGGAAATATTAACTTCACAGGAGGTTTTGTAAGACCCTTAGAAACATATACCTACATACAAGGAAAAGGAGAAGTGGGATCAGCAGTGGATTTTCTACATGATAAAATTCTTAAAAATGAAGTAAAGACAAATACATCAAGTGCGTTTCCAGAAACTAGTGTGAGTAAAACAGGCTCACTTTAGGCTTATGTAAGGAAGAATGGGAGCAAGATGATTGTAACAGTTGAAGGCCAAGATTTTCAATATTCTGCTATGATAATTATGAAGCTTGTTGCTTTGTATTTTACTTTAATTTTAAATTTTTTTTCATTTGGTGAATATAAACCAAACTTTGTGCCCCTCAAAAATATCTGTTTGACTCTAAAGTCAATTTTATAAAGATGAATGAGTCCATGATAATCCCAAAGCACTCAGCATTAACGTGCTTTATGTTTAAATTGCTTTTAATTTGTTATTCTCTGTATTCCTCCTGGAAACTCTGAGTGGGCTGATTTATAATTGACCTGAGATGACTTAACAGGCTTCCTTTGAAGAATCGTAGTGATGTGGAAAAAATGAGGATGAGTTATAACATAAAATAAATTTGGGAATATACAACAGTATCTTGAAAAAGAGTAAAAGGATATTTGAACAGATACAAGAGGCAACATGTTGAGACCCAAGCAGAAATGTCTGCAATTTAGTCTCATGAGATATAAAAAGCTGATTCAAAGTGTGTTATGAAAGTTTAGATGGCACTTTTACACATTCAAGTACCTGTTAGCAAGAGATTTTAAGAACTCTGACTAAGTTAGCAAGCTTATTTAGTAATCTGGTGATCATATTTGATGCTTATTTTGGTAGCTGGAAAAATGAGAGAGCAGGCCCTCACCAAACACCAAATCTGTTGGTACCTTGATCTGGGACTTAGCCTCCAGAACTATGAGAAATAAACTTCTTTTGTTCACAAGCCACCCAGTTTGTGATATATTTGTTATAGCAACCCAAATGGACCAAGGCAGCCCTGACCTCATGTTGCTTAAAACATTTACTTTAGAAAAACTGCAATTGTAAATTCTGTCTCTGACCCTTTGAGATGTAAATCTTATCGCAGCCTCTGGACAGTTTTACAGCTCAGGGATGTCTTTCTCAAGGACCCTTTGAAATATAACCATTAAGAAAGACAGAGTCCCTCACACTCATTCTCTGTGGTAGGGCAGAAACCTACCTCTAACCCATTAGCAAACACAGATGGCCTATTGACATTGACTAAACCTCTCCCCGAGTTGTCCTCCACTACTTTTCCACCAGCTCATGCCAGTATTTAAAAATTCTCCCACGTTTTGTTGAAGCAGAATTGAGGTCCCTCTTCTCTCCTATTGTAATAGTTTTGGATAAAATTGCCTTTGCCTTTTTAATCTGCCTGTTGCAATTTGTTTCTTTGATAACAAGAGCTCTAGAGCCTGTGAGCCACAAGTACTGAGCCCACAGGCTCTAGATCTCATGCATTACCAGCAGAGAAACCTGGGTGTAGCTGTGAGAGAAAGCCCACACAAAGTAGCGAAAAGTCCCATGTGTTGCAACAAAGACCAGTGCAGTCAAAAACAAAGTAAAAATAAATAAATGACTCATTTTCCTAAAAGGGAGAAAGATCATACTGTTCAAACAACCATACCAAATATATATATACGAGCTGGTTAACCTGGATTATTGGTGTGTGTTCTCAATGCCATTTTACGTGTTATTCTGATGGAGAGGCAGAAGGAGATTAAACACACAAAGGAGAGCAGGAGAAGAAAGAACAAGACCACAGTACAGAGACTGGAGTAGGATAGTCAATCCGAATCCAGGAGAAGCAGGAGGTATCCTCCCTAGAGCACCCAGAGGGAGTATGGTCTTACTGATACCTGACTTTGGTACTCTGGCTTCCAGAACTGTGATAGAATTAATTTCTATGGTTTTTCTTTTTTTAATGGTGATTATTTTTAAAGTCTTTATTGTTACAATATTGTTTCTGTTTTATCTTTTGACTTTTTGGCTGCAAAACATGTGTGATCTTGTCTCCCCAATCAGGGATGGAACACTCACCTTTCCTGCATTGAAAGGCCCAGTCTCAACCACTGGACCACCAGGGCAGTCCCAATTTCTATACTTTTAAGGCACCAAGTATGGCAACTTGCTATAGCAGCCCTAAAACATTACTAGAGTTTATCAGAAATCATTGTAAGTGTATCTTTTAAAAGTTGCAATAATTAGACTATTGTAAAAATGTTAATTCCATTCAAAACATTTTGGATGGAGCCCACTCTTTGATTAAAGTAATACCATAACATTACCATATGTTGACAACTGTGCACTGTTTTCATAAGAAAAAGCAGTAGTGAATGAAAGCAATCATATAATTTTTAGTAGAAAATGCAAAGTGTTTTTTTTCTTTTTTCTAAGTACTATTGGTAAAATGATAGAACTGGGATAAGCCACTTAAGCACCTGGTTTTAAGGAGGATGCTGTTTATATAGATAAATTCAGCCAGAACCCTGGAGATACTAATGAAATTCACCAATTTAGGATAAACAGCTTCAGTATGGATTTTTGATAAGAAAACAGCTGCTCATCTAGGGGTAGTAGTAGCTAAAGTCTGAAGGCCATGAGATTTGTCTGTTCTGGAAGATATGATATGCAAGGAACAGATGGTTAGCATAAATAATTCAAAATCACTCTCCAGTCACTTCTTTGGGTAAAAACAATGTGTTGAACTATGTTTACAAGGTTACTTGGAACTTTATGCATACAAACTATTTCTGTCTCCATTCCTAGTTTGCTTTCAGCATGCAATTCCCAAACAAAGCACAAATTTTAATCATTTAAAGATTAGTTCTCTAAAATCAATACAGAAAGAGGCATGATATGCATTATATAAGAACACTATTTGTATATTATATGTCTTCCCTGGTGGCCCAGATGGTAAAGAATCTGCCTGCAGTGTGGGAGACCTTGGTTCGATCCCTGGGTTCAGTAGATATCCTGGAGGAGGGCATGGCAAACCACTCCAGTATTCTTGCCTGGAGAATTCCCATGGACAGAGGAGCCTGAGGAACTACAATCCATGGCGTCACAAAAGAGTTGGCTATGACTGAGCGAGAGTGTCACCCCACTCCAGTTCTCTTGCCTGGAAAATCCCACGGACAGAGGAGCCTGGTAGGCTGCAGTCCATGGGGTTGCTAAGAGTCAGACACGACTGGGCGACTTCACTTTCACTTTTCACTTTCATGCATTGGAGAAGGAAATGGCAACCCACTCCAGTGTCTTGCCAGGAGAATCCCAGGGATGGCAGAGCCTGGTGGACTGCCGTCTATGGGGTCGCACAGAGTCGGACACGTCTGAAGCGACGCAGCAGCAGCAGCAGCAGAGCAACTAAGCACACAGCACACTTTTGTATATTATATGTACAATCACAATTAAATATGTTTAGGTCTTCAGTGTAAATTCTGTTGAGGTTGAAATGATGTTCACTTATACTGTACATATTGGTAAGTGAACATGGAGAACTAAAATCAATGTTTATAACAATCAACAATAAATAACTTGCATAGTACTTCATAAACATTCTTTCTAATCCTTCAACTAATTTTTTTTTAATTTTATATATACAAATCTAAAATCACTCCATTAGTTAAGAAAATAAAATACTAGTCTTAGAGTTTTATAACTCTACTTGATGCTTAAATTTTATGGTAAAGGTTTTACATATATTTTGTTAATTACTCTAATCTTTCTTTCTCTTTCTGAAAATAGACTTCTTTCATTTTACTTAAATTTTTTCTATTTTTATATGTATTAATAATTCTTTTCTCCTATTTCACAGAAGCATATATACCTATACCTGTGTTTATCCAAGGGCTTCCCTGCTGGTGCAGAGGTTAAAGTGTCTGCCTGCAATGTGGGAGACCTGGGTTCGATCACTGGGTCGGGAAGATCCCCTCGAGAAAGAAATGGTAACCCATTCCAGTATTCTTGCCTGGAGAATACCATGGACAGAGGAGCTTGGTGGGCTACAGTTCACGGGTCACGAAGAGTTGGACACGACTGAGCAACTTCACTTATCACAAGTCTTATAACATGATTCATAATCTCCTTTCTTTTGGTTGACTAACATTTCCCTCTTCATTGTTTCAACCTTTTTGGTATGAAGATGAGCTTCATGAATTTTCTAAACAAATGTTTACCAGACTCTGTATTCTCCTCAATCCTCTACTCCTCTTTTCATAATGGAAGTTCTTGAAAAAATGTATTTGTTTTTCTCTATTTTCTTTCCACGAGCTTTCCACATTAAGCTCATGTTTGGCTACACATCACTAATACCTATGTATTTGGCAACTGTTTTCAGTCTAAAATGCTTCATATCAGTAACTATTGTGGACAGTGGCCAGGAAGAGTCAAGAGTGAGTTTTCTGCTCTAGATCCTATGGAGGCTTTCAGATCTCCTCTGGCAAGTCTTGAGTACCATTCTCTAACCAAGATTTATAAGTGTTACAGTTTCTAACCCTATAAAGAAGACATCACCATCAATCACTAATATATTATTCTGACCCTGGCTTCAGAGTTTCAGTCATGCTTTCTTGAATAGCAGATTCTATGTCTTGAAGACCACTACATTTCTACTCACCTCCAATGGTGCTCTGTCCTGTGCAATCAGCCTGCCATCTTAGTCAGATATGGCTCCAGGTGAGGCATATAAAGCTAGCCTTCTTACGTGGTATACATCAAAAATCAAATTACTTCCCCAACACCACATAGCTATTCAGCTACTGTGAGATTTAAAAACTTTCTGGGTGATTTACATGAGCTTTGATAGAATCTGGGAACTATTGCACACAGATCTTTCCTCCCAAAATATTTAAACATGTATCTGTATTCCATCTTTTTGGTTTATTTTTGTTTCATTGCTTAGTCATATCTGACTCTCTGCAATCACCATGGACTGTAACCTGCCAGGTTCCTCCTTCCAGGGGATATCCCAAGCAAGAATATTGGAGTGGGTTGTTGTTTCCTTCTCCAGGGATCTTCCCGACCAAAGGATCGAACGCGAGTCTCCTACACTGGCAGGTGGATTCTTTACCATTGAGCCACCAGGGAAGTTGTCATTTGTTTTCCATAGTCAACATTTATAACAAAAGTTTCCTGAGTCAGAAATTCAACATAGAAGCACACATCTATGTATTGATATTGAACTACTGAAAGAAAGCTATAGATGACCATCAATAGGGAATTAGGTACTTCAGCTTTTATTGCTTCCTGTACCCACAGTGGTTGGTTACATTAAACAATAGTTCAATTTTTGTTTGTTTATTTATATTCTGGAGATGTGTAACATTTAGGAGAATTTTTAGAAAACACTTTTACTTTGTATTTCAGAATCTAATAATTAAATTTAAGCCATCAGTCATCCTAGGGCAATGCTTAACCCACTGAAAGAAACCATACTATGAATGGAGTCTAATTATCCACTAGGAAAATGTCAAGGGCACTCTTAACCATGCAATTTCTCTTGCAAACAAACACAAGCAGGGTTAGGCCTAGAACTGACCCATTATTATAATTAACAGAATTATAAATTGTACAATAGCAAACAGGCATATTGCTGCCACTATTATGCATCTGTTTTGATCTCTCTTCTTCCATTATCCCTGGGGGTATGATGAAATTAAGTATCCAGAAATGTTACCTTATTCACCATAAAGGCTAACACTGAGCAAGAAGAAGACAAAAGCCCCAGGCCTGGTAAACCAGTACATTTCAGTCCAATTTTATACCCTTTGACTGTAGTGACTAGAACAGAATCATGCACATGGCACAAGTCAGAACTATAAAGTTCCCATCCATCCATCCATCCATCCATCCATCCATCCATCCATTACTTTTTTTTCTGTGACATTGGAAAAAACATTATTCTTTCTCTCATAGGCTAATCTGGTAGGATAAAATTCTGATGCCGTTGGTGTGTATATGTATGTGTTGGTAGTCATCTTTATCACCAACTTGGGGAAAACTGTCCAAGATGAAAGTCATAACAAATAAAAGACGAGATAATAAAGTGGTAGATCCCTGATGATTGCAATCTGCTCCTCTGCTCTAGGTTCTTTTGCTAAAAATGAAAATCTAGCCATATTTCTTCCCCACTCCTATTTTAAAGTGACTTCATTTAAGGCAAAATGCAGTATTATTAACATTAAAAATAAACATTCAGTTTTGCTTCAAGATGGTGGAGTGGAAGGATATGTGCTCATCTCCTCCTACGAGAGCACCAAAATTGCAACTAGATGTTGAAAACCATTGACAGGAGGATGCTGGAACCCACCAAAGAAAGATACCCCACATCCAAAGACAAAGAAGAAGCTGCAGGAGGATGGTAAGAGGGGCATAATCAGGATTAAATCAAATCCTATATCCACTGTGTGGGTGACCCATGCACAGGAGGAAAAAAAATATCAAAAAGCTCTTCCACTGCTGTGGAGTTTCTGAACCACACCTCAGTCTTCCCAGACTGCAGATCTGACAAAGTAACTGGGAATCCCTAGGGAAGCTGGCTTTAAGAGCTAGTGATTTGATTATAAGACTCTCAGAGGACTGGGGGAAACAGCTCTAAGTCTTGGAGGACACAAACAAAATATTGCATGCACCAAGACCCAGAATAAAGGAGCAGTGACCCCTACAGGAGACTGAATCAGAACTAACTGCTAGTGTTAGAGGGTCTACTGTGGAAGCATGGGTCAGCAGGAGCTCACTGCAGGGACAGGGGCACTGGAAAGTCACTCATAGCATAAATTCTCTAGGAGTTGGTCATTAACCCTATCATAGAGCCTGTAGATATCAGGGCTGGATTGCTTCAGGTGAAAAACTACCAGGGAGAGAGCATAACCCCACCAACCAGGAGATAATTGGATTAAAGCTTTACTGAGTAAAACCTAGCCACAATGGTATTTTCATTCACCTAGAACCAGACATCCTGGAATGTGAAGTCAAGTGGGCCTTAGAAAGCATCACTAAAAACAAAGCTAGTGGAGATGATGGAATTCCAGGTGAGCTCTTTCAAATCCTAAAAGGTGATGCTGTGAAAGTGCTGCTCTCAATATACCAGCAAATTTGGAAAGCTCAGCAGTGGCCACAGGATTGGAAAATGTCACTTTTCATTCCAATCCCAAAAAAGGCAATGCCAAAGAATGCTCAAACTACCACACATTTGCACTCATCTCACATGCTAGTAAAGTAATGCTCAAAATTCTCCAAGTCAGGCTTCAGCAATACATGAACCCTGAACTTCCAGATGTTCAAGCTGGTTTTAGAAAAGGCAGAAGAAACAGAGATCAAATTGTCAACATTGGCTGGATCATCGAAAAAGCAAGAGAGTTCCAGAAAAGCATCTACTTCTGCTTTATTTACTATGCTAAAGCTTTTGACTCTGTGGATCAAAACAAACTGGAAAATTCTTCAACAGATGGGAACAACTGACCACCTGACCTGCCTCCTAAGAAATCTGTATACAGGTCAAGAAGCAAAAGTTAGAATTGGACATGGAACTACAGACTGGTTCCAAATAAGTAAAGGAGTACGTCAAGGCTGTATATTGTCACCCTGCTTATTGAATTTATATGTAGTGTACCTCATGCAAAATGCCAAACTGGATGAAGCACAAGCTGGAATGAAGATTGCAGGGAGAAATATCAATAACCTCAGATATGCAGATGACACCACCCTTATGGCAGAAAGTGAAGAACTAAAAAGCCTCTTGATGAAAGTGAAAGAGGAGAGTGAAAAAGTTGGCTTAAAGCTCAACATTCAGAAAACTAAGATCATGGCATTTGGTCCCATCACTTCACGACAAATAGATGGTGAAACAGTGGAAATAGTGACCAACTTTATTTTTCTTGGGCTCCAAAATCACTGCAGATGGTGACTGCAACCATGATATTAAAAGATATTTGCTCCTTGGAAGAGAAGCTATGAACAACCTAGACAGCATATTAAAAAGCAGAGACATTACTTCACCAGCAAAAGTCCATCTAGTCAAAGCTATGGTTTTTCCAGTAGTCATGTATTGATGTGAGAGTTGGACTATAAAGAAAGCTGAGACTGAAGAATGATGCTTTTGAACTGTGGTGTTGGACAGGACTCTTGAGAGTCCCTTGGACTGCAAGGAGATCCAACCAGTCAATCCTAAAGGAAATCAGTCCTGAATATTCATTGGAAGGACTGAGAATAAAGCTAAAGCTCCAATACTTTGGTCACCTGTTTTGAAGAACTGACTTATTTAAAAAGACTCTGATGCTAGGAAAGACTGAAGGTGGGAGGAGAAGGGTATGACAGAGGATGAGATGGTTGGATGGCATCACCAACACGATGGACATGAGTTTGAGTAAGCTCCAGGAGTTGGTGATGGACAAGGAAGCCTGGTGTGCTTCAATATATGAGGTTGCAAAGAGTCAGACGCCACTGAGCAACTGAACTGAACTGAACTGAACTGAGCAAGACCCTACCCACCCAAGCAAGACCCAGTTTTTCCCGTTGCCTGTCCCCCCATCAGGAATCTCACCCAACCCTCTTACCCTTAATCATCACAGGGCAGACAGAAGGAGCAAGAAGCAGCACAGCCTCATAATGGCTGTACAAAAATCATATTACAAAAAGGTAATCATGATGAAAAAGCCAAAAGTTATGTAACAAAGGGACAAGATAAATCCCTAGAAAAACAACTAAATGAAGCAACCTTCCAGAAAAAGAATTCAGAATAATGATAGTGCAGATGATCCAGAATCTCAGGGGAAAGAATGGAGGCAAAGATTGAGAAGATCCAAGAAATGGACTGTGTAAGTCCATGGAATTCTCATGGCCAGAATGCTGGAGTGGGTAGCCTTTTCAGTCTCCAGGGCATCTTCCCAACCTGGGAATCAAACTCATGTCTCCCACATTGAAGGCAGATTCTTTACCAGCTGAGCCACAAGGGAAGCCCAAGAATCCTGGAGTGGGTACCCTATCCCTTCTCCAACAGATCTTCCCAATCCAGGAAATAAACGAGGTTCTCCTGCATTGCAGGTAGATTCTTTACCAACTGAGCTATCAAAGAAGACCCTAAGAAATGTTTACCAAAGACCTATTAGAACTAAAGAGCAAACAGAGATGAATAATGCACTAGTAGGAATCAACATCAGAATAACTGAGGGAGAAGAACAAATAAATGACCTGGGGGGCAGAATGGTGGAAGTCACTGCCACAGAACAGAATACAGAAAAAAGAATGAAAGGAAATGAAGACAGCCTAAGAGACCTTGAGGCAACATTAAACACACCAACATTTGCATTATAGAGGTCCCAGGAGAAGGGAGAGAGAAAGGACCTTAGAAAATATTTGAAGAGATAATAGCTGAAAACTTCCCTAACATGGGAAAGGAAGTAGTCAGCCAAGTCCAGAGTCACAGAAGCACAGAGTCCCAGGCAGAATAAACCCAAGGAGGAACACACTGAGACACATAGTAATTAAACTGACAAAAATTAAAGACAGAGATAAAATATTAAAAGCAATGAGGGAAAAGTGACAACATACACAGGAACTCCAATCAGGCTATCAGCTGATTTCTCAGACATTACTTTGCCGACTAAAGTCCGTCTAGACAAGGCTATGGTTTTTCCTGTGGTCATGTATGGATGTGAGTTGGACTGTGAAAAGGCTGAGCACCAAAGAATTGATGCTTTTGAACCGTGATGTTGGAGAAGACTCTTGAGAGTCCCTTGGACTGCAAGGAGATCCAACCAGTCCATTCTGAAGGAGATCAGTCCTGGGTGTTGTTTGGAAGGAATGATGCTAAAGCTGAAACTGCAGTACTTCGGCCACCTCATGCAAAGAGTTGACTCACTGGAAAAGACTCTGATGCTGGGAGGGATTGGGGGCAGGAGGCAAGGGGATCAACAGAGAATGAGATGGCTGGATGATATCACTGACTCAGTGGACGTGAATCTGAGTGAACTCTGGGAATTGGTGATGGACAGGGAGGCCTGGCGTGCTGCTATTCATGGGGTCGCAAAGAGTCAGACACGACTGAGTGACTGAACTGAACTGAACTGGAAACATACATGGCTTAAATGTACCAAACAAAAGACATAGACTGGCCGGGTGGATAACAACTTGCATGTATGCACTTCCACTTAACATATCACTTTGCTTGACCTGCTCAAATTGCATGTAATTATATTGTTAAGTTAATCATGTTCCTAATGTGGTTTGCAAGTATAATTATCTCTTATTTTTGTCTGGCTATTGATTGTGAAAACTGATAAACATCTTTTACTAGCATGACTACACAACTGCTATTCACTTAATACCATTGTATCATGATTGGCCAACAGAAAAATAATAGAACTCTTCATCACCAAAATTAAGACCTAATAGAAGAACTTGTACCCATGTTTTAAAATCCAAATGCATATCAGAATTTTCTTGAAATATTTTGAAAAATACAAATGCTTAGGGTATTGCTTTTTTTTCTCCAGAGCACCAGATACATTTCCAATGAGGATTCATGTTAAAAACAACTGGACTATATGATGATCTTTTACTTTTATCTAGTTTGTTTCACTTTTTCTATTTCATATTCAGTGCTCCCATTTCATTTAGTTTCTGCTGCTGCTGCTGCTGCTGCTAAGTCGCTTCAGTTGTGTCTGATTCTGTGTGACCCCATAGACGGCAGCCCACCAGCTCCACTGTCCCTGGGATTCTCCAGGCAAGAACACTGGAGTGGGTTATGTTCTCACATTTCTCCCTCTTGTTTTTGATATTCTTTCTCAAGCCTTTATAAAGTGTAGTAGGAAAGCTTTTGTGTACATATATAAATAAAGGCAATGGTACCCCACTCCAGTACTCTTGCCTGGAAAATCCCATGGACAGAGGAGCCTGGAGGGCTGCAGTCCATGGGGTCACTAGGAGTCAGACACGACTGAACAACTTCACTTTCACTTTTCACTGTCATGCATTGGAGAAGGAAATGGCAACCCACTCTAGTGTTCTTGCCTGGAGAATCCCAGGGATGGGGGAGACTAGTGGGCTGCCGTCTATGGGGTCACACAGAGTCAGACATGACTGAAGTGACTTAGCAGCAGCAGCATAAATATGTATAATATACATTTTTAAAACATGAATTTTTGCATAACTAAAATTATGACATTTTGATTCCACTTGTTTGACTTAGTAAGACTAGAGTGCTAGATTTCTAATGAAAAATAGGTATGCAGCAAAGGTTTACTGTATAACAAAGGGAACTATAGTCAATATCTTAGAATAACTTGCTGTTATTGCTGCGCACCAGAAACATTGTGAGTCAACTATATCTCAATTTTATATATATATATATATATATATATATTTAAGAAATAATCTTTCATCCTGTGACAAATTAAAATGCCAGTCTCATTTCTACCTTTTACCCTCTATCTTGTATCTTGGCAGTCCCTGGCCATGACTGGCAGATCCCTGGCAAAGTTGTACTTATCCTTTTAGATTTGGCTAAAGCGTTCTCTTCCCGAGAAGCTCTTTCTTACTGCTTCTCATCAGTATATCACACTTTATTTTTCTTCTTTGCAACAATACCACCCCCAGGCCTACCTGTGTCCTATTTATATTGGCATCAGCTGTTAAAATCTCTCTTCTCAGACATATTTTGTGCTGTGTAAGGACACAGTCATCATTATTTTATATCTCTTCTGCCTATTAAATACTTATTCCTCAATAAACAATTACTATGTGTGATCACGCCCTAGTGGCTCAGTGCTTTTTGCCTGGTTCCAAATACTACTTCTCCATCATGAGACAGATTTGACTCGGGATGAGTTAGAACTGGACTGAAATAGAATAGGTGGAATATGACCTCAGGCATCACAGGGCTTATGTTTTTGTCTCTCCCTAGAGACGGCACAGTGCAGGAGTAGGGAACAAGTGTCAAATCACCTCCCTAGGCATTTGGACTTTCAAGAAACATTTACTTTTATATCTGGGTTTTAGCAAATTAACTATGACTGCTGAGATACTGACATAGTTCCCACACCTAAATACCTACACATTTTGATCAATTAGTCATTGGACAATGGAAGAAAGGGTGATTAACTATGAGAGCAATTTACCCAGCAAACAGCACCAACTTACAAAAGGCATTCAGAGAGTGACTATGCTTAGGCATTGTCATGGTAAATGTGGTAGCTGCAATTTTTACAGGTCATCTTCCTATGGGCTTAATTATTCTCAAGAAATGTGTCATTGTATTGATTTGCATTCATTCTCCTTCAGTTTTGCACTGGGATCATCTCTGTAAAATTCCATTACTCAAATTTATGTATGATTTTCTCTCACTAAAATTATTATTAGACATGCCTAGGCTTTATTGTAGATGTAAGATGAAGTTATAACTCTCATGCTATACAAAGATATAATGCTTTTAAGTGCAATACAATTCATTAAAGGGAATATAGATTTATTCAAGAATGATTTTCTTTTAAAATCTGCGTTTCATTCTCTAAAAGAATATGGGTGGAGTTAGCATGAAAAGAGAACAAAGAACATTTTTAAAAGACATGTGTTACAAATGCATTTCTCTCTCTTTTTTTTTTAAATCTATTTCTTATATTTTCAACTAACTGGATTCCTCTGCTTCTCTCCACCCTGTTGGGAAGGATTTTCACATCCTAGAATGTTATCATCAAAGCTAGCTTGAAATTTTAAAATGCTGAGAAGTTCAAGCATTGTTTTAAAGACTGTTGAACAGATGTAGTTTCTCCTAAGAGACTTTCTTGATGGTAAATATCTTGTATTTCATCTGAGAACTTCAAAATATAAGTATGCATTTTAGCAGAAAGACATCAGGAAAGAAAAAAAAAAAAATCAAGCATGGAGAATAAGGACATGTTGGCATTTTATCTGTGGCTTTGCTTACTGCACAGTTTGAAGTATACACTTCAAAATGAAACACTGGTGAATATTTTTCACAGATATAAGAATACCCAATCAGAAGTGGCATAATATATCAAAATTGGCATGTGAAATATACACTTGGGCTTCAGGGAAAATTCAAATATTGGATGGGTAGGATATACTATTTGATTTATAATATATTGATATAACTGAGAGACCCACAAGAGACTGACCCATACTTGCCTGTGAGTGTCCAGGAGTCACTGGTGTAGGCATGGGTCAGGGTGGCTTGCTGCAAGATTGGAGGAACTGAGTGTAGTAGTGCATGCATGGGACTTCATTACTTCCACCATAGTTGGTCTCAGGTCAAATAACGGGGAGGGAACATAGAAACAGAAAATTGGATTAAACAGAAAATTGGATTAAAGACTACTGAGCATGGCCCCTCACATCAGAGCAAGACCCAGTTTCCCCTTCAGTCAGTCTCTAACATCAGGAAGGTTCCTCTAACATCTCTAACATCAGGAAGATAAACTGCTTATCCCTCTCCATCAGAGGGCAGACAGACTGAAAACTATAATCACAGAAAACTAGCCAATCTAATCATATGGACCTTGTCTAACTCAGTGAAATTATGAGTCATGCCGTGTAGGGCCACACAAGATGGATGGGTCATGGTGAATAGTTCTGACAAAACATGGTCCACTGGAGAAGGAAATGCAAACCACTTCAGTATTCTTGCTTTGAGAACCCCATAAACAGTATGGAAAGAAGAAAGATAGGAAGGACACTGAAAGATGAACTCCCTAGAATGGAGCGTGCTTAATATGCTACTGGAGATCAGTGAGGAAATAACTCCAGAAAGAATGAAGAGATGGAGCCAAAGCAAAAAACAAAATCCAGTTGTGAACATGATTGGTAATGGAAGCAAACTCCATGCCGTAAGAGCAATATGGCATAGGAAACTAGAATGTTAGGTCCTTGAATCAAGGCAGATTGGAAGTGGTCAAACAGGAGATGGCAAGAATAAACATTTTAGGAATCAGCGAACTAAAATGGACTAGAAACAGATGAATTTAACTCAGATGACCATTATATCTACTACTATGGGCAAGAATCCCTTAGAAGAAATGGAGTAGTCATCATAGTCAACAAAACAGTCTGAAATTCAGTGCTTAGATGCAGTCTCAAAATGACAGAATGATCTCTGTTCATTTTCAAGGCAAACCATTCAGTATCACAGTAATCCAAGTCTATGCCCCAACCACTAATGCTGAAGAAGCTTAAGTTGAATGATTCTATGAAGATCTAAAAACCTTCTAGAACTAACACACAAAACAGATGTCCTTTTCATTATAGGGGAATGGAATGCAAAAGCAGGAGTCAAGAAATACCTGGAGTAACAGGCAAATTTGGCCTTGGAGTATGAACCAGGGTAAAGGCTAACAGAGTTTTGCCAAGAGAACCAACTGGTCATAGCAAACGCACTCTTCCAAAAACACAAGAGAAGACTTTACACATGGACATCACCAGATGGTCAATACCAAATAAGATTGATATATTCTTTGCAGCCAAAGATGGAGAAGCTCTAAACAGTCAGCAAAAACAAGGCTGACTGTGGCTCAGACCATGAACCCCTTATTGCCAAACTCAGACTTAAATTGAAGAAAGTAGGGAAACACATCAGACCATTCAGGTACGACCTAAATCAAATCCCTTATGATTATACACTGGAAGTGACAAATAGATTAAAGGAATTAGATATGATAAACAGAGTGCCTGAAGAACTAAGGATGGAGGTTTGTGACACTATATAGGAGGCAGTGATCAAGACCATACCCAAGAAAAAGAAATACAAAAATGAAACACAATTGTCTGAGGAGGCCTTACAAATAGCTGAGAAAAGAAGAGAAGTGAAAGGCAAAGGAGAAAAGGAAAGGTATATCCATTTGAATGCAGAGTTCCAAAGAATAGCAAGGAGAGATAAGAAGGCCTTCCTCAGTGATCAAATCAAAGAAATAGAGGAAAAGAATAGAATGGGAATGATTAGAGATCACTTAAAGACAATTAGAGATACCAAGGGGAAATTTCATGCAAAGATGGGCACAATAAAGGACAGAAGTGGTATGGACCTAACAGAAGCAGATGATATTAAGAAGAGATAGCAAGAATACACAGAACTATACAAAAAGATCTTCATGACCCAGATAATCACAACGGTGTGATCACTCACCTATAGCCAGAAACCTGGAATGAGAAGTCAATTGGGCCTTAGGAAGCATCTCTATGAACAAAGCCAGTGGAAGTAATGGAATTTCAATTGACCTATTTCAAATCCTAAAAGATAATGTTGTGAAAGTGCTGCACTCAATATGCCAGCAAATTTGGAAAACTCAGCAGTGGCCACAGGACTGGAAAAGGTCAATTTTCATTCCAATCCCAGTGAAAGGAAATGACAAAGAATGCTCAAACTACTGCACAGTTGCACTCATCTCACATGCTAGCAAGTAATGCTCAAAATTCTCCAAGTCAGGCTGCAACAGTACGTGAACCATGAACTTCCAGATGTTCAAGCTAGATTTAGAAAAGGCAGAGAAAACAATGATCAAATTGCCAACATCCACCGGATCATTGAAAAAGCAGGAGCGTTCCAGAAAAAAACATCTACTTCTGCTTTATTGACTATGCCAAAGCCTTTGTCTGTGTGGATCACAACAAATTGTGAAAAATTCTTCAAGAAATGGGAATACCAGACCATCTGACCTGTCTCCTGAGAAATCTGTGTGCAGGTCAGGAAGCAACAGTTAGAACTGGACATGAAACAACAGACTGGTTCCACATCAGGAAAGGAATATGTCAAGGCTGTATATTGTCACCCTGCTTATTTAACTTATATGCAGAGTACATCATGAGAAATGCTGGAATCATAACTACTGGGAGAAATATCAATAAACTCAGATATGCAGGTGACACCACCCTTATGGGAGAAAGCAAAGAAGAACTAAAGAGCCACTTGATGAAAGTGAAAGAGGAGAGTGAAAAAGTTGGCTTTAAATTCAACACTCAGAAAACTAAGATCATAGCATGCAGTCCCATCACTTCATGACAAATAGATGGTGAAACAGTGGAAACAGTGAGAGACTTTCTGTTTTGGGTCTCCAAAATCACTGCAGATGGTGACTGCATCCATGAAATTAAAAGACCCTTACTCCTTGAGATAAAAGTTATGGCCAAGCTAGACAACATATAAAAAGCAGAGACATTATTTTGCCAACAAAGGTCCATCTAGTCAAAGCTATGGTTTTTCCAGTAGTCATGTATGGATATGAGAGTTGGACTATAATGAAAGCTGAGCACTCAAGAATGGATGCTTTTGAACTGTGGTTTTAGGGGAAGTCTATTGACAGTCCCTTGGACTGCAAGGAGATCCATCCAGTCAGTACTAAAGGAAATCAGTCCTGAATAATCATGGGAAGGACTGATGCTGAAGCTGAAACTTCAATACTTTGACCACTTGATGTGAAGAGCTAACTCATTTGAAAAGACCCAGATGCTGGGAAAGATTGAAGGTGGAGGAGAAGGGGATGAGATAATTGGATGACATCATGGACTCCAAGGACCTGAGTTTGAGTAAACTTCAGTTTGGTGATGGACAGGGAGGCCTGGAGTGCTGCTGTTCATGGGCTTGCAAAGAGTCAGACATGACTGAGCAACTGAAATGAGCTGAATTGATATAATTGATTTCTAATATACTGATCTACTTTGAAAGGTTGTGATGCTATGAGGATATTTCAGAGTCTCTCTGCTCAACAACCCAAAATACTATCTATCTCATAGCTTCCGTTTTTCCTTGTATTAATTTATATGCTATGAGTACAATATATAATCTCAAAACTCAAAGAGTCTATATTTAGAATAACAAGTAACCTACCTTAAGAATGAAAATAACTATCAGTTCTTGGATATTAAGCATGGATAGTTTCAGTCTACTTGCTTTCCTTCTCGAACACTGATGCAGTCAAAGCCGGTGGATCCACAGTTTTCATAGAAGTGTGATAGACTTAATGAATATTCACCTATTGTTGGTAACATTTTTGCCTTGTCCTTCCCTGTAGATGAATATTACATTCCTACCCTATTTAAATTCAGAGTTGGTCATATAACTTCCTTTGGCCAGTAAACTGTAAATCTACAGGATACACGTTTCTGAGCAGAAGCTTTAGAAGCCAAAATCTGCTCATCTATCGTTTCTCTGCCTGAAATGACTATGGGAAATGTTCCCATGTTCAAGTGAAAGACTGTTCTGTCAGCCTGGATCTCTGATGAGCAAGGGACAGAGGGCAGCTGACTTGCAGTACACATACAGGGCAAAGGCTAAATCAATGTATGTCACTGTAGAACTCTAAGCTTCTGAGGTCATTTGTTAGCTCGTCCATCCTGGCTGATATAAACAGCTAGAGTTGGTAAAAGATTATTCTGGGCATTGTGTATTTGCAGAAGCAGGCTAGATGTTTCCCCATGTCACTAAATGGGGAGAAAAAATGATACGGTCAAAGTAGGGGTATAGTTACATATGAACCGAAGGAAAACCATTTTAAAAAGCCAGGTGAAAGCTTATTACAATTCCAAACACATTTAGCAGCAGGCCTGCAGCCAAGAGAAAGATATATCCTTTCCCTTCAATTTCTATACATTGAACTTCATGACCTTTTGCTTCCAAACCCAGAAAGTGTTAGTCACTCGATCATGTCAAACTTGTTGCAACCCCATAACTGAAGCCCCCAGGCTCCTCTGTACATAGAATTCTCCAGGTAAGAATACTGGAGTGGGTTGCCACTTCCTTCTCCAGGGACTCTTCCTGACCTGGAATTGAATGCAGGTTTCATGCATTGTAAAGCAGATTCTAAACGAAAGGTAATATTCTAGTGATATCACATACTTCTTCTATTATGAGTTACATAAGCCTTAAGGACTTACAGAAGAGTGAAATGCTAACACAGTATTTTCATGTATGAAAACTTTAAGACAAACTAATTAGATAATTGCCTAGTACAGAACAATCAGATAGGGGAAAGCATTAAGCTAAAAAGATATCCTAACATACCTAGAAGGGTAAATTTACCCATTGACCATGGCAAGACTATCCATAGCCTAAAATAATCTTGCAAGTGAGCAGTTTTTGAATTAGGCCTAAATTAGGGCTCACTGCCTTACTCAGTGAGAAACACAGAAATCATGGAATGTTATTTCAGGTGTAAAAGGCTATGAAAATTATTAAAATCAATATGGAACTCTTCACAAATTCCAGGAAAACCTTAGTATGGTTTATGACAAGATTCTGCTGCTTGCCCTGCTAAAAAGGAAACAGACTACCAATGTGTGTGTGCATGTTAAATTGCTTCAGTCATGTCCAACTTTTTGCAACCCTGTGGCTCCTCTGTCAATGGGATTCTCTGGGCAAAAATACTGGAGTGGACTGCTATGCTCTCCTCTAGGGATATTCCTGGCCCAGAGATTGAACCTGCATCTTTATGTCTCCTGCATTGGCAAGTGGGCTCTTTACTGCTAGTGCCATCTGGGAAGCCCACGGTTAATAACAAATCGTGAAAGACTGTGATGTAATCACAATCCGAAAAGAGCTCAATGCAACAATGGCAGAAATAGATTAAAAAAATTAAATATAGCATTTATTTCAAAAATGCGTGTGGGGGTGGGGAGGAGAGAGGACCTAATTTGCCAGCAAGTTATTCAAAAATACTTGGAAAATCTTGCTCACAATTCAATGTTTATGAACAGTATGACATAGTTTCCAAAAAAATTAATGTATTCTCAGTCTGCATTATGTCTGCAATAAAGGAGTCATTTATTTTCTTTTATTTAACATTAATAAAACCACAATTACCAAACTGTGTTCTATTCATTCTGAATTCCATTGACAAACCACAATTGCCCCTAAAGGATTATAAGAATAGTTAATGGTTCAAAAATAAAGAATAATCTAAGAGAGAGGGAATATTAAATTTGCTAGTACAATACATAAGAGAGATGGAATAGTTTGCAAACACCTGAAGCCTTCTCTGTGGAAGAGGAAATGGACGTTTGTACCAGCACAGAGAGGGTTACAAAGCACAGTTAAAGTGACATATGCTTAGCACACAGCAACAGCATGCTACTTTTACAGAAACATGAGGAATAAGTAGAATTTTAAAATAAATGAGTCATCTTATAATTAGAGCCATTCAAACTCATACTCTTCAGCTTCATGATGCACTGAATTCCTTACCACTGGAAGATAACGTTAAATAATTGACACTAAGTTTAACGGCTTCCCTGGTGGCTCAGATGGTAAAGAATCTGCCTGCAGTGCGTGAAACCCAGGTTCAATCCTTGTGTTGGGAAGATGTCCTCGAGAAGGGAATGGCTACCCATGCTAGCATTGTTGCCTGGAGAATTCATGGATGGAGAAACCTGGAAAAAGTTTGACAAACTGACCACTAAAAGACCCATCGGTTTTAAAAGGCTGAGGCATGTCTCTACACCCCAATGGTGTTTGTGGACATTTATCTTGTTATTCTATGTGTGTTATCTTTCACAGCCAGTGTGACACATTTGGTCAACCTTCCTGGGATGATAATTGTTCAGAATTCACACAGCACAGTTACCTGACAATCTGACATAACACCACACATTTGTTTTCCTGCCAATTAACTTCAAGATCTTTCCACTAACACTTTGTCAGCTCCTTAAATGATGCAGTGACTTTTGCCAATAGAAGGGTGATTTTTTCTTCACAGCTAGCTGTTAAGATCATACTAGCAAGATAACAAAAATTAAATGAGACTCTCAGTGACAGGCCATTTAGCCGCATGGCAGATGCTACATGCATGCTATAGGTGTCACTATCAAAGAGTGGAGTAGGTTGAAGGGATTGGTTAAATAAAAAAAAATATACATTTTGTAAACAGATTGATAAGTCTTATGAGCTATCTGGCTATGCTCTACAAAATGTGCAGTTATCAATGTACAAAGAATCTTGAATTATCATAATATAATGAAAAGTAATTTTTATAAAAAGTCAGAGATACAGAAATACTACTGTTAGCATGACAGCCTAGATTACCACATTTAAAATTAGACTCTTGTTGAAATATAGCTAACAAATACTAACAGTGAGTGAAAGTATCCAGTAAGGAGTTCAACTCCCTCTAAATAGAATTATTATCTGTTTTGGCTCTAGAGTTTCCCATCATTCTATAACGAAATAAGCAAATGATAATATATATAATTCACTGTCAGCATGTAGAAGAATCTAAGACCAGTAGTCATGTACGGATGTGAGAGTTGGACTGTGAAAAGGCTAAGCACCGAAGAATTGATGCTTTTGAACTGTGGTGTTGGAGAAGACTCTTGAGAGTCTTTTGGACTGCAAGGAGATCCAATCAGTCCATTCTGAAGGAGAAAACAGCCCTGGGATTTCTTTGGAAGGACTGATGCTAAAGCTGAAACTCCAGTACTTGGGCCACCTCATGCGAAGAGTTGACTCACTGGAAAAGACTCTGATGCTGGGAGGGGTTGGGGGCAGGAGGAGAAGGGGACGACCGAGGATGAGATGGCTGGATGGCATCACTGAATCAATGGACATGAGTCTGAGTGAACTCCGGGAGATGGCGATGGACAGGGAGGCCTGATGTGCTGTGATTCACGGGGTCGCAAAGAGTCAGACACGACTGAGCGACTAAACTGAGCCGAACTGAAGACATACGAAATTAGTTATCAGTATCATATTTCATGCAAATATACATAACACACATTGCCAATGTCACTTCATGTGTCTATGTATTGTCTACAAATGTATTCATTTTACTACAAGCCATATCTATAGCAAGCCACTAAGTTAAAATAGGGATTCCCTGTTGGCTCAGACAGTGAAGAGCCTGCCTGCAATGTGGGATACTGGAGTTTGATCTCTGGGTCAGAAAGATACCCTGGAGAAGAAAATGGCAACCCTAGTATTCTTGCCTGGAAAATCCCATGAACGAAAAAAGTCTGGTGGGCTACAGTCCATAGGGTCACAAAGAGTCAGACACAACTGAGCAACTTCACTTTCACTTCACTTTCAAGTTAAAATAAGCTATGACATACAGGTGAGGAATTTCCTTATGTAATAAGAGTACTTGTTCTTGAAATAGTTTGGTATACAAAACAAGAATCATGTATTTCTGTCTGAGCTTAAATTCTTTTTTTTTTTTTTTAATTTTTGCATGGCTTTTGAGATTTTATTTCCCTGACCAGGGATCAACCTGTGACCCCTGCAGTGGAAGAGCAAAGTCCTAACCACTGGACTCCAGGAAATTCCCTGAACTTGAATTCTTGATTTACCACAAAGTAGGTACATTGGAAAAGTGACGTAAGCATGTGTTAGGCCTGGCTTTCCTATCTGTAATATGAAAACAAAAATTCAATTATATTAGTAATTTGTAGGATTACTTCAGGGAGAAGGCAATGGCACCCCACTCTAGTACTCTTGCCTGGAAAATACCATGGATGGAGGAGCCTGGTGGGCTGCATTCCATGGGGTCTCTAAGAGTTGGACATGACTGAGCGACCTCATTTCACTTTTCACTTTCATGCATTGGAGAAGGAAATGGCAACCCACTCCAGTGTTCTTGCCTGGAGAATCCCAGGGACGGGGAGCCTGGTGGGCTGCCACCTATGGGGTCACACAGAGTCAGACACAACTGAAGTGACTTAGCAGCAGCAGCAGCAGCAGGATTACTTTAAATAATAAAGGGAATAAGGTCTAAACTATATCTAATTGGTCCATATACTTTCTTTGAAATCCATCAAATAATGAACTTGGAAAATATAGCAAATATTTATCACGATTTCTTGGAGGAAGTGGTCAGACTTAATGTCTCATAATGCTTATTTAACTTATATGCAGAGTACATCATGAGAAACCCTGAACTGGAGGAAACACAAGCTAGAATCAAGATTGCTGGGAGAAATATCAATAACTTCAGATATGCAGATGACACCACCCTCATGGCAGAAAGTGAAGAGGAACTAAAAAGCCTCTTGATGACAGTGAAAGTGGAGAGTGAAAAAGTTGGCTTAAAGCTCAACATTTAGAAAACGAAGATCATGGCATCTGGTCCCATCACTTCATGGGAAATAGATGGGGAAACAGTGGAAACAGTGTCAGACTTTATTTTGGGGGGCTCCAAAATCACTGCAGATGGTGACTGCAGCCATAAAATTAGAAGACACTTACTCCTTGGAAGAAAAGTTATGACCAACCTAGATAGTATATTCAAAAGCAGAGACATTATTTTGCCGACTAAGGTCCGTCTAGTCAAGGCTATGGTTTTTCCTGTGGTCATGTATGGATGTGAGAGTTGGACTGTGAAGAAGGCTGAGTGCCAAAGAATTGATGCTTGTGAACTGTGGTGTTGGAGAAGACTCTTGAGAGTCCCTTGGACTGCAAGGAGATCCAACCAGTCCACTCTAAAGGAGATCAGTCCTGGGTGCTCATTGGAAGGACTGATGCTGAAGCTGAAACTCCAGTACTTTGGCCACCTCATGCCAAGAGTTGACTCACTGGAAAAGACTCTGATTCTGGGAGGGGTTGGGGGCAGGTGGAGAAGGGGACGACTGAGGATAAGATGGCTGGATGGTATCATGGACTCTATGGACATGAATTTGAGTGAACTCCAGGAGATGGTGATGGACAGGGAGGCCTGGTGTGCTGCGATTCATGGGGTCACAAAGAGTCAGACACGACAGAGCAGCTGAACTAACTGAACTGAATGCTCCATTTTAATTAAATAGATCATGATACCTGTCTCTACATTTCTTTCATCTTCAGTGAAATAGAAAGTGTAGACTTCCCATGTGTAAGTGACCAGTGGCTAAGTTTTCCCAGGATAAAAAACATCTCCAAGATATTGCTAGGTTTCAACAACAAAGATTCATTTCCTGCTCAGATGACGCATCCACCTCAGAATGGGTGGGGCTCTACTGCCTACTGTTCTATTTCAGTGACACAAGCTGCCAGTCTTTACTGCTTGGATCATCATCAACTATGTTGACTGAAAGCAAACCTAAGACGTTGTGCCTGGTTCTCAAAGACTTCCTCTAGAGAATGACAAGCTTTGTTTCCTCTCACATTTCTTTTATCTGAACAAATTGAATGGCCACATCCAGGGGTCCTGAAAAGTCAATTCTCATATGCCCATAAAGATGAGAACCATCTATACTTGCTGAAGAGCATGACTGGCAACTTTATCTTATAAATCAATGTCATTGGACAATCCGAAAATGTTTTTTAATATACTTTAAATATCCCATTTTAAAGATTTTATGAGTAAGTAAAATTTACATGGGATATACCTTGACTTTGTGTTCATGTCTAATGCACTATAATTAGACTATCTGCGTGAATCCAAAAGTCCAGGTTAAAATTCACACATTGTTGTCTTTGTTTATCACTGAAATAACTGCTGAAGCAGTTCATGTAAAAGACAACAAAACTAACTCTGCACCTATATAAAGAGCTCATTTATTTTCATTAGCAAAATAATGAAATTTAATAATAAATGGAACATTATTAAAATGAAAGGGTAGAACCACTTGGTAGTTTGATAGAGGGGACACTGCCTAAAAATTAAATTAAATTTATACAACAATGGAATATTTAACTTATAGAGTACTGAGTATGCTACATTAGAAGATTTTAACAAAAGCTTTGTGATCATTATGAGGTAACTGGAAGATATGAATGCACTGAGTATTGATAGCCTTTGTCATATATTCCTAGAATTTAGTTGAAATGAATGACTATTTTTATCAAAATGACCCAGAAATCATTAGAAAAGTCATCACATAGACTCATAAAACCAACCAAACAGTAGCAAGTAAAATTTCTCTGAATACTAAGTATTATTTATTAACCTCTCTTCACCATACTCTGTATCAATGAGAGAATAAACAATAAGGCACTTAATAAAGTCACCATTTATTTTATTTTTATGATGCTGAATAAAAGCCTTGAATAATTTGTTTCTGACTAAACCAGACAGGTTACCAATTTATGGGTTCTAATAAATATGGACTATGATAGCTTTAGAACAAACACACACATATATTGAGAGATAATTCTTCACAATAAATACTTTTAAACTGATGGAAAAAGCATTGTGTTTTTGTGTTCTGATGTATCTATATAATCTATCATGTTATTGAAAAGAGTTGTTCATGCTATTATTCAGATTTCAGTGACAGAAAAGAAGACTCCTCCCAAAAACAAATAAACAAACAACAAAAAACCTCTCAAAATACCTTGATGAAAACAATACAATAAAGGACAGAGGCAAGGTATTTTTGTTTCTTAGTTTTGTTTTGTTTTTTTTTTTTACAATATGCCTCCAAAAAGATGAATTGTGCTATAGTTACGGTGATATTTCAAGAGGTGGTAAATGAGGTAGATTGAACCAAAACCTGGGCAATATCTTGACAAAATATATTTTGTTATCACATTCATCAATCAATCAATATACATTGCAATATATATAATGTCTATCAAATATGGCACACTTTCCTTGCTTCTATCACTGATTTTAAAAAATGGTGTTCTTTGCCCTCAAGAAACATTAAACTTTTTTTAGATAATTGGGACGATGGCACTGATCTAGGTATGGAAATACATCAGACAAACTGGAACAGGTAGAAGGAACTTGGCAGAAAGCCTTTTGGAATCTAAATCAGGAATCTTTGCATAAGACACATGCTTGGCATTCTACAACCATCATATTTCAGATGATTTAAAAAATTAATTGAAGTACAAAATAAAATTTGGCTATGGCAAAGATAGTATTCATAATATATTAAACATAACACAGCAAGTCATTGATGAATTAGAGCAGAAACAGTGACTACTCAGAACAAACAGCAGTGAAAACCAAATCAGTTTTGTTATGTCAGCCTTGAAGGTGCACAGTTTTTGGTGCTGAGAGTATCTGTGAATTGCTTTATAGCCAATGAACAGACTATCACAATAAATTCAAACCTATATACATATTACAATACTCACAACTGAGATTTGATATCATAAAAAGTTATTTTCTTTCCCTTACTCTTATATTTCAATTACCAAATGCTAGTATACTGCAGTGGATTGCTGTTCCCTTCTCCAGGGAATCTTCCTAACCCAGGGATTGAACTGGTGGTTTTTACCGTCTTCTGCATTAGCAGGCAGGTTCTTTGTCCCCCATGTCACCTGGGAAGCCACTGAGAAGGGAATGGCAATCCACTCTGCTATTCTTGCCTGGAGAATCCCATGGAGAGAAGAACCTGGCAGGCTACAGTCCCTAGGATCACAAAGAATCAGGCATGATTGAAACGACTTCACACAGAAAACAACTGTGTTTTAAGTATAAGCATGTGACTTCCAAAAGCTTTACTCATGAGAAGGCAATATTACATATGGTAGTTAATTTAGAACAATAATTTTAGATCTAGTACCTTTAATTAAATAAAATAACTGAATGATAAATGACATAGCTGAAGTTTTCAGAGTCTGATCAAAAAGCTTGTTACTGATAAAGCTTGTTTATCAGATGTTCTGGTATTTAGTTTGGACACAATTATGGGGACAGTAGGGTTGAATGTGTCAAAATTACATTAACAAATACATACATTGCCTTTTCCTGCTAGTATATAACTATAGAACTTTAGATAGCAAGAGCAAAATATATATTTCTACCTAAAATTATATGATTAGAATATGATGTTTTTAGTTGCTTGCGTCTGAAAAGTCAACTGTGCCTGATATTATGTCTATCACAAACATTCTGGATCCTCTTCTAGGCATATGGTAAAATGGCACTTCTCTGTTTCCTTTGAAATGATCCTTGGCTATAAACTGATCACAGGTAATGGGAGATGCTTTCCAGTAGCTCATATTAACTCCCAGCAATTCATGTAAGAGCCAGGGACAATTTGCAGCACTTTTTCCATGCCCTCTATAGCCAAACCACTCCAGATGGTGACACGACCTTCAGCCTAAACCCAAGAGTGAGGACAATGCAGTGCAAAGACCCCAGCTAACCTGTGTGGACATGTAGTATGAGTGAGAAATGAACTTTTAATAGCTGAGATTTTAGGAGTGTTTATTACTATTGACGTGTAAGCAAGCTGATCTTGACTTATATGGAAATGGAAGCCAAAATGGAGGGCTCAGTCCATGCTGAAGAAAGCAAAAGTGTGCATGGGTGACGCTGACTTAGTGGACCGTGGCTGTGTTAGAGACACTCTGTCAGAGGCTAGAATGATGACCATCACACTCAGCAGTGGAGAAACATCTGGTAAAACTGTTATCTGTGTTCTTGGTGATGAAGATCATTGCACCCAATAAATGCACAGTGGCAGAGAAGAAGCCAGCAAGCAGAATGTTAGTTCTGATGCTAATGACTGTTTCTGGCAAGGTATGGCAAATTGTGACCCTCTGTCACAGTGACACATTGCTCCAGATGGACACTTCACTGTCAGCCCAAGTCCTGGAGGGAACAGCATACAGAGGACTCCAAGCCAGTTCACTGTGGACAAGTGGTATGAAAAAAATAATTGTAATGTCATACTCCAAAGAGAATTTTTGATTGTGCATTTCTATAGCTAATTGCCTAGATTTTGGGTCCGATACACCACTTCAAACTTAAAAGAGAATTAGTGAGCCTGAAAGCAGAAACAAAAGGGAATAAATAAACAACTAATTAGAGTTGAAAGAGACAAATGCTTCTCAATTCCTAATATTAAAATAATGTATTTAGTTACAATGGGCTAGAGCACAGAACTGGAGAAGGAAGTGGCAACCCACTCCAGTGTTCTTGCCTGGAGAATCCCAGGGACTGGGGAGCCTGGTGGGCTGCTGTCTACGGGGTCGCACAGAGTTGGACACGACTGAAGCGACTTAGCAGCAGCAGAGCACAGAATAGATTAATTTGTCTTAGGAGTATGTCCCTAAGGCAAAAGATGTAAGAACCAGTAAATATTCTCACTGGACAAGGCACTGATAAAGAAGTTTAACACAATTGCATAATTCAAATGAGAGAGGTAGGAAGAGAAATAGACTGAAAAAGAAAAAGAAATAGCAAATTTAGAAAAGAGATCTAGGGAAAACTGGGTGTGACTAACGTATAATAGGAAAGAACAAATCTGACTCCAGACTGAATCTGATTCTTTTACGTTAACCTTTGTATTCTATCGCTTTTTCTATAAGCTAAGAATGTCATCAGGGCTTCTCAGGTGGCACTAGTGGTAAAGAACTCTCCTGCCAATACAGGAGACATGAGAAGTGGGTTCAATCCTTGGCTTGGGAAGATCCCCTGGAGGAGAGCATGACAACCTACCCCAGTATACTCGCTTGGAGAATCCAATGGACAGAGAAGCCTAGTTGGCCACAGTCCAAAAGGTCACTAAGAGATACAGCTGAAGGGACTTAGCATGCCCAGATGCAAGAATGTTGGCTATAGTCTAAAATATACAAGAGTCATTCTCATGGCTCTGACCTTCAAAGGTATAACACTTTTCCATTCATATAGAGATTAAAAGTTGCAAAATAGCGAATAATATTTGTCTTGTTAGAGGTTTATAGGAACATTACAAACTGATCTATGTAGACAGCAGCAAGAACAAAGGATTCTGAAAGCAAGAAGTTTGCGAAAACAAACTATATCCCTTCCTCTTTTAGTATAAAAGAAGCCTGAATTCAAAATAGGGTGAGATGGTTCTTTGGGACACTAGTGTACCATGTTCTTGTGGTCTGCCGGCTTTCTGAATAAAGTCACTTTTCTTTGCCTCAACAACTCAACTCTCTACTTATTGGCTTGTCATGTAGTGAGCAGTATGAGCTTGGACCTGGTAACCACTGGCCCATGGACTTGAGTGAACTTCAGTAGGTTAGGGTTAGGGTTAGGGTTAGGTCCATGAAATTGACTGAACTCCAGTGGATAAAACATGAGTTGAAATACAAAAAAAAAAAAAAAAAAAAAAAGACTGCTAGCTAAAAATCATACGAAGTTTAAAATTTAAAAACATTTTGATTTCCAATGCTTTCCACCTCACATGGTTCAAGCAACTCCTGTGGTGGCAAGATGGTTCTCTGACATTCTTCTGACCTTGTTATTCTTTCATATCTGAGAAGGAAAATGAACAGTACTTCCTATAGCTACTGGGGAAACAGAGAATTCTCCATGTCTCTGAGATACTCCTAGGAAATATATTTCTGTGTATCATTGACCCAATTTTTCATATGTCTTGAACTGTTCTTTGTAACTGGGAGAATGGATTCTTGTGATTCATTTGCATTCAAGAGCAGTTCTGGAGGTCATTTTGAGTTAAATCCCATAAGCTGTGCATTACTAAGAATGGGAATGGGGGCTCCTGGAAGAAAAATCGGGGTGCTTTACATCAAAGAAAGAAAAAGAACACTGAAAGGAAACAAGGATTTTATTAAAGTTATAATATGCAAAATGGATTGATAGTTAAGTGTCAAATGTTTTATATAGATATACTTATTTTCCTTGGAAAACAGTCTTTTCCCATGAATTGATAACTAAATATCATCTGAGGGAGAAGCTACTTCTGAGAAAGAAAGTTAAGAGTAGTTTACTTAAAAATAACAAGAAAGAAATACATTATTTTTTTAATTTGTAAATCAAGTTAACCCAACTTAAATATTACATTTTGCCATAATGACAGTAGAAATTTATCCATTTTCAGATGAATTATCAAATGGACAGTATTCTCAGCAAGTAACACCTGCTGCTGCTAAGTCGCTTCAGTCACGTCCGACTCTGTGTGACCCCATAGATGGTAGCCCACCAGGCTCCCCCGTCCCTGGGATTCTCCAGGCAAGAACACTGGAGTGGGTTGCCATTTCCTTCTCCAATGCATGAAAGTAAAAAGTGAAAGGGAAGTCGCTCAGTCATGTCTGATTCTTTGCAACTCCATGGACTGCAGCCTACCAGGCTCCTCCGCACATGGCATTTTCCAGGCAAGAGTATTGGAGTGGGTTGCCATTGCCTTCTCTGCAAGTAACATCTAGACAAGTTCATTATCAAGGTGGCCTCCAGCTGCCATTCTCGGTTCATCAAATGAGTATTATTAAATGTAATAGGACGTGATATTGATAACAATCTATGTTGACAGCATACTGTACACCTAGATTTTCTATGCACCAAGTGCTAAAACCATTTTTCTAAAGAGTAAAGAAGCCATGTCAAAACTTTCTAAAAGATTTATGTTCTTTATAAACCAGGCCTGTTATTTTTTTCTTAAGCTTATGTATTACTTCTATCATAATATGACATAGCGACAGGTTAAATTAGTGATTCTTATTAATCCAAAAATAATTGAGGATAATTCAGAATGTGACATGGGAAAAATACCACAGTGCTATTTAGTTTTTGCTTTTTTTTAAATTTTTCTGGCAATTTTATTAAATAGTTGCATAATCCAAATTCAAATAAATTGTGGTTTTAATGATTTAGATGTATTGGTAAAACTGTAAAGACTTCCAGCTTTTTCATTAGGTTTGAATCCTTGATCCAAATCTCGGTAGAAATTATCTCTAAATAATTGGTAACATACTTTTTGTTTTTACCTAATTAAATATAATATATAAACTAGTTTTTGTTTGGCACTATGACTGTGAGGGTGCATGTGAGGGTTTTTCTTTGCCTCTATTTTTCTCTGTATCTTTCCCTATATGCTCTATTTTGCTATAATCAGTGTTACAAATATGCCATCATTATTTCTTATTAAATAACATTCATTTGTCTCTCAAAATATACAGGTAGAGAATGGATAGATTTGTTTAAAATAAAATATTTCAACCAATACTTCTCTGAGATGGTAAAATATGAAAAGAGAAATACATTCTATTTTGGAATTTTCTGACGCTTTTATTTGCAGGCTATAAAGGTATATTTTCCAGGACTCTTTTAATAGAACAAAATGAATCATACATAATCAAATAAAAAGAGCTTAGCATTATATGCTAATTAGATATACTTTTATTCATGGTGATAACATAAAATACTGATTTTACTGATTTAGTTTTACACAGTGGCAATAGAAAACACATACAATAGAAAGATATTTGCAAGTTATCCTGACCCGATACAATTTGCAGTACATTTCGTTTTTTTGTGTGATGGCAGGCTTCTGCACTCTGTGTGGTTACTAGGTGTGCTATAATTTACACACTTCTACACATAATGCTATTTGTACTTAAGAAAGTATTTCCTATATGTAGACACATTATTCTATTTTGATAAAATAACAGGTACAAATATTTTTTTCCTCAGCTTCAATCAAAATAACTTTTAGATATATTATTTGCATTTTAAATGCAAATTTAAATTAAAAAAACAACATATAAGCTAATGTGAGTTAAATGTTTGAAAGTAACCTAAAATCCCACTCTAACCTGCATAGTCTACGTAGAATATACCTGTATTTGAATTTTAGGCTTGTAGACCCATATATGCAAATAACTATGCATTTTACCTAAAATTCAAGGAAACTTCTAAGGAGTTTCCTTGACACACTGTCACTGCTTTCCCAATCACTAGGAGTATGAAATAAGTTGGTGCATTTCCTTATAGTCAAGGTAACAAGAATAAAGTCTGTCAACTTAAAGGTGCCTGTGGGGGATGGGAACAATTTATAAATCTTTTCCCAATTAAGTACCTGCCTCATACTTCTTGTATTTTCTTTACCTCTATGAGGTAAAATGTTTTATTTCTCAATAAAAAGCTCTTTTAAAATCTATCAAATGTGGTTACCCAAAAATTTCACTAGTTTTGAGAAAAATTCAGAAAAAACAGAATATTTTATTAGTTGTTTAGTTCCAAGAGTGAATAAGTTATCTTTTACTAAAGATCTAATGTAGTAATACAATTTGGGGTTCATTTTTAACTATTTATATGTTGAAATTGATAAAAGAATACCCTCCACACTACCTATGAAGGATCATGCAATTTATAGCAAACTAAGGTTACTCCTCCCATTATATACGAATCAGCTAAATACATTAGGCACCAATTGAAACAAATAATTAAATATAAACATTTTCAACATTATAGAAAGTTTCAGAAATATCATGCAAAATTAGATTTATCCTATAAATCATTGTTTTCTCAATATTAACACAAGTGATCCAGTACGATAAGAGTCCAGTTTTAAACTCAAGATTGGCAATCCAAATACGCTGCTGCTGCTGCTGCTACTGCTGATATGAGTTAAGATTAAAGCATCTGATTGTATTAATAAAATTACCTTTAAACTAGTAGTTCAAAACCTTTGGACTTTGAATATTTCTGACTAAATTTTGACCAAATTACTACCATTTAGGCATACACTATGTAGCAAAATTTTAAAATATTGATTCACTTATTCTGAGATCGTGTTCTTTATATTGTTTAGATGTCAAAATTCTTATTTTTATTTTTAAATTTGCAATTAAATTATGTTATAAATACAGTAAGATGCACATAAGTATAAACCCAGAAAATCTTCAGAACCCCAACATACAGTGGTAGCCAACCCATGGATTAAGGAATCTTGAGTTTTTAGTACCAAAGAAGACATGCAGACCTTTATCCATTGCATCAGCCCTTGCCTCAGCAAAGGCATCATAATCCTGATCTCACTAGCACAGCTCAAATTTGCCCACTGGGAAATGGCAACCCACTCCAGTATTCCAGCCTAGAAAATCCCATGGATAGAGGAGGCTGGTGGGCTAGAGTCCATGGGGTTGCAAAGAGTCAGAAATGGTTGAGCCACTGAGCACATATACACATATAAATATATATATATGTTTCAATTTCTTTTTGAAATATGTATATATTTCAGTTTTTTTCGATTTGATATTAAAGAGATTTATTCATACTATTCTGAATGGATAGTTTTATCCCTTACCTTTACAGAATGCCATTGTGTAAATATACAATTTTTACTCTGTCTTTGTGAAAGAACATTTAGTAGCTTTCACCTTAAAATTATTAAGCATAATGCTACTGTGAACATTCTTGTACATTTTTGGGTATTCATTGTTGCAAATATGTACATTTTTTTAATTTCTATCTAGACAATCTAAACCTTCCTCTATTATCTATTTGACCAAGATAATTTTTCTTCTGTTTTCTCCTTTATTGTCTTACTATAGGCTGATAAAAAATGGTTTATTTTATTTTCTTAGCTATAAACATTTTTCTTATTTTAGTAGATATTCCAGATATTATTCTTGATTTATTTCACTCTAATGCAGAGTACATCTCTTAGCACATCCTCAACAATGCTAGTAACTTGGGATCCTTAGAAACTCTTTCCATTTACCACCCATTATTACACTATTGTCATACATTAAAATCTTACATATATTTTATTTCCACATAATCTCATAATTATTATTTTGTACAGGTGATAGTCACTTATATTTTCTCACATACATTTGCCATCTCTGGCATTCCTCTTCCCCTTTACGTGGTCAGGTTTCCATTAGCATTTCTTGTCTGAACACATCTTTATTTTCACTTTCATTTTTTTTTTAGTGGTACATAATTCTAGATTGTTATATTTTTAGCACTTTAAAGATGCCAAAACCTGTTCATGTTTTTGTTTTGATAAATCAGGCTTATTATTAGTCCAATGAAAGTAATGTTTTTCTTTTTCTCTAGTTACATTGGAATAATTTAATTTTTTTTTTTCAACAGATATGCCTAACTGTTGTTTTGCTTGAATTTATCTTTCTTTTTGTTCATTATGCTTTTTGAATCTGTAGGTTGAATTTGGGTTTTCAGTTTTTAAAAGATTCTATATCCTTTACATTTTCCCCTAGGTGTATCCCATTTCCCCCTTCATTCTTCTTGTGTCTCAAACTAAAATACCTTAGACCTTTCAAGCATATTTCACATGCTTCTCATGCATCTATCCAGTATTTTGTTGTCGGTTTCCTCACTGATCCCATTTCACCATTTTTATTTTATTTACTTGTCTCCATGTTGACAGGGAGGCCTGGCGTGCTGCAATTCATGGGGTCGCAAAGAGTCAGACACGACTGAGCAACTGAACTGAACTGAACTGATGTTCACTGATCCTGTCGTCCACTAAGCCAAGATTTCTACTAAAACAAAATTTTGAGTTATTGATTTCAGATACTGAATTTTGATGTTTTAGAATGTCCGTAGATTGTTTCATAAATCAACCAAATCTCGGGTGACTTCTGCAATACTTCATTTATCTCATCCTTCCTTTCCTTTCATTTTTTGTACATTTTCATGATAACTATGTGAACATTGTTCTTATTAATTTCTATATCTGAATCATCTTACATCTGTTGTTGGTTCATGTGCGCTCAATCTCTTAGTCATGTCCAACTCTTTGTGACCCAAGCGGGCTCCTGTCCATGGGGTTTTTTTCAGGCAAGAATATCGGAGCATGTTGCCATTTCCTCCTCCAGGGGATCTTCCCAACCCAGGTATCAAACCCACATCTCCTGCATTGGCAGGCAGATTGTTTACCAATGAATGATGTGGGAGGCCTGGTTTCTTTTCCACTTGATATTAGCTATAAGGTCTACTCACATGCTGATGATTAGGGATTTATGTTCATCATAAATAAAAAGAACTGTAGAGGTTTTAGAAAATGTTTTTTCTCCTAAAAGGGCACCCTCTTTACATTTAACAAACATCATACGGAGTTGATCTTTTAAGGATAACCTCTTTACGATCAAGATTTGAGCTGTATCTTTGCTGTGTTATGCTTACATAAAACTCAGTCTAGCTCTGACTCTCCCCTGTTCTTAGGGCATGATGCTTCGGAGCTTTCTGTTAGGGACCTAGTGAGCATATGCTACTACAGGCCTGTAACACTGAAGAAGATGCAATTCTATCAGGTAGAGGTTTTTAGTTTATCTCTTTAGTCATCTACCATGAGTTAAGGCAAATGTCTAAAAGAGGGCACTGAACATATATTTAAAACTCCTTAAGCCTCTAATTTTCTTAGTTCGATCAGCTGTGACTGCAAAATTTTCATCTGATTTCTCTGTCCTGGAATACCAGCATTTTCCAGGGACTAGTCCTAAATTTTCAGTTTCGTACTCTGCCCTGAAATAACAAATGTGCTTTAAGGAAAAGCAGGTCTAGAAACACAGTGGTACTACCTCATTCTCTCTGGAGTATCCCATCTTTTCCTGTTCTATTTTCAATCTCCTCCCTCTGGAGAGCTTTAATCCCTCAAGCACTTGAAAGTCTGTGGTAAATTTCATCTGCTTGCAAAGATTTTTGAATACATTTTTAGCATCCAGCACTATCTGAAATTCAGCAAATATCTTGTGGTAAATTAAACTTCTTTAGGCCTATTGAGTCTAAAATTTTGTCTTTCTACTCTCCACAATCATTAAAAGCTTTGCTGGTTTCTCTTTTGCCCATCAGCCACTCTATGAGTCCTCAGCCTCTGTTCACATAGGTAAATAAATTAATGAATAAAACAAGAAAGAAAGAAGAAAAGAAAGACAGAAAGGAAGCAAAGTAGAAATAAATAAATAAGTTGTGAATCCTAAGCTTGTATCTTGTGCCAGGAATTTTAGTCCATGCAGTTGTGACTTTCATGATCTATTATATATTTAAATATATAATTTAAAAATTAATCCACTTTTAGTTACTATCAACAGATGTATTGGCCTACTTCAATCTATAAAATATCACCTGAAACAAAACCCCCAGTTTTCACTTGGTGACTTTCTAAAATATTCTCTCAAAGCAAAATAATAGGGGTAGCATTCCTACGTGAGTTCTATAGACTTGGGGCTTCTAAGATTCTATGATTTAACATACCATACACTGTAATATGTAGACAGAAGGTTTGTTTTTTCTCTTTAAATTTAACCCTAAGAAGAGTACTTTATATTATAGCTTATCTATAGCATTTCATCATTATTTTTAAACATCAGATGGTTCTACTTGAATATAAAATTAGGTTTCTAATATATTACTTATGAATGTTCTATAGAAAAACTAAAAGGAAGAATTTGAGTTTAGAAATTCATTCTGACGATGTCAAGAAACTGCTTAATTCTAGACAGTTTTTCCTTTTTATATAAATAGAAATATTTCTAAAATTGAGGAGGATAATTTATTATACACTATTTTGATTAATATATATATATATATACTGTACTGTACCGTTAGCCGCTCAGTCGTGTCCGACTCTTTGCGACCCCCATGGACTGTAGCCTACCAGGATCCTCCCTCCATGGGATTCTCCAGGCAAGAGTACAGGAGTGGGTTGCCATTTGCTTCTCCAGGGGATCTTCCCAACCCAGGGATCGAACCCGGGTCTCCCGAATTGCAGGCAGACGCTTTAATCTCTGCACTACCAGGGAAGCTCTCTCTCTATATATATATGTATGAACTTTTCCTAGGTCTATTACCTTCCATTTTATTTTATAATTTTGTGGTTCTACTATGCAAAATGGTGAGGGCTTGTTGAAATCATCTATAGTGTTTTTCTTGTCTGATGTTAGCTGTGGGCTTGTCATATACAGCCTTTATTATGTTGAGATATGTTCTTTCTATGCCTAAATTAGGGTTTTTATTGTGAACATATATTAAATTTCATTGTTATTGTTTTAAGTGAGTTCACTGGCAAAATTATCAAGAATATCTGACCTCTTGGCAATTAAAACCTCTTTGCCAATTTGAAACTTAATCATGTTCAACACTTTTTACTAAATGCTACATAATTATACTTACCACATTCTGAGGATTTTTATTATTCTATTAACAAGAATGATCATATATGTTGTCATCATTTTTCATTTTATATTGAGGCACTCAACTTTTTATTAAAGTTCATTGCTTTAGGAAATGAAGGCCATTACAGGTAACATAGTCTATTCTATAAGTAACAATATGGGAGACACAAGTATGCACTCATAAGAATTCAGAAACAGCAGAAACAAACTCCACAGATATTACTAGATCAAAGCTGATCTAAATTTGGTTTAAAAATAAGTAGTAGAGTAAAAGTGCACATTCATGAGATTCCCTTTAATGTGCAGAAGGTATAGAAAAATCCTTCTCTGGATCTTGCCTCAGAAGTGAAACTCAGGGCCCATGAGAATAGTCCAGAAGGGAATTAGAGGTATTGGACTAAGAATGCCACCACAGCTGCCCCAACGTGAGCCTTGAGGGAATTCAAGACGAAAACAGGATGCTATCAGGATGTTATCAGTAACCTATCAGATACTGCAGCAGTCCTGCCAGGTTGCACCCTAAGGTGACTCAGGAAAAGCATAGGATACTGGCCCCAAAAGCTGAAGTGCATAAGACAGGAAAGGCTTCCATCAGCCTTGACTTTTCATCTTCTCTTACATTGAAATAGAGAAGGAAATGGCAATGCACTCCAGTATTCTTGCCTGAAAAATCCTATGGACAGAGGAGCCTGGTGAGCCATAGTCCAGGGTCTACAGGGTCACAAAAGTGTCAGACACAACTTAGATACTAAACAAGACAGTACACAGAAAAGCAGTAAATTCCTTAACTTGAGATGTTAGGTTTTCCTTAATCAACAGTATCTTCTGATGTTCCAACTACCTGGTCTTTGTTCCAAAAACTCCTCTGTAATCCTGGCTCTTCCCTTACCTCTTGGGGCCATCCTTCACAGCAACCTGAGAGTTCTGTCTCTTCAGAGCTCTTGAAGAGCTCAGAAAATCCACCAAATAAGGCATAATTACATAATTCTCAACTTCTAGTCTGTGCACTTTTTTTCAGGCCATAGATTAAATTCTTATATTGAAAGAGGCAGAGACTTTCCTTATTAAATGATTAATATGTCAGCTCAAGAGAGGGCTAGGTTCTACTACCATAGTACATAGCATACAAAAAGTACCACATAGGGTTTCAGCAAAATACTGAATAACCAACAATAAAAGCAATATCCACAGCCAAAGAATAATAAGAACAAGTCAAATAAATTTCTTCCAAGTGTGTAATAGTTTCTTCCAAAAGGGTAAAATTGCCTGTTCATTGTAACATTTTTTTGGCAAAATTTAGAAGTGTTAGATTAAAATGTCTGTCTTACCTGATTCCTCAAAGTCAATGTTGTAGGCTTTCCAGGTTTCAGTTATGCGAAGAAGATTCTCTTCCATGGCTTGAATGTCCATGGAGGGGCAGTTGCATTCTGGGAACTTGGGGCCGCAATGACACCAGCAGTCATTGTCCTTGCAGATAAACTCTCCCTCTGAGTTGCAAGCAATGTAGCTCAAAGCTGCTTGTACAAAACGCTCCTGAAGGTAGTCTGGAAGTAGGACCTGCAGCCCTTCAAGAACAAACCAAAAGGGAAATTCATTTTGATAAAGGCCAAAATATAATACATAATTATAGTATTCAGAAAATGTCAAAATGTAGTATACTAAGTTACAGATTTATGCATATTTTACTGAATTCTGAAAAATTTGAAAATGTTTATCATTTTTTTCAACATATACTAACTCCAAGCACTTTTTAAGGATCTGGGAAATTATAAAGCATTTAATATCTCAAACTATCTGGTTTTATTTTTTAAATTGATTTAATTGGCTATTTTAATTTATTGATCAGAATATTTGATTATTTTTATGTAATGTAGATAGAACTTACCTTTATATATTTTGAAATGCGATGTATACATTTCTTTTCCACTTATTTTCAAATACTTCCAATATTTTTATTTTACCTTCAAACTATCAGCTCATCTCTACTTAGATATTATTTGCAGCATTGGCAAAAGTGTTATGAAATGTTGTTGTATCTCATGTCATTAAAACATATAACTTTAAATGAGTAATGTTTTTCAAATGATCACTTCAATTGACTACAGGGAAGTCATCAGAGAGACTGAGTTGTTTCACAGATTATTTCTTGTCAATGATAGTGATACAGTTTATTACTTTTCTACATGCAAGTTAAGTTACTAATTCTTAAGACTATATCAAGAATAAAAATAAGGCTATCAAAAATATTTAGGGAACTCAGTTAGCTTTACATTTAAGCATTTGCTACAAAAATCTAATAAAAAGGGTAAATATTCAATACAGTCAGTAGGTAAAAATGAACATAAAAGTAAAGGAAAATTTATTCAATACCTCACAGCTATTTACCACAAAATTTGATTTTTACCTCTTTTACATGCTTCCTTTCTGACCAAAAAAACCCCGAAGCAAAACAAAACAAAAACACATATTTTGATGCAATCATTATCTACAAGTTTAATATAACTAAAATCATGAATTAACATTTAGGTGAAAAAGTCTATCTTGTAAAAATCTTGACAATTGTACTTATCTCATTTTTTCAGACTAATGCTACCATAGATTGGTCAGGAAAAGTACTTAACACACATTTATTACTTTATTATTCATTTTTATTTCATCTCAAATAAATATTGAATGCCTTCCATTTGGAAGGGACTTTCTAGGGAAAGTACAATATAAAGATTACCAATTCTTGCCCTAAAGGCATTTGCTATATATTTAGTAGAAGAGGCAATATAATATATAATATTAGAAGTATACAATGTTATTATACAATAGTACTCAAGTACTAGAGTCAGGCTACATATATTTCATGGAGGTGAGGTGAAGTGAGGTGAAGTCGCTCAGTCGTGTCCGACTCTTTGCGACCTCGTGGACTGTAACCTACTAGGCTCCTCTGTCCATGGGATTCTCAAGGCAAGAATACTGGAGTGGATTGCCATTTCCTTCTGTATAATTAATTGGTAAAACAACCACATCATGTTCATAAGATTAATAAAACCTTTTATTAAAAAGGTAGACTGGAACATTATTTGATACATGGATACTTTTCAACTTTAAGAGATTTGGCGGGGGGCATGGGATAATACATTAGCAATATCACACACAAATGAACTATGGAACATATTTTTTAAAATAGCAATTAGTAATATTGTTTTAATTCATATGCACTATGAGAATGCAATGAGTGAGTTTCTTATAAAAATAAATCCAGGGTAATGTTATTGAGGCTCCTAGTTCAGGATGAAGTACAAGGAATTAGTTCACCTGTAGTTAAATGATATTTAACCATGAAAGTATTCTTAGTAGTACTTTAATTTAGATGCAAAAGAAATAAAGAAAAAAATAATTTAGACAAAACACTAAAAATACCTAAACTAAGGAAAAGGGGATAAAAAGGCAATTTGTTAGGAGACAGGAGAAAAGGAATGGAATCTACTAGACAGTACTTTATATGATGTTCAGTTCAGTTCAGTCTCTCAGTCGTGTCCGACTCTTTGTGATCCCATGAATCACAGCACGCCAGGCCTCCCTGTCCATCACCAACTCCTGGAATTCACTGAGACTCATGTCCATCGAGTCAGTGATGCCAACCAGCCATCTCATCCTCGGTCATCCCTTCTCCTCCTGCGCCCAATCCCTCCCAGCATCAAAGTCTTTTCCAGTGAGTCAACTCTTCCCATGAGGTGGCCAAAGTACTGGAGTTTCAGCTTTAGCATCAGCCCTTCCAAAGAAATCCCAGGATTAATCTCCTTCAGAATGGACTGGTTGGATCTCCTTGCAGTCCAAGGGACTCTCAAGAGTCTTCAACACCACAGTTCAAAAGCATCAATTCTTTGGTGCTCAGCCTTCTTCACAGTCCAACTCTCACATCCATACATGACCACAGGGAAAACCATAGCCTTGACTAGACGGACCTTAGTCGGCAATGTAATGTCTCTGCTTTTGAATATGCTAACTAGGGTGGTCATAACTTTTCTTCCAAGGAGTAAGCATCTTTTAATTTCATGATGTAGGCAGGTGAAATATGTGAAATGACTTGGAGGAGTAAAATAGTAAAGCTAGATATATTCTTAAATGTCTAGTCCTGCAGGTCATCAAATGACTGTATACTTCAGAAATATCTAATATCTGAAAATACTGATATTCAGTGTTAAAAACTGGCTAAGCTGGAGTCCCTGTTAACGAGACTCAGGACTTTGGACCAGATATATGGAACCCACTGATTATCTCAATTTAAAAAAATCAAAAATGAAAAGAAAATCAGAGAATTTATATAACACTTAACATGTCATAAACCAAGTATTTACAGTATAATTTTCAATCTGTAAAAATGATAGTGCCTTTGCATAAACAGAAAAGGGTGGAAAAGTAATTTGAGAAGGAAAGATTGCTGGCAGAAAATGATAAGTGTAGCTTTAGACATGCAAGGATTTCTGTTGCATGTTATCTCTGCTTTATATATATCAGTCTAACGAAAGGAAACTGACATTCTGTAAAACCATACTAAGAATGGCAATTTTTTTTGATAAGAGATTTACAGTCAGACCACTCAAAACTCTCTAACATTAAAACTAGATCATTAATGTAAACAATAATTAATACCTACAGAGAAAACTTGGACTGTTTTAACAAATAACTCAAGAGGGATTGAGGGCTGTCCTATAGACATTTTGTTAATGTACAGAAACAACAGAGTACAAATACTGATGAAACCATTATTAGAAAGTCTCCTCAATTATGAGACAAAGCTAAGGAAAAAGAGTTCTGAGCCTAGGGGATATTGTGAAAATGAGCATGTGAGGCAGAGCAAGTGTTACAAGCTGAAAACCCACTGAGTAAAATATAACCATGTCCAGTATTGGAGGACCAGTTTTTTTAAACCAAACTTCTCACTAGGAACAACTAGAAAATATAGAAGGCATATTAAAATAATCTGTCATACTATATAGTGTAGGAAACGATAGTCAATACCTTATAATGCAAAGTAATCTAAAAAGTATGTGCAGAGAGATTCATATATATATATAACACAAAATCATTTTGCTGTACACTTGAAATTAACATGATATTGTAAATAAACTATAATTCAACTTCTGAAAATCTGTTCAAAATGATCCAAAGTCCAATAAAAGTGAGGATGTCTAGAACTACCATGACAAGAAAAGGATCCCTGAGGTGTGAACCACACAGCTTTTGTCTCAGAGTTTTGTCCAGTTAGCAAACCAAAAATTGAAGCCAGTCATGATAAAGATAGTAAATTTATCCAGATTTGTTGAAATACATTAAGGGATATATACTCAAGTAGTAATTAAACAAAAAATTAGATTTCATAGGTTTAAAGTATACTTTCAAACAAGTCAATTAAAATGGATTGAAATGCTACTGCAAATCAAAGTAAACCTTCTCTGGAGAAAAAAAAAAGTCAAGAATTTTAAATTATTTTTATAAAGCACAGCATCAAAATTTAATAAAAATAATGAGCATATACATAAGAAAGAATAGTTTATCAAAAATGAACTATAAATTAATGTCAGTCACCCAATAAAGAATTAAACAAACACCGTAGACAATTTTGACCAAGAACTGGAAACTAAAAATTGTAACCAAATGGAAATTCTGCTAATAAAATATATATACATACATATAAACACACGTACACATACATATAGGAGTTACCGATAATAGATTTAATAGCAGACTAGCCACAGCTGAAGAGATAAACAGCAAACTGGTATATGTCATAAAAAATATTGAACACAGAATAATAAAATGGCAAATGGATATAAAGAACAGAAAACAGTAGAAAGGACACATAGTTCAGTTGTTCAGTCATGTCTGACTCTTTGTGACCCCGTGGACTGCAGCACACCAGGCTTCCCTGTCCATCAGCTCCTGGAGTCCACTCAGACTCAGATCCATTGAGTTGGTGATGCCATCCAGCCATCTCATCCTCTGCCATCCCCTTCTCCTCCTGCCTTCAATCTTTCCCAGCGTCATGGTCTTTTCGAAACAAGGAGTCAGCTCTTTGCTTCAGGTGGCCAAAGTATTGGAGTTTCAGCTTCAGCATCAGTCCTCCCAATAAATATTCAAGACTGATTTTCTTTAGAACAGACTGGTTGTATCTCCTTGCAGTCCAAGGGACTCTCAGGAGTCTTCTCCAACACCACAGTTCAAAAGCATCAATTCTTCGGCGCTCAGATTTCTTTATAGTCCAACTCTCACATCCATATATGACTACTGGAAAAACCATAGCTTTGACTAGACAGACCTTTGTTAGCAAAGTATTGCCTTCACTTTTTAATATGCTGTCTAGGTTGGACATAACTTTTCTTCCAAAAGAAAAGACACATAGGTCATGACTAAATTAGCTAATAACACAGTTAATTGGAACTTCATGAAGAGAGTAGAAAAAGAAAGAAGCAATATTTTGTGAATAAAAATTTAAGACATTTAATAAATTCTTGAGAGATAAATAAAGTTCTAATTTGCATCACACAAACATAAAGTCTAGTAAGACAGACAATTGTGAAAATGGTCAGCTGGCCAGAGATCTTCAGTGCTGTATAGCTCATGTCTCAACGGGCATGAGTTTGAGCAAGCTCTGGGAGATGGTGAAGGTCAGGGAATCCCAGCATGCTGCAGTCCATGAGGTCTCAAAGAGACAGACACAATTGAGTGACTGAACAAAAAATAGCTTATGTACTACCTAAAGGAATATGAAGAGTGTGAAAAACTAAGGACTCCCTTGAATGTGATGAAGTTGACATCTAAAATTATCATACATTAAATAGATCAAAAGTAGGTAATCTCTTGTATTATAAATATCTCAAAATAAAAATATTACATCACATATCTGTATGTACTGATGGAAACTAATCCCAGCAATCCAGCATCAATATTCTCCTTTAAAAAGAACAAATGAGCAATGTGTATGTGTGTGTGTGTGTATGTGTGTGTGTGTGTATGTGTGTATGTATGTGTTGTGTGTGTGTTCTCTCCTTGAAGTCACCATTTCATTTCACTGTCCTACAAATTTTGTACTAATATATTACATTTTATTACTAAACATCTTTCTTTAAACACAGTCATGTCTCTACTATAAAAATCAATGATTGAAAAAAATATATATGTTTTTCTGAAAATTATAAATAATACAAAATTTTGTAGCATGAATTACATAAAATATAGTTTTCTAATAATGAAAATAATTTTTTAAATCACTATGATTTGAATTATTATAATTACTAATAATATACAATTAAATAGTTATATGTATTACAAGTATTGATAAATAAGTTTTAAAGACAAATGTTTTCTGTTCCTTGAAAATGCATGATTTAATGAATTGATAGAGCTTTGTTACTGTGAGATTTTTCTAGAAATATAAATTAATATGAATTATTTTCAAAGTAAATTATTTGCCTTCTTTTTAATTTTTATATATGTAAGCTCTAAGAACCCTAGAAAAGGAAATGACAACCCACTCCAGTATTTTTGCCTAGAGAATCCCATGGACAGAGAAGACTGGTCAGCTGTATCATGGGGTTGCAAGAATTGGACATGACTTACGGACTTCACCACCACCAAGCTCTAAGAAAATGTGTTCCAACATATCAATAGACAAAAAAAAAAAAAAGGAAACAGATAGTTTTTAAGCAATATAATCAGACTTTTATTATAAGCAAAAAATAATTGCATAGTGCTCCATCATTTATTATCTATTTGATAACACAGTCTTGTGCCGATTTTGCTGAAATAAAGCATTAGGAACCAACTGATGTGGAAAAGTATTTGTTACCTAATCACATGGATCATTCACTTTCTGGGAACTTTACCAAAAAATTACTACCAAAATTTAATAACTTTGAATTACTTCTGTTATCCTTTCACACAAATGTACCTTGTTTGATATGTTAAATTCTTAAGTGGGTTGAAAAATTAGAATATCATTCATTTCCGTATGTATTTGCTAATACTTCCTATGAATTACATTTTGTCATATGTATTAAATGTATTTTCATCAATACTTTGGGGTAGTAGATATGGATCTTTCAATTAAAAACAAAAAAATGTGTCTGCTCTGAAACCTGATTGACAAAGCCAGATAGAAAGGAGATAAATCCAGCTTACTTACTGCCAGGAAGCATTTGATTTCATTTGTTTTCAGTCAAAATCAATGTGCTAATGTGTAATGCATCTCTCTGACGTCTCATTTATGAATGTCAATTCTAAACATAGATAGTTAAGTCATGGAATTCATTTTGAATTTTGGCCTAATGCTATACCTCAGTAATTCTTATTGATGCTTTCTTTGTTCCAATAAAATCCTACTTCAGGAACAATTCTTTTTCTTCTATAAGACCAGAGCTTCAGAAGAAGAAGGTCAATAATAGAGCTGAACTCAATATCTCCAAATGGACCAAACACTGATTCTAGTGCTTCACCTCATGCTTACAAGCAAAACACAAGATCTCTCTCACACACACACATCATCTATACCTATGCACATCTATCCATAAAACCAGCTAACTATGAAAGACACATAGACTTATGGTAGTACTTTAATAACAGATTCTTCTGAAACATCAGTTTTTGCAATTGCCACATATAGTGACCCAGAGTTTTATAAATACTTTTCAAAGAGATGTACCATGGTAACATTCTGGAATTGGTGAGTGTTTTGCATTCCCTTTTTTTTTTTTTTTTTTTAGTGAATAAGGCTTACTATTTTTGTTATATACTATTATATACATATATTTAATATACATTAAAGGTGAGATTGAATAGGTAAATCAGCATGATATTTGTAAGTACAGATGAAATTTAAGAAAGAAAGAGTATAGGGGATATTGAGAGTCTTGATATTGATTTTCACAGTATTATCTTTGCAAGGGACTTTGTGCACTGTTGTACAAGTATAGTTGTAACCAGTCCTAGCAAGTAGTAAAAGGTGAAAGAGATGAAGGTTTCTGCCTTACATAAATTGAAGGGAATAGAAAAAATAGTCACATAAAAGGGGCATGTCTCCTTATTCATTCCTTGTGCTGATTTTTCTCCAGGAGGCAGAAGTTTTGTGTTTAAATATTATAATCTTAATACTGAACACAGTAAATCAATAGTATTAATCCACAAAGATAAAAATCAAAAGTGTTAATAAATAAAATTGGATCAATTGAGATAAATATGTTTGATATAAAATTCCTTGTCTTTTTCTAGTAAAATTAATACTCTGATGGAAAGTCAATACATTTAAAAAAAGGGTGAATAGTAGAGAACTATAGGTAATAGTGAGAGACTGCGCTTCTATTTAAATTAGAGAAAATATGTCAATAACTTTGAAGCTAAGATTGACAATAATAACTTGGATAGCATTTTGAGTTTAAAAATTTAAGCACTTTCTCTGTGACTTTGTACAATTTAAATTGAATGAAATCTATTTATTACTTAAGTTAAATTTAAATAACCTGATGCCTTTAAATTTTTAGATGGAAAAATTGAAGGAAAATCCTATAAATTTCTGAAATTCTAAACATTTTTATGTAAAATTGAATAATGCAAATATAGCTTTAATTTAAGCAATTAAAGAAGGTAGACTAGAGAAGAACAACTTAAAATTATCCCTTTGATCAGTGAATTAAATTTAGATTATGTCATCAAAAAGGCATTTTTGAACTTATTCAGCTAGTACATGTTTAAACATGTGGATACATAACCTTTCCCTGTCTGTAAGAATGAGTGATATACACATGCTTAAACATTTAAGGGATAAAATAAAATTATGGTTTTAAAATTTTCCCTATTGAATTATTTCACAAAGTATAGTAATAGAAAGAAGACAATAAATTATTGCCATTATCACAAATTTATCTTTATAAAAGAAATAATGCAAGTATAAATATTTTGTTAATATACTCAAGTATATAACTATTTGTCAGAAGAGAAAGGCAGCCTTAACTATCATATTAAGTTATGTGAAAAATGTCAAAATTTCACATTACAGTATACTCAAATATGGTTACAATTTTTATCAGAATCTAGGCGGGAAAAGGGCTCCCCCCATGCCTCAGCTGGTAAAGAATCCTCCTGCAAGGTGGGAGACTTTTCGGTCCCTGGTTGGGAAGATCCCCTGGAGAAGGGAAAGGCTACCCACTCCTGTAATCTGGCCTAGAGAATTCCATGGACTGTACAATCCATGGGGTTGCAAAGAGTCCAACATGACTGAGCAACTTCCACTTTCACTTTCATGAGAAAAAGTTAAAGCTCAAGGAAAGCGAAGGAAAACTGCTATTTACTGAGACAATGATTACTGTGTGGGGAACAAAAATATTATCACGATGTATTTTCAATTCTTATCAATTATTTAATTTAAAAAGTAACGTGAATTTTGACATTCTCTTCATCTGGTCTAGAATGTTTATATCAGTTAGATTAAGAGCCTTTTATAAGAATTTTAAAAGCCTAATACTGAACATACAGCTTATTAAAAAAAAAAAAGAAGAAGAAAGAAATCACAACTGGATCACTGTCATTCGGGCTCATAGAGAATTAATGAAATTTCAGCTACATACCTTGCAACTGAATCTTATTCTCAGGACTCTGAACCAGAACAGAACTGACAGAATCTAGGTTGTCATAGTTACTGCAGCCAAGAGGACCCGTTCGTGTTTCTGTTACCTGAAGAACAAAACATCAACTTTATTATATGTACCAGACCTTACCATGTTCTTTCCATTCAATCTATTAATAGTTGTCACACACACATATATTGGACAGTTAACATCGCTAAAAGGTCTAGGATCTGATACACATCAACAATACACCTAAGCAGAAAGAAGACAAATGATGCCTTTATCTTCAATTCCATTTCCTTCCCTTTGGCCACACATCAGTCTTCAGAGAAAATAATAGAAGCCGTCTTTAGTCAACAACATCACTCATATAGGTTACGGAATTTGCCAAGACTGAATTTACCAAGATATGACAGAGCATGCTCTTTTAGGTAGAAAGCAAGTTTTGACTCATATGAGACTAGTTTCTTGTTTGTTCATCTCTCATCAATAAATCAAAACCATCTTCCAGGCTACTGTGTAAAGACTGATTTTATTATTTCATTTTTCTACTTAAAAATCTTCTATTTCCTACTCTTTTATGCTGGTATCAATATTTAAACTCTTCTGCTTGGCCTCCATCTGCCCCTCTTTTTCCCAGCAGGCAGGCAATTTTGCCATCTAGTTGGACTTTGTTAATTCTCTGCCTTTGCTTATACAACATCCTTCACCGTATCCCACCTTTCTCCTTTTAAATAAATTGATTTTTTTTTTTACCCTCAAGATTGACCTTGTGTTCAAATACCTACACAAAGTAGTCCCTAACAATTCCCACTTGTATTACTTCACCATTTGTATAAAGTTATGGTTTGCAGAGTCCAGCCTTAGCACTTAATTATGGAATCACATAGAGTGATTTTCTCCCCCATGGGTATTGTGGGATGAATAGTATCAGATGAGATGTTTAAGTGATTATATCAGACTGGAAATTTATCCTGAGGATATTTTTTTAATACAAATACATTTTAAAGCAGAGGAGTATTATAATCATTTGGGGGTTTTAAAAGATACTCTCAACAACCAGAAAGGTTTGCAAAACGTTGTTGATCTCATTTCATTTCACAGTCCACAGCCACACAATGGCTTCCCACCTCACTCAGAGTGAAAGCCAGAGCTCTTTGGTATGACTAAAAGATGCTCTATTTTCAAGATTCCCGATACCTCTCTAACTCATCTCTCTCCTTCTGTTCATCATTTACTCCATTTCAAGCACAATAGCTTCTTTGCTGTTCCCAAAACACGCTAGCTATTCTCTTGTTCCATAATTTTTGACTTGCTGTTCCTATATCTGAAATGCTCTTCCTCAAAATATTTCTGAGCTCACTCCTTCACTTTCTTCATTTCTACTCAATTGTATCTCTCCGGATCACTTGGACTAACCAATGTTAAATGAACATACCTTCCCACATTTCCTTCTTCCAACTATTATTTCCTCTGCTCCTTGCCTTGTTCTGTCTTTTCCACAGTAGTTTTCAGCTTATAACATGCTGTATAATTTATTCATTTATCATGATAATTGTCAACACCTCTCATTAGAATGCAAGCTGCACCAAGCACAGGGATATTGCTTATTTGTTTACTGAAGTATTTGCAAATCACGCTCTTGTGTAAACTCACAGGTATTAATACTAAGACAAAAACAAGAGGACAGTGTGAGGGGAAAGCCAAACCTAGGAAGGCATTCATACCATTATTAAGATAATGAAGGCCTGAGTGGGACAGTGGCAATATTATTTATCTGAAGAAGATGGGTTTTGAAAAACTAGAAGTAATAAGATTATGAAACATTGAGAATGAAGTTTCTAGACTAAGTGATAACATTAAAATATAAGGCAAGGAAACTCCATTGTGAAGAGCATGTATGGAAGGCTGATTTTGACCATTTTGACTCTGACTTGAACAACAAAGTAATTAACCTCCAATTAAAAAAATAAATTTGTATTTAAACAAATACTATGGGGAGGGTGGTGGTAGGGATGTTCAAGTGGGAGGGAACATGGGTAAATGTATGTCTGATTCATGTTGATGTTTGGTAGAAACTAACACAGTACTGTAAAGCAATTATTCTTCATTTAAAAATAAATATTTTAAAATTAAAAAAAAGAAGTGACAATGTGGTATATTTCTTGGAAGCTATGTCCAACATGGAATCACCATTTTGGGAGTCAAAAACATATAGGTGATAATCAAAGACAGGGCAGCGATGGACATGTCACCTCGGGTGCATGGAGAGAATGCATAATTGTATTAGGACAATTCTATCACATTTTCTAAACCGCAAGTCCTTTAGAATAACCCAGACTGGCTATGAGCACACACCAACCACTGGGGATGTGGTTTACTCTTTCTCTAACACCACATAAACCTGTGTGCTCATCTACTGCTGCTCTCCAATGGTGACACTGAATATTCCTTATTTTGTTCAGGAGAATAATTTCTGATGTTGATGTGTCACATACAGCCATGTACATATGTATGTGTGTGTATAAATAATATTAAATATAAATGATTCATAACAAAGAATAACAGGAGACTTTTCTGTCTCTGGGATTTCCCAGGCAAGAATACTAGAGTAGGTTACCATTTCCTTCTCCAGGGGATCTTCCCAATCAAGGGATGGAACTCATCTCCTGCACTAGCAGGCTAATTCTTTATCACTGAGCCACCTGGGAAGACCATTTAGAATTTGAGATAATATAAATCTTCATCTTGTTTTATCAGGTAGTTTATTTCCCCCCTCAACACACACCAAAAAACATACATGCCACATTAATACAAACAAACTCTAATATTGCCATTTTAAGGAAGCTTTCTAAATAAATATTCTTGTTGACATATGAGATCTTAGAAATTGGTATGTAATCCTAGACAGCTAACTGTTGAGAGAGGATAAAAATGATTATTTTATCTCATTACAGACAATTCCTAATTCAATTACAATGTTCTTGAGAATAAATATAGGGGATTTAAATAACAGTCTCACAAATTTTAAGAATATTTGAATGTCTCTGTGTGTGTGTTCAGTTGCTCGGTCATGCCTCACTATTTGTGACACTATGGACGGTTGCCTGCCAGGCTTATCTGTCCATGGGATTTCCCAGGTACTACCTCTATTCCTATCAATCATTTTATTCCTGCACCTCTAGAGTATACAGTGATAATAATAATATTGCACATTCCTCTTTATAATTTTATTTTATACTTTATCATTCATAACTGACTTCACTAATCATTGTTTGATTTAATATAAAGTTCAAAAACTCTAGCATGTTCAATGATGCAAATCTATTTTTCCAATTGTATTATTTTTTAAGAACCCTACATGTCAATCTAACAAATGTGTCTATAATATTTTATATTTTCAATGCTAATGAAAGGAATAAAAATGAAAAGAGAGTAATAAAAGCTAACTTAATATATAAACATTTGTATAAAGATGCTAACTCTCCAAAAATGAATTCTGTAGTTGTACTACAAATGATTTCAACTCTGTTTATCAGCAGGCAGATGAGCATCTGACTCAGAGGTCTCCATATGTAATGTAACAAAGGAAGCTAAATTCAATAGCTAAACATAAAAATGATGAAGACTAACAATAACCCAGTACTGATAGCCTTCAGTGTTTTTAGAAATGACATGCGGAGTAAAACACATGTTTTTCTTTTAATCAATTATCTCTTGGTGAGAGGATGCTGAAACAAAGGAAAATAGATTTTAGGACACAAAAATGATATCCTTTTGAGGTGTTACATTGATTTGTGGTTTTATCTGAATATCATGAGGAAAATTAAGGGCCTGGGAAGCTGAAGAGGGGTATTTTGTATACAAGAATGGAAACTATGACTTGGCCAGCTGTAAAATCAAAACTTTTCAAAATGTACTGATATTTAGCAAAATTTGTCTTCACACTGCAACAAATGTGCTCTTCTCTAATTGACAACTGGTATAAACTGTTTCTAAATACATTGTTAAAATTTAGAGAGGATATTAAAAGTATTAAGTGAAAAATATGACCATGTTTTCATTTCAGCGTTTCCTATATTGTTTCTATTTTGTTTCATTAAACCACCATCTATCATTTTTACAATCAGAAAAGTTTACAGAGAATAAAAGAAAATAAATAACCTTTTATTAAAAGGGATGGCTTGGAATTATATAAATAATAATACAAATTCAACTTTATTTAGGCTAAAATAAAATGGTATCAATAATTCATCTGGAAATAAGCAGGCTTTGTTATTTTTGATCATTTTCTGGGTCTTACATATCCTAAAGGTAATATCAGCACCATGCCACAAAAATGAATTGGATTTATAAAATTAATTCAATAAGAATCAAATTTGCTTGAATCTCAAGCAAAAAAACAAGAATAGAAAAAGTTAAAACAATAAAAAAAAAAGTGGAACAAAAAAGGGTAATCAAACAAAAACACACAATATTCTTAAAGGAAAACAGTATTATTAGAGAGTCTGTTTTATTAATAAAATTATCACATTATATGTTTAAAATATTTCTGATCATCATTAGAACTCCACCACTTACTAGATCTAAGTTTCAAGTTTCTGTCCAGTGAAATAGTTAAAATTTATCTTACGGTCTGAAGAGTTTGTGAAGAAACATGCGATAACCAATGCTATGTGCTTATTATCATCGGCCTGGAGGACAGTAATGATTGCACAGCAAGTGTAAAGTATGTGTAAGTGTTTACTCTTGAAAGTCAGAGGCACAATAATAACCCAGTGGTAAACTTTTTGAAATCAGTCACAGCCTACTTCTAAGACTATAAAATTGTAATTTTTTTTTTTTTCCTGATATCAGGGCTGCATATTAAAATTTTTCTTTGAAAAGAAAATAAGAGTGCCTATAGTTTAGATAATCCTAAATCAAGTTTTAGTTATGTCTGACTCTTTACAACCCCATGATATTTTGCCCACAAGGCTCCTCTGGCTATGGAATTCTCCAGGCAAGAATCCTGGACTGGGTAGCCAGCCATTCCCTTCAGAGGATCAACCGCACCCTTAAATGAGGCTATGCACAAATTTTACAAATCACATCAATGTGAAAGTCAAGCACAATATATTAAGACTAATCCATAAGACTAAACCTAAGACAATAGTATAGAAAAAAAATAGGCAGTTTGATTGCATAGAAAAGGATAGAACAACGGCAACTACATTGAAAACAGAAAAAGTTGCCTTAACTCGAGTATAGAAGACAACTAATGAGTCTCAGAAAAGTATGCTTGTATGAGAAAATCCTTATCCACACTGAATGGAAAAAAGTGATAGAAAATGCATATGAAGTTTGTAAAATTATACCTACATATATACCACAAATAGCTCTGTGAAACTGCTATTACTTCAGGCTTTCTTCAAATGGAAAAAAAAATTAGTTCATCATTTTGACTGAACTAATTGTTTATCAGAAACTCAATAAAATGTATAATTGTGTTAATAGTATATCTCTTATTGCAAATCTGTAAATGCACATTTTTTAAAGTTTTAACGTTCACGGAAATTTTATCTAAACTTAAGAGGGCGAAGTATTTTTACCTCTTATACCACCCCCAAAAAAGACAAGAATGTGTCTATTTTCTATTACAATGACTTGTCATTTCTAGACTATTTATTGATCATATAAGAACATGGAATAGCAGGATTCTTGTTTGTTCCAACCTGTCATTTTTAAAGGCAAAATTAATACATGTTTATGTTGGAAATTCAAGCAGTGAAATAAATTGAAAACTGAGAGAAACAATTGTTTTCCCTGATTACATATTTGCTTTCAACTTTTACCAGACTTGAAAATGGTTGTGATTAGGAGTAATTCCTATTCAGGGCCAATGTTTATTCATAGCATCACATTTTCATGTGTTTTATTATTTATAGCCATTTTTTCTTTAAAAATATTATATTCAATTGGTTCCAAAGTTAGAGTATATTGAAAGTTTTTGAAAAATTTCGTATCTCCATTCATTATGTATACGGAACAATAGATAAGTAAACGTAACTCACTTACAAAGAGTTATGCTCAAAAAGAAAACCTAATATCTTGCTTCTGCATTCAGTTGTCTTCTCTACAGTCTTACGTCTTAGCCATATAATACAAAAGAAGTGCTAACATTTAAGAGAGGATCTTGCTAACCTATATTATAGCAAAAGAAACCATCTACACAGGGGTTGGTGTGGGAGGACTAATGAAATTGATTATTGGTATCTCTATCCAGATGAGGGCTTCCCTGGTGGCTCAGAGGTTAAAGCTTCTGCCTCCAATGTGGGGAAACCCGGGTTCCATCCCTGCACTACATTACCAGATACTGCCTACAGTTTTTAAGGTGGACCACATTTTTTCACATTTCCCTCAGAAACACTCTGCTGCATAAGGCATGTCAAATGCCATTTCTTCCAGAAATTATCCTTCTAATCTTTAATCACCTCACACACTACAATGGTACTGATGAGCCTATTTGCGTGGCAACAATAAAGGTACAAACATAGAGAACAGACTTGTGGGCACCACAGGGGAAAGAGAGGGTGGGGCTGATTGTGAGAGTAGCACTGAAACACACGCATTACCATGTGTGAAATAGCTAGCTAGTTGCTCTGTAGCACAGGAAGCCCAACAGTGTTCTGTGACAACCTAGAGGGATGGGAGGGGGTTCAAGAGGGAGGGGCCTATGTATACTTATGGCTGATTCATGTTGTACAGCAGAAACCAACACAACATTGCAAAGCAATTATTCTCTAATGAAAAATAAACTTCAAAAATAAAAATAAAAAAATAGAAGAAAAATTTTGTTGAGAGTAAGACTAAAGTAGAGGACATCAACCATATTTGTCTCATATTGCATTTTTATGTCTTAACAAGGTTTCTCATTTAATATAAAAACAAATATTTTTTTCAAATACATATATGCATTTTTGTATAGATTTTTATATCAAAAGTTACTCATTTTACTATCTCTTTATCAAAAATGTCAGTTAATATAATTGTATTCCAACAAATGACTCAATATGCAGAATATATGAAGAAATCCATATGATCTCTGGTTTCCAGTTCTACATATAAGGAGCTTGGAAGTTGCCGTTACCTCCTCATAACAAGTAAAACAGATGGAAAAATCCACAAGTCTTTTTACATCCATAAGAAGGAAACAAACTGCTGCTCCAAGATTGGAAAGACAGGCAGGGAATACAGGGAGTCACAGTACAAAGTAGAATTCATTTTGAAACAATCATAGGAATCAGCACTAAGGTAAGAACACCTAAATTTCCACTGACAAACTGTTGACAGCAAATGTGTGGAAGGGCTTCCCTGGTGGTGGCTCAGACAGCAAAGAAGCTGTCTGTGGTGTGGAGGCCTGGGTTTGTTCCCTGGGTTGGGAAGATATCCTGGGGAAGAGAATGGCTACCAGTTCCAGTATTCTTGCCTGGAGAATCCCACGGACACAGGAACCTGATGTGCTACAGTCCATGGGACCACAAAGAGTCAGGCACAACTTAGTGACTAACACACACACACACAAACATACATCTGTGTGTGTGTGTGTGTGTGTGTGTGTGTGTGTGGAAAGTTTGGGAATTAAAAATAACAGAGAGATCCGGTCATGAGAAGATTTTCCACCATTTTCTGAGATTTACCTCAAGGAACTCAACCAGCTTCCTACAGTAAATATTTAAGAATAATATCCTCTTGCTTTCCATTGTGGGATGGAAAAAAACCATTTTGAAATACTCTAGAACACTCTGATCTCCTCTGTCCTCAGAGAAAGCTAGATAATCAGAGGTTAACTTTCTCCAGGGTTATCTAGTCTGAGTGACCTAGGGAAGGGAAATACCTGATTCTAGTCCTTTCTAGTCATCTTGTTCCATTCCAAGTGTGAGGGAGGAAAAATCTGAGACACTTTTATGAATTTTGCAGTCCAAAGGCATAAATTCTGTAAAAAATGACCAAACAATAGGATAATAGAATGTTTCCCTTTCTCCACACCTCATCATCGCATTACTCAAGACCTGTTTCTAGCCATTCCTTTTACCCATCAATCACATTCAGCTACCAAGAAAAAGTTACAAGCAATATCAAAAGGCACAAAACACAATCTGATGAGACAGAGCAAGCATCAGAACAAGACATGACAAGGCTGCTGGAATTATCAGATCAAAAATTTTAAATTACTATAATTAATACACTAAGAGCTCTAATGGATAAATTAGTATATAAAAACAGATACACAAGTTAAGTAGAGAGAAGAAAATCCAGGAAAGAATGGGAAAAAATGCTATAGGAAAAAACAAAACAAAACACCATAATGGAAAAGAAGAATACCTCTGACGGGTTCATTAGTCAACAGATCTGAGGAAAGAATCTCTGAGCTAAAGGATTTATCAATAGCAACCTCAAAAATCAAAAGTAAAGACAACAGAGATTAAGTTTTTTTTTTTTTTTTTTTAAACAAAGGAATAGAATATCCAATGACTGAGGAACAAACACAAAATGTGTGACATAAACCTAATGAGAATTCCAAAAAGAAAATAAAACAAGGAATGGGGAAAAAAACAAACAAACAAACAAGAATGACCTAGAATTTCCCTCAAATTAATGTCTAAGATCAAACCAAAGATCAGGAAACTTAGAAAACACCAAATAGAAAAAAAAGTCTAAAAACTAAACTAAGCATATCATTTATAAATTATAAAAAATAAAAATTAAAGAATAAATCCTGAAAGAACCCAGAGGAATAAAATATGTTACCTACAGAGGAACTAACATAAGAATTACATCTGGCTTCTCAGAAACAAAATGAGACACTGAAATATTTATAGTGTTGAGCAAAAACCTATCAACCTAGAATTTTGTGTCCTATAAAGTTATCCTTCAAAAATGGAGAAGAAATATACATTCACAGAAAAAAAATTGAGAAAATTTGTTGTCAGTAGACTGGTCTTGCAAGAAATGTTACAAGAAGCTCCTTATAAAGGAAAATGTTTAAAATATTATAGCTCAGAAACTCAGATCTATATAAAGAAGAACGTCAAAGAAGGAATAAATGAAGACAAAATGAAAACTTTTGTTTTTCTTATTCTTACTTGACTGAACTGATAACAGTTTGTTCAAAATAATACCAAAATATAATATTATGTGTGTGTGTGTGTATATATATATATACACACACACATATATATATATATATATATATATATATATATATATATATATATAAAGTTGTATGCTTATAGACAAAGTTAGGCTCAGTTCAGTTCAGTCCATTCGCTCAGTCGTGTCGACTCTTTGTGACCCCATGAACCGCAGCACACCAGGCCTCCCTGTCCATAACCAATTCCCGGAGTTTACCCAAACTCATGTCCATCTAGTCGGTGATGCCATCCAGTCATCTCATCCTCTGTCGTCCCTTCTCCTCCTGCCCCCAACCCTTCCCAGCATCAGAGTCTTTTCCAATGAGTCAACTCTTCGCATGAGGTGGCCAAAGTATTGGAGTTTTAGCTTTAGCATCATTCCTTCCAAAGAAATCCCAGGGGCTGATCTCCTTCAGAATGGACTGGTTGGATCTCCTTGCAGTCCAAGGGTCTCTCAAGAGTCTTCTCCAACACCACAGTTCAAAAGCATCAGTTCTTCGGCACTCAGCTTTCTTCACAGTCCAACTCTCACATTCATACATGACCACCGGATAAACTATAGCCTTGACTAGACGGACCTTTGTTGGCAAAGTAACGTCTCTGCTTTTAAATATGCCATCTAGGTTCGTCATAACTTTCCTTCTAAGGAGTAACCGTCTTTTAATTTCATGGCTGCAGTCACCATCTGCAGTGATTTTTGAGCCCCCAAATAAAGTCTGACACCGTTTCCACTGTTTCCCTATCTATCTCCCATGAAGTGATGGGATTGGATGCCATGATCTTCGTTTTCTGAATGTTGAGCTTTAGACCAACTTTTTCACTCTCCTCTTTCACTTTCATCAAGAGGTTCTTTAGTTCCTCTTCACTTTCTGCCATAAGGGTGGTGTCATCTGCATATCTGAGGTTATTGATATTTCTCCCAGCAATCTTGATTCCAGCTTGTGCTTCTTCCAGCCCAGCATTTCTCATGATGTACTCTGCATAGAAGTTAAATAAGCAGGGGTGACAATATACAGCCTTGACATACTCCTTTTCCTATTTGGAAACAGTCTGTTGTTCCATGTCCAGTTCTGACTGCTGCTTCCTGACCTGCATATAGGTTTCTCAAGGGGCAGGTCAGATGGTCTGGGATTCTTATTTCTTGAAGAATCTTCCACAGTTTATTGTGATCCACACAGTCAAAGGCTTTGGCATAGTCAATAAAGCAGAAATAGATGTTTTTTTGGAACTCTCTTGTTTTTTCCATAATCCAGTGGTTGTTGGCAACTTGATCTCTAGTTCCTCTGCCTTTTTAAAAACAAGCTTGAACATCTGGAAGTTTGCAGTTCATGTATTGCTGAAGCCTGGCTTGGAGAATTGTGAGCATTACTTTACTAGCGTGTGAGATGAGTGCTCAGTTGGTAACATTAGGCTAATATGTACCATATTCATTATTGTTTCCTGTTTGTGGATCTTATTATTGTTTTCTACTTTTGTCTTTCATTCTTTGTCTTCCTTTTTTTGGTTTTGACAAAGCATTTTTCATTATTCCCTTTTCTCCCCTTTCTTAGCATATGGGTTATAATTCCTTCTTTTTTATACATGTTCTTGTCATCATCCTGGAGCATGCACTTAGAAATTATAACTAATTCAAGTCTACTTTTAGATAACACTATACCACTTCATGGCTAATGTAAGTAACTTATAATAATAAAATAAGCTTAATTTGTCCTCCCATCTCTTGTATTATTCTATCATTCTTCACATGCATTTCACTTAAATGAAATAACTATATTAATAATCAGTTTTGAACATCAACACACCAATTAAAAGACAGAGATTGTCAGAATGGAGCAGAAAACAAGGCCCAGCTACACACTGTCCACAAGGAGGCCACTTCAAATTAAAAGTACATTAAAAATAAATAGAGAAAATATAATAAAAAAGTAACAGGATAATTATATAACTATCTTAATTTCAGACAGAGCAGAGTTTGAAACTAATAGAGCTACAAGGGATAAGGAATGGCATCACACAATGATAAAACTGTCATCTCTCCAAGAAGATATAATAATACTTAATATCTATGTGTTTAACAACAGTGCATTGAGCTAGGTGAGGCAAAACTTCACAGAATTATAAAAAGAAATGGATGAATACAGTAGCTTAGTTTCAGATTTCAACACCTTTCTTTTACAGATGAACAGGTCCAATAGGCAGAAATCTACAAATCAATAGCAAGATGGCAATGAAAGTGAAAGTGTTAGTCATTCCATTGTTTCCAAATCTTTGCGACTCTATGGACTGTAGCTCTCCAGGCACTTCTTGTCCATGGAATTCTCTGGGTCAGAATACTGGAGTGGTTGCCATTCCCTTCTCCAGGGGATCTTTCCAAACCAGGGATCAAATCTGAATCTTCCATATTGCAGGTGGATCCTTTACCGTCTGAGCTACCCAGGAAGCCCAATATAGCAATAGCAATACTTAAAAAAAAAAACCTTGACAAAATAGATGAAGCTAAAATCTGATGATCATGAAACTGCAGTTTCCCTATCAGGGATTTAAAAAGAATGAGCATTATCCATTCTCAAATGGCTACAAATAGTATAAAGATAGAAAATGCCAAGTATTGATAATAATGCAAAACAAGTAGAATTCTCATACACTCTACCCAGGACTATAAATTGGTACAACCACTTTCACTTTAGAAAATTCTTTGTAACCATCTACATAAACAGATGTTCACACATCTTAAGAGCCAGCTGCTTCTGCTGCTGCTGCGGCTAAGTCACATTAGTTGTGTGCGACTCTGTGTGACCCACACAGAGCCCACCAGGCTCCTCCATCCCTGGGATTCTCCAGGCAAGAATACTTGAGTGGGTTGCCATTTCCTTCCCCAATGCATGAAAATGAAAATGAAAGTGAAGTTGCTCAGCTGTATCCTACTCTTCGCGACCCCATGGACTGTAGCCCACCAGGCTCTTCCATCCATGGGATTCTCCAGGCAAGAGTGCTGGAGTGGGTTACCATTGCCTTCTCACTTAAGAGCCAGACATACAGCCAAATATATAAATATATATATGAAAATGTCTGTAACCAAAAGAAACATGCAAATATGCTCACAGAAACACCATTCTTAATAATCTATAACAGAAAATAATCAATTGTTAATTAATAATTTGATGTATAAGTAAACTGAGGATTCAAATACTGTATCACAATAAGAATAAAGTCAATGACACAAAATAACTAGAATGAATCTCACAAATATAATATCAGTTAAAACAAGTCACATATATTATACTTCCACTATCAAGAAGCTCAATATCAGATAAAAATAATCTATGATGTAAGAAGTCAGAATGCTGTTTAGACTTTGAGACTAGAAGTCACAGAAGAAGGTGTAAGTGGGACTTCTTGGATTCTGGTAATTTTTTTTTTTTTTTAATAGATGTTGGTGGTTGAAAGACATTCCAACAGCAACACAATCTGAACATGACTGTGTACTTTCTATATATATGCTTTATATCTGTAACATATTTACCAATAAATGTTGGCTAATATTATTGTCCTGAATTACATCAGGGCAGGGACCTTGTCATCTACGTCTATATCTCTGAATGCTCAGTCACGTCAGTCATGTCTGACTCTTTGCAACCCTATGGACTGTAACCTGTCTGGCTTCTCTGTCTGTGGAATTCTCCAGGTAAGAATACCAGAATGAGTGATATCTATTTATCTGTCATCTATCCATTTGTCATCTCTCTAATAGTACAATATTAGCTTGTATCTTTGCAAATTTTCCTTTCAAAAGTACCTTTCAAATTTATTATTATTATAATGTGATTTTGCAAAAAGAAAGTACTAAAATCTGACACTGAATGATTATTAAAAATAAGAGTTATTTTCAGATGATGAATATAATAGATTAACTTAATCAAAACACATCCCTATTAATTATCTCAAAGTATCATATTTATTTTATTTCTTTTAAGGCTACAATTATAACTATTCTATAATTAGAATCCACTAGGAACTAACTTGAAGATCAATAATTCTTATTTTTATTTTGTAGGTATTCATAATTTCAAAAAATGCTAAAAGAAATTAGACTTTTCCTAATAACCTCATCTATAGTGAAAGTGAAAACTGCTCAATTGTGTCAGACTCTGAGACCCTATGGACTGTACAGTCCATGGACTTCTCCAGGGCAGAAACTGGAGTGGAGTGGATAGCCGTTCCCTTCTCCAGGGGATCTTTCCAGTCGAGGGATTGAACCCAGGTCTCCCACAATGCAGGTGGATTCTTTACCAGCTGAGCCACGAGGGAAGCACAAGAAAAATATAATCATATAAGCAAGCTATTTAAATTTCAATTTTTCCTAATGTTAATTAATTTTTAGGTTTACTTTGGTTAAAAAGTTCAGAAATTTTTCACAAATATCATATGTTTGACATTAAAAAGACCAAGTGTTTACTGAATTTCCATAACCAGTACTCAAAAGAGAATCTCTAATGATGACACTGGTATCAAAAAAGGACCCCATGGGTCTACTTGGAAAGACTTAAAAGCAATGAATTTTTAAACAAAATTAAAACCACTGTTTCCCAAGAGTAGAACATTATTGGTAGAGTAAATATACTAAGAATTAGGAGATTAAAACCCTCAAGATATTTTAATATCTTACTCTTTTCTTACCACAAAATATTCTTTATGTTTCAATATAGAAATTATATAATTACAATCATCTACTTATATGTTGTCTTTTTACTTATTTTACTATAAAATCCTTACTCGTAGTTAAACACTGCCTGGCACATGGTAGAAATAATAATTGTGAAACAAATCCGTGGATATTTTACTTATTATTTAGAAATCTTTACTTAAAAATACTCTAACATTTTTGAAAATCTCTTGAAGAAAATGGTGTAGAGCCAGCATATATAAATTTTAGTGCTATCAGGAGTCCTAGAAATCATGTAGACTCACTATGTTATTACACAAATGAGGTATCTAGAACCTAGGGAAGTTTTACTAACTCCCTATAACACAAGAAATGGAACTGGACTGGTTTTGACTCTTTTGACTTTAGAATCTTGCAACCATTTCAAATATCATGCTGGCTTTTCATTACTCTAGATTTGTTTCTGAAACTTTGTTTGCCTTAATCAATCTAATTCATTCTCTCTGACTTTCTTTCTCTCACTCTAGCAATAAAGTTATAACAAAGCACAATTTAATTGATTTGGATTGAAGTACAAGTCAATTAGAATAATGTAATATCTTGGGTCATTCTCATGAACAATAAATATTGCTATGAATGTACTGGTTAATATAATTTTGATGGAAAGCCAAGTGAGTTAGCTATTATTATAAGTACTAATTCATTAATGCCTTGAAATATAACCCTCCATATATTCTTAAATTACGCTACCCCAGGCTTTTAAAAAGTAACATACCAGTGTTGATTACTTTCTGTGTTAGTGTGTTAAGTTGTGTCAGTCATGTCAGACTCTTTGGCACCCTACGTTCTGTATCCTTCCAGGCTCCTCTGTCCATTGGATTCTCCAGGCAAGAATACTGGAGTGGGTTGCCATGCCCTCCTCCATCACTTTGCCCACAAAGGTCCATATAGTCAAAGCTGAAGTTTTTCCAGTAGCCATGTATGGATATGAGAGGCAGAGCATAAAGAAATCTGAGTGCCAAAGAATTCATGCTTTTGAACTGTGATGCTGGAGAAGATGACTGAGTCTCTTGGACAGCAAGGAGATCAAACCAGTCAATCCTAAAGGAAATCAATCCTGAATATTCAATGGAAGGACTAACACTGGAGCTGAAACTCATACTTTGGCCACCTGATGCAAAGAACTGACTCATCAGAAAAGATCCTGATGCTAGAAAAGATTGAAGGCAGAAGAAGTGGGGAACAAAGGATGAGATGGTTGGATGGCATCACCAACTCAATGGACATGAGTTTCAGAAAATTCTGAGAGATGGTGAAGGACAGGGAAGACTGGCGTGCTGCAGTCCATGGGGTCACAAAGAGTTGGACATGACTTAGCAAATGAACAACAAGGAATGAGAAACAATGGAGAAAAAGTATGTGAAATAAAATATTAAGTATCAAGAATCCACCTGATAATGAAGGAGGCCCAAGAGACATGGGTTCAATTCCAGGGTTGGGAAGATACCCAGAGTATAGAATGAAAACCCACTCCAGTATTCTTGCCTGGAAAGCTCCATGAACAGAAGAGCCTGGTGGGCTATAGTCCACGGGGTTGCAAAAAGTCAGACACAACTGAGCACAAATACAAACACAAATATTTAATACAAAAGACATGGCACACATTTCATTTAGAAATAAAATAGAGTATATATTCTTGGAGAGTAACTGCTTCAGTGTGGTTCCCGTTTGTACTTGCTATTATGAGTCTAGGCATGGGTACAATGATTGACCTATTTTTCATACCCTACAAATTATTCTCTTTCAAAATAATACACATGTATATGACCCACAAACACTCACATGGAAATCTGTTGAGAAAGACATGCTTTTCCCTTGAGCACATATTAAAATACAGAATTGCACAGGAAGCTATAAAAGAGTTTTCTCAGGTTCCTAAAGTTTCTATTTAGTATGATATGGAATATGGTGAACAGGACACAATTAATTTGGAACAAGTCCAAGCAACATCAGGACACCCTTATTCTTAAACCATAGTTACCATGGAAATTAAATGTCTGGCACTTGATTGGTCTTGGGCAGGCCAAATCTATAAGCTCATTCCTACAGATGCTATTTTGATGTATTTTAAAATAAAACAAAGCTTGAAATCACAGCAATTTCAAGAAAACTCTATAGCAAAAATAGCTTTCATTAGATTTCTAACTACATGCATATATATTTATAAAATTGACATTTTTAAAAATATTACATTTTGATAGCTATAACTGACTACCTTACATAAATGATGAACTTGAACCACACTGTATGAAGTTTAAAGGGATATTTTTATTGTACTACAGTTAGCTAAGAGTTTTCTGATGTATTCAGTATTAATGTGAAAGCATAAAACCTCACTGCCACAGGGCAGTTACAAACAATGGACACAGACTGCAACCCAGCTCAGGACTGTGGCCTGCCATCTGCGTTCTGGCAAGGGTTATTAGGCCACCACTGCACATGTTGCTGTTACTGTAAGCTTGAATGCCGAGTCCACCAGACCTGAGAAATTACACTTTAGGGAACTCAGGAGCCAGAGGTTCTTTTCTGTTGCTTCACATAAAAAAATAGATGTAATCTAAAAGAGCATTTATTAAAAAAATGAAACAGAAGAGATAAAATATTAAGAATGATTTTATTTTCTTTATTGATTATTCTATGACTTGCAATCTCATTGGCTTTTAGTTATTATAGCTACTTAAAATTATCACAGATTTTAAAATGCAATGGCAATTTCAGAATTCAAGTACTATTTTTTTTGGAGTTGGTATAAATCATCACATAAAACTAATAGTGTTTTTGCAATCATTTTTGACAATGATGTTGTCAGCTAGCCTACATAAGTGAAAATATAAAGTAATAGTTATAAGAAAAGCTACACTGAGTATAACAGCATCATTGAAAAAATGGGATTAAAAGTCTTCAGCCCATTTTGCCACTCCCTTGGAGACAGTAATCTCTAATTGCCAAAGAACACACACATACACTTGGCATGTTCCCTCTGGTCTTTCTCATTCACTTCTCAAATAATTTCTGTACTTCTTCATCCAATCACTCCAAGCCACTCTATCTTGATGTGTTTTCTCTCTTCTTTGATGTAGTAAACAAAGAAACAGTTAGACTGAATATACCAAAGACATTACAAATACTAACCTACGACTCAGCAAATGCCACTAAGTTCACAAACAAAATTTCCTACCAGGACCAGGGAGCAAAGGATAACACCAAGGAGAGCCACTCACTTCATTAATTCTTGTTGTATAATTTATTTGATCAGTATATTTCTAAATGGGATTTATATTTCTAAATCTACCCAATCTGCCCAATTGGTCCTCACCTGAAGTCTCAGTCAAGCAGTGAACTATGAGCTGATGCTCCAAATGATATACACACTTACTAACTGAATTATCTATTTTGCTTCCTTTTGACACTTTAGCTAAAAATGTGCAGATGCAAATGTCAAGTGCTGAAGGAAAAGCACTCGTCACCATATTAAGGATGATGGCAGCTGAATCAAAGGTGCTGCCAGTCCACTGTGGCTGGTAGGGCACAAGAAGCACACCCGGGACAATCTGTCACTGTCAAAATGCCAACCGCAAATGCTCTGCCATACTAGGATACTAACATAGGGCCCTTGGATAAAACAGGCTTATTCTGTAATTCAAATTTAATAAAACTATTTCATTGTTATTATTTTTAATTTTCTCCTTCAATTATGGAGTCAGTAGAGTAGATCGTAACATTTCGTGCAGCTTCTACTATTTTATTTCAGAAAAAAGACTTGCACTAAAATTTTTGCCTGACTCCTCTGAAATTCCACATTTAATATGACTGTTCTGAACTACTTATTAAAACATTCCTTATTGCTCTGATTAGAAATGGAAGAATTTTTATCACAGTCTTTTGAAGTTTCAGCAGTATTGAATATTTCTGAATTCCTTAAGCATATCAAAAGTTTCTGACTTCAGTTATCTTATTATAATAGGACAACTAATGCCTATGCACAGACTAGCTAAACTTTCATACTGAGACTGTCATATTCTTCCATTTGTCACCCAATTAAACAAGCGCCCAGAGAACTGATAAGTGCACATTAAAACTCAACAGTCTCAGGAGTAATTAGAGAGACAGAAGTGGATTTCTCGTTTCAGCTGGCCATCACAGAAATGCTTCTGCTGTCATTTCTTTCTTCCTTTCCTTTTTTCCCTCAAAAAAATAAATTGGCTTGCTCACATGCAAAAAAGTTATGACAAATTCAAATTCTTTAGCAACTGATTATCACTAAAAGTTAACACTAAGTTGACTTCAAATGAATTTAAAAATTGTGTAAGAGAAAGTGGAATCGTAGTTCACACCATGACAAGCAGTTGCATTATTAAATTCTTGCATTATTAAAATTCTAAGAGCAAGAAAAAAACAATAAACTGGTCAATTACGTCAAGAATATTACTCTTGTAATACTCTTGTATGTCAGTGTTCATACTCTTCAGTGCTGTGGTGCTGGAGAAGACTCTTGAGAGTCTATTGGACTGCAAGATCAAACCAGTCAATCCTAAAGGAAATCAACCCTGAATATTCACTGGAAGGACTGATGCTGAAGCTGAAACTCTAGTACTTTGGTTACCTGATGCAAAGAGTTGACTCATTGGAAAAGACCCTGATGCTGGGAAAGATTGAAGTCAGGAGGAGAAGGGGATGACAGAGGATGAGACGGTTTGATGGCATCACTGACTCCATAGACATGAGTTTGAATAAGCTCTAGGAGTTGGTGATGGACAGGGAAGCCTGGCATGGGGCAGTCCATGGGGTTGCAGTCAGACACAACTGAGTGACAGAAGGGCAACAACCCTCTTCAGCACTGTTCTCTTCTCACTTTTTTTTTTAGTTGAAAACCTGAGGATCATAATTAAGATAATTGCTTATCAAGAAAAATTAATGGAAGTATAAACAAAAGTGACAAGGACAACAAGTTTCATTGTTACAGTATGTGTTTGTCTATGTCCCAGAATAAATTTAGGAGTACAATAATAAAAATCCAAAGTGTACTCCCACTCCAAACTTTATTTTCCTCTTCTATTACTTTTCCTGAAATCCATTCTTTGTTATACTATTTCTTCCTGACTATTTATTTCGTCCTGAAACCAGGGTGCCAAAGTGACTTCTGGACCTCCAAGCCACCTCTGGGACTTCATGCAGCTTTGCTGGCAACACACCATCGAGTGCACCCCAGGAGTCATACGTGCCAGTTTCCCCTGTGGTTTTAAGGCCCCAGGGGTGTTAACTCTGAATTGTGGAGATGCTCTTTAGATACAAGCAGGTAATTTTCAGCCACACTAAACACTAAAATCCACCATATTCATCAAGTAAAATCCTAAAGGAGAAGATGACTCTTCCATGGGTATATAACTTCAATTTTGTAATCTATGAACAATTACTGCCGGGAGCTGCCACGGGAGATCCCACCCATGACAAGGTCACGTGAAAGAGAACTGTTAAGCAAGGCTTCAGAGCTCAAGGGGCTCCCTAGGCTTTCTCGAGCATTCTACCCCAAAACCAGCATCTGTCTGTTTTACTGTTTCATGACTTTCACCAACTCCTCTGACATTAACAGGGGGCTGACCCTGACCACCTCTTTCTGAAGAAAATCCACTTAGGGCTATAGCTAATAAGTCTCCTGGACATGAGAGGAATATCTCAAATCAAACCCCCTCTGTTAGCACTTTAGCTTGCTTGGCACATATACCCAAACTCTTACAGCTATGCATACAATTATTTACAGCCTCCCAACTGTGAGAAGCACGCAAAACCTAAGACACAGAGCCTTTGAAAGAGTTAAAAGTTATTAGAGCAGTACTAGTGCTGGTGTAGGATTTCATTATTGGGCCAATGCTTGTTGCTAAGTTCCCATATCTCTTATCCACTGTGCACCTGGGAATGTGTTAGTTAACATAGTGAGAATGCAAGAAAAACACATGTAGCCTTGAATTTAACCATATCAGACTTTTGAGCTAATTGATTCTTTCTTGTAACTCACTGCACCTTTGCTCTGTGAAAAACGTAACTCTTTTTGGCACTTTCTGAGGCTGACATAGATTAGAAATATAAAGAAAAACACTTTGAGGGAAAATAAGTTTTTGGTTGAGCAGCCTTTATCAAAAGAGGGTCATACAATGTTCACAGGCCTCCAAGGCCAGAAGACACTGAACACAACAGTTTTTTTGGGAAAGGTATGCAGAAAAAAATCATGGTTTCGATAAGGGCAAAACTGCTGGAATGTTGGGCTGATTCTGTATGACCTTGCATCTTTCACTTCCCTCTATGTACAAAAAGGTATATAAGTACTGTTTAAAAATAAAGCTACGGATCTTGCTCATCAAAGTAGCTTGATCTCCTCATGTCAATCATTTTCTTCCTCTTACTCTCTCTTTCAGGCTGGTTCCCATCTGGAGTACAGAGATCCGCCGTGTCTACTTATTTGCCTGGGTTTCTAAGACCTGACCGGGAAGGCCCCTGTGCCTTCACTCCCTCGGGAGACCTGGAAGGCACCTGCGGCCTCACGTAGACGGTGCAAGTCTCTTGTCTTGAGACTTTATTGATTTTCTGTATAAACCAAGGGACATCAGCCTCTTTTCTTCTCTCCTCTATTTTCTTGTCTACAACATTCTTATCTGTCTCTCTCCCTCTCTAAATCAATCGCCGACGCCGTTCCTCCTTCGGGTTTCCCTGGATCCTGCGGGGGCTGGACCCCGGCGAATTACAAAGAAAATACTTGTTGATTCATATCTCATTCATTTAATATTGTTAGGAAAAGAGTTTTTAAAAAGTGATTTATTCTAAGCCACTCAAGCTTGGCTCAAGGAATTTTTTTTTTTTTTTTAACAAAGCTTATGTTTGAATTATTCTCTATGGAAGAATTTCAAAATCAGAAAATAATTTAATATCCCTTTTAAAACAAAATGTAATTTCATTTTTCCTTGGCTCAGTTGAAAAACAAGTAGTCTTTCCTTGTCAGTATACCGAGTGCATGAGTATTTGCCCAGGCACTATATGGGGCCTGATGAAAATGTTTGAGCTGTTACTTCAGCTGCCTTATGTTGAGATGTTATTTTAGCTGTTTAGCTGGATTGCCTGCTCCCTAACTTTACAATAAATTTAACTTATTGACACACCTATTGTGTCTCCCACTAGCAGCTCTTTTTGTCTCCTGAAAGCCTAATACTCATCTTTTATCAGTGAGGGAGTCAGATAAGTAAGTTGGGTATATTTGTTCGTGAATAGTTTCTATGGGAAATTTGGCAGACGCTTCTATATTGAAGGATATGGAATTTAGGAATGAAAATTGTGAAATCTCTTTTAACTGATTGGTCAGGAGTCTTCTCTACTTGCCTATAATTTTTCTGAGGTAATATTGTTTAGGCTATTGAAAAATGACATCCACATTTTTAAAAGTGATATACTTCAAATGGCAAGTATCGATCTTATGCTTAATCCTTCTCTTATGCTAGATTTTCAAATATAGAGGATGAAGCAATTAGGTTACTGGAAAGGGGAAAAACAAAACTACAGATAAATTAATTTCTATTCCCAAATTTGTCACCTGCTAGTTGTGCAGCTACAAATAAGAAACTGCAGAGATTCCACAATGGCTTTTAAAGAAAAGTACTTTATATAAATTGTCTTGGGAAAAATAAATGTTTATATGTGACACTTATATAATTTATATAATACATACAATGCCTAGTTAATTTCTGTGCAAATACAGGTTTCTGTTATCAAAAAAAGAACTGAAGACTCCAAAGTGTACCTCTCATATTAGTCAAGTTTCTGTTAACAAAGTGATAAAGTTCCTAGATAACAGAAAGTGTGTATTTGTCCTTGTTGATGGAGCTCATAGGTGAACTGCCCTTGACATATGTGATTACTCAATATATAAGACTTTCTTTTTTTTTTTTTTTTTAAATACTTTATTCTACTTTACAATACTGTATTGGTTTTGCCATACATTGACATGAATCAGCCACATGTGTCCACGATCTCCCAATGCTGAAGCCCCCTCCCACCTCCCACCCCACCCATATAAGACTTTCTATGAGAAATATTCCATAGATAGATAGATAGAAAGGGAAAGAGATCTCAAGAGAGATCTATACCTGTATCTATACATAGGGACATGTATATATTTGTGCAACATCTGAAAATGTAGATCAAACTGACATAATTTTAAAGAAAATTATATATTTTTAACTTAAAGTCATCAAAAAATAAAAAGATGAGCTATATATAAATACCTGTACAATTATGGTACAATACTAATAATTGAAATCATTTTGCTATAATATGAAAATCATATTCCACAAAACTCGATTCCACAATTTGTTCCCTACAATTAAAGATGAAACCTTTTGAATATTTTCATTTTCTCACAATTTGTTCTACACCTTTCCTTGACCAAATAATGCCTAAGGAATACTAATTTTTTCTACTTTCCAGTCATTACAAGACTCTTGTGAACTTTTCCCTTAAGTTTTTATAGTTCTATACTACCATAAGAATTTATTTTGCATTATGAACTGTGGATAGAGGTTCATAACGTTGTACAGGAGACAGTGATCAAAACCACCCCCAAGAAAAGGTAATGCAAAAAGGCAAATGGTTGTCTGTGGAAGCTTTAAAAACAGCTGAGAAAAGAAGAGAAGTGAAAGGCAAAGGAGAACAAAATATATACCCATCTAAATGCAGCTTTCAAAGAACAGCAAGGAGAGATAAGAAAGCCTTCCTAGGTGAAGAATGCAAAGAAATAGAGGAAAACAATATAATGAGAAAGACTAGAGGTCTCTACAAGAAAATTAGATACCAAGGAAACATTTCATGCAAAGATGGACACACTAAAGGACAGAAACGGTATGAACCTAACAGAAGCAGAACATAGTAAGAAGAGGTGGTAAGATTACACAGAAGAGCTATACAAAAAGATCTTCATGACTCAGATAAACACAATGGTGTGGTCACTCACCTAGAGCCAGACATCCTGGAGTGTGAAGTCAAGTTGGCCTTAGGAAGCATTACTAGGAACAAAGCTAGTTGGAGGTGATGGAATTCCAGCTGAGCTATTTCAAATCCTAAAAGATGATGCTGTGAAAGTGCTGCACTCAATATGCCAACAGATCTGGAAAACTCAGCAGTGGCCACAGGCCTGGAAAAGGTCAGTTTTCATTCCAATTCCCAAAGAAAGGCAATGTCAAAGAATGTTAAAACTACTCCACAATTGCATTCATCTCACACGCTAGCACAGCAATGCTCAAAATTCTCCATGTTAGGATTCAAAGGTATGTAAACTGAGAAATTCCAGATGGTAAATCCAGATTTAGAAAAGGCACGGGAATCAGAGATCAAATTACCAACATCTACTGAATCATAGAAAAAGCAAGAGAATTCCAGAAGAACATCTACTTCTGCTTCATTAACTACTAAAGCCTTTGATTATGTGTATCACAACAAACTGGAAAATTCTTCAAGATATGGGAATACCAGACCACCTTACCTACCTCCTGAGAAATCTGTATGCAAGTCAAGAAGCAACAGTTAGATTCAGACATTGAACAACAGACTGGTTCAAAATTGGGAAAGGAGTTCATTAAGGTTGTATATCATCACCTTGATTATTTAACATATATGCAGAGTACTTCATGCAAAATGCTAGACTGGATGAAGCACAAGCTGGAATCAAGATTTCCAGGAGAAATATCAATAACTTCAGATATGCAGATGACACCACACTTTGGCAGAGTGACAGGGAACTAAAGAGCCTCTTGATGAAAGTGAAAGATGAGAGTGAAAAGTTGGCTTAAAACTCAACATTAAAAAATTAAGATCATGGCAACCAGTCCTATCACTTCATGGCAAATAGATGGGGAAACAATGGAAACAGTGAGAGACTTTATTTATTTATTTTTGCAGGGGGTGATGGGGCTCCAAAATCACTGCAGATGGTGACTGCAAGCCATGGAATTAAAAGACCCTTGCTCCTTGGAAGAAAAACTATGAGTAACCTACACAGCATATTTAAGAGTAGAGACATTACTTTGCTAACAAAGGTCTGTCTAGTCAAAGCTAGGGTTTTTCTGGTAGTCATGTACGGATGTGAGTGTTGCACTATAAAGAAAGCTGATAATCGAAGAATTGATGCTTTTGAACTGCAGTGTTGGAGAAGACTCTTAAGAGTCCCTTGGAAGTCAGTCCTGAATATTCATTGGAAGGACCGATGCTGAAGCTCCAGTACTTTGGCCACCAGATGGGGAAGAGCTGATTCATTAGAAAAGGCCCTAATGCTAGGAAAGATTGAAGGCAGGAGAAGGGGATGACAGTATGATATGGTTGAATGCATCACTGACTCAGTCAACATGAGTTTGAGCAAACTCAAGGAAATAGTGAAAGACAAATAAGGCTGGTGTGCTGTAGTCCATAGGGTTGCAAAGAGTCGGACATGACTGGGTGACTGAAGTGAACTGAATTGATTTATGTTTAAAAAAATCCTGATTTAGAAATGCTGTATTTTCTAATAAGACTGTATCAGCTTCCATTTAGATTGACATCTTTTACTGCACATGCCACACACACACACACACACACACACACATTCTGTGACTGAACCACATGGACTCCATTTTTTCAGCTCTGTCTTAGGTCTGCTGTCCTACCCCCTTCTCTTTCTACATGACTGAGATTTAGCCTAATTCACAAGAAATACACCCAAGCCACATAAGTTCCCAATCAATTTTTACCCTTGCTTGTATAAAAATTGGCAGAGTGCTTTTTTCCTGAGGCAGATAGTAAGGTCATGAGACCTTCAGGGATTAGAAAAAAACTCTGTTCTTGTAGCTACAGACATGTTTCTCCCTTTGTAGTCAAATACTATTTTTCAGTTTGGCCCCTTTCAGCTCTTCTGTATTCCTTTCAACAGCATGGAGTGCAGCTGAGCATACTCTGGATCACCATTTGCCCGATCCTACCTGTATGTAGATAGGATCCTACCTGCAATAAACTTCACATTGCACATTTTAAAGTTGCCAGCTTCATTTTTCATTCTCAAAGTGTCTTCTCAGTTCAAAGGGTATTGATAAGTATCTTTGGCTTTCAGTACAGATACACATTTATATATTTTGAGATCTGTAACTTTTAACTACTTAAAATTTTCATCTTTCCTATCCTGCAGTCTCTGGTCTTAACACTTACTATTTTATTAGAATCTTTTTAAAAATATTACCTTCAGATTGAGTGAATGAATATTTGCTCAGTTTTTGAATATTCATTAAATATTTCTTTTATCATTATAAGTAAAACCTGTTTTCATAGTTATTTTATATTATTTGAGCTATATACTATGAGTTGAAGTTGCTTTACTTCTGTTAATTATAAACTTTATTTCTCTGTTTTTATATTATTTTTTATTTTTGTGAAATGTCTATACTTTCAAAATGTTATGTCTCCTGGATATATTATCTATATTTCATCCTAATTTAAGTTCTTGGTAGTTTTCTATTTCGTTTTTGTTTTTGTTTTTGTTTTTTTTTAGATTAGAAACATACCTTCTGTTAATTTTTTATTTGTACCCATTCTCCATTAATAGATATATTTAATCTCAATCACAAAGTATTTTGGGTTGTATTTTCCAAGTTTGCAAGAATTTTCTCTATCATCTATTTTTCAGAGGCTTTCAGAGATTGCACACTATGGTTTATTTTTCTGATCTGGTTCTGCTTATCTAGATTGATATTTATTTTCTGTTTACTCACTGGGACTTGTTCAACTGCTGGAATATTAGAATACTTCATTGTCTGTAATTCTGAGAAGTGAAGACTGTGCGATGTAGCTGTCACCTCAAATAGGACAACAGTAGGCTATTCACAATCTCTGCTCTGCTGTTAAGATTTAGCTTCTTTACCCTGAGAAGCTTTCCACGCTTAGGGAGGAAAACTTGACCAGTTTTTCAACCATTCTTCAGCTCCTAAGAGTCAAGGAAACAAAGCTAAACTCATATGGTGCCAGACATCATTTGAGTGCTGATTTCTCATTGGTAACAATAAGATTCTAATTCTCAAAATTAAGACTTTCAGAAGCTGCTTCTCAGGTTTGCAGTAATCTCAGGGAAGAAAATGCTTCAAATAATTCTCATGATTATACTGCCCAGGGCTTGTTTTCCTCTGGGCACCTAAACATATCTGGCTCAGGAGGTTTGGATGGTTGGCAATACGAGCTGGGGATAGAAGAAAGTCAATCCTCTTTTTAGCCTGACACCTTTCCAGAATGTCCCTCTTATCTGTCAAACCAATAAACTCTCCGTGATTGACCTAATTCACTTTTGTCTCTTCATTTATTATCTACATATTGGTGATTTTCACATATTTGCTCCTTGTTTGATTCTTTCTTGCACTTTAGGACTCATCATTGCAACCATCTCCTAGATGTTATTTGGTTTTTCATTAATACCTCATAAATTTTTTGTCACACACTAAACTTATTATCTCTGTTTCTATAAAATCCATATTATCTCTGTTCAGTCAAATTAATGGAAATACCATATCCACCAAATCTTTCAAGTGTTTATCTTCTCCAGCTTTTTCCTCTGGGCCTAACACTGGTTAGTATGCAATAACGTAAATTATATTTTCCCAAACCCACATGTTTCTCTATTGCTACTGTATGAGTTAAGACTTTTACTCGCTCTTCCATTATTTATTGCAATAACATCCTAACATATTTATATGCCATTAGACTTTTCTGATCTAATAAGCTCTCCATTATGTTTCTGAGTTACAATGTTAATCAATTTCTCATATAACAACAACAAAATTATTGACATGTCAAGACATTGCTACAGTCCCCCAACTACCTCCCAACTGGCTTCTTGCTTTCTTCAAATATTTTGGTAACTACCTGCAAATAGTTCTACACTCAATTAGTTGGTGTTAAAAGCTGCTTTATTTTCATTTATTCTCAGTGATCTGTGTCTGTTACAATGGCTTGGTTAGGTTAACAATGAATTCAAGCCCTCTCTGAAAGTGAAAGTCGCTCTGTCTTCTCTGACTCTTTTCAACTCCATGGACTATATAGTCTGTGGACTTCTCCAGGCCAGAATACTGGAGTGGGTAGCTGTTTCCTTCTCCAGGGGATCTTTCCAACCCAGGGATCGAACCCAAGTCTCCCACATTACAGGCAGATTTTTTACCACCTGAGCCACCAGGGAAGCCCAAGGATACTGGAGTGCATAGCCTATCCCTTCTCCAGCGAATCTTCCTCACCCAGGAATCCAACTGGGGTCTCTTGCATTACAGGCGGATTCTTTACCAGCTGAGCTAAAGGGGAAGCTGAAGCTCACTCTTCAAGTGTTCATTCTAGGACCCAGATTAAAGAGACACTGATTTTCATAGAGAAAATCTTTCACATGACAATGATGGAAACACAAGAAAAGAAATTTAACCACAAAATATATATTTTGAGCCTATGTGTCATGTCCACTAACATTTCATTGACCAAAATCACATGACCGAGGCCAGCACTAAGAGAGAGAAAAAAATGTTTCTTAGATGTCATCAGAGAAATTATAAACTCTTTTGGCAAAGGGTGCACTAAAAGGCATGTGCTAACAATGGGGTAAAGCTAAAGGCATGGGTAAGGAACTGGGGCAAAAATAAATCAGTCTATGTCATTATGCCACCTGGGTAAACACTGCTCTTCACAAATCAGTCACAGATTTCTTCAGACACACTGAAATTCTCCATAATTCTTTAGCATGGCATACCCTTTTATATTTAAAGCCTTTGTCTTTTGTCTGGATTTTCCATTGTGTGATACCGCCCTACTATTTATCCTTCAAGACTCAGATCAGATATTTGGGAGCATTCTTATCAATTCTCTTAGACAAGAATCAATGAATGTCCTTGCAGTAAATTTACTTTTGCTGTATTACCTTTCTCAGCCCAGATATCTGCCTCCCAGACTAATTCTGCCAAGGCTAATAATCATGCTATTTTCATTTATTTAGTCCTAATACCTAGCAGTGCTGACCGTATCACAGATAACAAATGAACATTCACCAAAGAAGCAAGTTAATTAGGTAATTTGTAAACTTATGGATAACTTTACAATGATATAAGGTACTGGACATTCTATCTAGCCATGATAACAGGATCACATAGTATGCATATGTTTTGTTTTAATTTCCAAATCTATCAATTTAGTCAAGAGAAATTGTTTTAATTAATCTTATTAAAATAAAATTTAACTATCAGATGCCTCAAATTAAACTGAAAAGATAATTTTATGTATTAAAAATAAAAGGAGTTATATAAAACATTTATCTCTTTTTTAGGTCATAATTTTCTCTGAGCATGATATCATTTTCGATGAGATTTTTCAAACTTTTTCATGGACCAAAGGTGAACTTGTCTGAGAGTTTGAACTAAATTGCTTTAGCCATTTTTGAGTTATGTGAAGGTGAGAGTACATTTTTCATGCACCTAACTAAAATAGACTCCAACCTTTTCTACTTACATAAGTCACAAATGACTAATGTTATATATTTTAAAGTTGACAGAATTATTATATTTCTCAAAGAAACCTTTAAATTTAAAAGAAAATATCTAGTCATTTTTAAGATGACAAAAATTTCCGTGTACATGTCTGAAGATTGCTAACAGAGGATCGTAGTTTAAAAGTAAGGGAAATATAATTAAGGTCAACTCAGATTTCTGTCTAGATTAGATAGAAAAAAAGACATAGGACAAATATCAAATTAGTGTAGCATTTCAGGGCAGAAATGTTAGGAAGTTAATGCACTTTAAAGTGCACTTTAAAATGTAAAAGTAATTTAACCTCAACCTTTTACAATCCAGCTGGAGGGAAATGCAATGATCTGAAATATAAATTCTTTGCCCAGCACATTTTCAAGTGAGATTTGATCACTTAAACTTTGAGCTCCTCTTAAGCAGTGCAATGGGGAAAATATCCATTATCAAGTGGCATAAAATAAATTTGGAAATATATGTCACATCACAAATCCCCATTTAAAACTAGCTTAGTCTTTTTCAATTCCCTGGACAAAAGTGTTAAACTTTAAAGGTGAAAAAAAAATGATATATGTTTAGAATATGAAAGCAGAAAAATGCAGTATTTTCTTTAACTTTACATTTATATCAATGACATACTATACTTTCATAATCATTTGCACTCTTGCTCACTAAGATGGCTTTGAATCTCTGTTCCAGTTTTCACCAGTTTGCTCAGCTTGTCCTTTGTATAGCTACTTGTCAGTGATGAAATGGTGGAATAAGAAAAGGTCAAAGGCACTGCATTATTCAATTCGAGAGACTACTCCCTATGGCATCACTGATTCAATGGACATGAGTTTGAGCAGACTCCAGGAGATGGTGAAGGACAGGGAAGACTTGCATGCTGCAGTCCATGGGGTCACAAAGGTAGGACATGACTGAGAGACTGAACAACAACTCCCTATGGAGCCATAGATGTAACAGGAAATAAGCCCTTTAAGTGTTGAACTACTTTGTAGGTTGGTTCAAGAAAGCATTGTAAAGGATTTATCTTGAGATATTATGCGGGCTGCATGAGAAAGGTAATAAGACAAAGTCAGGGAGAGTAGTTGGGCAGCTTTACAGTGGGAAGTGCCTCAGTTCAATTCCTATCACAAATGGATAGAAACCAAAAGATGCTCAGAACTCATTGCTTGATTAAATACAGATGACTAACAGAGAGAATAACATACAAATAATTCATATTTAAATTTAGAACTTGATAAAAATATGATAAACAGAGGAAAACATTGTAGGTTATTAGAAAAATCAGAAGACCTTGGGTTTGGAAACAGGAATGGCAGTACATAGTTAGGAATTGCTGACATAGTGTTGATGATTGATAAAATAGACTAAAACAGATGATCTTGTCTGACATAATTTCCTATATGCCTATATTTCTACTCATACAAATGTATCTCAAATATATAATTATTTATTAGTAATTCTTCCTTATACTGAGTTAAACTGACAGTCGTGGGCATGGCAGTGGTTTAGTCAATAAGCCCTATCCTACTCTTGTGACCCCATGGACTGTAGCCCACCAGGCACCTCTGTTCATGGGATTCTCTAGGCAAGAATATTGGAGTGGGTTGCATTTCCTTCTCCAGGGGATCTTACAGGTAATTTATTCCCTTATACCACACTTCATACATGTAAGGCACTGTTGTAAGTACATTCAATATAATAACTCTTCTAATCTTCTTGACGGCCAGATAATCTTAGTGCCATTATGCCTCCCTTTCACAGACGGTTAAACTGAGAGAGTGAGTTTATTTAAGCTAGATCACACAATCAGTAGACAGTGGAATTGGGATTCCAGCCCAGGGGACTGTGGCCCTGAATCAGGACTCTTCACTGCTCTGTTCCTCGGCTCTTTCTGACATAATGTGCCATACTGAAATAGAGAGTGCATACAGAAATGTAGAGAAAGTACATAATAGGATATTTCTCTCTTAATTATCTAACTCTATCCCCAGGAATGTAACAGAAGAAATTGAGTAAAACAAGCAGTGTCTAACAATGGATGCTACCATCTGTTTGTAGATAGATGAACCAAATTCAGAACAATATGGGAGAGATAGACTAAAATTATTTTTATGTCTTTTAACTTAATATGACATTTAATGGTTATCTTTTAAAAAAATATGGAGATAGTAAAATGATTAGTGGTTTCCAGTTGAGGAGGAGAGACAGGATGAATTGGTGGAGCACAGAGAATTTTAGGGCAGTAGAAATACGTGTATGATCATAATCATAGATACATGCCATCATACATTTATCCAGATCCACAGAGCATACTACAAGAATGAACCATAATGTAAACTGTAGACTTCAGGACACTATGATGTGTCAATACAGGTAAATCATTTCAATAAATGTATCATCTGATGGAAGATGTTGATTATGGAAGAGGCTACACACACGTAGAGGCAGGGAGTATATGAGAAGAATCTGTTCTCCTTAATTTTATTGCATACCTAAAACTTCTCTAAAAATAAATTCTTAATTAAAAATACAACAAGCAAATTTTAAGGACCCAGGTAACTCATAAACCATGCATATTTATTCCCATCCCAACTAAGAGTTTCCTACTTTATTTTCCAGAGCTTTCACCAAATATAAGAAAATCAAACCAATTCTTTTTGTATTCATACTCTAATGACTAAAATAAAAAGATAATTTTGAAAAAATAAAATTCCTATTCACTCAATGAATGAAACTCACTACTCTCTGTACAAGAATAGTCAGCTATACCATGAATAAGATTTGGCAGATAGTCAATCTGCAGTTAGTTTAGGAAACTGACTTTTCCCTTCTAAGCATCTTTGTTACTGGCATCTGGTCTTTCACAAATTCAGCAGAATGCAGTCAACAAATATTTGTTAAGTGTCAGTCACCAAGTACATTACTGCATGTGTTTATGGTGCTGCCAGCATTTCAGAGGTGAGGAGATTCTGCCAAAGAGCTTGACATGTTAGTTATAGTGATGGGATGCCCTAGTTTAGCTGTGATATGGGCTTGATGCTTTGCAAAACAGGAAGTGGAATATACTGAATTATTATATAAGAAACAAGCAATTCTATACTCTTATTTAAAAATAAAGTATTTCTAAAAGAGGATTTTGAGTTTTCTTTTTGCTTAGTAGGAGAGTTGTTATTCTGCTACTCAGAGGTAGAAGAAATATGAGGATGATGAAATAAATGAGAGGCATATTGGGGATTCCTATGAAACTTCTCAAAGCTATTTCAGCATCCACAGAATAGTTACAGTCACTTACCTAATTTTAGCAATCTGAAACTTGGGTTGCTGCAGTTTCTGACTGCTACAACATCATCAATTCTGCTCATGCTGAGTTAGGTTCATTTAATTTCAATTAGCATTTATTGAGCTCCTATCTTGTACTGAGCTCAGGGTGGAGAGATCAGAAGATAAACAAACTACTTTTTGGAATATAGCATGAGCTCAATAACTATACGTTAAATAATTACAGCTAACACTTCATTGCACTTTTATATTCTAGGCATTGTGAGAGCCTTTCAAATATTGACATCCCTGGTGGCTCAGATGGTAAAGCGTCTGCCTATAATGCAGGACAGCCGGGTTCGATCCCTGGATCGGGAAGATACACTGGAGAAGGAAATGGCAGTCTACTCCAGTACTCTTGCCTGGAAAATCCCATGGACCGAGGAGCCTGGTAAGCTATATAGTCCACAGAGTCGCCGAGTCAGACACGACTGAGCGACTTCACTTCACTTCAAATATTAACCCATTTGACCCTCATATCTATATAATCCTCAATCCTGAGACAATGAACCTAAGTCAAGGAGAAGTCGAGTGCTTTAATTTATCCAGGTGTCGTGACTAGCGATCAGTGAAGCTGGTATTTCCATGCAGGCATTCTGATTCTAGAATTCATATCGTTAAGTATGTAAATAAAAGTGTATGAGTGAGTGGCCTAATGAATGAATTTATATATTTTTAAATGACTAAATAAAACATACTAAATAGGGAGATCTTTGAGGCATGAGTAAAATGAATCAATTTAAGATAACATGGGAAGAAAGTCCAGTAAGAAAGAAAAATATGAGCAATAAAATACATTGTATAACTCTATGATTCACTAATAAAAATGTTGGTTGGTTATGAAGAAAAACCTGATCAATGAAAATATTACTTGATCAGGTTTAGTGCATATTTTCCAAAGTCAATATGCTTCTGAGGAAATTTGTAATTACATGCATTTTAGTTTTAAATTGGGGGTTATCCAAAATCAAAAAGGTTCTGACAGTTCATTATATTGCTCCACATATTATGATCCTTTCTGACTCCACTATCCCATTTTAATTTCATTATTATTTTAACCTCTATACTTGTCATTTACTCAACAAAACAAGTTTGTTGTATCAAAATTATGTTCTAACTTGGAAAACGTCCTACCTGTTTTCTGATTTTCTCCATATTATAAGAAAAATTGAAATTTCAATTAACATATAACATAAATTTCCATTTATTCCTAACTGCCTCAAAAAGGCATTCTCTGTATTCACAATGGATACATTGTATAAGGTCTTCCCTGTTGGCTCAAGAGTAAAGAAACAACTTGCCAATTCAGGAGATGTGAGTTTGATCACTGGGTCAAGAAAATCCTTTGGAGAAGGATATGGCAACCTGCTTCTGTTTTTTGGCCTGGGAAATACCATGGACAGAGGAGCCTGGTGGGCTACAGTCCAGGGAGTCACAAAAGAGCTGGACATGACTTAACAACAACAATATTGGGTAAAGGCATCAGTAAATGTTTTCTTTTCTTTCTTTATCTTTATTTCTTTCCTAAAGATTGCTATACTGATGTTGTTAGAAAAGATTCTATATTTGTTCTACTATGTAGATAGAAATACAGGTTTTTATTCCTAGCCTTTGGCTGAATGTCTTGATGACTGCAAATGTTTTAATTATTGTACAAATATTTGACTCTGTGAAGATAACAGTTTTCCTAGACAAGATAGCAGAGATTCTTTTGGCTTTCCATAGACTCCCCTGAGAAGAACACCTCTCTGAGTGGGATCTAAGAACTGCAGCTATGAAGGTGATGAATGTATCAAAGTTCTTTCCTCTGCGGTGGACCCACAAACCAGGCATATCTGCTTTTTAACTGGCTCTTACCAAAACTGTTTCATAGGAAACCATATAAGCATTGGTGGATTTAGAAAACAGCATCTTGTAGGAGTTTATTTCTAAAATAATTCAGTAATTTTCTGAAAATTGATTTTTTTCCCTAATCTATGACTTAAGTACTCTTATTTTTATACTACTGGAAATTTGAATGGTATCTAATTTTGAGATGTGGTCATAATAGAGTAAGAATTTTGAAAGAGTCTGATTTTACATAATACAATATTACATATATGTATAAATCACACACACACACACACACACACACAGGGAGCTCAAATATTTGCATTGTCCAGGCGGTTTTTCAGACCTATCTTTAGTTTTTCTGCTGACACCTGCCACAGTAACTAATTCATGCAATTCTGGTAGGCAGTCATCATGGGTTTAGTGAAACAGAAGAGCCCTTTTATGGGGATACCACTTGACATTTGCTCTTTTATAGTCCTCTAGGAACTGAAAGTTTAATTTATATGTGGGAAGAAATGGAGTTCAAGATTTACTGATTTAAAGTATTGCTCTTGAGAGCCTTTGTTCCAGATCATTGTTTCTATCAATCCAACTTAAGAGTTCTGAAAGATAGATATGATCCCTTACACAACACTATTGACTTGTGCCTCTTATCTCTAAATAAAGTTAAATAACAAAGATTTGCATAAATTTAGTGATCCAATATCAGCAACTATGTTGAAATAAAACAAAAATCAAAACAGCCTTGACTTCCTGGATAAAGGCAGGGTGACTGTGATCAACACGTATTTTGTTTTAAAGAGTGTTGTCTAATTGTTTTTCATGGAGGAGGTAATATCCCAGGCAATAAAACAGACTTCCTGATGAGGTCTCAAAAGAGTCAGACGTGACTTAGGCACGAACCAAGAAGAAGAAGAACAGTGGTCCCAATAAATTCAGTGTTACTTTAAACATCCTGAGAAACTGGTTATATTCAAACTAAAAAAGATGCCCTGGACAGTACTAGAAGAGAAAGTGCATTTTATTTTGTCTAATGTTTCACTGGCAAGAATTTTACTAGGATACCTCTCATGCCCTCTCTTAACCCAACTCCCTCTCACATTCAATAGCTTCATCAAAGATAAAAGAATACCTGATTAGTGATATTGAAGGATGGGATTATGCATTCTCTACTCTGCTCCTTCTGAAATACCACTTGGACAGATCCATCAGAGGAGTTATATTCCTGTTTTCATAGGTTAAGGTTAAAAGAGTGGCTCTTCCCTGAGGGAGAATGCTAGGTATTTAATTGGAAGTGAACTGTTCAGAAGCCTGTTGTGTCTATAGTTTTCCAAAATGCCTAGAAATAGAGCTTATAAATTCGGTCTTGATGGTTTCTATGAGTACATCTTAATTGGTTCTAAAGTCTTTAAGGGTGGAAGAGGGGAAGGAGTATGATGTTAGAGCTCATGCACTTTGAAAGGAATAAGGCTAGAAACATTATGGAGTATAAAATACAAACCTAGAGTGTCTTAATAATTTCCAGGAAGTTTCTGTGACCTCATATGAGAAAAAAGTATGTGATCCAATATAGTGTTTTGAGCAAATTTATATAGTTATCAAGGGATACAGAGAAATAGAAACAAAATAGCAGAAGCTAAAAGTTCAGTTCAGTTCAGTCGCTCAGTCATGTCCGACTCTTTGTGACCCCATCAATCGCAGCATGCGAGGCCTCCCTGCTCATCACCATCTCCCGGAGTTCACTCAGACTCTCGTCCATCGAGTCAGTGATGCCATCCAGCCATCTTATCCTCGGTCGCTCCCTTCTCCTCCTGCCCCCAATCCCTCCCAGCATCAGAGTCTTTTCCAATGAGTCACATCTTCGCATGAGGTGGCCAAAGTATTGTAGTTTCAGCTTTAGCATCATTCCTTCCAAAGAAATCCCAGGGTTGATCTTCAGAATGGACTGGTTGGATCTCCTTGCAGTCCAAGGGACTCTCAAGAGTCTTCTCCTGCACCACAGTTCAAAAGCATGAATTCTTTGGTGCGCAGCCTTCTTCACAGTCCAACTCTCACATCCATACATGACTACTGGAAAACCATAGTCTTGACTAGATGGACATTAGTCGGCAAAGTAATGTCTCTGCTTTTGAATACGCTATCTAGGTTGGTCATAACTTTTCTTCCAAGGAGTAAGCATCTTTTAATTTCATGGCTGCAATCACCATCTACAGTGATTTTGGAGCCCCCAAAATAAAGTCTGACACTGTTTCCACTGTTTCCCCATCTATTTCCCATGAAGGGATGGGACCAGATGCCATGATCTTCATTTTCTGAATGTTGAGCTTTAAGCCAACTTTTTCACTCTCCTCTTTCACTTTCATCAAGAGGCTTTTTAGCTCCTCTTCACTTTCTGCCATAAGGGTGGTGTCATCTGCATATCTGAGGTTATTGATATTTCTCCTGGCAATCTTGATTCCAGCTTGTGTTTCTTCCAGCCCAGCATTTCTCATGACGTACTCTGCATATAAGTTAAACAAGCAGGGTGACAATATACAGCCTTGACATACTCCTTTTCCTATTTGGAACCAGTCTGTTGTTCCATGTCCAGTTCTAACTGTTGCTTCCTGACCTGCATACAGAGGCTAAAAGTAAGGACTTCCAACTCTAGTTAGGATGCAAAAATCATAAGAAACCATCATCCTCACCCTAACAATGAAAGCCAAACTCAAAGGTTTTCTTTTTAACTATAAGAGTACAGTGGATGCTGTAAATATATTTAAATCCAAAAAATAATTAGCTTTTTCTGAGAGAAAAGAACACTAGGCTGCTCTAATCTCTGGCAGAGAGGAAAAGGATAAATCTGCCATTGATAAAGGGAAACTAGAATTGAATATTTAGTATCTTTGTCAGTGCCAGTATGATGAATTAAAATATCAGGAAGTTCCAAAATGAGTATACACCCTCCCAGTCAATTACTGCCATTAGCCGTCACTGACCATATGAATTTAGCACATGAGAAGTTAGGTGCAAAACAGCATAGCTGAGGGAAGCAACTGTGCTTTCCTCAAGTACAAGGCTTTGGGAGGAACCCTCTGATGCATTTTTGGCTTTCACCAAGTTCAAGGCATACAATGGGAATGTTTGAAAATAGAATAATTATTCATTTCTTAGTCTGCTTTCCTTGACTACTGCCTGTCGTGCCCTTTCAGTCCACATTCTTTTGCTTTTTCATATATTAGTGCTACTGTCAAACATCATGTATATTAAAAAAAAGAAAAACAAACAGCAAAATGAAGACTCTATGTAAATAATATTTCCTTTGAAAATAAGCATACTTCTTCCTGTATTAGGTTTCTATTAAGTGTGCCTCAATAGTCTAATCTGGAATTGAGGTTGACCAGAGCTTTCTTCAAAATTTGACTTGATTTAGTGACTTCTGGCTTAAAACAGTTGGAAGACAGCATCAGCTCTTTCCTTTCCGAAGGATTTAGGATCTGGCCAAGAGTGAAATTCAGGAAATTAACACACTCTTCACAACCCAGCTGCCAACTTATGAATCAAGAGGAATCGCTTCCAGCTTGAAGGCTTGGCTGCTGATCTCTTGGGAGCCTACAGAATTCTTTGCTTTACAGTCTTGTCCTAACTTTCTGCACACTAGGGAATTCACCTTCCTCCTTGCAGCCTTCTCCATCCACACTTGGAAGGTCAGTGCCTGGTACTTGGTGAAAGCCGGAAAGGCTTCAACGGGTATCTTTCTTATCTCTTTTGCCCATTGTATGCCTTGAACTTGAAAGTGAAAGTCGCTCAGTCGTGTCCGACTCTGTGACCCCACGGACTGTAGTCTACCAGGCTTCTCCATCCATGGGATTTTCCAGGCAAGAATACTGGAGTGGGTTGTCATTTCCTTCGCCAGGGGATCTTCCTGACCCAGGGATCAAACCTGGGTCTCCCACATTGCAGGCATATGCTTTACCATCTGAGCCACCAGGGAAGCCCAAGACTATAGAGTCCGTGGAATTCTCCAGGCCAAAATACTGGAGTGGGTAGCCTTTCCCTATGATTTTTCCAGGAGTCATGTACAGATGTGAGAGTTGGACCATAAAGAAGGCTGAGCCCTGAAGAACTGATGCTTTCAAACTGTGGTACTGGAGAAGACTCTTGAGATTCCCTTAGACTGCAAGGAGATCAAACCAGTCAATCCTAAAAGAAATTTATCCTAAGTATTCTAAGTATCCTAAGTATCGGAAGGAATGATGCTGAAGCTGAAGCTCCAATACTTTGGCCACCTGATGCGAAGTGCTGACTTTTTGGAAACGACCCTGATGCTTGGAAAGAGTGAACGCAGGAGGAGAAGGGGAAAACAGAAGACAATATGGTTGAATGGCATCATTGACTCAATGGACATGAGATTGAGCAAATTCTGTGAGATGGTAAAGGACAGGGAAGCCTGGTGTACTACAGTCAATGGTCAAAAGAGTAGGACACGACTGAGTGACTGAACAACTGCTAAGATTCTTCTCTGGAACATACTTTTCTCAATATATTAAGATAGCCACTCCAGTGTTAAAATCAAATATCAACTCTCATCCTTTTACTTTTAACTTACTTTCAAATTTAAAATGATTCTCCCGTAGACAATGTATAGTCAAATTTTACTTTCTTAAAAAATTCAGTGTGACACTGATGTGCATTTTAATAGAATGTTGATATTATTAGGTTTAAGTCTATTTACTTAATATTTATTCTCTATTTCCCATTCTGTTCTTTCTTCCCTTTTTCTTATTTTTAACTTCCTTTCAATTAGTTTTAAAATAATTCTATTATATTATCTTTCTGTCCTGTTAACTATAATGTTTTGTTATTTTAGTGATTGTTTTAAAGTTCATAGTATACACACTTATCAAACTACCTTTAAAGTATATCATAGATTTTCACTGACAATATAAGAACTTTAAATTTTATACACTTTACCCTTGAACAAGAGGAAGTTAGAGGCACCAACCTCCATACGGTAGAAAATGAGTATAACTCATAATTGGCCATCTATCTCTATGGTTCATCTATACTGTTAATTCTGTACCCATGGATTCAACTAACCATGGGTCATGAAGTACTGCAGTATTTACTACTGAAAAAAGATCTCCTTGTAAGTAGACACTTGTAGTTCAAACCCATGTTGTTCAAGGGTCAACTACATCCAGTACACTTCATCTAATCTTTATGCTATTGTGGGCCTACTACTTATTTATATATATGCTATAAACCTCATAATACATTGATTGTGGTATTGTTTAAATAAATTCTTCTCTTTTAAAAAGACAAAACAACAACAATAATAAAAGATAATTACCAATGTTGGCACCATTTTCACTTTTCTTCATTCATTTATGTAAGTACACATTTATGTATTTAATGACTGACATTATCTACCTTCTTGCCTGAAAATTTTCTTACATCATTTCTTTCATTCAGGTTTGCCACTGAGAATCTTGCAGATTTTATACATATGCAAATATATTTTCCATTATTGAAATATTTTTATTAGAAAATAAGCTTTATATTGACATAATTTTGTAGTATTTTAAAGTTCTTATCTCCACTATTTTCTTACTTGCATTGTTTCAAGAAATCTGCTACCACCCTTAGCTCCATTCTTCTGCACCTAATGTGTCCTTTCTTTCCCCTGACTCCCTGTACCTCATGAATTTATATCAAGTATTTACAGTCTTGGTCAACCTTATATCTTAGCAAAATGTCCATTTATTCTGGTTGGGAATCCTCTGATAACTAATGGAAAGTAAGATATTCTTTTTAATAGTGGTTTTGAGCAATTTATGGACTTCCCTATAGCTCAGATGGTAAAGAATCTGCCAGCAATGCAGGAGATCCAAGTTCGATCCCTGAATCAGGAAGATCCCCAGGAGAAGGAAATGGCAATCCTCTTTAGTATTCTTGCCTGACAGAGGAGCCTGGTGGACTACAGTCCATGGGGTCACAAATTTGAGCAATTTGATTATGAAATGAAAAGTAAAAGTCAATCAGTTATGTCCAACTCTGTGACTCCCATGAGTTGCAGCCTGCCAGGCTCTTCTGTCCATGGAATTATCCAGGCCAGAATACTGGAATGGGTAGCCATTCCTTTCTCCAGGGGATCTTCCTAAGCCAGAGATCGAACGCAGGTCTCCTGCATTGCAGGCAGATTCCTTACCATCTGAGCCACCAGAGAAGTTGATTATGAAATGCCTCAGTTCAGTTCAGTTCAGTTGCTCAGTTGTGTCCAACTCTTTGCGACCCCATGGACTGCAGCATGCCAGGCTCCTCCGTACATGAGGGTTCTCCAGGCAAGAATACTGCAGTGGGTTGCCATGCCTTCCTCCAGGGGATCTTCCCACCTAGGAACGGAATCGAGGTCTCTTGCGCTGCAGGTGGATTCTTTACCAGCTGAGCCACCAGGGAAGCCCAGACAAACCTAGATAGCATATTAAAAAGCAAAGACATCACTTTGCTAACAAAAGTCCTTATTGTCAAAGCTACGGTCTTTTTAGTAGTAATGTACAGATGTGAGTTGTTCAGTCACTCAGTCATGTCCAACTCTTGCTACCCCATGGACTGCAGCATACCAGGCTTCCCTGTCCTTCACTATCTCCCATAGTTTGCTCAAACTCATGTCCATTGAGTTGGTGATGCCATCCAACCATCTCATTCTCTATCATCCCCATCTCCTCCTGCCTTCAATCTTTCCCAGCATCAGGGTCTTTTCCAAGGAGTTAGTTCTTCACATCAGGTGGCCAAAGTATTGGAGCTTCAGCTTTAGCATCAGTCCTCCAAAAGAGTATTCAAGGTTAATTTCCTTTAGGATTGACTGCTTTGATCTCCTTGCTGTCCAAGGGACTCTCAAGAGTCTTCTACAGCACCACAGTTCAAAGGCATCAATTTTTTGGGACTCAGCCTTTTTATCTGTCCAGGTTTCACATCCATACTTGACTACTGGAAAAACCATAGCTTTGACTATATGGACCTTTTTAGGCAAAGTAATGCCTCTGCTTTTTAATACTCTGTCTAGGTTTGTCATAGCTTTTCTTCTAACGAGTAAGTGTCTTTTGATTTCATGGCTGCAGTCACCATCCACAGTGATTTTGGAGCCCAAGAAAATAAAGTTTCTTACAGTTTCCATTGTTTCCCCATCTATTTACTATGATAAGATCAAATGCAAATCAATCCTGAATACTCATTGGAAGGAATGAGCTGGTTGGATGGCTGAAGCTGAAGCTCCAATATGCAAACAGACAACTCACTGGAAAAGACTCTGATGCTGGGAGAGATTGATGGCAAGAGGAGAAGAGGGTGGCAGAGGATGAGACTGTTAGCATCACCAATTCAATGGACATGAACTTGGGTGAACTCCAGGATACGGTAAGGGACAGGGTGGCCTGGCGTTCTGCAGTCCATGGGGTCACAAAGAGTCAGACAACATGCCACTATTTATAAGGAGGACTGATGCTGAATCTTAAGCTCCAATACTTTGGTCACTTGATGCAAAGAGCCGACTTATTGAAAAAGACCCCAGTGCTGAAAAAGATTGAAGGCAAAAGGAGAAGGGGGTGACAGGAGGTGAGATAGTTAGTCAGCATTATCAACTCAATGAACAAGAGTTTTAGCAAACTCCAGGAGATAGTGAAGGACTGGAGAATGTGGTGTGCTACAGTCCTTGGAGTCACAAAGAGTTGGACATGACTTAGCAACTGAAGAACAACAACAAAACATATATAAGACATTATTTTGATTAAAAACAAAAGAAAGTAAAAATAGTTTCTGCTTTTGCCCCCAAAAATTATTTATCAAAAGCCATGAAGACATGGCATAGGGGAAATAAATATCCATAATCCAAACTGCAAAGTTGTTATCAAGCATATGAAAATGTTAAATATGAAAAAAAGTATGATTCTTTATTATTCTGGAGATTTTTGATTCCAAGAATTTAATCATGGCACAATAGTACAACATAGGGAGTATGAAGAGGAACTAAAGACCCTCTTGATGAAAGTGAAAAAGGAGAGTTAAAAAGTTGGCTTAAAATTCAACATTCAAAAAACTAAGATCACAGCATCCAGTCCCATCACTTCATGGCAAATAGATGGGGAAACAGTGGAAACAGTGAGAGACTTTATTTTCCTGATCTCCAAAAGTACCACAGATGGTGACTGCAGCCATGAAATAAAAACACGCTTGCTCCTTGGAAGAAAGCTATGGTCAGTCTAGACAGCATATTAAAATGCAGAGACATGAATTTGCCAGCAAAAGTCCATACAGTCAAAGCTATGTTTTTTCCAGTAGGCAAGTATGGATGTGAAACCTGAACAATGAAAAAGGCTGAGTCCTAAAGAATTGATGCCTTTGAATGGTGGTGCTATAGAAGACTCTTGAGAGTCCCTTGGGTAGCAAGGAGATCAAACCAGTCAATCCTAAAAGAAATTAACCCTGAATACTCTTTTGGAGGACTGATGCTAAAGCTGAAGCTCCATTACTTTGGCCACCTGATGTGAAGACTAACTCCTTAGAAAAGACCCTGATGCTGGGAAAGATTGAAGGCAAGATGGAAAGGGGACTGCAGAGGAGGAGACGGTTGGATGGCATCACCGACTCAATGGATCTGAGTTTTTGAGCAAACTCTGGGAGATAGTGAAGGACAGGGAATCCTGGCATGCTGCAGTCTGTGGGGTCACAAAGAGTGGGACAGGACTGAGTGACTGAACTTAACTGAACTGAATATGTCTTGGCTATTGTAAATAGCCTGGACTAAACTATTGGGGTACTTGTATCTTTTCAAATTAGAGTTTCTCCAGATAAATGCCCAGAAATAGGATTGCTGGATCATATGGTAACTCTATTTTTAGTGTTTCAGGAAACTTCTATACTGTTACCATAGGGGCTATACCAATTTATATTTTCACTAACATTGTAAGAGGGTTCCCTTTTTTCCACACCCTCTCCAACCTAGACAGTATATTAAAAAGAAGAGACATTACTTTAATGATGAAGGTCCATCTAGTCAAAGTTATGGTTTTTCCAGTAGTCATGTATGGATGTGAGAGTTGGACAATGAAGAGGGCTGAGCACCAAAGAACTGATGCTTTTGAACTGTACCGTTGGAGAAGACTCTTGAGATTCCCTGGACTGCAAGAAGATTCAACCAGTCAATCCTAAAGGAGATAACCATGACTATACATTGGAAAGACTGATACTGAAGCTGAAAGTCCAATACTTTGGCTACCTGGTAGAAAAAGCTGGCCTATTAGAAAAGACCCTGATGCTGGAAAAGAGTGAAGGTGGGAGGAGAAGGGGACAACAGAGGATGAGATGGTTGGATGGCATCACCAACTCGATGGACATGAGCTTGAACAAGCTTTGGGAGTTGGTGATGGATAGGGAAGCCTCGCATGCTGCAGTCCACGGGGTTGCAAAGAGCTGGACATGACTGAGGAACTGAACAAGGAATGACAACTTAGCATGATTAGCATTTGAATTATAAAGAAAACTTACATTGGAATCACAGAGTCAGGCACAACTGAGTGACTGAACTGAACTCCAGCCTTTACTATCTACAGACATTTTAGTGATGGCCATTCTGACTCAGGTGAGGTAACATTTTATGGTAGGTTTTATTTACATTTCTTGATAATTAGCAATGTTGAGTATCTTATTATATGCTTGTTGATCATCTTTATGCCTTCTTTGGAGAAAATTAGTCTGTTTAGGTCTGCTGCCCATATTTTGATCGGGTTGTTATTTTGCATTGTTGAGCTGTATGACCTGCTTGGGTATTTTGGAAATTAAGCCCTCATCGGCCACATAATTTGCAGATATTTTCTTCCAGTGCATTGGTTGTCTTTTCCTTTTGTTTATGGTTTTCTTTGCTGTTCAAAAGCTTATGAAATTGATTAGGTCCCATTCTTGTTGCTGTTGTTGTTGTGTTTTTTTTTTTTTTTTTTTTCCTATTGCCTTAGGAGATTGACCTAAGAAAACATTGATATGGTTTATGTCAGAGAATGTGTTGCCTATGTTCTCTTCCAGGAGTTTTATGATGTCCTGTCTTATATTTAAGTCTTTAAGCCAATTTGAGTTTATTTTCAATCAGTTCAGTTCGGTTATTCAGTTGTGTCCAACTATTTGTGACCCCACGGACTGCAGCATGCCATCACCTGTCCCTGCCCATCACCAACTCCCAAAGTTTATTTCAGTTTACTGACACATGTGTTGTGGTCTAACTTTCCCATCACCACTTGTCAAAGAGACTGTCTTTGCTCCATTGTATGTTCTAATGTTCTAATGTATATCCTAACTTTATGACTAGCTCTTGAAGTTTATATTAATATATCTTTATAATTTCAGAAATATAAATTAAGCTCTACAGTCATGGAGCTTCTTCCCAATATCACTTTCAACACCCTTAGTAAACTATGCAAGACCAAAACATCATTTGAAGATGGATTTTTCAGCTGGGATATTGACCTGTAAGTTTATTTTATCATATTGTTTGTGCCTTTTACTAAATTTGTTGGAAAAAAATCTAAATACCATAATTTTAAATATATTTCCAATAAATTTTCTATGTTAGAAAAATGCTAGGAATATATTATTGTATTTTTTCTTTTAGAAAAATAATGATAACTTTTAGAGTTTTAACAGATTCAAAATTGTAATTTAAAACAGAGTATTAAGGAAATTTTGGAAAATGCATACAGCATATCAGGCAATAGATTAAATTTGCCACAATATATATATTTTGATTTTTCTCATCTTTGTCAATCATACATTAAAGTTCATTCAACTATTTCAAAATAAATCTAAAGAATATGTTAGTGTGGGGTTTTTAGGTAACTTGAGTCAATTTAATTAAATGTTCTGAAAATAATGGAGAATCTTAGACATTATACTTGGTATTTTTGCACTAATAATTATATTGAGAAATAATATTTGACATAAATGCCATTATTGGAATAGTATAGCAGTTAACTAAGCTATATGCACATTTGAGCCAGTCCTTTTTTGTTTATAGATGTGTTAATGAACTTCAGTCTACATTTACATTCATGATTATAAGAGATAAAAGCAACCATTTGTTCAATTTTCTTTTCTAGAAACTGGCTCATAGTTAATGCTATTTATCCATCTCCTGTGTTTTTAAAGAATTAGCATGATAAAAGCAGGCATGATAATACAGATTTAACAATATTTTTGCTGTTATCTGATAATGATCTTATTTGACTTTATTTGTTAACAATACTCTGTCTTCTAGATTCTATGAATCATGAGATATCTTCATACAACATTTGTTCAAGAAATTGCATGCCAACTACATGACACTTAAAACCCAAGGTTTTTTATCTAATCAAAGAAATTGTAGACCCTGGTATCCCTAGTGTGAATCTTTAAAATATAAAAGCAAAACATAGAACCTTTAGAGAGTTGGTAGAAGTGTTCAGCTTTTGATTTCAAATATACTACAAAAGCACTTTGCAGTCAGTTGTTTATTCAAGTAAAAGGATTTCAGAAGTTGAATACCCTTGGATTTTGCTTACACGCTCACCACCCTAGCCATTCAGTCCCTTTCACCCTGTTCAACTACATCTAAGCAATTATACTTGAGGAGGGACGTCTTTTATCTTTTATCTATACATTTGATAACTAAGGAAAACAAAAGATATTCTCCCCAGGAAATTACACAACATAATAAAAGTGTGCATGAAATTCAAGGACCCTGTAGACCTGCTCAAGAATCTTTCCCAGAGCTTTCGCAGTAGCCCAGACTGCAGCTGACACTGGGTCAGATAATCACTAGTTACTTTACTGCCTCAGGTGGGAACTCCATCTCTGTTTAAATTTAATCCTGAGAAGTCTGATTGCCCTCCCCTCTTTCCAGCTCCTACTACCTCACCCTTGCAGGCCCTGGGTATTTTCAGATTATTGTCTGAACCTTGTTGCTCCCAGTACACATACCTCATTCCCCCTTTTTTTCCTTAGTTACACGTAAGATATGTGAACTTTGCTTTACAATCCATCCATCTCTGTATCATTCCTATATTGTTCTCTGTTTCCCCTCCCTGATCTAAAGTTCCACTTTTTTTCCCTGTTTTCAGCCCTGCTACATACACTTTAAAATATTTCCATTATGGAGACTTCCTTAGTTACTGTGATACAGAATCTGCCTGCCAGTGCAGGAGACATAGGTTTGATCCCTGGTCTGTGAATTACCACATGCTACAGAGCAACCAAGCCCATGCACCACAACTACTAAGCCTGTGCTCTAAAGCCTGGGAGTTGAAACTACTGAAGCCTGCATTCATTCCCTAGAGCCCATGCTCTGCAAAGAGAAGCCACCACAATCAGAAGCCCTCGAACCGAAACTACGGTGTAGTCCCTGCTCAGTGCAACTAGAAAAAAGCCCAGACAGCAACCAAGACCCAGAATAGCCAAAAACAAATAAATATAATTATTTTAGAAACTATTTCCATTGTGTGCATTAGAACTCCCTTTCAAGACTACTGGATAGAGAGCATTTTCTGGAGTCCTTTCAAGGCAAAACTGTTCACTCTCTCACACTCCAGGTTACTCCTCTGTGTTCCCTAGAGCTACTGTGAGTTTACTTACTTATAAAAGTCACTTCTACTTTGAGGCTGGCTCATTTACACCATCCATGAAGCCTTAACAACATCAGCTGTAGCATCAGTGTCTAAGAACACTGCCTGCAAAAATAGCCTAGCCATTAAAGCATGTGCCTTTTGTGATACAGATTTTTATTCTGGGAGAAAAGATTATGTGCAAATATCCATTAAGTTTTCATATAAACTGTGGTGAATGAATACTTACTATGGATACAAAAACTCTATTGTATAAATCTACTTGGTGTACTGAGTGAAAAATCAATAGCCATATAATAAACACACTTACAACAATGATGTCTTCTATTAGAAAATATACTTTAAGTCACCATTTATATCACTGAAATTGATTTCTGAAAAAGCCTATTTCTACTCAGTAACCTTAAGCTAAATACATATAATACTACTCTGCCTTACAATATTTTAAAATTAATACATTTGCACTCATGCTGGCCACATTTGTATCTATATGGCATAAATATTTTTTATGTACTTGATCACTCAATATAACCTAAATCCTATGGTCAGAGGTAGACTATAATTATACAATTTATTTCTACAGAAGCCTTTTTCTTAACCTTATTTACAAACAATATTGGAAATCGGCAGTTGTTATTTGTGCAACTCTTAAGCTAAAGATATTTTCATGTAACCTTTATTTTCTCTAGGAGAGTCTTGGACAAAAGATGTACCTTGGGCTAATTTGTCTAGCATTCTCAACGTATCAATGTACTAATTTTTCAAGTAACTGAAAAATATAAATACTACTTTTAATCTCACAAACCAATAAAATGATACATTTAATAATTGATTTTTACATTAATTATGACATGTTACATTTAAAACACTGATATGCTCTTTATGTTTTATTTTGTTCTTACTACTTTGTCCAGAATCACACCATGACATTGTGCCAACTCTATGGTCTGTTAATTTTACAATGGCCCCTGGCCAAACCCAAGCACAATAATATGCTTATCCAAACTGCCAGAGAAATATGTCAAAATATCTATTGTTCTGGAAACTACTGCCTCTCTCTCTGTCTTTCTCTCTTTCTCTTTCTTCTGAAAATGAAAGGTATCCTGTTTCCCCATTCTCTCTGCTTTCATAAAGTCAACTTTAGTTGAGTCAATGGCTAAAGATTTTAGCAAACACATGACTGTGTCCACTAGTTCCAGATTATGGTGTATATTGACTTCTAGAAACTAGAAACAACTACTTGTAGTCCTTATCTGTGTCTTAAAAAACAAAGAGGGAAATACTCCTTGACTTCTTTTTTTTTTATCTTTGGATTGTCATTATTTATTTTTATTTTATTTTATTTTTACTTTATTCTACTTTACAATACTGTATTGTTTTGCCATACATTGACATGAATCAGCCACAGGTGTACACGAGCTCCCAATCCTGAAACCCCCTCCCACCTCCCACCCCATATCATCTCCCTGGATCATCCCCGTGCACCAGCCCCAAGCATCCTGTATCCTGTGTCGAACATAGACTGGCGCTTCGTTTCTTAAATGATAGTATACATGTTTCAATGCCATTCTCCCAAATCATCCCACCCTCTCCCTCTCCCTCAGAGGCCAAAAGTCCGTTCTATACCTCTGTGTCTCTTTTGTTGTCTCACATACAGGGTCATCATTACTATCTTTCTAAATTCCATATATATGTGTCAGTATACTGTATTGGTGTTTTTCTATCTGGCTTACTTCACTCTGTATAATAGGCTCCAGTTTCATCCATCTCATTAGAACTGATTCAAATGCATTCTTTTTAATGGCTGAGTAATACTCCATTGTGTATGTGTACCACAGCTTTCTTATCCATTCATCTGCTGATGGACATCTAGGTTCTCCGAAGAAGACATATGGATGGCTAACAAACACATGAAAAGATGCTCAACATCACTCATTATCAGAGAAATGCAAATCAAGACCACAATGAGGTACCATTTCACACCAGTCAGAATCACTGTGATCCAAAAGTCTACAAGCAATAAATGCTGGAGAGGATGTGGAGAAAAGGGAACCCTCTTACACTGCTGGTGGGAATGCAAACTTGTACAGCCACTATGGAGAACAGTGTGGAGATTCCTCAAAAATTGCAAATAGTACTGCCTTATGACCCAGCAATCCCACTGCTGGGCATACACACCAAGGAAACCAGAACTGAAAGAGACACATGCACCCCAATGTTCATTGCAGCACTGTTTATAATAGCCAGGACATGGAAACAACCTAGATGCCCTTGACTTCTTAGTGATTTTTGTGTCACTGACTCATTTTGAGCCCAGTCATCTACTACTCAGGATAATGTTTTAAATGCACACAATCAAATTATGAAGTTTTACAAAAGAAATCAGTATTATTAAAAGAAAGTTTCATCCATGTATGCTTTGTGTGTGAGACTAAATAGTCAAGGATAAACTCAATTCGCATACATTTCAATTAATGCTTTGACTTGAAAAACCTTAATCCAATTATCCAGTTAACAAAATTACATGAAAATATATATATATAATTTCATCTTAAATGTACTGCAAAACTTCAAACAAAAGGAAATAACACACTATTCTTCAAGACACCATGGTTTACATCAGTGAGCCATGAACATACATAGAAATGGATCTTAGAGACAGAAAACACAATGGTATGATATGATTGTTTAGTCACTAAGTCATATTCTATTTTACAACCCCATGGACTATAGAACACCAGGCTCCTCTGTCCATGGACTTCTCAAGACAAGAATACTGGAGTTGGCTGCCATTCCCTTCTCCAGAGGATATTCCCGACCACAGGATTGAAACCCAGTCTCCAGCAATGCAAGCAGATTCTTTACCACTAAACCACCAGGGAAGCCTCATGGTATGATATAATCATAGGATTAACATATTCATACCTTTATGGCAGTGGATGCAATTTGAATGTGGTGAAGTCTCCGAAGGGTGCTGTCCCTGTCGATGAAATAGGAAGCCGCCAGTTGATGTAGAGTCTCCAGAGTAACCGAGGAGCTATTGGTGCTGGCGTCACTTCCTTCAGATCGTTTGCTCAGCTTCCGCTTGTCCACAAAAATTGTGAGTGACTCCTCTCCTGCATGAATAATATTTTACATTATTCCCTTTTCCACTTAAAATCAGTGTTTAAATTACCTGCTACTGTGGAATCCTAGATTATAACCATTATGAAACAAAAGAGTGACAAATAACAAATGGGCAGGGAGTTTTGTTTATAATTTTGTTCACAAATACTTCACACATACCTAGAAAAGTACCCGGGATGATGATGGTTGTGAATACCTAGTTAGTAAGCATTGAATAGCAAGCTTTTGCAGAATTGTTTCTCTAGATTGTATTGACTCTTCTGTATGGTTTAGCTTATCTAACACTAATGTGGCCCCCAAACTAAGCAAATTAAGATAAGAAAATATGTAAAACAAACAATAGTTACTATAGATCATTGTGGCAAATGGAAACTTGATCAAGTATATTAAAAAATATTGTTGTTTAGTTGCTAAGTCATGTCCGACTCTTGATTTCTCAGACAAGAATACTGGAACCATTTCCTTCTCCAGAGGATCTTTCAGTCCCAAGGACCAAACCCGCATTTCCTGATTGGCAAACAGATTCTTTACCACTGAGCCACCTTGAAAGACCACTTCAAAACATTAGCTGTTTTCAATTGTATCTGTAAAATGCAATTGTATCTGTAAAATCTATATATGCCTATATAATTATATAAATATGTGTATTAAGCCTAGAGTTTTCATGAGAAACACTGGGCTGGTTAAAGCACAAGCTGGAATCAAGATTGCTGGGAGAAATATAAATAACCTCAGGTATGCAGATGAAACCACTCTTATGGCAGAAAGCGAAGAACTAAAGAGCCTCTTAATAAAAGTCTAAGAGGAGAGTGAAAAAGTTGTGTTAAAACTCAATATTTAGAAAACTAAGATCATAGCATCCAGTCCCATCACTTCATGGCCAATAAATGGGGAAACAATGGAAACAGTGAGAGACTTTATTTTGGGGGGCTCCAAAATCACTGCAGATGGTGACTGCAGCCATGAAATTAAAGACGCCTGCTTCTTGGAAGAAAAGTTATGACCAACCTAGACAGCATGTTAAAAACCAGAGACATTACTTTGCCAACAAAGATCCATCTAGTCAAAGCTGTATTTTTTTCCAGTAGTCATGTGTGGATGTGAGAGTTGGACTATAAAGAAAGCTGAGTGCTGAAGAATTAATTCTTTTGAACTGTGGTGTTGGAGAAGACTCTTGAGCATCCCTTGGACTGCAAGGATATCCAACCAGTCCATCCTAAAGGAGATCAGTCCTGAATATTCATTGTACTGACTGATGCTGAAGGTGAAACTCCAATACCTTGGCCACCTCATGTGAAGAACTGACTCATTTGAAAAGACCCTGATGCTGGGAAAGAGTGAAGGTGGAGTAGAAGGGGATGAGACAGTTGGATGGCATCATCGACTCCAAGGACATGAGTTTGGGTAAATTCTAGGAGTTGGTGACGAATAGGGAGGCCTGGTGTGATGCAGTTCATGGGGTCACAGTGAGTTGGAGATGACTGAGTCACTGAACTGAACTGAACTGAAGCTCAGAGGTTTCTTGTGTGCTGCAGTCCATGGGGGTCACAAAAAGTCAGACACGACTGAGTGACTAAACAACAACAAATACACGACATGAAATATTGTATTACTGTGTGTTGATAACTTTGTAGAAATCACTAACATCCATGGGAGCTTTAGGTACTTGTCAATGAATCCTTTAATGTGAAATTTGAAGTGAAGCAAATTACAGTTAAGCTGCAGTTTTCAACACTGACTGTTGATTAAAAAAGTGTCAGTGCCTTAAATTATTATTATTATTAATGTTAGTCTTAAATAGACTAACATTAAGAACTTGCCATCCTCAGACTTCCAGATTCTTGGATTATCTAGCATATAATTGTCAGACTTGAAGCTTGTTCTCATTCTTTCAGAAACCCATCTGTTCAGGTGGCATTATGCCCATTGACAAATTGGCAAGCCAGTTTCCTAAAACACCAAATAAGATTTCTAGCAGAAGAGTTTGCTTATCTTCTCAAAATTAAAAATAATGCCAATTTTAATTTTTTTAATTACAATACTGTATTTGTTTTGCCACACAAATAATGCCAATTTTAAAATGATGCAGTCTAGTGACCATCTATTTCTAAGTGACAGTTTCTACTTCCCTGCAAGAGATAAGGTGAGTTGCTATCAGAAATAACGTGTCAACAATGTTATTTCAGAAAGTTGCATTCTCAGCTTGTATTTGGACCTCAGCATGCAAAAGCAGGAGATGCAAGAGATGTGGGTTGATCCCTGGGTCTGGAAGATCCCCTGGAGAAGGAAATGACAACTCACTCCTATATTCTTGCCTGGAAAATTCCATGGACAGAGTGGCCTGGTGGGCTACACAAAGAGTGAAACACAACTGAGTGTGTGCATGTGCATGCATGTGTACACATGCACGCATGCGCCACACACACACACACACACACACACACACATCCTGGAAATCAAACAGATTAGAAGTACAGAAGGAAAAAAAAAACCTTCAAAAATATGAACGAGTGGATCAAATTATCAACAGCATTAAGTCATTTGCATGGTAACCAGCCTTCAGATGGGAACATCTGAAAGCAGAACGGAAATATTTATGTCAAATACTATAAGAAAAAAAAAAAAAGTAATCATTTGCCTCTGAAGGGAAGGATGAACTGGTTTGGAAATTTGGTCTCACTGAATCTGAGACCAACTCACACATGTACCTAAGCAAACATCTTGTACACGGAGACAGAAAGATCAAAGCTATTATCTTCTTATGATCTAAGAAGTCATAAGGCAGCTCAATGACACATGCAAGTGCTATGATCTGAATTTTGTGTCTCACAAAATTCATATGCTGAAATTCTGTCCTTCTAAGATCATGGTATTAGGAGGTGGGATCTGTGGGACATGCCTGGCTTATGAGAGCAGAGCCCTCAGGAATGGAAGTCATGCTTTATAAATAAGTCTCCCAAGAGATTCTTTGTCCCTTCTGCAATGAAAATATACAAGGAAAAATCTGTGAATGGAAGACAGCCCTCACTCAAGCATCTTGGCATTCTGATCTCTGACTTCTAGCTTCCAGAACTTTGAGCAAGATGTTTCTGCTGTTTACAAGTTACCCAGTCATTGGTATTTTGCTATAAGCAGCCTGAACAGACTAACACAGCAAATGGTGTCTCTTCTTAAATACAGTTAAAAACCAAATGACAAAGATATCTTGACAAAAGTAAATAAAAAAGAAAAATTAATTATCTCTTCAGGCCAAAATTATTACATCAGAAAATGAAGTAGACTGAATAGTGCTAAAGACTAAAACTAGCAAATCTGCCTTAACTGAAACACTTTTCATAAAGTATAACACAGAAGATATAGGTTAAGATATCCATATGCTGACAATGTTATGAGACTTCAGAACATGTTTCCTAGACCTAGATATATTCAGTGGGGGTAAAAATGTAATAATAGAGATCTTCATAACCTACTTAATAAGATAGATCATCTAGTGAAATATGAAACCTTATAATAATAAAGAGGAAAATAAAATTTCTTCTCAACAGTACATAGAACATATTGGCCATATATTCCATTAAAAAATCCTTAGCAAATTTCAAAAGTTTGAAAAAAGAAAATCAGTTGAGAAAGATTTTCTCCTTGATGACTCAAGACAAGCTCCTATGAGCTTGCTTTGACTAGATTCTTTCTATAGGCATGTGAGAGTCCAACTTTAGGAAGAATTCTGTCAAGTCAGTTTAGCAAGAAAACCCTAGCCTGAACATCTGATCATCTTTAATAGCTGACCAAATTTCTCATCCATCAACATCTCCTTTGTGACATTTGGTAACCCTGGTCTGCCTTCAGCAATATTCCTGTTAGGTCACTTTAAAAAGAATTACTCTGCCTTCTCTGTAATATCCTATCTACCAACCCTTCTACTCTGCTTATAGACTAAATGCACCGTTTTCCTGGCTCTGCTCATAATTAAGCACAATCTCCCCTGCTATACAACTCTATTGTAGGAGGCCTCATGCATAAAGTCTGCCTTACTGTTCTTTATCAAATGTCCAGATAACTGTTTCTTTATCACACTGATTCAGGTCAGTTCACTTGAGTTCAGTCTCTCAGTCATGTCCGACTCTTTGCGACCCCATGAACTGCAGCATGCCAGGCCTCCCTGTCCATCTCCAACTACAGGAGTCTACCCAAATCCATGTCCATCTAGTCAATGATGCCATCCAACCATCTCATCCTCTGTTGCCCCATCTCCTCCTGCCCTCAAACTTTCCACCATCAGGGTCTTTTCAAATGAGTCAGCTCTTTGCATCAGGTGGCTGAAGTACTGGAGTTTCAGTTTCAATATCAGTCCTTCCAATGAACACCCAGGACTGATCTCCTTTAGGATGGACTGGTTGGATCTCCTTGCAGTCCAAAGGAATCTCAAAAGTCTTCTACAACACCACAGTTCAAAAGTATCAATTCTTCAGTTCTCAGCTTTCTTTATAATCCAACTCTCATATCCACACATGACTACTGGAAAACCATAGCCTTGACTAGACGGATCTTTGTTGGCAAAGTAATGTCTCTGCTTTTTAATGTCTAGGTTAGCCATAACTTTCCTTCCAAGGGGTAAGCGTCTTTTAATTTCATGGCTGCAGTCACAATCTGCGGTGATTTTGGAGCCCAGAAAAATAAAGTCAGCCATTGTTTCCACTGTTTCTCCGTCTATTTGCTGTGAAGTGATGGGACTGGATGCCATGATTTTCATTTTCTGAATGTTGAGCTTTAAACCAAATTTTTCACTCTCCTCTTTCACTTTCATCAAGAGGCTCTTTAGTTCTATTTCACTTTCTGCCATCTGCATATCTGAGTTTATTTATATTTTTTGCAGTAATCTTGATTCCAGCTTATGCTTCATCCAGCCCAGCGTTTCTCATGATGTACTCTTACTGATTATAATATACTAAAATTAAAAATTTATAGAAACTTTTTAATTTCCTATGGATAGATATTTTATTATATAATTATTGTGTAATAGGATAAATGAAAGAAAAATAACAAATATTCTAAGAAAAACTGAGCAAAGATGGGCTCCATAAAGGACAGAAATGGTTATGGACCTAACAGAAGGAGAAGATATTAAGAAGAGGTGGCAAGAATACACAGAAGAACTGTACAAAAAGATCTTCACAACCCAGATAATCATGATGGTGTGATCACTCACCTAGAGGCAGACATCATGGAATGTGAAGTCAAGTGGGCCTTAGGAATCATCACTATAAACAAAGCTAGTGGAGGTGATGGAATTCCAGTTGAGGTACTTCAAATCCTAAAAGATGATGCTGTGAAAGTGCTGCACTCAGTATACCAGCAAATGTGGAAAACTCAGCAGTGGCCACAGGACTGGAAAAGGTCACTTTTCATTCCAGTCCCTAAGAAAGGCAATGCCAAAGAATGCTCAAACTACCACATAATTGTACTCATCTCACATGCTAGCAAAGGGATGCTCAAAATTCTCCAAGTCAGGCTTCAGCAATATGAGAACTGTGAAATTTCAGCTGTTCAAGCTGCTTTAAGCAAAGGCAGAAAAACCAGAGATCATATTGCCAATATCTGCTGGATCATCACAAAAGCAAGACAGTTACAAAAAAAAAAAAAAAACAAAACACATCGATGTCTGCTTTACTGACTTCACCAAAGTGTTTGACTGTGAAGACCACAATAAACTGTGGGAAATTCTTCAAGAGATGGGAATACCAGACCACTTGACCTGCCGCTTGAGAAATCTGTGTGTAGGTCAGGAAGCAACAGTTAGAACTGGACATGGAACAGACTGGTTCCAAATAGGAAAAAGAGTACATCAAGGCTGTGTATGTCACCTTCCTTATTTAATTTATAGGCAGACTACATCATGAGAAATGCTGGGTTTGAGAAAGCACAAGCTGGAATCAAGACTGCTGGGAGAAATATCAATAATCTCAGATATGCAGATGACACCACCTTTATGGCAGAAACTGAAGCAGAACTAAAGAGCCTCTTGATGAAAGTGAAAGAGGAAAGTGAAAAAGTAGGCTTAAAGCTCATCATTCAGAAAACTAAGATCATGACATCCAGTCTGATCACTTTATGGCAAATAGATGGGGAAACAATGGAAACAGTGACAGACTATTTTGGGGGCTCCAAAATCACTGCAGATAGTGACTGCAGCCATGAAATTAAAAAGATGCTTACTCGTTGGAAGAAAAGTTATGACCAAGTTAGACAGCATATTAAGAAGCAGAGGCATTATTTTGCCAACAAAGGTCCATCTAGTCAAGGCTATGGATTTTCCAGTAGTGATGTGTGGATATGAGAGTTGGATTATAAAGAAAGCTGAGCACTGAAGAATTGATACTTTTGAACTGTGGTGTTGTAGAAGACTTTTGAGATTCCCTTGGACTGCAAGGAGATCCAACCAGTCCATCCTAAAGGAGATCAGTCCTGAATGCTCATTGGAAGGGCTGATACTGAAGCTGAACCTCCAGTACTTTGGCCACTTGATGTAAAGAACTGACTCATTTGAAAAGACCCTGATGCTGGGAAAGATTGAAGGTGGGAGGAGAAGGGGATGACAGATAAGATGGTTGGATAGCTCCACCTATTCAATGGACATGAGTTTGAGTAAACTCCGGGAGTTGGTGGACAGGGAGGTCTTGTGTGCTGCTGTCCATGGGGTCGCAAAGAGTCAGACACGACTGAGTGACTGAACTGAAAGAACTGATACATAAGTACATCACAATTCTATGTAAAAATATTCAGATTTGAAAAGTGATATATTATTCAATCAACCACAATTTTGTTTTCAAAAGTAATTTTCATTCATATTTTTAAAGCCAGCTGTACCTCATAAGCATGACATGAGTGCCAAAGGACATCCACCCATTTTGTAAAAACTAAATGTGATTTTCAAGTGATTCAACATTCTGAGTCCATTAGAAAGTGAAAAGGATTAATGATTGTAGATATAAAAGATGTGATTATTTAACAGAGAAATCATGCAGCTGTGCCTTTTACAACTAAAATGCTGTGGAGGTTTATGGACTTTAAAAGCACATACTGAAGATTGCTTTCATAGAGAATGCAAAACAGAGGACTGTAAAACCACAATAAAAAAAATCATGACTTTAATGATATCCTAGTGTTAGTTCATAGGGTAAGATTAGGTATATTCCATATATTGTGGATGTCACAATTATGTATTTTTCTGTCCTGGTTTTCAAGAGTTGATTTTGTGTCCAGGAGAAACAGAAATGAAAGAACTTTCATTCTATTACCTTTTCACTGGGATCTTCTCAACTTGCATTCTCACATATATAGTTTTTAGGGATGGAGGTAATGCTTTCAAAATTTCACAACCGAAAGCAATGGACAAGAGAATGAGTAACAAAATCTACAAATAAATCGATAAAATGCAGTAGTTTATTATTTGCAATTTTAATTGTGTCATAGATGGAAACACGCACACATGTATTGCCGTTGTTCAGTCACTAAGTCATGTCCGACTCTTTGTGGCTTCATGGACTGTGCCCATCAGATTCCTCCGTCCATGGGATTCTCCAAGCAAGAATACTGGAGTGGGTTGCCATTTCCTTCTCCAGGGGATCTTCCTGACCCAGGAATCGAACCCGCCTCTACTGCATTGGCGAGGGTATTCTTCACCACTGCGCCTCCAGGGAAGCCCATGTATATATTAATGGTCCATTGTAAAGAACAGTGAGTGCTGCCCTTTAACTTGGTATCGAAAATAGAAAATGATAAGGTCAGCAGAATTCATAAGAGCCAGATGGTCCCGGATTCAGTACAAGTTTTGAAACACATCAGAAAGTTATTATGCTCATTTTTCCTTTATATGCCTTTGCCGTCTGCCAGTAAGATAGCATGTTCCAAATGAGAGCCTTTTTCAACTTAATTCCCAGAATGAGAAGACACTCAGAGCACGGGATCCATATATACTGAAGAGACATAATCCTGGGGAGACACAACCAGTATCGTGTTGTGTAGTTGCAGTGCACTGAGTTTTGAGGTTATTTCTTTTTAACTGCAATGACGGTAACTCTTGGATGTTTTCTGTATTTTAACATTGCTACTACTACCCTTGGACTAGTATACTGACTCCAATATATATCATTCCACCCAGGTGAAAAAAAAAGTGCATTTATGGCAAATATCTTCCCAGTCATTCAACTTTCTTATCCTTGAAAATCTTACTGTGAATGTCTATTTTGCTTTTGTATGAGTTTCATGTATCAAAAAATGCTATAAGAGTAGAATAACAGGAACAACCAGTGCAAACACAGTTTAAGTGTAATTGTAGGTTTTACTTTTGATGTATTGTTTTAGTTCAAAATTATTATCCTATTTTTGGTAATAACAGGTCATATTATTCCTTGTGTTTTTCATTCCTTAAAAAATTCTCCAGGTTTTACTATATTTTAAGTATCTCTGTCTTTTTAAATTTTACTTCACTTCTCAGTGTTTACTCTCACTGCTAATGATCATTGTTTCCTAGCTTTTCGTGTTAAAAGGTATATCCACTGAAGACATGTATCTTTACACTAACATAGTGTTGTAGAAAAAGACAGGGTTTTAGATACAAATAGAAGGGGAAAAAAATCTAAAAACAACAGGCTTCTGATATGGAGCAAAGTCAGATATATAAAGATAGTAAAAACAGACATGTTGGCTTAATACCAGTTGGCATCTGCCAGATATTTTGCAAAGAAAATAGCTAGCCTTATACAGCTTTGACAAAAACATAATATGTTTTGCAAAACACTCTAAAAGAAAGCAACCAACCTTATGCTTATTAACAGTTATCCCCCAAGTTGTCAGAAAAATTTCTAAACAAAATTGCCCAGAAACAATAGTTCCTATAGAATAACGACATGAATAAAAAAGTAACTGGAAACATATAGTTCCAAGGAGAGATGGAACAGAATACACCCTGAATTAAATAGAAGTTTCATGGAGCAGTTTACAAACAATGCTATAATGAACATTTTTGTGATGTGTAGTTGCAGACTCTTGCTATTATTTTGGTAAGACTGATTCTCAGAAGTGAGATTTCTGGACCAGTTAAGTGCAGTTGAAATTTATATAGATACTCTAAATAGTGCTGTTCAGACTTAATGTGCATATAAATCACCTGGAGATCTTGTTAACATGTAGATTCTGATTCATTAATCTGGGATGGAATCTGAGATTCTGCATTTCTAACAAGTTCCAAGGTGATGCTGATGCTCTTGGATCATGCACCAGCCTCAAGTAATGAGGCTCTCAACCACGTAAAATTTATTACCAATTTAAATGTCTGTCTTTATCAGTGACCTGTGTGTTCCTTTAAGGAAGGTCCTGAATCTTTGTGCTTTTATAGGTAGCTCAGTACATATTTGTCAAATAAATGGACAAGTGATTTAACTGTCCTATTAAACTGCTATACAGAAAAACAAGAATAAATATAATTGTATTTATGAAATTCTAAAACTCAGCATTTATCTTTTGAGTTGGTTGCCAGGAATGCCATTATTAAGATCAACTGACATAGCAAATTTCATTTCATTTTCTTCTTTGTTATCTTTATTATGATTTTTATAAATGGGCTCAAGACATTTTAGTAGGTAACTGACTTATAACCATTACATGTGAATTAACAATATTAGTTTAATTTCAAAGTTTTAATTCTCTTCACCAGAGACGTGTGAGTGACAGAGATAGAAATGAAAGAATAAGAGAGAGACAGAGACACAGAGAGATGAGAGATGAACTGATATAACTAATCTTAAGTAGTATGAGTCTAAGTAAATATTCAGCCTTAAATACAAATATAGAAGTGTCATTATTTTAATAATTCCTTGGAATATAAAGCTTAGGAAAATTGTTCTTTTCTTTCTTTTAATACTGTTTCTTGAACAGAATATGTATTCTAATTAGAAATGCAACTGACTATGCATTTCTAATTACTTGAAAATACATAGAAATAGTTCCATGTATTTTCAAGTAATTATTCCTATTTGGATAAATAATAAATTATGTGTATTAATACATACCTTGGTAGATTAACTTCTTTAAATTATATCATAGATAAACTAAAATAAAAGGAATTTATGCCTCCTAAGAAGAGACAGTGAAAATGAGAAAGACAGCTATTAATCTATTTTGAAAGAAGACAGTGCATGACATAGAATTAAAAACTATCTTTCAATATTTTCTACAAAATATAATTTACATACAGAAAAGTGAGAATTGAGCATTTCTGAAATTAAATGAGGATATTTGGATTTCCATACTTATAAGGATGCAAGAAAAAAATAAGCTAATATTCTATTATATCTCAGCTTACTGACCTCTGTTTTCTCTTTGACAAATATACACACACATAAAATATATATCAAAACATTTTTGAGCTAAATAAACTACCTTGCAGATATAGCTAATTATATACTATATCATCATTGAGGTCGTATTTATTTTACATAATTACCTTCGTAAGTTAATATTAGTCTGCATTTCAATCATGCATTTTTTCACTCCAACAGCAAAGAAAATATTTTCTATAGCTAATAAAATTAAATATCTGACAAAATGCTTTAAATTGAGCCATATGGTAATTCCTGATACATTCTCATAAGCAGCACTTTCAGAAAAAAAAATTTCAAAAGCAAACTTGCAAGAAAAAAATATATAACTCTTTCTGAAAGAAAATTAATGATGGCTTTTAAAACTCTGTGCATTCAAAATCAAAATAAAACTGTTTTTATGTTGCTGAGAATAAAAAAAAAAAACCTTTAAAGCGGTAAATGAACAAATCTCAATATACAATCTATTTGCTTGTAGAATGAATTTTGGTCCAATAAGAAAAACATCTCAGAAAAAGAGTACTTTGGAGGGAAGTTATTTTGCCTAAACTGTCCTCACTGAGTACATTCCAGACCCTGCCCACAGAGGAGTGAGTTGACAGACTGGTGGGTGTTTATCTGTGAGTCAGTAACTCCATCTCTTTCTCTTCTTCCTCTTTAGGATGTGCTTTGGAGAAGGAAATGGCAACCCACTCCAGTATTCTTGCCTGGAGAATACCATGGACGGAGGAGCTTGGTGGGCTACAGTCCACGGGTCACAAAGAGTGAGTGACTTGAGTGACTTCACTTTCACTTTAGGAGCACAGAGCACCTGCTGTGGTCAGCTTCTCACCTCCTTAGACTTTAAAGAGCCATTTCACCAGGAAGTGTTCACATTCTCCAGTGACTGTGGATGGCTCAGAGTTTTATGTATGACTGCTTGGAAAAGACTTTGCAATTGTGGAGATGAGGCTCAGGTCATATTTAAAATTACTATAAACATTTTGATATAACATTTTTATCAATTTTTAATTAATTTTTGATTTTCATCTCCCTTAATCCTATGTCTTTTCTATTGATAGAGAATCCTGACCTGTTATTAGTGAACACCCTCTGTCTGCTCAGTAAGCTCAACAATATTAAGGTCTTTTTGTTTCCATTCACTCATTTTTTTTTTCCTTTTTGGTATTTCTGTATTCAGTACACAGATGCACTTTATTTCAGTGTTTGTCATAGATTATATTATAATGAAATATTTTATAAAAACAGTCCAGAAATATATTCCATAGCTAGAAATCAATATATCCCAAAAGTGCAATCTTTTCCAAGATTGATTCTTTAAATTTAGTAGCTTATTTTAGATTTTTAACCTGTGATGGAGTTTAGATATCATTATCCCAAATAGAAGCAGGCTAAATAACTATATTGAAAAATAGTTTGGAAGCTATAAGATGAAACAAACGTAGAAAACGATATATATTGAAGGCGGCTTTTTATAATTTATTTTCCCCTATAGGAAGATAATTTAATCACTGACTTTTCTGTCATAAAATATCCCATTAAAGACTTCGAATGTCCTATCCCAAGTTTTATGTCTAAGTCAATAATATGATGTTCTAAATAACTTGGGGAGAAAAGACATTTTTCATTTATTTCCTTTTCATCACTTTAATGCTGGTAGAGAGTATTTTACACTCGTTTTGAAAAATGTTTAAATTTAGTTGAAGATCTAGTTACTTAGAAAGCATCTACTTATAAAATACTGAGTTTTCAGATGCAAAGTAGTATATATAGACTGGATAAACAACAAGGTCCTGCTGTATAGTACAGAGAACTGTATTTAATATTCTGTGATAAACCATAATGAAAACCAACATTAAAAAGAATGGGTATATATATATATATATATATATATATATATATATACATACACATATATATATATATATGACTGAATCATTTTACTGTAAGGAAGAAATTAATACAACATTGAAAATCAACTATATTTCAATTAAACCATAAAAATAAAATTTTAAAACCTGGCTTTTTATTTAAAATATCTTGCTTGTATACCTGACATCCTCAGTGTTAATATTAGAGTTGTTCTTCAGTCTTGGTCATTTAATGAGAGAGAAAGAGAATTTACTAAAGTTAAACACCATCCGTCTCATTTTTTAAAAAATGGAGTAATACAATGTCATGTTCAGTCAGGTAAAACATATGAAGTTAAAATACACTTATAGGAACAAAAAGAGTGTCATTACAATAGCAATAATTTTAAAAATGGCTGAAATCAACCTGGTATACATCCTTAAGCTACTAAACTAATTTCATGCATTTTAACTAAATTATTAACATCACCCAACAGAGAGATTTCTGAAGGAAAATATAAGTAACATTTAAAGATGAAAAAAAATTTCAACAGAAAATACCAGGAATACTAAATCCAAAGGATAGTCAGAGATTAGACAGCAAATGAGGGTGGTTATTCTATTCTTTCCCCCAACCCACCATGGAAGACAATGCTTGAATAAAACTTTTAGGTAACTGAAGTAAATCAATTTTGAGAAAGTAGATTGTCATTAACAAATAATCAACCTTAAAAAGTAATTTACCACAAAGGTTTTCACCAACCACGTTTAGAAAAACAAGCCCAAAACATATAACAAAAGCTATCTTAAGGTAACAGTGTGATACCCATAATGCCACAGCAATGAAATAAATCAAAAAGTCACCATAGTTCAGTTGCTAAGGAACAAATTATCCCTGAGAATCATCTCTACTTTTGATCTCTTCTGTTTCCCCCTTTGTCATTTCCTTCCTTTCTTATTTGAAGAATATATTTCATGTTCTGAAATTCTTCTGGGAACTCTGTATTGTTGACGTAATGAAACCTAGTATGGTGTGTGTTTCAAGAACACTGAACTTTTTAAAAGGAGGTGTTATAGAGATAATTTAATTTTGACTTTCACTTCAGATTTTATTGTATTAATAACCACTGTCATTATAAAGCCAAATAGACATAACTTTCAAAGAATCAGTTTTCACAATTATGGGGATATTTTTTTGTCATTGTTTTGCCACCTACAGTGCTATATAAACAACAGCAATTACATAAATGCATGGCTTGTTTATGGCACTTACACTAATCTTCCCATGTCCCTGTCACACAGGCGTTACTCTCCCCCATTTTTCCTTAAAAAAACTAAACTAAAAAGCAATGAAATTACTTGTTTGTAAGGTCTCAAAATTTGCTTAAAATAAAAAAAAAAAAAAGAATCAGGATTCAACAACAGACTTGTCTGATCTCTTTATCTCATTCTTTAGTATTATTTATTTATGGAGGAAGGTAATGGAGAAAGAATGTGCATTACAGTGAAACTTTTCTATCTGCTTGGACTACCTCTTTCTTCTACATTTAATCCCTCAGTGTTCCATGGCAGGCTTGCTTCTAATTTAGTGTGTGCAGGGATCTCTCCTTTTTCACTCTCCCCATGCCTTGCTCGCCTGCTCTGCCTCTTATCCTGATTCTCTCCAATTCTGAATCTATTGGTTTAACTGACCCATTCCGGCTCCATGGACTTGCTTCTTTCATTCAGTCTTTTTCCTAAATTAGACCTCAATTATCCTCTATTGTATATTTCATCATTTTGACATTTATCTAGTGGACTGGGCAGTCTCAGCTTCCTAGCAAAGTGTAGTTTCACTTATTCATTTAAAAATTTAACAAATATTTAAAGAGAACTTATTGTGTGCCCAGCATTACTATAATGTTGATTGAAAAAACTGCACAATGCAGCAGTTGAAAATTAAGTTTTATTTGGTGGACAAAATGAAGGACACCTAAGCCCAGAAGATAGTCTCTGAGGTCACTCTGAGGGACTACTCTGAAAAGAGAAGAGAGGAGTCAGGATACATAGGAGTTTTGCAACAAAAATCAGATAGTGGAATACCAAAAAATTACTATTAATTAAAGAAAAGTTGAAAAACTGAAATTCAGTTTTAAAAAGAAGTTCAAAAGTTTAAAGTTTTTAAACTTTAAAAAGTTTAAAAAGAAATTTAGGTTAATGAATTTAGCACTTTTCTATGTATGGGAAGATGCAAGAGTCTGTGCTAATTGAAATCATTCCTCTGATATGCACTTTAACTATCTAGGGCCAGTATCCTCCTTCTCTGTCAGGAATCCCATCAGGGTGCACAGCTGGGGTGGCTGCAGTGACTGATGACTTGATGGCTGCGACATGCTTTGTTTAGACATTGGTATTTTCCATCCACAATAACTGTGGATGGTAAATTGGTAACAAATACAGGAAAGATTCCTGTCTTTAAGAAAATATGCAGGAATGACAGATAATAAACCAGGAAAAATATAAATATTTTTTCACATAATAATAAATACTATGAAGAATGTAAAATGAGATCATGAAATAGTAGAGACTCTTGGTGGTCTATAGGCACTATTGCTGATCAGTAATGTTACTCCCCCTGAGAGTAACATTTGAGCAGAAAAATGTGAAGTTTCCTTGTGGCTGAAAAATCAAACACAATCAGGAGAGTGGTCAGATGAGGTTTCAGATGAAAGCCAGTGGCAGATCATTCATGTGGTGCCTTAAGAAACCACAGAAAGGCATTTGGATTTCATATCAAGTGGCTAATTGTAGGTTGAGTTAAAAAACTCAAGTTTTAAAAAGATGTGTGCAAAGGACGAACCTTAGGAGTAATCTAGAAGAAACATGGTGGTCATTTGTCTAGAGACACTGGGGTAGGAGTCAGAAAAGAATTTGATACAGGATATATTTTGGAAAAATAAACTGATGTGACTTGGTGACAGTCTGGACTGGCAGGAAAAAGGAAAAATATACATGCTCTCAGTTCATTTCAGTTGCTCAGTCGTGTCTGACTCTGCGACCCCATGAATTGCAGCATGCCAGGCCTCCCTGTCCATCACCAACTCCTGGGAGTTCACTCAAACTCGTGTCCATCGAGTAGGTGATGCCATCCAACTAACAGGAAAATAAAGAGCAGGTGGTCTTTCACACCACCTCACAATTAGTGTGAATCAGTCTGTCTGTCTTCCATACGCTTCCTGAAAAATTGACAAGGGGGCAGGGAATCATTGTTTCCATGGTGATTCTTACCCAATTTTGTCCAATGGTCCTCTTTACAGGAAAGAGTAACATCCATTTTGAATGGAATATTTGGACATTATTTAAAGTCCTATAAAACATTATTAAATATATGGAATTCTGGTATACATTTAAATTTTAGAAAAACATCATTTTCTTCCTATTATACATTATCTCTCCAAAAATCATTTACATGTATTCAAAATACTGAATTATATATCACCATGATAAAACACATGTTAAATGTGTGATTAAATGATATTTAATCACAAGGAGGAAGTAATATTATTAATCTCTATTTTTATATTATGCATCTTCACTGATATTTAGTTCAATGAAATACTCTCTTCATATCATATATCATATGATATTCTCTTCATATCATATATCAACCACAATCAGAAATGTTAAAATAGCTCTAAAAATGTAATTTGGGAATTTTAATTTTTACTTTAGGACCTTTCCTACTCTCTGAAAACAGAGTCCCATCTGTGACTAGAATGCTTATTATTCAAATTTAAATAACATTTGGCATATCACCTTGCATTATAGAGTATCATAACTATGCCTATATTTAGTCTATGTTAGTAGATTGTAAATTACTTTCAGGTAGAAACTAAGTGACAATCCTCTACCTCACCCTGGTGAACACCATACAAGATATTTAGCAGTAATTCAATAAATGTGCTGATCAAGTTAATGAATGAAATCTAAGATTATTCAAACTGCAGCAATTTGGATAAACCAACACTTTTCCTTGACTTATACAGTTTTATGCACAAGCACACACAGGCACAAATATTTCAAAGAGTCGTACCTCCCAGAGTAGCAGAGAGCAAGAAATGCGTCCCATATTTCTTGATAAGATTTTCTGTGATTTGCTGAAGGGTAGGTCGACGTCCCAAAAGTCTTATGTTGCGGAAGAACTCAGGGGCAAGAGGCAGAGGGGAGCCAAGGAAATTTCTTCTCTCAACTGCAAGGTTATTTACTTTCCAGCGGCCAAACTCCCTGAAAAGCAAATTTATTTTTTATTCATAAATACATAATCTATCTGAATGTTTCATTTGAAAAACTCACCTGGTAGTTTTGCTGGAGTCACTATATTACAATGATTTTTGCTTGTAACAATACTGCGTGTGCTATGGATAGGAGAAGCAATATTTATAATTTATGTAGCTGAGTGACTATTCTGAAACCAAGTCGTGTAGAGGAAGAATAAACCACTTAAACAGCTTCCACTGATTTTTTTCCTAAGGAATTATGTACTTATAAAAATGATTTCATTATGCATAGAATATTAATGTAGAATTATTTTTAAAAAGGAAACTAAAGCAATATTTTATTATTTTCCAAAGGAAGCTGAAAAAGATTAAATTTGTTTTTATCATTAATGATTCTTTTTTATTCAGTTTATTTTTTTAATATAAATTTATTTGTTTTAATTGGAGGTTAATTACTATACAATACTGTATTGGTTTTGCCATACATCAACATGTATCTGCCACAGGTATACACATGTTCTCCATCCTGAACCCGTTTAGACTGGAAACTTGTAAGACTTCTAGAATATTAAGGAGCTGTAGAATTTTTAAAAATATGATCAACAAAGAAACTAGTTCTTGTAATTGTTGTTTACAGTATATTTTGAAACCCCAATTCAACTTAACCAGCAATTACTCAAGATGCAAAATGACTTTTAAGCTGGATTTGGTCAAATCAGAGAAATAGCAAATATGAATATAAAAGATTTATATAAAAATGTATACATTTATATTGAGTTAAAGCCAACCTAATAATATTTTAGAAAATGACTATGCTGAACTAGATTGCCTGATATCAACTATATAGATTTTTTTTTCCCTCTTCAGGAATGATCTGATAAATCTCAAGTAGCTTCCACAGAGATTTCCCTCTACTAGATTTAAAATCACCTATTTGTGTAATTTGATCCCATTACTACTTAGCAAATAAAATGCTGATTAAATATTGTATAAATAGGTGCCATATTTTTATTTACATTTTTGCCTATAAAAATACCTGTAATGCCCTACAAAAAAGTGCATGATAAAGATACATATGTGAACCAGACTCTAAATGGAGTTCACATTCTAGAGACAGTTTTAAGAGCAAAGATGTTAAATTTTAAACACATTCAGATTGTGACAAGTGCTGAAACCTACCACAGGCAGCCTATTGTGATGGCCCATAGGCAAGATGGCCCTACTTCATCATAAGTGACCAGAGAAGGCAACTCCAGAGAGGTGCTATTTGACACTTAGGCAGTCTTTAAAGGAAAAATACAAGAGACTAGTTGCGGGGAGGCACAGAAAAGATTTACACAGAATAACAAAGAATGGTAAATAAATACTTCCAGGACCAAGAACCACATCCCTGATGGAGTCTCTAACGATGAATCATTTGTTCCTCTGACACACCTTTGGCAGCCAAACAATCCATCTAGTCTTTTGGAAACTAATTACAAGATTCACTAAGGAAACTAGATAAGACCAGCCTGAAAATGTTTCCTTCATTGATACACACCTGCTACCACCTCTGTAAATCAGCAGACCCCAACAACTTTAAATAGTATGATCATGCCAATGGTTCTCAAACATCAGGACCTATTAGAATCACCTGGAGACTCCATCCCAGAGTTTCTGATTCATTACACCTCAGATGGGGTCAAGAGTTTGCATTTTCAACTAGCAATGCTAATACTGCTATTCCTGGGATCATGTTTTGAAGAAAACTACTGATTAGATTATTTAGTGTGTTACTTTGAGTAAATTTTAAAACACCCTTTTCAGTAGATTTTAGGAGTTTATTACTGGATTTATTTCATGTTTCCTCAGAAGAGAGTGAGAATGTTGTTATTATCTTCCCAAATGTGATTGATAACAGTAATTTCCTGTTTCTTTTCATTTTGTAAGAGGTTTACTTGAATTTATTTGTGCATGTGTGTGTTTGATATACATGTAGAATATACAGATGGAAATATATATTCAAAATTTTAAGGTTTTAGTGTTTTGTGACATAAGGTATACAATAAAACACTGCTTCCAAAAGTTATTTATTAAACCATGATCTAAATAATAGTTGCTCATTAATTTCTAAACTTTACTCCCCAACAGTTACTTTTTTATTTGCTGAAAAGATTTTGTAATTTTATCAAGAGAGAGTAACATAGCTTGAACCTAAAATTATGGTACATTTTTTTCAATGGTTTAAATGAACAGATTTATAAACTCATATGCATTGACAAATACTCAGATAAGATACAAATTGCTAAGTGAAGTAATTGGACTTTAAATAATCAAGACAATTTTTTAATGGTGATTTTTTTTAATAATCTGTACAAACTCTTTCTAAATTGCAATTTCTTGCTAGATGACTGTAGGTAAATACATCGTGGAAGAGTGCAATCCCAGCCTCCATTATTTTTTTGACAATTAGTCAATGTATACCACCAACCCATGATCAGTACCAATCCATGATCTATTCTGACAAGAAATATCTGCAACTTTCTTTAGCTTGTTTTTCTTAAATTTAAATCAATTTCTGAACTCAGCTTATGACATTAATTTAACAAGAAAATTTACTAATGGTTTGCTACTTGTTGTTGTAGCTACCAGAAATCTTGCTAGTAATATAGATGAATAAAAGAAAACCTCTGACTTCAAGGGTTCCAAAATTATACTACGTGAAGTATAACATGAATGAATGAATTGCGAAGCCGTCACAATGTGCAAAAACACAAGTGGGACAACAACTTAATGAACATAACCCTTCGGCCCAAGTCCTTGATATAATGTTACTAATCTAACTCATTTCAAATATGTTTCGTCTTCCCTTAGATATGCACATCTCACATGGCTATTAAGAGTTGAAGACTATGGACAATCTTCCAGGCAGCTTTCTTCATCTTATCGGATGCTTTTTATTACCTCAGTCTGTTAACACCGATTATGTTTGTGGTCTCAGTTCACCTTCTGACATTTCAGTTGGACAAAACACTTTGCCATACCGTCAGGTTAATTTATTCTCTCTGTCATACAATACCAAGAGTAAAGGACAAACCCTTTGGGAATGTCACCAAATACTAAAACTAAACTAATTAACCAGTCAACTAACTAAATGGATAAATAAATGAATTTAAAAAAACAGGATCATTAGTAACTGCAGTAAATTGTTTTAATTTTCAAAGCTTTATTTGAATTCTTCTCCTAGTTTTTTTAATATTTTTCATATAAAGAATGAAATATTATACTTTCTATTATTTGCAAAGAAAACACAAATATTAGTGTGAGATCTGAGATCTCTTATTGCTATTCACATTTTGCTTGTGTTGTAACGATATATGATCACTGCTATAATCCCTATAAATTTTTGGTGAAAACCTACTTAGAACATACTGAAATCATCCTCAGAAGTGGTGATAAGAGCACTCCACGTGAAGGAAATAATCTCTGGACAGTTAAGTACCGTACTGTGAGCAGTAGACACAGATATGAATTCAAATAATGTGTCTCTTTCACCTGAGCACAAGTATGATTGCATTTATTGGTGTTCTTCACAGTCGGTATGGCCATGGAGCTTACTGTGACCAAAAAGTGTGAGCATGTAGGTTAGCCCGGACAATCAGCTTGCAACCCTGATCAAGAAAGGTGATTCAGACCCCTATCCTTCAACCACTGGTCCTGCACCTTCTTAGGATGAACACAAGAATGAAGTGAAAAGAGAGCTTGTCATGTAATCTACCAAGATTACAGAGCTGGTCGTTTGTTTGCTTGCTTTCTAGCAATATCATGGCTAAAATCAAGTATTTTAAATTTGGGGTAACTTGAGAAGACAACAAGGAACTAATGATTGTACATGAATTAGAAATTTATGGGTACAGTTTTTTTTTTTTCTTTTCTGAAGAATACATTCACTTCAGTTGGAACTGGACCATGCATTCTTTAAATTTTGGAAAAACAAAGCAATAGAATACTGAATTGAAATCACACTGCCTGATAAGATTATCATAATAAGAGCATTTTACCTAAAGGCATCTCAGGATTCTATCCAGATGAATTATGTTTATATTAAAAAGAACATTGTTATATCTAACTAAATGCTGTATTCTACCTCAAGCTTTCATAGAACATAAATGTCATCTCACTATAACTTTTGGAAGTCTTTAAGTGACATCAGCACAATCATCATTGTTTAGTTTAACTCAGCCTTTTTATAAGCACCACTATTTTGTAGAACACACAAATGGATTATAACCAGTTCAGCCAGAACATTACTTTGAAATTGTTTTCTTTGTCTCTAAGGGACCTCCATTAGTTGATTAGAGCTGCATGTTTACTGCTAAAAATTCGGATTTGCAAGCATCATTCATTATGTGTGTCCCTGTTTACTTTTCTACAACCATATTTATAATTTTCTCCCTACCCATCTCATAAAAAGATTAGAAAACCTGAATGACATCAACAAATTCCATTTAAATAATAGTTACATCATTGCCACATTGCCATTGACCTTTCTTATTTGTATTTACATTCTGTGTGAATATATAAATGTACTCAGTACAATTGACTTGCACTTACACTTGACTTACAGTTAACTACCATGCTTTCTTTAAAATTACACATGTATACTTGGTTCCTGAAAAATACAGAATCTACCACGGATGATATTAGATATTTTGTACTCACTACCAAAGGAAGGGCAAAATAAAAATATTGATGAAATGAGTTTATACATTTGCTGAAAAGGTTTATCTTTAACTGCTAATTTACACTAAATAAAGTTGTTTTGTGAAGTCCTAAAACCTATTATTACATTACTTTTCATGATACTACATTGTTGGCTTAAAATTTTAATTCTATCCATATTCGTTAAAACTTGCAGACACAACAGAATATTAAACAAAATATATTGCCCAAGAAATAATGTGTGGGCAATTCTAGCCTAAGAATTATAAATTAACTTGCCAATCTTTAGCAGCAATAACCTTCTAATTGCATCTGCAAAATCATACTGATCTTAAGAAAGGCCACTAATAATCAATACTGGTCTCCCATAATACTATTATGTATAATTGTTATATATAAAACTGGCTTTCTAAAAGTTCTTTCAGAGGACTTTCTACATCTCACAAATGATGCTGTTTTCCATTTGGCCAGAACAAGGCAAATGTTGCTAATGGCCTGAATAACAGTAGTTCTGAGGCCAGTTTTCTAAAAGCAACTGAATGCTGAGCAGTTGGCAGGATAGAGAATCCATTCTCTTTCGCCCTCCTGCCCCTTAATACACTGATACTTTCTCTCTTTTTTTTTTAAACAGGAGCAGGGTTTTTAAAGCTTGGGAGGTATTTTAATGTGAAGCTAAGAATTTAGAAGAATTAATCTATTAAAAATACCGGAAGAAAGGCATAATAATCACATTATGACTTATGTGAAATGTTTACTTACATGCAAGATATTTGAGAAGCATCATTAATGACTATTGTATTTTGAATAAGCTGCCAAATGTAGAACAAAATGTTTGTGCTGTGCTAAGTTGCTTCAGTAGTGTCTGATTATTTGCGACCCCATAGACTGTAGTCCTCCAGGCTCCTCTATAGATGGGATTCTCCAGGCAAGAGTACTGGAGTGGGTTGCATGCCCTCCTCCAGGGGATCTTCCTGACCCAAGACTTGAACTGTGTCATTAAAATCTCCCACATTGGCAGGCAGATTCTTTACTGCTAGCAACACCTAGGAAGCCCTCAGAGTAGAATGAAGGCCAACTATCATGATTGTGATAAAGCATTACCCATCCCAGTAAAACAATAAGAATTTATTGCATTAATAGCTGTAGCCTTTTGACTATTATTGAGTATATTAGATCTGGATGGGGTTACTGAGAAATTTTAAAGAATGGTCTGGTTTGTGACTCCTAATGTATTTTTCTAATTCTTAAAATATGTTACATTTTTAGGGCTATGAAATACTGAAAATGATTTAATTTTATCTTGAAAGTGCAAAGAAAGTGAAGTTGCTCAGTTGTGTCTGACTCCTTGTGACCCCAAGGACTGTAGCCTACCAGGCTCCTCCATCCATGAGATTTTCCAGGCAAGAGTACTGGAGTGGGGTGCCATTGCCTTCTCCAGGGTATCTTCCCCAACCCAGGGATAGAACCCAGGTCTCTCGCACTGCAGGCAGACACTTTACCATCTGAGCCACCAGAGAAGCCACAATTTTTAATTATTTTCAGCAGTTTAATAGATACTTGAATCAAAATTTAAGGGAAATACCACAGGTATCCCCAAAAGTAATTCACTTCAAAGGAATATAATGGGACTACATGCTTATATACTTATGCAGATATATATACAGGTGTGTGCTTAGTCATGTCCAACTCTGTGATCCTATGGACCATGTAACCCACAAGGCTTCTCTGTCCATGAGGATTCTCCAGGCAAGAGAGTGCGTTGCCATGTTCTCCTCCAGGGTATTTTCCCAACCCAGGTCTCCCACATGGCAGGCAGTTTCTTTACCACCTGACTCACCAGGGAAGTCCAAGAATACTGAAGTGAGTAGTCTAGCCCTTCTCCAAAGGATATTCCCAACCCAGGAACTGAACTGGAGTCTCCTGATTTGCAGGTGGATTCTTTACTACCTGGGAGAAGGAAATGGCAACCCACTCCAGTATTCTTGCCTGGAAAATCCCATAGATGGAGGAGCCTGGTAGGCTACAGTTCATGGGAGTCGCAAAGAGTCGGAAACGATTGAGTGACTTCATTCACTCTTTACTACCTGAGCTACTGAGGAAGCATACATATGTGTGTATATGTGTATGTGTGTATACACACACACACACACACACGTATATGTGCATATATATATAGGATTTATTATTTATTTTTAAATTAAACCACGCTTTTAAAGAGACGTTAGCAAAAGTTTTGATGTAAAAAATAAACATACATGGTGTCAATGAATGACTTTCTAAGTTGAGAGAGGGAATGATTTAACAAGCAAAAGCTTTCTTTCTAAATTTTGGAAATATAGTTTAACATCTGTTACATCTCATCACAATTATTCCTCAACCACATTCATGTAATTACACAGATTTCATAATTATTGATCAGTGTAGATAAGAGACAAACACAACTGAGCTAAAATAAAATGTCTACTTGATTCTCTGTGAAAATAAGCAACAAACAAATACAAATGTCTTTCTTTGAAATTTATAATTACAAAATTAATTATTTATTTCGAATAATGAGTCAAAATTTACATTTCTCACATAAATTTAAATATTTTAGGAACTAAAATTAGTCTTTCAAAGGAGAATAGATTTAAGAGTCAGCTAAAGTTTCAAATTGAATTTTCACCAATTTAATTGACAAAATTCAAAGGTATGTACATTTTGGCAGTGATGTAAAGGCATCTAATTTATAAGTCTATGTTTGATAATACTACCTCTGTAGAGTTTTACAAAAGAAAAATTTGTAACAATTAGCTTAGATGGTGCAAGGAGAAGAGTTTATTTCTTAGTAAATTTTGTCGTGTGCACCCTTGTGAAGTCACAGATTTTAGTCCCAGCCAGCTCCTGGTGGCTCAGTGGTAAAGAATATGGCTGGCAATGAAGGAGGAGTGGGTTTGAGCCCTGGGTCAGCAAGATTGCCTGGAGAAGGAAATGGAAACATACTGCAGTATTCTTGCTTGGGAAATCCCATGGGCAGTGGAGCCTGCTGGGCCACAGTTCATGGGGTCATAGCAGAGTAGGACATGACTTAGCAACTAAAGAACAAAAACATAACTATGAATCAAGGTAATGTGCTTTAGTAAAGTTAATGAGAAAAAATTAGGGCTTGCCAGGTGGCTCAGTGGTAGAGAATCCTCCTGCCAATGCAAGAGCCACAGGAGAAGCGGATTCCAACCTTGGGTTGGGAAGATACCCCAGAGGAGGAAATGGCAGCCCACTCTAGTATCCTTTCCTGGGAAATTCCATGAACAGAGAGGTCTGGCAGACAAGACTGAAGCAACTGAATATGTATGCAATAAGTAAAAGTAATAAAAAGAGTTTTAAAATAAGACTACATTCAGTTCAGTTCAGTTTAATCACCCAGTCATGTCTGACTCTTTGCGACCCCATGGACCGCAGCACGCCAGTCCTCCCTGTCCGTCATGAACTCCTGGAGTCTATCCAAACTCATGTTCACTGAGTCGGTGATGCCATCCCACCATCTCATCCTCTGCCTACACTCAAAGAATCTGCAAATTATTTTTCTTGGTCCAAATACAGATTAATAAATGCTCCTTAGAAAGAATACATGAGAAAATAATAGTTACCTGCTAACAAAAATCAATTTTTTGTTTGATAATCTATTTAAACATTTAAGAATTTCATTGAGATTTCTTCATGGTGGTACACACTCTACCTTAAACATTAGATCAAACATTCATAGACCATGAATTATGACAAGGTGAGTAACAAATCAAATATCTGAACTTGCAGTAAGTGAAAACTACATATACTTCTTTATTTCAAATAACCTACAAGTTGTCATCAAAAATGCAAGATCAAGGATATTTTTTTATAACTAAATTTGTAGAGACAGTGAATACAAACTGCTAATCTTTTCATGAAAATCTCCCATAATAAAAATTATTTTTAAGTAGTAACTCACTTTAATATAATATTTTTCCTATGTTATTTAAAATACCTTAAGGAAAACGTTTTTAAAATGTTATGATTTTTCCCACATAGTAAAGGAAAATATAAGTGTGTTGTAGTAGGTCACAGGTTTTAAGATACATATAATTTATTTCAATTTGCTATTAATTTTATGTCTTTCACATCCACATGTGAGGCTGGATATGGTGTTTGATGACAAAATAAATTTTCAGAAAATGTATAATCTTAATTTTACGAGGTATAAATTATTCGTTTTCCCAAATTATAACCTTTCAGCTTGAATCAGACTTGAGTTGTCAGAATGCTGCTTTACATACTAAAAGCTTGTGAAATATAAACTGTAATATTACCTTTCTCTGGATATTATCATCATAATCTAGAGATTACATACTGAAACATTTTCTAACAGACACTCAGTTCTCCTGTCTTCTATGCTTGGGATTCATATAAAATAAATTTTTTATATTTAAAACAGATAACCAAAAATGACCTACTGTATAGTACAGGGTCCGCTCAGTATTCTGTAAAAACCTAAATGGCAAAAGAACATGGAAAAGACTAGCTATTGGTGTATGTATAACTGAATCATTTTGCTGTACACCTGAAACTAACACAACAATGTTAATCAACTATGCTCCAATGTAAAATAAAACTTTTAGAAAAAAAGAAAAAATAAGTGTAATACCACCCACTATGTATACCCTTCAAAAACATCAATAACACATGAGAAGATTTCTGTCTTATCTGCTCTTCCAACTCTGTCTTCTGCTAATTCAAGTCCTCTTGCTTTGTGTATTTTTATTAATAGCAGAGTATTCTTTTCCTTCATAGTACTAACTATATTTATCTTTGTGATTATTCTGTTCACATCTGCCTCTTCCATTATACAATAAGCTCCACATAGATGTGGATTACACCTTGTTTCTATAATTATGTATTCTTAAGCCTCATATCCATGATCCATCCTAGTTGCTCAATAAATACATACTGAATCAACAAAGGAGTGAATGTTATCATGTGACCTAAGATGAAATAAACACTAAAGTAAGAAGAAAGATGAAATTTCTGACTTATGAGTACATACTCTGGCTAAAGTTTATAGAAAACCATACCCTGGCTAAAGTTTATAAGAAACCAAGCTCACTGGAAGAATGCATTTGTCAGTTGAACTCTTTGAGTGTTCAAATGATGGCGGGAGGTTAGGAGTTAACTATGTATTTTAAATTGAGAATGGCTAAGGACTAGGTAAATATCTTCTCCTACTAAAAGTCAAAACACATATCTGAATGTTGAGAAAGATTCCACCATTGTCTATGAGTGCAGTAGAAGTTCTGGTATCAGTTATAAGAGGATTTTCAATCTGCTGTCAGACTAAAGGCAAGGAAAAGATACTGACTGTACAAAATCAATTTCCATCTTGCTAGGGAATAGATAAATCTATAAAACACACTTTGACTAGTAATAAAATATAAGTTGCTTTTACTCATTAATAGGCAATAAGTTTAAAGTTTGATCAGTAAGAAGTAAAATTTTCATATTAATGATATACTTGAAATTTTTATTGTCAAATAACATTTACCTCAAGATGGAATTAGAAATGATACTTTTAATTAGACTTTCATTTCAGGTTGACTAGGCCATGAGGTTTAAACTACTGTACTGTGAGATATATAGGCTCTTCTTATCTTCCTTTTATAAGTGAGAGGATTTAGGTGTGAATTATTTCTCTAGAGATGTATACCTAATAGCTTGAATCCAGGGAGCTTGACACCAAAAGTATTGACCTTAACTTCTTTACAGATTAATAGCTACTTTGTTTGAAAGATGGATTTTAATAATAATAAACAATGTTTTTGTGTTTGAGTATGTGCTTGTATTTATGTGTGTGGGAATCAGAAAAGGGATTATATGGTGAAAGAGAGGAGGGAGAGAGAGAAATATATGTAAAGAGAGAGAGAGGTGGGGAGGAAAGAAGTTAGGAAAGACTATCAATCAAGTGGGGGAAGATCAGAAATATTAATAAAAATTATTGTAATAGAAGCAAAATGCTGACTACAGAGTAATCATATTTTGTCCTGACTAAACATTGATCTAAGAAACAAAAAACGTAAACATCTATTTGGTAGAAGGAGCTTAAAAAACCCTTGGGACTAATTCACATTTCTCAGAAGAGGATGGTAAAGTTGTGGGAACTGAATGATTAAAGAGGTGTATGCTCAATTGCTTTCATAAGTCATATAGCAAAGCCCAAATCCAGCCTCAGGGCGGGCACAGAGAATAAAAGCCTCAGAGTGAGAAACACAGATAGGGAGAAAGAAAAGAGATCCTTTGATGGGCTCACCCAGCAGTGATGAAGGAATTCAAGGGTGAAATTGGGAAGATAATGGAAAAATCTGTTACATCAAACAACCAATAAGCTGAAGTCTATCAATATGTGCCTAATGCATAAGAAGGTTTCCAGAGTAGGATAAATTGCTATAAATCCACAGGGAAACTTAGACACCATGATAAAAGGTTAACATCACTGAACACAAATGGAGATATTCCATTACAAGAAATAGACTTATTCTACAATGGGGATACTATGTCTCATCACTTTATCGGAACTGCTTGCACTGAAAAGTATGCATGTAGAAAAAATAAGTCCATAAATATAATCTACTGATACTTAAAAAAATAAATGATGTCTCCTCCTCAAAGTTTTGGAGAAGGAAATGGCAATTCATTCCAGTATACTTGCCTAGAGAAACCCATGGACAGAGGAGCCTGGCGGGCTATAGTCCACGGGCTTGCAAAGAGTCAGACAAGACTTAGCGACTAAACCACCACCACCACCTCAAAGTTTGCTTTAAAAAACAGAACGCTGGACTGCTGAGCACTACAGGACAATTACATTTGAGAAAACCTATCCAAATGCTGAAAATATCTGGAAAGAAAGACATTCACAACAGAAAGAACCAACCAGGTGTGCAACTTAATAGGCAAAGTAAATGAATAAGCTGCATTTAATTAGAGTGCTGACACACCCAGAGGAGGAGCAACTGAGCAGGATTCAGGGAAAAACTGCTAAAAACAGAACAAGAGACTTTCTTTTAAAAAATGAAAGGCCAAAATGAAGGATGTACCAGTGAAAGTTTTGGGGAACTATAACAATCACTGAAAACGTCTAGAACACATATTATTACTTCATTATTGACTCCGAAAGGAAGGGAATCAGTAGGTCTAAAATACCAATGAACCTAAAATCCTATCATGGAGAGTCACTCTATGTGACCAAAGAAAACAGAAAATAAAAAGGTGAAATATAATCTAGGGAGTACCTAATGAAAATTTCCCAGAATGAAGCAGAATGAGTGTGTGGGGGGTAAAAACGAGGATATTATAGAGAAAAAGGAAACAAAGAAAAAGATTTTCATCATATTAAAAGGAGAAAACAAAAAAAACACACACACAATATTTCTTAAATTTCATCTCAACAATAGAGGATTAAGAGAAATGCCAAATACTAGAAGCCTTATAAAGGAAAATAGGAAAAATGCTCTTTGACATACCCCATTTCTTAAAATAATGAAAATAAATAGAAAAATAAACAACCGGGACCTAATTAAATTTAAAAACTTTTGCACAGCAAAAGAAACCATAAACAAAATTAAAAGACAATCCTCAGAATGGAAGAAAATATTTGCAAATGAAGCAACAGAGAAAAGATTTATCTCCAAAACATACAAACAGCTTATGGAGCTCAATGTCAAAAAAGCAAAAAATCCAATCAAAAAATAGGTGGAAAATCTAAATAGGTATCTCTCCAAAGAAAACATACAGATGATCAAAAGATCCATGTAAAGATGCTCAAGACCACTAATTATTAGAGAAATGCAAATCAAAACTACAATGAGGTATCACCTCACACAGGTCAGAATGGCCATCATTTAAAAACAAATCTACAAGCAATAAATGCTGGGGAGGGTATGGAGAAAAGGCAACCCCCTACACTGTTGGTGGGAATGTGAATTGATATAGCCGCTGTGGAGAATAATATGCCAGTTCCTGAAAAAAACTAAACTCAGAACCACCATGCACATGTACTCAGTTGCTAAGTCATGTCCAACTTTCTGCAACCCCATGGACTATAGCCCACCAAGCTCCTCTGTCCCTGGGATTTCCCAGGCAAGAGTACTGGAGTGGGTTGCCATTTCCTTCTCCAGGGGGTCTTCCTAAACCAGGGATGGAACCCATGTCTGCTGAACTGGCAAGTGGATTCTTCACCACTGAGCCACCAGGGAAGCTCAGAACTACCATATGACCCAACAATCCTACTACTCAGCATATACCCTGAGAAAATCATAAGACATATGGCACATAAAAAAGACATGTGCACCCCAGTGTTCACTGCAGCACATTCCTAATACCCAGGACATGTAAGCAGCCTAGATGTCCATTAACAGAGGAATGGATAAAGATGTGGTACATATATTCAGTGGTACATTAATCAGCCAGAAATAAAGAATGAAACTGAGTCAGTTGAAGTGATGTGGATGAACTTAGAGTCTGTCATACAGAGTAAAGTCAGAAAGAGTAAAACAAATATCACATATTAATGGCATATATCCATGGGGTCACAAAGACCATGGAGTCACAAAAGTGGGTCACAATTGAGTGACTGAACTGAACTTAATGCATATATATGGAATCTAGAAAGATAGTACAGAGGGACTTATTTGCAGGGCAGTAATAGAGACACAGACATAAAGAACAAACTTGTAGCCATAGGACGGGAAGGAGAGGGGGGATGAATTGAGAGAGGAACATTGCCCTATATACATTTCCATGTGCAGAACAGCTAGCTAGTGAGAAGCTGCTGTAGGGCACAGGGAGGCAAGCTCAGTGTTCTCCGGTTACCTAAGGGGGTGGAGTGGGGGGAGGAAGGGGAAAGGAGGGAAGGAGGGCATACATTTATATATGGCTGATGCATGATGTTGCACAGCAGAAACTAACACAACATTGTAAAGCACTTATATTCCAAAATAAAATGAGAAGGATAATGCTTTGTGCTTACCCATTTTTACTCCTTTTTCCCCTTTTTAATATTTCAAACTTCCTTCACTTGTTTCATTCCTGTTCAGACAACTCTCTTCTAAAGTATATTTTATGGTGATAAAAATCTTTCCATTTCCCTCAATCTGATAATGTTGTGATTTTTCTTTTATAGATATTAAATTCTGGGTTGATACTTCTTTTCTTCCAACTTTTGAAAAAAAAAAATCTGCTTCCATTTTTTTCTGATGCGAAATTCCCTGCATTTAAATTGAATTTCCCCTAGGATGGGGTTATTCTCTTGTTGATTTTGATTTTTTTTTCTTTTGCCTTCAGAAGTTTGATATGATGTGGCTTAGTGTGTATCTCTCTACAGTTCCCTATTTAGGATTTGTTCAGCTTCTTGAATCAAGGGGATTATGTCTTTTGACAAACTTGAAAAGGTGTTATTTCTTTGAGTTCTTTTTCAGCCTTGCCATCTACCATCTGGGATTTCAGTGACATAAATGTTAGATATTTTGTTAAAGCTCCAAGGATCTCTGAGCTCTGAGGCTCTTCATTGTGTTTTATTATTGTTTGTTTTGGCTGAATTTATTTATTTTTGTTTGGAGGAGGTGATATATATACATAGCTATTCAGATTAGACAATGTCTTTTGTCTTTAAAATCACAATTATTTTTCTCTTTCCCTTTCATTTACTGTTACCCAATCCATTGAGAGTTTGCTTAAGAATGTATCATATTTTAGGACAGTTTTAGGTTCACAGCAAAATTATGGAAAGCTATGGAGATTTCCTATATATTCCCTAGCCCCTCACACAAATTGCTTCCCCCATTATCAATATCACTTACCAGAGTGCTACATCTTTTGTAATTTATTAACCTATATTGATACAATATAATCACTCAAAGTCACTCGAAGTCCATAGTTCATGTAAGGTTCACTTTGGGTACATTCTATGTGTTGGAAAAATATATAATGACATGTATTCACCAAAATCATATTTTTACTGTCCTGAAAATACTCAGAGATTTACATGTTCATTTCTGTCCACAACAACCCCTGGCAACATAGATCTTTTTACTGCTTCCATAGTTTTGTCTTTTCCAGAATTCTATATCTTTGAAAATTATAGGATGCAAACTTTACTGATTGACTTCTTCCCCTTAATTATATGCCCATAAATTTCCTCCATATTTTTTCATGGTTTGATAGATCATTTACTTTTAGCACTGAAAAGCATTCCATTATCTGGATATCCATACCTACCGAAGGGCATCTTAGTTACCTCCAAATTTTGGCAATTATGAAGAAACTTGCTATAAATATTTGTATAGGTTTTGCTATGGACATAGCTTTTCAAATCCTTTGGATAAATAGCTGGTACAATTGCTAGACCATACAGCTTCCTAGGGGCTTCCCACTGGTGCTAATGGTAAAGAACCAGTCAATACAGAAGACATAAGAGATCCCTGAGTCGGGAAGATCCCCTGGAGGAGGAAATGGCAACTCACTCCAGTATTCTTGCCTAGAAAACTTCATGGAGAGAGGAGTCTGCTGGCTATAGTCTATGGAGTTGCAAAGAGAAGGATATGACTGAGTGACCAGGCATACACACACACACACACACACACACACACACACTAAGAGCTGGTTTAGTTTCCTAAAGAAACTGCCAAACTGACTTCCAAAATGCTTGAACCATTTTTCATTCCCACAAGCAATATATGAGAGTTCCTGTTGTTTTACATCCTTGCTAGTATTTAATGTTGCCATTACTCTGGATTTTGGCTATTCTAATAGCTATTCAGGAGTATCTCATTGTTGTTTTAATTTGCATTTTTCTGATGACATATGATGTGGAGCATCTTTTCACATGCTTATTTGCTATCTGTATATCTTCTTTGCTAAGATAGATATTTACTCATTTATTAAGTAGATTGTTTTTTATTGTGTTTTTTTAAGTGTTACCAAATTTTCCTTTAGTATTACATGTGATATGTACAATTGCTATTTTTAAAATGGGTAATCAACAAGGACCTACTGTATAGCACAAGGAACTCTGTTCAGTTTTATTGCTGAATTTTAATGGTTCTTTGCATATTTTTAAGGACTTTCCTGTAGCTCAAACGGTAAAGACTCCACCTTCACTGCAGGAGACCTGGGTTCAATTGCTAAGATGGGAAGATCCTCTGGAGAAGGGAGTGGCAATCCACTCCAGTATTCTTGCTTGGAGAATCCCATAGACAAAGAAGCCTGCATTGCTACAGTTTGGGGGTCACAAACAGTCGGACCCAACTGAACAATTAACACCACACTTGCATATTTCAGATCAGAGTCCTTTGTAATTTTTCTCCAGTCTGAGATTTGTCTTATTCTTTTGACACTGTCTTTTCCATGGTATAGGTTTTTAATTTTAATAAAGTTCACCTTATCATTACTGCTTTAATGAATCATCCTTTTGCTGTAGTATCTAAAAGTCATTGCCAAACCCAAGAACAGCTAAGTTTTCTCCTATGATATCTTTTCGAAGTTTTATAATTTTGCCTTTACATTTAAGTCTGAGATCCATTTTAAATTAGGTTTTGTGAAAAGTGTGAGGTCTTGGTCTATATTTCTTTTTATTTTTTGCAAGTGGATATCTAGTTATTCCCATACCGTTTGTTGGAAAGACTACCTTTATCTCATTTTACTGCCTTTGAACATATTTATGTGGGTCTTTTGCTAGGCTATCTATTCTGTTATATTGATCTCTTTATCTATTCTTTTGACAATACCACACTACCGTGAAAACTGCTTCTTTATAATAAGTCTTAAAGTTGTTAATGTTAGTCCTCCAAATTTATTCTTAATTATCATGTTAGCTAGTCTGAGTTATAGTCTCCCCATAAAAACTTTAGAATCAGTTTGTCAATATCCACAAAATGAATCAAATTTCTTATGATTATACAGTGGAACTGAGAAATAGATTTAAGGGCCTAGATCTGATAGACAGAGTTGCTGATGAACTAGGGAATGAGGTTCGTGACATTGTACAGGAGACAGGGATCAAGACCATCCCCATGGAAAAGAAATGCAAAAAAGCAAAATGGCTTTCTGGGGAAGCCTTACAAATAGCTGTGAAAAGAAGAGAAGTGAAAAGCCAAGGAGAAAAGGAAAGATATAAGCATCTGAAGGCAGAGTTCCAAAGAATAGCCAGGAGAGATAAGAAAGCCTTTTTCAGAGATCAATGCAAAGAAATAGAGAAAAAGAACAGAATGGGAAAGACTAGAGATCTCTTCAAGAAAATTAGAGGTATCAAGGGAACATTTCATGCAAAGATGGGCTCCATAAAGGACAGAAATGGTATGGACCTAACAAAAGCAGAAGATATTAAGAAGAGATGGCAAGAATACACAGAAGAACTGTACAAAAAGGATCTTCACGACCTGGATAATCACGATGGTGTGACCACTCATCTAGAGCCAGACATCCTGGAATGTGAAGTCAAGTGGGCCTTAGAAAGCATCACTAAGAACAAAGCTAGTGGAGGTGATGGAATTCCAGTAGAGCTATTTCAAATCCTGAAAGATGATGCTGTGAAAGTGCTGCTCTCAATATGCCAACATATTTGGAAACTCAGCAGTGGCCACAGGACTGGAAAAGGTCAGTTTTCATTCCAATCCCAAAGAAAGGCAATGCCAAAGAATGCTCAAACTACCACACAGTTGCACTCATCTCACATGCTAGTAAAGTAATACTCAAAATTCTCCAAGCCAGGCTTCAGCAATACATGAACCATGACCTTCCTGATGTTCAAGCTGGTTTTCAAAAAGCAGAGGAACCAGAGATCATATTGCCAGCATCCGCTGGATCATGGAAAAAGCAAGAGAGTTCCAGAAAAACATCTATTTCTACTTTATTGACTATGCCAAAGCCTTTGACTGTGTGGGTCACAATAAACTGTGGAAAATTCTTCAAGAGATGGGAATACCAGACCACCTAACCTGCCTTTTGAGAAATCTGTTTGCAGGCCAGGAAGCAACAGTTAGAACTGGACATGGAACAACAGACTGGTTCCAAATAGGAAAATAAGTACGTCAAGGCTGTGTATTGTCATCCTGTTTATTCAACTTATATGCAGAGTACATCATGAGAAACGCTGGACTGGAAGAAACACAAGCTGGAATCAAGATTGCTGGGAGAAATATCAATAACTTCAGATATGCAGATGACACCACCCTTATGGCAGAAAGTGAAGAGGAACTAAAAAGCCTCTTGATGAAACTTAAGAGGAGAGCGAAAAAGTTGGCTTAAATTTCAACATTCAGAAAATGAAGAGCATGGCATCTGGTCCCATCACTCCATGGGAAATAGACGGCGAAACAGTGGAAACAGTGTTAGTTATTTATGGGGGGCTCCAAAATCACTGCAGATGGTGACTGCAGCCATGAAATTAAAAGATACTTACTCCTTGGAAGGAAAGTTATGACCAACCTAGACAGCATATTAAAAAGCAGAGACATTACTTTGCCAACTAAGGTCCATCTAGTCAAGGCTATGGTTTTTCCAGTGGTCATGTATGGATGTGAGAGGTGGACTGTGAAGAAGGCTGAGAGCCAAAGAATTGATGCTTTTGAACTGTGGTGTTGGAGAAGACTCTTGAGAGTCCCTTGGACTGCAAGGAGATCCAACCAGTCCATTCTGAAGGAGATCAGCCCTGGGATTTCTTTGGAAGAAATGATGCTAAAGCTGAAACTCCAGTACTCTGGCCACCTCATGAGAAGAGTTGACTCATTGGAAAAGACTCTGATGCTGAGAGGGATTGGGGGCAGGAGGAGAAGGGGGCAACCGAGGATGAGATGGCTGGATGGCATCACTGACTCGATGAACGCGAGTCTGAGTGAACTCCGGGAGTTGGTGATGGACAGGGAAGCCTGGCGTGCTGTGATTCATGGGATCACAACGAGTCGGACACGACTGAGTGACTGAACTGAACTGAACTGACTTCCTGGGATTTTAATTGATATGCCATTGAATCTACATACCAAGTTGGAAAGAACTTACATTTCGAGAATATTGTATAATTCTCTCCATGAACATGGAATATCTATATTTTATTTAGTTCTCCTTTGGTTTCATTCTTCAGAGGTTGGCAGTTTTACTTATATAGGTCATTTACATATGCTATTATAATTATACATATGTATTTATTTTTTGCATCAAGTCGTTAAACACAAATTCCACTTGTTCATTGCTGATATACTGGAAAGAAATGGACTTGTATCCTGAAATCTCACTGTAAGCATATGAGTTTCAGAAGTGTCTTTTTGTTGTTGTTGATTCTTTCAAAAGTTTTGACATAGATTTTCATGTTATTTGAGAGTAAAGACAGTTTTATATCTTCCTTTCTAATTTGTATAACTTTTCTTTTCTTATTGAATTAACTAGGACTTCCCACACAATGTTGAAAAAGAGTGGTGATAAAAGACATCCTTGCCCAAGGGAGAAAACTTCATTTCTCACCATTAAATGTCATGTTAGCCGTAGCTTTTGTGTAGATGTTCTTTATCAAGTTGAGGAGTTCCCAAATATTCCTAATTTATTGAGAGTTTTTATCATGAATAGGTGTTGGTTCCACTTATCACGGTATAATTCTTTCTTATACTTGCTGCTGCCAAGTCACTTCAGTCGTGTCCGACTCTGTGTGACCCCATAGATGGCAGGCCACCAGGCTCCCTGTCCCTGGGATTCTCCAAGCAAGAACACTGGAGTGGGTTGCCACCTCCTTCTCCATCTTATACTTAGATAGATTCAATTTGTTAATATTTTTAGTTGAGGATTTTTGCATCTATGTTCGTGAGAACTATTGTTCTCTAATTATCTTTACTTATATTATTTGTCTGGTTTTGGTATTAGAGTAATATTGACAACTTAGAATAAACTAGGAAGCATTTCTTCTGCTTCTGTTCTCAGAAAGCTAGTTATTTGGAGAACTGATATGATTTCTTCCTCAAATGTTTAGTATAACTCACCAGTGAATCCATCTGGACTTTGTGCTTTCAGTCTTCAAAGGTTATTAAGGATTGTTTCAGTTCATTTAACAGATATAGGCCTATTATGTCTGACTGTATTTTCTTGTGTGATTTTTCTGCCTGCTTGATCGGCCTATTACTCATAGGAGAATGTTAAGATCTACTGATTTTCTGAAATCAATTTTTGTATTTTTCCATTGATAACTGTCCATTATTTTACAATATTTTTCTTCTATTTACATAATCTTCTTCGAGAGTAAGTGGGCCACCTTTTAAGAGACAACATCATTAGCAAAAGTCCAAGTTGCACAGACAGTTCTGAGGCCCCCTCTCCTACCTGCCTCCCCACCCTCATACCCTTACCCCTCTCAGGCCAATGCTGCTGCTGCTGCTAAGTAGCTTCAGTCGTGTCCGACTCTGTGCGACCCCATAGGCAGCAGCCCACCAGGCTCCCCTGTCCCTGGGATTCTCCAGGCAAGAACACTGGAGTGGGTTGCCTTTTCCTTCTCCAATGCATGAAAGTGAAAAGTGAAAATGAAGTCGCTCAGTCGTGTCCGACTCTTACCGACCTCATGGACTGCAGCCTACCAGGCTCCTCTGTCCATGGAATTTTCCAGGCAAGAGTACTGGAGTGGGGTGCCATTCCCTTCTCTCAGGCCACAAACCTCCAATATCCAGACTGAAGGCTCACCTCAGGTTGTAGTTTTTCACACTGCCACCAGAGGGCACCAAAACTAGCCCATCACAAAGTAATGTAATGGTCTGGTAAAAGAAAGTGATTTTAACTTTTGTTGTTTTCAGTCGCTCAGTCCTGTCTGACACTTTGCCACGCCATGAACTGCAGCAGGCCAGTCCTCTCTATAAATTGTGAAGGCCTCTGTTCTTCACTATTTCCCAGAGTTTGCTCGAGACTCACATCCGCTGAGTTGGTGATGCCATCCAAGGATCTCGTCTTCAGTCAATCTCTTCTCCTCCCGGCTTCATTCTTTTCCAGAATCGGTGTTTTTACAAGTCAGCTCTTCACATCAGATAGCCAAAGTATCAGAGCTTCACTGTCAGCATCAGTCCTCCAGTGAATATTCAGGGTTGATTTCCTTTAGGATTGATTGACTGGTTTGATCTCCTTGCAGTCCAAGGGACTCCCAAGAGTCTTATCCAGCACCACAACTCAAAGGCATCAATTCTTCGGTGCTCAGCCTTTTTATTGTCCAGATCTAACATCTGTACATAACTACGGGAAAACAGTATCTTTGACTAGATGGACCTTTGTAGGCAAAGTACTGTCTCTGTTTTTAATACATTGTCTAGTTTTGTCATAGTTTTTCTTCGAAGGAGCAAGCGTCTTTTAATTTCATGGCTGCAGTCACCGTCCACAGTGATTCTGAAGCCCAGGAAAATAAAGTCAGTCATTGTTTCCATTGTTTTCCATCTATTTGCCATGAAGTGATGGGACCAGATGCTATGATCTTCATTTTTTTGAGAGTTTTAAGCCAGATTTTTCACTCTCCTCTTTCACTTTCCAAAAGAGACTCTTTAATTCCTCTTCACTTTCTACTCAAGAGTGGTAACATCTTCATATCTGAGGTTATTGATATTTATCCCCACAATCTTGATTCCAGTTTGGATTTCATCCAGCCCAGCATTTCACATGATGTACTCTGCATATAAGTTAAATAGTAAGGTGACCATATACAGTCTTGACGAACTTCTTCCCGATTTAGAAGCAGTCCATTGTTCCATGTCCAGTTCCAGCTGTTGCTTCTTGACTTTCCTGCAGGTTTCTCAGGAGGCAGGTAAGGTGTTCTGGTATTCCCATCTGTTTAAGAATTTTCCAGTTTATTGCTATCTATAATTAAATTTTTAGCACAGTCAATGAAGCAGAAGTAGACTTTTTTCCTGGAATTCTCTTGCTTTTTCTGTGATCCAACAGATGTTGGCTATTTGATCTCTTGTCCTTCTGCCTTTTCTAAATTCAGCTTCAACATTTGGAAGTTCTCAGTTCACATACTGTTGAAGCCTAACTTGAAGGATTTTGAGCATTACTTGGCTAAGTAATTACTCTGTAAGTCGACATCTCCAACTTGATGGACCCAAGTTTGAGCAAGCTCTGAGGGTTGGTGATGGACAGGGAAGCCTGGTGTGCTGCAGTCCATGGGTTGCAAAGAGTCAGACATGACCGAGTGTTCAAATAGTTCTAATGTTTCTGACAACTCAGTGATTTCATCTGTTCATTTTTTTTTAATTCCATTTGAAATTTTTCTGGTTTTTGGTATGAAAATCTATTTTTACTGAAAACCTAGGTATCTTATATGTTGTGTTATAAGACACTGGGTCTTATTTAAATCATTTCTTATAGTTGGATTCCCCTGATACCACTTATAGTGAAGGGGAGGGGAGGGGATTGCTACACTGTGTCCTATGCAAATAGACATTCAGTTTCCCTATCCAGCCTCTTTGACACCCCAGGGTATGAGTGTCTCCTAGAGGAGATGCGGGGTCAGAGTTTCAGCTCTGAACTAGACTTCTACAGCAAGGCCAGCTTTGAGAAGCAGTAGTATTAGTCGTAAGGATACCGATACTACTGGGACTACTAGTAGCTCTACAGCGCCCCCACTTGGCTGCTACTGATACTGCAGTGGTTGGTGGGGGGTGGGGGGAGTTGATTCATTTCTGTTGAGTTGTGGAAAAAGTTCTTATCTTTGACACTACTGCTGGCACCATACCAGTGGAGAGAGGAAGAGAATTCTGATTAATCCTTGGTGGGGGTTAATGTGTGGGCTCCACATGTAGACTGCACCGACACTGTGAGAAAAGGGTCTTGCTACCACCCAGCAGGGATGAAAAGTTCGGTCTCCCACTCCCACCTGGATTTCCCTGGCACATCTTGCTCTGGAGGAGTGGCTCTTTTGTTGCAGCCCGGCAAGGGTCCCATTCGGTATTTGTTGGCACAGGACAGTGAGGAGAGACTGGTTGTCTCTAAATATTTGGCTGGGGTAGAGGCATTACCATCTAAATTTTTTCTAGCATACTAGTCAACTTCTTTCCTGGTTGAATAACTACAGCTGTTGTTGTTCAGTTACTAAGTCATATCTGACTCTTCTCGATCCCATGGACTTTAGCACACCAGGTTCCTGTGTCCTCCACCGTCTCCCGGCGTTTGCTCAAATTCAGGTTCATTGAGTCAGTGATGCTCTCTGACCATCTCATCCTCTGCTGCCCCCTTCTCTTTTTGCCTTCAATCTTTCCCAGCATCAGGGTCTTTTCCAAAGACTCATCTCTTTGTGTCAGGTGGCCAAAGTATTGGAGCTTCGACTTCAGCAGCAATCCTTCCAATGAATATTCAGGGTTGATTTCCTTTATGATTTACTCGCTTAATCTTGCAGTTCAAACGACCCTAGAGAGCAGTCTTTACTGAATTTTGTTTGTTAGCTTGTTTTGTTTTGTTTTTGGTCTATAGACCAAATGCCAAAAGCTCTTTTGGCATTTCTGGTTTAGTAACTTTTTCACTCCAAGTCTGAGATATATGAGGCAAAAAGCAAATCTAGGGAATCATCAACTGCCAGTGCTTGGATTCTAATGTCCCTAGCCAGTTCACCTTCTTCCCTACAACTTTTAAAGTCTCCTTAATTTTGTTTTATATCTAATATCTTTTTGTAGTGGTGCTTATTGGGAAAAATCAAGAAAACTATATATAGACATACTCCTTAAAGCAGGATAGCTATAACAATACTAATATTTTTAAATTATTTTTCATTTATTTTATAATAGGTATTAAAATATAATTGCATTATTAAATACAAAATACTGCTAAGAGACCAATAATCTTAGTAAATGCCAAGGAGCAGTTACTAAACTTTTAATACAGGTGTCTGTTAAAAATGGTGAGTTCAGAATAGAATCTAGAAAAATTTCCAGAGAAACTTATTTGCAGGGCAGGAATAGAGAAGTTGCAATAATGAATAGATGTCTGGACATTGTGGGATAGGGGAGGTGGGATGAATTGAGAGACTGGGATTGATACATGTGCACTACCTTATGTGAAGCCAATAGTTAATGGGAACTTGTTGTATAGTACAAGGAATTTAGCTCAGTGCTCTGTGATGACCTAGATGGATGGGATAGGGTGGGAACGAGCAGAGAGGTCCAACAGAGGGAATATATATATGGCTGATACATTCTGTGTACATTTCTGTGTGCATATATATTTCTGTGTGCATCATTGTACACAGAAACTAACACAACATTGTAAAGCAACTATAACCCAATTTTTAAAAATCCACTTGAGAAAACAAAAATTCTTTCTACCAAATTTATGCACCTTTCTGAAGATCTCTGAAAAGAAGAAAGTATATACAATATTTTTTAAGCTATTAGAATTTTTGAATTATGTAAAAGTGGTAAATTAGGAAACAAAGTCTAGTGGGAAAACTATCCCTATCCCTTTGTAATTATATAAGCAATTTAATGTAATCTGAGGGAGAGTTATGTGTTCATTTAAAGGTAGAGTTTTTGTGGTAATCTTTATTATTTATTTATTTATTTATTTATTTATTTTATTTTTTTGTAGTAGTGATCTAGGTGACTCAGTGGTAAAGAATCTGTCTGCCAATGCAGGAGACATGGGTTTGATCCCTGGTTTGGGGAGATGCCCTGAAGGAGCAAACGGCAACCCACTCTAGCATGCTTGCCTGAAGAATCTCATGAACAGAGTAGCCTGGTGGGCTACAATCCATGTGGTCAAACAAGAGTTAGACAGGACTCAGTGACTAAACAACAATAATGGGACCTTATCAAACTTCTAAGCTTTTGCACTGGAAGTTCAGTTCAGTTCAGTCGCTCAGTTGTGTCCAACTATTTGCAACCCCATGAATCACAGCACACCAGGCCTCCCTGTCCATCACCAACTCCCGGAGTTCACTCAGACTCATGTCCATCGAGTCAGTGATGCCATCCAGCCATCTCATCCTCTGTCGTCTCCTTCTCCTCCTGCCCCTGATCCCTCCCAGCATCAGAGTCTTTTCTAATGAGTCAACTCTTCGCATGAGGTGGCCAAAGTACTGGAGTTTCAGCTTTAGCATCAGGAAAGGAAACAAAAAATGAAACAAAAAGACAGCAACAAACTGGGAGGAAATATCTGCAAATGATGCACCCAACAAGGGCTTATTTTCTAAAATATGCAAACAGCTCATACAACTCAATAACAGAAAAACAACCAACCCAATCAAAAAATGGGTAGAAAAACCTAAACAGATATTTCTCCAAAGAAGACATGCAGGTTACCAACAGGCACATGAAAAGATACTCAACATTGCTAATTATTCGATAAATGCAAATCAAAACTACAGTGAAGCACCGTCTCATACCAGTTAGAATGGCAATCACTAAAAAGTCTACAAATAAAAAATGCTAGAAAGGGTATGGAGAAAAGGCAGCCCTCTTAAACTGTTGGTGGGAATCTATTTTGGTGCATCACTATTGAAAACAGTATAGCAGTTCCTAGAAACATTAAAACCTCAAGTTCCCATATTATCTAGCAATCCCACTCTGGGGCATATATCTGGAGAAACGCTAATTTGAAAAGATACATGCACCCAGTTTTCATAGCAGCGCTATTTACAATAGTCAAGACATGGAAGCAGCCTAAAAGTCCACTGAGAGATGAGTCGATAAAGACGTGGAACATATATAGAACAGAAAACTAATCAGTCATAAAGAAAAGAATGAAATAATGCCATTTGCAACAACATGGATGGACCTAGAGATTATCATACTAATGAAATATATCAGAAAGAGAAAGACATATACCAAACTATATCATTTATATGTGAAATCTAAAATATGACCCAAATGAACTTACTTATGGACCAGAAACAGACTTAGACTGACAGACATGGAAAATAAACTCACGGTTACCAAAGGTGGAAGCAAAAGGGGAAGAGATGAATTTAGCAATAAGGACTGGGATTAGCAGATACAAACTACTATGAACAAAACAAATAAACATCAAGGCACTATTGTATAGCACAGGGAACTATCTTCAATGTTTTGTAATAAACCATAATGTAAAAGTATATGAAAAAGAATATATTTAATTTATATGAGATATAATTATATATCATATTAATATTATAATTATATAAGTTATATGTTTATATTATAAAATAAATATTTATATAATATACATACAATTTACAATGTTAATTTCTGATGTACAACAAAGTAATTCAGTTGTATAGCTTTGTTGTACATCAGAAATTAACACTGCAAATCAACTACACTTCAATAAAAAATAAAAATAAATGAAAAGGAGCACATAACCAAACATTTTCTAGTAAAATGTATAATCTAATTATGTATAATATTGACATAAAATCACATTTCTTTATGTATAGTAATGATTAACATATTTACATTTCTCTAGAATCCTATGTTGAACGTGTTTTTGATGACAAATATGATAGAATGGAGTTTTTTGTTTTTCCTTTTTATAATGGGAAGTTTTTGAGATTAGCAAACACACTCTATAAGGAAAAAAAACTCATACTGTAAATAAAAGTAATTAAATAAATAACAAAAAACAATCTAAAACTAGTTATAAGAACAAAACAAATTTGCTTAACATGCACTAATATACAATATGTGATTGAGCTACTACCTTCTCACATAGCAAATATCCCCTATGCTTCCAAGGAATAAAATTCTTCTTATTAGCTACTGAGGCCATAAATGTTAAAAAATGGTAAGAATCTCAGGACCACAGAGTTCCTCCAAACAAGAATACTTTTAATGGTAAATGCTGCACATACTCAAATATAATGCAAACATATATTTTAGAATGCAGAAAAAATATCCAGCTTCTTTCTGCTGAATATTATTTAAGGTACTTATTAGAAAGTAAAATTAATGACCAATAAATATTTTTTGACTGTGTAGGATTTAATAGTGTTTGCTTCAATGAATCAGCTTCAGAGAAACATAAATTTAATTTAATATTAAAGGAAATGTTTTATTACCATCATATGGGGAGGGGATATTTCAAAGATTTATTACATATTAATGCTGGTGAAGGACATAATGATAACTTTAATAATTATATAACATATTTTAATTTATGAAGTTTAAGCATTAGCAGCAGATGGAAATTAAGTTTTGGTTAAATTTAACAGTAAGATCATGCCAAGAAAATCCCAAGAGAATAATTAAAATGAAATATTGTAGAAACATTAATATTTTGAGGTCCAATGAAATCTAAGTTAAATTATATGATGACTCTTCTGATGATAATTACTGAAAATGCTTCATAGGAAAGAAATAATGGAGATGGTCAAGGTTCCTGTAAGGTGGAAAGTGATCAAGTTTGGGGGAAACTGATATATTCTAATCAGAGACAGCAACTGAGTAATACCACATTAATAGTAAATAAAAGCTGAAAAGGGAGGTGGTAAGAAAATTCAAGCTAAATGTTAAGACATCTAGCTAAATTATTACATAGTTATTAAATTGACAATGACAGGAATGCATTTTTAATGAAACAAATCAGACACCTATTTCATTTATAAAATTTAGACTAAAACTAAGTATTTGAACAACTGACCTTCTTCATTCTGAGTTGAGCTTGAATAACTATTTTATAAATTAGGTATTAGGAACCTTATGAAAGATCTAGGTCAATTAAAAGTTAGTAAGGCCAGAAGTCCAGATGGTATTGAATTCACCCAACTAAAATTAGCTCTGCTGAATTTGGCTTATTCTCATCCTTCAATTATTCATGTGATATATGTGAAAATCTGGCAAATTGGAAAATTGCCATTAATTTGGTCCATCAATGGAAGATGACTCATTTCTCCTAATCACCAATTTAAACACGTGTGTTCTTTCCCTTCAAATGTTTTTAAAAGCAACTGTATCTATAACACAAAGAATGAACAATCAAAAGAAAATCACAAGTACTTAAATTTTTTTCTACAGGTTAGTAACAAAAATAACCATTTGCATAAAAGTTAAGAAGTAGTTGTCTACAGAAAAGAAACATTTTCTATTGAATAAAATGATAAAAAAATTAAGAAATGGAAACCTGCAGTGGGAGAATTTTATACTTATACATTTTGTTCTATAATGTATTATGACCTTGAATAAATCACATTATGTCACTCAGATTCTTAATTTTCTCTACTATAAAATCACACTTAGTATCCTTTTTTCATGTTTCTGATTTCTTGCTTTAAATTTAAATAATTCTGTAGAAGAAAATTTACATGCTTAAACTTCTCATGATTAAATGTAGATAATGGAAAATCTCTAGATAAATGGAAAATCTCTAGATAGCTAGTATGTGATTCATATTATTTTACAAGGACTTAAATACTGAAAATTATTTTATTCCATCACATCATATGTATATACTTTAAGAACAAAATGCTGTTTGTTTGGCTGCGTTTTCCATTGTTGTTTGTTTTGGCAATATTCAGTTGATACTCTGTGAAAACATAATTGCAATCAAAGATATAGACTTTGTATCTATTTTCTCACTGAAGACTCACAATATTCCTATAAGCCATAAATAATTATTTTTATTATATGTAGATCATAAAGATAAGGCATAGTAAAGTTAAAATACTTTAGTTCAGTTCAGTCACTCAGTTGTGTCCGACTCTTTGTGACCCCATGGACTGCAGCATGCCAGGCCTACTTGTCTGTCAATCACCAGCTCCCAGAATTTACTCAAACTCATGCCCATTGAGTCAGTGATGCCATCCAACCATCTCATCCTCTGTCATCCCCTTCTCCTCTTGCCTTCAATCTGTCCCAGCTTCAGGGTATTTTCAAATGAGTCAGTTCTTCCCATCAAGTAGCCAAACTTGGAGTTTCAGCTTCAGCATCGGTCCTTGCAACAGACACTCAGGACTGATCTTTAGGATGGAGTGGTTCAATTTCCTTGCAAACAAAAGGACCAAGAGTCTTTTCCAACACCACAGTTCAAAAGCATCAATTCTGCAGCACTCAGATTTCTTTATAGTCTAACTCTCAAATCCATACATGACTACTGGAAAAATCACAGCCTTGACTAGACAGACATTTTGTTGGCAAAGTAATGTCTCTGCTTTTTAATATGCTGCCTAGGTTGGTCATAACTTTCCTTCCAAGGAGTAAGCGTTTTTAATTTCATGGCTGCAGTCACCATCTGCAGTGATTTTGGAGCCCAAGAAAAATAAAGTACTTGACCTGTCTGAAATATTGTTCAAGTCAGGACTGCCCAGCAGAAATTCAGTGACTCAGAAATGCTATTAATACTATCTGAGCAGGAGGGTGACATAATCTTAAGGCAAATGAACAGAAGGTTGTTGTGGTGACGCTTAGACTAAAACGGGGTATCTGAATTTTTATTGGTAGTGTTCTTACATTATCATTGTGTCACTTATGTTTTAAATTTTTGTATAAATTTAGATGTTACTTTCCATTTACAGTTAAAAATTTTAGCTATAGTCCCTGTGTTGTTGCCAAGGTCAAGGAATAATACATAACATATATTAAACAATTAGGACATAATTGGTTATAAAACCATTTTTTCATTTTTTTAATAAATCAAATGCATTGTGGTGAACTGAAACTTGTATTAACCACATGTTTAAATCATCTCTAAAAATGAGAATAATATTATTAGTCAAATTTCAGAGAAGTCTGGACTGTTCCAAAGTGAGTACATTACGCTCCCGTGTCCCTCTGTATACTCAAATAATTTTATACATCTGTATATTCAGATAACACAAGCACCTAACATGTGAGTGCGTAAAGAGACATATCATATATTAATCTAAACTAGCTGTTATCATAGTATGATAGTATTTACTTACTCCTGAAATTCAAAGTCTAAATTTTCTCTTTATAATTAAAATATATTCAAAGGTAGATTTATGGCTAATCTCTGCCCAAAAATAACTTCTGTATTTAGAAACAGAAATAACTTCATTTTTCTTTCTGCCTCACATCTGTGCTTTGAAATAATAGCAGAAAGACAACCAAAAATAAGGAACAAAGTTTCCATTTACAATAGAATGGTAGATTGTCTTGATCATGAAAATAATTAAACATTCTGCTGCTGTTGCTGCTGCTGCTAAGTCGCTTCAGTCGTGTCTGACTCTGTGAGACCCCATAGGCGGCAGCCCACCAGACTCCTCCGTCCCTGGGATTCTCCGGGCAAGAACACTGGAGTGGGTTGCATTTGTTTCTCCAATGCATGAAAGTGAAAAGTGAAAGTGAAGTCACTTCAGTCGTGTCCGACTCTGTGTGACCCCATAGATGGCAGCCCACCAGGCTCCTCCTCCCCATGGGATTTTCCAGGCAAGAGTACTGGAGTGGGGGGGCCATTGCCTTCTCCAAATTAAACATTCTAGACTAAACTAAATCTTTTAAAATTGCTGAACTGATAGTAAAATTAGAGTTCTTCAGAAGCAAAAATCAGAAAAAGTAAAAACATAGAAATAAGAAAGTATTCAAAAGTGAACAATGTTGTATGCCAACAACTATCGAAAACAGTTAAAGTAATTCTAAGCATGACATTCATAACCTCAAAAGGTTACAGTAGAAATTTTACACTTGTAATAGAAAATAAGGATAACAAATCAAAGTAAGAAGAAAGGAGACAAAAATAAAGAACAAAGTAATAACAGAAAAATACAACAAGGAGAATCATTAAAGACAAAAGTTCTCTTTGATGTAGGCAATGATGGGTAGATAGATGGATGATAGATGATAGTTCAATAGATAAATTGGACCACATGAAAAAAAATTTTCATAAAAGGATTCAATTGACTAAGTGAATAGGCAACTATGGAATGGAAGATAATATTTTAAAATCATGTATCTTGTAAGGAGTTAATATCTAGCACATGTAAAGTTAATATCTAGATATTTTTACATATATCTTGTATATATATTTATGTATATATTTTGCATATATCATATATATGTATATCTTTACATATATTTTTATATGTTGATATCCAGTATATCCAGCATTGTTTTAGCTCAATATAAACAAAAGAACAAATCACCCAGTAATCAAATGGGCAAGGTACTTGAACAGACATTTCTCCTAAGAAGATACACAATAGGCAAGGAGCATATAAAGAGATACTTGACATCACTAATCATTAGGGAAATATAAATCAAAATCACAGTGAGTTACTTCACTCTGCATAATAGGCCCTGGGAGCCTGACTCAGTGCTATGCTCGGTGACATCCTAGAAGGGTGGGATGGAATGGGGGAGAGGGGCTCAGGAGGAGGGGCACATGTGTGCTTGTAGCTGATTCATGTTGTTTGGTAGAAGCCAATGCAATATTGCAAAGCAATGTCTTCAAGTTAAACATAAAATGTAAAAATAAATACAATGAGATATCACCTCATACCTATTAAGGTGGCTACTATGAAAGAAAGAAAGGGAGGAAGGAAGGGGGTAGAAGAGAGAGAAAGAAAGAAAGAAGGGAAAGGAGTGAAGGAGGGCAGAAAGGAAGGAAGGAAATAAATACTGACATCAGTGAGGATATGAAAAATACAGACCTTTGACTTCTGTGCACTGTTAGTGGGAATGTGCAGCCAGCAACCACTGTGGAAAGTAATACATTGGTTTCTTTAAAAACTCAAAATAGAACTACGATGTGATGCAGCAATTTTACTTCTAGGTATACACCCTCCAGGAAGTTGACTTCCCTGGTGGCTCAGACGGTAAAACGTCTGTCTACAGTGCAGGAGACCCGGGTTTGATCCCTGGGTTGGGAAGATCCACTGGAGAAGGAAATGGCAATCTACTTCAAGACTATTGCCTGAAAAATCCCATGGACAGAAGATCCTGGTGGGCTACAGTCCATGGGGTCGCAAAGAGTTGGACACGACTGAGTGACTTCACTTTCACTTTCTATACACCCTTCAAAAAATAATTTGAAAGCTTGATCTCAAAGAAATATCTGTACACTCATGTTCACAGAAGTAATAGCCAAAAGGTTACCACCCAATCTCTACTTGCTTTCATATACTCTCTTATTTGTTACTTACGGTTTTTAGTATATTGGGACACACTTTTTTTGTTTGCTTGTTGTGTTTTTTAAGAAACTACTATTCTAAGTAACTATTATTTAAAATAACACAAAGTTAAAAGCCCTGTAATAGAAAACAAGGCTAAGAACTCAAATGTTTGATAAAGCATTCTGACATGCTTTATCAAACAAAAAAATCTTGGAAGAAATATGGTAAGATATGGCAAATGCCTAGCACAGTTTCTGATATTTAATTGTTTACTAAAAGAACTCCTCCTAAGACTAAAACCATCGTCCATCATGGCCACTTAAATCAGTATATGAGTTTGTCATACTGAATCTTCATGTCTCTTTCCGTTTGTTACTGTTTCCTCAGCATTTTTCCCCTCCCCCAAATTCTCTACCCCATTAACTGTATAAGCAGAGAACAGCCCTCTTTGAAAATACCCGAAACTACCACCTTCTAATCCAAGGCTTCTTATAGCTCATCCTCAATCATAATCAACATTACTCATCCCTCTCCAGGTCATTCAAAATATACAAGGTGAGAGTAAAGTAATTGATTAGCCCATGATACACTATAAAATGGCTGTTTAATTTTCAACACAAAGGTATAATTCAAGTCAATAAATATTGAATGAATACCTGCTAATACAAGTATTAATAATTTCCTTAACCACAGGCAGGATTCAACAGTTTCAGGAAGGAACTAAAGTGTCTCCATTTCCTTCTCGTCTTCTTAAGTCCTTAGGTAAATCAGATCTTCATGCCAGAGCCTGATCTAAAACCCTTTTATCTTTCATTTTCAAACCCAAGCATCTTCTATCTTCATGTATTTTCATCTTGATTCTGGGAGCTGGGCTTCTAGAAAGAGTGCCAGTGAACTAAAACAGTAAGCTCCAAGCCTCACATGATAGTATTTAGTATCATACATTTTTGTGGTTTGAAAAGGTAGCCATTTATTTTAATATTGATTATCAGGGAAGGTTTCATAGAGGACACGGGGTTTAAACTTTGCCTTGAAAACTGACAAGATTGTTCATATATGAGAAATGTGAGTAAAGCATTCAAAGTTAAAGGAAAGACTATATACGCAGACATAAATAATGAAAAGTACACTGAACATTGGCAGAACAGAGATAATCCCACGTGACTGAAAGGCAGACCATAAAGAGGTAAACAATAAGCTTTGGGAAGAAAACACACATACACACACACAAACACGCTGGTTGAAAACAGAGTATGATGATTAAGAGTTTGAGGTTTCAAACTAAAAACCATAGGAACAAATGAAGCTACTAATGATAAGTTGTTCTGAGAATTCAAAGAGGAATGTTAATGCATTAATCACAAAATCTGGAAAAGAGTATTAGCCAAATACCACTATTCATTTTCCTGTTATCTTGAGTATCTATAGAATAAAGATTGCTTTATTCTCTGAAAAAGCTTAAATCATCATAGTTTTATTTTTTAATAAAGAAACCTAAAAGCTTTCCTTGTATAAAAGTTGATTTGATCTTTCTTAGGTAAAATAAAGTTACAAAAAAACTGGTGACAGAATAGATGAGAGAGGAAGAATTTGGAACTAAAGAGAGTAGAGTGATAAAACAAATGTAAAGTGTATTCCCACAGATCAAAAAGCATTTATAAAGACTGAAACATCAAAACTTATAAGGGTAGTGCCAGTGGAATGAACACTCACATGCCTGGAGGCATTTGATCACATTTTCTGAATATAAATTTAAGGCATATGGTCTTTTAATTGGATAGAACATTTAAAATACTGTCCAGAAAACCTTAGTCACAGTAACTATTCCCAAGGTCACCTTGTAGATGAAAACACTTAATAATGAAACCATTTTTATGTTTAAGTAACCACATTTGAAGTGGTGCCAAGATTTAACAGAAAATGATAATCATTTATAAATTGTGTTATTGTAAAGTTAAAGGTAATAATAGCCCAAAGAGTTCCTACGTAGTTGAAAATGAACTATAAGTTAGAGATATTATAAAAAGGAATACATATGCATTCCAAAGAGGTAAATAAGCCTTGGAAGGTTATAAAAGCAAGGAGACAAGTCAAAGTACAGAATTTCTGACAATACGTTGACATGCTCCTCAGAGGCATTTGACAAAAAAATGTATGCATCTCACTAGTGATCTCCCAAAGTTATCTACCTTCACACCTTAGAGTGTTGAAATAAATAAAGAAGCTATTCCCAAGTTCAAAATACCTTAGTTATAAATCCAGTTTTGATTAAATTGTCTCTGTGTCTCTAAATAAAAAGAAATAGACCTTAAGATGTATTTTCTATATTCTCGGGTTTTCTACTGAAAAGATTCTTCCTAAAGTTACTGAGAGCTTTCAAACGTGAGAGGTATAAGTGTTTAGAAAGTAGAGCAAGATAAAATTTCTTAAATTAATGTACTAAAATACTGACTGCAAATCTTAAATCTCATTTTGTATCATCAGATAATAAGAGATAGCTAAGGATATGAGTGATATTTTGGAGAAATGTCACATCACACGTGAAGGATTATTTTCTTCATGGTCTCTAACATTTAATTGGAAATCTTTGCCAACTTGTGAATATAATAACCCATTCTGGGAATTTGTGGCTTATTGCTGGAGCAACAGTGTCATTCTGTTCAATTCGAGTTTCAAACATTCATTTCAAATTCACCAATGTACTCTTGCAGAAACTAATACAATCAATTACAAACTTTACATTACATAATGATTTTAATTTACAAATAACTTTTAACACATATCATCATGTTAAGATGGGGACTGCAGATTACAAATGATTTACAACACACTGAAAATAGAATAGAATTGAGTATAATTGGTTATAATTATTTTAGTGTCATTAAATACAATGGGAAAAATTGGTTGTCCAGTTAATTAAGTAAAGAGAATTAGTACTTCCAGAGGTTTTTGGGTTTTTTTGAAATTATCTCAAGAGGAGTTTGTAATCTGCTTAGTAGATCAGTACAACAAAATTTAATCAGTTCTTGTTACGACACGTTTATATAAGTCAAGCCAATAGTAAAATGAAAGTAGAAGAAACAGGTAACAGATGAAGCAGGAGAATGAAAAAAAGGTAGAAGTCAGGGTAAGGAGCGATGAGGAGGGCAAATTGGAAGTGATGAAAGTGGTAAAATAAGATGCACCAAAACAATAGTGGGAACTTGACACATTCTGTTTAGTAGGGAAGACTAAGCAGAGATAACTACAAAGGAACACTCTACAAATTATGTCATATATGTATGAATGGCAATCACATATAATGTAAGTAGATATCCACTTTTACATGTGCAACTTTTTATTCATAGAATAACATCATTAAAAATGTGTTCCAGATAAGTGTTTTCTAGGTTGTTTCTTATTTAATCCTCATAATAAGCTTTGAGTTAGCTACTTGGACTCTCTCTAAATGACAAATTAGAAAGCTGAGGTTTGAAGAAATAAATCAATTGCACAGATGCACAGTAAGAAAAGTGTGATTCTGGTCCAGATTCATCTGACCTTGATGGCCTCTAATTGTTTGAGCTTTACACCTCTATTATGCAGGCACTTTGTGAACTAAATATTAAAACACTTTTCAAGTCATGTTATCAAATTCAGAAAAGCAGCGGCTAGGTACTTGAATCTCTGAGCTGACCTTTCTTCTATAAAATAAAATTTTAATAAATATATAAAAATAAAATATAGCTGGAAGAGATGTTAAGAGCCCTTTAGTCCACTTACGGGCTTTGTGATTTTTTTCTTTCCCTAAAAGATCTGATTTATTTTCAACCTATAATGAGTGATGCTATATACAGGTCACTGGGATAGACATTTTGATATGTAAAAAGAATATTTTAAAAACTTGATCTCCATCAGAGGTCAAGCTGCATCAAAAATATGCTTTTTAATGGAGAATAAAATATCTAAGAAATACACATGCAAATAACATGCTGTGGAAATGGAGATAAAGGTCTAATTAATAGTAACCAAGGAAATTAAAACTTAAGAAAGTAGGTTACATTTGAAGATATTAAAGGATTATTAAAATTTCAGTAAATGAAAAATGAGAAAAGATTATTCAGGGAAGGAGGGAACACTATAGACACTGGAAATTTGGTCTCACAAGTTTTCCTAACTTGCTTAATGGGAATAAAACTCAAAAAGTATCATTAATATTGAAAAAGTTAATGGATGCAAAGCTAATGTAATATTTGAAATAATGTAACTGTTACCACAGTCATCAATGTTGTTGCTATAGTTAGAGAATAGAGTGGGCAGCTGCTGTGAGTATTCTTGGAAAATACATTTTACAATGAAATGTAATATTATGTTATTTTACCAAGAATGATAAAATATGATATGATTTAGGGACAGAGTAAAATAAAAATTGACTGAGAAAAAAGAGATGTGACTATAGGATATGATCTGACACAGTCAAAAAAAAAATAAATTTAGGCCAGACAATAGAGAATCTTAATGGAAAGAAATTTGAAATTTATTTCTAGACTAATTTTTATGACTAAGTTTTTAAGAAAAGAAGTAAATAGATTCAATTTGTGTTTTAATAATATGTTATATATATATATATATGCTTATCAATTAACAACATGCAAACGCATTTAACTCATACTATTAATTTTATAACTTTAGAAGCACGTAATATTTTGTATAATTTGTAGATAAAGAAATAGAGACTTCAGATATCAGCTGGCTTCCATATGATTAGCTTATAGGTGGTAGTGTGCATGCTAGATCACTTCACTAGTGTCTGACTCTTTACAAAACATGGCTGTAGCCCGCCAGGCTCCTCTGTCCATGGGGATTCTCCAGTCAAGAATACTAGAGTGGATTGCCATGCCCTCTTCCAGGGTATCTGCCCAACCCAGGGATTGAACCCACATCTCTTACATTTCTTACATTGCAAGGCATGTTCTTTACCACTAGTGCTGTAGAGCCAAGACTTAACCCAGTCCTCTAAATTCAAATCTAATCTTCCTGCACAATATATTCATTTATCTGTTTATTTTTAGAGGAACTACTGTGTGTATGAGTATTATGACAGTGATTAATACAGACACAACTCCTGCCATCACGCAGTGTACAGCCCAGTAGTAGAAATAAAAATATTTACACTGTGACTTATAGTATAATAAGTGATATTTAAAATTTAAAGATAGAAATTTAGGAACACAGATAAAAAATAATCAGCCAGACTGGGGAGTAAGGGAAGGCTTCCTAGAGAAACAAATTCTGAATTAAGTAGAATAATGCCCCTACTTCCAAATGTCCACATGCTACTCCAAAGAACCGATGGTTATCTTAAGTTATATGAAAAGGGGAAAGAAGATTGCTAGTCAGATAAATTTAAAATAGAGAGGTTATTTTGGATTAACTAGGTGGATCCAATGTAATCAGGGGGACCGCTGAAAATGCAGAGACGGATGTTCCTGGGAATCCTGTGGTTAAGACGTTGCTTTCCAATGCTGGGATGTGGGTTCATTTCCTGGCTGGGGACCTAAGATGCCATGTGCCTCTCAGCCAAAAAAAACAGAAACAGAAAACAGAAACAATATAATAAATAAAAACTTTCAAAATTGGTCCACATCAAAAAAAAAAAAAAAGGAGGAGAGAATCAGAGAAATGGCAGCATAAGGAAGATTTGGTATGGCCATGCTGACTTGATATGGCCACAGGCTAAAGAACACTGGTAACCTCTTAAAAAAGGCAGGAGATAGGGGGGTTGGCAAAGGAATTAATTTCCCTCCAGAGCCTTTAAAATAAGTTTAGAACTACTGACATCCTCTTAGTAAAAGCCATGTTGAACTTCTCCCTCCAGAACTAAAAGAAAATAAATTTGTGTTGTGTTAAGCTATCAAGTTTGTGATTATTAGGTTACAACAGCAACCAAAACTAATACAGATCTCTATATTGGGATCCTCAATGTACTAATAAGAAGTGTGGCATTTCCATGATAAATCAATTATAATTTATAAGCAGAAAAGTAGCAAAAAGTTTGTGTTATAGAAAGTAACACTAGTGTTACACAAGATTTAGGAGTTGAAAGTGAAATAAGAAGGTAACCAGTACCGAAGACACATCACCAATAAGCTTGCCATGAAGAGAGGTGCTAAAGACAGTAAGGAAATGAAAAACAGCGCCCTTGCCTCCAGTCCAAAAGATATTCTAGGACTAAAACAATCACATGTAATTACAATAAAATTTGAAAGAGCACCACTCTGCAAAAACCAGAGAGAGAACTGAACTCAAGGTAAGATGCCAGAAAGATTAGAAGGAAACCCCTAGAAAAATGACATTTGAGGTAAAAGAGGGTAAGAGGAGTCAAAATTCTTCAGGAGAAGAATGAAATTGAAAAAGAAATTGTCTATAGTAAAGAAGAGCCTTTCTTATCTCTTCTTGTTATTCTTTGGAACTCTGCATTCAGATGCTTATATCTTTCCTTTTCTCCTTTGCTTTTTGCCTCTCTTTTTTTTACAGCTATTTGTAAGGCCTCCCCAGACAGCCATTTTGCTTTTTGCATTTCTTTTCCATGGGGATGGTCTTGATCCCTGTCTCCCGTACAATGTCACGAACCTCATTCCATAGTTCATCAGGCACTCTATCTATCAGATCTAGGCCCTTAAATTTATTTCTCACTTCCACTGTATAATCATAAGGGATTTGATTTAGGTCACACCTGAATGGTTTTCCCTACTTTCTTCAATTTAAGTCTGAATTTTGCAATAAGGAGTTCATGATCTGAGCCACAGTCAGCTCCTGGTCTTGTTTTTGTTGACAGTATAGAGCTTCTCCATCTTTGGCTGCAGAGAATATAATCAATCTGATTTCTCTGTTGACCATCTGGTGATGTCCATGTGTAGAGACTTCTCTTGTGTTGTTGGAAGAGGGTGTTTGCTATGACCAGTGCATTTTCTTGGCAAAACTCTATAGTTTTTGCCTTGCTTCATTCCACATTCCAAAGCCAAATTTGCCTGTTACTCCAGGTGTTTCTTGACTTCCTACTTTAGCATTCCAGTCCCCTATAATGAAAAGGACATCTTTTTGGGGTGTTAGTTCTAAAAGTCTTCATAGAACCATTCAACTTCAGCTTCTTCAGCATTACTGGTTGGGGCATAGACTTGGATAACTGTGATATTGAATGGTTTGCCTTGGAAACGAACAGACATCATTCTGTCATTTTTGAGACTGCACCCAAGTACTACATTTTGGACTCTTTTGTTGACCACAATGTCTACTCCATTTCTTCTGCGGGATTTCTGCCCACAGTAGTAGATATAATGGTCATCAGAGTTAAATTCACCCATTCCAGTCCATTTTAGTTCGCTGATTCCTAGAATGTTGACATTCACCCTTGCCATCTCTTGTTTGACCACTTCCAATTTGCCTTGATTCATGGACCTGACATTGAGGTTCCTATGCAATATTGCTCTTTACAGCATCGGATCTTGCTTCTATCACCAGTCACATGCACAACTGGGTACTGTTTTTGCTTTGGGTCCATCCCTTCATTCTTTCTGGAGTTATTTCTCCACTGATCTCCATAGCACATTGGGCACCTAATAACTGGGGAGTTCCTCTTTTGGTATCCCATCATTTTGCTTTGTCATAATGTTCATGGGGTTTTCAAGGCAAGAATACTGAAGTGGCTTGTCATTCCCTTCTCCAGTGGACCACGTTCTGTCAGCCCTCTCCACCATGACCCGCCCGTCTTGGGTTGCTCCACAGGTATGACTTGGTTTCATTGAATTAGACAAGGTTGTGGTCCTAGCGTGATTAGATTGACTAGTTTTCTGTGAGTATGGTTTCAGTGTGTCTGCCCTCTGATGCCCTCTTGCAACACCTAGCATCTTACTTGGGTTTCTCTTACCTTGGACGTGGAGTATCTCTTCACGGCTGCTCCAGCAAGCACAGCCGCTGCTCCTTACCTTGGATGAGGGGTATCTCCTTACCACCACCGTTCCTGACCTTCAGTGTGGGATAGCTCCTCTAGGCCTTCCTGAACCTGCTCAGCCACCACTGAGCAGAAGAGCAAGAAGAGATAAGAAAGCCTTCTTCAGCGATCAATGCAAAGAAAGAGAGGAAAAGAACAGAATGGGAAAGACTAGAGATCTCTTCAAGAAAATTAGAGATACCAAGGGAACATTTCATGCAAAGATGGGCTCAATAAAGGACAGAAATGGTATGGACCTAACAGAAGCAGAAGATATTAGGAAGAGGTGGTAAGAATCCACGGAAGAACTGTACAAAACAGATCTTCAAGACCCAGATAATCATAACGATGTGATCACTAATCTAGAGCCAGACATCTTGGAATGTGAAGTCAAGTGGGCCTTAGAAAGCATTGCTATGAACAAAGCTAGTGGAGGTGATGGAATTCCAGTGGAGCTGTTTCAAATCCTGAAAGATGATGCTGTGAAAGTGCTGCACTCAATATGCCAGCATATTTGGAAAACTCAGCAGTGGCCACAGGACTGGAAAAGGTCAGTTTTCATTCCAATTCCAAAGAAAGGCAATTCCAAAGAATGCTCAAACTACCGCACAGTTGCGCTCACCTCACATGCTAGTAAAGTAATGCTCAAAATTCTCCAAGCCAGGCTTCAGCAATACGTGAACCGTGAACTTCCTGATGTTCAAGCTGGTTTTAGAAAAAGCAGAGAAACCAGAGATCAAATTTCCATCATCCACTGGATCATCAAAAAGCAAGATAGTTCCAGAAAAACATCTATTTCTGCTTTATTGACTATGCCAAAGCCTTTGACTGTGTGGGTCACAATAAACTGTGGAAAATTCTTCAAGAGATGGGAATACCAGACCACCTAACCTGCCTCTTGAGAAATCTGTTTGCAGGTCAGGAAGCAACAGTAAGAACTGGACATGGAACAACAGACTGGTTCCAAATAGGAAAAGGAGTACATCAAGGCTGTGTATTGTCACCCTGCTTATTTAATTTATATGCAGAGTACATCATGAGAAATGTTGGACTGGAAGAAGCACAAGCTGGAATCAAGATTGCTGGAAGAAATATCAATAACCTCAGATATACAGATGACACCACCTTTATGGCCGAAAGTGAAGAGGAGCTAAAAAGCCTCTTGATGAAAGTGAAAGAGGAGAGTGAAAAAGTTGGCTTAAAGCTCAACATTCAGAAAACGAAGATCATGGCATCTGGTCCCATCCCTTAATGGGAAATAGATGGGGAAACAGTGGAAACAGAGTCAGACTTTACTTTTCTGGGCTCGAAAATCAGAAGACGCTTACTCCTTGAAAGAAAAGTTATATCCAACTTAGATAGCAGAGACATTACTCTGCCGACTAATGTCCATCTAGTCAAGGCTATGGTTTTTCCTGTGGTCATGTATGGATGTGGGAGTTGGACTGTGAAGAAGGCTGAGCACCGAAGAATTGATCCTTTTGAACTGTGGTGTTCGAGAAGACTATTGAGAGTCCCTTGGACTGCAAGAAGATCCAAACAATCCATTCTGAAGGAGATCAACCCTGGGATTTCTTTGGAAGGAATGATGCTAAAGCTGAAGCTCCAGTACTTTGGCCACCTCATGCAAAGAGTTGACTCATTGGAAAAGACTCTAATGCTGGGAGGGACTGGGGGCAGGAGGAGAAGGGGACGACCGAGGATGAGATGGCTGGATGGCATCACTGACTCGATGGACATGAGTCTGAATGAACTCCGAGAGATGGTAATGGACAGGGAGGCCTGGCGTGCTCGATTCATGGGGTCACAAACAGTTGGACACGACTGAGTGACTGAACTGAACTGAAGTGAACTGAGAAAAGAGCCTGGGTGTGTAGTTTAATATTCGATTGATTTGTTGACAAACAAGCAAGTGACTAAAAGATCGTGCCAAGCAGGAGATACAGTTTCTATTCTTGGACTGGGACGATCCCCTAGAGAAGGAAATGGCACTCAACTCAGCATTCTCTCCTTTAAAAATCCTACAGACAGAGAAACCTGGTGGCCTACAGTCCACGTGGTCACAAAAGAGTTGGACACAACTTTGCAACTAAGCAACAAAAGCTAGTATTTCCAATATAATTAAGTTCTAGGTCATGACAAAGTCAGGACTATGACCAAGAAAATGGTTGTTCAAGTAAACCAAAAGTGAAAAGCACTAACTATGAAAATGTAGGGGAACCAAAAGCCTAACATAGTGAGTGTGTGGCCCTCAAGTCGCTCAGCCGTGTCCGACTCTGCGACCCCCATGGGTTGTAGCCCACCAGGCTCCTCAGTCCATGGGATTTTCCAGGCATGAAAACTAGAGTGGGTTGCTGTTTCCTTCTCCAGGGGATCTTCCTGACCCAGGGATCAAACCTGGGTCTCCCACATTGTAGGCAAACACTTTACTGTCTGAGCTACTAGGGAAGCCCATGTGTGTGTGGCCCAAATGGATGTAAAAATTAACCCTATATAATAGTCAAGGAACTAGAGATAATACTGCCAACATCCGTTGGCTCACTGAAAAAGTGAAAAAGTTTCAGAAAAACATCTAGTTCTGCTTTATTGACTATGCCAAAGCCTTTGACTGTGTGGATCACAACAAACTGTGGAAAAATCTTAAAGAGATGGGAATACCACACCACCAGACCTGCCTCCTAAGAAATCTGTATGCAAGTCACGCAGCAACAGTTACAATTGGACATGGAACAACAGACAGGTTCCAAATCAGGAAAGGAGTATGTCAAGGCTGTATATTGTCACCCTGCTTATTTAACTTATATGCAGACTACATCATGAGAAATGCCAGGCTGGATGAAGCACAATCTGGAATCAAGATTTCTGGGAGAAATATCAATAATTTCAGATATGCAGATGACACCACCCTTATGGCAGAAAGTGAAGAAGAACTAAAGAGCCTCTTGATGAAAGTGAAACAGGAGAGTGAAAAAGTTCACTTAAGCATTCAGAAGACTAAGATTATGGCATTTGGTCCAATCACTTCATGGCAAATAGATGGGAAACCATGGAAACAGGGACAGACTTTATTTTGGGGGCTCCAAAATCACTGTAGATGGTGACTGCAGCCATGAAGTTAAAAGACACTTGGGAGAAAAGTTATGACCAACCTAGACAGCATATTAAAAAGTAGAGATATTACTTTGCCAACAAAGATCTGTCTAGTCAAAGCTATGGTTTTCAAGTAGTCATGTATGGATGTGAGAGTTGGACTATAAAGAAAGCTGAGCACCAAAGAATAGACGCGTTTGAACTGTGGTGTTAGAGAAGCTTGAGAGTCCGTTCAAAAGCAGAGACCGAATCATTTAATCCTAAAGGAAATCAGCGCTGACTATTCATTGGAAGGACTGATCCTGAGGCTAAAACTCCAATACTTTGGCTACCTGACGTGAAGAACTGACTCACTGGAAAATACCCTGAAGCTGGGAAAGATTGAAGGCTTGAGGAAAAGGGGACAACAGAGGATGAGATGGGTGGATGGCATCACCGACTCAATGGGCATGAGTTTGAGTAAATGCTGGGAGTTGGTGATGAACAGGGAGGCCTGGCATGCTTTAGTCCATGGGGTCTCAAAAAGTCAGACACGACTGAGCAACTGAACTGAACTGAATAGTCAAGACTTGGTTTAAGAGGAATGTATACAGACTGCAAGGAGATCCAACCAGTCCATTCTAAAGGAGATCAGCCCTGGGTGTTCTTTGGAAGGAATGATGCTAAAGCTGGAACTCTAGTACTTTGGCTACCTCATGTGAAGAGTTGACTCACTGGAAAAGACTCTTATGCTGGGAGGGATTGGGGGCAGGAGGAGAAGGGGACAACAGAGGATGAGATGGCTGGATGACACCACTGACTCGATGGACGTGAGTCTGAGTGAACTCTGGGAGTTGGTGATGGACAGGGAGGCCTGGTGTGTTGGAATTCATGGGGTCGCAAAGAGTCGAACATGACTGAGCAATTGAACTAACTATAGAGCCTTTGATAACAGTCTTCAGTTAGTGTCATGAAATGATCTATTTGTCAATATTTTACAATGATGAGGAGGGAACCGGGGACGGGAGGGGGGGAATGGTCTGATAGCTGGAGTTTTTAAACAGCAGAGGATTCTATTAAAGTGCAGAGGTGATAGGGACAGTTAGGAAGTAATAACACAGTAGTGGTGCAAGGGAGTAAATTTAAGGTAAGGAAGGGTGTGTGAAAATAAGATTCTCCTTGATTTGGCTGCAGGGGAAATAGCTTCAGTGCTGTGCTGGGTGTCAATTATATCACTAGGAGGTAAAAAGCTTACTATATGGGATGCTTATTTACTATGAAATCAGACGTTCCAGAGGTATGGGGAAAATGCCAGGTAGGGGTCAGATTAAAGGGAAGTTGCTTCAGCAGAGAAGTAACACACTGATATCTGAGAGACTAGCAGAGAACAGAGATCATGGGGACACTCTGTATCCAGGGATTTTTGCATTCATGGATTCCACCAACCACAGATTAAAAATATTAAAAAAATTACACAAAGATCCTAAAATAAATCTTGAATTTGCTGTGCACCCAGCAAAAATTTACATAGCATTTATTTTGTATTTAGTACCATTTACAGTAAACATTATAAGTACTATAGATGATTTGAAGTATGTGCAAGCATACTCAGTTGCTCAGGAGTGTCTAACTCTTTGCAATCCTATGGACTGTAGCCTGCCAGGCTCTTCTCTTCATGAGATTTCCTAGGCAAGAATACTAGAGTGGGCTGCCATTTTCTTCTCTAGGAGATCTTCCCACCCCAGGGATCGAACCCACATCTCCTGTGTTTCCTGCATTGGCAGGCAGATTCTTTACAACTGAGCCACCTGGGAAGCCTAATTTGAAGTATATTGATATGTATAGGTTAGATGCAGATAGTGTGCCATTTTATGTAAGGGACTTGAGTATACACAGATTTTGGCATCGACAGGGGACCCTGGAACCAGACCCCCAGGGCCTGTGCAGTACAGCTGTACTGAGGAACAGCTGTAATGGGCAGTTTCTATATGAAACACTAGGCCACGATGTACATATGTAGAATGAATGTAGCATCTAGAAGTCATAGGATGGAAAACTTCCTAGGGTCTATTTTAACAGACAAAATAAAAGTTAATAAGTAAAATAAAGTCACAGAAGGAATAAATAAAAAATAAAAGACTCATTAAGTATTTGAATATATAAGATTTAGCTGCTGCTGCTGCTAAGTCACTTCAGTTGTGTCTGACTCTGTGCGACCCCATACATGGCAGCCCACCAGACTCCCTATCCATGGGATTCTCTAGGCAAGAACACTTGAGTGGGTTGCCATTTCCTGCTCCAATGCATGAAAGTGAAAAGTGAAAGTGAAGTTGCTCAGTAGTGCCCGACTATTAGCAACCCCATGGACTGCAGCCTACCAGGCTCCCCCATCCATGAGATTTTCCAGGCAAGAGTACTGGAGTGGGGTGCCATTGCCTTCTCTATAAGATTTAGCTGCTATAACTTAAAAGTATGAAAGGGAAAGGTGAAAGAGAAAATTCTGATGTTGCTATTCGATGAAATTAGAAGGCTGATGATGCTAATATAAGAACATACATGATAAGGAGTGAGTTTTGGACCAGTGTGTCCAAAATATCTCCTCCTCCCAGAGGAGATATTTACCAAATCATCTGAAATTCTGTTCTGAAATTCAGAGATCAGGGGATTATGTGAGGGATTAATCTATACTCCAACATCATCAACATAAAGCTATAGTTGAAGCTATGTTAAATATATGATCACCTATAGAGAAAGAAGTATAAGAAGAAAATACTAAGAACGAATCACTGAGAGAAATGATCATTTAAAGTATGAACAGAGTGAAAGGACAGACAGAAAGCTATGGAATGTTCTGGGAGTTAGAAACAGAACTAGAAATGATAGGGACTTTGGAAAGCAAGTACTAACTGTGGTCAACTACTACAAAGTGTTGCAAGGAACACATGCATGACTCCATGATGGATCTGTTTCTTTGACTTTTAATCTTTGTTTTTCATTGCTTTCTTATTGTAATCAAACAAAATGGCATGCCCTGGGAGCCCTGCCCCTCTGCCTGAAGAGATCAACACATCCTCCCTAAGATTGGCCCATTCCAAGAGATTTACAAGGAAATGGTCTTTACTTCTTCCACTCCTCCCTCTCTTCATTCTATCAAAGAAACTGGCATCCAGACCCCCACAAGATGGTTATTTAGAGAGGTTATTCTGCCATCTTCTTGGTCAGTCAGCTTTCCAAAGAAAGTCATATTCCTTGCCTCAACATCATGTCTCTTGGTTAACTGGCCTGCTGTGTAGTGAGCAGACCAAGTTGGGACTCCGTAACAAAAGTAGTTGAATAATAATTGGAAAAATAATTGTTAATTAAGTACTTCGTTTCACATATTGTTCCAAATATAGTGTATATTTTAACCCATTAAGTCGTCGTAGCAGTGAGTACTAACTGATCACCAAAACTCTTCCTTTTTTTTTTTTCGTGCAAGCACAGATGGATAACATGCCTCCTTCTCAGTGTGGATGTCACTCTGTAATTAAGTTCTAGCTACTAGAATGGATGTCTACAACATCCATTCTTGGGCAACTAAACCTCCAGCACAATGTGCTTTTCCTACCTATTTTTGTAAGGGCAGCCTTACAAAATCTCCTTTAAGTTGAGAGAGAGGAAGGCATGGGGCAAAAAGTCAAATACATAGAGGAGATCTTGAGAACTAGAGCTCCATAAAACTTTGAGGGGGAATTTTACATGGCACTGGAAGCAAACAGATTGAAAAAACACCAGGTTTTTGTGGACCCGATATTGACAAAGAAACCATAAACCTGGATTGAATGCAAAGTAGTAGTAGTAGTTTGTCGCTCAGTCGTGTCCGACTCTTTGCAACCGCATGGACTGCAGCCCACCAGGCTCCTCCCTCCATGGGATTCTCCAGGCAAGAGTACTGGAGTGGGTTCCCATTTCCTTCTCCAGGGGATCTTCCCAACCCAGGGATTGAACCCGGGTCTTCCGCATTGCAGGCAGACGCTTTAACCTCTGAGCTACCAGGGAAGCCCGGATTAAACAAAAAATATGAGAAAATTATTTACCTGTTTAAACCTTGAAAATATTTAACTGCTTGAGACTTAAATTTCCACCCTAGAATAAGAAGCAGACCCCAGAAGCAGTGGGGGCCACAAGGATGAAACTCTATCCTAATGCCTCTTGCAGAGGTAGCCATGAAAAGCAAGGGACAAGGAAGAATCTTCAAGATGGAAGAGTTGAGGACCAGAGGAGGACACATACAATTAATTTTTCTCACAGACAGTGGAACCTAAGTTTAATTAATCTATCTATTGCTAGGGTAGGGAATCTTCAGCGTGTCTAACACCAGAACTGCATACTATGAAATGGTCAACAATTACTGCATGTCTTCTATTCATCCCTCTTCTGAATGAGACTGTATTATGGTTGCCCAGTCTCCAGTCCATAGAATAAGTCTCTAGTTCATTAGTTGAAAGAACTCTGCTACATTCATTGCAATAACTTGATAAACCTTTGATATGTCTTCCTTGGGGTGGGTGTAAATATATTTTATATTTAAAAGAAGAAGGTTGAATGGATATTTGTGATCCAAAAGGATGGACTTTTACAGAGATTGCTAGTTGATCACCACTCTCAGTTCTTCCTGGAAACAAAGCCAAAACCACAATTTCCTGTTCCCTATACCATTTTCCACTGGATCATGGAAAAAGCAAGACACTTCCAGAAAAATATCTATTTCTGCTCTATTGACTATGCCAAAGCCTTTGACTGTGTGGATCATAATAGACTATGGAAAATTCCTTAATAGATGGGAATACCAGACCACCTGATCTGTCTCTTGAGAAATCTATATGCAGGTCAGGAAGCAACAGTTAGAACTGGACATGGAACAACAGACTGGTTCCAAATTGGAAAAGGAGTCAAGGTTGTATACTGTCACCCTGCTTATTTAACTTATACGCAGAGTACATCACAAGAAACACCAGGCGGGAAGAAGCACAAGCTGGTATCAAGATTGCCGGGAGAAATATCAATAACCTCAGATATGCAGATGACACCACTCTCATGGCAGAAAGTGAAGAGGAACTAAAAAGCTTCTTGATGAAAGTGAAAGAGGAGAGTGAAAAGGTTGGCTTAAAGCTCAACATTCAGAAAACGAAGATCATGGCATCTGGTCCCATCACTTCATGGGAAATAGATGGGGAAACAGTGTCAGACTTTATTTTGGGGGCTCCAAAATCACTGCAGATGGTCACTGCAGCCATGAAATTAAAAGACACTTCCTCCTTGGAAGGAAAGTTGTGACCAACCTAGATAGCATGTTGAAAAGCAGAGACATTATTTTGCCAATGAAGGTCTATCTAGTCAAGGCTATGGTTTTTCCAGTGGTCATGTATGGATGTGAGAGTTGGACTGTGAAGAAAATTTACCGCTGAAAAATTGATGCTTTTGAACTGTGGTGCTGGAGAAGACTCTTGAGAGTCCCTTGGACTGCAAGGAGATCCAACCAGTCCATTCTGAAGGAGATCAGCCCTGGGATTTCTTTGGAAGGAAAGATGCTAAAGCTGAAACTCCAGTACTTTGGCCACCTCATGCAAAGAGGTGACTCACTGGAAAAGACTCTGATGCTGGGAGGGATTGGGGACAGGAGGAGAAGGGGACGACAGAGGATGAGATGGCTGGATGGCATCACTGACTCGATGGACGTGAGTCTGAGTGAACTCTGGGGAGTTGATGATGGACAGGGGAGGCCTGGCATGCTGCGATTCATGGGGTCGCAAAGAGTTGGACATGACTGAGCGACTGAACTGAACTGACACTATTTTCTATGTTGATAGAAATAGCCATATGATTGAGCGCTAGTAAAAATATGGCAGACAGAAATGATGAGACCCATTTCTAAACCTGGTGCAGGAAAACATCTCGTGGCAGGTCCTCCATGATCCATTCTAACTAACAACTTCACATGAGTGGAGTGGAAGATGATAGAGCTGTCAGTAACGTGGGGCTCCAGAATGATTTCTATTAGCAGTGTAGCAAAGAGAACAAGAAAAATGTCAACTTGAGTCATCCTCCCAAATAATACAAAGCAGAGGACAAAAGCACACAAATCATTAGAGCAATGATATAGTAGATTGATCTCCAAGGATAATCATGTACACAGTAATTTTTACCATTTCTTGAACACTTAAATTTCAGGAAATGTTCTAAGCAATACGGGCACAGGTGAGAAAAAAAAATAGACAAAAGTCCCTAAACAAGATAATTTCAGATAAACATAAATGGTCTAAAAGAAAAAATAAAAGTCTCAGCACTCTTACCTCTGCAGACCAGGAATATGAACATTGAAATGTTCTGTGAATGCCAAAAATGTTTAGTCACTGAAACTTGGGAGTTTGTCACAGTAGTTAACTGAACTTCAAGAGACTTTCCTACAACCTTTAGGCAGATTCAATTATTAACTTTAGAGATAAGAAAACGGAGACACTGAAAAGTCAGGTTACTCACCCAAGGTTACACTAGTTAGTATACAGCACAGCAGAATTGAACCCAGCTAGTTTGCTTACATGGCTTAGAGGTGTTTTTATCTTATGACACAAAGTCTTTGAGATTGAACAAGAATAAACGTTGATGATTCTGGGAATCATTATTTTAGAGTAGTAATGAAGATAAGGTATGATTGTGTACAGAAGATTTAAATAGAGTGGATATAAATGATTTTAGTGAATCTCTTATCCAAGATCAATCATTTTCATAAATCTTGAGAAACTCAGCATTATATAAAGCTTACAGATACCTACGAGACTTCTAAAATCTGAATACCATTTTATTTCTAGGCAAAAACATATCAATGATTATATTCACCCTGAATATAAAAGACTTGCTGGGCTTACCAATTAGCATTCTTTGTAGTCAATGTAAGCAAAGAAAAGTGTCAATATTGAAAAACTGTTAATTTTTTGTAATGGATTCTCCTCTTTCATTATGCTGAAATATCTCTGAAATGTCTTGACTTTCAGAAAGCAATTGCTGTCAACAGCAGCCTATGATGGATCTTTATTTTAGAAGAAGCAGGACACACAGAAATCGTTGCTAAGTTTTAGACTTAAAATAGTTAAGGCTGTCATTGCCCTATCCTAACCTCAAACACACTTAGGAGCAGTGATTCCAAGTTTTTCTCTCTTGTCTCAAACCTCATCAGTGCTCCCACATTATCCACTTACTGCCTTGCCTCCAATTTTATAGGAGAAATTGAGGCTAATCAGGAGAAAGTACTTCAAATTCCTCATCTTCATTTCCCGAATTGCCTTTCAAAGCTCCCACCCACTCCCTCTGCCCATCTGTCACAGGGAAGGTGGTGATGTCCTTTCATTTTGAACCCTGGGTATGAGCTCTAACTCCTCATCCCAGCTTCAAGCCTTTTGTTGCATCAATGACTACCTTTCTCACGCATTTTTAATCACACTATCTCTGCCATACATTAGTGTCCCAGTTCTTTAGAAAGTCATTCTGGGAAAAAAAAATCACATTGAATTATTGTCATTTTCCAAATATAGTGCCTATTTCCTCATACACCCATTCCTTCCCCATTTTTTTAACCTGCTAGATAGCCCTCTTCCTTACCTTTGCCTGTTTCAATCACATTCATCCTGCAATATTTTGACCTTAACTTCTCCTTCTCAGTAAAAGCTTTACCAGTTTCAGTGGACAGAATTATTCAGGTGGGTTACTTTCTGGCCACGATTGATTGATATCTTTCTTTATATTAGCTGTTTTAAAAAATAGTGTATCTGTTACATGTTGCTCTCCCTCGTAGGCCGAAAGCAGAGTTCATGTGTAAGCATAATCAGTCCTGAGCACAAAGACTGGCATTTCAATGCTCAGTATATATTTGTCACAATGAATGAAAATACTATTCAAAGAAAGAAAGAAAGCAACGAAGATACACATTTCCTCTTTCTTTATATTGATAAAGACTTTGGACAAGGGAAGATTTGCTCACACTGACTGCTTTAAGATGGACCTTAAAACTAGACTTCTTGGATGATAAAAACAATATAGTAATATCTGTCATTACATCTCTCCCAAGAATCTTTTTCATTTTCACTTGAGCTCTCATTTCCATTCTTATTTCATTTACCTTTATCTAATATTTTCAGTACTTTTGTATACCTAGGAAAGGAAAGGAAAGTGAAGTCACTCAGTCGTCCGACTCTTCGTGACCCCATGGACAGTAACCTACCAGGCTCCTCTGTCCATGGGATTTTCCAGACGAGAGTACTGGAGTGGGTAGCCATTTCCTTCTCCAAGGGATTTTCCTGATCCAGCGATCGAACCCGGGCCTCCCGCATTGCAGGCGACACTTTACCATCTGAGCCGCCAGGAAGCCTTTGTATACTTTGGCTCATTTCTATAAAGAGCTTAACTTAAAATATTTTGACTTGATCCACTCTGCTTTTTATTTGCTTAGAGAAATGAGGTTGTATAAAAGTTTATCTCAAGTCTTTTTACCCCATAAAGTTTTTTTTAAAAGAGTGTTTATATTTTGTCACCAACTGTCCATGAAACCCAATCTTCCAACATGTTTCTCAAGGCAATGCACCCTTGGACTTATGGTTCTCCTTGTGTCTGGTGATATAAGTGGGGGTAGAAAAAATTTTTTAATTATTATAATCTCTCCTTTCCATCTTTATTCTCCTGTGTAAAAGAATAAAGAGTATATTAGGATTAATTCTTTTGCTTCAGAGATGGTTCACCCAAATTGATCCTTAAATTATGAAGCTGGGTCACATTCTGACTGGTTCCTCTTCCCAAAAATGATTACATCAGACATAGATTCTTATGTTTCCTTATATCCTTCACTCATTTAACTAGGTGAACAGTTTCAGTCATTTATGTTATTGAATGAGTGTTTCCCTGATGGCTCAGTTGGTAAAGAATCTGCCTGCAATACAGGAGACCAGGGTTCAATCACTGATTCGGGAAGTTCCCCTGGAGTAGGAAATGTTTAGAAAAATAATGAACTGTCTTAGTTTTTCCAAGATGTATTGAGAGCAAGGCTAGAGTTCATTAAACAACATAACCCTACCATCCTTTTGATCAAAGTATTGAAGAATAGGGTTATGTCACAGAAGAATAAATCAAAGCTAATCTCCACCATTAGACTGCAAGGAGATCAACCCAGTCAATCCTAAAGGAAATCAGTCCTGAATATTCATTGAAAGGACTGATGCTGAAGCTGAAACTCCAATACTTTGGTCATCTGATACAAAGAACTGACTCATTGGAAAAGACCCTGATGCTGGAAAAGATTGAAGGCAGGAGGAGAAGGGGACAACAGAGGATGAGATGGCTGGATGGCATCAACAACTCGATGGACATGAGTTTGAGCAAGCTCTGGGAGTTGGTGATGGACAGGAAAGCCTGGTGCACTGCAGTCTATGGGGTTGCAAAGAGTTGGACATGACTGAGCAACTGAACTGAACTGAATCTCCACCATAAACTCAATAACCAATTAAAAATATTAGAGGTGGAAGGAAGTGATTACCTTTATATTTATTATCCTCAATTTGAACAAAATTACAATGTTTTGAGTTAAGTTGAAAAATATCTTTAATTTATATTCTCAATACTTTTAAATTAACTATTTATAAATCATATATAAAACAAAATTCCAATGGAGAAATATTTGAAAACACAGTAAAATCTCAAGGATTTGATATTTTTAAATAAAAATTAGACTTCTGTATTTGGAAATCTTAAAAAAGATAGAATCAATGGTTTGTGTAATGAATGCTCCCTTGATTAAGAAATAAGATTTTTTCAGTTCCACTAGTTTTACATTTTAACTGACTAAACAAGTCATTTAGTCATCATCATTTTTATGAATTGTTTTTTGATTATCTTTGGAAACACTATAATATCAAAAAAATGTCCTCAATGCATTTTATTTGAAAATAATCATGTCACTTATTTTCACCCAAAGTATATAGAACAATTAATATTTTTAACAATTAATAATTAAACAGTTGATTTTTCCATGCTGGTATGAAAAATTCATACCATTTGGAAAAATGTTGCTTACCATAGCATTTATTAATTTTGACCTCAAAATTTATCTTGTTTTTCATGTTATCTGCAGAAAAAATATAAGGCTTTCAGTGATTGGATGGATTTATTCTGAAAATAGTAAAATGATGTTTTAATTTTATTTTATTTTAATTTTTAATTTTTATTTTTACTTTATTCTACAATACTGTATTGTTTTGCCATACATTGACATGAATCAGCCACAGGTGTACACGAGCTCTCAATCCCGAAGCCCCCTCCACCTTCCACCCCATATCATCTCTCTGGATCATCCCCATGCACCAGCCCCAAGCATCCTGTATCCTGTATTGAACACAGACTGGTGCTTTGTTTCTTACATGAGAGTATACATGTTTCAATGCCATTCTCCCAAATCATCCCACCCTCTCCCTCTCCCTCAGAGGCCAAAAGTCCATTCTATACCTCTGTGTCTCTTTTGATGTCTCACATAGAGGGTCATCATTACTATCTTTCTAAATTCCATATATATGTGTCAGTATACTGTATTGGTGTTTTTCTTTCTGGCTTATTTCACTCTGTATAATTGGCTGCAGTTTCATCCATCTCATTAGAACTGAGTCAAATTTATTCTTTTAAGGGCTGAGTAATACCCCATTGTGTATATGTACCACAGCTTTCTGATCCATTCATCTGCTGATGGACATCTAGGTTGTTTCCATGTCCTGGCTATTATAAACAATGCTGCAATGAACATTGGGGTACATGTGTCTCTTTCAGTTCTGGTTTCTCAGTGTGTATGCCCAGCAGTGGGATTGCTGGGTCATAAGGCAGTTCTATTTGCAATTTTTTAAGGAATTTCCACACTGTTTTCCATAGTGGCTGTACTAGTTTGCATTCCCACCAGCAGTGTAAGAGGGTTCCCTTTTCTCCACATCCTCTCCAGCATTTATTGCTTGTAGACTTTTGGATCACAGCTATTCTGACTGGTGTGAAATGGTACCTCATTGTGGTCTTGATTTGCATTTCTCTGATAATGAGTGATGTTGAGCATCTTTTCATATGTTTGTTAGCCATCCGTATGTCTTCTTTGGAGAAATGCCTATTTAGTTCTTTGGCCCATTTTTTTATTGGATCATTTATTTTTCTGGAGTTGAGCTGCATAAGTTGCTTGTATATTTTTGAGATTAGTTGTTTGTCAGTTGCTTCTCTCCCATTGTTTTCTCCCATTCAGAAGGCTGTCTTTTCACCTTACTTATAGTTTCCTTTGTTGTGCAGAAGCTTTTAATTTTAATTAGATCCCATTTGTTTATTTTTGCTTTTATTTCCAGTATACTGGGAGGTGGTGGTGCTGGTAAAATGATGTATCCTCCTCTTAAGTCACGTCAGTCGTGTCTGACTCTGTGCGACCCCATAGACTGTGGCCCACCAGGCTCCCATCCCTGGGATTTTCCAGGCAAGCATACTGGAGTGGGTTGCCATTTCCTTCTCCAGTGCAGGAAAGTGAAAGTGAAGTTGCTCAGTTGTGTCCAACTCTTTGCGACCCCATGGACTGCAGCCTACCAGGCTCCTCCGTCCATGGGATTTCCCAGACAAGAGTACTGGAGTGGGGTGCCATTGCCTTCTCCACATATATGTATACATATATATATACACAGACATATACATAATACATACATATAAATCAGATACCTTTCAAATCAAATATACCAAGCAATTTCATATAATATATCTAGAAACTGGAGAATTTGAAATTATCAACTACTGTATGTAATCAAAATATAAAATTATTTCAAATTTCTGAAAATTTGAAAATTTTCTCTGTGCCTTACCCAGTTCTAGGGGTGATAGGAGTGAAATAAAGTCTTGAGAGGTTGGTCATCTGAGAAGAAAATGGTCCTTTGTCCCTACATATAGTCCAGAAAAAATGCAAGGTGAAGGAAGTGCTTTGCCTGGGAACAAAATACTAGTCTGTACCCAACATCTAAACAGATGCACCTAACAGCCCTCCATAGGTTTTGCATGTTTCTCATTCACGCTATAACATCATGGATGTGACTAAGCAGACAGACCTGAGGAAAAAGTAATGGGTTTTAAAGGCTGAAAAGGGGGAATACATAGAGTGAATTTTATCAATGAAGGGTGGTGATAAAGACATTTCAGTGGAATAAATGATGATCTCAGTGACCAGAAATAATCACCTATTACCAGGTCCTAAGTCAATCTTTCTAAACAACTTTAGAAAAAGAAAAAGGAACCCTGAATTGATCAAGTTTAAATTTCGACTCACCCTCCAGGTGGCGCTAGGGGATAAGAACACTCACACACACACACACACACACACACACACACACACACACACACACACACGACAAAAGAAAATTCATGTTGAAATGCAAATCTCCTGAACACACACACACACACAACAAAAGAAAATTCACGTTGAAATGCAAATCTCCTAATAAAAATAAAGATACTTTCCTCTTACATCTGCAACTGTGTGATTGTTAGCTGTAAAATCATCATCATCCCCATCATCACCGTCACCAAGTCCTAAGTGTTCATTTTGTTTCAAATAGTGATAAATTGCTTCACATTAACCATCTCATTTAATCTGCTGAATGCCTTTAAAGAGTACGTGATGTTATTCACATCTTTTACATAACAAAGATCAGGAGTAAGTAACTTGACCAAATCATACTTTGAGGACCCAGGATCTTTACTAGGATTGTATTAATTCAAAGTATTAATAGTTTCTTATTTAAAATATTCATTAATTCTAGGTAGTTAGATCAGTTACCTATAGAAGTAAATAGATCACAGATAGACTGCCATATGGTAATAAAATCTCTTTTATACATCTGTCCTAGTCAGTGAAAATTTAATAAGGAGAAAAACTATTTTTCCACCACAAATTTTATCTAAAGTCAGATTTTTAAAATTATATTGTTACTATCATTTTTCTGGTTAGCATAAAAGCCAAATAGAAATTACTAAGGATATCAGATTCCTTTGTTTTCACAGTCTCAAGGAATATTGAGTATCAAAATGATGACTTGATTTTAAAATGCAATTGACACATTTAGTGATCAAATGGGAGCAGCAGATATGCTCACTAAAGCCATAACATTTACACAAGGAAAATAAAGACTTGTGACTACTGCAATCTTCATTTGAAGGATGAAGTGTGTTACAGTAGTTTAATATTTTTAATCTGATGAGATTTGCTCAGCTGAGTGAATAAAATAATAATAAATATTTTAATATTTAACAGATAACAAAATTGTACGTTCTTCAGAGAAATGTTTAAAAGGATATAGAAAGTTTACACAAGAATTTTTTTCTAATATGCACTGTGACTGGTTATTTAACTGTTCTTTGTGGTTGAATATTATAACTCATGTCACTGAGATTACACAAAAAAGCAAGACAGATATGACAAGCATAAGAGAATCATGAGACAGCTGCATAATTACTACAAATGAAAGCCTTCAGTTACACGTAAGAAATTGTGAGAGAAAATCCCCCTGCAGTTTCACAGCTTGAGTACACAGAAGTGCTGAGTGATAAATTCTTGGGCTTTTTTGGAAAAAAAATATCAAGTTTTACAACCTGAACTCTATATAAATAAATGAATGTGGCATGCTTGTGTTTGTGTGTTACTTGCTCAGCCATGTCCAATTCTGAGATACCATGGACCACAGCCCACCAGACTCCTCTGTCCATGGAATTACCCAGGCAAGAATACTGGAGTGGATTGCTATTTCCTTCTCCAGGGGATGTTCCTGACCCAGGGGTCAAACCCAGGTCTCCTACACTGCAGGCAGATTCTTTAAGGTCTAAGCCACCTGAATGGAGGACAAATATACCACTGGAAGAACATGCTTCTGGAATTAAAGATAGGAACTTGAGAAAAACAATAAACAAATACAAATGATGGTTGCATGACCATTCACAGGTTAAGAGCAGCTGAGACTGTTTTCAGTGTGTTCACAATGCAAAAAGTGGGAGGAACATGTGGAAGAAATTGCTAGATACAGTCACACTGTATTGTAGTGAAAGCTACTAACTTGGTTGGGTAAGCAGCAATGAAAAGAAATCATTCTCTATGATCTATAGTTATAAAATTTGAATGATGTCTTAAAACTAGGAGGCAGAGGAGAAAGAAGACTTAAAAAGAGGGATTAAACATGAATAGGGCCGAAACTAATGCAGGAGTTTCAAAAATTATGTTCCATTATAATTTTTGGAAATTGAGATCACACTGTCTCCAACACATAATGACGCTATATTCTACAGCCAATAATTTCACCACAAGCCATTGAATATAAACATTTTCTCTAACAAAGTATTGAATGTTATCAGAAAGAAACAAGGAGCTATTTAGGGGAGAATCTTAGGTTTGATAAATCACTGAATATAGTACTTCACTCTGTTTCCAGAATATGATGACAAATATTGCTTTTGAAACATTTGCCAAAGTTTGATAAGTGTTCCTCTTGATTAATTTTGGGGGAAGAAAACAACTTGTTTAAATTGTTTCATCAATAATATTTACTGTTACTAATTATCAAATATTACTAAGATATCTGTAATATTTTGAATAATAGATATCAGTGTTTATATAATTAGCTATTAAAAATAGTCTGTAACCACAAAACAATTATTATTTGATGGTATTTTCTGTCATAAGTTTAGTGAAATATATTACTTCTAATTGGAACTAGAAGATATGTAAGGAAGCATTAAAAATAACAATATTGATGGCTTTTTAAAAACGGTAGTATTTTACAATCATTAGGTTAGCCAGAGGGAATAAGATTCAAAAAATTGGGAGTTAATAAACAAAAATCTGATAAGACTGCTTTTAGAGGATGAAAACAAAAGTTATAACATTAACACATTTATGATTTTTCAGTGTGCATGAATTTTAAAATAAAAAGTTTAAACAAAAGGAGTATGAGTAGGACACATACACGAAAATCATAAACATCCAGTATGTTCCTGTGGAAGACTGGCACCCAGAGAAAGTTTATGCAAAATATAAAAGGGAATAAAAAAAAATTAAAGTTATTTTGAATAATAAAGAGATAGTTATCACTTTAAACAGCAAAATCCTTGATTTGCTCACAAAGTCCTCAAAAAATAATATTGAAATGAAATATTTGTTGGTTTTGGAAGGAATAAAGTCCACTAAAGAAAATTCTGGTGAACAACAATTTATCTACTTCAAATTCCAGATCTGAAATATTATCGCCCACTATGCCAATAAATAAAGCAGAAATAGATGTTTTCCTGGAACTCTCTTGCTTTTTCCATGTTCCAGAAGATGTTGGCGATTTGATCTCTGGTTCCTCTGCCTTTTCTAAAACCAGCTTGAACATCAGGAAGTTCACGGTCCACGTAAGTCTTTGACTGTGTGGATCACAATAAACTGTGGAAAATTCTGAGAGAGATGGGAATATCAGACCACCTGACCTGCCTGTTGAGAAATCTGTATGCAGGTCAGGAAGCAACAGTTAGAACTGAACATGGAACAACAGACTGGTTCCAAATAGGAAAAGGAGTATGTCAAGGCTGTATATTGTCACCCTGCTTATTTAACTTCTATGCAGAGTACCTCATGAGAAACTTTGGTCTGGAAGAAGCACAAGCTGGAATCAAGATTGCCGGGAGAAATATCAATAACCTCAGATATGCAGATGACACCACCTTTATGGCAGAAAGTGAAGAGGAACTAAAAAGCCTCTTGATGAAAGTGAAAGAGGAGAGTGAAAAAGTTGGCTTAAATTTCAACTTTCAGAAAACGAAGATCATGGCATCCGGTCCCATCACTTCATGGGAAATAGACGGGCAAACAGTGGAAACAGTGTCAGACTTTATTTTTTGGGGGATCCAAAATCACTGCAGATGGTGACTGCAGCCATGAAAATAAAAGACGACTGCTCCTTGGAAGAACAGTTATGACCACCCTAGATAGCATATTCAAAACCAGAGACATTACTTTGCCAACTAAGGTCCATCTAATCAAGGCTATGGTTTTTCCTGTGGTCATATATGGATGTGAGACTTGGACTGTGAAGAAGGCTGAGCGCTGAAGAATTGATGCTTTTAAACTGTGGTGCTGGAGAAGACTCTTGAGAGTCCCTTGGACTGCAAAGAGATCCAACCAGTCCATTCTGAAGGAGATCAGCCCTGGGATTTCTTTGGAAGGAATGATGCTAAAGCTGAATCTCCAGTACTTTGGCCACTTCATGCAAAGAGCTGACTCATTGGAAAAGACTCTGATGCTGGGAGGGGTTGGGGGCAGGAGGAGAAGGGGACAACAGAGGATGAGATGGCTGGATGACATCACTGACTCAGTGGACGTGAGTGTGAGTGAACTCTGGGAGTTGGTGATGGACAGGGAGGCAGCCTGACATGCTTCGATTCATGGGGTCACAAAGAGTCAGACACGACTGAGAGACTGAACTCACTGACTGATGCCAATAAATGGGCTCATAGAATAATAAAACCACAATCATCAAACACTGAGAAATAATGTACCCAAAACTGTTAAGAAGAAACTGACATGGACTTTGAAAGGTTGGGGATGCATAGCAAGTAGATATTCAAACTTTGTGCTGAAGGACTTGATATTAAGTCCATGCAAATGTTAAATTAGAATTGTAAACTAATAGTCTGGATGTAAGAAAGGAGCACTCCTCATGTGTTGATCTAAAGACAAGTCCACTCAAGAAAGTTATCCCGTGATCTAATAATCCTCAAATAATTGGGCATGTATCTATCAAAAACCAGTTTTTAATATGCCTGGAGATCTAATGTTCAGTGTAGGGAGTATAATCAACAATATTGTATTTGAAACATCAAAATTTCTGAGACAAAATCTTAACTGTCCTCAACACAAAACAAATGACAACTACAGGACATTATAAAGGTGTTACTCTAGTTATATTGCAACATATAAATGTATGAAACCAACACACAATTGACCTTAAACTTACACATTGTTATATGTCAATTATAGCTCAGTGAAAAAATGAGTTCTTGATTGAATGATATAAACTTAATGGACTTTAAAAATTTACCTATACATTGCAACCACTTGAAAACACCTTAATTTAGCAATGAAAACTAATATATCTAGATTTTATAAATTAAAGTGAGTTTGTTAGAATAATAGTTTCCTAAGGACTGTTTATTGTTATTTTAGGAAGCTAATTATTATGCAGTGTATAATGGAGCCTGTTAAATACTCACACAACAGAAAAAGTGTTCTGGTTCTCCTGGGCATACCCACAGACATCCAGAGGTGACCATGTGACTGACTTCTGCTGTCAATTACAAGCAGAAATTATGTGCGTTCCCTTGCAGGTCAAGCTTGTGAAAATACACCATCTAAACTTAGGTATCTTCTTTACCTCTTTCCGGGAGAAGACAATGGCAACCCACTCTAGTCCTCTTGCCTGGAAAATCCCATGGACAGAGGAGCCTGGTAGGCTGCAGTCCATGGGATCGTGAAGAGTCGAACACGACTGAGCGACTTCACTTTTCACTTTCATGCATTGGAGAAGGAAATGGCAACCTGCTCCAGTGTTCTGGCCTGGAGAATCCCAGGGACAGAGGAGCCTGGTGAGCTGCTATCTAAATAAAATGAGGCTAACTCCCAGTGCAAACATGAAAATCACATGTTGAAGATAGTAGATTACTGATCTCTGTTATCTGAGCAAAAATTAAATCCTATTTATATTGGAACCATGAATTCTTGAGTCTATTTGTTGCAGCAGTGAACTTACCATAACTAATACACAAAGTTTAGCAACATTACCAAGCTGTTTCTGTTACATACACATTTTGGTAGTTTTGTGTTGTTCTTTAGTTGCTAAGTTGTTTATATATTTTATATTGATAAAATAAGCATATATGTCAAAGAGGAATTACATGGATGTGCATAAACATTGTGTGTGTGTGTGTGTCTGTGTGTGTGTGAGATGTGTGTATGTGTCTACGTGAATTTGCACAATGTCATCTGTTTTTTTGGAGAAGGCAGGGGCACCCCACTCCAGTACTCTTGCCTAGAAAATACAATGGATGGAGGAGACTGGTGGGCTGCAGTCCATGGTGTCGCTAAGAGTCAGACACGACTCAGCTACTTCACTTTCACTTTTCACTTTCCTGCATTGGAGAAGGAAATGGCAACCCACTCCAGTGTTCTTGCCTGGAGAATCCCAGGGACAGAGGAGCCTGGTAGGAGGCCATCTATGGGGTCGCACAGAGTCGGACACGACTGAAGAGACTTAGCAGCAGCAGCAGCAGCAGCATCTGTTCTTTAGCTCATAGTTCATCTAAGAACTAAGGTGGGAGTAAGTATGGTAGATAAAAATCAAAGGGAAAACTGCCCTAACTAAAGCGTCTGTCATCAAGAGTACTTGAAGACTACTGACAAAGAACTTACAGCTGACTGAACTGATATACTGTATGGTAACCAATTACTAATCATTCTAACTTCATTTTGACCACTACATCTATCCATTCTGACTGCCTCCCACCTGTGTGCTCAGTGTGGAATTAAAAATGTCTGCTCTCCTTTACCAGCCTGTTCTCATCAGTGGGAAGAATAGTTAAGCTTGAACTTGTAGTTATCAGAATTCAGCAACGTCTTCTGGTAGGTAAAGAGTTACCAGGACCCTTCTGGAAACAATAGTCCCCTTCTATTTGTTTTGCCTTGTTTATATCTTTTATATTTATTTTTGGCGATCCCTGATTGACTGAAAATAAAATCACATTTCTCTGTGCATTAAAGACAAGACAAGCCTTCACAGTGATTTAGTCTACTATGATTTCTCCAAGGGCATAACAATAAACCAGATGATTTCTTTTTAATAAATACTTTCTCTAAAAAAATAAGAGAACATGTTTCTTGATTTACCAAAGCAATTGCACTCTTTGTGTTTCACTGTGAAGGGTTCGCCAATGATTTGTCCCATTTTTTCCTTTTCATCCATCCATATACACAGACATTCATCATGTTAAAATTTATCAGACCTTTTTTGCAAATAAAACTGCAAAAGTTTTGGATACAAAGATGAAAAACAAATCTGTTCTCATCCCTAACATTTTTAGGTATATTTATTGATAATATCAATTATTAGCAAACAAGACCTGTTATCAAGCATTATTACCAACATTTCTCGATGTTTCTTATAAGCTTGAAGCCATGGCAAGTGATCTGTATAAATGATCTCATTTAATATCTACAACAGCCAAAGTAGATCTTTTACCTCTATAATATTTTCAAGAGAAAATCAAAGAAAAAAAAAATTTAAATCCCTAAATGCAGAGGTTACTGAGTGGTGAACCTATGTTTCAAGAACATATTGTTTCCTGACGCCTTCCTCCTAAGGTAAATTCATTGTCAATATAGGTATAGTGATCAAATTCATTAATGTCCCTAAGATCAGAGGACATATGTATAGTAGGTGGTCAAGTCTTAAATTTTTATGCTATCAAAAGAGTAACAGAATCAAAATAAATATAAAATTGATAGGATGACTAGTATATGCACCTTTTAATAGAGTTGATTTCTAATGATCCAATTATAGCATTGCAATTGAAAGCAATGTGTTAAACTATTTACTCTTCTGTTTATGAAATGCTTATAATGTTGAAAATGAATTTAAAGTTCTAACTTCAAGAGTATTTTCTAATGTAGGAAAGGTGTTAACAACATCCAGAGCAATTGGGCATACATGTCTACATAAAATGTTTCCTGGAAAGAGGAGATCAATTCCTCATAACAGAGCCCAATCTATACTGTGTAATCTTTCTGAAATCTATCCCACTTCTTTCTAACTTCAACTCATTGATCCCAGTTCCGGCCTTTGAGGAATGCATAATTAATTTACTTACAGATTCTACCTGGCATCCTTCAAATACTTAACAAATCTCTGTAATAACCCCAATGAGTTTCTCACTTCCAGAATATTTCCTTAGTGTAATTTAAATGCACTGTATTATAATAAGCAGAGTATTATAAGGGGATAACTTTCCTCCCCATATCCCACCCCCTGCCACATGCAACTCATAAGAATATCTGTCTTTAAATTAGCAAATGATAAAAAAATTGAAAATTAAATTCTATAATTCAAATTCCAAGTTAGTATAAGGTCACTCTACAAATAGAGTGGCTCTTAATAAGTAACTCGATTCTGTCCTTGGGGTTTCACTTAATTTCTTAGTTTCAAGGCCCCTGGCCAAGTTTTTTAAAGAGTTGGATTCTTCTCCACTGAAACCTAGTCTTTTACACAAAACATTTTTTTCTTTTGGTTTCACCTATTACAACTGAGAAAAATTGAGAGAAAAGATATGCCATTGTGAAATTTTCTAACTACTCATAGTTTGAGAGTTTCATTGTATTTCATATATAGGTTTTATGGAGGTGGGGAGGGAAGGAAGTCAGAGTATACTTTTCTTGTTTATTGAAGATGCATGACTTCTACTCTTGAATAAGGTTAGGTTCTACCCACTACATGTATTTTAGAGAGGAAAATGCTCTGAAAATTGATCAAGGCAATGTATGCTTGAGCAAAATGGATCTCTAAGTTAAAATGTATTTCAATTAGAGGTGGTTTCTCCAGGCCTTTAATGGCATATAATTAGGGCCCCAAAGCAAGTTGAAAATAGGGTTTCATAAACAAAGGTCTCCAAATTGCTAAGAGTATTGAATAGTAATATTAAAATGAAAATATAGTGGCCCTTAAACATGCTGCTGCTTCAGCCTTAAACATGAAGTGATATTAAATCTCATATGGGCATGCTCAGATAGAAAATTTCTTAATGCAGGAACAAGTGAAAAAGAAAAAAATACCAATCTCTCTATAAAGAAGGATGCATCAGGAACAAGAGAGAAGTAAAAATGCCTCTTGGAAGAAAATTCTATATTAGCTGTTGCCAGTGGGATTAATGAATTTTGAGAAATTTTAATATCTTATAACTAGTTTGAAGTTGTCTCCTAAGTCTTCCCTAAGACTTCTTCTTTTGGCTTCTATAAATCTCCAGGAAAACTTAGCTAACTATAATTATTACTTAGTATTAGAGAAAGAAGAAAAGATAGGGATGAAAGATATGGGCAAGTTCAGTTCAGTTCAGTCGCTCAGTCGTGTCCAACTCTTTGCAAATCCATGAATCGCAGCATGCCAGGCCTCCCTGTCCATCACCAACTCCTGGAGTTCACTCAGACTCACATCCATCGAGTCAGTGATGCCATCCAGCCATCTATCCTCGGTCGTCCCCTTCTCCTCCTGCCCCCAATCCCTCCCAGCATCAAAGTCTTTTCCAATGAGTCAACTCTTTGCATGAGGTGGCCAAAGTACTGGAGTTTCAGCTTTAGCATCATTTCTTCCAAAGAAATCCCAGAGTTGATCTCCTTCAGAATAGACTGGTTGGATATGGGCAAAGTGGAGCAGAAAGTTCACTTGATTAAGATTGGAAGGTCCTAATAAAATAGCTAGAAGAGACCCAGAAGAGAAATAGAATGAATTGAGCATCTACAACCAGCACCACTAAACACATATCTTAAGCTACTTTCTTACATCAAGTAAAAGGTGGAAGCTAAAGTTAGTATTTTACTATTTTCTTCCAGAAAAGGAGGACTTTTAGTTCCCAAAGTCTCATATAATAGGCTAGTGTCTTTACATTACGAGGCATTTATTATATATTAAAACTTAGTTAATTGAAAATTATATAACATGATAGTTTTTAAATAATATATAAATATTTAAGTATAGTATGGTTTGAAACACACATTGCTAAAGAAGACATTTTAGGCTAGATTTAGAAAGATAGTAATAATGGCCCTGTATGTGAGACAACAAAAGAGACACAGAGGTATAGAACGGACTTTTGGCCTCTGAGGGAGAGGGAGAGGGTGGGATGATTTGGGAGAATGGCATTGAAACATGATACTATCATGTAAGAAATGAAGCGCCCAGTCTATGTTCAATACAGGATACAGGATGCTTGGGGCTGGTGCACGGGGATGATCTGGGGAGATGGTGTGGGGTGGGAGGTGGGAGGGGCTTCGGGATTGGGAGCTCGTGTACACCTGTGGCTGATTCATGTCAATGTATGGCAAAACCAATACAGTACTGTAACGTAGAATAAAGTAAAAATAAAATTAAAAAAAAAAAAAAATAAAATCATAAAAAGAAATATAAATACATATATAATACATATATAATATATAATACTGGAGAAGGCAATGACATCCTACTCCAGTACTCTTGCCTGGTAAATCCCATGGATGGAAGAGCCTGGTGGGCTGTAGTTCATGGGGTCGCGACTGAGCCGACTTCACTTTCACCTTTCACTTTCACACATTGGAGAAGGAAATGGCAACCCACTCCAGTGTTCTTGCCTGGAGAATCCCAGGGACGGCGGAACCTGGTGGGCTGCCATCTATGGGGTCGCACAGAGTCAGACACGACTGAAGCGACTTAGAAGCAGCAGCAATATATAATACATATATATCAGTTCAGTTCAGTTCAGTTCAGTTCAGTCACTCAGTCGTGTCCGACTCTTTGCAGCCCCATGAATCGCAGAACGCCAGGCCTCCCTGTTCATCACCATCTCTCGAAGTTCACTCAGACTCACGTCCATCGAGTCCGTGATGCTATCCAGCCATCTCATCCTCTGTCGTCCCCTTCTCCTCCTGCCCCCAATCCCTCCCAGCATCAAAGTCTTTTCCAGTGAGTCAACTCTTCGCGTGAAGTGGCCAAAGTACTGGAGTTTCAGCTTTAGCATCATTCCTTCCAAAGAAATCCCAGGGTTGATTTCCTTCAGAATGGACTGGTTGGATCTTTTTGCAGTCCAAGGGATGGATATATATATATATATATAGCACATGATATAAATGTGCTTCTCATGTTCTGAAGGTTCCATAAAATCTTATTAGCCCCAAATGTTAGGAAATGTCAAAGAATATGTGACTTGTTTACACTGTCTTATAAATATGAACTGAAATTATTAAATGTTTTCAAATTAACTTCAAGATATTCTCAGAAAATAATTTGAAGAGATAAAAAACATAATATTATTAATGGAAAACCTTCTTTATAAGCAAAATTTAAAAATCAGTACAAAGCCAGTGTCCCATTAGACTATTGTCTACTTTATCTGTACCATGTTCTTTGACAATTGAAGGTTTTCTCCTTTGATATTTCAGTAGCAAACTCTAGGGGAAATGGGAATGGAAGTCTTTATTTCCTCTCAGATGTGGTATTGGTAATTTATAGAACTGCATGGTGATCCCCAGGAGAACAAGGACTATATAACAAGAAAGTATAGGCCATCACTATATTTTATATGTAATATATATATTATATATATTGTACATATTATATATCATTTTATATATTTTATATCATTATATATATTATATATATATATTAGAGCAAGTAGGTAAGTTTCTGCATCTCAACATAACCACACGATAGTGACCATTAATATTTCATCAAGCTACAGTATTCACTGATTCTGTGATTATCTTCCCTTGTTCTTTGAACTGAAACTTTTGCAACTTCAGTAGGACACAAATGCATAAGAGTTTTATTGGACACTATATCTGCAGCTGTAGCCCTGTGTTTCTTGATTGGTATGTCTATGTTATACTGAGATCTTTCTGATGCTATGTCAGGGCTTCAAGCAAGAATTACACATCTCCTTTCTTTAAGCAATAAACTTAGAATAGTTATTCTATCTTTGTTTACTCATTTATTATAAACCATATTATGGATTGAATATCTGCATGGGCTCTTGAAGAAAGCCACATAGACCGACATCAAGGGAATTAAAATATCACAAGGAAAAATCCAAAGCTTAAGCTATGACATTAGCATGAAAGTGACTGTTCTCCACTCAGGAAAATGTAAATCTTATCAAGGTCTATGCATAATTAATGAGAAAGTTAGCTTAAGGTAAATATCACTGCATATGTTATTTACAAAGGGAACTTAGTTTGTAGAAAAATAGGTTCCTGAAAATATAAGTATAAATTTAAGCTGGTGTAGACAAAATGAAGTGTAACAAGTTTTAACAAAATGTAGTTTTCCTATAGCACAGTCACAATATGAGAAATAAATAAAATCACACTAAGGGGAAAAATATTCTCCTTTCCCTTCCTCCTTCCCTCCTTTCCTCCATTCCTTTCTTCCTCCCTTCTGTTATATTTCACCTCAATCTTTTATTTTTGTAAATGTTTTTACTTAGAAAAATATCCATGATAAACATGATGAATATTTGATGAAATAACTTTAGAATTTCAAGAATGTCAGCAAAAAAAAGCAAGAATTACATATAATATTAAATTATACTAATATTAACAGCAGATGTCTTGAAAGAAGAGGAATATCTAAGTAAGAAATCAATCTCTACAGAGCATCTGCTTAATGGTGAAGATTCTATGCTTATGTGGTGAAATGAAAAGACTCCTGCTCCTTGGAAGGAAAGCTATGACAATTCTAGACAGCATATTAAAAAGTAGAGACATCACTTTGCTGACCAAAGTCCATATAGGCAAAGCTATGGTTTTTCAGTAGTTATGTATGAATGTGAGAGTTGGACCACAGAGAAGGCTGAGTGCCCAAGAACTGATGCTTTTGAACTGTTGTGCTGGAGAAGACCCTTCAGAATCCCTTGGACTGCAAGGAGGTCAGCTCCATCAATCCTTAAGGAAATCAACCCTGAATATTCTTTGGAAGCACTGATGCTAAAGCTGAAGCTCTGCTATTTTGGCCACCTGATGTGAAGAGATGACTCACTGAAAAAACTCCTGATGCAGGAAAAGATTGAAGGTAAAAGGAGAAGGGGGCAGCAGAAGATGTGATGGTTTGATAGCATCACTAACTCAATTGACATGGATGTGAGCAAACTCCAGGTGATGGTGAAGGACAGAGGAGCCTGGCGTGCTACAGTCCATGGAGTTGCAAAGAGTCAGACATGACTCAATGATGGAACAGCAACAACATTTCCTATGTGGTTGATAATCAGAGGAAGCTAGATAATCAAAAGAAGCTACGAGTCCCTCTGCCATCCATCCCCATTCTGTCCTAAAGAAAGAAATTGAACTAAACTGAGTAGTAGCTTCCCATTTCCTATGCCTGTCAAGTTGCTAGCTCTTGTCTATCTTCTATTGATCTTGGATTCAGATACAGACTTGGACACTATTAAACACTATGCTCAAACCTTTTTTATTATGTGTTTTTAATTATTACAGTATCTACTTTTGACCATAATTCCACAGGAAATAGATTATGCCTCTTTAAAAAAAAAAAAAAACTGCCTAAATTTGACTTAATTTCTTCAGTTCTGCCTTAAATATTCTAAATGGAATCACTCAATTTTGTCCATCTAATAAGCCCTTCATCCAAGAATTCAAACATAACAAACTCTGAGAAACGTTGTCTTATGTCTAGGGGAACTAATATAAATTTAAGTTTGCAATATTAGTGATTTGAGCAATTAATACAACATCTAATAAGTCAAAATAATAGTAGAATAACTATATTCCTACTAAAGAACAACGTCTCTTATTTTGCTGGAGTATCTGATGTGAGTCAAAAACAAGGAAAGAATATAATGTCTAAGGCTGGCACTACAGGTTATGTGATGTTTTGTTTAGTTTTCAAAAGTTAAAGGTTCCTAGAGGGTCGCCAAAACATGAACCTAAGAATATTATACTTAGTGAAGTAAGTCAGACGCAGAAAGATGGATAGTATATGACATCATTTCTATCTGGAATATAAAAGTAATGAATTTATGTATAAAACAGAAATGGCCTGACAGACATAGAAAACATATTTATGGTTACCAGAGGGACGAAGGAAGGAATAAGGGACAAGTTGGCAGTGTGGGATTAACATATATGCACTACTACACATAAAATTGAACTATGATGTTGGAGAAGACTCTTGAGAGTCCCTTGGACTGCAAGGAGATCCAACCAGTCCATTCTGAAGGAGATCAGCCCTGGGATTTCTTTGGAAGGACTGATGCTAAAGCTGAAACTCCAGTACTTTGGCCACCTCATGCGAAGAGTTGACTCATTGGAAAAGACTCTGATGCTGGGAGGGATTCGGGGCAGGAGGAGAAGGGGAAGACAGAGGATGAGGTGGCTGGATGGCATCACTGACTCGATGGACGTGAGTCTGAGTGAACTCCAGGAGCTGGTGATGGACAGGGAGGCCTGGCGTGCTGCGATTCATGGGGTCGCAAAGAGTCAGACATGACTGAGCGACAGAACTGAACTGAACTGAACACATAAAATAGATAAGCAAAAGATTTACTATATAGCATAGGGAATAACACTGAATGCCTTGTAATATCATATAATGGAATGTAATCTGAAAAAGTAACTGAATCACTTTGTTATACACAAGAAAATAACACAATGTTGTAAATGAACTATAATCCAATAAAATGTTTGACAAAAAAGAGATTAGAGCATCAAAACAACCTAAAAGTTCATCAACAGAGGAATGGGTAAAAAGATGTGGTGCACATATATAATGGAACGTTGCTCAGCCATAAAATGAAACAAAACTGTGTCATTTGTAGAGATGTAGATGGATGTGGAGACTGACATACAGAGGAAAGTAAGTTAGAGGAAAAAAAATGTCATATACTGACACATATATAGAATCTAGAAAAATGGCATAGATGATCTCATTTACAAAACAGAAATAAAGACACAAACAATGAGAACAAACATATGGACACCATTAGTAAAATAGGGTTGAGATGAATTAGGAGATTGATATTGACACAGATATGTTATTGATACTATGCACAAAATACATAACTAATAACTTATTGTATAGCACAGGGAACTCAACCAGTGCTCTATGGTGACCTAAATGGGATGGATATCCAAAACAGGAGGGAGGTATGTATATGTAAAGCTGATTAATTTTTCTGTACAGTAGAAACTAATGCAACATTGTAAAGCAACTATACTCCAATGAAAATGAAAAAGAACAACAACAAAATGTTAACTAGAGAAAGTCACAGGTTTTATATCTTGGATATTGAGAAAAATGTATATTTTCCTGTTTGCTGACTATATGATTGAGAAAGCAAACGTGGGGTATGTGGAATGTTCAGGCTGACTTGTTCTTAGCTCTCAAGGTCCAGAGAAAGGAATAATGCATTGATACTAGTACTGAGACTGGTTGTAATATTAGGCACATGCATTTTTGCTAACATATTTTCAGGACCAGGATATATAGAAAAATAAAAGATGCATATCATAACATGAGATGTGTATTTGAAATAAACTGAGCAAATTTTAAACACACGCTTGTTTGTATTTATCAGTCTGTAGTACATGTGCAGGAATAGCATCTTTTCTTGATGAGCTGTGTGTTACTTACTTGTACCATCTTATACATAATATTTAAGATCTCTGTGGAAATAATGACAGGTACTCAATTTTTAATGCAGCATAAATGGTTAGTTAGGAGGGTTAGGGTTGGGGTTAGAGTTAGGGTTAGGTTAGAAATGGTTAGTAAGGAGATTTAACTAAGAAGGAGAACTGTGTAGGGCAACTTCCATTTCACAAAGGCTAAAGGAAGGCAATCCCAAAGAATGCTCAAACTACCGCACAACTGCACTTATCTCACACGCTAGTAAAGCAATGCTCAAAATTCTCCAAGCCAGGCTTCAGGAATACGTGAACCATGAATTTCCAGATGTTAAGCTGGTTTTAGAAAAGGCAGAGGAACCAGAGATCAAATTGCCAACATCTGCTGGATCATTGAAAAAGCAAGAGCGTTCCAGGAAAAAATCTATTTCTGCTGTATTGACTATGCCAAAGCCTTTGACTGTGTGGATCACAATAAACTGTGGAAAATTCTGAAAGAGATGGGAATGCCGGACCACCTGACCTGCCTCTTGAGAAATCTGTATGCAGGTCAGGAAGCGACAGTTAGAACTGAACATGGAACAACAGACTGGTTCCAAATAGGAAAAGGAGTACGTCAAGGCTGTATACTGTCATCCTGCTTATTTAACTTACATGCAGAGTACATCATGAGAAATGCTGGGCTGGAAGAAACACAGGCTGGAACCAAGATTGCCAGGAGAAATATCAATAACCTCAGATATGCAGATGACAGCAACCTTATGGCAGAAAGTGAAGACGAACTAAAAAGCCTCTCGATGAAAGTGAAAGAGGAGACTGAAAAAGTTGGCTTAAAGCTCACCATTCAGAAAACTAAGATCATGGCCTCTGGTCCCATCACTTCATGGGAAATAGATGGGGAAACAGTGCAAACAGTGTCAGACTTTATTTTAGGGGGCTGCAAAATCACTGCAGATGGTGACTGCAGCCATGAAATTAAAAACGCTTACTCCTTGGAAGAAAAGTTATGACCAACCTAGATAGCATATTGAAAAGCAGAGATATTACTTTGCAACAAAGTCAAGGCTATGGTTTTTCCTTTGGTCATGTATGGATGTGAGAGTTGGACTGTGAAGAAAGCTGAGCACTGAAGAATTGATGCTTTTGAACTGTGTTGTTGGAGAAGACTCTTGAGAGTCCCTTGGACTGCAAGGAGATCCAACCAGTCCATTCTAAAGAAGATCAGTCCTCAGTGTTCACTGGAAGGACTGATGCTAAGGCTGAAACTACAGTACTTTGGCCACCTCATGTGAAGAGCTGACTCACTGGAAAAGACTCTGATGCTGGGAGGGACTGGGGGGCAAGAGAAGGGGACGACAGAGGATGAGATGGCTGGATGGCATCACCAAGTCGATGGACAAGAGTTTGGGTGAACTCTGGGAGTTGAAGATGGACAGGGAGGCCTGGTGTGCTGGAATTCATGGAGTCACAAAGAGTTGGACACGACTGAGTGACTGAACTGAACTGAACTGAAAGGATAATTTGGGATTCCCAGGCAGCTTACTGGTAAAGAATTCACCTGCAATGCGGGAAACACAAGAAAGGAGGGTTTGATCCCTGAGTCAGGAAGATCCCCTGGAGGAGGAAATGGCAACCCACTCCAGTATTCTTTCCTGGAAAATCCCATGGACAGAGGATCCTGGAGTATCTCAGCACACAGAAAAAAAGAATAATTAGCAATATATTCTGGCCTATAAAAGGAAACATATTTACCTCATTCCCTTCATTGTGCAGTAGAAATTAACACAAATCTGTAAAGTAACTATACCCACCAATTAAGCAAAAGTAAACAAAAAAGGGAACAGTCCTTATGCATATTTTCAATGTGTGATAGCAGATTAAAGCAAGCAAATTATTTGTGCAAGCACATACCCAACACAGGCATGTCAATTTTTCCTATTGAGTATAGCTGATCCTGAGCAAAAAGAAAAAGGAAGCTGATTCTTTTGCTTTCAGTGATTAAATGAGGCAGCATGCCTATAATCTTGAGAGAATACTCAGCAACAAATCAATTTGCCTACCCTCCTTAGGACAGTGGCCTTTCAAAAACTTCACAGAAATGGTTAATCTGCTTTGTCCCTGATGCTCTCAAAGCTTCCCAGAAAACTCTGTGCAGCACAGCTGCACTGCAGATAGCCTGACAGTGTCATTAAAACGAAGCGTATCTCTGGAGAAGGACTGTAATCCTAGAATGAAAAAAAAACAAAATCAATTTTTTCCCTTTCTATCTGTAGAACCCCGGAGAGCACGGAGGACTCTTACATAACTTCCAATATTTGTGCAACTTGTCCTAAAATCACATCTCAATTCATTGTGCTTGTGACCTATGAGAAAATAAGAAGATAGTTTGGGAATCTACTCTTCAGTGAAACAGAAGGTCAGGCAAAGAAATGGATAATGTGAAAGGAGTAAATGTAAGTCCATGAGAAGTAGCGCCTCTTTTTCCATCTCAACAGCAAAAATAATGGAAATGTGCCTTGTGTCATAATTTCATTCAGAGTGGTTCATCCAGTATTATTGATATACACGTTGATCCTGTCTAAATGTCTGACTACCAACCTTCTCCCCATATGTAGGAAAAAAATGTGAAAATCAATCAAATCCTTTTTCTAATAATATAGTTTAGTGAGGTCATGTTCATCAGTCCATAGTTTCACTTTGATTTCCTCATTTCTTCTCTTCAGAAACAACTGCTTTTTGAGCTGAGGTACATTTTGTAGCAATACATAACATATACTACCTGGATATTTTATGTATGTGTGAATTATAATTTATCATAGCAAAAGCCATTGAGTTATTCTTCTGTGGAAAAATATATCTTTCAAACTAGGCTTCCATGTCCATTGGTCTAACTTATTAGATAAGGGTCTAACAGCAAAAATATAATGAAATTTGACTGACTGGACTTACTAGCTATTATTGAGACCCAAAAAAGAGAGAGAGAGAAAATTAGAAATGTCTATTTCTATAATCACATTTAAAAGTGACTCACTGTATTATGTTATACATCAATTCTGTATCCTACGAAGAAATCAAAGGTAAATAAAATATTTAGATAAGAAAAGCTTTCAATTCAATCTGTATGGGAGTCCTGCCTTTCCACTGAGTTAAACTGTGTATATTCTGATAGAAAACAGGATATTACTGAGCCTGTTTCAAGTCTTTTTGACTTGAAAAGCTTCTATAACAAAGGATTGGGAAAGCAGAGGACCTTCCTCAGGAGACATCTGTCCAACCACATGGGGTGTTAGGGAGACTCTGTGCTGTCCCCCTGAGAGCCAAGGTTCTCCATTCCATAATCAAGTATTTGAGGATTCTGCCACTGAATAAAGTCTTTGAAGACACTGCTTTTTGTCTTTGCTCAAAACATAGATCTTTACTCTGCCTTTATGTTGACTGGGTTATCCTCTCCGTGGATTTATTACTCATCCTTAGAACTTAATGGGAAATAGCTTAAGAGTTTTGAAGTATGAACAACTTAGGCTAAACTTTCTAATAGATTGGTCAATCAAGACTAAATCATGACAGTCATGTTTCAAAAATAGAAAGTTGAGATTTAGCATTGAGGCTGCATACCATCATTCAAGTTCTTATTCCCTTTTTCACACATGACAATTAGAATGGAACCCTCCTTGTACATGAGATAACCAACTCTTTTGAGCCTTCTCAAAAACACTAATGTGTGATGTAATGGCAGATGCTCCTGCCAGTGCCAGATGCTTAATCCTGAGCTCACGTCCTAAAGTTAAGAGAAGGCTGAGTACACTTTGTTCTGATCAGAAGCTCCAGTTGAGCAGAATACTGAAATCAGATTGATTATAGTCTTTGCAGCCAAAGATGGAGAAGTTCTAAACAGTCAGCAAAAACAAGACCAGGAGTTGACTGTGGCACAGACCATAAAATCATTATTGCCAAATACAGACTTAAATAGAAAGTAGGAAAAACCACTAGACCATTCAGGTATGACCTAAATCAAATCCCTTATGATTTTACAGTAGAAGTGAGAAATAGATTTAAGGGACTAGATCTGATAGATAGAGTGCCTGAAGAACTATGGACGGAGGTTCATGACATTGTACAGGAGACAGGGATCAAGACCATCCCCATGGAAAAGAAATGCAAAGAAGCCAAATGGCTGTCTGAGGAGGTCTTACAAATAGCTGTGTATAGAAGAGAAGTAAAAGGCAAAGACAAAAAGGAAAGATATACCATTTGTATGCAGAGTTCCAAAGAATAGCAAGGAGAGATAAGAAAGCTTTCCTCAGCGATTAACGCAAAGAAATAGAGGAAAATAATAGAATGGGAAAGGTTAAAGATATCTTCAAGAAAATGAGAGATACCAAGAAAACATTTCATGACAAGTTGGGCACAATAAACGGCAGAAACTGTATGGACCTAACAGAAGTAGACGACATTAAGAAGAGCTGGGAAGAATACACAGGAGAACTAGACAAATATGATCTTCATGATCCAGATAATCACGATGGTGTGATCACTCACCTGTGATCACTCATTCCAGCCAGAAATCCTGGAATGTGAAGTCAAGTGGGCCTTAGGAAGCATCACTACATACAAAGCTAGTGGAGGTGATGGAATTCCAGTTGAGCTATTTCAAATCCTGAAAGATGATGCTATGAAAGTGCTGCACTTAATATGCCAGCAAATTTGGAAAACTCAGCAAAGGCCACAGGACTGTTTAAATTCCAATCCCAAGGAAAAGCAATGCCAAAGAATATTCAAACTACAGCGCAATTGCATTCATCTTACATGCTAGCAAAGTAATGCTCAAAATTCTCCAAACCAGGTCTTCAATAGTACATTAACTGTGAAATTGCAGATGTTCAAGCTGGATTTAGAAAAGGCAGAGGAACCAGAGGTCAAATTGCCAACATCTGTTGTATCATCAATAAAGCAAGAGTTCCAGAAAAACATCTACTTTGGCTTTATTGAATATGCCAAAGCCTTTGACTGTGTGAAACACAACAAACTCTGGAAAATTCTTCAAGAGATGGGAATACCAGACCACCTGACCTGCCTTTTGAGAAACCTATATGCAGGTCAGGATGCAATAGTTAGAACTGGACATGGAACAACAGACTGTTTCCAAATAGGAAAAGGAGTACGTCAAGGCTGTATATTGTCACCCTGCTTATTTAACTTATATGCAGAGTACATCATGAGAAACTCTGGGCTGGAAGAAGCACAAGCTGGAATCAAGATTGCCGGGAGAAATATCAATAACCTCAGATATGCAGATGACACCACCCTTATGGCAGAAAGTGAAGAACTAAAGAGCCTCTTGATGAAAGTAAAAGGGGAGTGAAAAAGTTGGCTTAAAGCTCAACATTCAGAAACCTAAGATCCTGGTATTTGGTCCCATAACTTCATGGGAAATAGATGGGGAAACAGTGGGAACAGTGATGGACTTCATTTTGGGGGCTCCAAAATCATGGTAGATGGTAACTGCAGCTGTGAAATTAAAAGACGCTTGCTCCTTGGGAGAAAAGTTATGACCAACTTAGATAGCATATTAAAAGCAGAGACATTACTTTGTCAACAAAGTCCAGCTTGTCAAAGCTTTGCTTTTTCCAGTAGGCATATATGGATGTAAGAGTTGGATTATAAAGAAAGCTGAGTGCTGAAGAATTGATGCTTTTGAACCATCATGTTGGAGAACACTCTTGAGAGTCCCTTTGACTGCAGACAGCTTACACAGAAACTAAAAATTTAGTAGAACTGATAATGAATCCTCCTAATATCTGTTATATTTGATTGGTGCAAAGTCTCTTTCCTGTTGTTCAGTCACGTCTGACTCTGCGACCCTATGTACTGCAAATCACCAAGCTTTCCTGTTCTTCACTATCTCCTGCAGTTTGCTCAAACTCATGCCCATTGAGTCGATGATGCCATAATTTCCACTCAAAACTGAAATGGGAAGAATAATTCTCAGATAGAGTACTGGAGAGAAGATTTTTCTTTATAAACATTCACAGACAAAAGTTTTTCACCTAGGCGTGCTCAGAAATCCATATGGCATATAAGATTATCTTCCTAAGGATTTTACTGTAATAATTCAATCATAGCATGAGGAGAAAGAGTACTATAGCATGGTATATTATGTTATGAGTAGACCTCATGCTCATAAACAAATACATTCATAATAAACATCTTTGGAAAAGAGATTACCAAATACAGGGTAAAGCACATAGTGTTCAGCAAGGTCTCAACTGTGAAGACCCTTCAGGTATTACTGAATAAGGAGAAAACTCGTTTTGAAAACAACTGGAGACTATGTTATTTGAGAACTCTCTGTTAGGCATTATGCCAATTATTTTATGTGCATTAATTTATTTCTCCTATAAATTTGTCACCTTTATATTCCCAACTTCAGTTGAGAAAACTGAGATAAGCAGACAGAGTAAACAGAGAAGACACACAAATACTCGGAGACCACATATAAGTTATTTAACTTGACTATTATCCAGACCGCTTGATATTGAAAAGGGAACACATCAATTACTATTGCCAATTTGACCTCCAATAGTACCATCTCAGAATCTTTGAGCACAAATATAAATAGCAAAGGTTTGCATGTCTACCGCTGCTATGGTCTGAATATTTGCGTCTCCCACAAAATTTACATGTTGAAACCAAATGTCGAGGGTGATGATACTGGGTAGTGGTCAGCTCATGATGTCTTAGCTCTCATGAATGAGACCAATGTCCTTTTAAAAGAGTCTCCCTTTGCAAAATTAGAAACAAGGAGATGTCTAAAACCTGGAAGAGGGTCCTCATGCAGCAGGCTGACACCGTGATCTCAGATTTCTACCCTCCAGAATGGTTAGAAATCAATATCTCTTGCTTATAAGCCACTCAGTCTATAGTATTTCTTTATAGCAGATTGAACAGCCTAAGACAACTGCTATCTTCAGTTCATGATTTGTACTCAGTAGTTTTTTTTCACTAATTTGTAAAAAAAAAAAAAAAAAAAAAATGGTACTGTTGCTTTTGTTCAGTCACTCAGTCCTGTCCGACTCTGTGACCCCATAGACTGCAGCATGCCAGGCCTCCCTGTCCATCACCATCTCCCAGAAACTGCTCATGTCCATTGAGCTGATGATGCCATCCAACCTTCTCATCTTCTGTTCTCCCTTCTCCTCCTGCCTTCAATCTTTCCCAGCATCACGGTCTTTTCTAATGAGTCAGTACTTCACATCATTTGGCCAAAGTATTAGAGTTTCAGCTTCAGCATCAGTCCTTACATTGAACACTCAGGACTGACTTCCTTTAGGATGGACTGATTGGATCTCCTTGCTGTCCAAGGGGTTCCCAAGAGTCTTCTCCAACACCACAGTTCAAAAGCATCAATTCTTTAATGCTCAGCTTTCTTTATGGTCCAACTCTTACATCCATACATGACTACTGGAAAAACTATAGCTTTGAATAGATGGACATTTGTTGGAAAAGTAATATCTCTGCTTTTTAATATGCTATTTAGGTTTATCATAGGTTTTCTTCCAAGGAGAAAGCGTGCTTTAATTTCATGACTGCAGTCACCATCTGCAGTGGTTTTGGAGCCCAAGAAAATAAAGTCGGTCAAAATGTAATTGAGTAATCACACTTTTGATATTTCCCCAAAGGAGCTGACAAATACATACATACAAAGACTTGCACACAGACATTTATACCAGCTTTGTTCAAAATTTTCAAAACTTGGAGGCAACCAAGATATCCTTTAGTAGATGAATGGATAAACAAACAGTGGTACATCCAGATGATGGAATGCTATTCAGTGCTAAAAAGAAATAAGCTATCAAGCTATGAAAAGACATGGGAAACATAACACATATTACTGAGTTAAAGAAGCGAAACTGTAAAGACTACATAACATATGATTCAAAATATATGGCATTCTCAAAAAAGCAAAACTATGGAGACAATACAAAGATCAAATTTACTAGGGAGTGGGAGTGGAAAGAGACAAAAACAGGCAGAACATAGAAAATTTTAGGAGGGTAAAAGTACTTTGTTTGATACTATAATGATGGATATATATCATTATATATTTATCAAAACCCATAGAATCACCTATACCAATAGTGAGCCCTATGAAAAACTATGAACTTTGGGAGATTATGATATATCGATGTAGATTTACCCTTGCAACAAATGACCATTCTGGTGAGTGATGTTAATAATGGGAAGGCTATACATATATGGGGGCAGATGGTTTATGGAAAACCTCTGTATCTCCCTTCCAATTTTGTTGTAAGTCTAAACCCTCTCTAAAATAAAAATAAAATCATAAAAAAACAAATTCAATCATCATGACATTCTTAGAGAACACTTTTTCTGGTAATCTCAATTTCCTCTCCCATTCATCTTAAAAATTTAATGAGAATTGGACCATAAAAGAAAGAATGTGTATAAAAATCAAATGTTCACTGAAGATAAATCATATATGAATCTCTTAGCTATGAAGCAGCTGCAAAGTTTAGCATAATAAATAACCCAGCACAATAATGATGGTAATAGGCACTATGATAAATTATTACTAGTCATAGGATAAAGTTCAAATATTGGAACAATTTAGCATTATTTTAACCTATATGCCATCAGTGACCTTATGGGAGTAGAAACTCAGAAGAAACTGTTATGACAGGGTGATAAAGAACACTCATTTGACGTAGAAGCAGAGAACACTGTATGAGTTATATAATTGACTTTAATATAATTGTATTGAATATACATTACACACATGGTCATAAAAATTGTCACAAATGATTAATGACTCTCTAAATCATGGTATGAGTTTCAGATCATTTTATAAAGTCCATTAACCTACAAAGTATTTCAGTCATGATCTTTGTTCTTTTTATGAATACTCAATGTCATATTCACTTGGAAAATTATAAACATTTTGACTCACAGATCTGGAAGGGCCCTCAGTAAGTTTGCTTGTCTCTCCATCACTCACTGACCAGTTGTGTATGTCAGTCATTCCAGAAACAGACACTTAGATCCTCTCTGGAGAAGGGATTCAAGCATTCTAAGTTCAGATAACTTATACTTAAAAAATTCAAAATGCCAATTTACCTATGAAACAAAGTAATAGTGTAGCCCAGAATAGAAGTAAAATTAAGAATTGGAGTCAGGAGGATGTACTTAAGAAATTTTAAATCATTTCTTCCTCCTTCCTTCATTTTCAGTCCTTTAATTCATTTTTAGTTGGATATTCAATATTATTAGTTGAGTTATTTATATATAGTTTTCTTCCTTTATATTGCACAGGGCTTAAAGCAGAAAGTGCTAATTTAGAATTGGACATGAAAAATTATGCGAATTTTTCAATTTCAGAAGATTATAGATAAAAGAATGCAACCTAACTTGGAAAAACTGTCATAGAATGAATTAAGTTACTAATTCAAGCACAGAATATCTATTTACCCTTAGAAAAACAATAATCTTTCAAATATGTGGAACGATTTGTCATCTGTCCCTTCAAAGCAGCAAAAAGCATGAAAGGATAATCTATTAATTTAAATGAAGTAACACTTTTTTTTTTCTCTAACATTCATTGGAAATCATTTCTAAGTATTTTCCAGTTCTAAAATTAATCCTAACTATGGAAATATATGCAATTCCAGAAATGATCAACATCAATAAGTGCAGAAATATCCAATTTATTTGAGAATGTCTATATTTATGTACATTGTAATGGTGTGCTGCAGTTCATGGGATCACGGTGTTAGACATAACTTAGCGACTGAACAGCAAACAACAATAAGCATGAGCTATAGTAAAGAAAGAATAGATAAAATAGAGAATGATAATATTGCAGAGTATTAGACAGTAAAACCATGTAATAGTTAAGAAAATGTGGCCTTTCTAGCAGCTTTAACATACTTTCAAAGTAAAAACTGTTATTCACACATTGGTGAGAATAACCATCAACTGTATTGAAATGAGTAATAGAAAACAATTTTTGTATAGGCCACTCTAGCGGCTATCCTAAGGAGGGAAAAAAAAACTGCAAAAGTAGTATTTCAACTGAGGTAGGAGTATACTGCCAAAATATATAATGAGAAAAATTTGCCTATTTATCCATATGTAAAATTAACAACTGTAAAAATACTAGGGGGCACCTCAAAGCAATGACTGTAGAATGCTAATCTAATTGATTACGAGGCTCTAAGATGTTGGTTATAAGCAACAAATTATGAAACATTTTTCCCTTTACATAATAAGATATTTCTTTACATCTTTGATATCTCTGTACTATCATCTATGATCCCCAAATAACCTTTCGCTGTTTGAAAATCTTAGGTCACAGATGTTCCTATCCTTAATAGCAAAGAACACAAATTACTTGTCAATTTCTATCTAAAATAAATGATAGGTTTGAAGCTGAAACTCTTAGACAATCTCTCTTAATCTGGACATTTTTGTAAGCTGCTTCTTCTCCCTAGAGGGCCCCTATTAATTTTTTTCCCTTTGTTCTTCCAGACAAATTAATCTTCATTGTTAAAAACTCAGTTTAGAGTTTCCTCTCCCTAGCAGCAATCTCTGAAATCCCGAAGACTAGGTTATTATTGTTCCTTGGTTAGCCTCAAACTTTGTGCAAACTGCCTTAGCATTTCTAACTTTTATCACACAGTATTATTAACTTGAATATCCTCCCCAGAAGATTGTAAATAGCCTGGGATAGAAACCATCTTATATTGTTATTGTTGTACTCTCAGTAACAAGCACACAGAGGGCTTTTGGGTGGTTGGGATTGATACAGATATACTACTGATACTGTGTATATATGTGATGCTGATACTATGTATAAATTATATTCTATGTATGTATGTGATACTGATACTATGTATAAATGATAAATACTATGTATAAATGATAAATAATATGTATAAATGATACTATAAATAAATGATAAATGTATCATAAATACTATGATATACGATATCTATATACCATAGATAATAATGAGAACCTATGCTATAGCACAGGGAACTCCACACAGTGTTAGACAGTGACCTAAGTGACTTTGTTATTGGTTTAGTTGCTAGTCATGTCTGACTCTTTTGCTTCCCTTGTGGACTGCAGCACACCAAGACTTCCAGGTCCATGGGATTCTCCAGGCAAGAGTACTGGAGTGGGTTGCCATTTCCTTCTCCAGGGGATCTTCCCGACCCAGGGATTGAACTCGCATCTCCAGCACTGGCAGGCAGATTCTTAACCACTAGAGCTACCTTAGAAGCCTCTTTGTAAAGAAACTATACTCCAATAAAATTTTTAAAAAAAGATAAATAAATATGATTTATTGAAGGATTTTTATAATTAATCAAGAATAAAAATAGCATATAGAAGGCAGAAAAACACTTATTGTATTGCAACACTTATTGTATGCAAGTCATCAATCCCTCCTGCACGCACACACACACACACACACACACACACACACACACAGAAAGGCAGGAAAATTTATCACCATAATAATCCTTTGTGGACTTACTATGTGTCAAAGCTTTATAGACACTGTAGTTTTTAATTCTCATACCAGTCACGAAAGCCAGAATTTTATATCTGAGGAGACTGAGGCTTTAAGGTAGTAAGCAACTTATTCAGGATCTTGATTCTGATTGCCTGATTCCATCTTTAATTATTATGCTATAGTTCTTTCCCTTCATATGTACTCTGTGGTGGTTCAGACAGTAAAGCATCTGCCCACAATGTGGGAGACCCGAGTTCAATCCCTGGGTCGGGAAGATCCCCTGGAGAAGGAAATGGTAACCCACTCCAGTATTCTTTCCAGGAAAATCCCATGGAAGGAGGAGCCTGGCAGGCTACAGTCCAGGGGGGTTGCAATGAGTCAGACAGGACTGAACGACTTCACTTTCACTTTCTTTCCCTTCTTATGTACTCAGTACTTCTATTTGTTCACTTATTTAAAAATAAAGACGGAATATCCATTATGGGTATACAACACATATTAAAATGATCAGTTTTCCCAGGCCACACAAGCATGGGAAGGGAAAATATGCAAACAAGGATGAAGAGATGGCGTGGTAGCAGAAATGGAGGCCAACATTGAAAGCATCTATACCATAATTCTGAGGAGACTGGAATAAATGCTATATTTTCAAAAAATATGAAATGATATATAGCACAATAGCTTCCTCAAAATAGAGAATATTTTTTCCAATTTATATGAGTTTTCTCAATTCATATATTGGCTGGAAATTCTACCAGTTTCTTGAAAAACTTCTAATGAAGTCCAGGTTTAATTTCAGTGCTTTGAATAGCACAGGAGACTGCAGATAGAACAACATTAAAGTAGCATCTTCTTTACTGCATTAGCAAATATCTCCTTTAAAATGCAATCAGCAAAAAGAAAGAGCACTTTCCATTTAGTCAATTTCAGCCTGTGCTATACAATTTTAAGGTGTTTGTGTGCATGCATGTGTGTGCATGTGTGTATGTGTGTATCTAACCTTAAAATCAACCCCTAACAATAACAAGGGAAAAAATCAAAGTGAACAAAATAGTTTTTAGAAGACAGAATATAGAAAATGTCTCCAAATAAGGCTGGTTGATAATTTATCATTAATGATAAGAGTAAAACATATTCACATCTGCATCTCTTACTAGTCCACGGATTTCAGGAAAGAAAGAATCATGCCTGTACCCTTTCCATTTCAAGTTACTATGTTCTGGCATTCAATAGGCACTGAGTATATATGTGCTGAAAAATAACTGTCAAATCCCTATTTTTCCCTAACCTAGCAATTTCCAGAAGCTGGTATAAAGAAGGCTGAATTTCTCATTCTACTTGACAATGCCAGAATGATTTTTCTTGTTTCTCCCTAGTGACCTTAGGATCATAAAAGGTTCTGTTTACAACCCATAAGGTGACCACCAAATGCCTGAAATAGAGCTTGCTTCATTTCTTTCCTTTTGCTTAGAGTTTCTCAGTTACAATTCCAGAACTACATTTCTGAGGAAAAATGTTCCTTTACTGTTTACACTAAATGGACAAGTAGCTAGATCACAAACAAAGCAAAGAATGAGGTCATGAATTGAAGATATTTTATGGAAGCTAGCAATGCAATCACAAGAAGGAAGATGAGTTGAGGCAGTAATAATTTAATTAAAAAATGAAGTGGATCAACTTGGAAATTTAACCTAGGGAGCACATCCAGGATATTACTGCTGCCACTCTGCTTTTTACACAACTTTCAATAAAATTCAAATAGGGAAGACAGGCTTACTATAAATCACAATAGGCAAAGAAAGTACAAGGAGCCATTCAGAAAAGACTAAACTCACAGAGGAAGGAAATGGCCTCTTACTAGACCCAGAATTTAGGAAATGGAAGAAAAGTCAGGCCTTTTACTTTGAATTGCGACATTACTGCCTTAGTGTTTTTTTAATTCAAAACCTTATAAATGTTTAGGTCACATGCTTCCAGCTTTGCAAATTGAGAAGAGTGCTCTCTCTATTTGACTTCACACAGTAAATACTATTTGATCCATCTCAAAACAGCCTCCTAGGAACTAGGAAAACTAGAGGAGAAAGCCAGTCATCTTCAAAAATTAAGCTCTGCGGTCAGACTCTTTAACATGAGATAAGCAAAAACCTCTCTAGTCTTTAATTCCAGACTCTGTATGTCAATGACTATGTGTCCAAAATTCTCCTAACACTTCCAGAATAGTTACATGAGGAGTCCTGGGCACTGCTTTCCTGGTTTTCCCACAGATTAATGCTCTGTGAATAGTGTTTCACCTATTGCTCCATATTTTATGACTGAAATGACCCTGCTCATACACTAAGCAGCCATGCATCTCCCAAAGTGTCCACCATTGTAACCTGTACACACAGCTGTACTATCAGAGTTTGGGTCCATGCTTAGCTTCTACCTTTAAATCCTACTTATGTTTAGTCAAGAATAAGAGACACATCCCTTTGGAGCTCATTTCTAACTGAGATGGTTAGAACTATTATCTAACAGTTACTTAGGACGAAATATGTTTCAATTTGAGCTCAGGATTCATTCACCTCTGATTTGAGTAGAAGATAAACACTTATTTAAAATATATAATAGCTTGTTTTTCAGGAAATATGACATTAAATTATTATTATTTTTGTTAATTACTATTACATGGTAAGGGTTCCATTATGGCTCAGCTGGTAAGAATCTGCCCACAATGTGGGAGACTAGGTTTGATCCCTGGGTTGAGAATATCCCCTAGAGGAAGGAAAGGCTACCCACTCCAGTATTCTGGCCTGGAGAATTCCATGGACTGTATAGTCCTGAGGGTAGCAGAATCAGACACAGCTGAGCGACTTTCATTTCACTTCACTTCATTACATGGTAAGGAACATGAAACAAATAATAAGGAATTTACAGACTCAGTCCATAACATGTAATAGCTGAGCTTATGTAAGTACAAGTTTCCAAGTGAAATGCTGATAGTCCAGTGCAAGATTAACTATAAATTTAACACTTTAAGCTACCCACTAAGAGAAGTTGAAGGATAACTCATTCCACAAAATGATAGCAATCTTAGGCTAGGTTTTGAGCTGGATTAAATTTCTCCAATTTTAAAAAGTAAACCAAATAGGATTTTCCCTTGTTCATCTCATGAGTCACTTCATCAGTTTTTCATTTCTTTTTTTTTTTATTTTTATTTTTTTAATTAGATTTATTTATTTTTAATTACAATACTGTATTTGTTTTGCCATACATTGACACGAATCAGCCATAGGTGAACACTTAATTGTAGAATAATTAGCACAGATTGCAGATGGGATAAGAGCAGGGTGTGGGGTCAGCTCAGAAGTGAGGAAGGGAAACACTAGGATTAAGAAAGACAATTTTCTAGAATGTGTTTAGGTGAATAACTTGAAACCCACAGGATAGAAGGGAGTTAGAGAGAGGAAGGGCTAGACTTAAAGATATCAATCTATTTCTTCCCTGGTTAAGATTGTAATTCCCATTAGTGTCATTAGGAAGACACAGAGGCTACAGGCTCCTGGACTAATTCTATTTCTTGCTAAGTTCATTATCATTAGAATATATAACAGTATGGTTTGAAGAGCTGATGCTTTCAAATTTGGTGCTGGAGAAGGCTCTTGAGAGTTCCTTGGATAGCAAGTAAATCAAAACAAGTCAATCCTAAAGGAAATAAACCCTGAATGTGTATTGGAAGGACTGATGCTGAAGGTGAAGTTCCAATACTTTGGTCACCTGATATGAAGAGATGACTCACTGGAAAAGATCCTGATGCTGGGAGAGATTGATGGCAGGAGGAGAAGGGGGTGACAGAGATGAGATGGTTGGATGGCATCACTGACTCAATGGACATGAGTCTGAGGAACCTCTCGGAGACAGTGAAGGACAGGAATGGACAGGTGAGCTGCAGTCCATGGGGTTGCAATAAGTGGGACACATGAACACAGCTTTTTTTTTGGTTTGCACTATAGTTCCAAACCAGGCAACTGATGCTACATAAAGAATAAAACCTTTCTCATATTTGGGAGAGAGAGAAACAGAGAGAGATGAGAGAGAAAGTGTTTTAAATTTCTGTTTCTCATCAGATTTCAGATTTTCAGTCCAAGAGACTGGACACACCAGGCAGAGCTATTTACCCTGGAAACATTGCAAATATATGATAAACCATCCTGATAGCTATTAACATTTTGTTTAAGATTCAAAAATACTTAACATTTCTATAATACTTTAGTTTACAAATTGATATTATCGAGTTTATGAATATTCATAGATTCATAAAGAAGAAATACTAACAAAGTGGTATTTGGAAAAGAAGTAGATTTATAATGTAAAGTATCTTTCTGACACATATGGAACACTTGTAAGATATGCTACTGTCTGTAAAAATATACAATTTGGAAAAAAAACATGCTCCATGTCTTGTTGAAAATAATACAATCATCTCAGGCTTTTTAACTTGTTTGTTTTCAAAAAATGTTACAGAAATCTTTAGCATTAATTTCTAGTTAATTGTAGGCTATCATAGATTCATATAGCTTGAGGAGTTTGAAGATGGATCAGGAGTTTCTTATGGATTCAGTTCTGGTCACTTGCTCAGTTGTGTCTGATTCTTCGTGACCCCTTGGACTAAAGCACCACAGGCTTCCCTATGCATCACCAACACCTGGTACTGGTTCAAACTCATGTCCCTCAAGTCAGTGATGCTATCTAACCTTCTCATTCTCTGTCATCCCCTTCTCCTCCTGCCTTCAATCTTTCCCAGTTTCAGGGTCTTTTCCAATGAGTTAGTTCTTCACATCAGGTAGCCAAAGTATTGGAGTTTCAGCTTCAGCATGAGTTCTTCCAATGAATATTCACGACTGATTTCATTTAGGATGGACTGGTTGGATCTCCTTACAATCCAAGGGACTCTAAAGAGTCTTTCTCAACACCACAGTTCAAAAGCATCAATTCTTTGGTGCTCAGCTTTTTTATGTTCCAACTCTCACATCCATATATGACTACTGGAAAAACAATAGCTTTGACTAGACAGACCTTTGCTGGCAAAGTAATGTTTCTGTTTTTAATTTGCTGTCTAGGTTATTCTTCCAATGAGCAAGCATCTTTTAATTTCATGACTGCAGTCACCATCTGCAGTGATTTTGGAACCCAAGAAAATAAAGTCTCTTACTGTTTCCATTGTTTCCCCATCTACTTGCCATGAAGTGACAGGACTGGGTGCCACGATCTTCGTTTTTTGAATGTTGAGTTTAAGCCAGCTTTTTCATTCTCCTCTTTCACCTTCATCAAGCCAGGCTTCACATACTCGGTTCACATGCTGTTGAAGCCTGGCTTGATGAAGGTGCAAGAGGAGAAAAATATCTTTCACCTTCATCGAGGCTCTTTAGTTCTTCACATTCTGCTATAAGGGTGGTATCATCTGTGTATCAGAGGTTATTGATATTACCCCTGACAATCTTGATCCCAGCTTGTGCTTAATCCATTCTGGCATTTCTCATAATGTACTCTGCATATAAGTTAAATAAGCAGGGTGACAATATATACCCTTGATGTACTGCTTTCCCAACTTGGAACAAGTCTGTTGTTCCATGTCCCATTCTAACTGTTGCTTCTTGACCTGCATACAGATTTCTCAGGGGGTCAGGCAGGTCAGGTGGTCTGGTATTCCCATATCTTTAACAAATTTCCACAGTTTCTTGTAATCTACAGAGTCAAAGGCTTTGGTGTATTCAATAAAGCAGAAGTAGATGTTCTTCTGGAACTCTCTTGCTTTTTCTATGATTCAACAGATGTTGGTAATTTGATCTCTGGTTCCTCTGCCTTTTCTAAATCCAGCTTGAACATCTGGAATTTCTTGGTTCACGTACTGTTGAAGCCTAGAATCTTGAGCATTACCTTGCTAGCATTTGAGATGGGTACAATTGTGTGGTAGTTTGAACATTCTTTGGCATTGCCTTTCTTTGAGATTGGAATGAAAAATTAGAAAAAAATATTCTTTCAGGTATGCACTTACTACACTGTTCTAACTTTCACCATTTCTCAGATGAACATATCAGTGTAAGTGTATTATTTGGCAAAAAATCAAAATTATATTTAATATGTTAATGCAATTGAAAGTTCTCTAGAGAGTAATTTGATTCTACTCTGAATTATCTTGATATAAAAGTTTTTGAACATTTTACATTTTTCATAGGAAAATTCCTTTCTTTTTACATGTTAAATATAGATCTTTACTTCTTTGCCATCAATCAATAATAGACGGTCTATAACAAAAATCATTGCATCTCGCTCCAAATTTCAGGGGTGATTTATCAGACTAACTGAAAAAATTGAAAACAAATATGTATGTAGAACAAAGGTGTCCCTTTCAGAAAACAAAAAATTCAGATGATCAAAGCATCGACGTAATATGATTGATATATCATTTTGGCTAAAGAAAATTTGATATAGACCTTCAAAAATATATTTAAACACCATTCTGAGGATTCAATAAACTTTAGTCTGGATGATTCTAGTCTACCAGGAGAAGCTTCGGAATTTGTGGAAGCATGGATTCTGAGTGTTAGATTTGGAAGAAAAAGTGAATACTAGAGGTTTATGGATGGTAAATACTCCACAATAAGAGGTATTTGTTTTCAGTCGTTCAGTCATGTCCGACTCTTAGTGACCACATGGACTCTGTCTATGGGATTTCCCAGACAAGAATACTGGAGTGGGTTGCCATTTTCTTCTCCAAGGGATCTTCTGGCCCTAGGGACCAAATCCCTGTCTCCTGCACTGGCAGGCAGATTCTTTACTGCTGAACCACTAGGGAAGCCCAATGAAAAGGATAGTGTTTCAAAAACATATTGTCTTGTAAACTATCCACAATGTACTTCCTGAGAAAACAGTGATTGATCTGGGTATTACATATACTGGAAATGGTTCAGTTCAATGGTTATAAGTAATATTCAGTTCAGTTCAGTCACTCAGTCATGTCCGACTCTTTGTGACCCCTTGAATTGCAGTATACCAGGCCTCCCTGTCCATCACCAACTCCTGGAGTTCACTCAAACTCATGTCCATCGAGTGGGTAATGCCATCCAACCATCTCATCCTCTGTCATCCCCTTCTTCTCCTACCCCTTAGCTAAAATATATATATATATATATATATATAAACACATATTTTTTTATTTTTTAAAATCCTTAAATCTGCCCTTTTACTATTAAAAGGAAAGATAGTCCAGACATTTTTTTAATCTCAAAATATGTTTCTATGCAATGTCTCAAAGCTTCTTAACCTAATTTATATTCTTTGCCCCACTTAACACACCACCCTTTTATCTTATTTATTTCAAAAATCTTTCTGTACCATCCAGCAGCAAAACCCAGTCCTTCATTATGTTCATGCTAAGATATAAATATCATCATGGCATTCTCTCAAGGGTAATTACACTTGTAACAGATATTCTAATCTCTTTCTCTCTCTTTCTATTGCAATTTGAAACTAGGAAAGTTAGAATTCTGCATATAGAACATTTTCTGAGACATCCAGGACTTAGAGCAGACACATGGATGGTTATTACTCAAGAAAGATGCATTATCTTTGCCATCTATGAACAACCAAACTAAAACAAACAAACAAAAAACCTTTCATTTACTAAACATTTTAACTGAAGTGACACATGCAAGCTCTCATCAGAGAACATGCTTTATTTACAATTTTTTCCACATTTTACATATTGCTGGACTTTTTATAATAAGGTTCTTGCTTATAAGGCTAGGAAAGAAGTAGAGAAATATAAGAATGAAAATTGCCTCTAATTAGTAATACAAAATTCACAAAGTGAAGAGGTAAAAGGTGACTGTATTTTAGTATTCTTTGGCACGATGTAAAACATGACCATAATAACATGGTAAGCCAAAACTTCATCACTAATGCCAGCTGATTAGAGACTAAAAGTCAAACTACAGTTTTTGAAAGTGAAATTATGCTGGACGTGTGGCAGCAGCATCACTTCACATTAAACGATACAATTTAGTTTGATTAAAACTTGACTATTTCTGGTATGGAGAATGATCATAGAGACTTATGCAAGATTAAACTCTGATTTTAAGCAGCTATAACTGAACATGAATATTACAAAAATAATGCAAAGGAAATTTGGTATCAGAAATGTTCTATTCTCCTTGTTTGATGTTTATGTACTTGTGTGCATGTGTTTGGCTGCATATAATTCATTTTCCTCTCTTTAGAAATAAAGTGAATTACAAGCCACCAATCACTAATCATTCTGTTCAGAAACTTCAACTTTTCTCAGTGCCCCATCATGTCTAATTTGTTTCCATAATCTCTTTATTCTATCCCATATGACTGTCTCTCAAATTTGCTCCCATTTCTCCAACACCATTGATACAACCTTAGCTTCATGTGGTCAAATCTCTCAACCTGAATATCCTCTAAACAATCATGTCTTCTATCTACTTATGAGTGCACTTTATTGCTCTTAGTTGTGCCTTCAATAATACAAATCTACCCACATCACTCCTTCCTTCAATGGCTCCTCACTACCTTCAAACCAAATCCAGATTTCTTAACATACAGATGCTGACCTAGTGATCCAGCCTCATTTCTATAAAGGATCTTTAAAACATTCATATTTGATTATTACAGCTGGAAGGAGGTGCCCCTGGCTTCCATGGGTAGAGACCAGAGATGCTACTAATTATCCTGAAATGCACAGTCAGCCCCACAACAGAATTATTCAGCCCCAAATATCACACTGAGGAGGCTAAGGAAGCTTTTATTTCCATAAACAAAAATATTTTCTGCTATTTTGCTGAACAACTTGAAATGTTAACTGAAATGATGTATCCTTCCTGAGGGACATACACCAGGATTATTTTGTTCAATTCTATCTTTAGAGTTAAGGTTTAACAGAGTTAACTTATGTTTAAAGAAGAAGAATTCCTGGAACTTGGGAGGGCCAGTGTATAAGTATTTCTTAAATGAATGAATGCTGAATACCTATACATCCTCTTCTGCATTTGGCTTTAACAGAAGAGAGAAAAATCTAGTATTTTTAATTTTTTTTTAAATTGAAGTATAGCTGATTTACAATGTTATGTTAGTTTCAAGTGTAGAGCAAAGTTATATAGATAGAGAGACAGACAGAGATATGTATAGATATATATCTATTCTTTTTCAGATTCTTTTCCCTTATAGGTTATGACAAAATATTGAGCATAGTTCCCTGTGTAATACAGTCGGTCCCTGTTGGTTATTTACTTAATATAGTAGTAGTGTGTATATATTTATCTGAAAATTTTAATTTATCCTCCACTGCCATCTTTTCCTTTGGCAACTGTAAGTTTGGTTTCTATGTCTGTGGGTCTTATTTCTGTTTTGTACACAAGTTCACTTGTATTATTTGTTTCAGATTCCACATATAAGTAATATCATATACCATTTGTCCAGTACTGTCTTTTCAGGCCTGTGGCCTGATAAAGAGTTCAAGGTTTATCAGATTTTAAATAATAGTTCTTTCATTCAGGCTGAAGGTATTTGAAAGGACAACAGCAGATCCCAAGTGTATTAGTTTCCTATAAAAATTCTGTAACAAATTCCCAGAAACCTAGTGGCTTAACACAAATGTATTATCATTTGTATTATCTTAATATTATCTTAATATTCTGGAGGTCAAAAGTTTAAAATGGTTTGCCATGGTTGTGTTCTTTCCAGAGGCTCACTGTGGACAATATTTTAAATTCCTTGCCTTTTCCAGCTTCTAGAGGCTGAATGCATCCCTTTTCATGGCCCTTTTTCTGTCCTCAAATCCATGAATGTAACCATTTTCAAATATCAATCCTTCTCTTACCTCTAATGCTGTGGTCACATCTTGTTCTCTGAATCTGACCATCTTGTCTTTCACATAAAGATACTTGTAATTAGATCAGGTCCATTTAGCTCATCCAGGAAAATCTCTTCATTACAAGGTCCTTAATGATCACATCTGCAATATCCCCTTGCCATTTGATGCGGGTTCTATCTCTAGGTCAGGAAGACTCCCAGGAGAAGGAAATGGCAATCCACTCTACTATTCTTACCTGGAAAATGCCATGGACAGAGGAACCAGGCAGGCTACAGTCCACGGGATCACAAAGAATTGGATATGACTTAGCAACTGAACACACATGTATATATTCTCAGATTTAGGGGATTAAGGAATTGGGGTTGAGACATTATCCTGACTACCACATCAAATAATAATGAATGGAAAGTGATTACTCAGTCATTTATTCATTCATTTAATAAATATGCAGTTTACTCCAGGAGGTGCACTAGGAAAGATGCCCTTAAGGCATTGGAAAGAGAAGGTCAACCCACTAGTTTAACAGTTACCGTACAGAATGAGAGAGTGATGAATGCTTTCCTAGAGGAAAGGAGAGGGCTGTGGGAATGGTCAGCATCACTTCTACTAGTGTTTACAGGGACTTTCCTTCATTTCCTTCTCTTCCCATTCCTCCCCCATTTTTTAGCCCAAGGGTCATAATTCACTTTAGCAAACTCATATTGTATATTCAAAGGGTTAGTACTGATAATTAAGATCACTCTAACTTTTATAGAACAATAAATTAGTGGCAAAAAAAAAGGGTCTTGCATGGATTTTTTAAAGACATTTTGAAACTGGCTTCACAGAGTCAACAACTTAATCTAAAGTTTTATCTGATGGATCTTATGGGGAGGGAGATGGGAGGGGAGTTCAGGATTGAGAACTCTTGTACATCCATGGGGGATTCATGTTGATATATGGCAAAACCAATACAGTATTATAAAGTAAAATGAAGTTTAAAAAAAAGGTTATATTTTTAAATACATGAGGTTTTTAAACAAATTTCCAGAAGAACTGGACTCTAGAATCATTTCACTAATATTTCACTTCAACTGTTTATGTTTAATAGAGACTTGGGTTCATTTTAGTTTCAAATTTCTACAGTTGTGATGCTAAATCTGTCTTCAGTGTGGCAACTTTTAAGGATATCTTTTAAGAGCTCTTTGTTTAGTAAAGAATTTAACCTTGTCCCAAAAGAGGTCTAGTTCCCTTAGTTCCTGGGAGGTTATCTTTGCTTTCCTTGGGTCAGCCAGATATTCACATTGTGATTCAGAGTGAAGACAGGTCACTTTAAAAATCAAAAGAATAACAATGCAATTTAGGGTAGAAGCTTTTGGTTATGCAGTATCAGTACACATGGAGATTGAGAAACATGTGGGCAAGCAAACAATCATGTCTGCATGACGGGCACCAATAAAAACTCCCAACACATGTTTGTGTGATCTTGGCAGTTTTTGTTGTGTCATTAATTTATGTCTGATCCTTTGTAAACCCATGGACTGCAGCACGCCAGGCTCCTCTGTCCTCCACTATCTCCCAGAGTTTGCTCAAAGTCATGTCCATTGAGTGGGTGATGCTATCTAACAATCTTATCCTCTTCTGTCCCCTTCTCCTCCTGCCCCCAGTCTTTCCCAGCATCAAGGTCTTTCCCAATGAGTTGGTTCTTTGCATCAGGTGGTCAAAATATTGTACCTACTGCTTCACCATCAGTCCTCCTAGTGAATATTCACGGTTGATTTCCTTTAGGATAGATTGGTTTGACCTTGCATTCTAAGGGACTCTCAAAAGATTTCTCCACAGTTTGAAAGTGTCGATATTTTGGCTCAGCCTTCTATATGATACAACTTTCACGTTCATACATGACTACTGGAAAAATATACCTCTGACTATATGACCTTTGTTGGCAAAGTGAACTCTCTGCTTTTTAATACCCTCTCTATACCTCATGAGTATTATTGCATATGGTGAAGCTGGAATAGCAGTATAAGCCAACTCTATAAGGAGAAGACAAGGTAAGCCCCATGTGTGACCCTTCCTCAGACTTCACCCTATGCAGTTCTCTTATGGCATATTTTAATCTGTTTGTTTTTTTCCCCTTTAATTAGGCTTAAGTGAGTAAAATAGCTTTTGGTGAATGAGTTTTCTCCCCCACACCCCAAACCACACACACACACATAAGATTAAGCCTTGGAGAACAGAGTATCTGGCTTTTTGGCTTACCACTTTAAACTTACTGTCTAGTACAATATGATCTATATGACATTTGACAAATATTTGCTAAATTGATAAATGACAGTTTATGAATGGTAGTTTTTATTTTGATCTGAAAATAAAGCAAGATGCTATGCATGTTTATTCACATTATAAAAATTCCTACTATCTAGAAAATACAAATATACACACACATATATAATTGCACACTTACACACACTTAACCTTGGGAAAAATAAGTAAATTTGCATATGATAACTTTTTATTTCTGTTCTTGTTGAAGGTCCTGCTGACATAATTTAAGTAAGAGATTAATATTAAGGTCAAAAGATAGTGGTTTAAATAAATCCATGGGGCCCATAGCAAAATTAATAATAATAAATAATCTCTTTAGTTAGGAAAAAGAAAATATATATACAAGTGATACAATCCACAACTAAAAATAAACAATGTCAGGACTACAGTAACTTGTTCTTACTAAGTAACCTGTTTCTCTACCTACTTCTTTTAGAGCTGCAGGCTTTCACAGGATTTCTCACCTGCAGATGTGTATAGAAGTCATCATAACATATTTATGCTCTATAAAATCCATATAAATCATGAGTAAGAGAAATGGTCAAAAATTTAAAAAGGAATCATTTTGGCCCTTTTCATAAAGCTGGAAAAATATCATAACCACACAGGTAGAAAAATATTCTGAAAGGAGAAAAGTGCTTGTATTAAGACGTAGTACAGGAAAGAGTTGAATTACTTCCATTTCAAAATGTAGATTTATTTTTATAATTCCATTGAGAGTTTTAGTCTTGCTTTAAAATTCATGTAAGATATTTAGTATTTATGATTATACACTAGTATATGGCAGTATTTGTATCTTTGTGTTACTAAAAATATTTTCATGTTTTATATTTCTCCCATTGAGTTTCAGCCAAAACATTTTTCACTGTTTACAATCTTTCAACAATCTGTTAGCTTCCAATAACATAAAGATGAATAAAATACAGGCCCTCTCCTCAAAGATCACAGTGTGTATGTGAGAGAGTAGGGAGGATTAAATAGGAAAATAAGTGATGCAACGAAATATATCATTTCTTTAGATCAATTTTAACTTATTCAATCATGATTATTATACCATATTACTATTTTCTAGCATATAATTTCAAGGGATACATTATTTTCCATTGTAAATATACAATTAGTATTACCAGTCCCATAATAGAACACTTATGTATGTTAGTCTATAATGTTTTAATTAAATGCTGCTAAGTCACTTCAGTTGTGTCTGACTCTGTGCGACCACATCCCATCAGGCTCCCCCATCCCTGGGATTCTCCAAGCAAGAACACTGGAGTGGGTTGCCATTTCCTTCTCCAATGCATGAAAGTGAAAAGTGAAATAAATATACTTATCTCAGTATCTCTCTATCTCTCTGGACCTCTGTAATTAGAACAGATTAGGCAATATAAACTGTATTTGTACTCAAAAACTAGGTAATGAAGTGATATAATCAAGGTTCACGTTGTTGAATTAAATTACTTAGAAGGGAATTTAAAACAATATTAGAGCATAAAGACTAGAGAAAAGGTGAATATGACAAAAGAAATAACATTAAGATAGACCAATAAGAAGTGGCAAGTAACTAGATCATAGAGATTGTAAGGGAAAGATATCAAGTATGATGAGTTTTGACCTGCAAGGCTAGGTCACTTACAAATGACTTTGGGAGGCTACTATGTGTCAAAGGCTACTAAGTATCAACATGACACAGAGAAAGAAATCACCATCCGTGTTTGTTATGACCTAAATATTTATGTCTGCCAAATTTATGTGTTGAAACCCTAAGCTCAATGTGACTTGAAGATAGAGTCTTTGTGGAAATAATTAGGATTAGATGAGGTCATGAGGGTGGGGCCCTCATAAGGGCATTAGTGCCCTTGCAGGCAGAGGCAGCAGAGAGCTTGCTCCCTCTTCTTTCCAGAACAAAGTAGTAATGTGAGCACACAGAAAGACAGTGGGATCCTACCAGCTAGGAAGAAATTTCATCAGAAACTGTCCATCCTAGCACCCAGATATCAGAATTCCAGCTTTCCAAACTGTGAAAATATAAACCTTAACTACCTAGTTTGTGGTATTTTGTTACCAAGGCATGAGCCAAATAATACTCTACCCTTGGGATTTAAAATAAACAGAGACTTCATTTAATAAAATTCTTGCCAGTAGCATAATAGCAGTATATCAGAGACAGAACTAACAAGTCTTGGGAATTCAGGGAAATCTTATTTTCTGAAAGATATTATGCTTAAACAAACAAACAAACAAAAAGATGAGTAAGAATTAACCATAATTAATGCCAAAAATTCTGACTGGATTTCTCATTAGAAGAAATAGCATAAGTTGAAACATGAATATTTACAGAAAATCTTAAATAGTTGGTTCTTGCAAAAGCAGAATTCTGAGAAAGACTCTAAGATTTCCTCTTTTCTCTCTTGATTCCAGAAAGAATTGTGAACATAATGGAATATCTCTGCTTTGATTAAGTTATTAACCTGTCAACTTTGAGTTCAGCAAAAGGGAAAGGATCTGAGTATACCCGAGTTAACTATGGAAACTCTTATCAGTATTTGGAGCTTCTATGAAGAAAGAGATATTGAGGTGTGGGGGAGCATGTGGACAAGGCACATGATGGAGAACTGTGGAGGACCTGAAGTTTCTGAGAGGAGCCCTGGACCAACAGCCAGCAAAGAACAAAGACCTCAGTTCTACAATCACAGAAATCTGAATACTATCAGCAACATTGTGAGTTTAAAACATGATTCTGAACTCCAGAAAGAGAATCAAGACCTAAATGCCTTGATTTTGGTCTCAAAATAAACTGATCGGAGAGACTCCCAAGTCCTGAACCCTAACCCACAGAAATGGTAAGTTGCAGTCGTCATGAATGTGTAACTTTGTGGTAGCTAGTTAGGCAGAAATACCGGGTTAGCCAAAACATCCATTCAGATTTTTCTGCAACATCTTATAGAAAAATCTGAATGAACCAGGTTTTGGCCAACCCAATAGAAATCCAATATATTATTTTGTTGATCAATTGTTAAGGCATAACTGAATCTTTCTGACCCCATGGACTATAGCATGCCAGTACCCTGTGTCCTCCACCATCTCCAGGCATTTGTTCATATTCATGCCCATTGAATAGGTGATGTTATCTGACCATCTCATCCTCTGCCATCCCCTTCTCCTTTTGCCTTCAATCTGTTCCAGCATCAGAGTCTTTTCCAATGAGTCTGCTCTTCACATCAGTTGGCCAAACTTTGAAGCTTCAGCTTCAGTCAGGCAGCATCAGTCCTTCCAATGAAAGAGATCTTAATATATGAAACTTGAAGAGGCAAGACAGAGGAGCCTGGGCTTCATGATGTGGATTGTGAAGACCCTGTGAGTGACTGTAGAAGGGACACATGTCAGATTGCCTTGTGCAAGGCTGTAGTACAGAGGGTAAATAAGAGGGCACTACTGCTGATCTTGTACAACACTATAGAGATCCTCTGGCAAATAGAAAAGGAGAGCTTGTCTAGAGCAGCAGCAGCAAAAATGGAGTAAAGTGAATGCATTAAAAGAGATTAAGAGGTGAAAGGACAGACATGGAGATGTTTGCATGTGGCGACTGAAAGAAGAAAAAAAGTCTGGAATGACTCCCAAATTTCTACCGTGAATGCCCAAGTGAATGGTGGGCTACAGTCTAATGTGGGAATACAATGGAAGGGGGGAAGATGGGAAGAAAAAATAAATTAAACTTTGGAAATACGGTGTTTGGGTTTCTATATAGAACAGAATGTGAAAGAAAAATGATGTCCCAAATCTGTAGCATGTTTTTGTGTGAAATATTCACACTGCCTTCTTGGAAGAAATTAGCATTTCTGATAAAATGTTCAATCAATTACAAGATAAACCTTTAATGGTATTCAGATTAATTCTGGGAAATGAATCCCCCTCCCACTCAGCTGTCAATCAAAAGTCTAATAATCAGATTTTTTTTTCAAGTTTGCAAAGATGCATACCTCTCTTTTTTCCTTATAGATGTCTCTAACCAGCATCTGAACTGGTCTGATTCAGAAATCTGCCTTTGTATTAACTTCAAAATAATGCTTGAATGTATGTTCACATATCAATGTTCTGAACATTTAATTTTAGAGTATATAAATGGATCTGTCTGGTAAGAAGTTAGTTATATTGGTCTTCATATCACTGTACAGATCAGACTATAAGAAGGAGATAGTGGAGCCCAAGGAGGAAACAGAAGTGTGACAATCAAAGAGCTAAGAACTAGAACAGAGAATAGCCTTACTCTGTAAAAATATGGATCAAAATGTGAGTATTATGCTTTGTGACAGTTGTAATGGTAAATTTTAACATGTACTAAATATATATTATAATACTTGCAAAAACTGCCTTTGCAAATATCTTTTATAGTAAAGCTTAAAAACTGAAATTTCACTACCAACACACTGAATCTAGAGAAATGAATTGAAAAGAGTGAAAGGAAGAAATGACTGAGTGATAAAGAGACTGTCTACACCATTAATTTTCCTGCAGATGGAATTGTTTGAAAAGACTGGACTGAAGAGTCCACAGACTGATAAGAATCAAATTTGGCCTACATTCATTTGGCCAGCTGTACATTCACCTCAATTACAGTCATAGGTGACAAGGGAGAATGACTTATTTACTTCACCAAAATCAAAGCTGTCCCATGAGACATTAAATCACTGAAAGATCCTAATTTAAAATCCAGCCATTTCTGATTGTGCTAGTTATCTACTCAGTGGATATTAGTTTATTTAAAAAGTCATGCAGACCAGGCTTCTGCCTGATTCTTGAGAATGAAATTAGCCCCTCAACAGAAGCCAAGGCTGCCTCCCCCTCCAGGAAAGTTGTTGGTGACTATCTGAAAAAGGCTTTGTGCTCATCTATCCATTCATTCATTCATTCACACAGCCACTCATGTACACATTAATTTGATCGCCTTCTCTGTTTTCACTTTGTAAGTTGCTAAGGATGCAATGATGAACTAACTTGACAGAATCCCTGCTCTTGTATTAGCCTCAGGGGAGATGAGTGTTAAACAAATATTATAAAGTCAATATTTTGAGGGGGGAGGGACAAATTAGGAGCTTGGGATTAATATACACATGCTATTCTATACAAAATGGATAACTAACAAGGACCTACTGTATAGCACAGGGAACTCTACTCAGTAAACTGTAGTAATCTAGATTGTTAAAGAATCTGAAAAATAATGACTGTATATATATATATATATATATATATGTATATGCACACACACACATATATATATATATAACTGAATCACTTTGCTGTATATTTGAAACTAACATAACATTGTAAAATAACTAGACTCCAATACAAATTTAAAAAGCAAATTAAATTAATATTTTTAGTAAAATATCAAAACCACAAAGAGAACTATCAGAGAAAGAGAGAGAGAATATATGAAAAGAAAGTGAAAGTATTAGTCACTCAGTTGTATCTGACTCTTTGTGACCCCACGGACTGTTGGCCTTCAGGATCCTCTGTCCATGGAATTCTCCAGGCAGGAATTCTAGAGTGAGTAACTGTTCCCTTCTCCAGGGGTTGAATCTGGGTCTCCTGGATTACAGGCATATTCTTCACTGTCTGAGCTACCAGGGAAGTCTAGTGTCAAATTTTAAAAGATGAAGGAAAACGTCTTTGAAAAAATTTAAGTTGACTTGTGAAGAACAGAAGGAAAATAACTAGAAAAAAAGGGATAGTGGCTTTCCAACAAATGAGGCATGAAAGATCATAGGCAATATATCTTTCAACACCTGCACACAAAGCTCATCCAGAGAAGCTGTAGGATGAAAAAGGAGAAGATAGAAGTGGAAGTTTTCTGTTGGTTGATAATTGTCCCATGTCTCAAATGATCACTAGGGTAAGTCTAGTTAAGATTTGTCACTGTACAAAGATATAATGTAATAGTTGACAATATGCTCCACACTGTGCACTTCATATCTGTGACACATTTATTTTGTAACTGGAAGTTTTTACCTCTCCATCTCTCTCATCTATTTCTCTCATCAATCCACTACTCTTTTCTCTCAGAGCCACTTGTTTTTCTTTGTATGTATGGTTCTTCTTGTTCTGTTGTGTTTCTTGATTTGTTTTATGATTCCACATATAAGTGAGATCATACAGTATTTTTCAGTCTCTCTGACTTATTTCACTTAGCATAATATCCTCCAGGTCCATCCAAGCATGCACTGTCGTTTCAAAAGCCATTTGTATTCTTTCTATAATTAGTTTGCTTGAAAAATGTTGAGTCCAAGACAAGCTTTACATAAACTATGAAATTACTGAATAGAATATTTGTCAATTTTAGGTCTGAATTTCAATGTAATGCTTCAAATTATTAAATATGTTACATTTTATGACAATGTTTGAACTAATAATTGTCACTTATCATCACAAAAAAGGACCCGAGTAGACATACACTGGTACCTTTGTGAATAATCTGAATTAGAAATATTTCAAACTTGCTAGATATTGTTCACAAGGGTTTCTTGGCTTAACTCATTTCCAGTGCCATACTCCTCACCCTGCCAACATGCACATCTCCTTGACTGTCTTAGTGAAGAGAATAGAGAAATTTAAAAGCAGAGAGGATAGGAAAAAGGAAGATGCTGCAAGAATGATTCCAAGCCATTCCCACATCCGTAACATTTTTACAAGTCAAAATAATTAATATCTTCATGCACATACACATTGCTTTCCTATACTGATTCTTTGAAAATATCTAAATTAGATAAACCATCAGTTAATACAATCAATAAAAAAAGAAAAAGCAGGAAAAAAATAACCATAGGCACAGATATATGTGTGTGTGTTCACATGTGTGCAAAGTAGCTTCAGTTCATGTATGATTCTTTGAGACTCTATGGACTGTAGCGCTCCAGGCTCCTTTGTCCACACAACTCTATGCAAATAAATTGAAATCCAACATAAAATTGATACTTTTTTAGAAAAATGAAATTTTCTAGAACTTTACCAAAACCAATCCTACAGGCTAATAGAATTCTAAACAAGGTATAGAGATAGCAGAAACATTTTAGAGAGAAAATAAAAATGACTCTGAAAAAACACCCAGTACTGGATTCAGATAGTATTACCATCAGATACAAATCTCTTAGCATTTGCAGTTTTAGAAAGCCGTCACAACACAAGGATATGTTTAGAAATAATCAGGCTTATGGGGAAAATAGTTTGGAGGATTCTCAAGGGTAATGAATGGGACAGGCCTGCCAGAGGCAGGACAGAGCCTTAAGAGTTGAGGCCTCTGCACCAGGGCACAGACCTGGACCAACCGCCAACTTTCACAGCTACACTGACCTTGACAGCAACAATCAAGCCCAGAGGATCAGGTTTCAGGACCCAGCTCCTGAATGCTTCTGGAGGGCCACGTGGCCTTAGGGATGACCACCTTGGAATAAAGACCATGCACGCCTGGTATTCCATGTCAGGGACCTGCAGAGACTTCTGTACTGTCCTGCACCTCCCCCCGGACCTTGCCACAGACTGGAGACATGGCTGGTGCTCTGATCACTGCTGGTCCTAACAGGTCTAAGACTAGAGGTGCTTGGTTTCAGACGCACTGAGGGGAGAAGTGAATGACTTCCATCCTGGAAGGCTCAGAGAGGAAAAAGCCCAGGAGTCCAGACCTTGCAGGGACTCAGATGCCACTCAGCCTGGTGTCTTTAATTCTGCCTGCACAGCTTCTGTCGCATCTGACCAAGTTCAAAGGAGTGACCATTTCCACCAAGGCAAACTGCATCCTGCAGTGAGCCTCCATGTCTTCCCCCAGGGAGCTCAAGCCCTAACATAATATACAGCCACTGGCTGGTTAGAGACAGAAAGCAAAGCTGTGTGATGCTCAAGCCATAGCCCCACATTATTCTGGTAGGGTTCTGTCTGACACAGGATCGAGTTCCATACCAGCTGGAAAGCAAGAAAGAAAGTGCCCCTGGAACAAAGGGTGAATGCAGGCTTCTGTGTTGATGAACTTATCCTTCAGCTGTTGTTATTTAGTGTTGTTACCCCAGATGCACAGAAAGAGTATGTGTAAACCAAAGTGCCTACTGCATTATACTGTCACAACCTCTTTATTTACTCATTGTTTATGAGGTAATTTCAGTTTCTAAAACATGAATTACATTAAAACAGACTGTTGGAAAGAGCCAGTAATTCTACATGCCAGTTAAACTACTCCAGAGCATTAATTTCCATCCAAACAATTTTTTGATGAAGCAAATATAAATCAATAGAATAAAACAACAAATACTGCACAAATAGGTCACAGGCCAATCTCTATGTGATGTAATTAAAAATCTAAACAAAATATTAGAAAATAAATCAGAGGTCCTCATTTAAAGAATATTGCAAGTAAGAGAGATATTCTAAGAAGGTACACAGATTATTCAGTTCAATTCAGTTCAGTCATTCAGCCGTGTTTAACTTTTTGTGACCCCATAGACTGCGGCATGCCAGGCTTCCCTGTCCATCACCAACTCCCAGAGCTTGCTCAAATTTATGTCCATTGAGTTGTTGATGCCAGTCAACAATCACATCCTCTGTCATCCCCTTCCCCTTCTGCCTTCATTCTTTCCCAGCAGCAGGGTCTTTTCCAATGAGTCACTTCTTCGCATCAGGTGGCCAAAGTATTGGCATTTCAGCTTCAGCATCAGTCCTTCCAATGAATATTCAGGACTGATTTCTTTAGGATTGATTGGTTGGATGTCCTTGTAGTCCAAGCGATGCTCAAGAGTCTTCTCCAGCACCACAATTCAGAAGCATCAGTTCTTTGGTGCTCAGCTTTCTTTATGGTCCAACTCTCACATCCATACATAACTACGGGAAAAAAGCCATATTTTTGACTAGATGGACCTTTGTCAGCAAAGTAATATCTCTGCTTTTTAACATGCTATCTATGTTGGTCATAATTTTTCTTCCAAGGAACAAGCGTCTTTTAATTCATGGCTGCAATCACCATCAGCAGTGATTTTGGAGCCCAAGAAAATAAAGGCTATCACTGTTTCCATTGTTTCCTCATCTGTTTGCCATGAAGTGATGGGACCAGATGCCATGATCTTAGTTTTCTGAATGTTGAGATTTAAGCAAGCTTTTTCACTTTCATCTTTCACTTTCATCAAGAGGCTATTTAGTTCCTCTTTACTTTCTGCTATAAGGGCACTGTCATCTGCATATCTGAGGTTATTTATATATATCCCCGAAATCTTGATTGAAGTTTTTGCTTCATCTACCACCCCCTCCCCCACAATTATGCATGATGTACTCTGCATATAAGTTAAATAAGCAGGGTGATAATATACAGCCTTGACATACTCCTTTCCCAATTTGGAACCAGTCTGTTGTTCCATGTCCCGTTCTTCTGTTGCTTCTTAATCTGCATATAGATTTCTCAGGAGACAGGTAAGGTGGTCTGGTTTTTCCATCCCTTTAAGAATTTTCTACAGTTTGTTGTGAAAAGTTCTCCAGTGGATCACGTTTCATCAAAACTGTGCACCATGACATGTTCATCTTGGGTGGCCCTAAATGGTGTGGCTCATAATTTCATTGAGTCAGACAAGACTATGATCCATATGATCAGTTTGGTTAGTTTTCTGTGCTTGTAAACCATTCAACACACATTATTAGGAAGTTTATTAATATAACCCACAATATTAATATATCTGAGAAAAAATTCAGATTACTTCCTTCTTGGATCTGAAAAGGGGTTTGGCAGACTCAACACTAATTATTCATAAAAACAGAAACACTGAACAAAATAGAAATTGATGGATAATCCCTTAATGACTAACAAATGCATTTACCAATGATCTTCATTACTTGCTGATTCTGTATCTGTGATCCACCTACTGGCGAAAATATGTTTGTAATCCTAAAATCAATACTTGTGGACTTGCTGCAGTGATTGTGGAACACAGACAAGAGCAAGCCAGTGAAAATTTTGAGCTGTCCAAACTTGCTGAGGTCCAGGGCCACTACAGAGCCCATCATAGGATGGAGACAGCAGGGGGCAGGGCAGTGTGGGCCACGAGCCCAGTGCTTAGCCAACTCTACCACCATTAGTGGGACAGTCGCAGGCAAATCACTTAAATCTGCTCTTATTTCCTCTTTTGTAAAAGAAAGGAAATAGCAGAAAGAGTTGTTTTAGGATTTAAGATTATGTGAGACACGTCTGTACCCCATAAAAACTCACACACATACTACCTTAGGAGCAGTGGTTCAGTAAAAGCATACCTCATTTAGTTGCATTTTGCTTTGATGTGCCTCACAGCTATTGCGTTGTTTCACCAACTGAATATTTGTGGCTACCCTGAGTCCAGCAAGTCTATCAGTCCCATTTTTACATTTGTTCGCTTTCTGTATTTCTGTCACATTTTGGTAACTCACAATAGTTCAAACATTTTCATTACTATATTTCATTTGTGATCAGTGAACTTTTTTAAGGGAGGACATGTATACAATTTTGGTGGTGGTGGTTTAGTTACTAAGTCATGTCTGACTCTTGCAACCCCATGCGCTATAGCCTGTCAGGATCCTCTGTCCATGGGATTCTCTAGGCAAGAATACTGGAGTGCATAGCCATTTCCTTCTCCAGGGGATCTCACCAAGCCAGGGATCAAACCCAGGTCTCCCACCCTGCAGGAAGAGTCTTTACCAGCTGAGCCACGAGGGAAGCCACAAATACATATTTTATTATTATGTAAATATATTTTTAAAAAACACAAGCTGGAATCAAGATTGCTTGGAGAAATATCAATAACCTCAGATATACAGATGACACCACCCTTATGATAGAAAGTGAAGAAGAACTCAAGAACCTCTTGATGAAAGTGAAAGAGGAGAGTGGAAAGTTGGCTTAAAACTCAACATTCAGAAAACTAAGATCATGGCATCCAGTCTCAACACTTCAGGGCAAATAGATGAGGAAACAGTGGAAACTGGCAGACTTTTTTTGGGGGGCTCCAAAATCACTGCAGATGGTGACTGCAGCCCTGAAATTAAAAGATGCTTACTACTTGGAAGGAAAGCTATGACCAACCTAGACAGTATATTAAAAAGCAGTGACATTACTTTGCCAACAAAGGTCCGTGTGGTCAAGGCTATAGTTTTTCCAGTAGTCATGTATGAATGTGAGAGTTGGACTATAAAGAAATGGAAGCAACTTAGATGTCTATCAGCAGATGAATGGATAAGAAAGCTTGGTACATATATACAATGGAGTATTACTCAGCCATTAAAAAGAATACATTTGAATCAGTTCTAATGAGGCGGATGAAACTGGAGCTGATTATACAGAGTGAAGTAAGCTAGAAAGAAAAACACCAATACGGTATACTAATACATATATATGGAATTTAGAAGATGGTAATGATACCCTTGTATGCGAGACAGCCAAAGAGACACAGATGTATAGAACAGTCTTTTGGACTCTGTGGGAGAGGGAGAAGGTGAGATGATTTGGGAGAATGGCTTTGAAACGTATAATATCATATGAGAAACTAATCACCAGTCCAGGTTTAATGCAGGATACAGGATGCTTGGGGCTGGTTCACTGGGATGACCCAGAGGGATGGTACGGGAAGGGAGGTGGGAGAGGGGTTCAGGATTGAAAACATGTGTACACCCATGGCAGATTCATGTTGATGTATGGTAAAACCAATACAATATTGTAAAGTAATTAGCCTCCAATTAAAATAAATAAATTTAAATTAAAACTAAAAAAAAAAAAAAAGAAATCTGAGTGCTGAAGAATTGATGCTTTTGAACTATGGTTCTGGAGAAGACTCTTGAGAGTCACTTGGACCGCAAAGAGATCCAACCAGTCCATCCTAAAGGAGATCAGTCCTGAGTTTCATTGGAAGGAGTGATGTTGAAGCTGAAACTCCAATATTTTGGCCACCTGATGCGAAGAGCTGACTCATTGGAAAAGACCCTGATGCTGGGAAAGATTGAAGGCAGGAGGAAAAGGGGGCGACAGAGGATGAGATGACTGGATAGTATCACTGACTCAATGGACCTGAGTTTGTGGAAATATCGGGAGTTGTTGATGGACAGGGAGACCTGGCATGCTGCAATCCATGGGGTCGCAAAGAGTTGGACATGACTGAACTGAAATGAACTGAAAAGAAAATTGATTTATGTTTATTTTTAATTTTATGTAAAGTAGTGTAACATAATGTGATTATAGACTTTGATAACTTAGAAACACAGACTACAGATACTAAATTAACTACTATAGTAACAAGGCAAACAATTACAGTGAATAAATCAGCAAAAGAGATGAAAAGAGTAATAAAAAGTACTCAATGCAAAAGAAAACAGAAAAAAAAGTGGAAAAGTGAATCAAGAAAATCAGGAAAAATAGAAGACAAATAACAGGATTGCAGTTATTAAAATATATCTATATTGAATAATAATATCACATGTGAATTATTGAAATTCTGATTACAAAGCAAGAATATGTCAGACTGGACTAAGAAATAAAAACAAGAAAGTATTTCAATATAAAGAAACAAGACAAGACAAGGAAACAACACATGTCTACTGACAGATAAGTGATTTAACATGTGATATTATATATATATGTATCACACACACACACACACACACATAGAGTGACTTTTGATATTACCAATCACCAAAAGATTACAACTGACTGAAGCCTCAGATGATTGCTAGCATTTTTTAAACAAAGTACTTTTCAATTAAGGTATGTATATTGTTTTCTTTGACACAATGGTAATGCACAATTCATGCTGTAAATATAACTTTTATATGTACTAGGAAATCAAAAAAGTCAAGTGACCTGCATTACTGTGGCATCTGATTTATTGCAATGGTCTGGAACCACACTCACACTGTTGCCACAGTATTTCTGTACTTGCTGAGAGTCTGTGGTGACTTTATAGAACATGATTATCATGAAGAATGAGAACTGAATGTGCAAATATATATTACATATGTATATATAAAATATATACATAGTATATATAGTACATATATATGTGAGTATATATATATATATATATATATGAAAAAAAAGTGTAAGTGTTAGTTGCTCAGTTGTGTCCGACTCTCTGAGACCCCATGGACAGTCAGGCTCCTCTGCCCATGCGATTCTCCAGGCAAGAATACTGGAGTGGGTTATCATTTCCTTTTGGACTGGGTTGCCAGGGGATCTTCCTGATGCAGGGATCAAACCCGGGTCTCCTGCACTGCAGGCAGATTCTTTACCATCTGAGCCACCAGAGAAGACCATGGGAATATATATGCACCCCTATATATGTGCATCCTGTGTATATGTGTATGCATCACATATGTGTGAAAAGTAAGAATGACATAGAGGGGTAAAACTGAAGGCTCCATTGCCAAGTTAAGCACATGGAAATCCCATAATCAGCTTTACTATCTATCTAGCACAGCATTAGATGTTCTCACCAACATAATTGGTTAAAACAGAAAAATTAGAAGCATAAATACTGAAAAGGAGGGAGCACTAAAATATTAATATTTGCAAATATGATTTAAACCTGAAATTCCACCAGACTCCACCGGAAAACTTCTACAAACAATAAATAATTCATTCAGGTAGTGAGGCGTGAAATTAAAACACAGAAATCAATAGCCTTCATGTATACACGTAATGACCAATTGAAGATATAAGATAAAAGAAGATCTTATTTATATTAGCAGGCAAAGGAAAATTAAAAGCATGCAAGAAAAAAATCAATGAAAAATGGGAAAGATCTACTTGAGGAAAAATTTTAAGCATTCTTAACAATCACAAAAGTAGAATGAAACAAGGGGAATTATATAGCATATGAAGACTCAGCCTCATAAAGGGTTCATGTGCAGGGCATATGGAAAAATAAATAGGCATAAATTTCCAAAAAAATTTTGGTAAAAAGAGTGACATGGAAAGATTAGTACTACCAGAAAACAAACATAAAATTAAAAACTGAGTTATTGATTTCTGTATTAACAGACCAACAAAATAAGCTGATTTTTCAGATAATAAACTCACATATATAGAAATTTACTATACCATTTACTATACTATAGCACTTCAGTTACAATAGGTAGGATTGAAATTTTAAACCAAAGTGTCGTGATAAATTTGTGAAATATTGGAGTTGAATTGATACCTCATCACACACTAAAATGAATGCAAAGTGATTAAAGACATACACATATATAGATTCATATAATTTTTATATTTACCTCCAACAATACTGTGGAAGGTATGACTAATTATTCTATAACCATAGACTGGAAAAGGCTATTCTAGCTGTCTCAAAATCTAGTTTTAAAAGAAACATTTAATTCTACTTTATATTAATATAAATAAGATTCTATGCCTAGATACCCCACATCACCATGCGTTCAGTCTCTCAGTTGTGTCCATCTTTTTGTTACCCCATGGACTGTAGCCCGCCAGGCTCCTCTGTCCACAGACTCTTTCACCATAATCAAAGACAAAAGTATAACAAACTATGAAAATATCAGAATTCATAGTACAGATGAAAAGTCTAACATACCTAACTTGTAAAAAGCTCTGTACATTAATAAGAAAAAGATCAGTCCAATAGAAAATGGGTAAAACAAATGAATAGGTAATTATATATGCTAAATAACACGTTCACCACATCATATAGCTGGATTCCTAAAAATGGTCTTTGTTGCTAATCTAATTACATTTGTTCATATGCAGGTATGGAAAACCCACTTTGAAAAGACTTTCAAATTTCATTTCCACAATGATAAGAAAACAATTTCAAAATAGCACTCTGAAATAACTGATGTCTAAAAAGACTGCCCTTTAAAGATATAGACAAAACAAAATGCTAGTGTTTTTTTATATTTAAACTAATGAGAATTTTTAATTCCTCTTCATGACATTCTTAATTTTACATAAAATATACTCTTCATCATAGTAAAAACAAGAGTTTTATCTTGCACATTTTCTTCATTTTTGATGAAAAATATCTTAGTAATTTAAACAAAGAAGCAGTAACTGACTGTGGACATCTTTAAATAATCAGGGACACACAATTTTCCAAGCCAGAGAAAAGTATTACCACACTATTTTCTTTTATTCTCATAACAATCCAGGTAGTCAAAGCTATCATATCCTTATTGCATCAATGAAGACAAAGAGGATTGCAAATCCTATCTCTGTAGCATTTAATATGTGTAATAATTTATGAATATTATTTTATTTTAATATAGAAGCAGCTCACTAGGAGAAAAACTACACAAGTTAAGCAACAGCTTATCTTTGGATGTTCTGAGGCTTTTTCATTCAGTCATTGTTTTGATTAAATGATACACAGAAGCAGCATCAAATCCATAATATTCAGTATACTTAAAGGAATGCATGTTATTAAATCTCATATTAAATCTGCAAACTTTACTCAGAATTTGAAGCAGGCATAGCTAAATTAGAGTTGTGTAATGAAACCATGTTATCATCTATCAGCCCATCTATTTATAACTTGTTTTCATAGATACTTTTCATAGATATTTGGAATTTTGTGTTTCAGAAGCGTTTTTAAATGTGCTAGAAATTGTGTTATAAGTTTTATTTCTTTTATTCTCATAACAACACAATTAGTCAAAATATCTTCATAATAACTATGAAAAATAGGGGATTACAAATATTCATTAATCTGTTTTGATGTGGAATAACAATAAGCCTGACATCATAGCATAATTTCTTAAACAGAAGATTATATACTCTCCTTAAAAATACTCATATACAAGTGGTTATAACAAATGTATTTTGCTGAACTTCTGACATAAACAAATGCATCAGTTTTGAACCGGTTAATTGATATGTTACATTATTAAAGCAATTTTACCTCTTTACAGATTGATGTTTATATTTGTATAGAACTCAAAATTAACACACAAAAATTAGTTGCATATCTAAGCATTAGCAATGAGTAAGCCAAAAACTATATTAAAAGAACAATTCTATTTGCAGTAATACTAAAAGGAATAAAATTTCTTAAAAATAAATTTAGCCAAGGAAGTACAAGATTTGTACACTGAAAAATACAAAATATTTTTAAAGAAATTAAAGAAGACCTAACAAATGGGAAGACACCCCATGTCCACGAAATGGAAGACTTAATATTGTAAGATGAGAATATTACCCAGAACAGTTTAGAGATTCAATGCATCTCTATCAAAATTCAACAGCATATTTGATGAAATGTAAATGTCCATTTTAAATTCATATGAAATCTCAAGGGAGCTGAATAACCAAAGCAATCAAAAAGTACAGTGGAGTTGGAGGTCTTACACTTCCTGATTTTAAAATTTACCACAAAGCCACAATAATTAAAATAGTACATGGAACAGATGTATAGACCCATGGAATAACATTTAGAGCCTAGGGAAAAGCTCTCACAGCTATGTTCTATTAAATTTTGACACCGATGCCAAGACCATTCAGTGGAAGAGAACTATATCAGTGCTTGGGAAAATGTGTATCCTCATGTAAAAGAGAGATGCTGTAACTATCTTACATATACCAGATTCATAAATTAATTCAAAATGGATCAAAGATCAAAAAAAGTAGACCTAACACTATAAAATTCTTGGAAGAAAACATAGAGGCAAAACTGCATGGTCCTGGCGTTGGCAATGGTTTCTTAAATGTGACTACAAAAGCAGAGCAAAAACAACAAAAAATAGATATGTTAGACTTCACCAAAACTAAAAACATGTGTGGATATAAGAAAGCTATCAAGGGAGTAAAAAACAAACAAAAAAACAAATAGGAAAACATATTTGCAATCATATGTCTGAAAAGGGTTTCATAGTAAAAAAAAAAAAATTAAGTTTACAACTCAAAGCAAAATGAAAAACAACTTAATTTTTAAATGGGCCAAGGATATTAATAGATATTTCTTCAAAGAGGATTTATAAAATAGCCAGTAAGCAGACTAAGCAATGTTCAAAAGCATTACTCACTTGGGAATGTAAACCAAAGCACAAATCAATAATGGGATGGTTATAATTTTTAAAAAACAGAGAGAGAGAAAGAAAGAAAGAGGAGGGAAAGTATAAAGGAAGAAAGGAAAGAAAGAAGGAAGGATTACCAAGATGCAGGGAAACTGGAACCCTTGTGCATTGCTGGTGGAAATGCAAAATATTGCAACTGCTATAGAAAAGGGCTTAGCAGTTCCTCAAAACTGTATACATAAATTTACCATATGATCCAGCAATTCAACTCCTGTATACCTAAAACTTTGGAAACAAGAACTCAAACCGATGATTATACACCAATGTCTGTTAAAACATTATGCACAAAAGATGGAAACAACCCAAGTATCCAACTAGAGATGAAGAGATAAACAAAATGTGGTATATACATGTAACATCTTTTTCAACCTTAGAAAAGCATGACATTTTGCTACAAGTTGCAACATGAGTAAACCTTAAAAACAGTATGCTGAGTGCAATAAGTCAGACACAAATAGAAAAATACATAAAAAAGTGTATATATGAAAGAGCTAACAAGACACACTTATAGAGATGAAAGTGTATTAGAAGTTCTCACAGCCTGGGAGGGAGATGTAATTGGGTATTATTGCTTAATGGGTACAGTTTTGAATTGAATAAATGTTTTCAAACCAGGTAGCAGTGGAGAAGGTTGTACAGCATTGTAAATTTAATTAATGCCACGGTTTTTATACTTTAACATTGTTAAAATGGCAAATTTCATTATGTATATTTATTTCTCCATAACTGAAAAAAAGGGTAAGGTAACTATAAAACACAGAGTCATATTTAAAAGAAACTCTCAAATCATTTATCAGCTAATGTCCTCCAATAGATGATCATCATTTTAAAAATAAAATTCTATGTCTAGGGTTTCAAGATCCCTGAGCTGGGATGCCTGTAACAATAGTCCAGTCAAATAATGTGATATCCTAGACTCAGGCTGAGATATGGGATGGAGCTAAATAGATGTATTAGAGATCTAAAAGTGTTTGTTAATGGACTGAATATGGCTAATGAGGGGAAAGACGGTATTGGGAATAATCCATAGGTTTTAAAACTCAGCAAGCAGCTGACTGATGATAAAGGGGAGGAGGCAGAATTGTTGGAAGCATATCAAGAGTTCTATTTTCAACATATTAATTTTGAGCCAGGCATTTAATATCTAAAAGAAGATGTCAACAAAGTAGACAATTACTAGAATCAGGAAGGCCTTCTGAAGAGAGATCTAAATTGAAGAAACCTATTTGATGTTTATATTAATAAATACTTATATTTATGGATGGGATTGGATAATATTTCTTAGAAAGATATTTGAGTTTCAAAGGAAAAGATGTACCAGAGCAGAGATCTAAGGCAAGAAAACATTTAAACGAGAAGCATACAATCAATTCTGAACGTGAATTAAGAAGGAAACTTATCAAGTAATATACAAGTAAATCTAGAGATATGATGAGCTTTGGAGTCTGTAGTTTCACCATTGCAATGATTCTGACAACTCCTAAAGGGAGTTGTTGCTCACAGTTTACCTACTTTACAGACAACAAAACCTACCATCATAAGGAAAAAACTAATAACTCACTCAAGTCTACATAATTAATAAGTAAAGAGGCATGGCATTAAAGTCTAGACTTATTTCTATCATCCTCTCTTATAAAAATAAATCTTTAATTTTCCCATTATAATGTTATAAATCTATGAAGTTAGGATAGTAAATTTAATTATCCCCATATTTTTAATCAATGAGAAATATGAACTTCAAACATATCTGATGATCTGTTCAGGGCTTCACTGGTAAGTGGCAGAGTCATGACTGGGGTTCATGTCTCAAGCCCTGCCTAAGTCAGGTGGCTTGCCCAGCCAATGCTCCCATTATAAAAGCAGCTTTATATTTCTTCCATTATCTGTTTACTTAAATATACTATTAAAAAAAAACTTTGTGTGTTGGTCCTAGCTTCTCCTTTTGGCAATACTTTGTTTTCTTGACCTTTTCCTCCACCAAAAACACACTGATGACACACCCAACCTTCTCAGCACCTGTATCAGTACAAGCTTTTGAGGACCACAAACCATTAATTTCAATTATGGGCCAAGCAAGCCCTGAGCTTCAGAAACAAAACTTGTATTATTTTTATTGTAGGACATGACTATCATTAACTAATTTAAGGGAAATAAAGATGAAAAAATAACATAAACATACATTTATGTCTTATTTCTGTTTTTATATATTAATATCTTTAACTTCACTGGATCTTTAAAATTTTGCTTTCCTGGCAACTCTACTATATAAAAAAAAAAAAAAAAAATCCACCTGGCAGTGCAGGAAATGTGGGTCCAATCTCTGGATCAAGTAGATCCCCTGGAGGAGGAAATGGTAACCCACTCCAGTGTTCTTGCCTGGAGAATCCCATGGACAGAGGAGCCTGGTGAGCTATAGTCCAAGGGGTCACAAAAGAATCAGACACAACTGAATCACTAAAAAACAACAAAAAAGCTCTAAGTTTATTGTATCTTTACAATTTTAACTGGTCAGGTACATGTATATCAATGACCTTGAGTTTTCTTTTTAACCACCTTCCCTTTTAGCCTCAGTTATACGAAAATATTCATAACCTTCAATCAGAGAGCCATTAAATATCAAATAATAATAACGGAAATGAATGGCAGTGAATTGTATATTTTTCATTAAACCCATCAGCTAATTCTCATTCATCTTCCAACCCAATTTAATTCAACACACACTGGTATCTTATAGGTTCCTAGGCATATGGATTGTACTTATTTCCAAGACAATTTCAATATTCTTTTCATTTTCTTACAGATAATATGTGGAAATTAACTTCTTCAGATTTTATGTGGAAATTTTCATGTTAAAAGTTCTATACAAAGGGGTAAAGCTTATGGTGTGCAAGTTTGAAAATACAAAGGAAGAGATAAATCATAAGTGACAGAAACTTCTGTGTTCATATACAAAACATAGATACAGGTATTGCCCAAGACCATTTACACCTTGCAGAGAATATGTGTGACAACACATTTTCTCTTTAACATGAATTGTTCTGTTTTAAAATATTTCACACTTCAGAAAGCCTTATAATTGCCTTACAATGAACTTTCCAGTTTCATTTACCCTTTTCATTGACATATTTTTAAACCAAAAAGAAGAAAAAAAAGAGATGCATGTACATACTTCTAAAAAATCTTGAGTTGTTGTTTCTAAAATTTTCAATCCTCCCAAATTTTCCTAATTACTTTGTACTTAGGAATCCTGTCACATCTTTCCCTGTCCACAAACTGGGATTTACATTCTCCCTCCCAATACACCATCATCAATGAAAACATTGTTTGGGGTTCCCAGGGCATATTCAACCACTGAAAAATGTGAAATGCGTACTCACTTCAAGAGTCTTAACTAACTCATACTTCAGCTTAATAGTGTAATATGTTTAAAAAACTAACTACACGTTTCTGCAAAAGATCGCCCTGAGCCAGGATTTATTTACTGAAAAAAGCAGGGAGTGTGGCACTAACTTTTTTAAAAAATCTTCCTGAGAAAAGAACAGCCTAGTTTTGGCAAATGCTGAAGCCAAGTACATGTTTATTCAATTTTTTTGTCCTTTTAAAGTATGCCCTTCAAAGTTGTCCTTTATTTAACACTTCAAAAGCCCCTCTAATGAATTTCATTGACTTTCACATGTTAAAAATGTCCTAGTATTATATATTTCCTTTGACAAAATCAGCAGCCACTGACTTGGCCACAGGACAGTTCCAGCATGTCTGTCCAGGTTGTGAAGTCCAAATGCATGTGCCTCATTCTGGATCTTGAGGTTCAAGCTGTATCAGTGAGTCACCCCAACCTAATCCAGGCAGAGCGAGTACTGCAGCCATTCCAGTTCACTGTAGTCATGTGGACCCAGCCTCATTCTGTATTTCCTCAAGTGCTTTCATCACTTGGATTTTTGGCAAACTGACAGCTCAGAATAGATACAGTATTGATTTGTGTCTTCTCAGTGGTGCAGGTGGAACAGGGAAATGAAAGGAGGCTCTTGAAATTAGTAGACTGGCATGCATCCATCCCTGGGATAGATCCCATTTTTTTTCCCTATTCATCTCATTTTGACCAGGAAAATATCTAACTGGGTGCTTTGTATGAGGCCCTTCACAAAGTAATTCCCTTGGTGGTTTTGTTTTGTTTTTATATTTTTAATGGGCCATGAGATTCAGGAGAGTCTCAGTATCTTATTAAGTGTAAAAATAACAGTAAAACCTGACTTCTGATTAATTGAAGACACTATTTCCTAACTTAGGATTGCACTAATATAGCATTTATAATTATGAGCACACTGAGAAGGAAGAAAATATTGTGATTAAGTTGTGACATTATATATTTCTTTGAACTATAAACCTCTTAGGATAAGCTAGTAAGTTCTAAATGTTTTCTTTGACTCTCTACAAATTTATAGAGAATAATGAACTTTGTATCAATTATGTGAGATTTGTATCTGTTAGCAATTTTAGTATATATTTTACAGTATTAGAAAGTAAATCACTATTTTGTTATTGAGGAAAATAAAACATGAATACTGAAATAAGTTTAAATCATATAGCCTTGGGAACATGCCCTTTCAGTTCAGTTCAGTCAATCAGTTGTGTCCGACTCTTTGCAACCCCATGAATCCAGGCACGCCAGGCCTCCTGTTCATCACCATCTCTCGGAGTTCACTCAGACTCACGTCCATCGAGTCAGTGATGCCATCCAGCCATCTCATCCTCGATCGTCCCTGTCTCCTCCTGCCCTCAATTCCTCCCAGCATCAGAGTCTTTTCCAGTGAGTCAACTCTTCGCATGAGGTGGCCAAAGTACTGGAGTTTCAGCTTTAGCATCATTCCTTCCAAAGAAATCCCAGGGTTGATCTCCTTCAGAATGGACTGGTTGGATCTCCTTGCAGTCCAAGGGACTCTCAAGAGTCTTCTCCAACACCACAGTTCAAAAGCATCAATTCTTCAGTGCTCAGCCTTTTTCACAGTCCAACTCTCACATCCATACATGACCACAGAAAAAACCATAGCCTTGACTAGATGGACCTTAGTCGGCAAAGTAATGTCTCTGCTTTTGAATATGCTATCTAGGTTGGTCATAACTTTTCTTCCAAGGAGTAAGCGTACTAGCTCTTCCATTATATATATACTTAGCATGAAAAAATTACTCACAATTTCCAAACTTTATTTCCCTTGATTTCTGTGTTGTGAAAATAAGAACACTGAGTTCAAAGGATAATGTGATACCTAATATTTTTGAAGAGGTACTTCTTAAATTGTTAATTAATAGATACTAACTATGGTTCATTCTTATAAGTAATCACTAAACTCTCCTAAATTGTATAGATTAATAAAATGATACTATGAATTATTCATTTACTACTAGGTGCAAGTTGTTGTTATAGCTATTTTTCATGTATGAATTCATTCAGTCATTACAATAAGCTCATGAAGTAGTTCTCCTAGTTTTGCAAATGAGGAAATTGGAGCACAGAACAATTAAGTAACATCACACAGCAAATAATGGGGCTAAGACTCAAATCTCAGATACCAGTATCCAGAATCTTTGTTTTAACTTGGTCACTACACTTTAATGCATTTCCATTACATATTAATTTTCGAAACAAAATTACATTTCCTAAAAAGAAAACTGCATTATCATTGCTTCTCTTATATATTTTGTAAGATAAAAATAATACAAAACCTAAGACTGAGGTCCTCTGTTACTTAGTAACTCCAAGGCTCCGGGAAGAATTGCAATTACAACTGGAATTTCAACATACAATCATTGTTACTATGAGGATAAAGAAATTCATTTTTCTGGTAAAGTATGATTGTGATATTTGGAGTAAAAGTATACATTTCACACAGAACATGTTTAAAATATTTGTGTGCTGATAATTAAACAATGTTCAAATGGAAGTTTATCTGACAGAGAAGGAAGTACAATATTAATCATTGACATCACTGAGTAACAAGAATATGAATATGTCATTTTTGATCAATATATAATTCTCAGATAATGAAATAGATTTGTATTTAGCTACTCTTCCATATTTGGGAAAACAAAGATGATTGAGTTAAGCATAAATTTACAAGGGCATAAATTTCCTTTAGGTTAATAGTGAAATATTAGCTTATGCTTAGCATTATACCTGCTCCTCCCTTTAAACTGATACACTGTGATTCAGGACTGGTTTGACTGCCTCTAACTTTCTGATAAATTAGACTCTTGTTTCTCATATACTCAATTCTAGAATTCTCTTTGTGGGAGGGTTGAAAAGTATTATTAGTAGCATCCTTAACTGGCTTATGGGAGTACAGGGCTCAGAGACTCTTGAAACACAAGTAGTCAGCTCTAAAGTAGTCACCTCATCAGTATGTGAAAAGATCATATCATTCCACATTATTGACAAAATGCTCTTGACCTCAAATTCCTTTGCATTGCTTTAGCATTGCTTTCTTTTTACTAGAATTTTTATTTTTATGCTATCAGAAGAGGGTCACATAAAATTGGATATTACAAAATAGAAGACTGAGGCTTTAAGTTTTACATGAAATAGAAAGCTTAATTTTTGTAAAAGAAATGCAGGGACAAATGAATTACAAACCAGTTCTAGGAAAATCAAGCGTTAAATGTCATTTCTTATTTTAAGTAATGAAAACTGAAAACTCTGATCTATATCACTGTAATCAAATGTTTCCCAACTGTAAAGACTTAATGGACTCTAGTAAAAATATTTCTGGATAAAAATTTCACCTATATACCAAATATTGTTTGATTTTAACATAAATATTTTATATTCCCCAAAGTTCATCTTCAGGGACTTAGTCTACAAAAATAATGAGACAATTTGCACATACCAAGCCTCCCTGTATATCACCAACTCCAGGAGTTTACTCAAACTCATGTCCATTGAGTCGGTGATGCCATCCGATCATCTCATACTCTGTCATCCCCTTCTCCTCCCGCCTTCAATCTTTCCCAGAATCAGGGTCTTTTCAAATGAGTCAGGTCTTCACATCAGGTTGCCAAAGTATTGGAGTTTCAGCTTTAGCATCACTCCTCCCAGTGAATATTCAGGACTGATTTCCTTTAGGATAGACTGGGTGGATCTCCTTGCAGTCCAAGGGACTCTCAAGAGACTCCAAGAACTCTCCAACACCACTTTTCAAAGGCATTAATTCTTCGGTGCTCAGCTTTCTGTATAGTTCAACTCTCACATCCATACATGAATACTGGAACAACCATAGCCTTGACTAGACAGAACTTTGTTGGCAAAGTAATGTTTCTGCTTTTTAATTTGCTGTCCAGGTTGGTCATAACTGTTTTTCCAAGAAGTAAGTGTCTTTTAAATTCATGGCTGCAGTCACCATCTGCAGTGATTTGGAGTCCAACAAAATAAAGTCGGCCACTGTTTCCACTGTTTCCCCATCTATTTGCCATGAAGTGATAGAACCAGATTCCATGATCTTAGCTTTCTGAATGTTGAGTTTTAAGCCAACTTTTTTCACTCTCCTGTTTTACTTTCATCAAAAGGCTCTTTAGCTCTTCTTCACTTTCTGCCATAAGGGTGGTGTCATCTGCATATCTGAGGTTATTTATATTTCTCCTGGCAATCTTGATTCCAGCTTGTGGTTCATACAGCCCAGTGTTTCTCATGATGTTCTCTGCATATAAGGTAAGTGAGCAGGCTGACAATATACAACCTTGACGTACTCTTTTACCAATTTGGAACCAGTCTGTTTTCCATGTCCAGTTCTAGTCATTGCTTCTTGACCTGCATACTTATTTCTCAACAGGCAGGTCTCAACAGGCAGGTCAGGTGGCCTGTATTCCCACCTTTATAAGAATTTTCCACAGTTTGTTGTGATAAACAAGTCAAAGGTTTTGGCATAGTCACTAAAGCAGAAGTAGATGTTTTTCTGGAACTCTCTTGCTTTTTCTATGATCCAGTGGATGTTGGCAATTTGATCTCTGTTAACTCTGCCTTTTCTGAATCTGTCTTGAACATATGAAAGTTCACGGTTCACGTATTGTTGAAACCTGGCTTGGAGAATTTTGAGCATCACTTCACCAGCATGTGAGATGAGTGCAGCTGTGCAGTAGTTTGATCATTCTTTGGCATTACCTTTCTTTGGGATTGGAATGAAAACTGGCCCTTTCCAGTCCTGTGATCACTGCTGAGTTTTCCAAATTTGCTGGTATATTGAATGAAGCACTTTCGCAGCAACATCTTTCAGGATTTGAAATAACTCAACTAGGATTCTATCACCTCCACTAGCTTTGTTCGTAGTGATGCTTCCTTAGGCCCACTCCACTTTGCATTCCAAGATGTCTGGCTCTAGGTGAGTTATCATACCATCCTGATTATCTGAATTGTGAAGATTTTATTTTGTTTAGTTTTTTTTTTTCTGTGCATTCTTGCCACCTCTTCATAATATCTTCTGCTTCTGTTAGGTCCATACAACTTTTGTCTTTATCGAGCCCATCTTTGCATGAAAGGTTCCCTTGGTATCTCTAATTTTCTTGAAGAGATCTCTAGTCTTTCCCATTCTATTGTTTTCCTCTATTTCTTTGCACTAATTACCGAGGAAGGCTTTCTTATCTCTCCTTGCTATTCTTTGAAACTCTGCATTCAAATGGGTGTATCTTTCTTTTCTCCTTTGTTTTTCATTTCTCTTCTTTTCACAGCTATTTGTAAGGCCTCCTCAGACAGCCATTTTGCTTTTTGCATTTCTTTTTCTTGGGGTTGGTCTTGATCCCTGTCTCCTGTACAATATCATTAACTTCCATCCACAGTTCTTCAGGCACTCTATCAGATCTAATCCCTTGATTCTATTTCTCACTTCCACTGTATAATAATAAGGGATTTGATTTAGAGCATACCTGAATGGTCTAGTGGTTTCCCTGCTGCTGCTAAGTCACTTCAGTTGTGTCCGACTCTGAGAGACCCCATAGATGGCAGCCCACCAGGCTTCTCCACCCTGGGATTCTCCAGGCAAGAACACTGGAGTGGGTTGCCATTTCCTTCTCCAGTGCATGAAAGTCAAAAGTGAAAGTGAAGTCGCTCAGTCATGTTTGACTCTTAGCGATCCCATGGACTGCAGCCTACCAGGCTCCTCCGTCCATGGGATTTTCTAGGCAAGAATACTGGGGTGGGTTGCCATTCCCTACTTTCTTCAATTTAAGTCTGATATTGGCAATAAGGAGTTCATGATCTGAGCCACAGTCAGCTCCCAGTCTTCTATTTGCTGACTGTATAGAGCTTCTCCATCTTTGGCTGCAAAGAATACAATCAATCAGACTTTGGTGTTGACCATTTGTTGATGTCCATGTGTAGAGTCTTTAGGAATCAGCGAACTACAATTGACTAGAATGGGTGAATTTAACTGATGATCATTATATCTGCTACTGTGGGCAAGAATCCCTTAGAAGAAATGGAGTAGCCCTCATAGTCAACAAAAGAGTCCGAAATGCAGTGCTTGGATGCAATCTCAAAAATGACGGATTGATCCCTGTTAGCTTCCAAGGCATTATCCAGTTATCACAGTACTTCAAGTCTATGCCCCAGCCAGTAATGCTGAAGAAGCTGAAGATGAACAGTTCTATGAAGACCAACAAGACCTTCTAGAACTAAACACCCAAAAGATATTCTTTTCATTACAGGGGACTGGAATGCAAAACAAGAAGTCAAGAAACACCGGAGTAACAGGCAACTTTGGCCTTGGAGTACTGAATGAAGCAGGGCAAAGGCTAATAGAATTTTGCCAAGAGAATGCACTGGTCATAGCAAAAACCCTCTTCCAGCAACACAAGAGAAGACTCTCTACATGGACATCACCAGATGGCCAACACTGAAATCAGTACGAGTTATGCACTATTACAGCAAATGATATAGTGCTATGTTCTTTGACATGGGAATGTGTTCAAGGTATGTGTTCCAGTAATGAAAAAAAATTTAAAATCAATTTTATAGCAAGAATTACCTTTTAATGTCTAAATAAAGATATATATTCAACATGTGATAATAGACAGTTGAAAATATTTACTGCAATTGTATCTGGGAAGACATTCCTTACAGTTTTAATTTTACACTGATCCCTTTAGAAAGACTGATTTGTATGGCTATAAAATGGCTCACTGGATTAGCACTGGAGCTCTGGAGTTGGATACCTGGGTGGTACATCAACTCCACATTCTGAGCGTTGATAACTATTTGAAGAATTAGAATACTGACTTGACTAAATCTATCTTCCTTGTCTGTAACATGAAGATGTTAATAGTGTCTAGCCTAGACTTTCATGTGTGCATGCTTAATCACTTCAGTAGTATCCTCTTTGTGACCCCAAGCACTGTAGCCCACCAAGCTCCTCTATAGATGGGATTTTCCAGGTAAGAATATAGGAGTGGGTTGCCATATCTTCCACCAGGGAAATCTTTCCAACCCAGGGACTGAATACAGTCTCCTGTGTCTCCTGCAATTCAGGTGGATTTTTACCTGCTGAGCCATCAAGGAAGCCCCTGGCCTAGAGTTTCACTAAGGATTAAATGACTATCTAAGTAAGCAGCATGCAACTCATATCAGCCAATAATGGCTAGCTATTTCGTACCTATGCTACACAGAGGAAATTATTTTATTAGGTCTTTATTTTTCTTATTCATGCCATCATAAACATTCTTATTTCTTAAAGAAAGAATAAAATTTGGACTTATTATTTTGATTTTATAAATGCTTTGCAAATACCAATATCATCATTAAGAAATATCACTTCTCAACAATGGCATGAAAAATAAATATTTTTCTGTATCAAGGTTACTAATAGACTTAGACTTCATCTCTTCTGATCACTGTAATCAGTGAATTAGAGAAGAAAATAATGCATAGTCACCAAATTTGGATATGTGTGTGTGTGTGTTGTATGCTTGCTCAGTCATGTCTGACTCTTTGTAGCCCCTGTAGACTATAGCCCACAAGGGCCCTCTGTCCATGGAATTTTCCAGGCAAGAATACTACAGTAGGGTGCCATTGCCTACTAAAGGGGATCTTCCTGAGCCAGGGACGGAAACTGTGTCTCTTGTGTCACCTGCATTGACAAGCAGAGTCTTTACCACTGCACCACCTTTACCAATTTGGATATGACATCTAGCTAAATGACAACTATTTTATTTGATTGATGAATCAAGAATGAGGAGTCATTTGAAAGGCAAAGTTGGCTAAAACCAAATGGTGATATTTAATAAGAATAAATGCAAATTTCTGGATATAATTTCTAGAAATCAATAGTAAAAATTAACAAATGGAGGAACCTTGGCTTGAACACAGTTCATCTGCCAAAGACCTGGGAATTTTCAGTTAATCAAAGTAAATAATATGACAAACTAGCAGAAGCTAATTTAATCCTAGGTAGCATTAATAGAGTTATAGAGTGCTTACCATGGGAATTGATAACCTACTATACTCTGCACTGTCAAAGTGAATTTTGAACACTGTTTAATTCTGGATACTAAAATTTAGGAAAGGAAATGAAAACAAGAGGCTATCATTCTTTGTTAAAAATGAGGACAGGTCTGTAATTTGAGATGTATCATAATTCCTTTTTCTTTTTAAATTATAGTTGATTTATAATATTATATTAGTTTCAAGTATACAACATATTGAATCAATATTTTTATATAACATAATCCCAGCAAACAAAAGTCCAGGACCAGACAGCAGGATTCTACCAAACATATAAAGAAGAGTTAATACTTACTTTTAAATTATTCTGAAAATTTGAAGAGGAGGGACCACTTCCAGATTAATTCTACATTACTACTATCGACTTGATATCAAAACCAGGAAAAATACCACAAAAACCCAAAGATAACAGACTGAATATAGTTGCAAAAGTCTTCAAAAACAGTAGCAAATTATATGAAAATTCTTGAAGAGATCAGGCATGCTTAGAATGAACCTGCATTATAGGATGCCATACTCTCTATTTCATTTTACTGACTGTTTTTTCTCAGTCTTGTTTTTTTACTTATCCTCATCTCACTGGTCCTAAGCACTGGTGTAATACAAGGCTGGGTCTTGACCTCTTTTTTGCTCTGTTGACATTAACCTTTCTGATGATGTTATTTAGCATCATGGCCTTAAAATGCCATCTTTATAATGATGACTTACAAGTTTGTATCCTCAGCTTGCATTTCTTTGCTGGACTTTATGCTGCAATATTTAAATATCTTCCAAATGTCTCTACTGGGAAGTCTCACAAATCTTAACCTCAATAAATTAAAAATTAAAATCTTGATTTTCTGCCCCCAAAACATTATTTTAAATTCCTGCTTTTCTAGGTAAATAACTTCATCATTGCTCTTACTTAAAGCATCCAGAGCCATCTTTGGCAATTCTCTTTCTCATTTTACCTTCAAATGTATCAATATCTTGCACTGTATCCATGAACTGTCCATTTCTCACCAAATTCAAGACTATTAATTTGGTCTAACTCACCAACTCTCACTTAGAAAAGGCAGCAGACTAGAGTTCTTGCTTTGGCCTTTACTTCATCAAAGAAAACTGAACTCAAAGGTCAGAGTAGTACTTAAAAAAAAAATCTGTTTACACATATATGAACATATATTAATTATATAAACATATTTAAGTATGTATATAAATATTAAGAGTTGACTAGTAAAAAAAAACCATTCTCCAATACAAATGTTCCTTCATAATACAAGTACAAATAGAGATGGACTAGGCATATCTTAGCATAAATCATGAAAGAATGCTTTCTCCATTGAGTTGCTATTAAAATGCATAGCACATTATATTCATTTATTAGATTATTTCCAGTTATATGGAATGTATTTCAGTATCCATAGGGATAAAAAGTCATTCAGTTTGTAGTCAATATCATTTTCTAAGCTCCTCTTACGTTCCAGACACTATAGGGTGCTGGATTGAATAATGTGCCCTAAGAATATATATCCAGGTCTTAACCTCTGGTACCCATGAATATGACCTTACTTTGAAAAAAGTTTTGGAAATGAGGTTCAAATGGATTATTATGATTCCAGTGGTTGGTATTCCTATAGCAAGAGAGATATTTAGAGACAAGGACATATGAGGAAAATACCATGTGATGACAAGGAAGCGTGTGTTTGTTAGTCATTCAGCCGTGTCCAACTCTTTGTGACCCTATGGACTGTAGCCCACCAGGCTCCTCTGTCCATGGGATTTTCCAGGCAAGAATACTGGAGTGAGTTGTCATGCCTTTCTCCAGGGATCTTCCTGACCCAGAGATCGAACCCAAGTCTCCTCTTTGCAGGCAGATTCTTTACCTTCTGAGCCACCAAAGAAGCCCCAAACAAAGGCAGAAACTGAAGTAATTCATCTAACAAGTAAAGGAATACCAAGGAAACCACCAGAATCTATAAGAAGATCAACTGGGCAAGTTCTAGCTTACATATTTGGCTTTTGAGGGTACTAGGTAAAAGAAGTCCGAGCTTAATGATTGCTTGAATGAAAAATTAATTACTAGTTTAATGTCTGGAGTAGAAATAAGGCAAACTGAGGCCAAAATAATATCATATCCAGAAGAAAACTGTATAGTTGGTAAAATTTTACCATAAAATAAAGACCAAAAAATGAACTAATTAATAATAAAAACTCAAGTAAAGTACTGTAAAAAACAGACTTCCCTGGTGACTCAGATAGTAAAGAATCTACCTACAAAGCAGGAGACCTGGATTCGACCCCTGGGTCAGGAAGATCCACTGGAATAGGTAATGGCTATCCATTCTTGTCTGGAGAATTTCATGGACAGAGGAGCCTGGTGGGCTATATAGTCCATGGAGTCACACAGAGTTGAACATCACTGAGCAACTAACATTTTCACTTCACTTCACCAAGATTTGATATGGTTGTATGTGATAAAATCCTCACCAAAAAGAGAAAATGCATCTAAAACTGTGGTGACCACATCATACTATCCATTCCCTTTATTCCTCTATTTCCCACATTACAGGCAGATTTTTTACTGTCTGAGCCACCAGGAAGCCCTTCTTCTTCCTAATGGAATCTTATTTTTGATCAACTATTTAACAATATACTTTATAGTTCAAGAATCTAAAAAGACTATTTTCATTTCTCCAAAAATAGATTTTGATGAACTGACAGCGTTACATGCCTTTCCAAATAACTGGTTTAGGGACGAACGTTCAGCTAATTGGTGGAAAAAGGGTCCAAATGACTGTTTATAAAAAGCAGTTTCATAGGACAAAATTTAGCACAATTATATTGACATAAAGGACTCTTTCATGAATTGAAAGAAATACATTCCTCTTTTCTGGGAAAATAAAATCATAAGCTTAAGTCATATCATTTGGTACATTTGAGCATATTCTTTTCTTTGAAGTATTAACAAGACCTCAATGAATGAATATAGATGTTATGGGAACTGAAATGAACCAGCTGACAATTGATTTTTGAATATGAGAATTCTTGGGGATCTTAATATTATTATTATATCAAGTGTTACTATTTTGAGCCAAACCTTAATTGGAGTTCACTCAAGAAAAAATGGAAGGAGAAGAATTGGAAATAAAAAGTATATATATTTCTTTTGATTAATGGGTTTTATTGCCCTCACGGAGAAATGTGCAGTCATGGGTCAAGAGAGCATTTTGCTGTTTATATTGATAATTGATAGGAATTGTAACAGCAGGCTTATAAGCTGATGAAAATGTTCCTGTAGAGATGAAATAAACTTCCCAAACCAGATTTTGGGAGGAAGAGGATGTGGATTATTCATCTCTAAAACTTCATACTACTTCACAGTAGTGCTTCATAGTAGACACCTAAAAAAAAAATGTTGAATTTCATTTGTTGATATGTAATTGCTAGTCTATACTCAAAGAACTCTTCAAGAAAATTAGAGATACCGAGGGAACATTTCATGCAAAGATGGGCACAATAAAGGGAAAAAATAGTAAGGACCTAACAGAAGCAGAAAATATTAAGAAGAGGTGGCAAGAATACACAGAACTATACAAAAAGATCTTAATGACCCAGATAACTACTATGATGTGATCACTCACCTACAGACAGACATCTTGGAGTGAAAAGTCAAGTCGGCCTTAAGAAGTATTACAGCGAACAAAGCTAGTGGAGGTGATGGAATTCCAGCTAAGCTATTTCAAATCCTAAAAGATAATGCTGCAAAAGTAGTGCACTCAATATGCCAGCAAATTTGAAAAACAGCAGTAGTGGCAGGACTGGAAAGGTCAGTTTTCATTTCAATCTCAAAGAAAGACAATGACAAGATTATTCAAACTACCTCACAATTGCACTCATTTCACATGCTAGCAAAGTAACATTCAAAATTCTCCAAGCTAGGCTTTAACAGTACGTGAACTGAGAACTTCCAGATGTTCAAGATGGATTTAGAAAAGGCAGAGGAACCAGAGATCAAATTGCCAACATCCATTGGGTCACAGAAAAAGAAGAGAATTCCAAAAACCATCTGCTTCTGCTTCATTGATTATGCTATAGTCTTAGACTGTGGATCACAACAAACTGTGGAAAATTCTTCAAGAGGTGAGAATACCAAACCACCTTATCCACCTCCTGAGAAACCTGTATGCAGGTAAAGATGCAACAGTTAGAATCACACATGGAACAACAGACTGGTTCATAATTGGGAAAGGAGTACGTTAAGGTTGTATATTGTCTCCCTGCTTATTTAACTTATACTCAGAATACATCATGTGAAATGCCAAGCTGGATGAAACACAAGCTGGAATCAAGACTGTGGGGAGAAATATCAATAACCTCAGATATGCAGAAGACACCACCCTTATGGCAGAAAGCAAAGAGGAGCTAAAAGGCTCTTGATGAAAGTGAAAGATGAGAGTGAAAAAGCTGGCTTAAAACTCAACATTCAAAAACTGAAGACTATGGCATTCTGTCTCATCACTTCACGGCAATTAGATGGGGAAACAATTGAAACAGTGAAAGACTTTCTCTTCTTGGGCTCCAAAATTACTGCAGATGGTAACTGCAAAGACACTTGCCCCTTGGAAGCAAAGTTATGACAAACCTAGACAGCATATTAAAAAGCAGAGGTATTATTTTGCCATCAAAGTTCCATCTAGTCAAAGCTGTGGTTTTTCCTATAGTCATGTATGGATGTGGGAGTTGGACCATAAAGAATACTGAGCATCAAAGAACTGATGCTTTTGAACTATGGTGCTGGAGAAGACTCTTAAGAGTCCCTTGAACTGCAAGGAGATGAAACCACTGAATCCTAAAGGAGATCAATCCTGACTATTAATTGAAAGAATTGATACTCAAGCTGAAGCTCCAATACTTTGGTTACCTGATGCAAAGAACTGACTCATTGGAAAAGACCTTGAAGTTGGCAAAGATTGAAGACACAAGAAAAGGGGACAACAGAGGAGGAGATGGTTGGATGGCAACACTGACTAATGGGTATGAATTTGAGCGGGCTCCAGGCAGTGCTGAAGGGCAACAGGGCCTGTCGGACATGACTAAGCAACTGAAGAGGGAATAAAAACTCAGCATGATTAGCATTTGAATTATAAAGAGCATTTATACTATGCCAACAGTACTACAATAGCAACTTGCCATCATGATGGGTATCTAGTCTATGATGAACTATTCGAAAACAAAAAATATATTCATAGAAACCAACAGATTTTAAAATAGAAACTTGAAAAGATCCAACTGAAGCTTTTAAAACCTTACATGTTTTTTATGGAGTGTAAAATATAGAAATGTTCTTTTCAGTCACTTTTTTCCCAAGAATTAAGGCTTCCCCTGGTGATCTCCAGGTAGGAAATGATTGAGTTGCAACCACACTGTAAATTAGATTGAATCTATTTTGCCAGATTATTAGGGTCAATGAGAGAGATCACATATGTCTGTCTTCATCACTTCTTTAAGCACTGAAGACAGTTAACTTTATCACTTTACACTCAATGCCTGGTGGAGGACAGACAATACTGATTAGTTTTCAGAAGCCATTCTCTTCAGTTCTGCAATATTTTACAGGGAATGGTAATGTGTGCATAACCCTAATCTCTGCTGCATTGAAATTTTACTTGGTTAGCACAGCATATGTTATGAAGTTTAAAATGAAACAAGGGGTTAGATTGGTCAAACACCCTAAACTCTAATTAGAAAGGCTTTCTGGAGATTAACTTCATAAATGTTTTGGTGCAAATTATTAACACTCCTCTTTAAAGGGCTTTAAAATTATATTGTATCTGAATACTCTTAAATATGAGATTATGGTAATAAGACTCAATAAATCTTGCTGAGCTGGACTAGTACAGGTCTAATAATGGCAATAATATAGATAAATACAATAAGATCATTTAAAAATTTTGGTTCCTTTACTATGAACCAGAAACTAAGTGGTATATGCAGAGTTCACGCCATTTAACTCTTGCAACAAATCTGTGAAGTAGATATTATTATTCCTAATTTATTGATGGATATAAAACTAAGGAAGAGAAAAGTGATGTAACTTGACTAAAAGTTATTCAGTTCAAATGTGGTGTAACTGGAATTCCCAAGCAATATGCATTTCTTACCCTGATACATGATACTCTAGTGTCGATGAGGATAGTACAAATGTACAAAGATTATCTGAAAATGTCACTTTTGATCCTTCCTAATATAAAAATTTTCTGAAAGGAAAAGTATGATATCACTAAACTATATAGTTCACATTTCCTTTCCTTTTTCACATTTTTATATTTTTAAGAAAGAGTGAAAAATTAAAACCTTCATTCCCAATAGGCTCATACCTGGTGCCAATACTATACTATAAATATCTCGGTTCACTGTAAAACAACACATTTCTACTCTCAATACAAATAAAATAAAAGGAAAGTATTAATAATTTGGGGATCAGGAAAAAATAATTTAAAACTTCCTTTAACCTAAATTTTGTGAATTATTGCTGGTAAGGTCTTAGAAATGCTATTCATGTAAGGAAGTGATTTAATTAAGTTGAGCTTCTTTCTATATTCATAATTACTGTATTTTCTTTTGCAGAAGGAAATGGCAACCCACTCCAGTATTCTTGCCTAGAAAATTCCATGGACAGAGGGGCCTGGCAGGCTATGGCCGTGGGATTGCAAAGAGTCAGACACGGCTGAGCGACTTCACTCACTTCACTCACTCTTACTATATTCATATTTACTATATTTTCTATGTAGTTATGATCAAGCTGAAATCGCAAGGTTGGGAATAAATCATGTCTGAATTAAAAGCTCTCCATATAAATAGTGTTTTGTTGAGGACCTCAAAAACATTTTCAATACATGAAACCCATTTAAAAATAGTATCAGGAGAATTTTACATCTAATACATGATTCCAATGTTGTCATTTTATAATGTGCACTTCAACATTAACTGTGGGATTCTGGAAAACATTATATATGCATTTAAATATGTGAAACATATTTATATGTTTGCATATGTATGCATGCATTTGTGTGTATATATTATATATGTATGTTTATATATATATATACATATGTATATATATGCAATACATATACAATATATATACTATGCATATATATATTGTATATATATATATATATATATGTATATATACGTATATAGTTCTGTGTATGCCAAAGGACCAATGAGTTTGCCTAGGATGATTACAGAATTCTCTTAGATCTGGATAACAATCAGGTATTACTTACATCAAATTAATTAACTGATTGATAATGGTTTTGGGGTACACTTCTAAGAGAGACACTATGGTGAGATCATCCCTGATAGGAAAGAAAGCCCTCTGTGGGACAGGGAACAGGAAAGACACAGTAGCATATATTAATAAGCAGGAAGTTGGCATACCAATGTATGTTTCAACATACACCTGAAGAGAACTTATGATATAAAGTAGCCATGGAATCCATTTCTGCAATAAAGACAATACAAGGAAAGCCACAGGTTCTATATATATATACTAATATAGCAACCGACATTAGAAAACTTTAGATATATAAAATCATACTCTTCTGCACTCCCTTCTAATTATCTAGTAAAATCATATACTTAAAAGAGGAGTCCAAACTATATTTTAGGTCAATTTTCTTATATATAGCTCACATCTCAGAACTACTAAATTTTAAAAGCATGCTGAAAAACCTTGCGTGCATGCATTACACTGAAAATGGTTGCTGAGATTTGCATGTGATTATGCTGAAATGGATTCTATGGCTACTTTTGTGCACTTACTGCAGAATTTCATTTTTAAGAAATGTTTTAATATATCTACATGCCCTAAAGCTAAGCCAAAGGAAAAGGGAATAAGTTGGGGAAACACTGTTTAAGTATTTTATTTTAAAATTCCCCCCTGCATTAAACCTACTATTTTGCTTGAGAAATTACTAAACAGCAAGACTTTCATTCTTTTAAACTCAATTTTAATCCATACAAAATATTTAACATCAATTCTGTTGTATTTTGAATTTCTTATCAGTTAGGTAAGTGAAGTATGCTAGGTAAATTGCTCATCATAATTAATTTTAAGCTCAATTCAAAGAAATAAACCAGAGAACCTGCGCATGATTTTAGTGTCAAGTCTTTCACTGCTGTAGAATTTCCCTCATTCTTTACTTATGATTATTTAGTCTTATTATTATGGAGCATTTAATAAGTTCTCAGAATAAAATGTAATTTCCTTTTAATAAAAAGGAATCATTAAACAGAGTAGTACAATTAAATTGTCATTATTTCCAATAACACGGATTTCAGCTGTCAATGGATTCCTTGTACTCTTTTTCTAATTATGAATGTTCCTTTCTATAGAGCATATTCATGGGCATAGGCCAAAAAAGTAAAATATCTAAAATGATATCATTACAAAGAATAGAAAGGAAAGATAAGAAAGCCTTCCTCAGGGATCAATGCAAAGAAACAGAGGAAAACAATAGAATGGGAAAGACTAGAGATCTCTTCAAGAAAATTAGAGATACTAAGGGAACATTTCATGAAAAAATGGGCTCAATAAAGGACAGGAATGATAGGAATCTAACAGAAGGAGAAGATATTAAGAAGAGGTGGCAAGAATACACAGAAGAACTGTACAAAAAATTCTTCACGACCCAGATAATCACAATGGTGTGATCACTCACCTAGAGCCAGACATCCTGGAATGCAAAATCAGGTGAGCCTTAGGAAGCATCACTACGAACAAACCCAGGGGAGGTGATGGAATCCCAGTTGAGCTGTTTCAAATCCTGAAAGATGATGCTGTGAAAGTGCTACACTCAATATGCCAGCAAATTTGGAAAACTCAGCAGTGGCCACAGGCCTGGAAAAGGTTAGTTTTCATTCCAATTCCAAAGAAAGGCAATGCCAAAGAATGCTCAAACTACCACACAATTGCATTCATCTCACATGCTAGTAAAGTGATGCTTAAAATTCTCTAAGCCAGGCTTCAGCAATAAGTGAACTGTGAACTTCCAGATGTTCAAACTGGTTTTAGAAAAAGCAGAGGAACCAGAGATCAAATTGTCAACATCCATTGGATCATCGAAGAAGCAAGAGAGTTCCAGAAAAACATCTATTTCTGTTTTATTGACTATGCCAAAGCTTTTGACTGTGTGGGTCACAATAAACTATGGAAAATTCTGAAAGAGATGGGAATGCCAGACCACCTGACCTGCCTCTTGAGAAATCTGTATGCAGGTCAGGAAGCAACAGTTAGAACTGGACATGGAACAACAGACTGGTTCCAAGTAGGAAAAGGAGTACGTCAAGGCTGTCTATTGTCACCTGCTTATTTAACTTAAATGCAGAGTACATCATGAGAAACACTGGGCTAGAAGAAGCACAAGCTGGAATCAAGATTGCTGGGAGAAATATCAATAACCTCAGATATGCAGATGACACCACCCTTATGACAGAAAGTGAAGAACTAAAGAGCATCTTGATGAAGATGAAAGAGGAGACTGAGAAAGCTGGCTTAAAACTCAACATTCCAAAAATTAGGATAATGGCATCCAGTCCCATCACTTCATGAGAAATAGATGGGGAAATAATGGAAACAGTGACAGATTTCATCATCTTGAGCTCCAAAATCACTGCAGATTTGAAATTTCACTGCAGCCATGAAATTAAAAAACATTTGTTCTTGGATGAAAGGCTATGGCAAACCTAAACTGCATATTAAAAAGCAGAGACATTACTTTTCCAACAAAGGTCCATCTAGTCAAAGCTATGGCTTTTCCAGTAGTCATGTATGGATATGAGAGTTGGGCTATAAAGAAAGCTGACCACTGAACTGATGCTTTTGAACTGTGGTGTTGGAGAAGACTCTTGAGAGTCCCTTGGACTGCAAGGAGATGAAACCAGTCAATTCTAAAGGAAATCAACCTGAATATTCATTAGAAGGACTGATGCAGAAGCTGAAGCTCCAACATTTTAGCCATCTGATGAGAAGAGCCAACTCACTGGAAAAGATCCTGATGCTGGGAAAGATTGAAGGCAGAAGGAGAAGGAGTGACAGGGGACTAGATGGTTGGGCGGCATCATCAATCCAATGGACATGAGTTTGAGCAAGCTCTAGGAGTTGGTGATGGATAGGGAAGCCTGGCGCACTGAAGACTATGGGGTCACAGATAGTCAGACACCATTGATTGACTAAAAATCAACAACACACTACTGTTATTGATAACTCAAGATTTGTTTACAAAACTGCTGCTGCTGCTAAGTCACTTCAGTCGTTTCCGACTCTGTGCGACCCCAGAGACGGCAGCTCACCAGGTGCCCCCATCCCTGGGATTCTCCAGGCAAGAACACTGGAGTGGGTTGCCGTTTCTTTCTCCAGTGCATGAAAGTGAAAAGTGAAAGTGAAATCGCTCAGTCCTGTCCAACTCTTAGCAACTACTTTCATTCAAATTCAATCTTTGCCCCTAGAGCAAGATGTTACTTGGACTGTTCAAATCAGTGTGTCCTGAAGGTTCTTATTCAGTGTGAGGAATTCCACTCTAAAAGCCCTGAAGTACTGATCAACTCTTTAGGTTGTTGGTACTAAAAGGAACATCATTTGTTTTCTTTTCTAATATTTTCTCAAAGTCACATGCTATCACTTCTAAAACATTTGCAGATTGTCTTTCATTACAGTACATGGGAAATGGTAAAAATAAGGGCATTGGCAGTACTACAAATGTACCTGGTTAAGATTCACAGTTCTTAATATTCATTATGTCATCCTCCTAACTAACTTAGAAGGCAGGTAATATCACTGCCATTTTATAGATGAAGAATCCAGAAGATGATTAAATGAACTGCTCAACATCCCAAAGCTAGTACATAGGCAATGCTAGGGTTGAAACTTACAGGCAGCCTTACATATTAAGAAAGTAGTGTCTCCACCAAGTAATCATTACTAGCTTTAAGCATTTTTAAATCCTCACTTCAGTGTTCTTGCCTGGAGAATCCTGGTGGGCTGCCGACTACGGGGTTGCACAGAGTCGGACACGACTGAAGCGACCTAGCAGCAGCAGCAACAGTGATATATGATTTACAATACATATGTATGCCGCACAAAGCAAAACATTGTTGATCTCAACTACAGTGTCCAAAGAGATACTTCCTGGCATAGTTATCCTATCCTGGCATTCCTTATCCTATTCCCTGTATCAAAAGCAAGGTTAGGTTTGAATGCCTCCTTCTTACTAAGACTTCAAAGACTGCTGCTGCTGCTGCTGTTTAGCTGCTAAGTCACTTCTGATTCCTTGCAACCCCTGGACTGTAGCCCAGCAGGCTCCTATGTCCATGAGAGTTCCCATGCAAGAATACTGGAGTGGATCTTCCTGAGCCGGGGGTTTGAACAAGGGTCTCCTGCATTGGCAGACAGGTTCTTTACCACTGAGCCACCTTGGAACCCTCTTCAAAGACTAAGCATCTATTTATTTACTGAAAAACAGTGATTTTATCAATTGTGGAAACTCTCCAACTACATATAATGACTTTCTTGATGCACTGCATTCCATTTTGTATGTTATAAATTCAAGAATACTAGACTATAACTTTAAGAATACTTCCAAAAGAGTGGCAAACACAGGGGTAGGTAAATGAACACACACACACATGTGTGTATATATATGTGTATGTGTATATATATATATATATATATATACACATGTGCATATACATTTAACCCTTGAACAATATGACCTTGAACTGGCTGGGTCCAACTTATACATGAATTTTCTTCAGTAGTAGATAATACAGCACTACATGATCCTGGGTTGGTTGAAGCTATGAATGCAGAACCTCAGATATGAGGAACCAGTATATGGAAGGCCAAACACAAGCTATACACAGATTTCAAATTGTGCAGAGAATTTCAGTGCCCCTAAGGAGTACATCAAGGCTGTATATTGTCACCCTGCTTATTTAACTTATATGCAGAGTACATCAGGAGAAATGCTGGGCTAGAAGAAGCACAAGTTGGAATCAAGATTGCCGGGAGAAATATCAATAAACTCAGATATGCAAATGACACCACCCTTATGGCAGAAAGTGAAGAGGAACTAAAAAGCCTCTTGATGAAAGTGAAAGAGGAGAGTGAAAAAGTTGGCTTAAAGCTCAACATTCAGAAAATGAAGATCATGGCATCCGGTCCCATCACTTCATGGGAAATAGATGGGGACACAGTGGAAACAGTGTCAGACTTTATTTTGGGGGCTCCAAAATCACTGCAGATGGTGACTGCAGCCATGAAATTAGAAGACACTTACTCTTTGGAAGAAAAGTTATGACCAGCCTAGATAGCATATTCAAAAGCAGAGACATTACTTTGCCGACTAAGGTCCGTCTAGTCAAGGCTATGGTTTTCCCTGTGGTCATGCATCGATGTGAGATTTGGACTGCGAAGAAGGCTGAGAGCCGAAGAACTGATGCTTTTGAACTGTGGTGTTGGAGAAGACTCTTGAGAGTCCCTTGGACTGCAAGGAGATCCAACCAGTCCATTCTGAAGGAGATCAATCCTGGGATTTCTTTGGAAGGAATGACGCTGAAGCTGAAACTCCAGTACTTTGGCCACCTCATTTGAAGAGTTGACTCATTGGAAAAGATTCTGATGCTGTGAGGGATTGGGGGCAGGAGGAGAAGGGGACGACCGAGGATGAGATGGCTGTATGGCATCACGGACTCGATGGATGTGAGTCTGAATGAACTCCAAGAGATGGTAATTAACAGGGAGGCCTGGCGTGCTGTGATTCATGGGGTCGCAAAGAGTCGGACACGACTGAGCAACTGAACTGAACTGAATCTCTTTGTTCAAGGGTCAGTTGTGTGTGTGTGTGTGTGTGTGTGTGTGTGTGTGTGTGTGTGTGTGAGGAGAGAGAGAAAAGCTAATTAATGTCTATATTCATTTCTAATAGAGCATATGTTCTTAACTGTCCCCATCTGCCAAGCTGGATGTGGGTTTGGGGTATGTGTAGGGAGGAAACTATAAACTAAAATTACGTGAAGTCAGTCCTTTTTGATATGTAAACATGATCCTTTAGGTATGCTTTACTCAACTGGTAAAGAATCAGATGCAATGCAGGAGATCCCAGTTCGATTCCTCTATCAGGAAGTTCCTATAGAGAAAGAGAGGCTACCCTCTCCAGCATTCTTGGACCTCCCTGTGGTATATGTCCTGACTGTAGGCATAAAGCTTTGACATTCCTTTTTCCAAACCTTCTGCAACACAAAGGAAATGCGTGACTATTGTAACCACAGGGAGATGGAGGTTGAACATGGATCCAATATGCAGAGGCTGTTGTGCTTGTTACTGTGAACTAAAGTTCAGTTCATCTTATGACTTCTCACTGGAGAAACTACTTCCTACTTTCTACCTCTAGACCCAGTGCTTTAGGTCCACTTTGGCCTTTTCATGTGATTCTGAGCTTCTGCCATCTGTCTGCAGTCCCTTACCATAACAAGTATGGTACTTATGGCCCCTGTTTTACCACTTACAAGCCATGGGCATCTAAGACACACTCCAGTTTCACCCGCCTAAACACATTCTACTGTAATCGGGCCACCCATGTCATGTTGAAATTGTTCATGTACACGTGATTTGAAACAAGCTTGCAGCCTCCTCCAATCACCAGTGAGGTATATCACTGTGGCTGCTGCTCTCAAACTTTCCATAATTATCGATATTGTTAATCCTGTCTCTCCCCACCTCCCCATACATTTTTACTCAGGCATTTGACTTATTTTACCCACTTCATACTTAATTACTAATAACCTTCACATCCTAGGCTAGAAAAATAAGTCTTGGACTTTTTGCTTCCCTCATGTCATATCCCAATTCTTTCTACACAGCATACAGTGAAACTCTATGATTATAATTATAACCTAAATTTGCTATTCTCTGAGTCAGAAAGTTTGGGACAGAACTGAATCCCCTTTGGAGTTTGAATATAAAGATTGAATTAAAGCTATAATTAATTATCTTTGGGAGTAATTTAATTAAGTGAATTTAATTATTAAAATTTTCTCTGCAATATACTAGGAAGACTATCTCATGAAAAAGAAAAGGTAAATAATATTTTCATCTTTGCACAATAATACATGAATAATTAATCCTTTTCTTAATTATTATTTTTATGTATGTGATGATTTTTACAATCTTCATCTAAGAAAAGAAAATGAATATATAAATTTGTCATGTTTTGCTGAAATGATACTCTACTATTGGAGTAATATCCTGTTCAGTGTGCTTTTATTTTCATTAAAATTACATTGAACATATGTTAAAGAAAGCATTTTTAAGCTAAAAAAATAAAAATTGAGTTAATTTTGAAATATCCCAACCAAACTGCAGATTTTAAAAATGACATACATTCAAAACAATTTAAAAGTTATAAGTTATTTTTTCTCAGTGATGCACAAAACAGTTTTAGAGGACAAATTTTCATATAATTAACTTTCCACTTAAGCATTAACAATAGTTCATGCCCTTGATTACAAAGAGACTGTATAATTCCTTTAGAGATAAATAGGGTGAAGAATCATACGTATCTTTATAAAGGTGATAAACTATTAGCTTTAAAACTTGATATCCATACGTGACTAACAGGGTGTACACAGTTTTAGTATAGAAATTTGATTTAATAGAAGTGATGATAGAAAGTTTTGGACAGCACAAAATATAACACAATTTTATTTAACAGGGGGTTTTCTTCTTATAGGTGACTATGTCTCATATATTAAGTATCATGCTGAAAAAATTATAAATGCACATTCTTCAAGTTTGGATCAAGTGAATCAAGAAAGTCTAGTTTATAACCTATTACTGTATTGAATGTCATTCATGAAACACTCTATGCTAAATATATGATGGTTTACTTTTCAGATGGATGCAGTACATTGGGCTAAAATGAGACAAAATCTATTTATTGCAAGTATTTCTCAAAGTATTGCCCACTTAACATCTGCACCAGAATTCCCTGAGGTATTTAATAAGAATTCACATTTCCAGGTTGGGGATAAGGCCTGCAACATCAGACTTCTCAGAGTTCTAGGAGTTTGCATTATTGTAAACACAAGCAAAGTGAAAGTGAAAGTCAATCAGTCGTGTCCAACTCTTTGTGACCCCACAGACGATATAGTCCATGGGAATTCTCCTGGCCAGGATACTGGAGTGGGTAGCCTTATCCTTCTCCAGGGAATTAGCTCTTTCCAACCCAGAGATCCAACCCAGCTCTGCCACATTGCAGGTGGATTCTTTACCAACTAAGCCACAAGGGAAGCCCAAGAATATTGGAGTGGGTAGCCTATCCCTTCTCCAGCAGATCTTCCTGCCTCAGGAATTGAACCCAGGTCTCCTGCAATGCAGGTGGATCCTTTACCAACTGAGCTACCATGGAAGCTCACACAAGCAAGTTTTGGGCAACTGGAGTCTGAGAATTTCATTCTCATATAAATTTTTGTAATTTAATTGTATATATAGTTGACTTCCCTGGTGGCTCAGAAGGTTAAAGCATCTGCCTACAATGTGGGTGACCCAGGTGCGATCCCTGGGTCGGGAAGATCCCCTGGAGAAGGAAATGGCAACCCACTTCAGTACTCTTGCCTGGAAAATCCCATGGACCAAAGAGCCTGGTAGGCTACAGTCCATGGGGTCTCAAAGAGTCAGACGTGACTGAGCAACTTCACTTCTTCATAGTTGATTTACAAAATTACGATAGTTGTAGTTGTACAGTAAAGAGGTCCAGTGCTCTCTCTCTCTCTCTCTCTCTCTCTCTCTCTATATATATATAATATTATATATATATAAAATATTGTTTTACATATATATAAAACAAAAGTTATATATATTATTATTCAGATTATTTTCTCTTATAGGTCATTATAAAATATTGGGTATAGTTCCACGTGCTGTACTCTAAGTCCTTTTTTTTTTCTTTAATCTATATTACATATAGTACTTCATATCTGTTTATCCAAAGCTCCTAATTTATCTCTTTTCCCTTTGGTAACCACAGGCTTGTTTTCTACATTTGCAGGTCTATTTCTGTTTTGTAAACAAACTCATTTGTATATCATATAAACATTTTTATGTGAGAGAATTAACTTGGATGGTTCATCAATTCCTTGAGTTAAGGATTTAGCTATTTTTGGAACACACACACACACACACACACACACACACACACACATAAACCGGGGCTTCCCTGGTTGCTCAAATGGCAAGCAATCTGCCAACAATGCAGGAAACCTGGGTTCAATTCCTAGGAAGATCCCCTAGGAATCTTACAAGCAAAGGAAATGGTAACTCACTCCAGTATTCTTACTTGTAAAATTCTATGGACAGAAGAGCCTGGTGGGCTACAGTCCATGGGGTTGTAAAGAGTTGGACACAACTGAGCAACTAATATTTTCACTTTTCTTTCATGTGTATATATATATATATATATATATATGGAGAGAGAGTAATCCAATTTATGTTAACAGGGAGGTTACCTAAACAGCACAATTTTATTAAAAGAACATTTCTTCCATTAATTTCCTGAAATACAGTTAAGTAAAAAGAAAAATAGTAAACATTTCTTAAGTGCCTACTACATGTTAAGCATAGTGTCTTACATTTATATTTCAGTTTAATCTCAAAACATTTATGAGTCAGGTGTTATTTATATTTTAATAGGTGAGGAAATTAAGATGATCTCATAAACAGAATGTTGTCTCCTTTCTAATGTTCCTCTGCTGTGAAAGCCTTCCCCATTCTTACTGAGCTAAAAAATTACCTACTTCAAAGCTAAACTCTTCTAAGAAGGTGTCACGATCAACCTCTACATGGTACTTCTCCTTAGATATGTCTCTTATAACATTAATAACAGACCCATGCCATCACTGGGCAAGCTGCAGTATTGTCTGTTTTTATGTCTGTTCTCACCAGTGACTATGAATTCTGTGTGGATAAGAATTTGTCCTAATTTACATCGTTGGTGTCTTCTGAAACAACAGAGAGAACACTTCACCTACAGACTAAATTCGGAAAGAGAAGACTTTATCTACAAACTAAATATCTTAAGACATATCAGATATGTGTGAATCAAGATGAGTCACTTAATTTTTTTAATTAAAAACACACACGAACATGGAAAACACATTCACTCCTCCAAACACAAAAAACAAAAAGGACCAGTAGTGCCCTTAGAAAACAAAGATAGAAAGTAGTTTCAAACAATCCTGACAGGTTTTTTTTTTTTTTTTTTAATCTTTCTGTTACTAAAATCTCTGATTAAAAATAGAAAATCTCCTTAGGGGAAAAAATTTATGTTCCTATGTGCTTCTTCATCAAGTTACAATGACTTCAAGTTAAAAATAAAAGTAACACTACCTGAGTATGAAATTGAAGTATATCCTTATAAAGTACAATACATAGTTTTCATTTAGAATTTCCCAGGGGTTTCATAGATTAAAAAAAAAAATGTAGATAGGTATGTAGTTCTCTGCTGTTCATAACCAGTCTCTGGGTATATATAGATACAAATGAAACAGGAAAAAGAAAGCACAGGACATATTACATGGTATTTCCCTATGTTGAGTATCATGTACTAAAATTAGCATAGAAGATAGCATGGTCCTCTACCTCTGTATAAAAAAAGATTTTCTGACTGTAAAAAACACCAACAACGACAACAACCCACTGACCCACCCACCCCCTGCCCCCGCAAATTTGGTCAGGAGGAGAAGGAAGTGAGAGAGGATGAGATAGTCGGATAGTATCACCAACTCAGTGAACATGAAGTGAAGGTGTTAGTTTTTCAGTTGTGTCAGACTCTTTGTGACTCTGTGGACTGTTGCCTACCAGGTTCCTCTATCCATGGGATTTTCCAGGCAAGAATATTGGAGTGGATTGTCATTCTCTTCACCAGGGGATCTTCCCAATCCAGAGATCAAACATGGGTCTCCTGCATTTCAGGCAGATTCTTTACCTTCTGAGCCACCTGGGAAGAACTCAATGAACATGAGTTTGAGCAAACTCCAGGAGAAAGTGAAGGACAAGGGAGCCTGGCATGCTGTATTCAATGGGGTCACAAAGAATCAGACACAACTTAATGACTGGACAACAACAGCATCTATCTAATCTGAAATTCACTATATTATATTCTCTGCAATCAAGAACAAAGGCCATAATTAAGTCATTCATTTCTAACAATGTAAAGCATGTCTAAGGCCATATATTTTCAGTTGTTCCCTGTCTTACAGATGAATATACAGAGTCTCAATATTTTTCAAGTAAAGAACATTGATACTTGTATTCTAATGTCCTAATGATCAGAGAGCAGTCTGTCCATTGGAATTCTTGTTCTCTGAACCACATGATTCTTTGCCTCTTCGCTCTTCACCCACTCTAGTGATTGACTCAGATAACAAGCATTTATTGACTTCCCAGCACTGTTGACATATAAATCCTCAGAAGGTTGACATGTAAGATAATGAAGACATCTCACTATGTGAAGACATCTCAAATCAATGGAAGGGTTTGACTAAAAACATATAATATGGCACAGAAGAGAGAACTGAAAATAATACTTTGTCATTCTGAATTTATAACAGACCTCCAATCTATTAGGCATTGGAGTTTCCAGAATTTCAGATTTGAAAAGGATCTTGAATATTATCACAAAGACTTAATCATTACAACTCACATAGGTTAATTATACATGTAAATTAGTTAGATAATCTAATTTTCAAAGGACACAGAACAACCTCAAAGTATCACTATCCATCTTCAAAAACTCTTAGAATTCACATCAATATACAAAAATCTATTGCATTTCCATACATTAATAACAAACTATCAGAGATAAATAACAAAGAATACATCAATAGCAGACTACAAGAAAATAATCCCTATTACAATTGCATCACAAAGAATCAAATATGTAGGAAAAAATTAACCAAAAGGTAAAAGATGGTACATTAAAAACTATACGATACAGATGAAAGAGACAAAATAAAACACAAATAAGAAAAAGATATCCCATGTTCATGTACTGGAAGAATTAATATTGTCCATGTTACCCAAAAGTCTACAGATTCAACAAAATATCAAAATTCCAACAGAATTCTTCACAGAAATAGAATAAATAATCTTAAAATTTTGTGGAAACACTAAAGACCTCAAATAACCAAAGTAATCTTAAGAATAAAGAGAAAAGCTAGAAACATCTCACACTCTTATTTCAAACTATCTTACAAAGCTATACTAATCAAAACAGTATGATATTGGCATAAAAACAGACACATAGGTCAATTGAACAGAATAGAGAGCTCAGAAATAAACCTATTCATACAGAATTCATATAGAGTCAATTAATTTAAGACATCAAAGTGTCATAAATGTTTTAGTTAGGCAAAAATTTAAATTTTCTAAAAAATATATATTATACATGTCATGTATATGTATGTATACAAAAGCTTTTACACTATGTTTGATAAACACTTGAGAAGACACCCAAAAAGAAGAGATGGAGAAACTGGAAAACATAAACAAATTAAATGGGAGCACTGAATATGAAATAGAAAAAGTAAAACAAACTAGATAAAAGGTCATCAATGAGCTAGCATTAATAGAATGTTAGATCGTTAGTTTTAAAAAACAATAGGTATGCAACAAGCAACAAAGTTTTGCTGTATGGCATAGGAAACTATAGTCAATATATTGTAATAACCTATAATGGAAAGTAATTTCAAAAATAATATGTGTATATGTATAACTGAATCATCTTGCTGTACACCTGAAATATTGTCAGTCAACTAAACTAAACTTCAATATAATATATAAATTAAAAAAAAGAAAAATTAAGACAAGTGAGCAAAGAATATAAAATGGGAAAAGAAAGTCTGCAACAAACAGTGTTGGGAAAATTGGACAACCACAGGCAAAAAAATAAACCTGGATAAATATCTTGCAAAACAAATACAGTATTGTAATTAAAAAAATAAATAAATTTAATTAAAAAAATAATAAAAATAAAAATAAAAACCTGTAAAAAAAAGATATAAATGTAATACATATATAATGTATGAAATCATAAAACTCCTAGAAGAGAACATAGGCAATAAGTTCCTTGAAATTGGTCTTAGAGAGTTTTTTGGATTTGATACAACAAGCTAAGGGAACAAAAGTGAATATAAGCAAGTGGGGCTACATTAATCTTCACCTACACAAGAAAGGAAATTATCAATAAAATGAAAATCAAACTTAAAGAATGAAAAGAAATGGTTGCAAATTTTATATCTGATAAGAGTCTATAACACAAAATAAGTAAGGAACTCATACACTCCAATAACAAACAAACAGAAAATCCAATTAGAAAATGAGTAGAAGAGCACAACAAAGCTTTTTCTTTTCCAGATAAAATACTCAAAGGGCCAACGAGTATATGAAAAGATGCTCAGTATCACTAGTCATCAGGGAAATGTGAATCAGACTTGCAATGAGATATATCACCTCACACCAATTAACGTGACTAATCAAAAAGACAAGCAATCATGAGTGAAGAGGTAGAGAAAAGGGAACCCTTGTTCACAGTTGGTAAAAGTATAAATTTGCACAAACACTATCAAAAACAATATGAGGTTTCTCAAATGACTAAAAATGATGTAGAAAGTGATGTAGAAATTCCACTTCTGAATATTTATCTGAAGAAAATGAAAATACTAATTTAAAAAGATCTATGCACCTGCATGTTCATGCAGAACTACTTACAATAGTTAAGACATGGACACAATCTAAGTGTCTGTAATTGATGAATGGATACAAAAATCTTGCCATTTTCAACAACACAGATGGACCTTGAGGGCACTATGCTAAGCGAAACAAGTCAGTCATGAAATACAAATACTGTATAATTTCACTTGCAGAATCTGACAACAAAAAGCAAACAGAAAAACAAGACAGATACAGAGAACAGATTGGTGGTTGCCAGTGGCAGGAGGTGGAGAGGATAAGGGAAATGTGTGAAGGGAGTCAAAAGTAGAAACTTCCAGTTATAAAAGAAATAAATTCTGAGGATGTGATGTATAGCATGGTGACTATAGTTAATAATAATGTATTGTATATTTGAAAGTCATTAAAAGAGTAGTTCTCATTTAAAGTTCTTATCATAATAAAAATAATTTGTAACTATGCATGGCGATGGATATTAACTAGAATTATTATAGTGATCATTTTGCAATATATACAAATATTAATTACACTGTACACCAAAAACAAATATTTTACCTCCTTATATCTCAACTCAAAAATAGATAAGTCATATAATTTAATTTTGAAAGAACATATGACAAACTCAAAATATTTTAGATTTTCTAAAATGGTTGAGAAGCAAGATCAATTATTCTAATTAGTTAATGTAGTAAATTGAAAAAATGTTACTGAGTACCGTGTATTAAACAATAACTGTGAACAAAAGAGGGGGTTTGACAGCCAAACGGCACATGATAAGATACTCAACATCATTAATTATTAAAGAAACGCAAATCAAAACTACAATGAGGTAACTTTTCATTCAGAATGACCATCATCAAAAAGTCTACAAACAATAAATTCTGGAGAGAGTGTGGACAGAAAGCAACCTTCCTACACTGTTGGTGGGAAAGTAAATTGGTACAGCTACTTCGGAGAACAGTATGGAAGTTCCTTAGAAAACTAAAAACAGAGCTATATCTGACAGAACAATTCTACTCCTAGGCATATCTCTGGAAGAAACAATAATACAAAAGGATGCATGCACTCGATGTTCATTGTAGCACTATTTACAATAACCAGGATATGGAAGCAAAGTAAATGTCCAAAAATAGACAAATGGATAAAGAATGCATGGTACATGTATACAATGGAATATAAATGAAATAATGTTACTTGCAATGATGTGGATGGACCTAGAGACTGTCATCCAGAAAGAGAAATGAATATATAATATCACTCACATGTGGAATATAGAAAAAAGGTATGGATAAATTTACTGGTAAAGGAGAAATAGAGTCACAGATGTAGAGAAAAAACTTATGGTTACCAAGGTGGGAAGGGCAGGGGAAGTCAGACAAACTGTGAGACTGAGAGTGACATATATACACGACTGTGTATAAAACAGATAATTAATGGCAACCTATTGTTTAGCACAGGGAGCTCCATTCAGTGATCTGTGGTGATCTAAATGGAAAAGAAATCTAAAAAGAAAGTGGATATATGTATGTCTATAACCGACTCACTTTATCCTACAGCAGAAAATAACACAATATTGTAAAGTAACTGTATTTCAATATTTTTTCAAGAGAAAGAGTTTAATTCAATGAAAATCCTAGATATTTAAAAAATACCCAATATATCAACACTGAGTATTCATCATAAGGACGGGCACTGAAGCCGAAGCTCCAATATTTTGGTCACCTGATGTGACGCGCCAACTCACTGGAAAAAACCTTGATGCTGGGAAAGATTGAGGGTAGGCAGAGAAAGGGGTGACAGAGAATGGGATGGTTGGATGGCATCACCGACTCCATAAACGTGAGCTTGAGAAAATTCTGGGAGATAGTGAATGACAGGGAAGCCTGGTGTACTGCAGTCCATGGGGTCACAACGAGTCAGACACAATTTAGCAACTGAACAACAACAACCCAATATATCTAGTGAAAGGGCTAATCATATAGTCATGATTGCTCACATCTCTTTTCTTTGTTTATGGATCACTTTATGTGTAAATAAACCTTGGCCAGTATTCAATATTGTTTGCGAGTACCATTCTCTTTCTCCTGCCATCAAAACAGAACATTGATCTTGGCCAATTGCCATCCTGTTTGCTGTAGCCCAAATGACTCAGAATAGCAGATCTTCATAACTCCATAAATTAATCCTGATTTCTATAAACCAGTTAAAGTAATCCTAACATCCTTGCCTGGAGGAGACTCTTGACAGTCCCTTGGACAGCAAGGAAATCAAACCAGTCAATCCTAAAAGAAATCAACCTTGAATTAGCAATTGAAAAACAACAAACCTCCTTGCCGGTACTACTGGGGCAGGATCAGTGGCTTACGCCAAGCAGATAATTCAATCCCCTTGCAATTATGATTTGCTCAGAGTGAGATGTGTGATCTATGATGGTTACATCAAGTCTTACAGAAATCTTGTGTTATACGATTCAGAGAAAGCTTTCATTCTCTTTTGCTGAACATGAACAAGGCAGCTTCCAGTCCTCAGGCCTTCAGTCATATCATGTCCCTGAGGAAAAGCTGCCTGAGGATAAATCCTGGAAGTAGGTGCTGGAGGAGCCTAGAGAAGAGCAACAAAGGAAAAAAACCTGGGGCTCAATAGTCTCGTGGAGTGGGTCCAATATTTGGACTGTTTTATTTGTCTTTTGGTTTAAGCCAGTTTTTGTGAGCATGGTGCATGAGTTTGCAAGATCAACATCACTAGGGAGATGGATACCGATGCAAATTCTAGGCTCCATCCCAGATCAAATAAATCAGAGACTTGGAGTGTTTCTAGCAGATCTGTGTGGCTGAGTGAGGTCTCCATGACATTCCCAGGTACACCAAAGTTTGAGAGACGTTAATATGAGCCAGTTTAAGTCAAGATTTCTATTAATTGTAGTCAAATGTACCCAAAGTAATAAAAAAGCAATCCCCTCTATCAAACCAAGTGTGCCACATATACATACAGAGTTGCCAAATAATGCTATATTTTTTAAAAATTTCATAAAATTTAATATAAATCTATTTAAAATTGCAATTTGAAGTTGTTATTCATCTTTATTTGTAATTCACAAAAGTTCATTTTCTCCACTGAATATATATATATATATGAGTGTATATGTATCTTATCTACTATTAAATATACATATATTTGAAATGCATCAGTTCAGTTCAGTTCAGTCACTCAGTCGTGTCTGACTCTTTGCGACCCCATGAATCGCAGCATGCCAGGCCTCCCTGTTCATCACCGTCTCGCAGAGTTCACTCAGACTCACATCCATAGAATCCGTGATGCCATCCAGCCATCTCATCCTCAGTCGTCCCCTTCTCCTCCTGCCCCTAATCCCTCCCAGCATCAGAGTCTTTTCCAATGAGTCAACTCTTCTCATGAGGTGGCCAAAGTACTGGAGTTTCAGCTTTAGCATCATTCCTTCCAAAGAAATCCCAGGGTTGATCTCCTTCAGAATGGACTGGTTGGATCTCTTTGCAGTCCAAGGGACTCTCAAGAGTCTTCTCCAACACCACAGTTCAAAAGCATCAGTTCTTCGGTGCTCAGCCTTCTTCACAGTCCAACTCTCACATCCATACATGACCACAGGAGAAACCATAGCCTTGACTAGATGGACCTTAGTCGCCAAAGTAATGTCTCTGCTTTTGAATATGCTATCTAGGTTGGTGATAACTTTTCTTCCAAGGAGTAAGCGTCTTTTAATTTTATGGCTGCAGTCACCATCTGCAGTGATTTTGGAGCCCCCAAAATAAAGTCTGACACTGTTTCCACTGTTTCCCCATCTACTTCCCATGAAATGATGGGACCGGATGCCATATCTTCGTTTTCTGAATGTTGAGCTTTAAGCCCACTTTTTCAATCTCCTCTTTCACTTTCATCAAGAGGCCCTTTAGCTCCTCTTCACTTTCTGCCATAAGGGTGGTGTCATTTGCATATCTGAGTTTTTTGATATTTCTCCCAGCAATCTTGATTCCAGCTTGTGTTTCTTCCAGCCCAGCGTTTCTCATGATGTACTCTGCAGAGAAGTTAATCAAGCAGGGTGACAATATACAGCCTTGACTTACTCCTTTTCCTATTTGGAACCAGTCTGTTGTTCCATGTCCAGTTCTGACTGTTGCTTCCTGACCTGCATACAGATTTCTCAAGAGGCAAGTCAGGTGGTCCGGTATTCCCATCTGTTTCAGAATTGTCCACAGTTTATTGTGCTCCACACAGTCAAAGGCTTTGGCATAGTCAATAAAGCAGAAATAGATGTTTTTCTGGAACTATCTTGCTTTTTCCATGATCCAGCAGATGTTGACAATTTGATCTCTGGTTCCTCTGCCTTTTCTAAAACCAGCTTGAATATCAGGAAGTTCATGGTTCGTGTATTGCTAAAGCCTGGCTTGGAGAATTTTGAGCATTACTTTACTAGCATGTGAGATGAGTGCAATTGTGCGGTAGTTTGAGCATTCTTTGGCATTGCCTTTCTTTGGAATTGGAATGAAAAGTGACCTTTTCCAGTCCTGTGGCCACTGCTGAATTTTCCAAATTTGCTGGCATATTGAGTGCAGCACTTTCACAGCATCATCTTTCAGGATTTGAAACAGCTCAACTGGAATTCCATCAACTCCACTAGCTTTGTTCGTAGTGATGCTTTCTAAGGCCCACCTGACTTCACATTCCAAGATGTCTGGCTCTAGTTGAGTGATCACATTATCCTGATTATCTGGGTCTTGAAGATATATATCCACATGGATGCATGCATGTGTACTAAGTTGTTTCAGTCATATCCAACTCTTTGTGACCCTAAGGATTGTAGCCTGTCAGATATATACACATATATGTGTGTATGTGCGTGTGTATATATATATACCTATACATCAAATCAGTTCAGTTGCACAGTTGTATCCGACTATTTGTGACTCCATGGACTACAGCACACCAGGCTCCTCTTTCCATCACCAATTCCCAGACCTTGCTCAAACCCATGTCTATTCAGTCAGTGATGCCATCCAACCATCTCATCCTCTGTCATCCCGTCTCCTCCTGCCTTCAATCTTGCCCAGCAACAGGGTCTTTTCAATAAGTCAGTTCTTTGCATCAGGTGGCCAAAGTTCAGCTTCAGCATCAGTTCTTTCAGTGAATATTCAGGAATGATTTCTTTTAGGAATGACTGGTTTGATCTCCTAGCTGTTCAAGGGATAAGGGACTCTCTAGAGTCTTGTCCAACACCACAGTTCAAAAGTATCAATTCTTAGGTACACAGCTTTCTTTATGGTCCAACCCGCACATCGATACATGGTTTCTGGAAAACCACAGCTTTGACTAGACAGACCTTTGTTGGTAAAGTAATGTCTGCTTTTTACTATGTTGTCTAGGTTGGCCATAGCTTTTCTTCCAAGGAGCAAACACCTTTTAATTTCATGGCTGTAGTTACCATCTGTAATGATGCTGGAGCTCAAGAAAATAAAGTTTGTCACTGTTTCCTTTGTTTCCCCATCTATTTGCCATGAAGTAATGGAAAATAGATGGAGAAGCAATGTATATACCTATGTATATGTATAAATAAATATATATATATAGATAGATATAGATATATACCTGCTTCCCAGGAGCTTCCCAGGTGACTCAGTGGTAAAGAATCTGCCTGCTAATGCAGGAGATGCAGGTTCTATACCTGGGTGGGGAAGATTCCCTGGAGGAGGAATTGGCAAACCACTCCAGTATTCTTGCCTGGGAGATCCCAGTCCACGGGGTTGCAAAAGAGTAGGGCATGACTTAGCCAGTAAACAGCAGCAACAATTACCTATCTAAGAGCTTCTAAAATCCTTGTAATTTCCTGAGGGTAAAGGGTGCTTTACCCTTTCCTGAGGATAAGGGTGCTTAAGAGCCATTTTTGTTCTAATATTTGGTCTTTGACTTCAATTCCAGACACAGAACTTCTAAACCCTTTGGAATTTCCTGAGTAACAGGAGTATCTTTGGTCCTAAAAAGTAAATGTGTGTGTTCCTGGATCGGGAGAGTTAGAAAAATAAAGCCATGATTAGAAACCTGTACCATTTAGCCCCATCCCTGTCCTCCAAGGAGGGAGTTCATAATTATTCAAACTTCCATAAAAATCAATAAACTAGGAGCTTCAGAGAGCTTCTGGGTTTGTGAACATATGGAGAGGGTGGGAACCCTGGCTCCATAAATAAAGGAACTCCTGGGCTTGGGACTTTACTAGACCTTGCCCTGTTCTGGCTATTTATCTGTATTCTTTAATCACATCCTTTATAATAACATAGTAAATATAAGCAGAGCTTCCCAGGTGGCACTAGTGGCAAAGAACCTACCTGCCAATGCAAAAGACATAAGGGACACAGATTTGATCCCTGGCTTGGGAAGATCCCCGGAGGAGGGTTTGGCAACTAAGTCCAATACTCTTGCCTGGGAAATCCCATGGACCGAGGAGCCTGGCAGACTACAAATCATAGGGTCATGACTTAGCGCCACACACACACACACACACACACACACACACACACACACACACACACACAAAGTAACTATTTCCCTGAGTTCTGAGAAGCCACTGTAGCAAAGCATCAATCTGAGTTAAGAACTCACCCCCAATTTTGAGCCAAGTAGACACAGTGTGGATAACTTGGGGATCCACTACCTGTGTCTGGCATCCAAAATGAGACAGACTTTGTGGGACTGAGCCCTTAACTTATGGGATCTGACAAACTCCAGGTAGTTAGTATCATAATTGCCTTGTAGAACCCCAACTGGTGCCTGGAAAGTTAAGAGAACTGGTCGGGCAGGGGAAACCCTGCATATTTGGTGTCACGAGTTCTGTGGCATGAACAGGGAAGAGACCAATAGCCTACTTCTAAGAGGCAGGTTTACTTCTTATTAGTCTAATAGGTAAACATAAATCTGTAAGTACACATCATCCTTGGAGAAATAACAGTTTTGAGAATAAATCCACATGAACCACTCTTAAATGAAAACTGATGTCATATCATGTAGGTATACATATTTGTATGTATGACAAAGTTCATTTTTATGGTATTTTTTTCCTCAAAAAGGAGTTTAACTTAAAGAAATTAAAGTAATACATTCCTATATTTAAAATTACACAGTTGATTATAGTTTCACTTGTGAAATTACAGGCTATTTAAAATTATATAAATATATGCAATTAATATATTCATATATTCATCAACTGGAAGAGCTTTAGACACATGAACGTTCAGATGTTAATGGTCTATAATAGCTCCTTCTTATTGTAAATTAAAATTAGTGACATCATCTCTATACTTAACAGCAACTATCAATTTTAGAAATCCAATATACTTTAAAAAAATCTTTTTCAACTCTATGTTAAAATATCTTTGAAAGTGTCTCCAGAGAAGAATGTTTTGCCATTAAAATCACCCAGTTTATTCATAGAACAAATTAAAGTCTTAAGTTCACATACTAATGCTGAACTTATAAGAAAATTAGAATCAAGTTTTACAACCGTTCGAACATATTTAGTGCTTAATGCTCAAGCTTGACCATTCAATATAAAAAAGTTAAATAATAAAATTTGAAATCTCTACCAAAAAAGTCACTATATTCATAAAGTGATTAATTGAACTTTTCTGCTATGACTTCTTTAAAGTGAACTTACATTTAATTTTTAAAAATTAGATTTCTTGCCTGTTCATATTATTTTTCATAATGTTCTAAAAATGTGAATTATGTTTTTTTGATTGCAAGATGTATTTTATTTTTTTACTTTATTTTACTTTACAATACTGTATTGGTTTAGCCATACATTGACATGATTCTGCCACAGGTATACATGAGCTCCCAATCCTGAATCCCCCTCCCACCTCCCACCCCATATCATCTCTCTGGATCATCCCCGTGCACTAGCCCCAAGCATCCTGTATCCTGTATCGAACATGGACTGGCGCTTCATTTCCTACATGATAGTATACGTGTTTCAGTGCCATTCTCCCAAATCATCCCACCCTCTCCCTCTCCCTCAGAGTCCAAAAGTCCGTTCTATACAAATGATACATTTAAATTATGATAAACTTATTCATTGTTGAGTAGGTCTAGGGAAATATCAGCATGAAGAGTGAAGAGCCTATAGTCTAACTTGATATGTGTCAAACTGTGATACTTTGGCTAAATAGAAAAGTTTTATTAGATTTATATTCAGTTAATCCATTACGTTCTGCTGAGTAAATCACTTGAACTCAAAAGGCAAAGCCTTAGAAGCTGCATATCCCAAGCCTGGTTCCAATTTTTCTAACAAGGTGAAAACAGAATGAATTCAATCAAAATGCCTGACAAAACTATGCATGGAAAGAAGAGATGCCAATAGCACATTACTTTAAATCAAATACAAACAGAGGAGCCAAATGATTTCATTCTATCGTCACTGCCTAGCATAGAACAAAACTTGTAGGGATTTAAATTGAATATCACCTTGAGTACATGAATGATTTGATGATTCTATGAATAACAAATCAACACGTTAGTAAATCAGAATATGAATAAGGAATGTACTTTTTAAAGGAAACTGAGAACTAAAAGATGATTCTTTAAATAAACTAAAAAGTATTGAGCTTCTTCCACATTTTGGAGTTAATCTAATTCTCTTTAATGTAACCCTTCCATCACTGTACTTATTGATTTTGAATCAATGTTTCCATCTCAATAGGTAATATGATAAATATGTCCATGCCAAAGTGAAAAGTAAGTGAAGAATTCCTTGGCCCAGAAAGTAATGCATATTTTAAGTAGAGCTTCTTAAGAGAATGCATGAAATGGATCTGAATTCATTTGGAATTTGCTATGTGCCAATGAACCTACCTTATTCCATTTAATTCTCCAAAAACAGCCCTAAGAGACAGAGATAATTAGTCCAGGTAATTTTACAAATGACCAAATCTGATCAGGAAAAAAAAAAAAAACCTATACAAATTAAAATTGAACCCTTAATTCTCATCTCATATTTCATGCTCCTTAAATACTATTACTGTTCATTCTGCATAGTTTCTCTATGGCTTTGTTATGCACAAATAATAATTTTAATGAAAAAAATTCAATCTGTTGCAAACCAAAATTAATAGCAGTATTATGCAACATGTGTGAACAACCTGACACATTTTGAAAGTTACTACTGAATGAAGGAAGGAAAATGAATTCACTAAAGAAGTACTACAGCCCATGGCCAAAATTCAAAGAAAAGATATATTTTATTTTCAGAAGAATTTCTTTAGATGTAAAAGTGGAACCACGCTAAAAGATGCGGGTGTTCTTCTAAGTACAGTTAGAGATGCTCTCAATGCCATAAAGCATGTTGCTACTTATTACTGTATTTACTTATTTTGCTTAGAGATGAATGGAAAGTACTAAAATGTTTTTATATGTGCATAGCAACAAAGACAGAATATGCTTAGCCAATGTGGAAAGCAATATATTTAGTTTAAAAAAAGTTAACAGTGTTACATTAAATTTATAAAGCATTTTATAGTTTTCAAGGCTCTTTCCCACATAGTATGTACCAGTCTAAAAGCCCTGTGAGATTGCAAGTAAAGGTAAATTAGTAACCCAATTTTATGGGTGAGCAAATTAAGGCTCAGAAAGATTAAGTATCTTACTTAATAATACACGTAGTTTTACGGTGCCATTTATATATTATCAAAGTCAAGTTTCTTTGTAGATTTTCTGACATTCTTCAACAACAGTGATTTTACTATTTGAGATAAAGTTTTACAACTGTTTCCCTAGTTTGCAAAATGATTTCAATCTAAAGATTAGAAGCGAATGAATGCTGTGAAATAACAACTATAAAGCCCCATAAAGGCTTTCAAAAATCATTCAGAGAAATTAGTATATTTCTAATACAGAAAGCCAGATATGTAAATAAATGAACCAAAAAGGAAGCAATTGTTCTTCAATTTATAGAAGTGGTTAAAAAGGACATCCATGCCTTGCATCAACAGTTCCTGAATTTTTGAATTAATAATACCTCATTTTCTTAGTTTAGAGTAATGTGAATTATTTTCAAAGAATCAGCGACATGTCACATCATTTTTAACATGAATAATGATGGGCAGGTTTGAGCTCTAATGATGCTGCAGGATCACAGAGTTTGCAGCTTGGAGGCTTACCATATAAATTAGTGCAGTACCACATTAGCAAACAAGGCACAATCAGAGAAATGAATTCAAACCGAAGGAAAGGAATTGTCATATATTGAAATAAAGCAAAAATGCAATACCACTTTACTCTTCAATTTAATCGTTCTGAATTCTGAAGATGGATTTGAGGATTTCGTTTGCAATCATCCTTTACCATCCAGATATGCTGCAGTAACTATATTAGAGCAGACAAGTAACAAAATTATTCCAAATATATTCAAGTAATTGGACTGAAGACCAGTCAGCCAGATCAATGTGTCCTTTTCATCTCATTACTTAGGTGGTACAGGATGCCTAGTAACATTGAACAATACCTGATGACTTTTGGTGTGGAGGCAGCCTACTTTTGCTGTACATTTCAAATCTGACATCCAAGTTATTGTCTGCTTTAGAGAGAGCCAATAATTTCTTCAGGCAAATTAAATTTCACCAGAATTTTGTGAGTTATAAACTCTTAAGTACTATAAAATTGTTAATATGTATAACTGAAGAAGTAAAAATGTTCACATGGTTATAGGATAATTGGTATTAAATTCAGCTCCATCACTAATTCTTTGTGCTACCAAACCCTACACACAGCTGCTCAACTGGCTACTTTCTTGCATCTTACTGAGAAACCAACAAGAATATGGCAAAGATTTCATAGTGATCATCTATCCATCACCATCCTTTAATATGCTATGGACCATGTTTTATAAGCTTAACACACATCACATTATACTACTGCTCCTGATAAGCCTGTATATTCATATCACTACAAGAGTCAGAACTATCTGGATGAGTTTCCTGACAGATTAGATTTCAGTCTCAAGTGATATAAAATGAATACATTTTAGTTTGGCTTTTCCTTCACTTATTTTTCACAAACTCATTCCAGCTTTGAGGTGAACCCAGATACATAGTGTCCTGCTGTGATATACATCCAGTTAATTTAAAATAGACAAGCATCCTGTATGCTGAAAACAGTTTTATCATTACAAACAAGGAGGTTGCCTCAAAAAAAAAATAATAATAACTTTGGGTATTCTTGACTCTGGCAGATGCTTCCTGAAGTTCAAATGAAAATTAGAGAAGAGTGCTAGCTTGTAACCAATTTAGTTATCTTTTGTACCTAATTCACTTTTAATTAAAGCATTGTAAATGAAGGAAGAGATCAGTACAAAGTTAAAGGTTTCATGCAAACATCACTGAGGCTCTTCGTTGATCAAATTAGATGCCAGATTACAGCCGATCTGAAAATATATCAGTCTGAGATATTAGTCATGTCCCTTGATCAGAATCCCTTTGATCATTATAGAACAAGTTTTGTAGTAGCAGCAAAGCGATTTATGGTGGGGGGCGGGGAGGGAACTACAAATTGCTTGAATTTTGCCTGCAACTGTGAGGGCCATGTCCACAGAAGATGCGCATCCTTCCAAATGGATATCCACACAGTTTTGGTTTGCCACCTAACACAATAAACTACCATCCCCTTAACAGTATAACTGGAATCTAAACTATTTACCCTTCTATAGTCAAGTGCTTGGAATTCATCAGTAATAAATCTTTTCTACTAATTCATATTTCAGATCTTTAAATCAAGACTTTTTAGTGCTGAAAGGGGCCCTAAGCAGAGTGTAGTCCAATACTCATTTTATAAGTTAAGACATTGAAACATCAACAATAAAATGCATGTACTTTGTTCGAGATCACATACAAAATCTATTTCAAATAATCTATATATAATCTAATTTAAAGAAATGAATTGATCTATTAAAATAGCAAAAATGTAAATAATTAAGCATAGAATAACATTCTAGTGAGGAGTAATGGAAATATATCAAGGAGTAACATAATTGTTTGATTAAATTTTTAATTTGGTTTAGAAATTCCTCTAAGTTAAAGCAGCAAATTCTCATCTAATAAAAGAACATTAGCTGTTTAAGTGATACCAAATTTTTGTTTGGTATAGTCATGTGCTATTGGCACATCAAGTTCTCTCCAGACAGTTTAAATTTGAAGGCACTGTTATCCTCTGGTTCTTTAATGTGTGTTAGTCACACAGTCGTGTCTGACTCTTTGCTGCCCCATGGACTGCATCCCGCCAGGCTCCTCCGTCCATGAAATTCTCCTGGAAAGAATACTGGAGTGGACTGCCATTTCCTTCTCCAAGTTCTTTAGTAAATTCTGGTAAAAAGAAGTCATGCTGAAGAAAAGAGATACATGCACCATGCAATATATTCATTTAAAGCACGTAAACTCTTTAATTTATAGAAGGTTTTGAACAGGGAAATAAGAATATATTTTCATTGTTAATTTACTTTTAACAAAACATATATTTGAAATGTTATGACTATGGTTTTTATTCAGGTCAAATATGCATAATAAAAGAAAAATAGGATACATGAAGCAAGTTTCTCTTAAAACTGATTAAAAAAACAAAATTTGGTATCACTTAAACAGCTAATGTTCTTTTATTAGATGAGAATTTGCTGCTTTAACTTAGAGGAATTTCTAAACCAAATTAAAAATTTAATCAAACAATTATGTTACTCCTTGATATATTTCCATTACTCCTCACTAGAATGTTATTCTATGCTTAATTATTTACATTTTTGCTATTTTAATAGATCAATTCATTTCTTTAAATTAGATTATATATAGATTATTTGAAATAGATTTTGTATGTGATCTCGAACAAAGTACATGCATTTTATTGTTGATGTTTCAATGTCTTAACTTATAAAATGAGTATTGGACTACACTCTGCTTAGGGCCCCTTTCAGCACTAAAAGTCTTGATTTAAAGATCTGAAATATGAATTAGTAGAAAAGATTTATTACTGATGAATTCCAAGCACGTGGCTCAATGAAGTTTATTTGCTAGCACCTTTTGATTTTACTTGAAGACCAATCTACTCAAATTTACTATCACAGTTAGCAGATTATTGGTTCTCCAGCGAGGAAGTTTTTGTCCTGAAGAAATTATTTAAATTAAGCTAATCTTTCCGAGGTGGGGTGATTTCACTCCTAGGGGAGACGTGGCAGTGTGTGAAGACATTTTTAGTTGTAAGAACTTGGAGTGGGGTTGGGGGTGGGTACTGCTACTGGCCTCTAGTGAGTAGAAGACTACAATGCTTCTAAGCACCTGAAAATGCACACGATAACAACTAGGACAAAGAATTAGCCCAAAAGGTCAATAGTGCTGAGCTTGAGAAACCCTGTACCAGGTAGGAAAAAACCTTTCTGCCTTTATCCTACTCTTTTAAGAGAAATTTAAATGATTATATATTAAATAACATTATGATGACCATAGCATACTTCAGGAAAAAAGCAAAAACTCAGCCTTTTAATTCCTAGATCTGTATCACTTTCAAAACTATAGTCTAATATCTTAGCTTCTTTTTTCTTAATCTTGTAAGATATTTTGCATATCTTACACATTAAAAACAGAGCAAAAATTTTTTTTATTTTTTACTCTGGTTAAACTGTCATTCTATCTCACAAATTGACCATTCTTTGGCAGAAGTTTCAACTAATTTCTGTTTAACTTTAAGAATTGACATGAATATCTCATGTTGAAAAATAGAAACTGAGAATTACACTATTATTTTCACAGCCCACATTTCCTGAGCACCTGCTGCATGCCAGCATGATGTGAAGGAGCAGACAGACCCCATGACAAACTGGAGAAACACAAAGGGAAATGTTTCTATAAAAACCCAAGGAAGGATAAATGGGAAATTTCCAAGGAAAAAGAAATCTAGCCTTTTAGGGATGAAGAGTCATGAGTGAGAGAAAACGATAGAAAATTAATCTGAGAAAATGATAGAAAATTAATCCAGAGATGCAGACAAGAGCAAAAGTCACATAAGTCAGGGAGGGCCATTAATGGAAACCAGTAGAATATTTTACAAAGGAAAATGTCAGAATCAATGTCTTTTCATTTCCCTTTTTTCCCCCTTCTTTCCTTCCTTCTTTCATTATTTTTTTTTCCTTTCAGATGTCACTAGTTATTTAGAAGAGTACAAGCTGAAAACATCATAAACGGGGAATGTCCTGGTCTAGGTTAGTAGTGTTGAGAAAGGGAGAAAAAGTAGACATAGTATAAAGCTTAATATTCTTAAGATCTGCTAGCATATCAGATGTGAGGGTCAAAGGAGTGTGTGCTTCCAGGCTTTCTGGCTTAAATATTTGAATTCATGGTACTGGCCATTACTAAGAAATGGAAACCAAAGGAGCAGGTTTCTTTCTTTGAGCTGGTTTTGTTTTCTACATTATATTTTTTGCTTGCTTACTTGTTTTATGGAGAAAAATAAGTCTTCTATTTTGAACATATTAAGTTTAGGCTCTCCATTGCACATACAAATAGAGACAAAAGAAAATATTTGGGACTCATGGGAAGATTAGAGTTTGGATTACAAATTTGGTGTCATCAGTACATAAAAGCACACAAATAATATTAAGTGAAATTACCTATAGACAAGAGAAAAAGAAATAGAACAGAGGCTAACAGATTGGAAAGCTTAGAGGTCAAGGGGGTGACATGGAATCAGAAAAAGGGAAAGAGAAGATCAGCGAGTTTAAAAGGAAACCAACAGAAAATGTCCTCCCTAAAGACAAGTAAAGTAATAGTTCAAAAAGAAGGTCTGATAACAAAGTGTAATCCTACTGAGGTTAAAGTAAGGAGAGAACAGAGACTTGACCATGAAAGTGAAAGTTACTCAGTTGTGTTCAACCCTTTGTGACCCTATAGACTCTTTACAGTCCATGGAATTTTCCAGGCCAGAATACTGGAGTGGGTAGCCTTTCCCTTCTCCAGAGGATCTTCCTAACCCAGGGATCAAACCCATGTCTCCCACATTGCCAGTGGGTTATTTAGCAGCTGAGCCACAAGGGAAGACCAAGAATACTGGAGTGGATAGCCTATCCCTTCTCCAGTGGATATTCCTTACCCAGGAATTGAACCGAGATCTCCTGCACTGCAGGTGGATTCTTTCCCAACTGAGCTATCAGGGAAGCCATAGTGAGAGGCAATTTTGATGACCTTAACAAGAGTTATATCAGTGAAGTGCCTGGGTCAAAAGTCTGATTAGAGTGGTTATAAAAATGGAGACTTGCAAATACGATCTTTTGAAGAAGTGTTTATTTTTCTTCCTACTGAAATATTGCTAAAATGGCATTAAGACTTTTTCAATGGCATACATTTACAAGGTTGAAAACCAAAGACAAAGAGTAAAATAATAGCAGACCAGATATTAAAACCCATTTTTGAATTTGGAAATCAGTTTAGAAGTAGGAGGAAGTGATAATCTACATGCTTGAAGGGTTAAATGCAGAGGAAGCAAATCAGTTTGCTCACAGAATCATCAGTTACATGAGATAGGAAGCTGGGAGAAGGTATATGGCTTCAAGTTTGTTTCTACCTCAGACACTTTTGTACCCAGCCCCAGGTCACCACCTCCCTACCCCATGCCTCGCATACTTCTCGCAAACTCCCCTCCTGTCCCTCTGTGTCCAGGAAATCTGACACTGATTCTCAGAAACAGCATTCAGAGAGTTCATGTCTGTATGGTACCTGAAAGATCAGACTTCGAAGACAAAAATGCAAACCAAGAACAATAAATATTTCACAAGGATTAGGGAAGAACTGAAGGGTATTTATCACATTACTTGGTAATTAAACATCTAAACATGTAATAGATAATAGCTGTCATGTGAAATATAGATGATCATTTATACAACCTTGTGGTAAAGAAGTTGAAAAAACCATCTACTGTATATAAAAACACAATTAACAATGTTAAACAACAAACTTGGAAAGGATGCTTATGATGAGCCTATTGAATAAAGGGTTATACTTTCTGTTATAAGTGCTCCTGCAATTAAGTTAGAGGAATTTGGACAACTCCATAGTGAAATGAGCAAAGAATATACAAACCATTTAAATAATGTAAGAACCACATTGAACTTTACCATCAACTAAAAAATAATTAATGGGATATTTTGCTTCAGCAGAATTAAAATTGAGTTTTAATTCTACCCATTGTTGAATGTGTAGTAATAACTTTTGAAGAGCTTCGTGATAAAGTTATTTCAATGATTAAAGCCTTAGATAAGGCAATTTTCAGATCCTTTTATTTATAAAAAAGAAGTATGTGCTTGTGTGTGTTGTTGTGTTGTTTTTGTTTCTACTAACTAAAAAAATGGAAATTTTGAGTTACTATAATACCTATCCTTGGGAATTGATAAAATTAGGATTATACAGAGTGAAGTAAGCCAGAAAGAAAAACACCAATACAGTATACTAATGCACGTATATGGAACTTAGAAAGATAGTAACAGTAACCCTGTATGCGAGACAGCAAAAAGAGACACAGATGTATAGAACAGTCTTTTGGACTCTGTGGGAGAGGGAGAGGATGCGATGATTTGGGAGAATGGCATTGAAACATGTCTAATATCATGTAAGAAACGAATTGCCAGTCTAGGTTCGATGCAGGATACAGGATGCTTGGAGCTGGTGCACTGGGATGACCCAGAGAGATGGTACAGGGAGGGAGGTGGGAGGGGGAGTCAGGATTGGGAACACGTGTACATCTGTGGTCGATTCATGTTGAAGTATGGCAAAATCAATACAATATTGTAAAGTAAAAAAATAAATTAATTAATTAAAAAAATTAGGCATCGTGTGTACATACATGCAATATCATGTAAATACTTAAAAGGATGATGCCAGTAATGAGACTTTTCAAAGACACTGGACTCTAATCTCTGGAACCTGTAAATGTTACCTCATAAGAAAAAAATTCCTTTGTGCATGTAATTAAGTTGAGAATCTTAACATGAACAGATTTCACTGAATTATCCCAGTAGGTTGTCCTTATAAGAGACACAGGTGAAAAAAAGAAGGCAATGTGCCCACCAAGGCCCAAGGCAGATGAGGGAGTAATGTGGCTACAATCAAGGGAGGCTGACAGTCTCCAGATACTGGATGCAGCCGGGAACATATTCCTCCAAAGTGTCCAGAAGCAGCATAACTCTGCCACTACTTTCAGCCCAGTGACACTAAATTTTGGAGGTATGGCATCCAGTACTATGAAAGAATACATTTCTATTGCTTTAAAGCATCAAGATTATGGTAACATGTTACAGAAGCTATAACAGGCTAATACACTACCTATATTCATCAGTAAGGAAAATGTCTATATTTTAATTAAGATTGTCAGCTCATGAATCATACATATCCAAAATTACATGAAAGATACCTAGAAACTATACTGACAGGACTTACATATGAATATTAAGATCATTGGTAGTTTGTGACTTTTGTTTTAATTTTGACCATAACCATATATTTTTTCTAGTAAAAATGTAATATAATAATTTTTAAACAAAATGTATTTGTGTGTATATCAACTGCAAAATACCCCCATTCTAACCAAGTAAGCTAAAGTGACAAAGTTGAGGTTTTTCTGTGCCTGGTGATACTGAGCCTTATGAAGTGGCATTGTTGCCTGACGAAGTTTTCTAATGTATCTTATTACAAATGGTTTGAGGCTCAGGGAACTTTTGTGTTTTTCTGTGTGTCAGTTAGGAATTATATTTGGCTGCTAATATCAGAGACTCTGAGGCATCCCCGGGTAGCATCAATGGTAAAGAATCCACCTGCCCAATGCAGGAGACGCAAGGGACACGGGTAGATCCTTGGGTTGGGAGGATCCCCTGGAGGAGGGAATGGCATCCCCATTCCAGTATTCTTACCTGGAAAATTCCATGGACAGAGGAGCCTGGAGGACTATGGTCCACGGGACCTTAAAAAGTCGGACATGCCAGAACAACTGAGCACACACTTACATACATCAGAAACCCTGGATCACTGACGTCAGTATAGGATAGGCTATTTCCTCTCATGTGAAATTAACCTGAAGTTAGGATTAGTGATGGCTGCTGTAGAAGCTCTGGAAGTCGCCAGGGGCACTAATGTCTTCTGTCTTTATTCTTTCACTTTTAGGGCACTGCTTCCTTCTCAAGGGCCTTCAGTTGTCATAAGGTAGATGCTGATCCAACATTTTAGGAGACTGGAAAGGGCCAAAGGAGAAGATACTTCCAACCAAACCTCTTAGAAGTTTTACCTACTAATATTCACTCATATCTGATTGGCCATCCCAATTTTCAGTGAGGCAGCAAAGTGTAGACTTATTGATGGGCACAATTACTAAGGTAGAAGGGAGAACGGATATTGGTCATATCCACCAAACCAACCACTAAAGATGTCACTGAGAAGTATTCAAATCACCATCCAAGAGGAGGCACTGCTGTGATACTTGTTGCCAGTTATATTACTCTAGAAAGATCAATTCAGTGGCAAGATTGCTCTGCCTTAAGACTAAAGACTGACTATGTCTATTACTCCTTCTTTGCCTACTATAGACAGCAAATAGACTAAGTTCCTATGTTAAGTACTTGGTTCAAAAAAGCAGTCAATTTATTCCACCTAAAATTAAGACTTGTAAATCTTCAATTTGTAGATTATATAAATTAATGATTAATTTTTAATGGGCTTCCTAGGTGGCACAGTGGTAAAGAACCTACCTGCCAGTGCAAGAGACACAAGAGACAGGAGTTTGATCCTGGGTCAGGAAGATCCCCTGGAGTAGGAAATATCAACTCACTCCAGTATTCGTGTTTGGAAAATTCCATGAACAGAGGAGCCTGTTGGGCTATTGTCCATGGGATCACAAAGAGTCAGATACAACTGAGGGACATTCAGCACATTTAATTACGTCAGTTCTTGTGAATCATTAATAGAATATAAAGCAAGTGAAAAAAAACTTAAATGAATATTAAATAGGCATACAAGTAAGCATTTTGATATAATTGTAACTTTTAAATTAAAAGATTACTCAACAAATTAATATTAGTATAAAATAAATAAGAATCTAAATAAAATTCAACATCAAAACCATCTTCAATGTTCTCTTGAATATTTCTATATTTCTGTTACATACTTTATTCTACTGTGTCTGTCACATTCAATATGTTCCTAAAGTTAAACCTAATTTTTATCCCCTTTGATTGCCTTTTAAAGTAACTTCTATAGAAAACAAAATCTTGATTAAAGAATGATCAACTCAGCACACAAATCATTAGGTGGTCTCAAGAACTATGAGCCTCTTCAAAGATATATTCTCTCTGTATGTATATATGTGTCTCTGTTTGTTTATATTTCATCCACATCTGTAAATATTTATATAAATATATTAGCTTTATATACTAGATCTTATCTCTGCTATAAACATTCACAAATTGCTTTCTCCCTATTTTTAAGTGGCTCACTTTTCAATCTGTTATCTAATTACTAAACATCCACTGGTTGCTAATCCTGCCTATATGCTCCTAGCTGCCCCTTGCCCAGGAACACCATAAGAGAAGGAACTCTGTGATTTATTCCAAGCATAACTGTTGCCCCTATAATATTTATTCCATGCATAACTTCTGCTGGTGCACGTGTGTGCTTAAGAAATGACCTGGAGTTCATTTGAACTAAGTTTCAAAAACAGAAGTAGAATGCAGATACATGAGCATAATATCTGAAAACTCTTGTTGTGGAGATGTTTCTGACAGCCATGGCCTGCTGGATGTCTCTAATGTGAATTTGATATAGGTTATAAGGATGCAAACATGAATTTAGCAGCAACATATACTCCAGTCACTGTGATGTACCTTGTGCTCATTATTCCATGTCATCCAAATGTTATAATAATAATAATTATTATTATTATTATATTATTATATGTCATCAATTACCAATACGGAAACTAAAGCTTAGACTTTAGCTTAGCTTTGACTGAGATCTTACACCTGTCGACAGCCTTACTCCAGAACAGAAGTGTTTAGCCACACGTTAAGGACCTGTATTTGAGAACATGAAGAGCCTTACTGAGTATAGACACCTGTTTCCTTCCAGAGAAAACAAGTCTGGATTATCTTTTTCTCTAGATTCACAGTTGTAACTAAACCAGAGGGAAGGACATGTAGAAGATTAAATAGAAGGTTTATTGACATGCTTATTTCAGAAACTAGTTACTTTCACAATAACCCCTGTATTTTCTTGTAGCTAAGAAACTGACACTTCAGAATTGTGTAAAGTGCCATTAAATTCAAGTGAACAGAAACAATTTTCTGAAATAGAGTGAAAATCTATTAAAATGGAATCACAAGTTAAAGTAAACAAAACTCACTTAAAAGGTGGTTTTTCTAGCATGGTTGTTGCTGTTGCTGTTCGGTTGGTAAGTCCTATCCGACTCTGCAACTCCGTGGACTGCAGCACGCCAGGCTCCCCAGTCTTCTACTGTTTTCCAGGATTTGTTCAAATTCACGTCCATTGACTCACTAATGCTATCTAACCATCTCATTCTTTGCCACTTTCTTCTTCTTTTGCCCTCAATGTTTATATTACTAGATATACGAATTTATTGACTTTTAAAAAGATAATTTGTTATGAGATGTGGCTGTACAGTGAAATTACATCGAGTTTCATTTTCCTTTAAAAAACTGAGCATAGAATTCCACATTCTGTGCATTTGTTTTACTTTAAATATATATTAAGGACTTCGGCAGAACTCTTCTTTAGTTCAAGTATACCTGATCAACACAATATGCCTAATTGGCTACTGATATTTACTTTAAAATCCTTTTCAGCAACATATAAATATTTATTAATTCAACTTATTACTGATATAATATTTGTGTTATAGTCATTTCTATAACTTATCTGTCAAAAATTTACCTAAGTTTTATTATTTATAAAAATGTATTCAGCCCTTCCTGTAGCCTGTATTTTTATCTTTTGGTTTTCTCTTTAGTGCTATGTAATTGGCCTTTTCTAAAGTTAAAGAAGGATTTGAGTAGCAAGCAATACAGAAACAAAGAATATTGAAAAAGATAAATTGTTCTCATTATAAATGTAAAAGTTATTTTAATATGAGATAAGGCACCATATACTCGTTGCAACTCTGTGGACTGCTGCCCACCAGGCTCCTCTGTCAGTGGGATGCTCCAGGCAAGAATGCTTGAGTGGGTTGCCATTTCCTTCTCCGGTATATCTTTCCCATTCAGGAATCAAACTGGCATTTTCTGCACTGGCATTCTGCACTGCTCATCTTCACACTGAGCCACCTGGGAAGCCCCCATTGAAAGATACCTGGATGAAATATATAGTGTAAAACAGAAGTTTCTTCTCTGAATTTAGAGAACTAAGTGGTAAGTGCAGCACCTTTGGAATAAGGCAGAATTGCAATCAGTCCCTCCACTGGGTGTCTAGTTCCCAGGCTAAGGACTTTCAATCCTCCCTATACATTGCCTGGGGGCTTTCCAAGTGCCCCTATTGATAATGAATCTGCCTGCCAATGTAGGAGACTTGAAAGAGATGCGGGTTTGATCCCTGGGTCAGGAAAATACCCTGGAGAAGGAAATGGCAACCCATTCCAGTATTCTTGCTGGAAAATTCCACAGACAGAGGAGTCTGGCGGGCTACAGTCCATGGGGCCACAGAGAGTCGGACACAACTGAGCGACTAAGCACACATACACTGCACAGTCCTAAAACATCGTATTAACAAATATATCAACGTTTTCTAAGTATTCAGCCTCTTCCTCTGACACTCACTGCTTATGGACTTTGGGTATTAATGTATATAATATTGTTAATTATACTGCACATTTCTTACAGCATGACTTGAATGCGAGCTGTAGTAAAACAACTCTTATCAATAACAATCTTTTTCATGCAAAATGGCACCTCTTTTAAATATTGTATCTATTTACCAAAAAAACTCTAAACAAAAGCTGGTTGATGATGATAAAAATTGATTACAAAATATTATATTTTATCATGTTCTTATACACAATTATTTTCTCATTCTTTTTAAAATTAAAATATCACTCAACATCACACTGTTTTTGTCAGCTAGTATAGCTTACACATTTTATGCCCTATATAAATTCTCTTCCTCCTATCTTACATTCATTCTTTTTAAGTGAATTTTTATTTTTCCTTTTCCTTGCATATTTATCTGAACACTTCCTAAATATTCTGCTCTGTTCTTCGTGACAAAACAACCTAGAAATTCAGTATTTGTCCTTTGGTGTAGCATAATATCTTCCAATTTTGTCTATGTTGTCCAGATGACAGGATCTTCTTGCTTTTTAAGATTGAATAATATTCCATCATATGTATATAAATACTGCGTTTTTCTTTATCCATTCATCTGTTGGTGGACATATAAATTGTTTTAATATCTCAGCTATTGTAAATAATGTTGCAATGACCATGGGATCCTTGAAATCCTGACTTCATTTCCTTTGGATATACAACTAAAGTGGGATTGCTGGATCCAATGGCAGTTATATTTTTTATTTTTCTGAGGAATCTTTATACTTTCCTCTAATTGCTGCATCATTTTAACCAACAATATACAAATCCTCCAATTTCTCCACGTCCTCACCATTTTTTATCTTTTCTTTTATGATGAGTCATCCTAATAAATCATTGCAGTTTTTAATTGCATTTCCCTGAAAATATCATTCAGCATCTTTTCATATATCTCTTAGAATGAAACTAGTCACCCTTAAAACTTTAAAGTCTTAGGTATAACTCATTCTAAAATTAAATATAGCTCAGTTTGTTTTTTCTACCCAAAATCTATAAAATAAAAAATAAATAACAACAACAAAAAGAACTGAACTTATCCAATGCATTTGAAAAGGCCCTGATGCTGGGAAGGATTGACGGCAAAAGGAAAAGGGACTGGCAGAAGATAAGATGATTATATAGCATCACCAACTCAGTGTACATGAATTTGAGCGAATCAGGGAGACTGTAAAGGACACAGGAGCCTAGTATGCTGCAGTCCACGGGGTGGCAAAGACACGGGCACGACTTAGCAAGTGAACAATTTATTGGTTACTCGATTTTTTAACCTAAGCGGTTTGTCTGGAATTCTTTTGAGAAAGATGTGGTAGGTATGAGATGAATAGTACTTGAGGCTAACTGACCAGACATGGGCAAGAATGATCAAGACTCAGTGTGAGTCCCTCTGAGGTTCTCATCTGCCTTCCACCTGCCAGCCAATACTTACGCTACTTTAACTTGAGCCTTCAAACCTAGGGTGAGATCAGCCTCCCTGTGATCCTGTGCATCCTGTAGTTTTATAACTCAGCTACGGTTTGACAAGGAGAAAATGGTACCTCTAACATACTCATTTTATCACTGTCAAACCCAAGCCAAGGCATAATGTATACTTATTCAAAATGTACCTCTGATAGTCTACTTTTTCTGTGAAAAATTAAATCATATTAATTTTTGAAAATAGAAATCATTCCATTCTTTATAAAATATCTGAGACCCTGGTATTAAAGAATTCTCATGAAAAAAATAGAATTATTCTATATTTTCCATGGTAGTACCCATCTGTAAGCTATGGGCTATTTAGCTCATCTATGAAAAAAAGCAAATTTTAAAATCAACATCCATCCTTTAATGAAACTTCAAATATTAGAAAATTCTAATTACTTGAGTTCCTTTATGATCAAAGGAAAAGAGGAATAAAACCATGTTTTGACAGCATTACATGTAAAAGTTAAAATTCATCTCAAAACTGAAACTAATTTTCAGAAATAAAAATTCAGTCATAACATACTCACCAATTTCTTATTGAATTAATAGAGACAATTAAACCCAGTAGGTTGCTTTTGATTATTTTTGTCCAAAGAGACAAAATATAAAATTTATATGAATTTTAAGTTTAAATCATTGGTTATAACAATGTGTTTACCAATATTTATAACTGAGCTTGAAGATTAGTAATACAAGTACTTATGACTATTTCATCCAAATGTAGCTTCAAAAATGTTTTATCATAGTGAATGGATATTTTAAATAAAACTGTATGTAGATATAACTTTTATGAAATTTTGATAGCTGATGCTAAGCAAACAAAGATGGCAAACCCTATACACACATACATGCACATATACACAAACACGTATTTTCATATTTTCCCTGTACGAGCCTTAAAACTTTAAAAGTATGTGTATACATACATTTACACACACACACACATTTTAAGCTCCAAAGAAACTACAATGGTCACAAAAAACAGAAAGTTAATGCAAAGTACTGGGGTATAGGCCAACTGCGAGCTACAAAAAAAAAAAGTTGCTTAATTACAAAAAAAATTTTCCAGGTCAATATGCAAATGTCACTTGAAAGCATTCTGACTTTTGAAATAAGCTGTTTCTCTTGAGAGGTTTTAAAAATATCAGCTGTGTTTGTATAATGAGTTTGCAAGCAGACCAAATTTGGGGGCCAAAGTAAATTTTTATAATGAATCTATATGTGAATCTTAAATAAGCTTCAATAAGCACACAGATGGCTTTGCAGGTGGTAATGTCTTAACAACTAAAGCGTTTCAAGAAGAAGCATGTGTCAGTGTCTTGAAGTAATGATGGGCACACAACAGAGCTCTAAGAATTCTCCAGTCCATGGAATTGACCTCCTCTGTCAATCATTTGGCCACCGTGATGTTTTCAGTTGTCTCAACATGTCACACTCACTCAACAGTCTTTGTGTTACCAGCCCTAACTGTACATCCTGAACAGCTGTATAAGACATGTGTGAGAAAGGTTAGAGATTATCAGAGCTTGGAAGGATGCGGTAACTGACTTCCCAAAGAGAAAAGAAAAGCTTTAGTAGCACATGCAGTTAGATCAGACTTTTCACCTTCCACATGGTTGTTAGTCACTCTGTCATGTCTGACTCTTTGCAACCCCATGGGACTGTGGCCAGCCAGGCTCTTCTGTCCATGAGATTCTCCAGGCAAGAAGGCTGGAGAGAGTTGCGATTTCCTTTTCCAAGGGATCTTCTCAACCCAGGGATTGAACTCTTGTCTCCCGTATGCAAGCAGATTCCTTATCATCTGAGACACAGGGAAGCCCTTCCACATGAAAGCAGGATAAAATCAAATGGTGTTATCCATTTGTAATCCTAGATTTACCAAACTGATCAACTATTTCTAATTAACAAATGAATTACTGTTATTGGTGTTTAATCGCTAAGTCATATCCAACTCTCTTGTGACCCCATGGACTAGAGCCCACGGATTCTTTACCACTGAGGCACCAGGGAAGCTACATATGAATTACCCACACAATTTCAATGAAGTGTTAAGTTTGGACAAATTTCTGTTTAGAAAAATAGCCACTTTGGCCCCCCAATTGTAGAAAAGGTCATCAAACCATCATTTTGGTAGCAAGATTATTATTATTCTTTAACAGTGAAACATCATAAGTCCTGTCACCCAGGTAACAGCAGCGATCTCATTCAAAGGTCGAGCAAAGATAGCTGAGATTTTATAGACTGCCAAGCTAGAACAACAATTTTAGCAAAAGACATATTTGCAGAGGAATTTTAGTTCTTCTACCACCTAAAGGTTTAAATTTTGTCACTAAAAAGTGGTCAGAACAAGCTTTTTGGTGCAACCTCTTGAGTGAAAAAGGACTAGTGTCCTGCCCTTGAGACATTAGCAAATAGAATAGTTGCATGATTATCCCTTAGTAGGAAAAGGATGACACAAATATCATCTTGGTACCAGCTATTCTACTGACAACTGCATGAATCTTTCACCTAAGGCTAAGTGCAATTAAAATTTTTAAAAAAATGTATACTGCAATCCAATAAACTGCTAATTACTAGATTTCTTTCATATGCACTCCTAACAGTTGTGAATTTTTACATCAGACATGTCTTATTTTGTGGACTGGATGCAACTGAAATATTACAGTACTGAGCAGACTATAAAACAAGATTTTTTTTTCCTTATAGTAAAGGGTACTTGAACAAGAAGTGGTATGAAGGGCAATGAGGCTTTTAGGGAAACCCTGATTTTTAGCAGATTCTTTCAGCCATCTATGATGGATTAACTGTTGAAGATGTATGTTTTAGGTGATACTGAAAATGAACCTGTACATGATTTGATTCAATCTTGTGTAGAAACATATCATTACTGTATATATACAGGGCCTTCCAGTGGGTGCAGGGGTAAAGAATCTGCCTGCCAGTGCAGGAGACTCAAGGGACACAGGTTCAACCTCTGGGTAGGGAAGATGCCCTAGAGGAGGAAATTGCAACCGACTCCAGTATTCTTGTCTGGAAAATTCTTTGGACAGAGGAGTTTACATTCTAATGGAGTCACAAAGAATCATATATGACTGACTGACTGAGGATTCATATTCACTCATATATGGTACATATATATGTGTATATGTATATATGTCAGACTAGAGGAGATCATATGACTATAATAATATGTGATATTTATGAAGAGTAACTGATTTTTTCTATGGTATAAATTTGACCTTTATTTCTTGAAATGAGTTGCATATGTGATTATATAAATAAATATCATTTTGTTTTGTTTAGACTCCCACACCAATAAAAGGCATGTTCTAATCATTAAGATATCATGATGCCTAAAATCACCATGTCCATATTCTGTAATCTTTGTATTTTCCAGAAAGTCTTTGAACTTTCTGAAAAAGTTTTCATACTCTCAACTGATCCTCACAGAAAACTTTCTACAGTCTCTTGAGGATTCTTATAGACTGATCTGCCTCATTTGATGTTTCTGTGCATTGCGACTATCACAACAGCCTGCAAGGTTTTCACAATATTTTAAATATTGTTGAGTAATGTTTATATCTTATTTCAAAATTCTTATGAGAAATGACCAGAATGCTAATGTTTTCTTGACATTTCTATTCATATAAAAGTGTGGGTCACAAAGAGATTTCTGAGCAGAACATTGATATCTAGCATGAGAATAAGACATCAGAGAGTCAAGCTTGGCAGGAACTAAAAGACGAACTGCATCAGAAAGATGCTTGGAGGGTGTAACACAAGCAAAACTATGCAGGCTATTGAGACAAGGTTTTACTTAGTTTGATGATACACTGAATTTTAATGCCATATTGGTACCAACACACATTTTCTAAAAATACTCAACCCTACAAAACACTTAACATTCAAACCGTGAGATGAAACAAATATTTATTTCTTGAAAATAATAAGCAATTGATATACATCCCAAACTTCTCTCCACTTTTTTCTCCATTTTTATTGAGAAATAATTGACATGTATCACTATATAAATGCATACACAAGTATTACTTACTTTGGGTATATTATCATGTGTGGTTAGATTAATGAATATGGTTTCCAGTAAGTTAACTAAAGTATCTCTAAGAACAGATTTGAGGTATAATATAAAACTTCTTCAATTTCTATATGATTTCTTAATGAATTCTTTTCTGACCATCCAGTTAAATTTCAAAACCTGACTCCAACACGCACATACATACATACCCTATCCACTTTACCTGCCATATTTTTCCTCTACAAAACCTATCACCATAAAATAATATGAACATACCCCTTTACTCACTGGTGGTCCCATGCCTAAGATTCTGCACTCCCAGTGCAGGTGGCCTGGGGTTCAATCCTGATCAGGGAAGATATATCCATCTGAATGCAGAGTTCCAAAGAATATCAAGAAGAGCTAAGAAAGTCTTCCTAAGTTATCAATGCAAAGAAATAGAGGAAAACAACAGAATGGGGAAGACTAGAGATCTCTTCAAGAAAATATTTCATGCAAAAATGGGCACAATAAAAGACAGAAACGGAATGGACCTAACAGAAGCAGAAGATATTAAGAAGAGGTGGCAAGAATACACAGAAGAACTATACCAAAAAGATTTTAATGACTCAGATAACCACGATGGTGTAGCTACTCACCTAGAGCAAGACATCCTAGAGTGCGAAGTCACGTGGGCCTTAGGAAACATCAATACAAACAAAGCTAGTGGAGATGATGGAATTCCAGCTGAGCTATTTCAAATCCTGAAAGATGATGCTGCATTCAATATGCCATCACATTTGGAAAACTCAGCAGTGGCCACAGGACTGGAAAGGGTCAGTTTTCATTCCAGTCCCAACAAAGGCAATGCCAAAAATGTTCAAACTACCACACAGTTGCACTCACCTCACATGCAAGTAAATTAATGCCAAAAATTCTTCAAGCTAGGCTATAACAGTATATAAAAGAAGAACTTCCAGATATTCAGGCTGGATTTAGAAGAAGCAGAGAATCCAGAGATCAAATTGCCAGCATCCACTGGATCATTGAAAAAGTAAGAGTTCCAGAGAAATATCTACTTCTGCTTTATTGACTAGGCCAAAGCCTTTGACTGTGTGGCTCACAGCAAACCTGGGAATATTCATAAAGACATGGGAATACCAGACCACCTTACCTGCCTCCTTATATGCAGGTCAAGAAGTAACAGAATTATACATGTAAAAACAGACTGTTCCAAAATTAATAAAGATGTATGTACATCAAGGCTGAATGTTAGCACCCTGCTTATTTAACTTATATGCAGAGTACATCATGTGAAATACCAGGCTGGATGAAGCGCAAGTTGGAATCAAGATTTCCAGGAGAAATATCAATAACCTCAGATGACATTACTTATGGCAGAAAGTGAAGAGGAACTAAAGAGCCTCTTGATAAAAATGAAAGAGGAGAGTGAAAAAGCTGGCTTAAAACTCAACATTCAAAAAACTAAGATCATTGCATCTGGTCCCATTATTTCATGGCAAATAGATGGGAAAACAATGGAAACAGTGACACTCTTTACTGTCTTGGGCTCCAAAATCACTGCAGATGGTGACTGAAGTCATGAAATAAAAGATGACTGCTCCATAGAAGAAAAGCTATGACAAACCTAGACAGAGTATTAAAAAGCAGAGACATTACTTTCTCAACAAAAGTCCATCTAGTCAAAGGTACGGTCTTTCCAATAGCCATGTATGTATGTGAGAGTTGAACCATAAAGAAAGCTAAGTGCTGAAGAATTGGTGCTTTTGAACTGTGGTGTTGGAGAAGACTCTTGAGAGTCCCTTGGACTGCAAGGAGATCCAACCAGTCCATCTTAAAGGAAATCAGTCTTGAATATTCACTGGAAGAACTGATACTGAAGCTGAAGCTCCAATACTTTGGCCACCTGATGCAAAGAACTGACTCACTGGAAAAGACCCTGATGCTGGGAAAGATTGAAGGCAGGAGGAGAAGGTGATGACAGAGGATGAGATTGTTGGATGGCACACTGACTCAATGGACATGGGTTTGAGCAAGTTCTTGAAGTTAGTGATGGACAGGAAGCCTGGCATGCTGCAGTCCATGTGGTCACAGAGAGTTGGACATGACTGAGTGACTGAACTGATTTACTCATTGGTTACTGTGCATGTGTGCATGCTGATTCATTTCAGTCATGTCTGACTCCTTGGGACCCTATGGACTGAAGCCAACCAGGCACCTCTATCCATGGGATTCTCCAGGCAAGAATACTGGAAGTGGGTTGCCATGCCCTCCTCCTGGTGATATTCCAAAACCAGGGGTTGAACCCACATCTCCTGAAGCTCCTACGTTGTAGGTGGATTCTTTACTGTTGAGCCACTGAGGAAGATCCGCTGGTTACCCTTAACAGAATGCAGGATCCATAAGGAAAGACATTTTTGTCTTTGCTTTTTCCCCACTGTGAATATAATATATACATATAAAACATGAAACCAGAATTTCTTCTGGTGGTGGTGCTTTATTAGCTAAGTTGTGGCCAACTCTTTTGGATGTCATGGACTGTAGCCTGCCAGGCTTCTCTGCTCAGGGGATTCTCCAGGCAAGTATACTGGAATGGGTTGCCATTTCCTTCTCCAGGGGATCTTCTCAACTCAGGGTTCAAACCCAGGTCTCCTATATTGCAAGCAGATTCTTTACCAACTGAGCCACATAATAAGGGTAGATAAAGAGGCTTTCAATATACATATACACTTATTTATAGTGGTCTATAATTTTACCTTAATATATTATTTGTTATTTATGTGAATATTGGCAATTTAAATAACATTTATTTAAATATTATATCTGGAAAATATTAGAAAGAATGGAAAGTCATGGTAAGTGGAGGCTTCCCTGATAGCTCAGTTGGTAATGATTCTACCTGCAATGCAGAAGACCCTGGTTTGCTTCCTGGGTTGGAAGACCCACTGGAGAAGAGATAGGCTACCAATGCCAGTATTCTGGCCTGGAGAATTCTCCATGCACTGTAGAGTCCATGGGGTCGCAAAGAGTCAGACAGGACTGAACAGCTATCACTTGGATTGTAAGTGTCATGAAAATACGTTTTAAACATGAGTACTATTTTAAAAAATTACTTCAACAAGAATTTTCTTACTGCATAATTTGGTTATTTTATACACTAAACTATTAAAGGTAATATTTCTTAGGATAATCACATAAAACTTTTGAATAATAATATAATGGTTTTAAGACATTTTTAAAATACACACATTTTTATGTCTTCACGTGTTAACAGCAAAAACAACTTGTTCTTCATTTAAATCAAAATATGCATATTACTGCATTTAAAAAATATAAATTGCTTATAATAAACAGCATTTATCTAAAATTTTGTAAGTTTTTATGTCCTTGCCTTTATGATTTAATAAACATATGAAGACCCAAAACAAAAGTGTGTGTGTGTATGTAATTTGTGTGAATTTGGAGAACACAAATTTTCAGAATATATGCCTAATTTGTCTCCTTGTTTTGCTTTTTATGTCAAAAATAATGCAAATAACTTTAGATTTCATAATTGGAGAAATAAACCACTTAAAAGTTTAGCTTCTTATTTATTCAATGGTATCTTGACTTTTAGGTTTGAACCATGTAAAGTGTTAAAGAGAGTAAAATCTAAGGTGCTGATATAAATATGTAGAACATTTTTTAAACAATGTCATCTTTAGCATCTTAGATATTGCAAGATTTACAATCATAATAAAGTTCAGTTTTCCAATAATCAAAATGAGAGATGTTTCTAGCTTGCTTAAATATAATAAAATACAGAATTCCATTATAAGGCAAATGCTAAAGTCATTCAGGAAAAAATATTGATTCTTTAAAAGACAAAAGATTTAATAATTTTAAAAGTTGTTTCTAAAACTTGAGTTAACACTTAGATGTCATTTCTGAGCATAAAGTATCAGATTAATCCAAAATTCCACACAATGGTAATTAAACTGAATCTTCAAACACACACAGAATTAAATTAGTTTCAAGAAAAGAAAGTACTACCATCATAATCACCAATTCTGAGTCCAAAGTAGTGAAATTTTTAAAAAGTAAAAATCAACTACAAGATATGTTACTTAGACTTACAAACAATAGCTATTACACTCTTTTTTAAAATGCATAATATTTGAGAAATTTTTATAGACATATAGTTGCTAACACAATATGTAGGGTTTTGTAATTACTTTTTATTTGAAATAGTTCATTTGCAATGCTGTGTTAGTTTCTGATCAACAGAAAAGTGAATCAGTTATATATATTATACATATATACGTATATATCCACTCTTTAAAGCATTCTATTCCCATGTAGGTCATTACAGAATATTGAGTAGAGTTTCCTGTGCTATACCATGGGTTCTTACGAGCTATTTTATACATAGCAATGTGTATATGTCACCCCCACAGTGTGTAGATTTAATCCTGGCAGTAGTATCGATACAGTCAGAGTTCTCAGACAAATTGTTTAACTTCCCTGAGCTTCAGTTTCCTCATCTGAAAAACTCACAAGGTACAGTTTGTGAAAGAGTCAAAAGTGGTAATGACAATCCAGTGTTTAACATAAAGTCCCCAGTGTTAAATTCCATAAAGTCCCAGTTCCTATTTTTGTTACTCATTTGTGTTTTTTCATGGATGTTTTCTACATGATTTCCTTATTCTTCCCAATTTTAAAAATCATTTTTCCCTTTATCTCTTTCTGACTACTCAATGAATTATCTATCTAGCACCCATTTTCCTGTCTACATTTCCCAAGGTAGCCCTGACACCTTATCAGATGACTGGATTTATGTCCCAGCCCTGATAATTCCTGTGGCCTGGGGCGAGTTAGTTAACATTTTTACATCTGAGCCTTCTAATCTGCACAGTGAAAATCATAGTGGTACTTAACCCATGGTGTAATCTGAGAATTAACTATGACAATGTGTGAAGCGTTTAGAACTATGTGTGCAAACCTTAACTGGGACCAGGGTGATATAAGTGAATGTGTGCTTTCGCTCTTCTCTGAATCAAGTTAACAAGTGACTGTCAGTATAGAGATGGATACATTTTGAATATATTAAATAATCTGTAGCTGGAAAGATCATATTGCTCAGATTCTTTATGAATCTCAGAAAAGACACCAGAAAATTAGATCCTATATTATTAAATTATTTAAACCTTCAGAAACCATAAAATTAACTGTCACTGAAAAATGACACCTGCTGTAGAGGAATCAACATGAAAAATGACATTCAGAATACACGCTGCAAATCCATTATAAACATTCCCCGATATGATCGGTGACTAGAAACACAGTGAAAACCAGAGCACCTGTAGGATTTCTAGAATTTAGGAGTGATTTATATCCCACCATAAATATCACATATTCTAAGTCTAGTCTTCAGAAATAAGAGCTGAAGTCCAGTGCTGCGGAAGGGTGATGCGGGAAAGAATTAATTTAAATTCTTGAAACTCATTCAAAAACTAAAGAGCATTTTGAGTATTTTTAGTTAAGCTTGTATTTTAGATTTGCAATTTTTGACAAATAGCTTTCGATATTAAAAATCTTTTTGACATACATCATTTGTGAAAACTAACTTTCATAGAAAAACTTAAAATACTAGAGCATTACCCTGTTTCAATGTGTTACTTTGTGTTTTGAAACATTCATTAGAGATTTTTAATCTGGCTTTGGAAAAGTGACCAATTTTCAACTGTGGCTCAGGTAAGCAGCACATTTCTATTGTCTTCTCTCTGGAAGGGAGAGAAGGAGATTTTCTGGACCACTAGCCCATCATATTGGTTTTTCAGATGAGCAACTCTTTACGCTTTGGTCAGTTCCAGCTCCCTGAAGGGTGGGATCTGAGGCATCATGACCCTGGATGGGGTGTCCTTAGAGCACCAAATCTAGTCACAACGAGTTAAACGTGGCTTCATACTCTTGTATGGGGGTTGACCTCTTCATTTCTGAAGGCTAAATTTTTCCTTTTACAATGAGAATGTTTCCATTCACTGTCATCAACAAAAACAGCAAATTATTCCACATTTCTGTAGTAAGATCAGCATTTCGCTAAGGCATCTAAATTCTCTGCCTTGACTTGAGTTCTCTGTTTATTCATTTAGCCTAAAGTCAGACAAAGCATGGGCCAAACATTATAAATAATTAAATCTATCTATATAATAGCATAAAATTTTCCCTCCATAAATATTGTGAATTGTCATCAGATAGATCAATGACTCCTACCATGCAAAAAAATATTGTACCTTTACATATTTGGTAAGTTGACAAGAAAAATATTGCAACTCTTTCAACTTAAGTTTTATTTATACTTTATATTTATGTATCCAATACAATGTAACTTAAAACATTTTAAAGATAAAATCATTAAAAAGAATGAAATATGTCTTGATATTTTCCTATTCATGAGTGAATTTGTCAAACTTTTGAATTCATGTATTGCTCTCAATTTTTCAACCAAGAAACAAATCATATGCACATACAGTGCCTACCACTTGTGCCAGACATAAAGGTTTTATTTATTATTATTGTTGTTATGGCAGTTTTCATCTGTGTCTAAAAATAATTTTATTAATTTATATTACTGTCATCCAATTTTGAACAATGTGGAGTCAGTCTGTGCTAACCTAGTTTCAGTGTTGCTCACAACCTGTCCTTTTATAGATTTGCATCCTGAATATTATTATATTTAGCTTCTTAGTTGGTACGCATTCCATATACAGCATTTTCATTTTTAAGTAGGTATAGAGAAATGTATTGTTTGGATTATAAATCCAGATAAATAAATCCAGTTTATTACAGATTTTACAATATGTGGCTCCTGCCTTTTTCCATGAAAGACAACTTGCGTACATATAACATACTTGAGTCTTAAACTTGATCTTAAATTGGTCTGAAGATATTCAGTGTATTCTGGAATGTGCTGTTACATAGCCAAAGTATTGAGGCCAACACAAAATACAATAATGGTTATTATTTTCTAGTCACTCAAAATCATAAGTACTGCCATTTCCTGGTCTTTCTATATCCATTCAGAGATATCACAACTTAGAAAACAACCTGATGTTGGCAGAAGAGCATTTTAAAACGGGAGGCAGAGTTTTTGTATGAAGAACAATATAGTCAGGGAGAGTAGGGGATCGATACTGTCAGAATTATATTATTAGAGGTCTTGCATTCAAGTCTTTACTCCATTTGAGTTAATTTTTATGTATAGTATGACTTTCTTTTGTATGTGATTATCCAGTTTTCCCTACCCCACACACTGAAGACACAGTCCCTTCCCTGCTGTTCTAAGTATCCATCAGTAGATGACTGAATAAAGAAGACACAAAACAGACACGCAATGGGATATTATTCAGCCATAAAAAGAATAAAATCTTGTCATTTGAAACAACATGGATAACTCTAAAGGCAGAGGAAGACAAGTGTCATATGTGATTTCACTTATATGTGGAATGTAAAAGGCAAACAAAGCCAAACTCATAGATACAAAAAAATAGGCTGATAATTTCTAGAGGGCTGGATGATTGGGGGCAAAATGAGAGAAGGAAGTCAAAAGGTACACATTTCCAATTATAAAATAAATAAGTCTGAAGGAAATAATGCAGAGCATGGTGACTATAATTTAGAATGTCTTCAGACATGCTAAGTCACTTCAGCTGTGCCCAACTCTTTGCAACCCCCTGGACTGTAGCACATCAGGCTCCTCTGTCCATGGGATTCTCCAGGCAAGAATTATGCAGTGGGTTGCCATTTCCTCCTCCAGTGGGTCTTCCCAACCCAGGAATCAAACTCACATCTCTTACATCTCCGAACTGACAAGCAGGTTCTTTACCACTAATGCCACCGCAACTGTATCATATATTTAAAAGTTGCTAAGAGAGTACATTTTAAAAGTCCTCTACACAAGAAAAAAAATGCAATTATGTATGGCAATGGGGGTTAACTGGACTTATCCTGGTGAATCATGCTGTTGTATACCTGAAGTCAATATAATGTTATATGCTAATTATACCTCAGTAAAAATTACATTATCATAGGGACTTTAGAGAGTCACACATATTTTTAATTCAGATTGTCAAGGAACCATTCAATGGCTTATGATAACATGCCAACTCTGCACCACTAAGAAATGCCTGAGAGAAAATTTGTTCTACAAAATCTGCAAAATAGACTACCTTCTTGCTATACATATGAGAAAGGAATGGCTACAGCATGTGCAGTAGAAATAGCTGTAAGCATCCAGTCTTTTAGGACTTAAAGATTCGCCATGTGCAAATGATAGAGGAGCTGTATAATATGTCACAGATCAAGGAAAACTAAATCCAGAAGCTTCAAGGATGTTAGCTTTAGAAAGCCATCCTTGGACAGGGTGTTTCTTTCTAACATAAGAAGTAAATTTCAGTACTGTGCCAGCAGTATCAAAGAAGTATGCAAGATGACATGGACTCTTTAAAGAGGACTCCTGGGAGAAAAGAAGCCAGAGAGAGAAACAGATGTGATTAAGGAGAAGATGGATGGGAGAAGGGGAGGACTTCAAGGGGACTAGAATTGCAATAATAAAATAAAAATCAGATGAAAGGGAAACACAAACAGAACTGACAGTTCACATAACTGTATCAGGACGTGGAGGAAAATATTGAGAAAAGTATCTTAGAATGAAAAAGAAAAAAGTTTAAAATAAGGAGCAGCAAGGTGATAGCTTGAAGGTCAGAAAACGAATATGAGTTATATGAATCAGATGTGCTGTAAAACAGTTTTCACACACAGAAAATAATTTAAAAACTTAGATGGAAGAAATTCTTAATGGCATGAAAAGTTTGTGAACTTCAGTGAATTAACAGTATCAGGGCAATAACAATGACTTTAAAATTTAATAGATGTTAGCAAATAAATATATAGTATCTCAAAATAAGCCTAAAACAGGTCCTAAAAATAACTGAATAAGGCTTTTACATCTTCAATCAATTTCCAGTAACCAATTTATTTAAATAATTGAGAAATATGACAGTGTGTTAGACAGAGCTGAGAAATGAGGGTCAAATTACTTTTATCAAAGAAGTGTGTGTCTTTAACTTGCAAATAACAGCAACTTCTCTATCATGAATCAGCAACAACATACTTAATAAGGCATAAGTGCAGAGTATGAAAAAGAGTAACATTTTAACATTTCACCTTTGTACTGGAAATATGAACTGTAAACCAGATAAAGTACAAAAAGAGGTTCAGGCGATATGCAACGCTGTACAACAGCTAAGTTGGCAAAATCTTTACTTGAATTTAAAGAACCATGCTTGTTAGAATTATTTCCAAATCAATAACCATTAGCCCCAACAATGTTGATTTGTGCCTTTCTGAAAGGTAAATGGCTCAGACAAAATTATTGCAATAAAATCTTCCTCTCTAACAGTATTCATTTCAACAGGAAGCCAATAAATTTGACTTTCATGGTAAGCCAATAAATAATGAAAAGCCCAGCATTTTATTTTTAATCAAAAATTTAAATGCCTTGGCATATGCAATATCACTATTGCAAAAAGCTGTGCAGTTATATTTTGTGGTTTTGTTTTTTTTTCATTTTCACTTTCTTTTTTAATATAAATTTATTTATTTTAATTGGAGGTTAATTACAATATTTTATTGGTTTTGCAGTTATATTTTGATATGTACAACATGAAGTTTCAAAATGAAGCACATGTGCCATTACTATTATAGCATAATCTGAAGATTATAAATGTTTATTAGTATCCTTTAGTTTGAAAACTTTCCAGAGGGTAATTTTCAGGATTATTTCTGAAGGAAGAAGTAAAACATTCTCAGTCTCAACTTAACAGCATGTAACTCATAAAATTATATTAAAAGTATTGCTATAGCAACATTAGGGCTTCCCTTGTGGCTCAGAGGTTAAAGCATCTGCCTGGAATGCGGGAGACCCGGGTTCGATCCCTGGGTAGTGAAGATCCCTTGGAGAAGGCAATGGCAATCCACTCCAGTACTCTTGCCTTGAGAATCCCATGGACACAGGAGCCTGGTAGGCTATAGTCCACAGGTCGCGAAGAGTCAGACACGACTGAGCAACTTCACTTCACTTCATAGCAACATTAATATATAATTTGCATGCAATTTTATTTCATATAGTATAGTTTCTATCATTTTTATCTCTCTCAGTCATGTCTGAGTCTTTGCAACCCTCTGGACTGTAGCCCGCCAGGATCCTCTGTCCATGAGATTTCCCAGGCAAGAATACTGTAGTGGGTTACCATTTCCTTCTCTAGGAGTTCTTCCCCGACCAGGGATTGAACCTGTGTCTCCTATGTTTCCTGCATTGCAGGCAAATTTTTGACTCACTGAGCCATTGTGGAAGCCACTTCCTATCATTTTACCTTCTTATACTTTATGAGAGAGCATGTGATCTGATTAAATTGAATATATTTATTAAATACAACTACTATAAAGATGTAATAATAACAGAAGTGTTTAAAATATAAATTTTTTTAAAAGAAGAGTTTTTAGAAACACATAATCTCAATTGTGCAATATATGCCCAGTAAAAATATAGAATGAAAACACACCAAAAATTAAATTTGGTTCTCTCTCTGGTAACGTTATAGAATTATTATAATTTAAATACTTATACCTAGCCTAGTTCCAGACAATCAAATCACTTTGCTTTCTTTATTGTTTTCATTAGCTTAAAATTATCCATGTAGTAATTAATTTACTAATAAAAAATAGAATATTGTGCTAAGGGCCACATAATGTTGAGTTTTGAATGAGCATTTAGAGTATTATGTTATAAGCAGGTTATTAACTTTCTCGAATACCTATTTTGGGGAGGGAGATCTAAAAAGTTATTTCAGGGATTAGTGTGAAAATTAAAAGAAAATATAAAATATCCATGATACTACTTACAATCTAGGAGAGTATCATATAAATGGTCAATTTCTTAACACTGTGTTCCCTTGTCTCTACGTTTGATCTATGTGTTTGTTTACTCTTCTGTTTCTAGCTATAAAATGTTAGACTCTTAAAATCAAAGAAATTATTACACAGAATACATTTTCAGATGAGCTTAGAAAACACATCTCTACCTTCAAACATAGATGTGAACAACTAGACATACTTTTAAACGTTATGAGCCAAAGTAATGTGTTCTCCACTGGTTTGGCAATGTGCTTTTGTCTTAACTTTATATGGAAAAAAAAAAAGTAATTGAAAATGCTTTAAAAATGGCAAAGTCTTCTAAATTTCAAGTTATTTAAATTACTCAGTTTGTATGCCCCCATTTTGTATTAACACAAAATGCTAAAAATAAAACCTGTTGTACGTATGAAGAAATAAATCATACAAGCAAAATTAATCTGCAGCCCTCTTTTCAACAAGAATCACTCTCTACAATATATTATAATGAATAGTAGAATTTAAATAGCATTTATAAAATAGTTTCATTAACAAAGTAGGTAGATCACTTTGTTAAAGCTAATGATTATTTTCAAATTACTGAAGGTGAAAAATATTTGCATATCAGTATTAAAAAGTAGCGGTAAGTGAAAACTTTTCCCTTAGAGCCTTAAGCAGAAAATGTAGCCTTCTAACCCATCTTAGATGTCTGACTCCAGAACTATAAGGTAATCAACTGTGTTGTTTTAAGCCAGTAGAAAGTCAATATGTCTATTGATACTAAAAAGTATTATGAATGGGATTTTGGGTTTTTTTCATTCAGGAAAAGGATGCCTTCTAATTCTATCACATCCTCTCCATTATTAATACCTCACAGTCAAAAAACATACTCATGCTGTCCCCTGCTAAAAAAAAAAGTCTCAGTTAACTTTATTCCCTGGTAGCTACCGTCCATGGGGTCGCAAAGAGTCAGACACGACTGAGCGACTTGACTTCACTTCACTTTATCCCACTTTTTCTTCTTGACTCTGCAGTACTTCTTGCACATGTCTGAAATATGTCTTCTGTTCATTCATTTTTTAGAAGAGCTATATTGAAGTATGATTTATATAAAAAGAACTGCATATATTTAATCTTTACAATTTGATGAGTTGGAACATAAAACATATACCCATGATATCATCTCCACAATCAATATAACAGACGTATCCAGCACCTCCCAGAATCTATTTTGTCCTTTGGTTTTTGATCTTGTTTCTCCATTTTTATTTAAGGTGTACAGCATGTTGTTGTTGTTGCTTTTAATTATTGGAGTGTAATTGCTTTACAATGTTGTGTTAGTTTCTGCTATACAACAAAGTGAATCAATTACATATATACATATATCCCCTCCTTCTTGAGCCTCTCTCCCACCCCCCTGCCCCCAGGTCATCACAATGCACCAAGCTGAGCTCCCTGTGATATACAGCAGCTTCCCATTAATATCTATTTTACACATGGCAGTTTATATATGTCAATGCTACTCTCGATTTGTCCCACCCTTCCCTTTCTGCCCTGTGTCCACATGTCCATTCTCTTTGCCTGCATCTCTGTTTCTACTTTACAAATAGATTCATCTGCATCATCTTTCTAGATTCTGTATACATGCATTGCTTCTGTGCTTTGTAGTCAGAACACTTACCATGAAATTAGCTCCCCTTAATAAACTCTGAAATGACATCATTCTATGGTTAACTACAGACCTTATGTTGTACAGCAAATTTCTAGAACTTGTTCATCTTGCATAATCAAAACTTGACACCCACTGAATAACAGCATCTCATTTCCCCTACTCTGAGCCCTTGACAATCACTATAGTATTCTCTGCTTCCAGGAGTTTGACTGTTTTAGATGACTCATGTAGGTAAATTCATGTGCTATTTGTCCTTCAGTAACTGACTTCTTTTACTTAGCATAAGGATGACAACATTCTCTGTGTTGTCACAAGTGGTAGGATTTTCTTCATTTTTTAAGGCTGAGTCATATCCATTGTGCATATATATATTTATACACTTGTCAATGGGTACTTTGAGTTGTTTCTCTAGCTTGGCTATTGAGAATAATGCTGCAATGAACCTGAGCATGTAGATAACTCTTAGAGATCGTGATTCTGATTCTTTTGGATATACACTCAGAAGTCGGATTGCTGGATCAGTTGGTAGTTCTATTTTTGATTTTTTGAGAAATGTCCATAGTTTTACATAACTGCTTTACCATTTTACATTCCCACTGACAGTATACAAGGGTTCTGATTTCTCCACAGTCTCCCCAGTGCTTATCTCTTTTAAAAATATTAGCCAGCATTCCACTTGATGTCTTTTTATATTAAATTCATTACCAAGGTATTAAATATACTTTCCATTTCAGTTTTTATTGCTTTTAATTACATCCTTATCATCATAATAACTTTGGCTAAGTTGTGTACTTCTCTTCCTTACTCCCAAATATATCAATCCTCCCTCTGAAAGATACCATCCCTGGTATATTTCCTTTACTTTGCCACTACCTTAAAGCTGTGAACCTTAATATTTTACCATACCATACACTGTGTTCTCCTTAAGTGTATGCACTCAGTTCTAAAGCTCAACCTCCTCCAAATAAAACTCTTGAAAGCACAGTTTAAAACATTCCAATGGGTTGCCAATGAATACTTGCTAAAATAAACACTCAGACCATAGATTCAAGATCACAAAGTCTGTTCAATGTCAACTTTTTAATCTTATCCTAAAAATAACAAGAAAAAACATATTAACTACTTGCTGTAGGTTAAACATTTCTTTAGCTACTTTACATATACCCATTCAATTAGTATTAACAGCCTGCCACAGGGGGCATAGTATACTAAGCTTCTGACATATTATAGCAGTAAAAAACGAGAAAAGAATACCTACCATTCACAGAGTTTTAATTCAAACATTGGACCTTATATTATCAATGGGAAAGACCAGTAATAAGCTACTGAGAAAAATGAGCCATGGAAAAATTGAACAGAGGTTTGAAATGGTACCAAATGTGAGTAAACTAATCAGGAAGTCTTTACTGAAAAGGTGAAAATGCTTCAGTGAAAAAACTTCATAGAAGAAAGTAGGAAAATGAGTTGTGTGAGCATCTGTTCAAAGAGTATTCCAAGAAAGAAACAGAATATGCAAAGGCCCAGAATTAATTTACCTAGGTCCGAGGAAAAGCAAGTAGGCAAAGAGAACTGGAGCCCAGTAAGTGGGGAACAGTAGGAAAAGTGATTTGTGACCATCTTAATACTCACACATCACTGAACCAGTCTTAATTTCTGTTTTGAGTATGATGGGAAAATTTTGGAGACACTGTAGCTAATGACTGACTTAATTTCCCTTCTATGTTAACAGAATCTTTCTCGATACTAATTCAAGAGTACACTGAAAAGGGACAGCAGTAGAAACAGGAACAAGAAAGGTGCCATTAGACAATGCACGTGTTTCATTGCCACACTGATAGAGAGAAATAGTACAATAGCCCAGATTTGTTGATAACAGGCATCCTGAATTCTATTTTTGTATAATTCTAAAATATCAGATCTCCTATTTCATTGCTTACTATCACTTTATTTTCTCTCTGTATTAACAAATCTGTTACTAAATTCATCCTCATCAAAACAGCAGTCAATCAAATTATTGTTGTTCAGTAGCCGCCATGCCTGACTCTTTGTGACCCCATGGATTGCAGTATGCTAGGCCTTCCTGTCCTTCACTATTTCCTGGAATTTGCCCAAGTTCATGTCCAATGAATCAATGATGCCATTCAACCATCTCATCCTCTGTCACCCTCCTCTCCTTCTGCTTTCAATCTTTCTCTGCATCAGAATCTTTTCCAAGATGTCTGCTCCTCACATCAGGTGGCCAAAGTATTGAAACTTCAGCATCAGTCCTTCCAATGAGTATTCATGGCTGATTGCCTTTAAGATTCACTGCTTTGGTCTCCTTTCTGCCCAAAAAGCAGGGAAAGCCACTAGACCATTCAGTTCAGTTCAGTTCAGTCACTCAGTCATGTCCAACTCTTTGCGACCCCATGAATCACAGCACACCAGGCCTCCCTGTCCATCACCAACTCCCGGAGTTCACCCAAACTCATGTCGATAGAGTCGATGATGCCATCCAGCCATCTTATCCTCTGTTGTCCCCTTCTCCTCCTGCCCCCAATCCCTTCCAGAATCAAGGTCTTTTCCAATGGGTCAATTCTTTGCATGAGGTGGCCAAAGTATTGGAGTTTCAGCTTTAGCATCAGTTCTTCCAAAGAACACCCAGGACTGATCTTTTTAGAATGGACTGGTTGAATCTCCTTGCAGTCCAAGGGATTCTCAAGAGTCTTCTCCAACACCACAGTATGACCTAAATCAAATCTCTTATACAGTGGAAGTGACAAACAGATTCAAGTGATTAGATCTGAGAGACAGAGTGCATGGAGAACTATGGACAGAGGTTCCTGATACTGTACAGGAGGCAGTGATCAAGACCATCCACAAGAAAAAGAAATGCAGAAAGGCAACATGATTGTCTGAGGAGGCCTTACAAACAGCTATGAAAAGAAGAGAAGTGAAAGGCAAAGGAGAAAAGGAAAGATATATCCATTTGAATAGAGAGTTCCAAAGAATAACAAGGAGAGATAAGAAAGCATTCCTCAGTGATCAATGCAAATACATAGAGGAAAACAGCAGAATGGGAAAGACTAGAGATCTCTTCAAGAAAACTAGAGATACCAAAGGAACATTTCATGCAAAGATGGGCACCATAAATGACATAAATGGTATGGACCTAAGAGGAGCAGAAGATATTAGGAAGAGGTGGCAGGTGGCAAGAATACACAGAAGAACTATACCAAAAAAGATCTTCATGATACAGATAATCACAATGGTGTGATCACTCACCTAGAGCGAGACATCCTGGAATGTGAAATCAAGTGGTCCTTAGGAAGCATCACTAGGAACAAAGCCAGGGGAGGTGATGTAATTCCAGTTGAGCTATTTCAAATCGTGAAAGATGATGCTGTGAAAGTGCTGCCCTAAATATGCCAGCGGATTTGGAAAACTCAGTAGTGGCCACAGGACTAGAAAAGGTCAGTTTTCATTCTAATCCCAAAGAAAAGTAATACCAAAAAATGCTCCAACTACCACACAATGGTGCTCATCTCACATGCTAGCAAAGTAATGCTCAAAATTCTAAAAGCCTGGCTTCAACAGTACATGTACCAAGAACTTCCAGATGGTCAAGTTAGATTTAGAAAAGGTAGAGGAACCAGAGATCAAATTGCCAACATCTGCTAGATCATAGAAAAAGCAACAGATTTCCCAAAAGCATCCACTTCTGCTTTGCTGACTATGCCAAAGCCTTTGACTGTGTGGATCACAACAAACTGTGGAAAATTCTGGAATAGATGGGAATACCAGACCACCTGATGTGCCTCCAGAGAAATCTGTTTGTCAAGAGGCAATGGCTAGAACTAGACATGGAACAACAGACTGGTTCCAAATCAGGAAAGGAGTACGTCAGGCTGTTATTGTAACTCTGCTTATTTAACTTCTATGCAGAGTACATCATGAGAAATGCTGGACTGGATGAAGCACAACCTGGAATCAAGATTGCCTGGAGAAATATCAATAATCTCAGATATACACATGACACCACCCTTATGGCAGAAAGCAAAGAAGAACTAAAGAACCTCTTGATGAAAGTGAAAGAGAAGAGTGAAAAAGCTGGCTTAAAATTCAACATTCAGAAAACTAAGATTGTGTGGCATCTGGTCCCATCACTTCATAGTAAATAGATGAGGAAACTGTGGAAACAGTGACAGACTTTATTTTGGGGGCTCCAAAATCACTACAGATGGTGTCTGCAGCCATGAAATTAAAAGAGGCTTGCTCCTTGGAAGAAAAGGTATGACCAATCTAAACCCCTTATTAAAAAGTAGAGACATTACTTTGCCAACAAAGGTTTGTCTGGTCAAAACTATGGTTTTTCCAGTAGTCTGTATGGATGTAAGAGTTGGACTATAAAGAGGGCTAAGTGCCAAAGAATTTAAGCTTTTGAACTGTTGTGTTGGAGAAGACTCTTGAGAGTCCCTTGGACTGAAAGGAGATCCAACCAGTCCTGAGGAAATCAGTCCTGAATATTAATTGGAAGGACTAATGCTGAACCTAAAACTCCAATAGTTTGGCCACCTGATGCAAAAAACTGACTCATTTGAAAAGACCTTAATGTTAGGAATGATTGAAGGTGGGAGGAGAAGGGGATGACAGAGGATGAGATGGTTGGATGATATCACTGACTCAATGGGCATGAGTTTGAGTACACTCCAGGAGTTGGAGATGGACAGGGAGGCATGGCGTCCTGTAGTCCACGGAGTTGCAAAGAGTTGGACATGACTGAGTGACTGAACTGAACTGAACTGAACTGAATTGTCCACGGGATTCTCAAGAGTCCTCAGCACCACAGTTTGAAAGCATCAATTCTTTGGCAATCTGCCTTCTTTACAGTCTAGCTCTCATATCCATACATGACTACTAGAAATACCATAGCCTTGACAACATCAACCTTTTGGCAAAGTGATATCTTTGCTTTTTAATAGTTGTCAACATGAGCACACAGTTACAATTTACATACGTATGGGTATGCAGATTTCTTCAAATTACTATCAAATGACCATAGAATAGTAAAAATCTGACTCCTACAACATATTTGGAGATTTCCAGTTGATGTACCTTGATCTATTCCAGCTTCTTTGGAAAAGCTGCTTTCTAGAGAGGTAAACTAGCCTGTAACATATTCACACATATTTTAGTTGCCACAATTCAAAGCTACATCTCAGTTCTATGTTGGAGTTCTTTCTGTACAACATATCCCTGAACCTTAACTCTTGGATAGCTCATAGAAAAGTTTCAGAAATCAAGGAATTCCCTGCTGGTCCACTAATTAGAATTCCACAGTTTGACTGCCAGAGGACTGGATTCCATTCCTGGTCAGGGAACTAAGATCCCACAAGACCCGTGTCAAGGCCAAAAAAAAAAAAGACTAAAAATACTTTCCAAATCAGTTCTTAATTACTGGTGATTAATTGTAATCAGAGTGACAGCATGGTCAGAAATGTGAATAGGAAACATTCATCTTCTATCTAATATGATAACCTTAAAAATAGAAATATCCATTAAAAAGATGAAAGAGGATCAGGAAAGAAGTTGTAAGAGTTACCAGAGAAGAAAGAGCCAAGCCGAGTACCTTTAACTATAAACGCAAAGGAAAAATGAATTTGGACCATGAGGTGTGGTCAAGAGCACCCTATGATGTGCTGACAAGATGCCAATAATAATCATACTGATAGAAACATCACTTACTTAGTGTCAGCCTCTAGACTAAGTGCTTTCTTGACACATCATTTAGTTGAATTATCACATAAAATATGTATGGTAAATACCATCATTATCTTCATTTTACAGATAATAATACAGATAGAGAGTTTAAGTAACTTGTTCAATTATGAGGTATTGAAGAGTCCAGACCATAATTCAAATGTAGTCCATGCTTTTTAATTGCTATGCCATTTAGCTACTCCCACACTGTCACAAAATTGAGAAGAAGCCCCTGGATTTGGTAATTAGATGACCACGTGTGAATTAAAGACAGTAGATTGTGTCAAGAGTGAGCAGATAAAACACCAAATCTATTTTTCTCTCTAGGTATTTTCATTAAAATACTTCTTTTTACATTCTTAGCTTATATATTAATCTATGAGTTTATCCTTTTTTTGAAATATTACCTTCAGCTTTATAACATCACTTTCCCTTTTTAAACATGGAAGTTGCTCAAAGGTAGTGAAAAGAGTGAGAAGTCATGAAACTATGTTTTTAGCCAAAGAAAATACAAGATTTGTAAGCTCACTCATAATAAAGACAAACGCATTTAAATACGGATAAGGTCACTGAAAGCCATTTAAAAATTTTAAAGGTATATAATTTTTCACCAACAATGCTATATACAAGCATTTATTTTACAGGTATATTGGACAAAAATATTTTGCAAAGGTGTATTTCATATCAATATAGACTACAAAGAATTTGAATGCCAACATCAGAGGAATGGTTTAATAAGTTGTGTTTTTACATGGAATGGAAACCATGCAACCACTGTAACAAATGGTAGGCTCATATAAACTGAAACTATGGTTGCCTCTGATGAAAACTTGAGAACCAGGGTAAAAGAAAGTAAAGTCGCTCAGTTGTGTCCAACTCTTTGCAACCCATGGACTGTAGTCCACCAGGCTCCTCCGTCCATGGAATTTTCCAGGCAAGAATACTGGAGTGGGTTGCCATTTACTTCTCCAGGGGACCTTCCTGACCTGGGGGATCAAACCTGGGTTTCCCACATTGCAGGCAGATGCTTTACCATCTGAGTCACCGGGGAAGCCACCAAGAACCAGGGTACTGAGGTTCAAAACTAAGACGGGGACTTACTTTCTACTGTAAATCAATTTGCACTGTTTTAATTTGTACTAAATATGTTAGCTTCCCTTGTGGCTCAGTTGGAAAAGAATCTACCTGCAATGCAGGAGACCCAGGTTCAATCCCTTGGTTGAGAAGATCTTCTGGCAAAAGGAATGACAACCCATGCCAGTACTCTTGCCTGGAGAATCCCCAAGGACAGAGAAACCTGGTGGGCTGCAGTCCTTGGGATCACAGAGTTGGACACGACTGAGCGACTGATTACAGCTCAGATTTAAATAATAACTAAAATTTTGATGATTAATTTTAGTTATGTCTACCTTTTCTTAAAAGGCTATTTAGTAGTATATTTTCATAACTTTAAGGATATACTTAATGAACATAACTGCAACATAGCTGTTAACATATGATTCTAGATCTTTCCTGTCTACAGGTACTTTCCTATAGTTGGGAAGATTTGAAGACATTTCCAATAAAACTTGACTTCACTTTAACCTGACATCTCCTGCTTGCCTGTGTAAAAACTGATCACCAAATACAGATGATTACTGCATTTGATTTTTATCAGAAGTTAGGTGAATCACAGAAAGAAAATATTTTCAAATACCTGAAGTCAGTTTTGGTCCTCGTTTGCCACTTTGCCAGTGGGAGGATTTAAAAATCAGAGAAAAGGTCCTTGTTTGCCACTTTCCCAGCAGTAGGATTTAAAAATGAGGGGGTCAGGGTGGTGTGTGGATATCAATGCAGTTACTAAAACAAGAAACCACTGAAGTAAGCTAAGAACCACTATAGCAGTAAAGGTTATTACTCATTCTTAGAAACAAGACAGAATCCCAGTTATCAGAACGAAGTCTATGGAGTTCAAGTTGCCCTAGAGAAACAGAGCAGAGGGAAGGCTCAGTCCTGCAATACAGGGTTACAGCCACCAGCCACATTTCTTTCCACTGAGCTCAGATGTATGCAAGGGGCTCAATATGCCTAGTTCAGAGGACACAAATCAAAAGGATCCAAGTTGGTGGGAAACAAGGACTAGCAGGTATAGGGAATAGGTCAGAACCTCATAGCTAAGTTGTATAATTAAAATGCAGTTTAGTACTATATGTGCTCATATCTAAACTTTGCAGTTTCATCCATCATAAGGGATAATTTCCAATTCTCAGCAACACTGAAAGATCATCAGATACAAAAGCAGTAGTGGCATACCACATTTTCTTCTTGGTATGGAATGCTGAAGTATTGACAAAAAGCCATAATTTAGCTTTATAAAGCAAGAGGTTCAATTGGTGTGGTTCTTGATATTGAAGTCAATCCATAAAATGAAATTCTTCAACCCCACTGTATAATTTATGTCAAATTAATGGTGCTATAAATTACTCACATCTGTTTGTCCTGCTCAAATGATAACAAGTTTTTTTTTCCTCAGAAAATTTATGCCTGAGTAATATGTCTGATAGGATAACGCTTAGTTACTGAAAGATCTCAGAAAAAAAGAGATAATTTATGACACATTGTGTATTATCTCTCTATCTAGAATGCTAGTTTGAATTGCCATGTTTAAAAGTATGGTATTCCTGAATCCACATAACATTATTATTTTTAAATAAAATATTTCTTGAATTTTAATGGATATTTTATCTAAATAATAAAATAAGCAGGGCTATTGCTTAATTTTTCCCTGATAGCTCAATTGGTAAAGAATCCACCTGAAATACAAGAGACCCTGGTTAGATTCTTGAGTCGGGGAAGATCCACTGGAGAGGCATAGGCTACCCACTCCAATATTCTTGGGCTTCCCTTGTGGTTCAGCTGGTAAAGAATCTGTCTGCAGTGATGGAGACCTGGGTTCGATCCCTGGGTTGGAAAGATCCTCTGGAGAAGGGAAAGGCTACCCACTCCAGTATTTTGGCCTGGAGAATTCCATGGACTGTATAGTCCACAGGGTTGCAAAGAGTCGGACATGACTGAGTGACTTTCACTATTGCTTGATTAATTGATCTTTAAATGAATTTAATGTTTCATGTTATATAGGCCTAGGCCACACTCAAATATTTATATTCAAATTTAAAAGATAATAGTCAGGTCCATATAAATGTGAACAAAACTGACATATATTTTTATGAGAATAAACTGTAAAAGCAACTGTTTAAGCTTCATCATATTTTTTAACTTTGAGTACTGGTGACAAGTCGTATTTCTGCAATGATCTGTTGCTTGTCTATATGAAGGATTATTATATATACATGAAATTTTGAAAATTATGTAACTACAGAAATAGCACACACAACTAATAATTGTGATTTTCCTTGTCCAGAATGAATACAAATGTATTGCTTGTTATTTTGATTACCTGACTAGCACAAGCTTATTGTAATAAACTGCACAATTTCAATAAAACAAAGGGAAAATATAAAAAAAGATAATATTTCATATAGAAACTTTCAATTTTAAATTTTATCACTTCTTACTTAAAAACAACTATTTTAATAAAATATTAAGCTAAAAGTGATTAGTACTTCATTTTCAATAAAAAACATTTCATGGGAAAATGAATGCATTCAGGTCCATAAACTTTGCAAATAATCCACTGTTTCCTTCAAGAATTTTCTACTGCATAATTATATTTTTTCTATCAGTTAATGCAAATTATATTAATAATAATCTATATTTTATTTGCTTTTTTCCTGAAATGTCAAACATTTATCTTCATTGCTGAAAGAATTGAAAAAGAACAAAAACAAAAAGTAATTTGCACATAAACCCATGAGATCTATTGAGCATTCATTTTTAGTATAAAATACGAAGTAAATAATGCCATTAAAAAGAACACATGAGAATACAATAACAAAGCACACTCATCCATACACAAATACACACAGTAATGGAAAGAGTGATGTGCTGGAAATTATCAAAACTACAAATCACAAATATATAAATCCCAGTAGTGTTCTATGAAACAAAACCCTTCTATCCACACTTTGTTACTGCTTTCATTCACACAGAAGTCAAATTCTGTTCCTGTAAACAGAGTTTCACTGTTAAAAGTACAGATATCACAAATCTTAAACATTAATGGAATTCTACATAATAGAAACAATGAAATGCCCAACTGCCATTTCTTTTATTTCCAAAATAAGATACTTTAAGAACCATAACATGCAGGTGACAATTTATGAATTCAAAACAGACTTCTCATTTTTCTGGGTCATTCAAAATTGATGACCCAGAATCTATATCACACACAAAAATGTTGGAAAATAATTTTAATTGGTCATCTTTTGACCAATTATCCATCAGAAAGTCCCATCTTCCAGGGAGCCATGAGAGTTTTAGAACTGTGAAAATGGATAATGGAAATCTGGTTTAAAATGAAGCTGGGAAAGAGAGTTTTCCCACATGTACTCCTGGTCTCAGCTTACCCAGTCACCCGAAGAGAGATCTCCTCACTGCTCAGAAAGAGCAAATCTTCATCTCTTACAACCAATGTGAAACTGCTACAACCCTGTCTTCTTCCTCCCCCAAAGAACTTTTGTTCATAACAACTTCCTCTGAGGACCTAATAAAAACTAGCCTCCCTTTCCCCTCCTTGAACTTACATGTGATGTGCCATGGTATGGAATTCCTCTGCTATTCCCTAACAAACTCATCTTTGCTTAACGACAACTGTCACTAATGTTAGAGTTGAAACTATAATTTTACAATGGAGAGTGGAGCTTTGGAGCGCTTTTTATTTTTTTAACATTTATGTCGGCATATAGTTGATTTACAATGTTGTATTGTAACATGCTGTGTGTTGGTGTATAGTTGTATGTTGTATGTTGGTGTATAGCTGAGTTACACTGTTGTATTAGTTTCAGGTATTTATACTGTAGTATATATTGTTTCAGGTATTTATATTGTTGTTAGTTTCAGGTATATATAATGTTGTATTAGTTTCAAAGTGATTCAGTTATGCACACACATGCATCTGTTCTTTTCCAGATTTTTTTTTTCCATATGGGTCATTAAAGAGCACTAAATACAGTTCCCTGTGCTCTGGTCCTTGTTGATGATACATTTCATACATAGCAGTGTTTATGTTATTCCCAACATCTGAACTTACCTACCCTCTCCCCCACAGCCATCTTTCCCCTTTGGTAACCGTAACTACCTGTTTTTGCTTGCAATTCTACTGCCTGTTGTAAGAGGTGGACCTAAAATGATTCCTGAAGGTTCTGTCTACACAAGACTTAATAGAGACATAAACCTATTTTCCTGCTTCTCAGCGAAGTCTACTTTAATCCATCTGTGAAAAATCTTCCATTTGCCATGAGAATTAGGAATAGACCTGACTTAGTTTATCATTAACCTTCCAGATGTTGAAACTTATCAACTCACAGATAATGGTCATATCTAACATTTGGGACAGGAGCAAAAGATGACTGATTTGTGTTAATTTTAAACATAGTTTATAATGTTTATTTTTAATTTGTTCTGATAAACACATAGTTAGCGTGACACTTTATTTATAAATATGAATAAATACATGAAATTCATTAAAAGAGATATAGACTAACAAACATTTTAGAAAATGCTGCTTTGTTAACAGGATCACTTCTAATGGATTGAGAAATTAAGAATATCATTTTAAATTATAACTAAAGAAATGGAGAAATTTACATGTATTCTCCACTACCCTGAATCCAAGTCTTCATCTATTCCTTGTTATATTACTGTAAATCTCACAGCTGCTATCCTTGTTTTGACTAATATTGGCTCTCTAGTCCACTGTCTTAATGATGTCAAAGAAGTAAGTCTGATTGATACATATACACTCCCATGTATAAAACAGATAGCTAGTGGGAAACCGCAGAGAGCACAGGTCGGTACTCTGTGATGACCTAGATGAGTGGGATGAAGGGAGAGGATGGGAGGTCCAAGAGGGAGGGGATATATGCATACATATAGCTGATTCGCTGTTGTACAACAGAAACAAAATATTGTAAAGCAACTATACTCCAACAAAAAATGAAGCTCTCTGTAAAATGCCAACTAAAAAAATAAAAATTAAAAAGGAAATCAAATCAACCATTATCCTCTGGTTAAAATAACAACAAACTATTAACAATTTCTCTTAGCATGTAGAAAATCACATGATCTCAACTCCTGACATTCAAAACCCCCAAATTGAACTTCTGGGTCTTTCTCTAACCTCATCTAACATCACATACCTAGTCTTCCAAAGTCTTCAAGTCTTTTCTCTAATGACTGACTGCAATTTCCTCTGCATGGGATATTCTTTCTCCTTGCAACCTGTGTATGGCGCATGCTCACTTTTCAGATCTCAGCTCAAATATCACATGTTACACTATTACTTATTATCATTGCTACTACCTGCCTCTGCAGCTGTCTTCCCTTAGTTCTTCCTGTTTTTTCTCTTACAGCAAAGGTCACAATCTGAAACCATTAATCCCATCTGTCAATCTACCACATTCTATTGTCTTCTGTCCTCCAATTTTCTAGTGAGTAGCTAGACATCATTCTTGTAATTGCTTTGCTATCTCCTTGTGCTCATTATTTATATTTACTACAGCAGGCTATATTTTTCGGTCTTGTTAATGGAAATGTTAATTCTAGACACTTTATAAAAAGTAAAAAAGAAAAAAACAGAATATGTGTACTATAAGAAGCAGAATTATGTATAGTCATGTGCTTTGCTAGTCTATTCAAATGTCTGTGCATAACAAAAAAATTTCAATTATCCACATTCCAGATTTCCATGAAACAGAAGCTACTTTTGTTAAGAGCTATAATTCATATGAGAAGTGCAGACCACCCTAGGAGCAATAGTGGCAAAGAAATATAATTTTGTCTGTGCTTTTGTTTTTCAAGGAAAAATTTGGTTTTGTCCTAAAGTAGTAGTTGTTGGCTCTGTGTGTGTTGTGTGCTTGTTGTGTGCGTGTTGATTATTTCTTTGACATGACACTCCTTCCCACTGGTGGGACTTACCGGGTATCCTAAAGAGCTTTTTGTCCCTGTGGGTGTAATGATTCAGATACTATACACTGAAACTGAAAAATCATTGAGATACGTATCTATTGATTCATTAAATATAGAAAGATGAGTGCATTTATATTAATGTAATTAGCTTTGACATCCTGAAGCCCTGAGACTTGTCTTAAAGGAAAGTGTCCAATCCCAGAATATAAACAAGCATAAGGAAGGGCAAAACTTGGAAAGTGAATTTTACTAGCCTTGGTTTATAACACCTCAAGCCTAGAAAAACCATTTGACACTTTAAATATTTGGAAAGGGTTCTAAATAGACATCACTTAGACAAATTTCAGGTCTTATCAGTGGACCATGTCAGAATTTTTAGAACATTTCTTTTGTTGAGTAGAGTAGGAAATAGCAACCCACTCCAGTATTCTTGCCTGGAGAATTCCACGGACAGAGGAGTCTAGCAGGCTACAGTCCATGGGTTGCGAAGAGTCAGGCACAACAGAAGACTCTTGAGAGTCCCTTGGGCTGCAAGGAGATCAAACCAGTCAATCCTAAAGGAAATCAGCCTTGAATACTCAATATAAAAGACCCTGATGCTCAGAAAGATTGGAGGCAAAAGGAGATCAGAACAACAGAGGATGAGCTGGTTAGATAGATTCACTGACTTAATGGACATGAATGTGAGCAAACTCCAGGAGATAATGAAGGACATGGGGAACCTGGCATGCTATAGTTCATGGGATTGCAAAGAGTCAGACATGACTTAGCAACTGAAAAACAACAATTTGTTTTTTATTTAATGCTCAACCCTCTGGATACAGAAGAAAGTCTGTTTTCTGAACAATCTAATCCACACCAATATCATAACCTATACTTTTACAGTAGAGTATACTTTTGAAACTTTTGAAACTTTTAAAAATGACATCTGATTCTCACTGAACTTTCAGAATTTAGAATCTTTCTAGCTGTTTCCTAATTTTTCACAGCAATATATTTATTTGCTTAGGTCAGTAAAAACCTGCCCTCATTCTAACCAGGATTTAGTTCAGCAAATCAATTATATAACAGAAGTCTCACTGAAGTGTCATGTGTGTAGTATAATAAGATTTCTTATTTAAGAAACAAATGGTGACTATACTTATGGAACCAATTCTCACAAAGCTATCCCAAGAAAATTAGCCTAATACTTGGTTTCCAAAGTTTATCAGGGGTGAGAAATGTTTCTTCTTGCCAGGCTGGGAAAGAGAGGTGAAATCTCTTAGAGAAACTCTCTTGGACTTGGGTGTACTATTATTAAGAAAACAAACAGTAAAAGCTTTAAAAGTCCAATCCAAAATGTATTTAAAAAAATCCAGACAGAAATTCAATTTGTGGTCTTAACGATTGCTCGGTATTGCACACTTCTAGTATCACAAGTAAATTCAGGGTCTCTGGAAAATTAACATCCATGCTGCACCTATATAAACAGTTAGGCCAAATCTAACCATGCAGACCTCTTTGCAGTCAAGAATCTCACGTTTAGATTTTTATGATTGCCAAGTGAGTAGGAGGAAAGTGTAGGAACAAAATGCAAATGACTTTTAAACACACTGGATGTCTTCAGTGAAAAATGTGGCAGGGTCCAAACACACCTTTCAGGGTTATTTTATTCTAGGAGGATTCTGAATTTTCCATCGCCTTTGAGCTATTTACAGCTCTGCAAGTTTTAGATAACTGACAGCAATGCAAATGACTCTTGTTCATAGACATGCAAATAGCTTTTGTAAGATAGAGAGACAATTAATTATCCTCTCTACCATGGAATAAACTAGCTACACATCTATTTGTAAATTCACATCTGTTTCCCTGATTGAATTCTTCTTTGAAACAGTGTAACTTCTTACTGCTGCTGCTAAGTCACATCAGTCGTGTCTGACTCTGTGCGACCCCATAGACGGCAGCCCACCAGGCTCCCTCGTCCCTGATTCTCCAGGCAAGAACACTGGAATGGGTTGCCATTTCCTTCTCCAGTGCAAGAAAGTGAAAAGTGAAGTCGCTCAGTCTTGTCCAACTCGTAGCGACCCCATGGACAGCAACCCACCAGGCTCCTCTGTCCATGGGATTTTCCAGGCAAGAGTACTGGAATGGGTTGCCATTGCCTTCTCCAGTGCATGAAAGTGAAAAGTGAAGTCGCTCAGTCTTGTCCAACTCGTAGCGACCCCATGGACGGCAGCCCACCAGACTCCTCTGTCCATGGGATTTTCCAGGCAAGAGTACTGGAGTGCGTTGCCATTGCCTTCTCCAATAACTTCTTACTAGTTCCCCATTAATCAGTGAGTTAAATAAAAACTTTGCACACATTTATTTTCTCTATCTATGAAAGTCATACCCTTTTTATAAAATAACCTTTTACCACATGCATGGATTGAGGGAACTAATTTGCCTTAGTTAGATGTAGATAAGCAGTTAAGTACTATTGAATTAGAAGAAGCATGAAACTTTTGTTTTGGTTTTGACTTACATCAATTTTTGAGTGGACCGTTCCAGAGCCAAAGATTTGAAACTTTATATGGCCAATAATCTTTCCTAGAAAGCTATAATTCCATGACTTTCTTAAATAAATATTACAGAATAGATAAATTTACCCAGGATAAATTATCATTCCCCAAAGAAGAGCACAAGGAGATGCAAATTTGCATCTAACATCTTTGAATTATACATGGCAGATATATGATACAAATACCAATAAAATGCTTAATAATTCATTTGAAAAACTTTTGTTCTTAATTCAAGTTATTCCTAAAAGATCATCTGAATAATTCATCCCATGCAATATAATGAATATAGAAAATATGTTTGATTGAAAATGATATTAAACAAATAGAATTATGAGACTTATTGGTCTCAGTTGTCTGTGGCTGCAAACAAGCAAATGACATGGTGTGAAGTACAGACAATGCCATCTGGTGGAAGCTATTATTGTATTATTATTGTATTTATTAAGCATACAGTGTGTCCAAGACTGGTTAATGCTGGAACTGTGAGAAGCAAGATATTATATTTTCTCTCAGAAAGCTGAGGCTCTCAGATAATTCTGTAAGATAACTACACAAGTCCAATAAATGTCTTATAAATTCTACCCTTTTAATGAAGACAGATCTTCACCTCAGAAAGGCTCAAAGCATTCTGTGTATATAACCACCATTGTTTAAGGTTATTAAATTTTTATTAAAAATTAGATTACCCCTTTTGATTTCTTCAGCAAAATGCCAAGATACCCATCATATATAAAAATTAATCAAAATAGGGAAAATCCCAATAATGTTTCAACTTTAACTTCTCTACTCTGCTGCTGCTAAGTCACTTCAGTTGTGTCCGACTCTGTGCGGCCCCATAGACAGCAGCCCACCAAGCTCCCCAGTTCCTGGGATTCTTAAATCTCCATTACAAATGAAAACACTCATTTATGATGTAGGAATAAAATCAGCTTTGTTGTATCAACAGGTCATTTTGCTAATACTTTGGGAAACCAGCACTCAAAAATTTTATTATGTGTTTAAGTAATTTTTATGCTTATATTTGAAAATGTCTAATGACTTCTTCCATAGAGAAGGAAATGGCAACCCACTCCAGTATTCTTGCCTGGACAATCCCATGGATGGAGGAGCCTGGTGGGCTACAGTCCACGAGGTCACAAAACATCGGACACGACTGAGTTACTTAACTAACTAACTAGCTAACTAACTAATGACTTCTTGGTATACAATTAAACTATTTAACAATTGTATCAAGATAGAACTAATTCAGTTAATTTATATTAATAAACTTAGGAACAATAAAACATATTCAGTTCAGTTCAGTTCAGTTGCTCAGTAATGTCCGACTCTTTGCAAACCCATGAATCGCAGCACGCCAGGCCTCCCTGTCCATCACCAACTCCCGGAGTTCACTCAAACTCACGTCCATCGAGTCAGTGATGCCATCCAGCCATCTCATCCTCTGTCGTCCCCTTTTCCTCCTGCCCCAAATCCCTCCCAGCATATAATCTTTTCCAATGAGTCAACTCTTCTCATGAGGTGGCCAAAGTACTGGAGTTTCCGCTTTAGCATCATTCCTTCCAAAGAAATCCCAGGGCTGATCTCCTTCAAAATGGACTGGTTGGATCTCCTTGCAGTCCGAGGGACTCTCAAGAGTCTTTTCCAACACCACAGTTCAAAAGGATTAATTCTTCAGCGCTCAGCTTTCTTCACAGTCCAACTCTCGCATCCATACATGACCACTGGAAAAACCATAGCCTTGACTAGACGGACCTTAGTCGGCAAAGTAATGTCTCTGCTTTTGAATATGCTATCTAGGCTGGTCATAACTTTTCTTCCAAGGAATAAGTGTCTTTTAATTTCATCGCCGCAGTCACCATCTGCAATGCTTTTGGAACCCAAAAGATAAAGTGTGACACTGTTTCCACTGTTTTCCCATCTATTTCCCATGAAGTGATGGGACCGGATGCCATGATCTTCATTTTCTGAATGTTGAGCTGTAAGCCAACTTTTTCACTCTCCTCTTTCACTTTCATCAAGAGGCTTTTTAGGTCCTCTTCACTTTCTGCCATAAAGGTGGTGTCATCTGCATATCTGAGGTGATTGATATTTCTCCTGGCAATCCTGATTCCAACTTGTGCTTCTTCCAGCCCAGCATTTCTCATGATGTACTCTGCATAGAAGTTAAATAAGCAGGGTGACAATATACAGCCTTGACATACTCCTTTTCCTATTTGGAACCAGTCTGTTATTCCATGCCCAGTTCTAACTGGTGCTTCCTGACCTGAATACATGTTTCTCAAGAGGCAGTTCAGGTGGTCTCGTATTCCCATCTCTTTCAGAATTTTCCACAGTTTCTTGTGAACCACACACAGTCAAAGGCTTTGGCATAGTCAATAAAGCAGAAATAGATGTTTTTCTGGAACTCTCTTGCTTTTTTGATGATCTAGTGGATGTTGGCAATTTGATCTCTGGTTCCTCTGCCTTTTCTAAAACCAGCTTGCACATCTGGAAGTTCACGGTTCACGTATTGCTGAAGCCTGGCCTGGAGAATTATGAGCATTACTTTACTAGCGTGTGAGATGAGTGCAATTGTGCGGTAGTTTGTGCATTCTTTGGCATTATGAAGAGGAGTAAATATTTTTTTTAATAATGTTCTACAAGATTTTGTTATAATTTTTTTCTTGTAAGATACATAGTGGAACAGCAGAAATAATGCTAAAAAGAATACAGGAGGGCGACTCACTTCTGTAGAGGCAACAGTATATGGTTCACTCCTGAAGATACTACAATAAAATCAAAAGTAAGGTGAGGAGCTTCCAAATTAATAGTCCCTAAGATCTCTTTGAAGTCCAAGAGTTCTTTTAGAATCACTTTTTGATCATTATATAATATTAAGCACAAGCTTTAGATGCTGCTACAAAAATTACAAAAAATAACTAAAATAATGTCATTTTATTACAAAGCAACATGGAAGAAAACCCTAAATATAATTTTTAAGCCATTATTCATTTGTTTAAACACCAGATGACCCAGAAACGATTCTCTCTCTCTCTCTCCTTCTTTTGCATTGTTTTATCACTCCTGTCTGTATATAAACTGTACTAAAATCAAAGCCACAGAAGTACTTATTAACAATATTTTTAAAATTACATTGTCAAGAAGGCATATTTCCCTCCTTTGGAGAAACTTACAGTTTACCAGTAGAACTTTATTGTTAGGTTAAACTAGTAACCTATGCTGAGTTTAGGTTTTATACCTAGAGGTTTTTTTTTACCTAGAGGACTTTTATGAGAAATCATTTATGAAACCTCATTTTTTTTAATTTTTACAATGCTATGTTGGTTTCCACCATACAACAAAAATCAGCCATAATTATACATATACCCCACCCCCTCCTTAGCCTCCTCCCATGCCCCACCCTGCTCCTCTATGTCAACACAGAGCACCAGCCTGAGCTCCCTGCATTATATAGTAACTTTTCATCAACTATTCATTTTACACACAACAGTGTATATATGCTAATGTTACTTTTTCCATTCATCCTACTCACTCCCTCCCCAACTGTGCCCACAAGCCTATTCTCTACATCTATGTCTCCATTCCTTCCCTACAAAATGTTCACTTATACTATTTTTCTAGATTCCATATATATGGTTAACATGCAATAATTGTTTCTACTTCTGACTTAATTAACTCTGTAAAAGGTGAAAGGAACAGGCTCTCAGTTCAATCAGTGCAGTCGATCAGCTGTGTCCTACTCTTGTGACTCCATGGACTGCAGCACGCCATGCCTCCTTGTCCATCATCAACTCCCAGAGCAGGCTCAAACTCCTGTCCATTGAGTCAGTGATGCCATCCAACCATCTCATCCTCTGTTGTCCCCTTCTCCTCCTGCCTTCAATCTTTCCCAGCATCAGGGTCTTTTCAAATGAGACAGTTCTTCACATCAAGTGACCAAAGTATTGGAGTTTCAGCTTCAGCATCAGTCCTTCCAATTAATATTCAGGACTGATTTCATTTAGGAGGGACTGGTTTGATCTCCTTACAGTCCAAAAACTCTTAAGAGTCTTCTCCAACACCACAGTTCAAAAGCATCAATTCTTCGGTGCTCACTTTTCTTTGTAGTCCAACTCTCACATCCATACATGACTACTGGAAAAACCATAGTTTTGACTAGACTGACTTTTGTTGGCAAAGTGATTTCTCTGCTTTTTAATATGCAATCTAGGTTGGTCATAGGTTTTCTTCCAATGAGCAAGTGTCTTTTAATTTCATGACTGCAGTCACCATCTGCAGTGATTTTGGAGCCCAAGGAAAGAAAGTCTATCACTGTTTCTATTGTTTTCATCTTTTTGCCATGAAGTGATGGGATCAAACGCCACGATCTTAGTTTTGTAAATGTTGAGTTTAGGTGAACTTTTTCACTCCCTCTTTCACTTTCATCATGAGGCTCTTCAATTCCTTTCCTCTTTGCTTTCTGCCATAAGGGTGATATCATCTGCATATCTGAGGTTATTGATATTTCTCCTGGCAATTTTGATTGCAGCTTGTGCTTCATCCAGCCTGGCATTTCACATGATGTACTCTGCATATAAGTTAAATAAAGCAAGGTGACAATATACAGCTTTGATGTCTTCCCAATTTGGAACCAGTCTGTTGTTCCACGTCCTATTCGAACTGTTGCTTCTTGCTCCGCGTAAAGATTTCTCAGAAGGCAGGTAAGGTGGTCTAGTATTTTCATCTCTTTAAGAATTTTCCACGGTTTGTTGTGATCCACACAGTCAAAGGCTTTGGCATAGTCAATAAAGCAGAAGTAGATGTTTTCTGGAACTCTTGCTTTTTCGATGATCCAGCAGTTGTTTCCAATTTGATCTCTGCTTCCTCTGCCTTTTCTAAGCAGGCTCTAGGTTCATAGAACTAGGACTAAATCTACCATATGATTCACCAACTCCATTACTTGGCATATACCCTGAGAATTTTTATACTCAAAGCCACTGGAATAATTTTCACAAAGATCCCATCCACATTTAAAAAATGCTGGTTTATATGAATCCAATTCCACAAATGATTAGTGAACTATAATTTTGTCTGAGATACATGCTAGGTCTAGCACAGATCCAGGTAGGTTATTACCCCTGCCATTCAAAGCAGGGCATTCACCTAGAGTAGATGTTCCTTCCTCAAGACAGCCTAAAAGTGATGCACTCCCAGCTCTCAGTGCAGGTTAAATGACTGCAGGAGTAAAGGACAGGTTAATGCCAGCCGTATTGGGGGAGTTCCTTTTTCTTTATGGGATCCACCAATCTCAGCTGCCAGAGAACAATTTCACCACCATTATGAGATTTACTTATTTTCATTTTTGCCCTGGTTGCCTATTGCAATCACAGCTTCTATTTACTCGGCTTAATGGTGTCATCTTCAGAAGGGTGTGTGTGTGTGTGTGTGTGTGTGTGTCTGTGTGTGTGTGAAGACACATAATGGGAGAGGCTTAAACGTGAACATGTTTCTTCTCTTTTGACTCTGAAATGATTCAGAGCAGCAGATGTAAAGGTGAAAGTAATTTGCTGTACTCTTCACCTTCCACACTTCTGAGAAGAGAAACATGTGTTGCTCATAAGCAGGCATGATGTTCATATGAGCATTACAGTAAAGATGAAATGAAGACTATTTCAGCTGAAATTGGCTATATTAATACAAACTGTTTTTATATAATCCTACTACCCTAATATGGTTTGAGTTTCCAGCTTCAATTTATTTTTAAGTTTAAAATAGCAAAAGTATGGCACAAAACTCCTTTATATTTAACCAAATAGAAGACATACATCAAAAACTAGATCATGACTAATATGTGAAAAACTAGATCATGACTAATGCACAGCATGGTAACTATAGTTTATAATATTATAGTTTATATTTGCTGAGAGGGTGGATCTTGAGAGTTCTCATCACAAGTAAAACATTTTTGTGACTATGTATTGTGATAAATATTGGCTAGAATTATTTTAATGGTCATTTTGCAATGTATACAAATATCAAATCATTATGTTGTACATCTGAAATGAATATAATCAAATGTATATAATCAATTATACATGTAGATTTATAACTCAATTTAAAAAATAGTTTGTTCTAAGACAGAAGTCCCAGTCACTGTCTTCCATAATAAGATGTGTGTGTGTGTGTGTGTGTATTTTGAATGAATTAATGGTAGAAAGATGTTTAACTCTATGATGATCTAATTTAGAAGTATTATTGAGACCAGGATAAGAAAGAAGATTATTTAAATGTAAAGCCTGAACAGTAAATCTCAAAATGTGAAGAGTGCCAAGGAAAGGCTGAAGTATGAGCCCAGTTTTAATAGTTGTGATGCCAGAAACAGAGGTAGAGAATCTCAGTCTTTTGAAATATAATACTAACCTAATATCATATGAACAATAAGTCCAATTTCCTCTAGTAAAGCACCCAAATCCATATGAAGGGACCAAACAGGACACTTGATATTAAGTTTCTGTGTGACAGGCCAATTTTTTTACTCTCATTCGAAGTGTTTTTTTCCTACTAGTGAAATGAAAGGAATACTCACAATATCTTACTTTTTTCAGAAAAATACTTTGAATCAAACTGCTTTAATCTAAAATATGCTAATATAACATGTATTTAAGAATCATACTAGTCTATGCCTCCTCAGGCAGATATCAAAAATCATTTTTGAAAGCTAAAATATAATATAAAATGCAGGCACCAAATTTTTACATGGATTCTTTATAAAATTAAAAAAAAACTATTCACATGACTTGCTAAAACTACATAATGACTAAATTATGGCAACGTCAATAATGGAGAGTTTTTTTCCTTCCAATAGATTTAATATTTTAATTAATGTATCAAAAGTTGTTAAGTGAATGTCGCTCAGTCATGTCCCACTCTTTGTGACCTCATGGACCATACAGTCCATGGAATTCTCCAGGCTGGAATACTGCAGTGGGTACCCTTTCCCTTCTCTAGGGGATCTTCCCAATCCAGGTATCGAATCTAGGTCTCCTGCATTGAAGGTGAGTTCTTTACCAGCTGAGCCACAAGGGAAGGCCTCATGTATCTTACATTGTTTCAATATCATTATCTTTTTAGAAGCAACTAAGCAGGAGGAGAAGGGGATGACAGAGGATGAGATGGCTGGATGGCATCACCGACTCAATGGACATGAGTTTGGGTGAACTCCGGGAGTTGGTGATGGACAGGGAGGGCTGGCGTGCTGCGATTCATGGGGTCGCAAAGAGTCAGACACAACTGAGCGACTGAACTGAACAGAACTGAAGACTGTTTTTCTTGAAAAATTACACAGGAACTTTAGAAATTCTAGAAAAATCTGAGATGTTTATTTTCAGATATCAAGTTCACTAAGTAAAAGTCTTTAAATTACAAAACTATGTTCAAAACAAATACAAATAATGACCCTAAAAAAATGCAGTCAGTTCTACAGCATGTTTACAAACACAGTTTCTCTATGGGACTTCTTGGTGGTCCAGTGACTAAGACTCAAGGCTCCCAATGCAGGAGGCTCGGGTTCAATGTCTGGTGAGAAAACTAGATCCCATGTACTGCAACCAAAGTCCAGTGCAGCCAAGTGAATAAATTCTGGAGCTTCTTTGGCAACTCAGTGGTAAAAAAAAAAAAAAAATCTGTCTGTAATGCAGGAGACCCAGGTAAAATTCCTGGGTCAGGAGGATCTCCTGGAGAAGTGAATGGCTAACCACTCCAGTATTCTTGCCTGGAGAATCCCATGGACAGAGGAATCTGGTGGGCTACAGTCCACAGGGTAGAAAGAGTCAGCTAACCAACACTGAGCAACTAACACTTTCTTCAAAAAGAGGCCATCAAGGACTATGCTTCAGTGGAATCTCATGGTTAGAAACAAAGTTATAAAATTTTCCTGTCATCTTCATTTAATAAATAGGGACTCAGAGACAAAGAGAGGTGATACCATTTTATACATTTATACAAAAAGTAAATGATAGATACAGGCCTGAAACCTAGATTCTATAATTCCAAGTTCTATAAACCTTAGTTCTGTAATTCTTAGTTCTTAGTCTTCTCTCTATCCTACCCTTAGTTCCATTCATCTCTCTATTCTATGAGCCGGATTAAATTAACATAATGCCAAAAATAAGTAGATTAACTCTTTAAGCTAAAGGTCAAGTGAAAAAAAAAAAGATTTAAAACGTTTTTAGTACAGCATAAGGACTACATGGTCACACCTAAAAATTAGGACTTGAAAACATAATTTCAACATTTATAATGGAAAAACAGTGCTCTGGATTGCATTATATACATGTTTAAAAAATTAAGAAAGAAAATGAAGAATAGGAAAATACATTTCATTTCCTCCATAGATGGCATAGTTAACCTAACAGATCAACAAAGAAGTCCGCATTCTGTCAAATATCTGAGTGTTATTGGGGAGCTATCAAGGAGGATTGGGGTTTACTGGATAGGTGTTGTGACCCAGGTTGCTTACACATGAGCTTGGTGCTGTGACCCAGGTTGCTTACACATGAGCTTGGGGCCAGGGGCCTCTGGTACCCACAGCACGCGAGTGTTTCTCATCTCCTCATCACCCAGTGTAACTTCTGAGATCCCACAATCAGGCTCCCTGTGGGAAGAGTGGTCTCAGCAGCAGCACCTCAGGCCCCATGCCCTATCCTCTGAGACTCCCAGACACTCCGCACATCCCAGACCCTCCTTTCCCAGCCCCTCCACTAGACCTGCCCTTACTCCCTCACTACCCAGCACATGAGGCCATAAAGCACATCCTGTGGGATCCAACTGTACCTTGCTTGCATTTAACATGGTCAAAAATAATATCCTCTATGGGAACACTAGAGAAAAGCCTGAAGGTTAATACAGAACCACAAGGCTTTATCTGAAGCCCTTGAGTGAAATGTATCTGAGTTCAGTTTTTCAGATTTCAAAGGAAAAATGAGGTATATATATATATTATATATATATATATATATATATATATAGTATACCTTATGTTATATTCTCGGTGGAGTCTAAGTCATCAACTCAAATACATCAGTGCCCTTGAAATGCAATATATGAATATTTCCATTAAATACAAAAATGAAAACTAGAGCCTCATGTCTTTCCAGGGCAGGACAAGTTTTGAAACCTAAAGTGCTAAGAGAAAATGGCTTAATTTCAGAACGCTGGGATTTTGAAATTTCTGATACAGTGCTTAACATTGCAAGAACTGAAATGTATCTAGCTAGAAGGTTTCTGTGGTTCAAAGAAGATCTGTGGTTCAAAGATCTGTTTATACTCTTATTCCGCTATATTTAACAAAATATATTTTTACATCCATAGGCTTTTTAAAGGTTTCTAAAATAATTTCATTTATATAGGAGATATTCTTTTCAAATGTGCACATTTGATATAAGGAGGATATTGGGTTATAATGATCAAGAACAGATTTTCTTGATAAATTTGTCAAACAAGTTAAAAAGGCTTTTATAGTACATTCAATGAGATATGGACACACATGCAGTGCTCTCCAAAGTAGAAGAGTCAGACTGCCATATACAGAGAGGTATGATTTCTACAAAACTGAAGATGAATAGGATAGCTGGGTACTATGATGTGAATAAACAATGAAGAGATAGATTTGGTACAATGGTTAGAAGATGCAAGCTCACAAATTGTGACTCTTGACCAGGAAGGCATTCCCAAGTGTCATGTTTCATCCACTGATTCTGTATTCTTGGGAAAGAGTGAGTTCTCAGTCCACTGAAACATTGAAAGAAAGGGGTGATGACCGTTTGACAGTAGTATTATACATATGGATTGCACAGCATGCATTAAATATCATTGATTTGAATAGAAGAATGCTAAGGACATTTTTAATCATTAGAATCTTTGACTTTATGTTTTAAGAAGTCCATCTTCTGTAATAATAAATGCAAAGAAAGTTATTATCCCTTTGCTTTTTATAAGTATGAAAAAGTATTCTTATGTGTAATGGATTTAATGATTGTTGCAAAAACACTTTTATACAATGAAGAATCTTTCAAAGATTGCATTTTGTGAAGAACTGCTTTATAACTTTAAATGGGTGTGTTTATTTAAATCTAATGTTCAATTCTGTTTTGGAGCAATAGTAGTGTGTGTCTTTAAGATAAGACAGACACGCACAAGCTCACAGCCAAGTCCAGCCTTTGCTAATTTCAGACTGACAGGGAGGTAATTTAATTAATGAGCTAGCTGCTAATATCTGTTTAAGTAAGCAGCCAAAGAAATGTCTGTTAGAAAAGGACTTGCAAATGAAAGGCAAGGCCATTCTCGATGCCTCTTTTCAATTGTGTCAAAAAGAAGAGAACAAAGAGACTGCACTTATTTGGAAAAGAGAAGACTACTAAAAAAAAGCAGAGACAGACACAAAAGTAATCGTATGTTTGCAAATATATATTGGAGTTTAGAGATACTGGTGTCTTCACAACAGACTTATACATAAGTGAACTACTTCCACATATTGTGAAAACTCTGCCTTGACCATTAGTAAATCATCCCAAATATGTATATTGGAATATTGAAGTCACTCAGTCGTGTCTGACTCTCTGTGACCCCATGGACTGTATATATAGCCCACCAGGCTCCTGCGTCCATGGGGTTCTTCAGGCAGGAATACTGGAGTGGGGTTGACATGTGCGTCTCCAGGGGATCTTCCCAACCCAGGGATTGAACTCAGGTCTCCCGCGTTGCAGGGCAAACGCTTTACCTTCTGAGCCACCAGGGAAGCCCTTGGCTGAAAAGCTTTAGTAATTCTTTAATAGTAAACAAAGACCATGAAACTGTCTCCTACATCTATAATCAAGGTTACAAGCTTTTACTCTTAAACTAAAATGGTTTATTAATTTTTTCCTGAGTTTGTTGATACAATAAATAGTACACTTTTACATTTATATGACATTTGTTTACTGGAATATTAAGAGAGATAGATGAAAGGAAAATAAACACTGCATGATCACTCTTTGAATAATCTTTTTCAACCAATACTTGCTGGACATCTATGTATTTCATGCATCACTTCAGTCTGAGGCAAATTCCAAGGATAAATATTACTAACTAATTGATATAAAACTCTACTCTAGGCCAAATGAACTTCAGTGGATAATGTTTACATCTTAAGTCTAATTATGGAATTATAATTCTAGTTGAAAATAATAGGGAAAAGAAGCAATTTATAGAAAAAGTAATCTCAAAAATAACTAAAAGTTGTTACTTCTATAAAAGAATGATTTGATGATAGAAACTGAATAAACGTATTCTTCTAAAAATCATAAATATTCAGTATAAATTACAGCTTTAACTTTGGAAGTTAAAACATGAAGGTGAGGATTCTTTTACTGTTCATGTTATATGCTTGTTAAAATAAAAATAATAGTAACCTAATCTTAATTTTATAACTAATATTTTGGAATATTATTGGATAAAATTTTTAAATACTGCAGTTCAATAGCAATTGCATCATTGTACACTAGGTCATTTCAGTCATGTCCGACTCTTTGTGAACCTATGAACTGTAGCCCATGAGGCTCCTCTATCCGTGGGATTCTCCAGGCAGGGATACAGGAGTGCCCTGCCATGCCCTCCTCCAGGCAGATCTCCTCGACCCACGATTCAAACCTGCATCTCTTAGGTCTCCTGCATTGGTAGGCAGATTCTTTACCGCTAGTGCCATTACTTTTGTATTAAAACAAAGAAGACATAATGAATGCCATTTTAGGACCTTTTTTACTTACAATGAGAAATATAATGCTAAAGACTTTTTTTTCATGACAGTCCTGTTAAGCACACACTCTCAAGAAAAAAAGCCAAGGAAACTCTTTAAAAACTATTATTACTCAACTTTTTCGCTTGAGTTTTAAACTTTGCATTTTTGAATAGTGCCCAGTTTAAAAAAAACGCAGGCTAACAATTCAAAACCCACAGAGCAATGATAACAAGAGAAAACGATACTGATAATGTTGGCAATTAAATTTATAAGAAGATCACAGAGATAAGGGTAGCAAAGAATTAGAGTGCTTGGTAAGATGAAACTAGAGAAACAAATAATCAAATAATGTATTTGTCTGAATGCCAAAAACTCATAATTGTTATTTTCTCTTCTATAAATAATTATATGAACTAGGAATTCTGTTCATTTTTTTTTCAATACAACAGAAACAAATGTGAATGTACTTTAGGCTAAGTATTATTATTTATAAATGCTATTAATTGTTGCAAAGCATGTATTTACTTATCATGAGGCTATATACAATCTCCATTAAGAACTAGCTTTTCTGAAATTCCATTATAACTCCTAAAGCCTTAAATTAATATATCTATTTTCTTCCTCACTGAAATTTTCCCAGTGTCAACTAAAGGATACAAAGTATGAATTCATATGCAGATTCAATTGTGAAATAAGAATTGAATATCAAAAATTTAAATTTATTTTATGGTTTACTCTCAAAATTGGAGATGTAATTAGAGTTGTTGAGTAGATATATTTAATTAATTTATTTATATATAAACTCACTACCTAGAATACTCTCCTTAATTTATCACTGAATGGTATTGTGCTAACAGACTAATGGAAGGATTTACGGAAAATCAGCCAACTAGGAAAAATAGGTTCCTCACTATAGCCTTTACAGTATAACATACACAAAACAGAAAAGAAGTACTGAGGAGAACGGAAGTTATTACAAGATTTAGATTTAGGTGCCCATGAACACAGAGTAATCTGAGAGATTTTTAGGTATTATTTTTAAAAAGTATTTATAAGTGACTTTTGCAAAAGACAAAAGGCTGCAGATAGGAGAATTAACCTCGATTGATTTTCATTTTCATTTTCATGCTTATCAATTTGTTCTGATATTTTCCCATTTTGTTTTTGGGATTGCTAACACTGAAGTTTATAACTCAAAAGATCTTTAGAAATCTAGAGCATCCTTAATTTTACAAAAGAGGATACTGAAGCTTGAGAAATTAACTTACAAGCCTGAGTTTAAACAGTTTGGTTAGTGACAAAGAATCAATTCAAGTCTCCTTGCTTACATTCAAGAGGGTATATTTTCAATGAGATGAGCTTGATTTTGAAACCAAGCAGCCCAAATGTAAAGTGAGCAACTTCTTGTTCTAGGAATATAAAAGCAAATAGAAATAAAGAAATAAGATGAGGTATATAAAATTTTAAAATTAAAATAGAAACTAGAAAGGTCCTGCCTCCAAGGCACTCGTACCCCAGAGGAGACAACGGGTAATTTTAGAGCAGTATCAAAGGTACAAGGACAGATATTCAGGGATAGGAGGGGTAAACAAAAGGGAAAAGTGTTTAAGTTTTTATTTTGCTAACCCATAAACTGGGAACTATTTTAAGAGGGTAAGTTGGATGATTAAATGACATAACATGTGAAAGAATAATCACGTAATAAAATCACAGAATTTAGTTCCATCTTTACTCCTTTCTTAGTCTACACTATACAGATGTTCCATCTGTTGTTGTTATTTAGTAGCTAAGTTGCATCCAACTCTTTTGCAACCCCATGGATTGTAGCCCATCAGGCTCCTCTGTTCCATGGAAATTTTCAGGCAAGAATACTGGTGAGGGTCTCCATTTCTTTCTCCAGGGAATCTTCCCGACCCAGGGATTGAACCAATGTCTCCTGCATTGGTAAGAGGATTCTTTACTGCTGAGCCATCAGGGAAGATATACATGTTCCATAAAACACTATTATCCACCAGAGGGTATCATATGGATTTTAATATATTAGATCATCTTTTTACATTTTATGGCCTTTTCTGTTAGGTGCAATTTTGTTTTAAGTAACTTTGCTATAAGAAGCATATTTTAGTGAATGTTTTATTCCAATTATTTTGGAGCTTGAAATATTTACATTCATTACATTAACTATATTTTTCTGTAGCTATCTTAAGTTATGTTTATCATTTTTATTTAACTGTTAAGCTTTTATATGTTTGTTTTTATATGTAGCAAGGAAAATTAAGATGTAATGCCGATTTTTACATCTACCCTTAAAGTCTGCAATAATATTTGAACTTATTTTTCCCAGTTCCTATTTTTAGAATTTAAATAAACATAAATTTTCCCACTCCATTTAATGCTACAAAGATAGATTTCACTGCATTCTGGGCTCTTCCCTTTCCTGTTCCAAATTTACTTCTGGGCATCTTTGTCACCAATACATAATGGTTAATGTCAGTAATCACTTATTTCCTCCTAGACTGGCCAAAATTTGCAAATAAAACATGGCAATTAATAAAAGTAGAGTGTAAATAAACAAATTATTTTTAGTATAAGTATGTCCCAAATATTGCATGCTGTGCTGTGCTTAGTCGTGTTCAATTCTTTGCGACCACATGGACTACAGCTCAGCAGGCTCTTCTGTCCATGGGGGTTCTCCAGGCGAGAATACCGGCATGGATTGTCATGCCCGCCTCCCAGGGGATCTTCCCAACCCAGAAAGGATTGAACCCAAGTCTCCTGCATTGCAGATGGATTCTTTACCATCTGAGCCACCAGGAAAGTCCAAGTATAGCGGAGTGGGTAGCCAATCACTTCTCCAGGGGATTTTGAGTCATGCTTATCTGCCAAAATCTCTACCTACCACACTATTCTTGAGAATTACCATCTCCAAAGATCATGGAAAAGAGAGAAATTGAATACTTAGACTCTGGTTACATCACAAAGCAGAGTTCTGCAGGAGAGAGACAACTGCACAGTTCCTATTTGGAGCCAACTTTGGGTTTCTAAGCAGGTAGTTGATGGTAATGATATAATTCCCAACTGTATTTACAGTAAGTGTCACCTCTGTCAAGGATACTCGGCTTGCTCTATCTTAAGCATTAAAATATATTTGCTAATCATTGAATCATAACCATTAAAATGCTTCACATATTCTGGCAGAAAGTTGAATACCAACCAAGTTACTGTGTTATGAGCTTTCAATACCCCTGAATATTCACTGGAAGGACTGATGCTGAAGCTGAAACTCCAATACTTTGGTCACTTGATGTAAAGAGCTGACTCACTGGAAAAGATCCTGATGTTGGAAAAGATTAAAGGCAGGAGGAGAAGGGATGAGATGGTTGGATGTCATCACCAACTCAATGGACATGAGTTTGAGTAAACTCCTGGAGTTGACGATGGACAGGGAGGCCTGGCATGCTGCAGTCCATGGGGTGGGAAAGAGTCGGACATGACTGAACAAAGGAAATCTTAGATTTACACTATTTTAAATAGAAAAATTAAAGTGATGCTCTAAAGAACTGCTATTTAGAAGACATTTTAAACCAGAATCTCCTTTTTTCTTTAAAAAACATATACATTCTTAATGTTCTTTTGTAAATGATATCATGATTACCATATTATTTATATCACTAATAAATACCTGTCCAATTTATATTCCTGATGAAAAAATACTTATATCAATTATATGTGGTACATAAAAAGCCTTCCCAAAACTTAGAGGCTTAAAGAAAGATTTGGTGTTTGCTTATTAATGATTCTGTGAATGAATGAGCATTATGAGCTGGGCTCAGCTGTCTGGTTCTTCCAGTATGCCTATTCATTAATGTGGTTTTCAGTTTTCTACCAGATCAGCTAGGTCTGAGTATCCTGGGATGGCCCCACTTCCTCATGTGGTGATTTTTTTCTGTCTGGGGGCTATCAGGTCCAAAACACATTATCTGGCCTGGTTCCTCTCTGCTCTGTGTGGTTTCTTCTGCTGTATCGGTCTAGACTGAACTTCTTCAAAGGTTGTTTTCAGATCTGATTCAATGCAAGGCAAGTGCACAGGCACTTTTATAAGCTTCTACTTGCATCATATTTGTTGATGCCACACTGACAAGAGAAGGCAAAGGCCAATCCCAAAGCCAATAGCCCAAAACCAAATATGCAAAGTCGTAGAGATGGGGAGATCTGAGCCACCATGAAATGTGACTGTAACAATATGACACGATTTTATTAGATCTCTGGCAAATAAATCAAGGATATATTTACTGAACAAACCTGACTAATAAATGTGAACAGAGAATGACGTAAGTTGTGCAAAGGGTTTGTTTTTATATATTAGAAGATTTAATTGCAAAGATGTGGTCAATTATCCATGGAAACTGTTGGTTTTACTTAACTGTGGTAAAATGATTAATGAATTTAATTTCAAAAGTATGGGTTTTAATTATTTTTTAACATGTCTGCTGTTTAAGGACATACTATTTAAAATCTCTGGATGGTAGCTTTTTGAAATTGATACTGTATCATCAATAAAGAGCTACAGTAAAAATCACATATTAAAAAATGGAAGGTCTTTGTAAGCAACAAGGAAAATTTTGTTTTTGTACAGAAAGGCATGTATATGCACCAAAATATAATTTTGTATCAGAGCACATAATTGAAGATTTCTATAGAATACAAAAGGGCTTAATAAACTTTAATATTGAACTTGTGAATAACTCAAAGAAAAAAATTAATCTACCTAATCTGAGGATTCCAGTTTTTTAATTCAAATTGACACAATATGTATTTACTTATTAAATGATTATGAAATATAAAATCCATATGAATAATTCTCTAAAATATTTAGAGTCTATACATGAGTGTAACAACTAAGCAGTTTAAGAGTATTGTTATTTTAGAGATCACTCATTTTCCCTTAAAAATCCCATCCTCCTCCCGTCCTCATGGAGATAACTGTTATCTTGACCTTTATTATAGTCTTTTCCTTGGGGATTTTTAGGTATTACCAATCATGTTTAGGTATGCATATCTAAATGTAATTTAGTTTTGCCTGTTTTCTGAACTTAGTGTAATAAAATCAGATTATCTGCAAATGTTTCCTGTGTTATGCTTCTTGAACTTAACATTCTGCTTGGAAGATCCACCCAGGATCCTGCTGGTGGCTATACTCTTGTTAATGTTAATATACCTGAATTGATCAGGGTTTTGGTTGTTTAATGCTTTTAATTCTAGGAAATACCTACATATCTGAAAGTGTTTTCCTCCTAGAAATATAATATTTTTGCCTTTCTTATTTAGATTTTTATTCCCTTTAAAGTAGATTTGTGAATATGAAAGTGGAAAGAGATCTCATTTCTATTTTTCTCATGTGTGTGCTCTCAGTCACTCAGTCATGTCAGACACTTTTTGACCCAGTGGACTATAGCTCACTAGGCTCCCTCTGTCCGCAGGATTTCCCAGGCAAGAATACTGAAGTGGGCTGACATTTCCTCCTAAGGGGATCTTCCCAACCCAGGAACTGAGCCGGCGTCTCTTGCATCTCTTGCGTCTCCTGCATTCCAGTTGGTATCGTTACCACCAAGCCACCTGGAAAACTGCTTTTCACACATGGCTACCCAAAATGCAGAACCATTTATTCAAAATTCTCCCCTGTCATGAAGTGTCCAAGCACTTTTTCTAGACTATCTTATCCCTTCCAAGTCATTCTTTAAATATAATTTTTCTCAGGGAACATTACCAAGAAGACCAATAAGGCATCATATTTATCCCTTTTGTCTCTTATTCTCACTCAAATTTTGCTTTGAAAAATCGCTCTGAGGAAGCAAGCTAAGTTGTAGTAAAATGATACATAGCAATATTATTCTTTAAAGTTGTAAGAAAAGCATCATTACTTTCCCCCATGATTTTCTTCCACATGTGGTTAAAAAAAGAATGGTAAAAGTTAGGGGAAAAAAGACTTTTATTTTTTAGCAACGTACATGAAGATTTACACATGAGAAATATCTTTTTGTGAGATAAAATCACCATCTATTTTATCTTAGAATTCATATCCCTGGTTCAAGATAATAGTGTCAGATATACTAGAAGTGTGTCCCTTGTTCAGAGCCCCTATAATTTATTAAAAGGATGAGGATTTCTGTGGTGTGGAAGAAATTATATGTTTGCTGGTGGGCCTACTGACTGAGGGTGTTTCTAGACCATAATAACTGCCATCACAAGGCTTCCACTTATTAAGGGGCCAAGTGTACTCCTATTTTGTGCTTCACATGGGCAAAATTTCTCCAGGCATAGTTCACTTTCTAAAAGTGAGAACACTTACTTAAAATGCTTACCCTAAGTTCCATTATCCATCTTTAGCTAAAATATAGCAGAAAATCCAATCTTTAATATTTAACCAAATAACAATTTAAGTGTTAGCAACCTCCTTCTAGGTCTTCAGTTCAATGATCTGCTCATAAAGTAATCACGTCATATTTTTAATGTAGCTTCAGAATAAAACCTATAAGTATAATACACTTCAATTTAAAAATAAGACTTGATAATTGACACAAGTGCACACTATCAAGAAAAAAACAAAACAGTGGTTCCTTTTACTTTAAGTCCTAACTATGATTCTGGCAATGTTCAGTTGTTATGATCTTGTTGTTCTATATTTGAGGTGAAAAGAAAAATATGTTACTGGAAAAGAAGATAAAATGAAGACTGACAACTGAAAGAAATTTGACCTAATTATTCAGGCTTAATATGTTGTACATTTATAACTAAAGCATTTCAGATATTATGTCAATGCAATAACTTGCAAAAGAAGATCATGACAGTAATAAGCACTTGTACATTTGATCACTTTTCAAAATGATATGGTCCCTTAAAATGATAAATTTAGTGGTTAATGTGCTAAATACTAATTTTCCACTTATGTGTCTTAGATATTCACTAATTCAGTAATTAAATATTTATGAAACAGAAGTCTCTAAAAATTATTAAGACAAATATTAAAAACAGAAGTAAGAACTAAACAAAGCCAGAAAGCCATTCTAATCTTTGAATTTAGATTCTCAAGTTCTCAAAAATAAGGTCAACTTCACTAGGGAAAACTCATACCCATATTAACTCATCTATTATATCAAAGAGATAGGTAGACAGCATTCTCTGAAATGTGAAAGAAATACTCAATAGACAGATGAAATATCTCACAGTGCCAAGGCAAATGGAATCCTCGTGAGTATACTACACTGTTCATTTTATAGCAACCATCACTGATCATAGCATCATCAGCCAATGTGTCAAAGGTTATATAAGTTGTAGACTGGTCCAGGCAGAAAGACAGGGACATCTTATTCAACTGTTTATAAATAAACAATTCCCATTTATGTTTATTCAAGCCACAAGAGTAAAAACATAAGAAAGATGAGGAGTAGAGAGTTACGGAAGGTCTTTATGACTAGAGAAACATGAAGATAACAGGGAATGCATGAACCCTACAAACCAATCCCAAGGCATTGTTTTCTTTATTACCTTTCACTGTGGTGATCCAAAGACTACCTTTTTCATTCAGCCAAGAACCTCTGTACACAAGTCAAGCCGTGTTTGCAACTCACAGCCCATCAATCGATAATCCGAAGCTCAACAATCACACACAAGACAACACCTCAGACCTCCCAACAGAGATGCCATGGATATGAAGACATGCTCTGGCATCTGTCTATTTGAGAGACTGTTAAAAAATTTTTCTTCAGAATGCTGAAACAGAAGACAGTCTCACTCTCTGAAATTTAAAATCTTCATTCAGTCTGTGAAAAAAAATCTGGCTAAACCCACAAAAACATGCACAAATGATTATAAGTGGAATCATAATATATTGACTGCTTCCTGGTGCATTTCAGAAAGGAAATCTTTAATGTTTGGCATTTCATTTACTAGTGTAGAATAATTCTTTTTGCAGACTTGTGACGGTGCTCTGGCTGCCTGGAATAAAGGGACACGTACTCATATAGAGCAAGAATTGCTTGATGCCTTACAGAACATGTTCAGTACCCTCAGTCTCTTCTGTAAATATGCATGGCAGATCAGATTTATACATTTCTCAGAATGCTATATGTAAGACTTCATACAGATCAGAAGCACAGTGCCCTCTGGTGCGCATATAACATAAAATAAAATATTTATATAACAGGAACTACACAGATACCGACACCAATACAAAATGAAATGTTGCTACTGCATGCATGCTAAACTAATCACTGGGAATTGTAAACTTCTATCATGAAAAAAACAAACCAAACCGATAACCTTCATAAAACATTCTTTATGGCATAGATCAATGCAATCTAACCCATTCAGGCAACCACTTGTATACCCCTCTACTTAATGGATTCACTGCACTTGTGGGAAGCAAGCAGTCTGACAGATTTAATGTATGACTCCTTTTGTGTAACTTATTTAGATTCAAGCTTAGAAGAGCAGTGAAAGTTAAAGGCCATATATCTCAATCTCTTCCTTTTTCTTGGCCCTTGCTCCCAGATCCTATTTATGTGCATTTCCTTTTTATCCCATGGCCATTTCCTCCAGCTTCTGAATGTACAATTACCTTGAAGGTAAAAAATGATGAGGTGACTCAACTTCTCAGTGATTCGCAGAAGATGCCATTTCCATTTAAACTAAAAAAGGTAACAAAGCATGGTACAAGGTAGAAAGGAAATGCCATTCAAGAAATTCTGATTTAAAATTTTGAGTATTTAAAGTGATAAATCCAGCCTCACAGTGAACTGGTGAATTGAAATTTACAGCAGGGTAGCAGTCTAGAATTTGGGAGTGGTACACAAATGGTCACCATTATCCAGTTTTTCTGGAAGAAGGTACATCTACAAGAAATACTTTGCAATAACCAGAAAATCTTACCGTGGTGAATGGCAAATAATAACCCTTCATATAAAACCCTTTCCCATCTGAAACTTGCCCTTAGAGCAACTTACTTATCCACCACCTTCAAGGAAGACATCTCTGCCATTGCTTTCCCTTTGCTTCATACCTGTATATCTTGTATCTTGTGCTAAATCCCTGCCGGCTTCTGTCCACAAAATCTGTGTATTCCTGTGAACGATGGAAGGGTCCCTTATCAGAGAGGAGCCAGTCGAAGGGGCTTGTGGCATGCTGATCCGAAACAGCAGCAACCGCTAAAACCCAGCAATGAAGACTCAGTGCTATCCACTCCCATGGAGCCATCAGAGAGAACAATTCAGCACCAGCTCTGCTTCGCCATATCATGCTTCCACTGGGGACTTAGAGCCTTCATTCTCTTAGCTTTCCCTCAACACCTAGACAAAATACACAGGCAATTAGTTAGCCCCTGGAAGGTTCTTTTCTAGCAGTTAAGGTGCTGAGTTGGAAAATCCTTTTTAAAAGTCTAATACCATTGTCTTAAATTAGATGATGGCAAAAGTCAAACGCAAGTAGTACACCAAAATGATTTTTTTTTTTCCAGAGCTCTTTCATACTTAGGTTGTTTCTTCATTTGTTTGAAAATAAGTCACTGAGTTCCAACAAACCTTGTTAGGGCAACATCATACAGTGGATCACTAAAGCCCACTCTGAGCAATGATCATCAGAAATTTTCACTTATAATTACTTTTTAGCATAAATGTTTTATGACACTGAACAGTTTCAAAAGAAACACTTGATATGTTTATTTAATAAGTTATGTTATAAATTTTAACACTACATATATTTTATCCTTCACTTCTTTTAGAGATAGGCTTTAAATTACTTAAAATTATACAGGTAGTTATTTCCATAATATAGATAAACTGAGATGGAATGGAACTATAGGTCTTAAAATACATAAATAATTTTTGTGTGTGTCTATGCATCTGCCATTTATCTAGCTCTATATTTAGATAGATGGATGGATGTGAGGTGGGTAGGAGTGGGGGTAAGCATGTTTATTCAGATATTTTTCCATCATTCTGATAGGGAAAAATTTTCCTGATTATTTAAACAGAATCATAATTAAATAATTTCTAGGACTCCGAAAGATTTAAATGTGCATCTGTGTGTTATTCAAAAGATAAATTGGCATATCAATAAAATTCATATACACACACACAAAGATGCATATTATATATAAACTATGAAAATACATACACTAATTTTACAGGCATTAAAACTAAAGTAACAGGAGGTATCATCCCAGTGTGATACAGTGTAATGACTTTACACAAAACAACTGATACAGTATCTATAGGTTATGCAAAATATTCTACAAATATCTGAATTCAATTTTACTTTCCATCTCACAAACCTTTTCAATATTATTACTTATAGCACATAAAACTCTGCAGTAGTTAAATTCTAACTAGCAAGAAAGTTTGATTGTGAGCATTTTTGGTCAGTAAAATCTCTTTTAAAGAGCTATCAAAATGCACAGTATTAAGTAAAATATTTTAACTATAATGGTTGCCATATTCCTTTGATGTTATGTTAAACTGATTGATAAGCTTAATTTATAAACTTTAATTCAAATTTAATCCTAAACTATTTCAATATGAAAGATACACAGCAATTTTGCAACTAAAACGTATCTCAAAACAATGATATGATATGATTGACCTAGGTCATCAGATTCAGTTTCACCCTCTGTACAATTATAAATTCCAAAATCCATACACTATCTAATTCACCCCAATATTATGAGTTGTCTCTGTAGTGAATTTTAAATGTGATGACTAAAAAATGACCTCATTTGTAAGCAATGTGGGACACCTTACAAGTGATGATGTTTTAAAAATGATTTATCATGAGAAAGGACAATATCATATAATAAAATGATTTTGGAATAGAAGTTAAAAGACCCTGAATCTCCATTAATTATTTGTAGAAACATAACACTGTCAAATGATTCAGGTCATAACTTCCAGTTCTGATGAAGAAAATAGATTTTTCTTCCATATTGCTTTTATGTGGAAGCTATGCCATTTTCCTTAAAAACAATATATTTCATTTTTATTCATAAACTAATAATTATTATTATGTATAATGGTAAAGTATAACACATCAATGACTAACAAATATTTCTTATCTTTGTGAAACACATTTTTATTTTCTTGATCAAATGTATTCAAATAAACAACACAATCACTGCTACCAAAAAGTTGTATTTTCTTACCTAAAGTATCTAGAATAGTACCTAGCATGTAGTAAGGACATTAGGAGTGTTTTAAGGCATATTTTATACTGGTACAAAATCATATAATTATATACCTTCAAATTAAATACAACTCTTTAAGGTCAAGTACATGATTTTATTAAGATACAGCATGTTATTATCATAAATGTAGGATATGATTGACCCAGATGGCACTCAAGGTACAATCCTAAAATTCTGTAATTTTTAGTATATAATTACCCAGAATGACTGCTTTTAATATTTTCTTTACAAATAGGTTGAATATGTGTCAAGATCTTCATAATCCTTACTTGTAATACATAGAAAGCTGAAAAGATTTTCTTAAATTGTGTACAGGGAAACTGCCTAAAAATGTTAGTGTTCGATTTATTTGTGTTTCTTCAACTTCTGATATGTGTACCTGTTTCCCTTTTCTCTTTAGAAATGAGTTTTTCTGACAAAACAGTTTATTAGGACATGGGAACAAGAATCCTGCCCAAATTTAAGTAATTTGGAGGATCTATAGAAATCATTATATTATAAGGTCTTTGGTGGCTCAGCAGTACAGAATCCACCTGCCAATGCAGGAAACACAGGTCCAATCCGTGGTCAGAAAGATCCTCTGGAGAAGGAAATGGCAACCCACTACAGCATTCTTGCCCAGGAATCCCCAGGGACAGAGAAGCCTGGCTTGCTGGAGTCCCTAAGGTCACAGAGTCGGACACAACTCAGCAACTAAACAACAGCAGCAGCAATGATCCAAGTATGATGCCTAAGAGCTCTACTGAAGCATTCCTTAAGAAATAACTTTGAAGAATTACAAAACAAGAAGGTAAGTAGAGTTAAAATGCATTAACACATAATTATATTTAGGCTTTCAAAAATCCTTAGAACAAGTGACCGTTAGGCTCCATATTCATGAACAAAAAGACGTCATTTATCTGATTTTTCAAAAAAGCAGGTAAATGCACATGTGAATTACCCTTGTACATGAGTACTAATTTTAAAATTATTACTGAATTGTCTTTATTATAATACGATAACTTTGCGAGCTATATTACCAATGGCAAAAGTAATGAGTAGATTCCTTTGAGGATATTTGGAAGTCACACTGTTGCTGCTGCTAAGTCACTTCAGTCGTGTCCGACTCTGTGCGATCCCATAGGCCGCAGCTCACCAGGCTCCCCGCCCCCGGGATTCTCCAGGCAAGAACACTGGAGTGGGTTGCCATTTCCTTCTCCTGGAAGTCACAAGTAAACAGCTAAACTCAGAGGTACTACTAGGAAAAGAAATCATGAGGCACTATGAAACTGACAATTATAAATAATTCCTCAATTCCATTCCCTGGAGTGCAACGATAGTACAAAATGATCTTAAGTTTACTATTCCTGAATAAATGCCTAGTGAGTGAAAGTCACTCAGACGTGTCTGACACTTTGTGACCCCATGGACTATACAGTCCACGGATTTCTCCAGGCCAGAATACTGGAGTGGGTAGCCGTTCCCTTTTCCAGGGGATCTTCCCAATTCAGGGATCGAATCCAGGTCTCCTGTATTGTAGGTGGATTCTTTACCAGCTGAGCCACCGGGGAAGCCCAGGCAGATTTCTGTTCTCTTTTTCTTGTTGTTTAGTCACTAAGTCATTTCCAACTTTTCTGCCACCCCATGGCATAAGTGCCTAAGAGAACAATTAAGGAAATAACAATATCAATGCATAATACTTTACGGAACATGTAAGGGTATATTTTATTAATAATAAAAGAGATGTATTAAATGTATTAAAAACAAAAACATGAATTTATATTAAAAAGTAGTATTGCTCTAGATTCCCTTTTCATAAAATAAAAGAAAGTAAGACTACTGAAATATCATACTGTTTAAAAATATATATTTAGTACATGGTCTACTTGTAACAAATTATTTCTCATAAAATAAAATTTAATGAGAACAGTATCAATTCATACAACATTATTATTACTTGTAAATACCTAATGGCCTTGAGAATCTACTCAGAACAAAACACACTGAAAATATGTTATATACTTAGTAATATATACCAATACACGTAATACCTAATAAATGCATAAAATATGATATATGTACATATTCTAGCATATTAAATTAGTCTTCCTCACTAACTCTCCATAATCTTATTTCAGGGTACTAGTGCACTACTTTTACCTAAAATGTTGACACCTTATGTGTATTTGAAATTCATAGAATAGGGAAATGTGTAAAATAAAATATGTTCTATCATATGACAGGTGAATTTCTAATATAACTGAAACTACAAAGATGAAAAGCAGATTAGGAATCACTGATACATACTTATTACCCTTTAGAATCATTAGTCAAATCATTGAGGGTCATCATACACCATATTAATTCATTATCCAATACTTAGTTGGTATTCCAATGCTAATGATTCATATTTATTAAACAATTAACATTTCATGCTATATGATTGCTTTTATATCTGCATTTGGATTGATTTTTACTAAATGTCTAAAGTATTTTCTGAGGAAATAAAATCCACTTGGGACCTTGTGAATGCAAAGAAGTTTCATAAATAATTGTGTCAAAGATCTTTTTTTTTTTTATTTTGAAAAATGTAAAATGCACAGATAAGCTAAGAAACTAGTAAACACATATATCCTTCAATAATTGGTTAGATTAACCAGTTGTTTATGTTTTACCACATATTCTAGTCAGTATTTCTCTCTTTTTTCTCTCTGTCTCAATCCCTTATAGATTGTTTTGTATGGAACAAAAATCTAAAGAGAACTGTCTAATTTGCCAAGGTCATAGGCCCATTCTTTAAATTTCTCAGTATGAGCAACTACTGCATTGCTCTATAAAGTAGCTTCTTAACATGCATAATCACTAATATTAAAATTTGTAAATATAAATATTTGAATCATCAAAATAAAGTCTCCAATTCCCAAAGTGATAGCATTCATTTAAAAGCCACATTCTTCCAAATAATGAAATGTAATATTCTATCAAGTACATTTATATTTATATATCAATTTTAATATGAATGTATTTATTTTAATTGGAAGCTAATTACTTAACAATATTGTATTGGTTTTGCCATACATCAACATGAGTCTGCCACAGGTGTACACGTGTTCCCCATCCTGAAACCCCCTCCCACCTCCCTCCCTGTACCATCCCTCTGGGTCATCCCAGTGCACCAGCCCCAAGCATCCTGTATCAAATCTATCAAGTATACAAAGAATAATTGTATTATAAAATAAGCATATTTGTATAAAATATTTCCAAATTCTATTAGTATATAACATACTATTATCTGTGTGCATGTGTGTGGCCACTTCAGTCATGCTTGACTCTTCGTGACCCTATGGACTACAGACTGCCAGCCTCCTCTGTCCATAGACGTCTCTGGGCCAGAATACTGGAGTGGGTTGCCACGTCCTCCTCCAGGGGATCTTTCCGACCAGGGGTTGAACTCTCATCTCTTATGTCTCTGCATTCATAGATGGGTTCTCTACCACTAGTGCCACTTTCAAAGCCCCATTATTATCTTATCATATATTATATGATATTTTTATTATATATTGAAATAAACATTAGCTCTGAATGAAATAAATGCTAGCCTTAAATAACTGTTAAATATAACATTGTATAAGTAAATAAGTGATGGGAAAGTTAAAACATATTATAACTGTAAATTTTTAATAGTGTCTCCACATTTATTCATTATTTATATTCCTACTTAATATAGAAAATAAACATAAAAGAGTAACTCTTATGCATCATTTACAAAGTACAAAACACTCTGATATGTTGTGAGATGGATGTAAACCCTAGTGGCCATGAAAAATAACCACTTCTGTCCTCAGAAGTTTAGAATTAACTGAGGAATGCCTTATGTAAGGCATGACGCACTGCCCCCAGTCATCTCTGTCAGAAACAGATACCTCTGTCAACTGAAAATCAACATTCTTCCACTTGTTTCTTGTTCTGGTGCCTTATCTTACAAATGATATTTCCCTTCACTCAGATCAACTTTTCCTTACCGTCCAGTTCCAGAATTTTAAGAGTTCTTCCTCCTGTTGTGAGGGAAAGGTTGATGACCGAAACTCCCTCCCTCTGCCAGGCACAGAGGTAACCACCAGCCTGAGCCTGTCTCTCAAAAGGAAAACATGGGCTGAAAACTAACCGGAAGAATTTCTGAGGGGATGAAAGGAGGAGCATTCCAGCCCACAGAAGGTCTCATAAAACTCACCCAGGAGTCTTCTTGGGAGAGGCTAAAAGGAGAGGGAGGAGACCGCAGGTCTTACTAACCTCCCAGAACATGTATGAATTACTATAATAGCTTCATAAATGATCAGCCTAACACCGATGTGACTTTCTCCAATCTGTCTTTTTAACTGCAGAGCTACCTTACTAAAAAATAAATAAATAAATAAATAAATTTGAGCTTGCAACACTTTTACTCCCACTCTGTAATCATGAGGTCGTTCCCCGTAATTAGGCAGTAAAGAATCTGCCTGCAATACAGAAGCTGCAGGAGACACATATTGGATCCCTTGGGTGGGAAAGATCCCCTGGAGGAGGGCATGGCAATCCACTCTAGGTTTCTGGAGAATCCCCATGGACAGAGGAGCCTGGCAGGCTACAGACCATAGGGTCACAATGATTTGGACACGACTGAGACAACTTACGGAGAAGGCAGTGGCACCCCACTCCAGTACTCTTGCCTGGAAAATCCCATGGACGGAGGAGCCTGGTAGGCTGCAGTCCATGGGGTTGCGAAGACTTGGACACGACTGAGCGACTTCACTTTCACTCTTCACTTTCATGCATTGGAGAAGGAACTGGCAACCCACTCCAGTGTTCTTGCTGGAGAATCCCAGGGATGGGGGATCCTGATGGGCTGCCGTCTATGGGGTCGCACAGAGTCGGACACGACTGAGGCGACTTAGCAGCAGCAGCAGCAGAGGCAACTTAGCACACACACACGCCTGTGATCATGATGTTGCCCTCTGGATAATATCCAAACTCTTAAGAAAATTTATAAAACTTTCCTCCTCGGCTTCCCTGGTGTCTCCGTGGTAAGGAATTCACCTGCCAATGCAAGAGACAAGTGTTCGATCCCTGATCCAGGAAGGTCTCACAAGCCTCTGAACAACAAACCCATGGACCACAACCACTGAAGCTTGTGCGCCCTACAGCCTGTGCTCTGCAACAAGAAGCCACCACAGTGAGAAGCTCACATCTCACAACTAGAGAGCAGCCCCTACTCGCTGCAGCTAGAGAAACCCACCGTAGCAACAAATATCAAGCAGAGCCAAATAAATAAACAATTTTTTAAGTGTCTTCCCTTGTTTAACTTCATTCAAACCCCATGCCATGTATAAGCCACTACCATTATCAACCAAACATCAGCTCTGTTCCAGCCATGATTTTATTCCACGAATTCTCCTGACTGTCTCCCTATCCTCAGCACCTTTGCTCCTGCAGTTTTTTGCACCTGAACCATGATTTCGACCTGGACCTCTTCACCTGCCGAAACCCAACCCTATCTCTGAACTTCAGACTAAGCTGTGACTCCCTCCACAAGGCCTCTGTGTGACCCTTCCAGGTTAACCAGTCATAGTTTATGAAGCCATTACTTCATCTGTTATAGCACGTTGACACTGCATATTTGTTCATGTGTCTGCATATCTCCCCTGCCCCCAATTAGACTTTGTTCTAGGAGGACAATAATTGTTCCTAGTTTAACGACAACTGAGAACAGTTAGCACAATGTCTGAAATAAAATTGTTTAATAAGTACTGTTTGAGTGAATAAATAAATGATGATAAATTAAGTACTAAATTGAGGTGTAATTAATGTGATACAGATGGCAAGGTTAAGAAAATTTCTTCAATGTGGGGGAAAAAAGAATGTTTTATGGAGGAGTTTCCAACTGACCTATGCCTCAAGATGGCACTGGCTTTGATAGTTGAGAAAAGAGAGAAATGGAGTTCTGAGGTCATAGTTTCTGAGTTCAAATCATAATCATAAATGATATGTTCAAGCAGTACCAAAGCAAAGCATTCTTAATGTTCAAAAATTGTTAAGAACAAGGATCTGAAAGCACCATTATTAATTATTAGCTGTAGGTAGACATATAAGGTATTCTCATGATCACACACACAATTGTTGAAAGCTAGGAAACTTTTCATTTACGTTCTATTATTCAAGGTTTCAAAAGATAGACCAAATGAATGAGAGTTCATGGGCAAAGTCAAACACAAATTCTCTTCTCACTAATGAGTGCAGTGTGTCACACAGTATTGCAACTGCTGAATTTAAAGAATAATAATACAAATACAACAGTGGAATGGGTTGGCACCTTGCTTTGGAAGGTGGGGGATGGGAGAAGACTGATGATGAAAATGACATGCTATATTTAATTTATTCATGACAAAATAAACATATATTAAGACCTTTTGATATGCCTTGCATTTTACCAATATTTCCTCTTTTGCCTCCTAGATGCACAGTGTGGCATGTTTTATTATCACCATTTACCTATTTAGATGACTGAAGTTCAGGGTGAAATAGCATGCAGCAGTGCAAGGGTTCAAGCACAACCTAAACCGAAAACTGCTCTCTGTTAGACCACACCACAACCAAATTAGAACTAACTGCATATTGGAAGTTATTTATTAGGATTTTCGTTGTCACTTAATGAAATACTTTTGAACAAAATAAAACTTTTAAATGGACAATATAAATAATAAAAATAGAAAATAAAATAAAAATGGGATCATTTTATCTCAGGCAATTATAAGCAAGTGATCTGAGTAACTACATATTATGAATTTTCATAATATAGGTTTTCATATGATGGCTTTTCAAAGCATGTCTGCTTCATATACTTTAATGTTTTCAATAAAGATTATAGCTTAATCACCTAAATGTTACTCAGTTTAATATCTTTTAAAACATACTATAAACTAAAAAACAAAAATCAGAACTAAGGTTTTCAGAGTGTATGTGTTATTTATTGTTAAAAGTATAATCATGGTCAGATTGATTTAATTTACCTATCTCATCTTCAGAGATATTACAAGATTAATCTAATGGTGTGATTACCTAATCTGATTATAAGTAGTTTTATAGTATAACAAAAAGAAAAAAAAACACTATCCAACATACATAAAACAGAACTGGTATCTCAAAATGGGAGACATAATATCATTTCAGAGGAATGAGATTACTTTAATATTTTGTTGAAATGCAGCTATAAATTTTTATAAAAGGTCAGATTTATTATGTTCTCAAACATACCAGATAATGACAAGAATATGAGGACCATTTCTAACAAGTATTATTTGAAAGAACAACAGTGTGAAAACTCGACTACAGCTAAAAATATGCATATATTTATATATTATAGTTACACTTAACAAGGAAGATCCCTGGATATAAAAAAAAATTTTAAAGGTATAGCTTTTCATGAATACCAATTAAACTCAAGTACTAAATTTGACATATTCAAACATGCATGCATGATATGACACATCATCTTCCTATATGCATGTACATGTAAATTACCATCTTTGAATGTTCATGAACTATATGTAGTACATAGTCAAACTTAATAAAAGAATGAGACTATCATTATTCAGTGATTTACATCATATTTTTAGTTATGATGCATTAATTTATGACTTTAATTCAATTCATTATTATCTATAATTTTAGACTTCAAATGGCCTAAAACTGCTCTTCCTTAATCTAGACATTGTTTATTTAAAGGTATTGATTTTTAAAATATTTATTTAGTGACCGACTTTATTTTGGGGGCTCCAAAATCACTGCAGATGATGACTACAGCCATGAAATAAAAAGATGCTTACTCTTTGGAAGAAAAGTTATAACCAAAATACACAGCATATTAAAAAGCAGAGACATTATTTGTCAACCAAGGTCCGTCTATTCAAGGCTTTGTTTTTTCCAGTAGTCATGTATGGATGTGAGAGTTGAACTATACAGTTGAGCACTGAAGAATTGATGCTTTTGAACTGTGGTGTTGGAGAAGACTCTTGAGAGTCCACTGGACAACAAGGAGATCCAACCAGTGCATTCTAAAGGAGATCAGTCCCGGGTGTTCATTGGAAGGAATGATGCTGAAGCTGAAACTCCAATACTTTGGCCACCAGATGCGAAGAACTGACTCATTAGAAATGACCTTGATGCTGGGAATGATTGAAGGCAGGAGAAGGAGACAACAGAGGATGAGATGGTTGGATGCATCACCAACTCATTGGACATGAGTTTGCACAAGCTCTGGGAGTTGGTGACGGACAGGGAAGCCTGGCGTGCTACAGTCCATGGGGTTGCAAAAATCGGATATGACTGAGTAACTGAACTGAACTGAACTGATGCCAAGTCTTAGCTGCAACATGTGAGACCTTCTTCTTTCCTGACTACAGATCAAACCTGGGGTTTCTGAATTGAGAGCACTGCCTTAGCCACTGTACCACCAGAGAAATCCCTAAAGGTATTGAATTTTTAAAGAATCCAGTGGAGTAGGTAGGATTTTAAGGAACCCAATATACATAGGTAGGATTTTGCCACTCTCTTTTCCATACTTCACCAGGTGTACAGAGAAGTCATTGCTTTATCTTAACACATCTGTTGAAGTAAACAGTAATATGCTGTAATGGAAAGAAAGTCATTCTGACTCTTAGCTATGTAATTTATTACTGGGTTTATATAGGAATTAAACCAAAATTGTTTTGCTTTTTCTTATGAATTGCTAATTCTTGCATTTTTTCCTTAAATTTATAAAAAATAACATGGATCCTTGAAGCAAATGAAAAAAAAAATAGCCATTCAATTCCAGACATCACAAAAATCTGAAGTTCTCCACTCAGAGACGACAAAAATGAATGGACTGCACTGATTTGAATTAGCAATTCTTTTTGAATTTTAAAGACAATTGTTTCGGTGGGTTAATAACTATTTAAAATTATTTTCAATGTTTGTTGAAAATTATTAAAATAACTGCATACTGGATGGATTTTCATTCATTAGTCTTCTAAAATTTTACAATGTACTAATATTATCCTCTTAAACACCTTAGTTTATGACCAAATAATGAAGGATCTGCTGGTATAGGAACTTGTGGAGCCCCTCATGTCTAACACCCTGTCATGCACATTGTAAGGTTTGGGAACATGTGCTGAACTGAATTCCTTTTATTTTTTTGAAAATATATGAGCTGCTTCATTAGGTACTGCTTACACTAGAAGGAGGTTGTCACTATATTAATATGGTATAATGTATTATTATTGTACTTTCTCACTATTCTTATTCTAAAAAAGTTGAGCTTCCTTGTTGTAAATCACATTGTTAAGAATGAACTTAGAAGTGAATCTTCTTGGTCATTTAACTCTGCTAAACCTGTATTCCAGAGGGCACTTGTCGTTATTTATTTTATTTAGCTGATGGAGCAATACAGAGCCTCTGAATTACAGCTTTAAGTGTTTTCCATCTTAATGAGGGTTAGTATTCCTCTGAGGAGGTTATATTGTAGAGGGAACTAATCTCCTGCTTGATTCTGTCAATACAATCTTGTCTTACCAATAAAGAGGAAGTTAAATGCTACTACCTAATGGAAGAACTGATTAGAAAAAATGAATAGAAAGTGAGTTCCATTCTCTAGTTCTGTCCAGAACATAGGAGACATTATTCTTAAAAGCCCACATTTTTAGAGTCACTTGTTTTATCTTTACACTTTAAATATAAAACATTTTGGTGTTTTGATATAAGTGATCATAGAAAAAAGTCTTGGTAAGATTCAAATTGTATTCAATTTTCATTCAAAAGGAAAGTAGTCGGAGACTTAAGAATAAAGTTCAAATGGAAGATATTTAGGATAGTATTTTTAAAAATCTAATTTTTAAAAATCTAATTTTAAGGTAAAATATGAGGGATGCTTCAGAAACCTTATTATAATTAGTATCTTTGACTACCCAAACTGAGAAACAGAAGACAGTCTAAAATAAAGATTAAAATAATCTATGTACAAGAATGAAGTGGAAATAATGGTACCAGACATCTGGATTTAATATGGTTACTATAACTGGAAACACGGTTCTGCTTTTTCTGGCATGCTCCAATAATAAAAAACATTCTGGCTTGTGAAGGACAAAGTGCTTCTTGTCAGTAAAAGAATTCTGCCACAAAAATGCAAGTTTATAGGGAATCTGATGAAAAAGTTTAATTGAACAAAACATACTCTGTGCAAATTCATGCACGTGCAAAGATAATAAACCTTTTGCTCCTGCCTTTATGGACAACGGCCTCAGTTACAGTTTTGCAAAGTTTTAGAAATGCTTTATAAAAAATATATATTTATGGTGATCCTGAGTAAAAATTGGAAGTATAATACTAACTTGTTGCTTAGCTAAGGTATCTGTACTACTGTTGATAAAGGCTTGATGATGTATTCTAAGACTAAAACATAATAACTGGGATGAAGTTCAGAAATCTTGGAGTTTGGTAACCAAATGGACAATAAATCTCTTGCTCTTTAATAAGACTAAAACTTGCTTTGAAGTTAACCAGGCCTAGAATGTAAAATTAGCTTTTGAATTAGAAGTCTTTATCCTGAGAAACACAAATAGAAGTGTATAATCTGAAGTCACCCACACACAAAAATAGTGTGTAGAGAAGGCAATGGCAACCTGGAGAAGGCAATGGCACCCCACTCCAGTACTCTTGCCTGGAAACTTCCATGGACGTAGGAGCCTGGTAGGCTGCAGTTCATGGGGTCGCCAAGAGTTGGACATGACTGAGCAACTTCACTTTCACTTTTCACTTTCATGCATTGGAGAAGCAAATGGCAACCCACTCCAGTGTTCTTGCCTGGAGAATCCCAAGGACAGAGGAGCCTGATGGGCTGCCGTTTATGGGGTCACACAGAGTCGGACAGGGCTGAAGTGACTTAGCAGCAGTAGCAGCAAGGAAGTTCCAAAAAGTTTAATAATATTATTAAAAAGTTTTTTCAAAGAACCGGATTGTTTCAGCCATAGAAAACTCTTTTAAAATTTCAAAATAATAATATTCAGTTTCTTTATATTCATTTGCAAGGAAATGAAAATATTCGAACTTCCAACATAAGAGAGGGCTTCCCTAGTTGCTCAGTTGGTAAAGAACCTGCCTGCAGTGCAGGAGACCCAGGTTCGATTCCTGAGTTGGGAAGATCCCCTGGAGAAGGAAATGGTAACCTACTCCAGTATTCTTGCCTGAAGAATCTCATAGACAAAGGAGCCTGGCAGGCGACCATCCTTGGGGTCCCAAGAGTTGGACACAACTTAGCAATAAAACCACCACCACCAACCTAAGAGAGTGTGGTTATAAACATTGTCAGTGAACTCCTAAACTTATCTTATAATTCTGGTTATAGGGATCATTCAACTTACAGGATAATAGTTCCTACAGTAGTACAATAATTCCTGAAATGCCTGTAATAATGTAACAATTAATTCCAGTGTAAACATGAGGCAATGATTTGTGTTATTTAATTCACTAAATCATCTATGCTGTGTGCTGTGCTATGCTTAGTCACTCAGCCGTGTCCAACTCTTTGAGACCCCATGGACTGCAGCCCACCAGGCTCCTCTGTCCATAGGGATTCTCCAGGCAAGAATACTGGAGTGGGTTGCCATGCCCTCCTCCAGGGGATCTTCCCAACCCGGGATCTAACCAGGTCTCCCGTATTGCAGGTGGATTCTTTACCATCGCCACCAGGGATGCATCTGTACCACCAACAAAAGAACCGGAAACAGGAGAAGTTCTCAATAAACAAGACGAAATAAGAAAATTAAATTTGTAAAGTGAATTTTTGCAATGTTAATACGAATTTCAATTCACTGTAAGTCCTAAAAATCAAAAGGCATAAGCCATTGAAAATGTTTCCACTAAAAAAAGCTAACATTGAAACAAATGAATCACCAGAGAATCAGATGTCAGCTAAATCATTATGACTTTATTTTCAGAACCGTCCTTGTTCTTCCATGTCTCTTTAACAGTTATCCTTTAATACTCTAGATAGTAAATACATTTTTTACTGACCTATATGCAAACTGAGGAATTTGACAACTATCTTTTTCTCTTAAACAGAATTATATTTAAAATATCAAAATTGGACATGTATGAAAATACAATGAGTGATCAAGCATTAAATTTGCCTTGTGGATTAATTCAAAGCATACTTCAAATAGCAAAAATTAAAATTAAAAAAAATGCCTCTTAAGCACAAGTGTGTCTTTTCATTGTTATATTCCCAAGCTTTACCCTAGTTCACTCAGTGGATCAGACATCCACTAAATATTTCTTTAAAACAAACCAAAAATAACAAAAAGATGTAATCTACAACAAACAAACCAATCTATCAGCAAGCCATTAAATCTTTGTCTGCTGTTCTCCAATTTCTTCTGAACCATCATCTAATAAATAGTGTCAGAACATTTGTGTTGCTCTTGTTTAGTCACTAAGCTGTGCCCACCACTTTTGTGACTCCGTGAACTATAGCCTGCCAGGCTCCTCTGTCTATGGTATTTTCACAGGCAAAAATATGGGAGAGGGTTGCCATTCCCTTCGCCGATTCAAAACTCTGGGTATTTCTAATTAAAGAATGAGTCTTCGGCAATGGACTTTGCTTACCCAGGTTGCCAGAGATGCTGGGATGGTCTATGTTTGCATCAGTAACTATCCTTACAGTGCCTGGCATTGGCAATATATTCTAGCTGTGTCACTAAACTTTTTCTAAATATGAACACCTGCTTTCCCCATCATTGCCCAACACAGAATTGTGAAAACATTTGGTATTTTCAAGGACCACTCTTGGCAATAAATTACTTTAACTGCTAAAATAGCTCAAACTGTCTCCACATTCAGGGAGATATAAAGAACTTAAGATACTAAGTTTAAAATGAAAAGTAAAGTAAATCTATTTTTAAAAGAAATCTAGATTATTAAAAAGTTTTTATATAAAAAGAGCCAGCCAGGTTTTGAAGAATTTTATAAGAAAGAATAAATAAGGCATTACTGTATCAGAAACAGAGAAACTGTTGAATATAAGCTAATACCTAGCATATCATGTACCTACTAGAGGTAATTTTAAGTCTTCATTGAATTTGTTACAATATTGCCTCTTTTTTTATGTTTTGTTTTTTTGGCTACCAGGCATGTGGGATACTAGCTCCCTGACCAGAGACGGAACCCACATCCACTGCACTGGAAGGTGGTCTTAACCACTCCCAGTAATTTTTAAAATCTTACTGTCTGAACTGCCCAGGAATACCTTCTAAATAATAAACATAGGAATCAATATTGCAGGACTTAACTAAAACCAAAATCTGGTAATAGAAAAAATTTAATAAATAGTTAATAACTGTCCAGTTTCAATGCTGAGCAAATACATTGTTATCTTCAGTTCAGACCTTTGCAAATGTATATCTAAAAGACAGTAAAGTAAGTCAAATTGTTATCATTTTTGTGATGAAAGAATCACGTGACTCTAGACTAAACTTTGGTTTACCTTACTGATTCAATGTTATTGATGAGAAAGAAATATATTTAATAGTTTATCACAGTTTATGTTGGAGTTGCTGTTTTAACTCTAAATCAGAATCGATTTCCTTCAAGAGACGCTGTCAAGGATAGGTTGAAATAGTTCTAATGACATGAGTGATCTTTCATATCTTCCTGGCCTACCTTCATAGATTGTAATTTTTTGTTTTGTCTTTTAAATTGGTTAAATAAGAGACGTGTTTAAATGTTCACATTTCATGGATAGATGGAAGAGAAACATGAAAACCTGTTAGAGTTACTCTAAGAGGAAACATGGATGCTGCAAGTTATTTTTCTCCACAGTTATGTCACTATTCAAACATAATTGGTATTACTCTTTTAGCTGAAATCTAAAGAAAACTGTACATTTAAAATAATATGTCCTTGATCTGCTGCTGCTGCTGCTAAGTCGCTTCAGTCACGTCCGACTCTGTGCGACCCCATAGATGGCAGCCCACCAGGCTCCCCCATCCCCGGGGTTCTCCAGGCAAGAACACTGGAGTGGGTTGCCATTTCCTTCTCCAGTGCATGAAAGTGAAAAGTGAAAATGAAATTGCTCAGTCATGTCCGACTCTTCACGGCCCCATGGACTGCAGCCTACCAGGCTCCTCAATCCATGGAATTTCCAGGCAAGAGTACTGGAGTGGGGTGCCATTGCCTTGATCTACAAGCTCCCAAATAAGCAGACTAGGTGTTGCAAAAATGTGTATGTTGGGAAGTAGCAATGTAAGACTAGAAGTTCTACTCAGAGGTGAGAAGATGCTGAAAATAAGTACTTTAGTCAAAAAACAGGCTTCAGGAATAACTTTGTGCTTCTTAAGAAATTGTTCAGGGTTGTTTTTCTTAGCTATGAATTTTAAGTTTCAATTCACAGGAAGACTGGATTCATTTCTCTCGGTTCAGATTTCAAAAAAAAAAAAAAGAAAAGTGTTGTTTTTGGGTGGTTGGGAAAATTTCAAAAGTGGAACAAAGTATAACTTGCAAATCAAAAAAATGCACATCTTATCAAAATTGCTTACTCAAGACAAGTCTTGAACTCAAACTAATAACTTGCTTAAAAACTTCATTAGGAGTGAAATTAGTAATAAGAAACAGAAAATATACTTTCTAATCTGTCTCTGTTGTTAAACGATCATTGGCAATTCATTTTTATTCTAGACTATTCAATTTTGGAAACTCTAGTCTTATTCCACATTATTTGATAGTATAACCTTGAAAATATTTTATCACATGTATATAATGTATTGAAACTTTGTATTCTGGTGACAGGCCTGAATGAATAATTAGAAATTCCCATAGTAAAGCCACTCAATTTAAATGTTTTGAGTAAGCTAGACTTGGTCTGTATATTAATATAAAGTGAAGTCGCTCAGTTGTGTCCGACTCTTTGCGACCCCGTGGACTGTAACCTACTAGGCTTCTCCGTCCGTGGGATTTTCCAGGCAAGAATACTGGAGTGGATTGCCATTTCCTTCTCCAGGGGATCTTCCCAACCCAGGGATCAAACCCAGGTCTCCCACATTGGAGGCAGACGCTTTAACCTCTGGAGGCACCAGGGAAGCCCGTATATTAATATAGTTGATGTTATATAAAAAAATGTTGAGAAAAGTATGTGTTAATTATCTTAAAGGAGCATTTTTTACAACACTATTGTGTGATTTATTCAATCTTTAATGATTTTCTTCTGAATAATTAGGTTTTGTTCATTAATATTTGAGGTGTTCATTTCTGAAAAGACTATTTCACCATCTCTGTACATACATTTATGGGGCTGATTTTTTAAAACCATTAGAAATATTGCCACACAAAGATAGGAAAGCCAGTTAAATATATTATCTATCTCAGAAACTCAGTGATTGAATTAACTTTTGTTCTATATTTACTTTGGCTACCTCAGAAGGAGCTTCTACACACAGTATTAAATTGCATATCTAAAAACAGTTACAAATACTTGTATCTTAAAAGTGCATGCATATCAAAGATATTACAAATTACAAAGGACTCATGATAAGCAACCTGCATAAATATGCGACTTTGTATTTTGATACTTGAGTGAACCCATTTAAATTTACTCCTTGATTTGATTTAATCACTTTCCCAAACCGGCTTCTTTTTAAGAACATCATTTGAAATGTTTTAAAGATCATATATTTAAGTTGTGAGACTGTTTAATTAAATTATGAAGTAGTGGGTCATTATTTGACACTGAAAAACTAAAATACATGCTTACTCAATTCTGGTCTTCCCAAGGCTAGATTGTTTTTTAATGGTGCAATATTCTAGAGACAGCTTTTAAAATTAACAAAATGCAAGACTCCAGAAAAGTTAATAAAAAAAAAGCTCAATCCTGATAAGGTTGGCTGATACAGAAATCAGGAAGAAAAAGTCTAACTATAAGCATTCTTTCACAATAAATCTATAATGGAATTTAAATGAAACACACCATTATGAGACAATAATTCTTATGTAGCAGAGAACTACAATACATTTGAATGTAATTTTCGCATATTTGTTAATTTAATCAATAAATATGTATTTTATAGATTTAATTTGCTGGAACTGTAACATAGTAGTTTCTCTATAAGCTATTAAAACAAATTTGTTATGCCTTTGGTGCTTTTAAAGTCATCCACATCTGAGAAAATTAGGGTTTATGCAGTAATACAAATACTCCTAAAATATAAGTTAATATAGGTTACATTGAGGAAAATTACCATTTGTATCTCTAAACTTAAAAATTAAAAATGTGAGAAATTATAAATTGTAAGAAATAACAGTGAATATTGGAAGAAAAAGACTCTATAAGATTTCCTAATTATTAGATTGCATGTCATATTTTCACATCTGAATTTATGCTTTCTTGGTTAAAAGTAAATAATTAAAAATTAACACAATTATTTATGTTAAGATAAATTACTTAGCAATCTACTCAGCTCACTAAAAGTATATTAGTTATATTTTTTAATCTTTGGGGGAAAGAAACTGGTTAGAAAATTATCACTGTGTTTATTTCAATCAGAGCATCTATTAGTTACTCATGATTTGCTACTTTGAAAATGAAATTGAGAAGTATCCCAGAACTGTTTGCATGAATACTTTATTTAAAACATAAATATAGAAGAGCCAATTCATAGCTTATGAAATAGTTATCTATGGAAACTTTGGAACTGGATAGGTCTGCAAATAAGTAATTGGATATAAATATTCTTAATAACCCATCAAATATCCTTGAAATGATAGCGATAAAAGCTTTAAAATGTTATTGATGAGGATATTTGATGACCAGTATAAAATGCCTAGAGTAGCTATATGATATTGCTAAGAAAGTAAAAAAAAAGCTGATCAGAACTTACAGATACATGTTCAGTAAAAGGGCCATTAGTGTTCATGATGAAATTTCATCTTCAGAGAATCTTTTACTCTTTTATAGAGTGGAATAAACATCTTTACACCACCCTTTTCTTTTAAGAGTCAAGACTGTCCATTAGCAATCAATGATACTAAACACATTTCTTTTTTCTTTTGCTCTCCTTTAGAACTCATGAACTATAAACATTAAAATCATAAAACTAAATAACAGTACATGCAACTCCAGTCAGAGTTACACTACTAAATGTCTAAATGAAATTTTCCAAATAATTGCTAAATTAAAACACCAACAATGCTAGATGTCACCTAATTCTGGTAAGCTAAATATGAGTTAATAAATGATAGGAATTACCAGTATGATTTTCTCAAGTTTATTCATTATGAAAGTTGTTATATGAAAGTATTTTGATCTTGCTTTCAATTAAACTGAGAGAAATCAACAAGTTAATAATGTAAACCTGCTAAGAAATAAGACTTTCACTAAATGACAGTGAAAAGCCAGTCAAAAATAACTATTTTTGTAAAAGTGACTCTTTTCCCAGGACAGACAGGATTAAAGTCATAAGAACTAATGTGTCTTAAGGAGTAAGATTTTCTCTTTCTAAGCTATATGATATCAAAATTAAAGAAACATTATGTTTTATATATATATATATATATATTTTAAGTTGAGTCAATAGTACTTCTTTCATGGAGAGTTTTATTAGAAAACAAACCAAAAAAATCAAATGCAAATGATACCTTTTTCAAAATATGTATTGTCTCCACAACATTTATCTTTTAAAAGCATCCTTATTTAGGGTCATTTTTTTCTGCAACAACACTCTGGTGTTTTCAACTATGTGAGAGATAAGAGGTGTAAAGAGTAGACAGAAATCTTACTAGGATCCCATTAGTGAGGTGGAACTAAAAATAAAACTGAGGAAGGAATCTTAGATCCATCTCTCTTTACTTTCACAATAACCCACTACTAGAGGGAAAAAGAAAAATGTTAGAAGACCTCATTAATCATAAGTCATAGTCATACAAATACTTTGGGATATCTTTTAATACAAGATATTTGTTCAAACGTTGGCACAGATAATCTTTACATTCCTCTTTGCGTCTAAACTTTGAGCTTCTGATACTAATACTCAATTTTCTAAATGATTTAAATTTTAGACACTTACTCTGGTCAGTAATTACTCATTTGGGAGCTAATATGAAAAAAATCAAAGTAACAAGTAACATAGGAAACTGAAGCATAGGTTGATAAGAAAACATCAAAGTTTTGAAGTTCTATCAGTTGACTCTTTTGGCACTTGTGGAGAGAAAAACACAAAGGCACTATCTTGAAAAGAAAGTCTATTTTATTTAAAGAACACACAAACCTAGCAGTAAGGCTAATTTCATATATGCATGTATGTGTATGATACATACACATAGACAAAATCATGCACACAGACACTCAGAATCCCAGTGGTTTCATCCTACTTAGGTTTGATTTACTTGACTATCATATACCAATCATTCAGCATGATTAAAATAAAAAGGTACTATACTTTATAAAAATGTACATTTCCATTACAATGTTGAGTTTATTAAGAGAAAATATCTCATGAGAAACTGAAATGACATATTATCTGATTGAATAAGTGAAATCAATCATATGGTATCATGCTTATTTTATTTTAAAATACTATTAGAGCAATGTAATTTAAAATAAATGCCTCTTCACTCACCCAAAAGTGGACACACATATGTAATATAATATATAATAATGTCATGTTCACTACAATAGAACTTTAGAAGATAAAATGCAAAAGAACTAAGAAAGTAGAATTCATTGATGAATTACAAATTCCAGTGGAGTAAAAACTACCTCTTGCATCAAACTAAGAAAAGTACTATAACTTTGCAATTTTATGACCCAAAGTTGCAATTATCTTTCATATGTCTTCAATATGTTATCAGTGAGGCTTATAAGCAGAAAATTATTGATCAGAGATTTATATCAATAAATGTAAGCACTTAAAATATTTCTAGAGAAAAATCTTAAAGCATACAATTTCTTAGAGAGGAAAAACTGTTAGAAATAAATGGAACAGTTTTAGGATTGTACCTTATTAATATTTCTTTTGCTTCATTGTGTGGGGACTCCAGACTCCTTAAACATATTAGCAGAACATAACAAAACAATATCAATAATAATAACAGAAGTTTTTCAAATTAAGTTTTAGCATTTTAATTGAGTTTTTGGGGGAGAGAATTGTTAAATCTGAGAGTGGAAGAAATCTATTGGCTGGTAACATTATACATCTACAAAACTTGGAATTTTAAAAGTCTTATTTATGGGAGATTTTTCATAATGAAAAAAATTGTTTATATTGTATTTTTCAGTTTCTAACTGGTCTCCTAAGCCCAAAGATTTCTGTACTGGGGTCAAACACACCTTACCTTAAGGCAAGCTCTTTTCTCACCGTATTTGACAACAAAACCCATATCTACTCTAAAGATTTTTTTTTAATTAAGAAAATTGCATGAAAATACCCCCAAAAATTTTTCCCTCAAGTAGTCAGAATTAAATTTCTGTTTGAAGATGCCCTGAATAGTTCTCCAGCTGTCCTTTATGTATTCAGGTCTGTGACCTTAACAAGAAGCAGTTCTAAGGCATTTCTGCAACTACTTCCTTACTTCCTTCATTTGGGTTCTACATTCCTTCCTCTGATGTCTACCCTTCTCCATTTGTTCCTCTCACCTTGGCCCAGTTTATGATTTCTTTAACATTGTTAGACATTTAAGTAAATGTACCTTGAACACTTAAATGAATGCATGTTAAACATTTAAATGGATTTAAACGGCTCATGAATGCAAATATTACGAAGTTATGCATCATAGCAGACCCATTTGAAAATACATATAACCCATCGCTTCAAACAGGGGGAAAAAACACGGGAGGGGTCAAACACAGGTTATCTCATTGTCAATAAAATATAGACATTCAGTTCTTACCTGCTTAACTGCATGATGATAAATCTAAATGGCACGCAAAAAGAAAAGTCCCCCAAATCTGACCATTTGTCTTCGAAGCGGCTGTGACAGTTTTAGACACTGGTGCTTTCTTCTTTGCTTATATTTGACTGGCTAGACTATTTGTAAGCAATAGTAGGGTTATTTCACAACCCCAGTCACCTCTTCGCCTTTTCAAGCCTCGGGTGGGCATTTCACACAGCTGGAAACATGCATCTTATCCTCGGAGGTAACAGCCTCCCCAGGTTTCCTAGTCGGATTCCCCCGTCCAAAGGAGGTCTCTGTCCCTAAAGGGCTGCTCACGTTCCTGACCTGGTGCAAAGGAGAAGGCTCTCTGGGCTCAACTCTTGGGGACTAGGAAAACAGCCATCGGAGACTTCAACTCTCAGCCACCGTTCAGCTGCCGATCCAGCTTCTCTAGCGGCCGGGAAGCACCACCCCCTCTCGGGTGGACGCCGAAGGGGAGCGCGCCCAGCCTGGACCCTCCTACCTCGCGCCCCACCTCCAGGAAAGGGGGACAGAAACAGAAAATTCTAACTCTCAAGTGAGGGTAATAATAGAAGCTGAAAGACTCCCAATCCCTACGGTTTGCTTTACACTTCCATTCCAACCTCTGGCTCCAAGTTGACATCCAACTCCTTTCCTCCACCCCTCCCGCCCGCCAGATCCTTGCGAGTTGCTGAAGCAAGAGAGGGTGTGACGGTCAGCTACACTTTCCCACAGAGCCCAAGAAGTCAGCTAGCTCTTCTAAACCCAGCTAAGCGGACGGATGCAGACGGCGACTTTTTTTTTTTTTTTTTTTTTTGAGGCAGGCATGCTGGAGAGCCGTCAAGTCTTAATCTTAGTCACAGCTCATCAAAAAGAAAATAATAATAATAATAATAAATAAATAGAAACGCAGATAGGAGGGAATGAGGAATTCTCATACCAAATGTGGCCTCTCGCGCAGAAAAGCTGTTTTACTCAAAACCGCCGGCAGGAAGGCTGGCAATGGAGCGGGAAGTAAGGAAGCACCCCTGGCGCGCGCCCGGCTCCGGGGCTGCGATGCCCAAGCCGGGCGCACGTTCGCCGCAGGGGCCGAGAGCCAAGGCTGCGCCTGGGGGCGGGGCGCGGCGCGGGGTCCCGTCCCCACCCGGGCGAGTAGCCCCTACTCCCGGCGCCCAGCCCAGGCAGCCTGGTCCACCCAGCCCCGTGTCCTCCGCGCCCCGGAGCCCAGGTAGCCTAGGCGTTGCCACCAGCTGCGGAGAAACCTCCAGGCGAGTCGCCTGTTGCTACCCCACCCGGCGAAAGCGCCTTTGGCGGTACGAGCCTGCTAGACGCACACCTCCCCTCCACCAACTTGAGTGTCAGGTTATGATACAGGAAAACGCACTTACCTAGGTACCTTACGTCTGTGCCTTACTGGGGTAGACTAGGTTAAGAAGCAAAGATCTGACTGCACTGAAAGTTAGATTTTTTTTTTCCTTCCCTCCCTCCACTCCTGCGCAACAGCAGCAGTCCTCCAAAGAGGATGCTTGAATTCGTGAATTATGCTAAGCCCTCGTTTCTTCAGCTGAAGTCTCGGACGCTGATGGCACTTGTCTGGCAGAACGACCAGGATGGGAAGGAGACCAGATAGAAACTAGTGACGGGTGAGGGGTGCCAAGCGGTGCGGACCACAAGCAGCCCCGTTTTCTCCCTGGGAGCCGGGGTGAGGGCGGGAAGCCCTTGAATCCCAAGACTGGGGGATGGGGTGTCGCTGCAGCTGGAGTACTTTTCTGTCTGGAAGCTAAAAGGCTCTTGAATTAAAGAAAAACAAAACCAAAAACATTACTTAGGTTTTCGAGTCAGTCATCAGTCATCAATTCTCTTTCTGAGAATTTTTTTTTTTTTTTAAGAAAGAAAAGAAAGAAGAAGGGGAAGGGGGCGGGGGGGCTTGAACAATAGGTTTTCACCTCTATCCACCAGAAATGTAAAAGCCAGCAACTTGTTTCTATGGGGGAGGGGGATTCTCAGAGGGGAAAAAAATGCATTAGAGATGACTGATGATACATTCAGGTTTGGCATTAAATACTGTGTCCTTGTCAATGTGTGAAGTAAAAGCTGAGATTTAAATGTTTCTCAACACAGCTATACTTAAAAGGGAAGTGGTAATCGTAACTGTCCGTTTAGCCCATAAAAATGCTCATAAAAGTGAAAAAAATAAAACACTAACATATTAACATCTTTATTAAAAATGAGTCTAGGGGTTGAACAAGTGTGAAGAGTGAGGCAAATAATTTTTTTCATATAAAGCCTGTCCCTGAATTTCAGTGATTAGAACCAATATAATCAGTACTGGCTTCTGATAGTTCTCTTCCTCTGAAATGAGCACTCTGTGTCCAATTAACTGTTCACAGGCTAAATTCATAAAATCAAAAACGTACTCCCAAGTGTGATGCCCGAATCTAAATACAACACCCAAAATAATGTGTTCATGTGTGATTTGGGATGTTGTTTAAAAAAAAATGGTGCACTCAAAACTCACACTCTTCTTGTTACCATACAGTGCTTGATATCCTGAACCCATAAAAATACACTTTAGGAAAGTCCTCCCTAGCCATGTAATTGCTTACAATGAGCAAATAGTGACCTGAACAACCTTCTAAAGATCAGGAACTAGTGAACTTTCTCAGACCTTGTGATTGTCAGCAGGTCTGTTTTAAGCTCACTTTTAGATAAACATATAAAATTTGATCTTTCAAATGGCACAAGAATATGTGCCAAGAAGCATTGCAGGGTGGGGGGGGCTGGGGGTGGAGGGAGGGATGATTAATGTTTCCTATAACCTGAACATAAATGAGTGCAGAAATAAATAAAAAATGTAAAAGGGATGGGGTGATTCATTACATGGGCTTTATCATAGTAGCACAATTGCAAGGAACTTACTAATTAATCAACAGTGTCACATAGATCTTTGGGTTCTGAAAGTGACAAAAATGTAAGACATGAGACATTTTTAAACACACAGGCTTATTAAAAATAACACTAGCAGTAAGTTTCTAATCACATATGAAGAGAAGAACTTACCAGAGGAAATTTCAGGAAGCAAGAAGACTGTGAGAAAAATACATCCAGGATTCCAACAGATATTCCATGATCTTCCAAAGCAAGGTAGAGTGATGAGCTTCAGGCTGCTGGAACTTTGAAATAATCAGCACTTCCTGGTGGCATGTAACCAAGTAAAAACCAGTTACACGGAAAACCAGGAAGCCCCAAGGAAGGGAGGCAAAATGTGAAAGAGGTGCCTTTTATTGGGGCGGGGGGAGGGGGCGCTGAGAAGTGGGAGGGGGTAGGCTTATTTGTGGAGATCCTTAGGCAGGCAAAGTGAAAATTTACGGACTGTACAGCCCCAGACAGTGGGGGAAATAGAAGCTGTGTAACCCCAGAGACCAGAAGGTGGACTAAAGATAAATCTGCGAAGAGAAGTAAAAAGATGTGTTGAAGACAGCGAGATAAAGTGAGAACTAGTGAGTGAAGCTGTAGTCATCCTGATAGATAGAGCAGCAAGAGTGATTTAGTCTGCTCGGGAGGATCCAATGAGAATTCAAGAGGGCACCGCTTCGGAAATCCTGCTCAGATCTTCCCTCTCTCAGTTCTTTAAGAGTTACCTGCGCTGGGAACATTATTACTAGGGTTAACAGTATTCCATCAGTGCATTCCACTAGGATCTCCCTTTCTTTCCCTCGCAGAGACGGAGGGAGGCGTAGTAAGGAAGCCCAACTCCACCGAGCCCCCCAGTTAACCCCCTGTGTTCACTTTAGGATGGCCGGATCCTCGAGGATTGGCCTGGAGGGCTGAAGATGCGGAGGAGGCCGGGTCTCCCGGGCGCTTTCGGGGGCGCAGGGCCGGGAGGCGTAGCCAGGGGACTGGGGAACCGCTGCTGGAAGCGGCGGCGGCGGCGGCGGCGGCAGCAGGAGCCCTCCCCTGCTTCCTTGGCGAATCCTGTTTCCCCGGGACTCCAGGCAATGGACTTCCATCGGGAACCTCAGCTCCAAATGCCTCACTTTAGGAGCTAGAGCTTTGGAGGTTCTGAGGATCGTCCCTGTCCCTGGGGGAGAGGGTGGCAGGCTGCGAGTCTCCCGCGCCCCCTCTGATTCTTGCACTGGTAACAGAGGGAGAGTGAGTCAGAAATGGCTTTGCTGCCGAATGCATTTTCTGGCCATGTTCACAGCCCTGTACCGCACAAACGATCGCCTGATCGATCCGGTAAGACAAGCTTGATTCCTCTCCCCCTTTCCTCTACCGCCCCATCGCTTCTCCAGACCCAAACCCCGAACCCAAATCCCAGCTTCTCTCTCTCTCTCTCTCTCTCATTCAGGAACTTCCCTTTTCTATTTGAAACCTACTTCACCCAGGGAATTGCTTGTGTGACTGAGAGGCTGGTGATTCTTTTTGCAGATGATTTAGATTTTGGCAGTGAAATGCACCCCCGTGCCATCCCCCGCCCCTCCGCCCCAGACACACACACCCTCCTTAGAGAGGTTCTCTCCATGACCCAGGGATTCACTCTCAGCGCTAGGGTCTGGGTAAAGAGCGTCGTGGGAGTCTTTTGCCCTCTTATCTTCCGCAGGACCCCGAAGCTTAAGCATTATTCGCCTCTCTTTTCTTTCTTTCCTTTTTTTTTTTTTTTTTTTTTAGAAATAAGAGGGAAAGGTAGAGTGGAAATTGATTCCTTGCAGAGACTGAGGCGCCAAATGAAACATTTGCCCTGGATAAAAATGTTCTTGGTAAGTAATCTTATTTTCTGCGGTTGAAAAGGAAACACATTGCTTCTCACTGCCCCATCCCCCACTCCATTCATTTATTTGCTCTCTGTATGTAAAGCACGAGCCGGGTCAGTGGAATTTTTCTTTTCCTTCTTCCTAGGAGAGTAGGAGCTTGTAAGGTCGAATTTTTTTAAGTAAAGGGGGCTGGAAGAAGGCAGTGTGAAGGCTTTAAGGTCCTAAATCTCCTGCTTTCAGAGTACAAACTCAGATAAAGCTGATGCCTGCTTGCTTGCTAAATGAGTAGTTAAATACCTCCCTGATTTCTTACTGAAATTTTCCTTTCTGAAAATAAAGAAAATAGTTTGGGGTCTGTGTCTATGCTTTTCATATAGCTTGACCATGTTCTAAAATATAATATTTTCTCAGTTTCAGAAATAATGTGAATCCCCCCCCACCACCGCCTTTTCTTTGGGGGGGAGGGGCAGGAAAGATGAAGTCATAAAAACGTTTTACAAATGTGTGCACCTTCCTTCCAATTCTTGCACCGGATATAAACTTATAAGGCCCAAAGTAGGCTTTTGCATGTCATGGTGATACCTGTGAATTCATCCAGTCTTCTGGTTTTCCTGAGTCTACAGCATCCCCAGCCTGCACAGACTCCTGCCTGAAGTATGGGTAGGTGGAGGAGTGGGAGGAGCCAAAGGCTGACTGTGTTGACATCATGTGTCACTAGGTGCTCAGAATCACAAAGCTTGCAAATTGTGTGAAGTCGGTTTTGCTAGTGTAAACTGACCACTTTGGAGTTGAATACTTAAAGGAGACCTGCTCTAAAATAAATTGTTGTAATTTTGAGTTCAAGAACATGACTTATTGGTGAACTACTCATATTCACTTTTTCCTCCATTGTTATCATTCTTTCCACTGTAAACTCTTTATCCTCAGTTTTAATAATAATGGATTATTTAACTGTCACAAAATGTAGTCCTGATACAGACTCCCCTTAACCTCATATGAAATAATTTGTCTTAAAAATTCCATGGATGAGAGAGTAAAAATAGACTTTATTTCTGATCCTCAATTTTCTAGAACTTGCTAGGGTAAAATCCTAGAAGAACTAAGTGGGTGTGCACGTGTGCAAATCCATAGCTATTATTCCTATCAAAATAGGCAAGGGAAAATTTTTTTCACAAAGGATATGTTTGTATAACTCTTTTTTTCTTTCTCTCCTCAGGTTGTATTCCATTACTAATGATGCCCTAGAGCAGAAGGTTTCCTTCAGTCATCTCATTTTACCAAAAGAATGATTTCTGTGCATGTCCCTAATGTTTTAGACACATGCAGCAAGGGAGATTGGAGGTCCACCCAGGGAGCATGACTTATTATAAACACAAACCTAGCAGTTGTGGTTTGAAAGAACATACTTTTATATAAAAATTGCAATATGCTGTTCAAACCTATTTAAGCTGTTATTCAAGGAAATAGAATTATTTATTGAGAACCCAACTTAAATTAGAAAAGTAACATTAACATTTTTAGCACATGTGTGAAATAAATGAGGTTGATATTCTTTTAAATATTTAGAGAAAAAATAGGACAGGATGAAAAAATACTGTGACCCATGGTTCCTTAACTTTAAAAGAGTTTATAGCACTTAGACATCAATAAATAATATGAGTATTTTAACATTATATTAGATCATATGATTATATTTGATCAACCTCCAGATAAAGCCGTCTCCTAACTGGTTTTTACCTAAGTGCAAGAAAGTTTGAGCTTAGACCTTACTCAGAAGTTATGCATTTTATTTTTATGTTGAACTTGTCTTTTCCTGAGTAATCTTCATGCACATCTGCAGCTGGTATTTTAGCCAATTTTTGTTATTGGTAATGTTCTTGTCTGTTATTCTGGCTCCATCTTTTTAAGAATATGGGGATCACCTAATATATTTCTTGCCTATTAATCCACTAAAATTTCTAACACAAAGCAACATTCAAGACATGTTGAATTAAAGAAATTATGAAGCAATTTGCTTGTGAAGAAAAGTGTCAGTATACTTCAGATTATTTTAACCTGAAATAAATGTGTAACAAAAATGGGTTATAATGAGATAAGTACAGTCAAACTGTTCCTTGTATATATATATGTAACACATTTATACATACATATTTGCCCTCATTACAATGCTTAAATTTATTCATTTTAGTCTTATGCTTATTTTGATTTCAAAGTTTTCTTTTTGAAAGTGTCTAAAACTAAAAAAAAAAAAAAAAGTGTCTAAAACTTCTTCAATAACTAAGTGTGAAAGCATCTTCATGTCTTATTTCATGAGACTGTAATGGAGCAGGACCCTAGGAGGCTTTCCCAGAACAGACCCACACACATGTCCTCCACTTGCCTTTGTAGAAAAACTTTAGTCAAGGAATAAAGTTCATCAGAGAAATGAGAAGATGCAGAAAGAAAGAGAAATAGTTAAGCCACGACAAACTAATACTTTAGCCATTAAACACAGTCAAGGACCTTAGTTCCTCCTCAAAGGCTACAGATAATATTCTGAACTATATCCTTTGAGCTGTTTTACAGATACTGATACCCCCATCAAGTGGAAGTAGTTACTGTTGTCTTCCCAGAGGCAGGGAGACTTCCAGACAGGTTGGAACCAGAAGGCTGATGATATTGACTCCAAATCACCTCACTATCAACCAAACGGATAAATGAACACAAGCTGATCATGCCCTGCTCCTTGAATACTTAAATAAGACTCCTCACTACCCCCCTTCATGGTAGGACACATGGTCTCAAGGCATTAGCCCTCTGTGGCCCTCTGTGCTTGTCAAAGAAATAAAGCTATTTCTATTTCACCCAAAACTCTGTCTGATTTACTCCAGCACCATTGTGCAAAGGCTAAATTTCAGAAAAGTCAATATGCTACTATATGAACTGACCAGTATATTCACATCTCAGAAAAAGTGTACAGGAACTTGAAGGAGTAGTAAAGATAGTTTAGTCATTTTCATTATTATGAAAAATTGAGAACCAGAGAAATTAAGTCATAAGTGTAATCATACACTTGCAGATGGTGACTGCAGCCATGAAATTAAAAGATGCTTACTCCTTGGAAGAAAAGTTATGACCAACCTAGATAGTATATTCAAAAGCAGAGACATTACTTTGCCGACTAAGGTCCGTCTAGTCAAGGCTATGGCTTTTCCTGTGGTCATGTATGGATGTGAGAGTTGGACTGTGAAGAAGGGTGAGTGCTGAAGAATTGATGCCTTTGAACTGTGGTGTTGGAGAAGACTCTTGAGAGTCCCTTGGACTGCAAGGAGATCCAACCAGTCCATTCTGAAGGAGATCAGCCCTGGGATTTCTTTGGAAGGAATGATGCTAAAGCTGAAACTCCAGTACTTTGGCCACCTCATGCGAAGAGTTGACTCATTGGAAAAGACTCTAATGCTGGGAAGGATTGGGGGCAGGAGGAGGACGACAGAGGGTAAGATGGCTGGATGGCATCACGGACTCAATGAACATGAGTCTGAGTGAATTCCAGGAGATGGTGATGGACAGAGAGGCCTGGTGTGCTGTGATTCATGGGGTCACAAAGAGTCGGACACGACTGAGCTACTGACCTGAACTGAACTGAACTGAACACTAGCTACTAACCCAGGGAATTTAAAATATAGTTTTAGTAACTTCTTAGCTAGTGTTATTCTGAATCAATTAAATTCTATTGACATTGACATTGAAGTCTCAGTCATGTCTGACTGTTTGCGACCCCATGGACTGTAGCCTACCAGGCTTCTCTGTCCATGGAATTTTCCAGGCAAGAATACTTGAGCAGGTTGCCATTCCCTTCTCCAGGAGCTCTTCCGGACCCAGGGATCGAACCCAGTCTCCCCCATTGTAAAGCAGACGCTTGCTAAACAAGTAGTGTTTTTGAAATTGGGCTAAACAATAAATGAAAGAGAGAAAGAGTAATGTAAAGATGAATATATTGCAGTCTTCTCCAAGTTTATTTTGTTGCTAACGCTCTTTATTGTAGTTTTTTTTTTTCTTTTCTTTTTCTGCTGTGTTTTATCCTCCCCTTTTCCTTCCATCCCTGTCCTCAAAGATTGGGGAATATTTCATGACATAATTTTACTTTCTAAGGAAAGATTCTCAGTGTTCTGTTTGTATGTGCATTGGGTTGTTCACTAGGCTATGTTCAACCACACAATACAACCTTAAAATGTAGATAAGTTCAATCACCTGCAACATCATTTTCCATCATATCACTTCTATTTTCCTCATTTAAATTTCTGCCAATATAAAAAGTGGGATTGTATGAAGAGGAAAGCCAGGATTTCAAAATAGGCTACTTAATTAGACCCTGACTTACCTCAGAAATAAAAAAACCACACACACAGACACTGTGAAGTAAAGTAAATGCAGAAGTTAAGACAGTGCATTGTGATGAAGACATTAAGTGGAAAAAAAAATGTTCTGTTCAAAAAGTTCTATACTTATTAGGAGAAAAGCTGCAAGACTATAGCATTTAGAGAGTGATCAGTTTTCTGCAGTGGCTGAAGCCATATCAATCTTCTTCATTCTTTTATATATGTCAATATTTGAGTATTATACATAAGCCATAAGTTTTGGTAATGACAAAACATAAAAGACAAGCATTAATATGAAAATCCATGGGAGTTATTATTCCTTCAGAAGATATATCATTCTTGGATTAAACAAGACAGCAATAGAACCAAATCTAAACATTATGATGTGCTCTCTAGTATAATAAAATTTTACACTAACTTAGAATATTCCAAATGATGAAACACATATTAAGAAAAATTTGCATTGGTTATTTTATGTCTTAAATCTTGAAAAAAATCCACACTAATTCAAAACCTATGTGTTGACAAATAACAAATGTGCAATTGTTAAAGGAAAACATAAGTTCATAGAATTCTTTGAAAGACTTCTACAGACCACTTTACATAAATTATCTCAATATCAAGCTGTGTAATTTTGTTATAAACATTCCATATATGATGTAATAGTCTCAAAGAGCCTAATTAATTTGGCAAACTAAGTAGAAGAACCAAAAGTGAAAGTCAGGGGGACATACAGTTTTGAGCCATTAGCCTGCTGCGGTCCCCTTTGCCTGACAAAGTAGTAAAGTTATCCTTTTCTCCTTAAAAAAAAAAAAAAATTTAAGTCAATTTTCATGACTTCATAGTCTCATTCGATTGTACTTTTCAATCATGTCTATAATACTGGGATTAGAAGTACTCTGGGAAGATTGAAATAGTGTCTGTATTGTTGTGTATGTTTTTGTGTGATTGATAATGTCTTCACATGCACATAAAGAAAGTAAGAGCCTAACCTGTTTCAATCACAACTGCCTACTATCAGTTCCATGAAGAGGAAATGGTTATTGTATTTTTCCATTATTTATTCTTAACTCACTTTGTGTCTCTGCTAACTTGTATAGGATCCTCAACAGAAAAGAAGCTGAGTATTTAGTTAGTAGATGAATTTAAGTACTTCACCAAACTTTCCCTCTTTAACATTTATATAAAGGCTTACTATATTTAATTTTTATCCAACATTTAGAAACATTGTTACCAAATGACAACATTCTTCAAAATATTTTCAGAATATTCAACATATATTTAGGCCTAGTAAACCATGCTGACAATGATGACTCTTGGCTTTCACATGGCACTTTATATTTTGAAAGATATTTTATTAGCCACCATACTAATTTAATACTCTCACCATGCTGTAAATTAAAAGATTTTGTTTATTTGAAGATGAGGAAAATGAAATTTGAGAAAATTGAAACATCATTATTAATAAGAGAAATACTTGAGTTATTTTTTTAACCATAGTGCATTTTCTGATTTGCTGGAGAAAGTAAATATAACAATATATCAAGATATGTGTTAATTGTTTAATCAATTATTTATGTAAGTGTAAATACTACCTTTTGCGAGTTTAATATGCTTATGGAAGAAAGAAATGTTTCTGATGTTATGAGCTGCATTACAAAGCTATCAGCTCATATAACATTTTCTTAAAATTTTGAAATTAACCGAAATAATTAATAATGATAATCACTAAATTCTTTGTACTATCAAAATTTATTCAAGAGTGTAGTGACCAAAATATCTTCATTGACATAGTGATCCTATGGATTAATGCAATGTCAACTAAACTTGCATAATTTTTGAGTCATTTACAAGAATAACAATTTTGAAAACAATCAAGGAAATAATCACATACAACTTTCTTATAATCCTTCCTGTATCTGGATTTCAGTAGCTATTAAGTATGGCAATAATAATAATAATAGCCACTCCTGTGAATGTCCACATTCTAATTTCTAGACGGTGTAACTACGTTATTTAATATGGTCAAAAGAAACTGCCAATTTCAAAAGGTTAAGGACCTTGAGAAGCAGAGAGAAGTCTAGATGAGCTGGGTCTGCCTAATGTAACCACAAGCATCTTTACAAGAGAAAGAAAGATGGAGCCAGAGAGAGAGATGTGACCCAGAAGCAGACAGAATGATGGGGGATTACCATAGCTAAGAAATTCAGGCAGAGGACCCTCTAGAAGCTGGAAAAGGGGAAAGCACAGACTCTTCCCTAGACCTTCCAGAGGAAATGAAGCCATGCTGACCCACTTTAGACTTCTGTCCCTGAACTCCTAGAATAAATTTGTGTTGTTTTAAGACACTATGTATTTGTGATAATTTATGTCTAGTCAAGCCTATGGTTTTTCCAGTGGTCATGTATGGATGTGACAGTTGGACTATAAAGAAAGCTGAGAGCCAAAGAACTGATGCTTTTGAACTGTGGTGTTGAAGAAGACTCTTGAGAGTCCCTTGGACTGCAAGGAGATCCAACCAGTCCATTCTAAAGGAGATCAGTCCTGGGTATTCATTGGAAGGACTGATGTTGAAGCTGAAACTCCAATATTTTGGCCACCTGATGCAAAGAGCTGACTCACTGGAAAAGACCCGGGATGCTGGGAAAGATTGAGGCCAGGAGGAGAAGTGGACGACAGAGGATAAGACAGTTGGATGGCATCGTTGACTCAATGGACATGGGTTTGAGTGGATTCCAGGAGTTGGTGATGGACAGGGAGGCCTGGCATGCTGTGGTTCATGGGGTCGCAAAGAGTCAGACATGACTGAGTGACTTAACTGAACTGAACTGAACAACAGTAGCAATAAAATTCTGAGTCAGTTAGCAAAGAGTTCAAAACTAAGCAGGAAGTTGTTTCCTTTAAAGGACCTTTATGATTTCACAGCAAATTCTTGCTTTGTGGACATTTCATTTCTCCAGGTATTGAATTATTTGAAGAGCCAAGTTGATTCTTCCAACTTGGTTATGTAAGGAATGGATAGAAACCAGGACGTTGAGAACTAGACACAGCACTATTTTCCATGAATAAACTAACAATTTAAAAGTATATAACGTTACATAATTTTATTCATTTAGAATCTATTACTTGGTATAGTTTTACTCAATGTATACTAATTTGTTTTTAAAATGCAGATATAGGTGTAATTGAAGATTATATGAAAAATATATGATATGAAGAACAAGCACAAGAAGATTAAGTGCAAAAGCCAGTGGAAATTAGCAAAATATTAGAAGACATTTCAGATCTAAAATGAGACCACAAGAGAATGACTGACAGGGAGTGGGAGGACTTTTATTTTCATGAAAAGATTGATATGAAGCAATTTGATCATTTCGTCTTCTCCTTTCATTTTGTGCAGTACTGCAATCAAGAAAAGAAACTGAACGTTTACTTAATTAGGATGCATCATTAATTTTAGTGTCTCACGGACTCCTAAGGCCTATCACCTTTTAATGAAAATAGAAAGAAACTAAACTACTTTATTGTCAATTCTCTTGGCATTTCAAAATCTTTCTAATACTTGTACTTCTTATTTGACAAAAATACATACTTGTAAGAGGATGAAAAACAATCCCTCACATTGATCATGGAATTTTGTCTCTGAGGAGAAAATAAGAATTTACAGACAAAAGCAATTTCAAAAGACTATATAAAATGAATTCATTTCACATCTATGGAAAGAGACAAAGCCTAAAAGTCAATTCAATAAATATCTATCAAGTATTCATTCAACACCCATGTACTGGTGGTTATATACAAGCAGCTAGTTTCTAAACATTATAATGATATAAAAATAAGCAAGTTATAGCTTTTATGTACTATGAGAAGGATAAGGGGAGTGAAATGACAAATATAAAAGGTCTTTTTTGACTCCATTCTACACCCTATTCACATAATCAATCATCCTTTTATCATGAGACAAAAATATATATTGATTGCCATCCAAAAGCCAAGTCCTTCTGAAAATAATGTATGGAATAAGATGACCAAAGCCATGGACCCCAAGTATCTTACAAATATTGACTATCACAACAGCAATAGCAAAAGAAAATAACAAACCTAGAGTTGAATAATTGCTGGTGTCTTTAGCCTAGACATGAATGAGATGTCTTCAGCAATATGTGCTTCATTCATTTATATTATTTAATAGCTTCTGGAAGCACGTAAGTTTCTTACCTACTGAAGTTTGTTAACTACTGTCTATACTTGTTGAGAGGAAGAGTTTCCTTAGAGTCTGAGTCAATAGTTTCAGGAGGATGGATGTTTTTATATTCTAAATGTAAATTGGGAGTTAACAATTTCAGTATCTTGTTGTTCAATTAAAATTTGAATTTTTGCTCACACATCATTCAGTTGAGTCAGTGGTGATTTGATGATGAGTGTGGTGATTTGATACACAATGACTCAGGAATGCAGATGACTTCCATCTCTGACCCAGTATCTCTCTAAGTTCTTAGATGCTCTTTATTCACTCAGTAAATGTGGGAAAGAGAAATTGTGAGAGATCACTTAGGAGATTTCATGGACCAGACTTAGAAGTGGCTCATGTCACTTATATTTACACCTCATTGACCAAAACAGTTCTTATGACCATGTCTAACTGCAAAGGAAATGGTAAAGTGAAGTCAAATTTTGTGTCTAGGAAGAAGAAAAGACTATGGACAGCTATCTGCTGCACTGGTATTCTCAAACCATAGCATTCTGATATGTGGCTATAGCATCAACCATCCCTTCATCTCTGCAGAGCACAGATTTAACTTTGCTTGTGGTAAAGAATCTGCCTGCAATGCAGGAGACTCGGGTTCAATCCCTGGATCAGCAAAGATCCCATGGAGAAGAAAATAGCACCTACTCCATTATTCTTGCCTGGAGAATCCCATGGGCAGAAGAGCTGGTGGGCTACAGTCCACAGTGTCACAAAGAGTTGGACAGGACTGAGCGACTAACATTTTCACTTTCACTTTGTAGGATAGAATTAGATGAACTTTTGTGAATGATACCCTACTGGGTAACAGGAAGAATTCCAGTCCTTGTCAGCATCTAGAATGGGCTCTGCACATTGTTTGTGCTTAATAAATGTTTACTAATAAATTGCTAATATTTACCTATGGTCTTGGAGATTCCCATAATACTCCTGTGCCCAAATTTGTCATTCAACTCTGAATCTAAACACAGATTTAGACTATTTACAAAAGTAAACTCAAAATAGATCACAAACCTAAATCTAAAATGTAAAACCAAAGCCTCCTAGAAAATAATATAGAAGAAATTTAGGTGACCTTGACTTTGAAAATGATGCTTTAGCTATAGCACCAAAAGTACAACTTATGAAAGAAAAAAAAAAGTTGTACTTTATTAAAACTAAAAACTTTTTATCTGCAAAAGACACTATTAAAATAATGGAAAGACATAGCATGGACTCAGAAAATATTTGCAAATGGCATATCTGATAAATGATTAGTATTGAAAATAGACAAAACTCAATAGTAAAAAAAAACCCTAAGTTTTGGGGAAAAAATCTAAATAAGACCTCATTAAAAATTTACAGATGACAAATAAGTAGAAGAAAAGATGCTCAATAGACTGTGTCCCTAGAACATTGCAAATTTAAAAAGCAATAAAATGACACTGCACACTTACTGCTGCTGCTGCTGCTGCTAAGTTGCTTCAGTCTTGTCCAACTGTGTGACCCCATGGACTACAGCCCACCAGGCTCCTCCATCCATGGGATTTTCCAGGCAAGAGTACTAGAGCGGGGTGCCATTGCCTTCTCCAGCACACTTACTAGAATGACTAAAATCCGAAAAGAAAAACTAATAATAGCAAATGGTCAGATGATGTGGAACAATAGGAATGCTTATTTATTGCTATTTTGGAAGAAAGTTTGGCAAGTTTTTATAAAGCTAAGCATATTATTATATGATTCATCAACAGAATTCCTTGCTATTTACCCAAATGAGGTACAAAAGTATGTCCACAGAAATACCTGAAGTTTTATTTTTAATTGCCCCAAATTGGAAGCAGCCAAGTCATCCTTCAAAAGGAAAATGGATAAATAAGCTGTGGAACATCTGCACAGTACACTCTATCCAATGATTAAAATAAGTGCACTACCAAGCCATAAAAGGACATAGAAGAACCTTAAACTCATATTGTTTAGTGAAAAGAGCCAATCTGAAAAGGCTATGAACTGTATGATTTGAACTATATGACATTTTGGAAAAAGTAAAACTAGAGGCAGTAAAACAATTAGTGATTGATTAGTGGCTGATTTTTATTGGTAGAGGTGTTGGGGAGGGTGGAATAAATCAAAGGAGCACACAGGATGTCAATCTCAAATCAGTGGTCAGGGCTTCCAGGACAATTCAATAACTAACCTTCCTTCAATATCTCTGGTTGCTGCATTTCAGTCTTTTTTTTTTTTTTTTACTCTCATCATCTGGAACTTTTAAAGTTGAAATTCCCAAGATACAATCCTTGAACTTTTTCACACTTATGTATACATTCAGTCTCTTGGAGAATTCACTCATTTCCATGGCATCCAATGTCATCTGTCTACTGAATACTCTCAAGTTGATATTTTCACAATGATCCTTTGCCTTATACTTTCCAGACTCTATACAAATTCCTATTTAAAAACTTCACTTGGGAATAGAGTTATCATCCTACATTTAACATGTCCAAAATTCTCTTTGACTCCAATATTTCCTCAAACTGATTCTACCAAGTTCCTCTCCAACTCAATGAACAATAATCCATCTTTGCAGATAGGAAAAAGAGATAGAGAGATCTTTGACTTCTCTCTTTCTCACAGAGCTCCTATTCAAAGAATCAAAAACCATCTTGATCTTACCTAAAAAATACAGCCAGCGATCAACTACTTCTGTTCTCTTTCCTTGCTAATATGCTAGCCCAAAGCACCAACGACTGCTAACCTGATTTACTGTAAGAATATCTTCTTTGCTCTGTCTCCCCATTACCATTTCTTTCTATACTTAACACAACAAATCCTATAATTCTGTTAAAATGAAAATTTAATCATGTAACTCCTCTGCTGAAAATATGCATTAAGTTCCTATTTATCTAGAACAAATACCAAAATAATTACCATGGATCCAAAGACCCTAAAAGATTGAATCTTTCTGTATCCTCTAGTCTGTTATGACTGTACCCTTAGCCATTCTCTTCCAGCCATCTTGGCTTCCTTGCAAAAATTGCAAGATATGTTCTTCCTTAGGCCATCATATTGAAAAGAATTCATATTTTATACTTGTCTGATCCCAATTCCAGGCCTCATTGGGTTCCAAAGAAGCTGTTCAGTGTGATCTCCCTCTAGAAAAGCTGGATATTCTCCATGATATACATAATTCATGAGAAACAAGGTGAAATACCAGACCATCTTACCTATCCCCTGAGAAACCTGCATTCAGGTCAAGAGTCAACAGTTAGAACCAGACATGGAACAACAGACTGCTTTAAACAACAGACTGATTTAAAATTGGGAACCGAGTACATCAAGGCTGTAAATTGTAACCTGCTTATGTAACTTCTATGCAGAGTATATCATGCTAAATGCCAGGCTAGATGAATCACAATCAGGAATAAAGATTTCCAGGATAAATATCAACAACCACGGATATACAGATGATAGCACCACAACAGTAGAAAGAGAAGAGGAACTAAAAAATCTCTTGATGAGAATGGAAGAGGAGAGAGGAAAAGTTGGTTTAAAACTCAACATTCAAAAGACAAAGATCATGGCATGCAGTCCTATCACTTCATGGCAAATAGATGGGGAAAAGTGAAAAAAGTGATATATTTTCTCTTCTTGGGTTCCAAAATCACTGTAGACTGTGACTGCAGCCATGAAATTAAAAGATGTTTGCTCCTTGGAAAGAAACCTATGAAAACTTAGACAGTGTATTATAAAGCAGAGACATCACTTTGCCAACAAAGGTCTGTCTAGTCAAAGCTGTGGTTTTTCCAGTAGTCATGTATGCATGTGAGAGTTGGACCATAAAGAAGCCTGAGAGCTAAAGAACTGATGCTTTCAAATTGTGCTGGAGAAGACTCTTGAGAGGCCCTCAAACCTCAAGGAAATCAAACCAGGAGATCCTAAAGAAATCAATATGGAATATTCATCAGAAGGACTGATGTTGAAGCTGAAGCTCCAATATTTTGGCCACCTGATGTGAAGAGCTGACTCATTGGGAAAGACACTGATGCTGGGAAAGTTTGAAAGCAAAAGGAGAAGGGGACAGCAGAGGATGAGTTGGTTAGATAGCATCACTGACTCAATGGACATGAGTTTGAGCAAACTCCAAGAGACAGTGGAAGACAGGGAAGCCTGGCATGCTGCAATCCATGGGGTCACAAAGAGTCAGATATGATTTAGTGACTAAACAACAAACAACAACAACCCCTTCAGGTCTCTTTTCTTTCCAAAATGCCACAATGCAAACCTTCCTGTATTGTGGACAGCACTCTGAAAGTTGCTCTCTTCCAAAATTCCAGAAGAAAAATGAGCAGAAATGTCTCTCCTCTGATATTTCTAGTAATCTCTATTCACACCCAGACTCCACCTTGTTCTTTGCTTCCTCTCCTTTTTTACTATGGTCAAGAGGACTTTTGTTAATTTCCTATAAGTGAGAAAACTCTCATTACTTCTAATGTTCTTAACATTAAAATAAAAATTCTCTAGATTAAAAATTCTCTGCTAGAGTAAAAGATTCTTCTGTGAATCCACTGAGATCTGACTCTCAAAGGAAAGTGTTAAAAATTCGTTTTATTTAATGTTTAGCACTTGCAAACAAAAAACACTTTGGTTTCATACCATACACCCAGTTGAGACTAAAGAAATACATTCAAGACATTAACTGACATTGTTTTTCCCTTTAGGGAGGAAAGAGCAAGCAACTTCTGAGTTAAAATATTAAAGTACTACCCCATTGAATTAGAACAAAAATAGACTTATGCAAAACTTTCACAAGAATAATATGAGATGATGAGTTCAAATTCATCTACCTGCAAGGACATTCTTTTATTTTGGTGCAAATATTCCTCTATGGTCTTCTTTATGACATTTCCGAGGAATTATCAATACACCCTAGTAGATCCTGACTATTTGACTCAGAACAATTTCTGCCCTCAAAAGTCAAATGCCATCACTTCTGTTCTTTTCACAGTATTGAATCTATCAAATATCTGAATTGTGGCGTCTAGGTTACATGCTTGGGCTCCTGAAAAAAGGCAAAGGAGAAAAATAAATCTGTATTTCACTTCTACAGTTAAAAGGTAATGGACTTCATAGTCAATAACAGAAGTTAAAACAAAATAGTGACTTTCTAAAAAAGTTAAATTTTAATTGACAGATTATTGTAAGTTTCTCATAGAATCATCCTTCCCTTAAGATGGTGGAGTAGAAGGACGTGCTTCATCTTCTCCTGTGAGAACTTCAAATTACAACTCACTGCCGAACAACTATCAACCGGAGAATGCTGGATTCCACCAAAAAAGATACCTCATGTCCAAGGGCAAAGGAGAGGCCCAAGAAGATGGTAGGAGGGGCAAAATCACGTTTAGAATCAAACCCAATACACATATAGAATCATAGGATAACAATGATTGATTAAAATTATCAATTTTATCTTTCTAGCAGCTTTTCTTCAACCTCCAAACCAAATAGTCAGTATAGAAAACCCTATGGATATTGTCCAATATAGTTACTCCTTTTGATAAATTCTAATTGAGTTCCAAGAGAAGTTGTAATTGAACCAATGTAACAATTCATGACTTTACTCATATTATTGCCCAAAACACAATAATACATATAATTAAATATTCATTAGAAAAGTAAGAAATACTTTCAATATAGGTTGCAAAAGTAAAAATCACTGAAAATTATAAAGATTAATTTTCTTAAAATTTATATTGTTTCACTTATTTAAATTTATTTACAATTTGTATTATAAATATATACATACAATAATATTATAATATAATATTTGTTAAATCTTTGTATATGTGTGGTACAGAGTCCTCAGTTTATTTGCTATTCTCCCATGAATCAAGTGATATTGCTCAAAGGCAAGACACAAAAATTTTTAATGTTATATAGATAACATTAGGGACCCTAAAGATATCTTACTTAAATACAATAATACATACCTCAATTTTTCCATATTTAATTATGTTTTATTTATATTCCATAGATGGAAAAACTGAGAAAAGATTTGGGAAAGAAGGGTGAAATTTTGGTCACAGATAATAAAACCAAATATTTCTAACAAAACTTTAAAATATTAATGTTTATTGCTACTATTTTCTGACAAGATCTTTGTTTTGAGAAACCCATAGTTTTTTTTTATTTGAAATTCACAGAAAATATGCAGTATTTGTGGTTAAGCATGAGTAATTAGGCTTTCTAGGTGGCTCAGAAGATAAAGAATCTAAATACAATGCAGGACATGAGCGTCCAACCCCTAGGTTGGGAAGATCCCCTAGAAAAAGTAATGGCAATCCACTCCAGTGTTCTTGCCTGAGAAATCTCATAGACAGAGGAGACAGGAAGGCTATATTTCATGGGGTTCCAAAGAATCGGACATGATTAAGCAAATTACACACACATGAGTAATTAATAGCAGGTTTTTAAAAGTCACCATTCTCTTGAAAAAGTGTAAGAAAGCATGCAAGCTTTCTTTTCAAAGGGCAATTATATATTTGCAAATTAATATATACAAAAATAAAAGAAAGTAAACTCAATATATTCATGGCACTATATGTCCCACACATAAATAATAGAAGATTTTCATACACTGGAATCACTTTACTATTAGCATATATAACCAGTTCAGTTCAATTCAGTTCCTCAGTCGTGTCTGGCTCTTTGCAACCCCATGGACTGCAACACGCCAGGCCTCCCTGTCCATCACCAACTCCCAGAGTCTACTCAAACTCATGCCCATAGAGTCGGTGATGCCATCCAACCATCTCATCCTCTGTCGTCCCCTTCTCCTCCCTCCTTCAATCTTTCCCAGCATCAAGGTCTTTTCTAGTGTGCATCTCTTTGCATGAGGTGGCCAAAGTATTGGAGTTTCAGCTTCAGCATCAGTCTTTCCAATGAATATTCAGGACTGATTTCCTTTAGAATGGACTGGTTGGATCTCCTTGCAGTCCAGGGGACTCTCAAGAGTCTTCTCTAAAACCACTGTTCAAAGGCATCAGTTCTTCGGTGCTAAGCTTTCTTTTGGAGAAAGCAATAGCACCCCACTCTAGTACTCTTGCCTGGAAAATCCCATGGATGGAGAGGCCTGGTAGGCTATGGTCCATGGGGTCGCTAAGGGTCAGACATGACTGAGCAACTTCATTTTCACTTTCCACTTTCATGCATTGGAGAAGAAATTTGCAACCCACTCCAGTATTCTTGCCTGGAGAATCTCAGGGACAGCAGAGCCTGTGGGCTACCGTCTATAGGGTCACACAGAGTAGCACACGACTCAAGCAACTTAACAGGAGCAGCAGCAGCTTTCTTTCTAGTCCAACTCTCACATCCATACATGACTACTGGAAAAACCATAGCTTTGACTAGACAGACCTTTGTTGGCAAAGTAATGTCTCTGCTTTTAATATGCTGTTGAAGTTTATCATAACTTTCCTTCCAAGGAATAAGCATCTTTTAATTTCTGCAGTCACCATCTGCAGTAATTTTTGGAGCCCTAAGAAATAAAGTCTGCCACTGTTTCTGTTGTTTCCCCATCTATTTGCCATGAAGTGATGGGACTGGATGCCATAATCTTAGTTTTCTGAATGTTGAGCTTTAAGTCAACTTTTTCACTCTTCTCTTTCACTTTCATCAAGAGGCTCTTTAGTTCTTCACTTTCTGCCACAGGGGTGGTGTCATCTGCGTATCTGAGGTTATGGATATTTCTTCCAGCAATCTTGATTCCAGCTTATGTTTCCTCCAGCCCAACATTTCTCATGAGGTACTCTGCATATAAGTTGAATAAGCAAGGTGACAATATACAGCCTTGACGTACTCGTTTTCCTATGGAACCAATCTGTTGTTCCATGTCCACTTCTAACTGTTGCTTCCTGACCTGTGCATAGATTTTTCAAGAGGCAGGTCAGGTGGTCAGGTATTCCCATCTCTTGAAGAATTTTCCACAGTTTATTGTGATCCACACAGTCAAAGGCTTTGGCATAGTCAATAAAGCAGAAATAGACGTTTTTCTGGAACTCTCTTGCTTCTTCAATGATCCAGTGGATATTGGCAATACATAACAAAGTTCTTGCTAAATATGCTCAATAATAAGTTCTGCCTAATATAAATAGGAGTTTTATTTATAATAGTGTATAAAATTCACTGTTGCATTAGAATTTGAAAATTTTTACATATGTATCTATCAATGTTATAAGTAAAAATGTTTTTCTTTGTTTAATACAGGTCATTTTTATTCTACGCACTCATAGAAAATTCTTCCAACATCATCACAATTCTAATGATAAATTTGGTAGCCTATGATTTGGTATACTCATTCTCAGTCATTAAATCATGTTCTACTCTTTTGTGACCCCATAGACTGTAGCCCACCAGGCTCCTCTGTCCATGGAATTTTCCAGGCAAAAATACTGGAGTGGGTTGTCATTTCCTTTTTCAGGATATTTCCCCACCCACAGATCAAACCCACGTCTCCTGCATTGGCAGACAGATTCTTTACCACTGAGCCACCTGGGAAGCCTAGTGATCTTGGTAGCTATCCTTTATTCACTCAGAATTAGAATATACTTCAGTCTTCTGTGGTTTCCTAAAACTGTGGACAGTACAAAACCAGTAAAAGGCAGATAGTGTATTAGTCATCTCAGGCTGCCATAAGAAAATACTATAGACTGGGTCACTTAAACAATAGAAATTTATTTCTCTCAGTTCTAGAGGCTGTGAAGTCAAAGGTCAAGGTGTCCACATGGTTGGTTTCTGGTGAGCACTCTCTCCTTGACGTATAGAAGACTGTGTTCTCACATGGAAGAGAGAAAGCTTTGGTGTCTCCTTTTTCTTTTTAAAATATTTTTGTTAGGACCTAACTGGAGCCAGGACAGGCTCTAAGGGGCAGGCTAGGTCTGAGGTTTAGTCTCTAGGAAAGCTGAGGCACTGGGAACTCCCACAGGCAGTGTAGCTTGACCAATAAGAAAAAAATCCCTGTAGCCCCCGCCCATGCCAGACCTGAGCCAATCGGGACGAGGATGAAAATCCCCTGAGAAAGCCCATGGGTGTGGAAATCTAGCCAATTAGTAGATGCCAAGAGACCCTTGCAACCAATCCGCCCTTGCCAACTCCCAGTCTTTGTTCTAAGTCTATAAATACTGCTGTAATTCAGGGCTCGGGGCCCTCTTGCCTTATTCCACTGTATTGGATGTGGCAGAGTTCCCTAACTCGAGTTAGCTAGCAACAAATAAACTCCCTTCTTGCCTTTGCATTGCCATGGTGGATTTGTTCTCTCAGTTTATTCGGGACTTGGACTTGGAGCATAACATTTGGGGGCTCGTCTGGGATATCCCTTTGACTGGGCAGAACAGCTCTCCTGGTAGAAGGGGGACCTCGCTAGGGGGTAAGATTTCTGAACACCGGTGTTAGCTCTGGAGAAGCCCAGCCTGAGACCTAGACCCAGTAGTGTACTGGGGGAGGGGGGGCTGCTGGGCGTGAGTACAGGAATAAGTCCAGTATAAGACCAGGACCCCGGTATTGTATCCAGAGGGGGTGGGGGGATGGCGACTGGCTCTGTGAACATCCTGCAGGTAAGACTAAATGAGAGCCCAGAAAGATCTAGTGCTGGGCTGCTGGTGGCCATCTTGTGTTTGCTGTCTGGGTCTGGTCGCTGTCTGTATGAGTGCCGGCACCGTCTTTGTGTTCTTTGTTTGTTCCTAGAAGCTCCTAGGGCAAATGCCTCGCATCTGCAAAAATGGGACAAAGGGCTTCTACTCCTCTGATTCTTGTGACTGACCATTTCTCTGATTTTAAGTCTAGGGCACAGAAATTGTCCCTGCTGGTGAAGAAAAGCAAGTTGGTGACTCTCTGCTCAGTTGAATGGCCTGCTTTTGACATCAGCTGGCCACCAGAAGGCACCTTTACTTGCCTATTGTTCAAGTGGTCAGAGAAAAGTGCTTAGTCCCAACCCGTTGGGACACCCAGACCAAACTCCACACATCTTGGTCTGGCAGGATCTGGTGGAGAATCTGCCAGATTGGCTTAAACCTTTTACCCTTTCACCTTCTAACCCCCTTGTCCCTCTTTCCCCTCACAAGCCTCTTCATGTCTGCAGGTGCTAATCGTGGAAACTACCAAAGAAAAAGAAGATGAAAAGAGCAAAAATCAGGCAAAACTGGTGCTCCAGGAATCCTCACTGTACCCCAATCTATTAGACCTAGAGACTGAACTTTCCCCGCCCCCCTATGCGGACCCGCATTCACCTTTGCTTCCGCAGGTTCCTCAGGTCTCGTCTGGGGGAACAAGGAGGGACCTTGAGCCTTCGGCCCCTATCCGAGAAGGGGGCCCCACCCAAGACACTCAGGGAAGAACCAGAGGAGTTGCCAACATGGTGGAGAACGACCCGGAGGTCCCCTCCTCCACTGTCCGGGCGTTTCCTGCATGGGCGGGGCCTGCCCGAGCAGAGGACGGCCTGGAGGTCCCTCCCTCCGCTGTCCGGTCATTTCCGTCTGGGCAGGGCCTGCCCGAGCAGATGGAGAACGGACATATCAATACTGGCCCTTCTCCACCAGTGACCTTTACAACTGGAAAACTCAGACCCCCTCGTTTTCTGAAAGACCTCAGGGTCTCATTGATCTTTTAGATTCTATCCTCTTCACCCATAACCCCACTTGGGATGATTGTCAACAGTTGTTACAGGTGCTCTTTACCACAGAGGGACGTGAAAGATCATATCAGAAGCTCGGAAAAATGTACCCAGGGTGGATGGGAGACCCACTATGAAGCCTAACCTGACCGATGAGGGGTTTCCCTTGGTGCAGCCCTGCTGGGATTTCGAGCGTGCTGAAGGTAGGGAGTGTCTCCGAGTGTACCGCCAGACTCTCATGGCCGGCCTTAGAGCAGCTGCCAGGAAGCCAACCAATTTGGCTAAAATAAAACTGGTTAGACAAGAGCCAGATGAGAGCCCGACCGCTTTCCTTGAAAGATTAATGGACGCCTTCAGACAGTACACCCCTCTGGACCCCCAAACTGATGAATAGAGGACAGCAGTAATGCTATACTTTGTAAACCAGGCGGCCCCTGATATCAGGAGAAAGTTACAGAAGATAGAGAGGCTGGGTGAACAGACCTTGCAGGATTTAGTAAGGGTGGCTGAAAGGGTTTTTAATCACAGAGAGACTCTGGAAGAGAGAGAAGAACGTATTAGACGGGAAGAGAGAGAATTCAGGGCCAAAGAACAAAAAGAATTGGCCCAGATATTTTTGCAGGGATAGAACAGGGAAGTAATTCTCAGAAGGCAAAGAAAGTTAACTCGAAGGGTGAAGAGAGGCTGGTAAAGTGAGGACTTAGGAAGGATCAATGTGCATTTTGTAAGGAATTCGGACACTGGAAGGATAAGTGCCCCAAGAAAAATCTGAGAGACCTACCAAACAGGAGAGGTCCTCAACGTCCTCTATGGGGGGCCCATATCCTCTATGCAGGAGGGATAGCGACTAGGGGGGTCAGGGCCCGGCACCCCTCCCCGAGTCCTGGGTAATTATAAATGTGGAGGGGAAACCAGTTGGCTTCATGGTAGATATGGGAGCCCAATACTCAGTTCTAAATCAGAAAGATGGACCAATGTCTAAAAAGACCAGCTGGGTTCAAGGAGCCACCGGGACTAAACAATATGGATGGACCACAAAATGACACATGAACTTGGGGGCCCAACAGGTGACCCACTCCTTTCTTGTGATACTCAAATGCCCAGCACCCCTGTTGGGAAAAGATTTGCTATCTAAGATCAATGCCCAAATTCATTTCGACCACGGACAGATATCCGTTCTAGACAGGACCGGACATCCTATACAAGTTCTGTCTCTAGCATTGAGGGACGAATATAGACTGTACTCACCAGAGCCCCTACAGCTATAGACCCTGCTGTGCAACAGTGGATTCAAAGATACCCCCTGGCCTAGGCAGAAATAACGGGAGTGGGACTAGCCAAACAAAGACCTCCCATTGTTGTTGAACTGAAGGCCAACGCTCTTCCTGTGAGGGTAAGACAGTATCCCATGAGCCAAGAGGCCCGGCAAGGAATTATGCCACACATACAGCACCTCCTGGAGGCAGGGATTCTCAAATTGTGCCAGTCCCCGTGGAATACTCCCCTATTGCCTGTGAGAAAGCCTGGGGGAACTGACTTTAGACCAGTCCAAGATCTACGAGAAGTCAACAAACGGGTGAGTGACATTTATCCTACCGTTCCTAACCCTTATACTCTACTAAGCAGCCTGTCTCCAGATTAAGTTTGGTATACTGTCTTGGACTTGAAAGATGCCTTTTTCAGTTTGCCCCTGGGCCCCACGAGCCAAGAGATCTTTGCATTCGAATGGTTAGAAGAAGGCAATCAGACCCCCGGACAGCTGACTTGGACTCGACTACCACAAGGTTTCAAAATTCGCCCATGCTGTTTAATGAGGCTCTAGGTGAAGACCTCCGTATTGGGTTGATCACCCCACCATTGTTCTATTGCAATATGTTGATGATCTTATGCTAGCAGCAACTACGGAGGAAGCATGCCTAGAGGCAAGAGGCGACCTCCTTCAAACTTTGGGGACTTTGGGGTACCGGGCCAGTGCAAGAAAGGCCCAGATTGCTAAGCAGGAGGTCGTGTATATAGGGTACAAGATAAAACAAGGGCAAAGATGGCTAACGCAAGCCATGAAAGAGACTATATTGCAGATCCCTGAGCCTGTAACTCCAAGACAAGTGAGAGAGTTTCTGGGGACTGTTGGGTATTGCCAGTTATGGATCCTGGGGTTTGCTGAAAAAGCTCGCCCACTATACGAAGGGAGCAGGGAGAGTAAGAGCTGGGAATGGACTGAGCCGATGAAGAGGGCTTTTCAAGAACTCAGGTGAGCCTTGTTGGAGGCCCCAGCCCTTGCTCTCCCTGACCTGTCTAAACCCTTTCAATTGTTTGTAGATGAGAAACAGGGAGTAGGAAAAGGGGTTTTAACACAGAAGTGGGGGCCATGGAGGCTACCAGTGGCCTACCTCTCCAAACGACTAGACCCAGTGGCCGCCGGATGGCCACCTCGCCCACGAATTATTGCCGCTGCTGCCCTCCTGGTCCATGACGCCGATAAACTGACTTATGGACAGCGACTCCTCGTCTACACTCCCCATGCCATTGAAGGAGTTTTAAAGCAGCCGCCGGGTAAGTGGATTTCTAATGCCCGCTTGACACACTATCAGGCTTTGCTGCTTGACACCCCACGGATACACTTCCAGACGCCCTGCTTTCTGAACCTGGCTACTCTTTTACCCAACCTGGAGAAAGATCGCCCCCTTCATGATTGCGGTGAGATATTGGCCGAGGCTACAGCGGTACAAAAAGATCTAACAGATGTGCCTTTAAATAACAGTGAACTGATATGGTTTACAGACGGAAGCAGTTTTATTAAGGATGGACAGAGAAGGGCAGGGACTGCAATAGTTGATGACTCTGGGCAGACAATATGGGCGGAAGCCCTTCCCCAGATACCTCCGCACAAAGGCGGAATTGATTGTTTTGATACAGGCCCTGGAGAGGGCCAAAGGAAAAGAATTACCATTTTCACCGACAGCCGGTATGCATTTGATACTGTGCACATTCAGGGCCCAATATATAAAGAGCAGGGTTTTTGACAGCTGAAGGGAAGGAAGTTAAGAATTTGCCTGAGATCCGTAGACTCTTGGATGCCGTCCAGCTGCCTCGAGCGGTGTCAATAGTGCATGTCCCTGGACATCAAAAGGAGGGGACACCAGGGCATGGGGCAACCGGGCCGCTGACATGGCAGCTTGGGAAGCAGCTAATAAAGACTATACTGCCCCCATACTGACAGTAGGATTACTACCCCCGGGTATGGGAACCTTACCCCCAGTCCCTGAGTATTCCTCATCTGATCTTGCCTGGATTCGAGAGAATGCCAACCTTCGAGAGGGTGAAGATGGATGATACTAAGACCCAGATGACTACTTGACACTTCCTGCCAACTTGGGTCAACACTTGTGTGAACACCTACACCTGACCACCCATCTAGGAGAAAAAAGACTCTAATGCTTCTCCAGACAGCACGTCTGAGGTTTCCTCTACAACAGGTGACTGTGCGAGACATAGTCCAAGCCTGCAAAGCATGCCAGCTGATGAGGCCAGGAAAAGGACAACATGCAGGAACGAGGTACCAGGGAGAAAGACCAGGGCAGCATTGGGAGATAGATTTTACAGAGGTAAGGCCAGGCAAGTATGGATACCGTTATCTGCTAGTCATGGTGGAAACTTTCTCAGGGTGGGTAGAGGCCTTCCCTACTAAGGGGGAAACAGCTATGATAGTGGCCAAGAAGATCCTAGAAGACATAGTACCTAGGTTTGGACTGCCAGTGACCATTGGCTCTGATAATGGGCCTGCTTTTGTGAGCCAAATTGTTCAGGGACTTGCCCTAGCCCTGGGGACCAAATGGAAATTACATTGTGAGTACAGTCCCCAGAGCTCAGGACAGACTGAGAGGATGAATCGGACCCTAAAAGAAACCTTAGCAAAGTTAGCAATAGAGACTGGCAGGGACTGGGTGACCCTCCTTCCCTTCGCCCTCTTCTGTGCACTTAACACCCCCTACAAGCTTAACTTGACCCCTTTTGAAGTTATGTACGGAAGACCCCCTCCAGTGGGCCCTATCCTCGAGGGAAAGAAACAACCTTCCCCGAGTTTAGGGCGGCTCCAAGAGGCTCTGATGGAATTGAGCAAGGTACATAATCAAGTCTGGAGATTGGTCCGGGAAATACACGAGGGCCAAGACAAGGGAGCTATCCCTTTGCATGATATCAGCCCTGGAGATTGGGTGTGGGTTAAGCGGCACCATTCTAAGGCACTAGAACCTAAATGGGAGGGTCCTTATGTTGTGCTTCTTACCACCCTCACTGCCCACAAGGTAGACGGTATTGGGCCATGGGTGCATTGTAATCACGTGTGCCAAGTGACTCCTGAAGAGCAACAACAGGTGCAGGCAGAATGGAAGGTAGCTGTCCATCCATCAGATCCTCTCAAGCTGAAGCTCAGCTGTCAAAATACTTCTGGCAAGTCATCATCACCATTGTAGGAATGACGGTCCTATCCACATCCTGCCATGGCAACTCTAATCCACATCAACCCTTCCAGATCACCTGGATCATCAAGAACGGAGAAACCTATGAAGAATTAAACCTGACCACCACTATCCATCCCCTGAACACCTGGCGGCCTGATCTATATTTCTCTTTACAGCAGTTGACAGAGTTGACGGAGACTCCGTGGGCCACCAGATCTTACCTCTGATGGATAGGCTTCTATGCATGCCCCCGGACACCAAAGGGACAAGATAAAGGCCTGTGGAGGAGTGGTGAACCGGTTTTGCAAGGCTTGGAGCTGTGTAACATCAAATGATGGGTGGTGGAAGTGGTCAGTGACTGCACCTGACGACCTGATTAACCTGACCTTTGCGGAGCCCCCGCCATGAACAGCCAGACGTGTGTCAAGAATGTGATAAGGTCAAGGTTTCCTTCACCATATGGGGAAAGAAGGTGGATTTCAGGACTAAACTGGGGAATCCAAGTTTACTTGACCTGGGGCCCGAGCGCAATACTCTTCATTCAGCAGGTTTGTAGCACCCGCTCAGACCCAAGCGGTGGGTCCTAATCAGGCCGAGGGCAGAAGACGGGCTCTGCCGACCCAGAGCGCGGCTAGGCTGGTTCCTACTTTAGCAACTGACTCCTATAACACCTCGCTCGATGTTTCCTACCCACCGGGGACACCGGGAAGCCTCGCCCCACGACAAAGGCCCCAGAAGGACAAGACCCTTTACCGTCCCTGGTTAGAGAAACTTATGCCGCCCCTGAACTACTCCAGTCCAAACACAACCCAGTCCTGTTGGCTCTGCTATACTCTTCACCCTCCCCTTTTATGAGGCAGTAGGCCTAAATGTATCTTACAACCTATCCACCGGCCAAACCCCCTCATTGTCACTGGGGAGAACGTAAGGTTGGGCTCACTATGAGAGAAGTATGGGGGAAAGGACTTTGCCTCGGTGCTTTTCCTCCTGAAAAGACCCCCTTGTGTGCCCAAACTGCTAACCTCACCGGACTTAATGCAACAACATGGATTGTGCCTGGAGGCAGGGGGCTGGTGGGTTTGTTCCCATACCGGGCTGACACCTTGCTTACACACTTCCATTTTCAACCAGAGTAGGGAATTCTGTGTTCTAGTGGTGGTGATGCCCAAAATCCTGTATCATTCTGAGGAAGTAATGTACAATTTTGGGACAGAGAAGCCCAGCCTCCCTGGTACAAGAGAGAACCTGTCACGGCCGTCACCTTTGTGACCCTATTCACCCTTGGAGTAGCAGGAGCAGGTACAGGGATCGCCTTTCTGTCTATGCAGACTCAGGGCTTTGCCTCCTTGAGAGCAGCTATTGATGAGGATATCACCCACATAGAAAAGTCTATGATGGCCCTGGAAAAGTCTTTAACTTCCCTATCTGAGGTGGTGCTGCAAAATAAGAGAGGCCTGGACCTAGTTTTCCTTCAGCAAGGAGGATTGTGTGCAGCCTTAAAAGAAGAATGTTGTTTCTATGCTGATCATACTGGGGTGGTGAGAGAGTCCATGGCGAAAGTAAGAGAGGGACTAGCTCAGAGGAAGAGGGAGCGAGAAGCCCAGCAGGGGTGGTTTGAATCCTGGTTCCATAAATCTCCTTGGTTGACCACCCTACTCTCCTCCCTAATGGGGCCACTCATTATCCTCCTACTAATCCTCACCTTTGGGCCCTGCATTATTAATAAGCTGGTGACCTTCATTAGAGAACGGGTTCACTCTGTACAACTATTTGTATTGAAGCAGCAATACCACTCCTTGCCTAGGGATATAGAGAAAGATTCCTCTATGTAGCTGAAGACAGGGGGGAATGTTAGGACCTAACTGGAGCCAGGACAGGCTCTAAGGGGCAGGCCAGGTCTGAGGTTTAGTCTCTAGGAAAGCTGAGGCACTGGGAACTCCCACAGGCAGTGTAGCTTGACCAATAAGAAAAAATCCCTGTAGCCCCCGCCCATGCCAGACCTGAGCCAATCGGGACGAGGATGAAAATCCCCTGAGAAAGCCCATGGGTGTGGAAATCTAGCCAATTAGTAGATGCCAAGAGACCCTTGCAACCAATCCGCCCTTGCCAACTCCCAGTCTTTGTTCTAAGTCTATAAATACTGCTGTAATTCAGGGCTCGGGGCCCTCTTGCCTTATTCCACTGTATTGGATGTGGCAGGGTTCCCTAACTCGAGTTAGCAACAAATAAACTCCCTTCTTGCCTTTGCATTGCCGTGGTAGATTTGTTCTGTCAGTTTATTCGGGGACTTGGACTCAGAGCATAACAATTTTATTTATTTATTTTTGGCTGCTTTAAGTCTTTGCTACTCTGCAGGCTTTTCTCTAGTTGCAGAGAGTGGGGGCTACTGTCTATTTGCAGATTGGGGGTGTCTCATTATGGTGGCTTCTCTGTGATGGTGCACAGGCTCTAGGCATTCAGGCTTCGGTAGCTGTGGTGCGAGGGTTCAGTAGTGTGGATACTGGGCTCTAGAGCACAGACTCAGTTGCTGTGGGACATGAGCTTAGATTGAACCCATGTCCCCTGGACTGGCAGGCAAATTCTTTACCACTGAGCCACCAGGAGTGCCCCCCTCTTCCTCTTCTTATATGGGCACCAGTTTTATTGGATCAGAGATGGCCTTGAGGACCTCTGCTGCTGCTAAGTCACATCAGTCGTGCCCAACTCTGTGTGACCCCATAAACGGCAGCCCACCATGCTCCTGTGTCCACGGGATTCCCCAGAAAGAATACTGAAGTGGGCTGCCATTTCCTTCTCCTCATTTGGCCGTAATAACCTCCTTAAAGGCCTCTGTCCAATGCATCACATGGGCTGGGAGGTTAGGGTTCCAGTATCTGAATTTGAGGAGACTCAATTTAATCCATAGCAGCTAGACCATACCAAAAATGACAATTTGCTCCAATAATATTTTACATTGACTTTTAATTTACCCAATAATTTTTTAAACCCTTGGTCTAGAGCAGGAGTAAGTCACCACTTAAGTTCTGTCTTACCAAACACGATATTGCTTCCACACATTCTCCAAAAGAGTGCTCATGAGGGAAACTGTGGGTATGCATAATTTTTTTTTAAGTTTTTGATAACACCCTACAGTATGTGAGATTTTAGTTCCCAGTCCAGGGATTGAACCTATGCCTCACACATTAGAAGACAGAGTCCTAACTGCTAGAGCTCTAGGAAATTCTCATAACTCCTTACTATACTCCAGCAAGAAAATGAGCATGGCAAGGTAAACCCAGGCTATCAAGTTAAACAAACACCACAAGAACACATGGGGGTAAAAATTAGGAAAACTCACAACTGAAATTTCTGAGTCTTTCTTTTTTTTTGCCATATGGAAATATTAATAATTAAATAGATTCACTTTTATATAGAATTCTTTTCATTCTCTCCATCTATATGCCTTAAGAGATTTCTTAAAATCTATTACATGGTTAGTGTAATGACTGGATTGATTTGGACACTTGTCATACAGTTGGTTGCTCATTGTCTGAAACCCATTCCTACAAGTGAGGAATTCTCCACAGCATGAGATGAGGTTGGGCTCAGAGAAGCTACAGAGATGCACTTTTCCAGCTCAAGCATATGCTGTAGGCTATATAATCAGATGCTCATGCCTAGCAGAGTTTAAATTTTCAACTAGGAAGACAAATCATCTCGCACAGACAGGATTTATTTTCCTCGTAGCAGTTGGGTCAGCTGCAGCCCCCTCTTTGTGGTTCTAACAGCAGGAGCAATGCTAGCAACACCTTTAGCTACATCTAATATCCTGTGGCAGGTTTCCTGGTGGCTCAGAGGTAAAGAATCTGCATACAATGCAGGAAATATGCTTTCAATTCCAGGGTCAGGAAGATTCCCTGGAGGAGGAGATGACGAGAAACCCATGGACAGAGGAGCCTGGTGGTTCCAGTCATAGGGTCACATGATTGAAGACTTAGCACACACGCATGCAATATTCTGTGGCACAGAGGGCTGGAGGTGAATGAGGTGGAGAGTATATACAGTCTCACTAGATGGGCTCTGGGATGAGATTTTTGCTTTCAGCTGGCCACCTTGCATTCTTTGCTCTTTATTGTCTTCTAAGCCTGGTTCTGTGGGCATATTTGAGAAAATGTGAGTTAATAAAAATCTTCCCAATGAAACCACACTTCTGCTTACATAATCCACAGTTACTTCTAATGTCTATTTATAGAAAACTTTGCAAGTAACTGTAACATGTGTGCCACCAGTCTAGATGACTCTTTGTGCTCCTGATAGATGCATAAAACTGACCAGGTATGTCACAAAATGTGGCAAATTAATAAACTCAAAACTGATCTCATCATATTTTCCCCTCGAATCCAATGCCTTTTCCAATATCCTTGATCTCATTGAGTGGTCCCACCAAGCATCCAACTGTGTGAGTCCTTCTTGAATTACTTTCCTATTCTTCCTCCATATCCTATTATCAACAGGTACATACAACACCATAAATAACCCTGTTCTGATCAGTCCTTACTGACTGTATTATTATAACCCTTGCCCAAGCTATTATTAATATCTGTCATTTGGACCACTGAATGCAACACGTAACTGCATCTAACTGGAATTCTCTACAACCTCATCATTTTCAATAACATATAAACCTTGTCATCCTCCTAATTATAATTATTTGCTCCTTAGAATGGTTTCAACTGTTAGGTTGATTCACAGTTCCCCAATTTGACTTATAAGCCACCTTACCTGACCCCAATCAAATTCTCCAGCTTCAAGTTGTACAAAAATTCTCTTTACCTTCTTTATTCAAGACACTGCCTTATTTCATTCTCTTTGGCCTGCCATGTTTCCATATGCTTCCTTTATACTTGCTATTTGTCTGTTGGGAATAAGACCCTATTAGGTAGGTAGAACAGGGAAAAGGAGTCCAAAATGGCAGTGACTACAGACAAGGAAGGGAAAAGCCAGCGAAAATGAAACAAAGAGGGTCCGAGGACCGGAGTGAGGACCTCAGGTAAAACAAACAACACTCCTGGCTGGCCTAATTTACATAGGACAGGACCAGGGAGAAATAAGCATATAAATAGAGGAGCCAGAGCCAGCTCTCTGGCTCTCTCCCCACGCACTGGGGCACGCTTCTCGTGTCTTTAGATCGACGTGCCCTCATGCCTCAATGATGGATTTTCCTGCTATCTTCTAAATAAAATAGAGCTATAACACTGAGCTGTAATACTGATTTGTTTAAAAGCTATAACACGGTTCATTTGAGACCTGAGAGCTATAACACGGTCTATCCAAGACCTGGGACCTGTGACTCACTGAGGGGCTTTAATGTCCATCACTGCAAATCAGTATTGTGACAAGACAAAGATTCGAGGAACATACACTGATGTGACAACTCTTTTTCACCTAAACTTGCTTGATTTCTACTACATTGTCATATCTCAGGTCAGGTACAATTATCTGGTGGGCCTTGGACATCTCTGATTAAATAATATCTTTACTATAGGCCTAACATCTGTAAGTATGTGATCATGCTACATATAGCAATCAGTAATTATTATATAAAAACTGAATTAGTTTTTCAATTCAGTGTAAACCTAATAGTTCAGTTAGCTGCCCTTAGACATTGATACTAGAATATTAAAGATTGGTTTGCCATGGTCAAGAATAATACCATCAGGTAAACTTTACAGCTTTTCTTATTTTAATAAAATATTTTATTATAAAAATTAAATGCCTATATATATATGGAGAAGAAAAAATAACAATATAAAATTGATGCTCTGTCAATTCTAAGTGGCCAAATTGACCTAAACAAACAAAAAGAAAAAAAATTCTTGTTTTCTCAAAGAATTGTTGTTTTGTTGTTGTTTAGCTGCTAAGTTATAACCAACTTTTCTCAAATCCATGGAATATAACCCACCAAGCTCCTCTGTTCATGGGATTTTTCAAGCAAGAATACTGGAGTAGGTCACCATTTCCTTCTCCAAGGGATCTTCCCTGACCCAAGGCTAAAATCCCTGTCTGTTGCATTGGCAGGTGGTTTCTTTACAGCTGAGCCACCTGGGGAGAATTTTCCCAAAGAATAAGATATAGCTTTTATTTACTGTGGAGCTGACTTTCCCCAAAAGAAAAGCAATGGTCAAGAGCTAAATGCTGGGCCTATGGAAAGAGTGTTCATTGGAAAACTCACAGGGACATAAGCAGGAGGAGGTGTGTGGGTCCGTGATCACTTAGCCCCCAGATGGCAGGGCATGACATCACAGTCTAGGTGGGGGATGCTCATCCTTCCTCCACAAGATCCTCCAGGTGGCAAGAGCAGTAAAGTGCCCCCTCTTTATGGAATCTGGGTTAAGACATAATAGCAATGTGATGGAGCAAAATCGTGACTCCAGTCCTATCCTGCTGGTCCAGTATTTCAAATAGAAAAGCACAAACCTCTCTTTAGCAGAAATAGGAGCCTTAGTCCCGGTCTTCTCTGGACCAGAAGCAATTGCCTGAACACTAGATTGACTTCTTTCTCCAGGGCTCTGCCCAAGTCAACTTCTTTCTCTGGAGGCCAGCCTCTTGGAGATCAGTTTGTGTCAAGTAAACACTACCTTCTCACTGAAATAATTAAAATGATAAGGTTTGAATAATTCTAATTACTGTGGTAATCCAAGAAGTAAGAACTAAAGAGCCTCTTGATGAAAGTGAAAGAGGAGAGTGAAAAATTTGCTTAAAGCTCAACATTCAGAAAACTAAGATCATGGCATCCAGTCCCATCACTTCATAGCAAATAGATTGGGGAACAGTGGAGACAGTTATGGGGCGCTCCGCAGAAAGAGTGGAGGCAGTGGAACTTCCCTCAGCAAAGCCGAAGGGTTCCCAAGGAGAGGTAAGCCTGCTGTCCACCAACCCAGCCCCTCGGTGAGCGAAGAGACAATCAGACGAGACAGGGGTTCCGTCGAAGCAGTTCCAGTTTATTGTTGCAAACTCCCAGCTTATATAGACAAACAGGAGGGTTTTAGGAGGGACTTTCCACAGCTGCACCAATCACGTTAAAGGTCAAATTGTCATGTTCCTTCATTATAACAGGAGTCTATGGAGATCACACACTGTCTACATGCACAGAAATTCAGAGAGCCAATCAAAACTTTGACAGACAACATTGACCATGCCCCAGTCTCTTCCACCAGGCACCATCTTAGGTTTTCTACCGCAAAGCTAGCCCCTTTGTTTTTAAGGTTTCCCATTTAGGGCCCCACAAATAGTGACAGATTTTATTTTGAGGGGCTCCAAAATCACTGCACATAGTGACTGCAGCCATGAAATTAAAAGATGCTTACTGAGCGATTTCACTTTCACTTTTCACTTTTACTTTCATGCATTGGAGAAGGCAATGGCAACCCACTCCAGTGTTTTTGCCTGGAGAATCCCAGAGATGGCGAAGCCTGGTGGGTTGCTGTCTATGGGGTCGCACAGAGTCGGATATGACTGAAGTGACTTAGCAGTAGCCGTACTCCTTGGAAGGAAAGTTATGACCAATCTAGACAGCATATTAAAAACCAGAGACATTATTTTGCCAACAAAGGTCCATCTAGTCAAGGCTATATATTTTCCAGTAGTCATGTGTGGAAGTGAGAGTTGGACTATAAAGAAAGCTGAGATTTATGTCGGAGAGTGTTCGACATAAATCACAGCAGGATCCTCTATGATCCAACTCCCAGTATAATGGAAATAAAAGCAAAAATAAACAAATGGGATCTAATTAAAATTAAAAGCTTCTGCACAACAAAGGAAACTATAAGCAAGGTGAAAAGAGAGCCTTCTGAATGGGAGAAAACAATAATAAATGAAACAACTGACAAACAACTAATCTCAAAGATACACAAGCAACTTATGCAGCTCAGCTCCAGAAAAATAAACGAACCAATCAAAAACTGGGCCAAAGAACTAAACAGGCATTTCTCCAAAGAAGACATATGGATGGTTAACAAACACATGAAAAGATGCTCAACATCCCTCATTAACAGAGAAATGCAATCAAGACCACAATGAGGTACCATTTCACACCAGTCAGAATGGTGGCGATCCAAAAGTCTACAAGCAATAAATGCTGGAGAGGATGTGGAGAAAAGGGAACCCTCTTACACTGCTGGTGGGAATGCAAACTAGTACAGCCACTATGGAAAACAGTGTGGAGATTCCTTTAAAAATTGCAAATAGAAGTGCCTTATGACCCAGCAATCCCCTGCTGGCCATACACACCGAGGAAACCAGAATTGAAAGAGACACATGTACCCCAATGTTCACTGCAGCACTGTTTATAATAGCCAGGACCTGGAAACAACCTAGATGTCCATCAGCAGATGAATGGATAGGAAAGCAGTGGTACGTATACACAATGGAGTATTATTCAGCCCTTAAAAAGAATAAATTTGACTCAGTTCTAATGAGATGGATGAAACTGGAGCCGATTATACAGAGTGAAGTATGCCAGAAAGAAAAACACCAATACAGTATACTGACGCATATATATGGAATTTAGAAAGATAGTAATGATGACCCCCTATGTGAGACAACAAAAGAAACACAGAGGTATAGAATGGACTTTTGGCCTCTGAGGGAGAGGGAGAGGGTGGGATGATTTTGGAGAATGGCATTGAAACATGTATACTATCATGTAAGAAACGAAGCACCAGTCTATGTTCAATACAGGATACAGGATGCTTGGGGCTGGTGCATGGGATAATCCAGGGAGATGATATGGAGTGGGAGGTGGGAGGGGCTTCGGCATTGGGAGCTTGTGTACACCTGTGGCTGATTCATGTCAATGTATGGCAAAACAAATACAGTATTGTAATGTAGAATAAAGTATTAAAAAAAAAAAAAAAGAAAGAAAGCTGAGTGCCAAAGAATTGATGCTTTTGAAACTGGTGTTGGAGAAGATTCTTGAGTGTCTCTTGGACTGCAAGGTGATCCAACCAGTCCATCCTCAAGCAAATCAGTCCTGAGTATTCATTGGAAGGACTGATGCTGAAGCTGAAACTCCAATACTTTGGAACGGACTCATTAGGAAAGACCTGATGCTGGGAAAGATTGAAGGCAGGAGGAGAAGGGGACGACAGAGGATGAGATGGTTGGATGGCATCACCAACTCTATGGACATGAGTTCGAGTAAACTCCTGGAGTTGGCGGTGGACAGGGAGGCCTGATATTCTACAGCCCATGGGTTCACAAAAAGTAGACACAACTGAGCAACTGAACTGAACTGAACTGAATCCAAGTAGTTTCAATACTATTTATAATTTTAATAGACCTGATGCAGTAATAGTTCTGTTTCAGTCTTGTAATTCCTTTTTCACATCTTAGTATTTTCCCAGATTTTCTTTCCTTTTATTATATATTCTTGTATAAAAGATCTGAGATGGAATTTAGTTTAAATTTCTCACCAGCCTATTTTTCAAAGAGATTTTAACCTTATTTGTTTTCTTAGGAATTAGACATTTTGGATATATCAATTGTGTGTCTTCACATCTGTCCTGGGAATGTGAAGGTTTTGTTATAATTTGTCTAATGGAATATGTGAGCCTCCCTGGTGACTCAGTGGTAAAGAAACAGCCTGCCAATGCAGGAGACGTGAGTTCAAGCCCTGGGTGGAGAAGATCCCTGGAGAAGGATATGGTAACCTACTCCAGTACACTTACCTTGGGAATCCCATGGATAGAGGAACCTGGTGGGTGGAGAAGATCCCCTGGAGAAGGATATGGTAACCTACTCCAGTACACTTACCTTGGGAATCCCATGGATAGAGGAACCTGGCAGGCTACAGTCCATGCGGTCACAAAATGTTTGGACACAACTTAGTGACTAAGGAATAAAGAAATATATATATTTCCTGTGTACTGTGAGTTTTTAAATATATAAAGATTTTTATTTTTATTAAGTTCTAAACTTTAAAAAGTAAGGTCTTATTCGTTATAGACATTTGTATATTATATATTTTTTCAATAATATTTACATTTTCCTTTCAAGTATCATAAATAAAGTTATAATACTTACCTGCATAAACCGCAACCTCTTGGTGCATAATACTATAATCCTACTATATCACAAGTAGAAAATACAGTAAAATCTTAAAATTTTAAATGTTACTTGATTAAATTTGGGAGCAGTATTACAAATTTCCAAAGTGGTTTAAAATTTTCAACTCAAAGTTTCTATTCTTATTGCTGTTATTACTGTTCAAATTTTTATTAAAAGCTAGTCACAATTTTAAACTGAAAAATAAAAGTCATTCTTTAGTACAGATTCTGAGTAGACTGTCTTCAAATAATTATAATCTACTTTTTAAGTTAAAAGTTTTGTGAGAAAAAGGAAAATGTCAAATCCTTCCCGTATGTGAAGAAAATGATTTAGTAATTAAGAATAATGTAGTTTATAATAAAAAGCTAGAATTGTTATATAAACTGAAATACTATATCATATATAAACATTATTTATATATATAGATTAGATATTACATAATCATATATAACCATATGACACTATATATATTTTTAAGAAATTAAAAATTACTTTTATTTATATAAAATTAACAGTGTGCTTCACAATACATTGAACAATAGAAAAATAAATGAAAACAAAGAAGATAGAGACTATATATGTAATGATTAAAATCTGAATAAACATCATCTCAATAACTGTCAATTTGCCTGGACATAAAAAATAAATATAAAAATTGTTTCAAATATATAATCATTTATTTATTAATTTTATGAATATCCAGTTATTTGGTGTGCAAATTTATATTTCTTATCTATTTTAAATACTTCAGTGTGCCAGTGACATTTTGGACAAGAGTTAATGAAAAATGATTTATTTTAAAAGCACAGTAAAAATCTGCAGTGATCATTTGTGATCTAATTTAGTATTTTACTATTAACATCCCTTTATTACTAACTCCAAAAATTATTTCTATAAAATCTTAAGGAAAGGACGATAAATAATGACTGAGATGAAGGAGAATATGACATATTGAAGCTTTTGAACAGTTGAAAAAGAGGAAAGAGCCCAAACTTTGGAATTAACAAATGATGAAAGTGGATAAAACATAGTAGATAATAACCATAGGTTATTATGGTTATTCAAGACTTCCTAATTCTGAGCCAAATTACCTAAGGAGGGAACCTGAAGAAGCTGAGAACAAATTGATTTTCTTTCTCCTCACTCCTCTTTTCCTTCTTTCCCTCCCTAACTCCCACACCCAGTTCTTTCCTTTCTCCCCTTCCTTACTTCCTTCTTTCCTTCCTCCCTCATTCTCATTTTCTTTATATATAACATTCATTTCCCCTAACATTGTAGAATATCAGAATAAAATTGGTGTTTGGGCATGGTTTCCAAGACACAAAGTGTACTACAGTGTGCTATTTGAAGTGACAGGTTACAAAGCTATGAAAGTGAAAGTTGCTCGGTGGTGTCCAACTCTTTGCGACCCCATGGACTGTAGTCCATGGAATTCTCCAGGCCAGAATACTGGAGCCTTTCCCTTCTCCAAGGGATCTTCTCAACCCAGGATTCAACCCAGGTCTCCCACATTGCAGGAAGTCTCTTTACCAGCTGAGCCACAAGGGAAACCCAAGAATATTGGGGTGGGTAGCCTAGAAGGCAGTTAGTGAGCTTGATATGGTGCACTGTAATGGAGAAAAACACACTCGTAAAAACTATTAAAGGACTGAGTTATCAGGTAAAGAATTGAAAAAGTGTCACAGGCAGACCTCAAGGGAAAAAACAATGAGACTTGAGATGGGAGTCCATCACCAAAGAGGAGACCATCTCAAGAGCTAATTGAAAGTGCAAGTATCTTGAGTTCTGCAGATGCACAACAGAGGCCCACAGGACATGTACTGAACAGCCAGACAAGGGGCATTATTGTCATTAAGACTCATACAGATTCACATAATACTACATAAATCTAAGATTGCCTTCCCTGCTACCACAAGGCCACAGTAAACTTGGACACAATATTGGAAGTAGAATGGGAAGGAAAGAAAATCTGAAATATCAATGGTTTATCACAATAAATAACCAAGAGATCTGGGTGATTACAGCAATATCAGACAAAACATTCCATAAGACAAAACTGTCAATGGAGGAAAAATATTTTTAAATGAGAAAATGCTCAGCCTATCAGGATAACATGACAATTATGTCTCTACCTAAGATGTACATTCAAAGTTGAATTTTTTAGTTACATAATTGCAAAGATCACCAAATTGTCTGGTGGACTAATACATATACATGTATATGTATGTATTAATCACTCAGTCGTGTCCAACTCTGTGCAAACCCATGGACTGTAGCCCACCAGGCTCCTCTGTCCATGATATTCTCCAGGCAAGGATACTGGAGTAGATAGTCATTCCCTTTTCCATGGGCTCTTCCTGACCCACGGATTGAATGCAGGTCTCCTGCATTGCAGGCAGATTCTTTACCTTCTGAGCCATCAGGAATGCCCAATGCATATGCATATATATGTCTAATACAAAATCATACAAAGAATATTATCCAATCTACTATAATTAATTTTTTAAATTACAGGATAAAATGTAGGATATTCACAAATATGTGAAAATTAACATATTCCTAAGTAACAAAGAAGAAACAAGGGAAGTTAGACAATACTCTAAGATGAATGCAGTTAAAGAAGTTTTTGAAAGTAATTAATGGCTATAAATGCTTATTTATTTAAAAGAGAGAGAGAAAAGATCTGAAATTAGTAATATAAATTTACATCTTGAAAAACAGAACAATAAAAAGAACAATCTGGATTTAATCTAGCGTTAAAGAGAAACTATCAATAATAAGGAGCAGAGAGAAAATTTAAAAAAAAAGATACACAAATAGAGAAAATCAATAATACTCTGGTTCTTTAAAAAATACTGACAAAATCGAAAAACTTTAAGGTATATTTACCAAGAGAAAAGAACAACGTATTAAAATCACAAATGAAAAGGAGATTACACAATTGAATTTACAGAGACAAAAATATTTATATGGGAATACCATGAGAAACTGTATGCTAACATATATTAAATAATCTTGATAAAATGAAACATTGCTGGAAAGGTACAAATTAGCAACTTTGAAGTATAAAAAGAATAAAAATGGACTAATATTAAGTATAGAGATAGAATTAGTAATTCAAAAACTCCCGCAAAGAAAACACCACTACAGGCCCAGATGGCTTCACTGGAGAATTCTCAGTATTTCAAGAATTCATCCCTATTTTTCACAACTCTTTCAAAAATAGAAAAGGAAGGAACACTTTCTATACTAGTCAGATTTCTCCAGAGGAACAAAATCAATATTATATATGAAGAGAGAGAGAGAGAGAAATTTATTACAAGAAATTGGCTCATTCAATTACAGAGGCTTAGGTGTCAGACAAGTTGCTTTCCATAAGCTGGAGACCCAGAAACACATGAAGTATACATCAGCTTGAGTCCAAAGACCTGAAAACCAGATAAGTCAATGATGTAAATACCAGTCTGAGGGCCAGAGAAGATGAGATGAAATGTCCCTGGTCAAACAGTGATACACAGAAGAAGGAATGGATTCCTTCTCACACACTAGCAAAGTAGTGGTCAAAATACTCCAATCCAGGCTTCAGCAGTACATGAACCATGAACTTCCAAATTTTCAAGCTGGATTTAGGAAAGGCAGAGGAACCAGAGATCAAATTGCCAACATCTGCTGGATCTATTTTGAAAAAGCAGAAGAGTTTCAGAAAAACATCTCTTTGTGCTTCATTGACTATGTCAAAGCCTTTGACTGTGGATCACAACAAACTGTGGAAAATTCTTAAAGAGATGGGAATACCAGACCATCATACCTGCCTCCTCCTGAGAAATCCGTACGCAGGTGTGTCAGATGAGTGCAATTGTGTGGTAGTTTGAACAATCTTTGGCAATGCCTTTCTTTGGGATTGGAATGAAATCTGACCTTTTCCAGTCCTGTGGCCACTGCTGAGTTTTCCAAATTTGCTGGCATATTGAGTGCCACACTTTCATAGCATCATCTTTTAGGATTTGAAATAGCTTAGTTGCAATTCCATCACCTCCACTAACTTTCTTCGTAGTGATGCTTCCTAAGGCCTACTTGACTTTGCGTTCCAGGATGTCTGGCTCCAGATGGATGTACACACCATCGTGGTTATCTGGGTCATGAAGATCTTTTTGTATAGTTTTCCTATGTATTCTTGCCACTTCTTCTTAGTATCTTCTGCTTCTCTTAGGTCCATACTATTTCTGTCCTTTATTGTGGCCATCTTTGCATGAAATGTTCCCTTGGTATCTCTAATTTTCTTGAAGTGATTTCTAGCCTTTCTAGTTCTATTGTTTTTCTCTATTTCTTTGCATTGATCTCCGAGGAAGGCCTTCTTATCTCTCCTTGCTATTCTTTGGAACTCTGCATTCAGATGGGCATATCTTTCCTTTTCTCCTTTGCTTTTCTCTTCTTTTCACAGCTATTTGTAAGGCCTCCTCAGACAACCATTTTGACTTTTGGCATTTCTTTTTCTTTGGGATGGTCCTGATCACTGTCTCCTGTACAATGTCATGAACCTCCACCCATAGTTTTTCAGGGACTCTATGAGATCTAATCCCTTGAATGTATGTGTCACTTCCAGGTGTTTTATAAATTCAGCTCTTTTATTTTGGTCTAGGATCCATTTATATTTAACTTTTTGTCGTATATGGTGTATGGTAAGAGTTTAGCTTTTTTATATGAATATCTAACTTTTCAGTATAGTTTATTGAAAGTATTACATTTTACTGGTTCAGTGATGTGGTGCATTTATTGAAAATCAATCAACCATAAATGTGTAGCTTTATTTCTGGATTCTATTCTAGTCCCTTCTTCCACATGTCTGTCCTTTTACCAGTGCAAACTTGTTTTGAATTCTCTAGCTTTACATTAATCTGGGCCAAATTTATTTCAAAATATTTTATGATTTGTTACAAGAGAAACAACAATAACCTCAGATATGCAGATGAAACCACCCTTATGGCAGAAAGTGTAGAAGAACTCTTGAAGAAAGTGAAAGAGGAGAGTGAAAAGTTGGCTTCAAGCTCAACATTCAGATGGCACCCAGTCCCATCATTTTATGGCAAATAGATGGGGAAACAGTGGAAAGAGTGACTGACTTTATATTTTGGGGCTTCAAACTCACTGCAGATGGTGACTGCAGCCATGAAATTAAAAGACACTTACACCTTGGAAGGAAAGTTATGACCAACCTAGACAGCACATTAAAAAGCAGAGGGATTACTTTGCCAACAAAGGTCTGTCTAGTTAAGGTTATGGTTTTTCCAGACATCATGTATGGACGGAAGAGTTGGACTATAAAGAAAGCTGGGCACCGAAGAATTGATGCTTTTGAACTGTGGTGTTGGAGAAGGGTCTTGAGAGTCCCTTGGACTGCAAGGAGATCCAATCAGCTCATCCTAAAAGGGATCAGTCCTGAGTGTTTTATTGCAAGGACTGATGTTGAAACTGAAATTCCAATACTTTGGCCACTTGATGTAAAGAGCTGATTCATTTGAAAAGACCCTGCTGCTGGGAAAGATTGAAGGCGGGAGAAGGGGATGACAGAGGATGAGATAGTTGGATGGCATCATCAAATCAATGGACATGAGTTTGGGTAAACTCGGAGTTAGTGATGGACATGGTGGCCTGGGGTCCATGGGAACGATGCTGGCATCCATGGGGTTGTAAAGAGCTGGATACAACTGAGCAACTGAACTGAAACACCTTAAAAATGGCATTGAATTTTTCAAGTTTCCCACTTTTCATTGTTTGTATATAGATTTACAACTGATTTTTGTACTTTGAGCTTGGATCCTGTGATCTTACTGAATCATTAGTTTTAAATCCTTTTGTAGAATTCTCAGCATAATCTATATGTACAATCATGTTGTTTCTTTATAGATAGTTTTACCTCTTCCTTTGCTATCTGTACATCTTTTTTTTTTTTTTTTTCTTGTCATACTGTAGTATTTAGGACTAACTCTACTTAGTTACATGAAAGTAGAGTTCAGATGTCCTTGTTTTGTTGTCTGAGAATAAATATTATTTGATGTTATATATAGACTTTTCATGGTGATAGAGATAAAATTGAAAACAATTTTACTTCATTTCTAGAATGCCAGGAAATTATATCATGATTGATAATTGAATTTGTTCAAATGTCTTGCTGCATTTATCATATGTTCATACAATTTTCTCATTTATTCTGTCTGTACAGTGATTTGCATTTACTGATTTTTAAATATTTAATTTTGTATTTCACAAATAAGCTTTGATAGATGGCTCATGAACAATTGTATGCATTGTTGTATTTAGATTGCTAACAATCTATTCATGGTTTTGATCTCTGTTCATGAAATATGTTAGTTTTTAGTTCCCAGTATCAGAGTAACACCATCTCGTTTGGCTACTTACCCTTCAGTGCTTTGCATTCCACTAACAGGACGTTCCTTGTGGTCCCTTGAACATCATATTCTGTTTCTAATTTCTATTCCTACCTCACAGTATTCTTTCTGCTGAAAGTCTCATCTATGTCCTCTTGGCTGAATTCTGCATTCTTTAAGACTTTAAAATCCATCCCAGGCTAGATTACCCAATGACAAGTATTTCTTCTTACCTTTCATCTATCTCTAATGGTGTCCAGTTATTTTCTTATGTCCCTCTCTTATTCACTGATGGCTCATATGGTAAAGAATCTGCCTGCAGTGCAGGAGGCCTGGGTTCAATCCTTGGGTGGGTAGGAAGATTTCCTGGAGAAGGGAATGGCTACCCACTTCAGTACTCTTGCCTGGAGAATTCCATGGACAGAGGAGCCTGGTCTGCTACAGTCCATGGGGTAGCAAAGAATCAGACACAACTGAGTGACTGACACTCAAACACTCATTCACTAGAATGTGATGTCTTTGAGAGAATGGAACAAAATCTACCCATGGTTGAAAAAGCAGCAGAAGGTGATATGAATTAAAAATGAATAAATTAAAGAATAAATGACTTGGAGATGCTATTTCTTGGGGATTGGAAAGATAATTTAAATTCGTGTAATGCAAAAATTGCTAAGAACAATTTTAATTATAAGGAATATAAAAATTTGTCTGTTAGAAAAATGTGGAAATCACATTAATATGGTTTCAAGACATTAAATGATTCTAATATAAATTATTTCTGAATTCATAGAAATGTAAAATGATACATTAAATTTACTTGATCTACATGTTTGTGAAATGCTTGTTGGAGTAAAAGATTTCTGTTGAAATCTAAAATAATTTTCTGTTATTACAAACTATAGGTTTCTATATCTGGAAAATTTTTATATACCTATTTTGAAGCACAAATTTTTAAAGGTATACTTGTGTTTTCATTCAACTTTTTGTCACCTTTAAAAAATCATAATTATTCAAAATCTGTTGGTGATTTCATTATTCAAAAACTGAGTTGAGGATTCCAGTATATTTCCATACCTCATGGAATGTTATTTGAGGATATTGTTCTTTTTATTTTGGTTACAATCCTAAAAGTTTTTCCTGTGTTGGCATTAATATATTTGCCATGTGTCTGATTAAACCATAGGAAACTTAACTACAAAATACTTTTAAAATATTTTTCTTTGTTTTTGCGTGATTATTTTGCTGTATGTTTCATAAAATGTATACTAATGTTTGTGCGTGTAACAAAATATGACTTACTAATTGCCAACTCCAGTGTTTTCTGTCAGTCTTGATTCTGCTCAATTTAACAGTGGCCTTGCATATAGTCAATCACAATGTTCTTATCACTTGACTTCATGGGGTAGCAGTGACTTCGCATCTTGCATCTTATCTTTCCAATCATCTTTTTTTGCCTGTGTAGCAAAGACACTTCCTAGAATTCCTAATATGCCACTTAGAGTATATAATTAATGGCAAGGGCTGGTTGAAGCACCATGGGGCCTCCTCAATCATTGCTGTGTCCCTTGAACTCACTGTCTATACAAGACTTAATAGTAATAGATGAACAGGGAGCATTAGATAAAGAAAGAATGTGTCATTTGATCTTAATAAATTTCCTCATAAATATGCCATGTTCAGAATTCTGGATTTTTATTCCTGAAGTAGATAGTGGTTTCTATTTCAGGATAGTTTTTATATTATAAGAGAAAAAGACTAGATTTTCCCTAAACTGTGAAGGTTTTAGAATATATACATGTCAGATATTAATCAATTTAATGAAATTAATGCTTTGGTCTCATGTACAATAAGATAGTGCTTATATTATATATTAAATATGGCAAAAAGTACACTCAGAATCAAAACATACTGGGCCAGAAAAAGTCAATTATCAAATGTTATATATTTTTTTCTTCTTTAATAAATATTATATATACATGTACTCTCCAATTTTCAAGTTGGCCTTTCAACTGTAATATGATATGTACAGCACAATGAATAGTTTAATTCAATCATTTAATTTCTAAGAGCTTGTAAGACAAATTAAGTCTGTTAAATGTTTCAAATTGTACAGTACACATAACTTTTTAGTCAATCAGCTAGGCCCCTTGAGATATTTGGATCTACCAAGGTTGCAAAGATATATATATATTTTTTTAATTTTATTTTTACTTTATTCTACGTTACAATACTGTATTGGTTTTGCCATACATTGACATGAATCAGCCACAGGTGTACACGAGCTCCCAATCCTGAAACCCCTTCCCACCTCTCACCCTATATCATCTCTCTGGATCATCCCCGTGCTCCAACCCCAAGCATCCTGTATCCTATATCAAACATAGACTGGCACTTGGTTTCTTACATAATAGTATACATGTTTCAGTGCCATTCTCCCAAATCATCTCACCCTCTCCCTCTCCCTCAGAGGCCAAAAGTCCATTCTATACCTCTGTGTCTCTTTTGTTGTCTCACATACAGGGTCATCGTTACTATCTTTCTAAATTCCATATATATGTGTCATTATACTGTATTGGTGTTTTTCTTTCTGGCTTACTTCACTCTCTATAATCAGCTCTAGTTTCATCCATCTCATTAGAACTGAGTCAAATTTATTCTTTTTAAGGGCTGAGCAATACTCCATTGTGTATATGTAGCACAGCTTTCTTATCCATTCATCTGCTGATGGACATCTAGGTTGCTCCCATGTCCTGGCTATTATAAACAATGCTGCAATGAACATTGGGGTACATGTGTCTCTTTCAATTCTGGTTTCCTCAGTGTGTATGGCCAGCAAGGGTACTGCTGGGTCATAAGGCACTTCTATTTGCAATTTTTAAAGGCATCTCCACACTGTTTTCCATAGTGGCTGTACTAGTTTGCATTCCCACCAACAGTGTAAGAGGGTTCCCTTTTCTCCACATCCTCTCCAGCATTTATTGCTTGTAGACTTTTGGATCGCAGCCATTCTGACTGGTGTGAAATGGTACCTCATTGTGGTCTTGATTTGCATTTCTCTGATAATGAGGGATGTTGAGCATCTTTTCATGTGTTTGTTAGCCACCCGTATGTCTTCTTTGGAGAAATGCCTATTTAGTTCTTTGGCCCATTTTTTGATTGGGTCGTTTATTTTTCTAGAGTTGAGCTACATAAGTTGCTTGTATATTTTTGAGATTAGTTGTTTGTCAGTTGCTTCATTTGCTATTGTTTTCTCCCATTTAGAAGGCTGTCTTTTCACCTTACTTATAGTTTTCTTTGTTGTGCAGAAGCTTTTAATGAAAGCGTTTCCCCTAAAGTCAGGAACAAGACAAGGGTGCCCACTGTCACCACTACTATTCAATATAGTTCTGGAAGTTTTGGCCACAGCAATAAGAGCAGAAAAAGAAATAAAAGGAATCCAAATTGGAAAAGAAGAAGTAAAACTCTCACTGTTTGCAGATGACATGATCCTCTACATAGAAAATCCTAAAGACTTGACCAGAAAACTTCTAGAGCTATTCAATGAATATAGTAAAGTTGCAGGATATAACATCAACACTCAGAAATCCCTTGCATTCCTATACACTAATAATGAAAAAAGTAGAAAAAGAAGTCAAGGAAGCAATTCCATTCACCATTGCAACAAAAAGAATAAAATACTTAGGAATATACCTTCCTAAAGAAACTAAAGACCTATATATCGAAAACTATAAAACACTGATGAAAGAAATCAAAGAGGACACTAATAGATGGAGAAATATACCATGTTCATGGATCAGAAGGATCAATATAGTGAAAATGAGTATACTACCCAAAGCAATCTACAGATTCAATGCAATTCCTATCAAGCTACCAACAGTATTTTTCACAGAACTAGAACAAGTAATTTCAAGATTTGTATGGAAATCGAATAGCCAAAGCAATCTTGAGAAAGAAGAATGAAACTGGAGGAATCAACTTGCCTGACTTCAGGCTCTACTACAAAGCGACAGTCATGAAGACAGTATGGTACTGGCACAAAGACAGAAATATAGATCAATGGAACAAAATAGAAAGCCCTGAGATAAATCCACACACCTATGGACACCTTATCTTCAACAAAGGAGGCAAGAATATACAATGGAGAAAAGACAATCTCTTTAACAGGTGGTGCTGGGAAAACTGGTCAACCACTTGTAAAAGAATGAAACTATATCACTTTCTAACACCACACACAAAAATAAACTCAAATGGATTAAAGATCTAAATGTAAGACCAGAAGCTATAAAACTCCTAGAGGAGAACATAGGCAAAACACTCTCCGACATAAATCACAGCAGGATCCTCTATGATCCACCTCCCAGTATACTGGAAATAAAAGCAAAAATAAACAAATGGGATCTAATTAAAATTAAAAGCTTCTGCAAAGATATTAAAATATGAAATAGAGTGTTATTGAAATTTCATTTTCACTTCCTAAGTTCCCTTATCAATTCAATCAACAGTCCTAAGGTATTGAGTTTATTGATGTCCCCAGTAGATTTGAAGAAATTAATATGTAAAAATTATTTTGGAAACACAGCATTTATGAAAAAGAAAGGACAGAATACAAACATCAGAAGAATCAGGTTTGAAAAATAGTTCTTCCATATTGCTGTGGACCTAGTCCCAAATATGGAACTATGTGCTCAGTGTTGAGAAGTGAACAGTACGTGTGTGTGTGTGTGTGTGTGTGTGTGTGTGTGTGTGTGTGCATGCACGTGTGCACGTGTGTGTGTGTGTTCATGTGTGTATAGAGTGGAGAAGGACTCCATGACCCTTCTCCCTATGTCCTCAGTCTGTCCTTTTTTTCTAGAAAAACTAGCCAAAGAATAAATTTAATCAGAGAAGTGAGAAAATATAGATGTAAAGGAAATCAATCAACAGGACCCAAAAAATTAGTCATTAAACAAAGTCAAGGACCTTTAGTTTCTTCCTAAGGGCTACAGATAATATTCTGAGCCATATCCTGTGAGCTGTCTTACAGATACTGAAGCCCCAACAGGTGGAAGTCTTTAACTTCATGAGGACCAGACAGCAGCCATGACATAAGTTGCTACAATTCCAAGAACTGGCCTCAGAGAACAGGGAAGAAGCTGACCTTGGAACTGATGATTTACTGCTCTTAAAACAATCAAGATAATGCTGATCAGCCCACCTGTGATCAATTGATTTTACCAATTTCAAGATGACTGTCAGAGCTGACTATGCTGTTTCTGCATGTAGCCCCCTCCCTCTGCCTGTAAAGTTTCTTACTCCCTGATTGTCAGTGTGAGGAGTCACCCCTTGGAAATGAATTCACTCACCAGCCTCTCTTTGTCAGCTTCTGAAAAAGAGTAAACTTTCCTTTCCACCAACCTTGCCTCTTTATTGACTTTAGAGCAGCGAGCAGACAAACCTCAATTCTGGTAACAGTTTTTGGCACCCAAAGTGGAACAGCAGGGTTCTAGCAGTGCCTGAGTCCTCCAGGTTCCCTGGAGTAAAGCCACTGGCTGCAGCGATGTGTCAGGATGGTTATGAGAAGAGTATGGGGCTCCCAGTGTGTGACTGCTGTGCTCTTGCGACATTTGGCTCCTGGGATTTCCAGGGCAAAGCCTCTGGTCCCTGCAGTGCGCAGGGATGGAGGCCATGAACCCACTGCTGATGACTAGTGGCCCTGAGAGACGATATGGTGGAATACTCCTAGCAGGTGCTGAAACCATTTGTTTTGAGGCACCTCCCTGTTTATTCTTTGCTCAGCACTGCTGCCAACTTAGAATTTTCCCTGGTGAAACAGAAAGATGCATCTGGATGAGTCAGTGAGCTACAAGACATAGTAAGTCCAGCAGTTCCCTATCCTCCCGCCCCTGCTCCAGGGAAAATGTCTCTTTGAGTATGAAGTTCTATTCGGGTATTTTGCCACTTGGTTCTGATGTGTGTTTTCTATTGAAGACCATTTGTGTTGAGAATGTATTTGTTTGGACTTTGTATGAGTCACATCTTGAAGAAATGAGACAATTTTGTCTTCTGTGTGTGAATATGTATTCCATTTGAATAATGGTATCCCTGTTGTCTTTTGTAAAATCGGAAACTCAGGTTCTTCTCATTAGAAAAATTTAAGTTACAAAACTATGATTAAAGAAAAAAATTTTAATTTTTTTAACATTGTGTAAGCTAATAGTGCTTCTAGATTCCAGAGAAGATAGGTTAAAATGAAACTCTTTTGAAACTCCAAAACTAGATATTTTGTCTATGCAGTTAGAGAAAGCTAGCTTGATAAAGTACCTTCTTCAAAATCCTGACCTCAAGAGACTAAAAATATACCTAGGAGAAAGTCTGAAGTTAACTCATCTCATCCTTGAAATACAAACACAGTCAACTTTTCCTGAGACTTCAGCCTTAGTTGAAGAAAAGAGGGTTTGAGTTTATAAAACACGCATCTTGTACCATCTTAAAGAGAAATTGTACTATTAAAAATGTATTTCCTTGGAGATTATGAAATATTTTAAGTTTGTCAATAAGAAAATGCTAGTATAATAGTTCAATTACATGTTTCTTGTTTTTGTTAAGATTTTTAAGGGTGAGAAATTTTAATATATAAAAATAATAAGGGAAACACTTCAAGTATGCAAAGCAAATAGCATATATATTGTTGATGAGAGGTAGTATAAAGAATGGAAATATTTTTATTGAGAAAAAATGATAATTTTGTTTTTCATTTGGTTATTTCTGGATGGTGGCTGAATAATCTTGATATAGAATGTGTGATAGATGGTTTGTAAAAGAGGAACTTTGAGAAAAGGATTTTGTTTCTTGTCAGGAATGATTAAGCTTACACTGAATTTAATAAGGTAAATGAATTTCCTTATTAACAGCAAACTGATGTGACACTGATTTTTTTTTTTCTGTTAAGAGAACAAAGTTCTCCTAGAATATTGAGCTGCTTTTGATAACAGAGAATTCTAATGGAAAGTTATTGTTTTGCTCCTAACCGTATTTTTGACCCAATGTTCAGGATGGAAAAAATTGTCTAGTGAAGTTGTCACAGAGTATATAACTGCTTATGATGTGTATTACTGCTGGCTTTAAGTTTATTGCTTGAAGCACATGTACAATGTTTGTGAAGCAATTGGGTATAGCTGATAAAATATGTACTTATAAAATATTTCCCCATCAACATAAACCTCTCTGTACTTGTTTGTCATGTCTGATTAGTTTTCCCCAATGTGTATAGGTAGGCAAATATATAAACAAACAAGCAAACAGAAAAATAGACCTAGTACTGAGATAAGTGAATGGACCCAGATCAGGCAACTGAGCCGCTCTGGCAATGTCGGAAAAATATATTGACTATCAATAATATCTATGGGAAGATTTGCAATTAAAAGATGAACATGATTTTTAAAAATGCTTACATATTGAAGAATGGGAAGTCATTTTGAATTATACATTATTTAATTTGGACTTTAGGGCTAACAAAGCAGCCCATTAAACATACACTGCACATCTACTTTAACCACTAAGAAAAAATACATTCAGAGAATAGTACAAAAGTGGATTTTGATTGTCATCCTCATTGTAATCTTCTAAATTTGGAATGTTTGTTCAAGTGCTATGACAAAGCAATTAAAGAGAGAGGTAATATCTTCTCAATATAAAAATACTGATTCTAAGCCTGGAACTTTATATTTTTTCCCTAACTTTATATCCATTCCCCAAGTTAGGCAGGCCTACATCCCATTTCTTCTGAGCGCAGAATTGATGCTTTTGCACTGTGGTGTTGGAGAAGAATCTTGAGAGACCCTTGGACTGCAAGGAGATCCAACCAGTGCATTCTAAGAGATCAGTCCTGGGTGTTCATTGGAAGGACTGATGCTGAAGCTGAAACTCCAATATTTTGGCCACCTGATGTGAAGAGCTCACTCATTTGAAAAGACACTGATGTTGGGAAAGATTGAAGACAGGAGAAGGAGATAACAGAGGATGAGATGGTTGGATGGCATCACTGATTCGATGGACATGAGTTTGGGTGAACTCCGGGAGTTGGTGATGGACAGGGAGGCCTGGCGTGCTGCGGTTCATGGGGTCCCAGAGTCGGACAAGACTGAGCGACTAAACTGAACACCCCAATTCAGCAAAATATAGCCAAATGGTCATTGTCTCATTCTCTCAAAGAATTGGGGAAAATTGAAGCAGAAATGCAAACTGAAACTGCATTCCTCTGCCAAAATGATGACTAACTTTTCTCTCCAAAACTTGACTCCTTTTTTCCTGCACTTGTTCTTTTTCAAGCATGAGGAGTTTCAAAGAAAAGGGGAGCCTAAAACAGAGCAGAACCCTATGGTCCTTCCCCATGTCCTCAGCCTACGTTTTATCTGTGCAAAACTGTAACCAAAGAATAAGTTTAATCAGAAAAGTGAGAAAATACAGAAGCAAAAGAAAACCATCACACAGGGAAAAATGATAATGATTTAGTCAATAAGCAAAGGCAGGGACCTTTAGTTCTTCCTCAAGAGTTATAGATAATATTCTCAGCCATATCCTATGATTTGTCTCACAGATAGTGAAACCTCCACCAGGTGGAAAAAGTTAATTACATGATGACCAGGCTGTAGCCATGACATGCTGCTGCTGCTGCTAAGTAGCTTCAGTCGTGTCTGACTGTGCGACCCCATAGACGGCAGTCCACCAGGCTCCCCTGTCCCTGAGATTCTCCAGGCTAGAACACTAGAGTGGGTTGCCATTTCCTTACATAAGCTGCCACAATTCCAAGAACTGGCCTCAGAGAAATGGGAACAAACCGATCCTGGAACTGCAGATTAACTGTTCCTTAAACAATCAAGATGATGCGGATCAGATCATCGCATGACCAATTTCAAGATGACTGTCAGAGCCGACTGTGCTCTTTCTGTATGTACCCACCCCCTCCCTCTGCCAAAAAAGCTCTTACCCACTGATTGAGGGACTGGGGAGCTGGCTTTTGAACATGAGTTCTCTTCCAACTTCTCTTTTGACAGCCTCAGAAAATAATCAAACTTCTCTTTCCACCACCCTTGGCTCTTTATTGGCTTTAGAGCAGCGAGGAGCAGGAGGACCCCACTTCGGGTTACAGTTTTTGGCACCCAGTGTGAGGCTGCTGTTTTCTAGCATTATTTGGGTTCTCCAGGTTTCCTGGAGTGCAGTCACTGGCCATGGCAATATGGCAGGTGCTGATGATACATATAGGATGAATGTTTGAAAAGCTTTCGTGTGATAGATTGGGAAAGTTCTTTGAAGTCTAAGGAATTCTCCAGCCTCACAACAACCAGACCTGAACTGCACATAATTGTCAGGTCAGAATGAATGTAGGAAGTATCTCAAAAGCCTTCCTGCAAACAGACACACAAACATGATCTATACCCTGGAGGGTCAGAATGAGGTCTTCATGATCAAAGCATAAAGCTTTAGTGGCTAGATGCAGTGGCAGAAGCAAGCAGGGGGAGGATAATTAAATACTTGAAAGTCTGGACTTGAAAAAATTGAAAAAGGAGCCTGTGGTGAGGAGTTGGAGCAACAGAGGGTCAGAGTACAAGAAAGCATTCTGAAACTGCAAGATTCCAAAGGGGCTGATATTTCTTGGGACATGGAAAATTGCTATGAGATTTTAGAGTTTGAAAACTAATGTGGTAATCAGCCTGAAACCCTTATGTGAGAACTTCCATGACTCTTGGTTGGGAGCACATCTGGCTATTAGAAGTAGCTGAAGCAAACCCTTTCTATGAGGACGAATCAGACTTGCTCCCACAGACTAAGCTTTTTATATAAGAATAATTCTACCAAGACAGTGGATATATGTACCTTTATAGCTGATTCACTTCACTGTACAGAAGGAACTAACATAGCATTATAAAGCAATTATACTCCAATTATTTAATGTCACAAAATACCAATCTGCTCATACACACCAGTAGATAATATTTAGAGTAACATACTTTGTAATAGAAAAACCTCTTTGTAAAACCTTTGGCCAGGAAATTTGAAAAGTAAACACTGGAAAACAATACAGCAGTAAAAATTAATGGGCTCCATAGCATCACAGACCTAATGGCCAGGAATCTGAACAAACTCCAGGAGACAGTGGAGAACAGAGAAGCCTGCCATGCATGGGGTCACAGAGAGACATGACCTAGTGACTGAACAATCTGTTCAGTTCAATTCAGTTCAGTCGCTCAGTCGTGTCCAACTCTTTGTGACCTCATGATTGCAGCAAGCCAGGCCTCCCTGTCCATCACCAACTCCCGGAGTTCACTCAAACTCATGTGCATCACATCGGTGATGCCATCCAGCCAATTTATCCTCTGTCATCCCCTCTCCTCCTGCTCCCAATCCCTCCCAGCATCAGACTCTTTTCCAATGAGTCAACTCTTCACATGAGGTGGCCAAAGTATTGGAGTTTCAGCTTTAGCATTAGTCCTTCCAATGAACACCCAGGACTGATCTCCTTTAGAATGGACTGATTGGACCTCCTTGTAGTCCAAGTGTCTCTCAAGAGTCTTCTCCAACACTACAGTTCAAAAACATCAATTCTTCAGCGCTCAGCTTTCTTCAAAGTCAAACTCTCACATCCATACATGACCACTGGAAAACCATAGCCTTGACTAGACAGACCTTTGTTGGCAAAGTAATATCTCTGCTTTTGAATATGCTATCTAGCCTGGTCACAACTTTCCTTCTAAGAAGTGTCTTTTAATGTCATGGCTGCAATCACCATCTGCAGTGATTTTAGAGACCTCCAAAATAAAGTCTGACACTGTTTCCACTGTTTCCTCATCTATTTCCCATGAAGTGATGGGACCGGATGCCATGATCTTCATTTTCTGAATGTTGAGCTTTAAGCCAACATTTTCACTCTCCTCTTTCACTTTCATCAAGTGGCTTTTTACTTCCTTTTCACTTTCTGCCATAATGGTGGTGTCCTCTGCATATCTGAGGTTACTGATATTTCTTCTGGCAATCTTGATTCCAGTGCTTCCCTGGTAGCTCAGAGGTTAAAGCGTCTGCCTGCAATGCGGGAGACCTGAGTTCGATCCCTGGGTTGGGAAGATCCCCTGGAGAAGGAAATGACAACCCACTCCAGTATTCTTGCCTGGAGAATCCCATGGACGGAGGAGCCTGGTGGGCTACAGTCCACGGGGTTGCAAAGAGTCAGACATGACTGTGCTACTTCACTTCAATCTTGATTCCAGCTTGTGCTTCTTCCAGCCCAGCATTTCTCATGATGTACTCATAGCAACACCTATATTCAGCAAGACAGTTGGATCTTACCAACCTTATATTATAAGAAGCAAATTATTTCATTCAAGAAGGGCAGACTTCTTAGTCAAACCAATAGTCAAGCCAATGTTCCCTCTCAGAAAAACTAGAAAAACTGTGAATAAAGCAATAACCATTTTCTTGAACACATCTGAGAGCTAACAAGCAGTAAAAATCATAAGGTTAACATCCACTAAAATGCAAAACAAATAAGAGAGGTCCTCATAGAATTTGGAGTCACCTTTTTAAAAGAGCCAGTTCTGGAATAGGATGCTGGACAATGAGGAACCTCTCAGAGAGATTATTTCCATCAAATTCTTTAGGGTAATGAAAGCAGACTCTAGAGTCTGCCAAAACAGGAGAGAAGGGGAGAAAGAAAGAGAGTGAGTGAGGGAAAGAGAGAGAGACAGAGAGACAGAGAGACATAACTAAACAGTGAGAAAATCTGGTTAAATCCCTGAACCAGAATAGATGGTCACTCAAAACACAGGAATATGTGCTAACTAAGAAGTATATGCTTACTTGAAAATATCCTTGAAACAAAAATTAAACAAATATTTCACCTGTAGAGATGTCAAGTGGAAACAGAAGGAAAACAACAATACGGACATATGAAGATGAAGATAGAAATGAAAAGGAATAGAAAACAGAAGCCTGTGGGTTACTCTAAATGAGTGTGTGAGGGAATATATATGCTGTCTTACTCTGAATGTGTGTATACTAAAAGCAATAAGAGCATGTAAACTGTGAGGGGAATGAGTAGTTAACACATTCTAAGATATTTGCATTAGCCAAGGTAAAACCAAGAAAGTCAATTTTTCCTAAGTCAAGTATGTATATTCTTGTATGTATATATTTCTAGGATGACCAGTAAGGAAAGTGTGGAAGAGTGATAGCCATCATAACTATTTTTAGGAAGTAAAAATACACGAATCACCTAAAGCAGGCAATCTTAAATATAAGCTGCTTGCAAGAGACAGTTGAAATACACCTTCAAAAAGGTTCAAAAGGTTGAAAAGAAAATAATGAAAAAATATATATCATACAGGATATGAGCCAAATGAGAGCCCACATAACTATGTTAATGTCTAACAAATTAGAATTTAAATCAATTAAAAAAACATTTAAAGGAATAAAATGATAATTTTTAGAGAAATAATTTAGTTTACCAGTTGTATATAAGAATTATAAATTTGTATGCTCTATACACCCCTTCAAGGATCACAACCTTGTTGTGGTGAAGGGGACTGCATAACTCAATGAAGCTAAGAGCCATGATGTCCAATATACTATTGCTGAAGAGTGGAGGGCAAATGTTAATAGCTGCAGAAAGGATGAAGCAGCTGGACCAAAGTGGAAATGATGTTCAGTTGTGAATGGGTCTTGTGGTGAAAATAATATGCAGTGATGTAAAGAACAGTATTGTATAGGAACCTGGAATGTTAGGTCCATGAATCAAGGCAAATTGGATGTGGTGAGGGAGAGATGGCAAGAGTGAACATTAGTATCTTAGGAATCAGTGAACTAAAATGGATGTGAAAGGGGGAATTTAATTCAGAAGGCCATTATACCTACAACTGTGGACAAGAATCCCTTAGAAAAAATGGAGTAACCCTCTTAGTCAACAGAAGAGTCTGAAATGCAGTACTTGGGTGCAATCTAAAGTAACAGAATTATCTCAGTTTGTTTTCAGGGCCAACCATTCAACATCATAGTAATCCAAGTCTATAAATTAAGACACTAGCTCCTTAGAAGAAAATATGACCAACCTAGACAGCATATTAAAAAGCAGAGACATTACTTTGCCAACAAAGTTCCATCTAGTAAAAACTATGGTTTTTCCAGTAGTCATGTATCGATGTGAGAGGTGGACTATAAAGAAAGCTGAGCACCAAAGAATTGATGCTTTTGAATTGTGGTGTTGAGAAGACTCTTGAGAGTCCCTTGGGCTGCCTGGAGATCAAACATCTATCCTAAAGGAAATCAGTCCTGAATATTCACTGAAAGGACTGATGCTAAACTGAAATTCCAATACTTTGGCCATCTGATGCGAAAAACTCACTCATTGGAAAAGACTCCAATGCTGGGAAAGATTGAAAGCCGGAGGAGAAGGGGATGACAGAGGATGAGATGGTTGGATGCCATCATTGAATCAATGGACATGGGCAAGCTCCGGGAGTTGGTGATGGGAAAGGGAAGTCTGGCATGTATCAGTCAATGAGGTCACAAAGAGTCGGACACAACTGAGCGACTAAACTGAAATGATTTCCCCACCACTGATGCCCAAGAAGCTGAAGTTGACCATTTCTATGAAGACTTACAAGTCCTTTTAGAAATAACAACAAAAAAGATGTCTTTTGCCTCATAGGAGATTGGGACACAAAAGTAAGAAGTCAAAGGACTTAACTAGATTAATTTAAGTTTGGTCTTAGAGCACAAAATTAAACAGTACGAAGGTTAACAAAGTCTTATCAAGAGAACACACTGGTCATAGCAAACACACTCTAAAAAGACTACACAAGAAAAGACTCTACACATCAACGTCACCAGATGGTCAATACCAAAATCAGACTGATTATATTCTTTGCAGCCAAAGATGGAGAGGCTCTATACAGCCAGCAAAATCAAGACCTGTAACTGACTGTGACTCAGATCACGAGCTTCTTACTGCACAATTCTGGCTTTCATTGAAAAAAAGTAGGGAAAACCACCACCGGAGAAGGCAATGGCACCCCACTCCAATACTCTTGCCTGGAAAATCCCATGGATGGAGGAGCCTGGTGGGCTGCACTCCAAGGGGCTGTGAAGAATCGGACACGGCTGAGCGACTTCACTTTGACTTTTCACTTTCATTCATTGGAGAAGGAAATGGCAACCCACTCCAGTGTTCTTGCCTGGAGAATCCCAGGGATGAGGAAGCCTGGTGGGCTGCCATCTATGGGGTCGCACAGAGTCAGACATGACTGAAGTGACTTAGCAGCAGCAGCAGGTAAAACCACCAGACCATTCAGATATGACTTCAATCAAATCCCTTATGATTATACAGTGGAGGTGATGAATAGAGTTAAGACATTCGATGTGGTAGAGTGTCTGAAGAACTATGGACAGAGGTTGGTAACATTGTACAGGAGGTGGTGACCAAACCCCCCACCCAAAAAAAAAAAATAAGTGCAATAAGGCATAGTGATTGTATGAGAAAGCTTTGCAATTAGCTGAGGAAAGAAGAGAAGCAAAAGATAAAGGAAAAAGGGAAAGATGTACCCAGTTGAGGCCTTCCTATGTGGCACTAGTGTTAAATAATGTGTCTGCCTATGTAGGATACTTAAGAGATGCAGGTTCAATCCCTGGGTCAAGAAGATCTGAAGGAGGGCATGGCAATCCACTCCAGTATTCTTTCCTGTAGAATCTCATGGACAGAGGAGCCTGGCAGTGTACAGTCCATAGGGTAGCAAAGAGTCTTACACAACTGAAGTGACTTAGCATGCACATATGCATACCCAACTAAATACAGAGTTCCAGAGAAGAGCAAGGAGAGACAAGAAGGCCTTCCTAAATGAAGAATGCAAAGAAATAGAGGAAAACAGTAGAATAGGAAAGACTAGAAATCTCGGCAAGAAAATTGGAGATATCAAGGGAACATTTCATGCAAGGATGGTCATGATAAAAGACAGAAATGGTAAGGACCTAACAGAATCATAAGAGATTAAGAAGAGATAGCAGAATACACAGAACTATACAAAAATGTCTTAATGACCTAGATAACCATGATGGTGTCGACAATCACCCAGAGCCAGACATCCTGGAGTGTGAAGTCAAGTGAGCCTTAGAAAGCATTACTACAAGCAAAGTTAGTGCAGGTAATGGATTTCAATCTGAGTTATTTCAATTCCTAAATGATGATTCACTTAAAGTGCTACACTCAGTGTGTCAGTAAATCTGGAAAATGTAGCAATGGCTACCAGACTGGAAAAATTCAGTTTTCAGAATCTTCAAACTACCATGCAATTGTACGATTTCACATACTAATGAGGTTACATCTAAAATTATTCCAGCTAGGCATCAGCAGTACATGAACTGAGGACTTCCAGATATAGAAGTTGAGTTTAGAAAAGGTAGAGAAACCAGAAATCAAATTGCCAAAATTCATTGGTTCATAGAGAAAGCAAGAGAATTTCAGAACATCTACTTCTGCTTTATTAACTACACCAAAGCCTTTGACTGTTTGGATCACAAAAAAAACTGTGGAAAATTCTTACAGTTGGGGATACCAGACCACCTTATATGTCTACTGAGAAATCTGTATGTGAGCCAAGAAGCAACAGTTAGAACCAGACATGGAAAAATGAAATGGTTCAAAATTGGGGAAAGAGTACATCAAGGCTGTATATTGTTACCCTGCTTGTTTAATTTATATACAGTGTATATCATTAAAAACTGGGCTGGATGAATCATAAGCTAGAATCAAGATTGCTGGGAGAAATATCAACAGTCTCAGATATGTAGATGACACCACCCTAATGGCAGAAAATGAAGAGGACTTAAAATCCTCTTGATGAGAGTGAAAAAGCTGGCTTAAAACTCAACATGCAAAAAACTAAGATCATGGCATCCCATCCCATCACTTCACAGCAAATAGAAGAGGAAAATGTGAAAGCAGAGACAGTTTTTATTATCCTATGCTCCTAAATCACTGTGGACTGTCACTGCAGTTGTGAAATTAAAAGATGCTTTCTTCTTGGAAGGAAAGCTATGACAAACATAAACAGCATATTAAAAGGCAGAGACATCACTTTGCAGAGAAAGGACTGTGTAGTCAAAGCTATATTTTTTTAGTAGTCATGTACAGATATGAGAACTGGACCATGAAGAAGGCTGAGTGCTGAAGAATGGATACTTTCAAATTGTATTGCCAGAGGATTCTTGAGAGTCCCTAGTGCTGCAAAGAGATCAAACTAGGCAATCTTAAAGAAAATCAAGCCTGAATATTCATTGGAAGGACTGATGATAAAGCTGAATCTCCAATACTTTGGCCACCTGATGTGGAGAGCAGACTATTGGAAAAGACTTTGATGCTGGGAAAGATTGAAGACAAAAGGAGAAGGGGGCAGCAGAGGATGAGATTGTTGGATGGCATCACCAACTCAATGGATATGAGTTTGAGCAAACTCCAGGAGATAGTGAAGGGCAGGGGAGCGTGGCATGCTGCTGTCCATGGGGTTAGAGAGTTGGACATGACTTAGCGACTGAACAACAACATGCTCTATACAATGAATGAGGAGAAATGACAGAGATTGGTTCAGTTCAGTTCAGTTCAGTCGCTCAGTCGTGTCCGACTCTTTGCGACCCCATGAATCGCAGCACACCAGGCCTCCCTGTCCATCACCAACTCCCGGAGTTCACTCAGACTCATGTCCATGGAGTCAGGTAAATTATACCAAAAAAAAAAAATGACTAATAGAAAAGTGATCAAAAATGGAATTTCTAAAATGTTCAATATGAAGAAATAATTGTATTTCTTATAAACTTAAAAATGCATCATTTAAGACTTTTTAAATGGTATGTTGTTATAATAATTAAAATAAGCCTTTAATCATATAATACTGTACAAAACAACTATTCATTAAAATGCATAAAAAGGTAAAACTCATGAGAACCTTATCTGTTTTGATAATTATCATTTTATGTAGTAAACATAAATTTTCAAAATTTAGAGAGTAGATTATCTGTAGAAAATTAAGAAAGCATGATTTATGGAGAATTATCTCTCATCTATCTAGGTCTATTATGTTTGCTTATCTTTCTAGTAGCTACCATAAAGACAAATGTAGTTCACTACAGCATTTTATTCTGGATTAAAAAATAATTTAAAAACTGATAAGTTCTTGTCAAAGTTAGCAAAATATCAACTTTGCAACTTAAGATTATTTTAGCTTTATTTTAAAATTATTCAAGGTACAGTATAGAAAAGATAAAAATTTGAAATAAAATCATTTAAAAAATTTAACACATAAAAGCATTTTAATTTTGGCATATGTTCTTTGCATCTTTTCTAAGTGCATAATAACACTATTTATCATTAGAATACCATTCAGGGTATTGCTTTACCCCCTTGATATTATTTCTGAAAATATTTAGTATTTTGGTATATTATAATGATCATTTTAACAAGCAAGTATTTTATTATTTTGACATATAGTAACTTGCTAAATATTTTTAACATTTTTATTATAGTTGTTGCATATTTGAATATATTTTCAAATAATGTTTCAACTAATATATTTTATACACAACTTTTTCCTCTGGTAATTTTGTTGTTGTTGTTGTTGTTGTTACCAGAGCCATAGGAATGGAAAAATTAGGTTAAATACTGAGTAAAAACATGATTCTGAATATAGTATAACTTTCCAATATATTCTTTCATAAGTTACCTGAAACTTAATTGAATATTCTTAAGCACTTATTTTTTTAGACCATCAGAATTCCTATTAAAATTTGAAATGAGATAAAATATTTTAAAATATTTTTATCATATTGCCTGGAATTCAATATATATTTTTATTTTATTTTTTAAATTTTACTTTACAGTACTGTATTGGTTTTGCCATACATCAACATGAATCTGCCATGGGTGTACACGTGTTCCCAATCCTGAACCCCCCTCCCACCTCCCTCCCCATACCATCTCTCTGGGTCATCCCAGTGCACCAGCCCCAAGCATCCTGTATCCTGCATCGAACCTATACTGGCAATTCATTTCTTATATGATATTATACATGTTTCAATGCCATTCTTCCAAATAATTCCAATCATCCCACCCTCTCCCTCTCCCACAGAGTCCAAAAGACTGTTCTATACATCTGTGTCTCCTTTGCTGTCTCACATACAGGGTTATCATTACCATTTGTCTAAATCCCATATATATGTGCTAGTATACTGTATTGGTATTTTTCCTTCTGGCTTACTTCACGCTGTATAGTTAGCTCCAGTTTCATCCACCTCATTAGAACTGAGTCAAATTTATTCTTTTTAAGGGCTAAGTAATACTCCATTGTGTATATGTACCACAGCTTTCTTATCCATTCATCTGCTGATGGACATCTAGGTTGCTTCCATGTCCTGGCTATTATAAACAGGGCTGCGATGAACATTGGGGTACACATGTCTCTTTCAATTCTGGTTTCCTCGGTGTGTATGCCCAGCAGGGGGATTGCTGGGTCATAAGGCAGTTCTATTTCCAGTTTTTCAAGCACTTATAAAGCTCAACATTCAGAAAACAAAGATCATGGCATCCGGTCCCATCACTCCATGAGAAATAGATAGAGAAACAGTGGAAACAGTGTCATATTTTTGGGGTCTCTAAAATCACTGCAGATGGTGATTGCAGCTATGAAATTAAAAGACACATACTCCTTGGAAGAAAAGTTATGACCAACCTAGACACCATATTCAAAAGCAGAGACATTGCTTTGCCAGCTAAGGTCCATCTAGTCAAGGCTATGGTTTTTTTCCTGTGGTCATGTATGGATGTGAGAGTTGGACTGTGAAGAAGGCTGAGCGCCGAAGAATTGATGCTTTTGAACTGTGGTGTTGGAGAAGACTCTTGCAAGTCTCTTGGACTGCAAGGAGGTCCAACCAGTCCATTCTGAAGGAGATCACCCTGGGATTTTTTCTTTGGAAGGAATGATGCTAAAGCTGAAACTCCAGTACTTTGGCCACCTCATGTGAAGAGCTGAGCCATTGGAAAAGACTCTGATGCTGGGAGGGAATGCAGGCAAGGGGAGAAGGGGACGACAGAGGATGAGATGGCTGGATGGCATCACTGACTCGATGGACGCGAGTCTGAGTGAACTCCAGGAGTTGGTGATGGACAGGGAGGCCTGGTGTGCTGCGATTCATGGGGTCGTGAAAAGTCAGACATGACTAAGCGACTGTAGTGAATTGAACTGATTGAGTACTTAGTGTGTAGAATGAGAGAAAACTACACGGGGGTAGGAAGGAAAAAGCAGGTTTACTGCCACTGAAGTATTTATAAACGATTTCAGAGGCTAGAACATTACAACTCAAAGAAGGAACAACTTTCCCCTTTTGTCTAAGTTCAAGAAATTCATGCTATTATCTACTTGTTATTAAACTTTTAATTATGTTTAACATGTTTCTTGGAATACTTATGTTTTGACACTGCAGATATTTTTTGACTCCTATCTTCATCTATTATAATTTAAGACATATGACATTCATAAGACAGATCATAATTTTCTGCTATATATGGGTCCTGAAAACCTTTTCCTGTGAAAAAAATCATTCACTAAAGATAATAGGTCTATGGGAATAATAAACTTGGTGCCAGTAACTCAAAACCCAGCTCCTGGTGATAAGAGCCTTTAAAAAAAAATAATAACAATCCCAATACTAAATAAATTTATTGAATATAATTAAATCTCTACTGGAATTTGTACCTGGAATACAATCTTTTGTGGCTTTAAACATGAGATTTGTGCTTCCTGGTAAGTGAGAATTCCAGAAAATATCTTTTTCCCTATAGAGGGAATGGTTTTATCAAAATTAATAAATTTTGGAGAAGACATTTTTATTAACCATTATTTTAAAATAAAGGGCAATATGCTCTTAAGCTTCTCTCTACACATGAATAGTCCCAAGATACATTGGAGAGTTTAGCAGTTTCAAAGCCTGTCAAGCATCTACTTCTTATACCAAAGGAAGGGACCTCTGTGGGATTTTCAGTATTTTGAAGGGTTGCTTCAAAACATTAGCTGGGGAAAATTGCATATAAATGAGCATGTATTTGCTGATATCATTCTCTTATTTATCCAATGTATATAATCCAATTCACATTGAAAAACAAATATGTTACAGAACAAGATGCCTGTCAACAGCTTCATTTCCACAGTAAAGCTTTATCAAATTTTCTCTTTTTGTATGTTTTTGCAAAGCTCCTTATATTTGGACATTTTGAGCTAATAAGCCCTCTAATATTAAGTTACTTATGTCTTTTTCTAACATACTTTCATTTTTAAAATAATCAAAATAAATGTTTGCTTATATTGTTTCATATACCTACTTTCATTGTTCACTTTTTTAACCCCATAACTGAAAAGGAACTTACAATTAATAGCTTTACTTCACTTGTGCTGAGTTATGTAGATGGTATTCCAAGTTTTATTCCATTGTTTTCTATTATGCAGAAAAAATAAATACATTGATTTTGATATGTTTTCCCCCTTAATGGCTATGTGAAATGGTTTCCTTTTATATTTGTTTAGCAAACTATTACTTTACTAAATCAGCTCTTTTTATTAAAATATAATATTCTGTAAGAACCATAGGGCTTCATTTCATCACTGTAGCAAATCAGCATGAACAGCTTATTTCAAATCAGTAGCAGATCATTTATATTAAAAAATTATGTGAATAACATTCTAATATTTAAGATGTAATGATATTGTTAGGTGAAGTAGTTAAGAGTATACATGGTACCTGCTCCAAGTACTTTCATAATTTTGCAGTTTACCACATATTTCAAGAGAGAATTGTTACTTTTCAGATTATAAAATGATTCCGACTCTGAACTAATCACAAAGATGGTTTCTGGTCTCTCCTATCTTTTCACTTTGATTTTCTTTGCTATTCATTCTCTTTTCCATTATAGTACAAATGAAATCAGACAGAATTTAGATAGATGATGCTTAAAAACCAATGGCTAAATAAACCAGAATAACAGAACCCTTGATATAGTGATGTTGAAAGAATAGAAACCATTTCACATGGCTGTATAATCAAGTTTCTATAAAGAAAGCTCAAAATTAAAAGTATTGTATGAAAAAAAGTTCTTCTAGTGTCTGTTCATCCCTAACAATCTCTAACTTTGAGAATTGTATTTCAATATTAGGATAGTTAGTTTCTGGTGTTTGAAATATTTATTAAAAAACTTAAACTATAGCTGTAAATATGCTGAAATAGTGTCTCTTTAAAACACATTCTTCAACTCACTTATTCAGTCATCATGTACTGAGCTTCTACTCTGTGCCAGTAGAGTAAAAAAATAAATAAAAAAATAGATAAAGATGCAAACTGGAGAGATCCTGACATTTAAGGAGTTAAGACAGAGAAGCTTAGAAAAGATTGAGAAAGAGAATCTGGAAAAGAGAAGCAATGTCTCAGAAATTAAAGAAAAGCAGGATTTAAAGGAGGATTTAAGAGTATCAAATATCGCATAAACATCAATTAAATATAGACTGAAAAGTATCCATCTATTTCCTCTGTCCCTATCCAGTATCACATAAACAATTAAATGTAGACTGAAAAGTATGCATCTATTCCATTTGTCACTATCCAGAAAGTTAGGGATGACCTCTGGAGAAATTAATTGCATGTGAGGATAGATGTCAGATTGTTAGTATCTTAAAGTAAATGTGCGTGGGACTTCTCTGGTGGTGCAATGGTTAAGACTCCACACTCTCAAACCAGAGGATGTGGGTTCAGTCCCTGGTCAGGGAAATAAGATCCCAAATGCTGTGCAGAGTTGTTAAAAAAAAAAAAAAAAGAAAGAAAGAAAAAGGAAATGTGTAAAATGAATGCACATAGAAGCTGATGAAAGTTGATTAAGGCCTGTTGTCTGGTTCATAGTGCTACACCAATAGTGACTTTTCTGGCTGTATCTAGATAGAACTTTGGGGAGAAGAGCATATAAGAATCTGTGTACTACTCATGTAACTTCCTGTGAATCTATAATTATTTCAAATGAAAAATATTTTAAAAATGAATTTAGCACTAATAATGTCCAAAAAGAAGATGCAAAATCAGTATAGGTCCCCTCTCCTCTTCCTTTCTATTTTCTTTTTCAATCAATAATGTGAGTGGGTTGGTGTTTCCTTTATCCTGCTCCACCCGACAAAATAATGTAAAACCTGGTAAGAGAATGGAAGAGATAAGAAAAGAGTTGAAATAAAAGCATCCACTTTTGAAAAAAAAAAAAGAAAAGCTAATACAAGTAAATTTGGACCCAATATTTTGATTCTCTATTCTCATATATAACAGTAAACAATCTTCATTTCTATTTAATAGCTTGTTTATCATGGTATTTTGGATATGGAAGTTCTGTCACCATTTGGACAGTACCGTAGGACTGAGCAAATGAATGATTATATTGATGTTATTGGGGGTCATGGATCTCACTACACAAGTGAGTAAAAAGTGTGTAATGAGAAAGGCAAAAAGCATTCTGTGGTCTTAGATTACCATCAAAATATCAGTATAAACTCATGATTTCAATATTCTATCCACATTATAGCAATATGTACCTATACATAATTCAATGTGTAGCTTACTTACATGATTAATATATAGTGTGTTTATGAAATGAGGTCTGGCATGGGAAATTCCTGAATTTAAGATCTTTGTAAAAAAGTGGCTATGCTCACTACTGAGAAACCCTTGTTTCAAGCCTCAAGTGGGCAAAGCCAGGAATAACATAGGCAATTTTTTCTTTCTCAACCCACTTAGAAATACAGTGTGTGATCATGTGAAACTTGGTCAAAAATGTTCATGGGTGTGTATGTGTGTGAGTATGTTTGATAGAGAGTGATAATAAGTTTTAAAGTAAGTGTAAAATGTTAACAACTGATAAATCTGAGTGAAGAATGTATGAATGTTCTTAGTAATATTCTTGCCATTCTTCTCTGAATTTAAAATTTTACAAAATTAAAATTAAGAAAAACCAAATGTAAGATAAAATTGAGGTAAGAGAAGAAGGGGATGACAGAGGATGACATGGTTGGATGTCATCAGCGACTTGATTGACATGAGTTTGAGCAAGCTCTGGGAGTTGGTGTTGGACAGGGAAGCCTGGCGTGCTGTAGTCCATGGGGCCTCAAAGATTCAGACACAACTCAGCAACTGAACTGAACTGAAATGTAAGATGAATAAATAGAGATTATATAGAAACTAATAATTTAAAAGTCATTTTTAAGGGAAAAAGAGAAAAAATAAATTTAATTAAATGAATAAAGATAATTATTTTAAGATACTAATAGTCACATTTAACTTTTTTAGTATAATCTGCCATGTGGTTTTATTTTTTATTTTTTATATATATATTTTTTATTTATTTTCAATTACAATACTGTCTTTGTTTTGCCATACATTGACATGAATCAGCCATAGGTGAACACAATCTCCCAATGCCGAAGCCCCCTCCCACCTCCCACCCCACATCCTCTACCTGTGTTTTTAAATGCATCATGAAAGTGAAAGTGAAGTCGCTCAGTCGTGTCCGACGCTTTTCGACCCCCATGGACTGTAGCCTATCAGGCTCCTCCCTCCATGGGATTTTCAGGCAAGAGTGCTGGAGTGGATTGCCATTTCCTTCTCCAGGGGATCTTCCCGACCCAAGAAGCGAACCCGGGTCTTCCGCATTGCAGGCAGACGCTTGCATTGTAGGTATTCATTAATCCATTCCAAATCTTCTAATGGTAGGCTGCTTTCCCAGTTTACAGAGGAGAAAACTGAGCCATGGGAACTTTAAAAAAAAATAATTTTTAAGTTAATCTGCTATATTTTATTCAGTTCAAGAAACTTCCTTATTTTTTCATTGCATGGCATACAGGATCTTAGTTTCCAACCAAGTATCAAAGCCCAGATCCCCTGCAGTGGAAGCATGGAGTCTTTACCATTGGATTGACAAGGAAGTCCCCAGAGGAACTCTTAATTAGCTTAGCCACAGTTTGTGTTTTATTTAATTTATATGCAGAGTACATCACTTGAAATGCCAAGCTGGATGAGATACAAGCTGCAATCAAGATTATCGGCAGAAATATCAATAACCACAGATATACAGAAGACACTACCTTTATGGCAGAAAGCAAGGAGGAACTTAAGAGCCTCTTGATGAAAGTGAAAGAGGGGGGTGAAAAAGTTGGCTTAATACTCAACATTCAAAAAACTAAAATCATGGCATCCAGTTTCATCACTTCATGGCAAATAGATGGTGAAACAATGGAAACAGTTACAGATTTTATTTTCTTGGGCCCCCAAATTACTGCAGATTGTGACCACGCCATGAAATTAAAAGACATTTTCTCTCAAGAAAAGCTATGATAAACCCAATTCAATTCAGCTCAGTTCAGTTGTTCAGTTGTGTCAGACTCTTTACGACCCCATGGACTGCAGCTTGCCAGGCTTCCCTGTCCATCACCAACTCCTGGGGTTGACTCAAACTCATGTCCATTAAGTTGGTGATGCCATCCAACCATCTCATTCTCTGTCGTCTTCTTCTCCTCCTGCCTTCAATCTTTTTCAGCATCAGGGTCTTTTCTAATTAGTCAGTTCTTCGCATCATGTGGCCAAATATTGGAGTTTCAACTTCAACATCAGTCCTTCCAATGAACATTCAGGACTGATTTGCTTGAGGATGGACTGGTTGGATCTCCTTGCTGTTCGAGGGACTCAAGAGTCTTCTCCAGCACCTCAGTTCAAAAGCATCAATTCTCCAGCACTCAACTTTCTTTATAGTCCAACTCTCACATCAATACATGACAACTGAAAAAACCATAGCCTTGACTAGACAGATCTTTGTTGGCAAAGTAATGTCTCTGCTTTTTAATATGCTTTCTAGTTTGGTCACAACTTTTCTCCCAAGGAGCAAGTATCTTTTAATTTCATGGCTGCAGTTATCATCTCCAGTGCTTATGGAACCCCCAAACTAAAGTTTTCTACTGTTTCCCCATCTGATTGCCATAAAGTGATGGGACCAGATTTCCCATCACTTCAACCCAGACAAACCCAGACAGAGTATCAAAAAGCAGAGACATTACTTTGTGGACAGAAGTCCCTTTAGTCAAGGCTATGGTTTTCCCAGTAGTCATGCATAGATGTGAGAGTTGGACCATAAAGAAGACTGAACACTGATCCTTTTGAATTATGGTGTTGGAGAAGACTCTAGAGTCCCTTGGACTGCAAAGAGATCAAACCAGTCAATCCTAGAGGAAATCAGTCCTGAAATCAGTCATTAGAAAGACTGATGCTAAAGCTGAAGTTCCAATACTTTGGGCACCTGATGAGAAGATCTGAGTCACTAGAAAAGACCCTGATGTTGGGAAAGATTGCAGGAAGGAGAAGGAGATGACAGAGGATGACATGGTTGGATGACATCACTGATTCTATAGCCATGAATTTGAACAAGCTCTGGGAGACGGTGAAGGACTGGGAAGCCTTCCATGCTACAGTCCATGGGATTGCAAAAAGTCAGACACAACTGAGCAACTGAACAGCACCAACAACAACAGTTTGTGGATTCCAAAATCCTTTTTCCTCCTCTTTTCCTGTAATTTTCAGGGATGGTTCCCTCATACCACTGTGATAGGACATACATTTTACTTTACATGTAGAAAATAGGTAGATTCCTGTCACTGCAAGAATAAAACTAAGTAAGTTCTTACACTGGAGTTTGGTGCTTTGGATTCTTCCTACTAAAAAGGAAAAGAAAATTCAGGACCTAAATCTAAATACTACCTCCACATATTTATAAATAAAGCAGATGTACACATTTTGTTAGAAAATGCAGTGCTTGCAGTTCAACTTCAACAAATATGATTTAAATGACATCTTTCAGATCCATAATATAACTATCATATCTTTTTAGTTAAAATAACTATCATATCTTAATGGTTATTAAGTCTGCACCACAGCCACTGTTTTCAATCTGGTTGCAGCAGCAGTAACTGGATTGGTTGTGAAAACTCTAGTCTCTAACCATACAACTGCTGGCTTTTTGACATGTGACTGAAAGAGAGAGCTGTTAAACTTCCAAGGTTCTACTCCATACACCCTTCCCCCATCCACCACCCCGCATTTTTTTTTTTCCATTGTCTGTATTTCCACTGTCAAAGCACAGTTATTGGCTTTTATATTTTGACATCTATGCTTCTGGGGTATAACAAATTCAGGCCACTATTTAGAGGAACAAACACCCCAGGGTGCTGAAAGTATTAGTTGAGGTTTTCTAGAAATTTGCCCAGAAGTTCCTTGCTTCTCAATACTTTTTCAAGTCATTTAAATATAGAACTGTAGCGATTCCTGGTGTTATTTAAAAAAAAGCACAAATAAAAACAACCCCTTCTCCCCCAGTTCTTTGAAAAATGATGAATGTTTCAGGAAAGAGATACAGTGATCTGATTCAGACTAGAGTTTCAAACATGAATTCCCAAAGTATGAAGCTGTCAAATTTTAGTGACTTTTCTGACTTCTTATTCTTTATCAATAATCTGTATTACTGTCTAGTGAAGGGCCATTCAAAAAACCTAAGCTGGAGAGTTTGGTCACTTATTGTTTGAAATCTATGGAAATAATAATAGCTTGAATCAGTGTTTAAAAAAATTGCACAAATTGTGTGCTATATGATAAGCTACCACACATTCTATTTGTAAGGGGTTAGTTGTTCATTCCTCTGTGAAACATAAGGGAAAATAACCCAAATTGATTTCCTTTACTCGTAAATCATAGGGTTATTTTGATACTTAAGAAATTGGAGAGTAAATAAATGGATTATTGTAAATGTCATAGCAGTACTTGCGTGCCTGGTAAAGACTTAAATTCTACAGTAATATGTGTTTGATAATAGCACACAACTAGAGGAGATCATAGGCAATTTAAAGTACAAATGAGTTTACATTAATATAAGTAGGTCTTTATTAGAGTAAAATGCAGCCATCAGATTATATTTTAAACAACAGGGAGATGAGACATGATAACTGTGAACTATATAACACAGAGCAGAACAAAATACAGAGAAGTAAAGAACCCAAGAAAAGGTACTCGGCGCTTCTAAAATGACTGGCTGCAGGCAAACAGGAAGGCTTGCTCCTCACGCTCAAGTAGTAAACACAGAGGAAAGAGAAAAGCTAAAAGAAGCTGTTCCTGTATTATTGTGAACTTTCGTAGGGACCGATTAAGAGCTCAGGTAATTTGCTTCTTTGTTACTGTAGATGAATCACCAATGGAGGATTATACCTCATTATAAATTTGTTTTAATAATTATAAAGAACCTAAATATGAGTTCTTAGGTTGCTGCCCTTTTTTTGAATTGCTAAGTGTTGTTCTACCTTGGTGTTGCTCAATCACAACCTCTGTTCTTCATCAGGGCATTTTTTAAATTGGCTGTTATTGGAGTATAGCTGCTTTACAATATTGTGCTCGTTTGTGCTGTACAGCCAAATGAATCAACCATATACACATACATATATAACCCTCCCTTTTGGACTTCCTTCCAGTTCAGGTCACCTCAGTGCATTAAGTACAGTTCCTTGTGCTATGCAGTATGTTCTCATTAGTTATATGTTTTATACATAATATCGACAGTGTTGCATTGATGCATGCATATTCAGTCGTGTCTGACTCTTTGCAACCCTATAGACTGTAGCCCACCAGGCTCCTCAGTCCATGGGATTTTCCAGGCAAGAACACTGGAGTGGGTTGCCATTTCCTCCTCCAGGGAATCTTCCCAACCCAAGGACTGAACTCTATCTCCTATTTCTTCTGCACAGGCAGGTGGATTCTTTACCTAACTGAGCCACCTAGGAATCAGTTCAGTAGTATATACATGTCAACCCCAATCTCCCAGTTCTTCCTGCACTCCTCACATCCCCTATGATGGCCATACATTTGTTTCTATCAGTTCCTTTTGAATCTGATTCTTTTGTTTATCAGAGTTAACTATGACAAAAGGTAAAAAGTAAAACTGCATGAATTGAGATTGTCTGTGTTCAGATTGATTTCCTTTCTTTAAATACTGAAATAAGGCTGTTCTACCATTTCTAGTTTGAACTTACCCTTCCTCTAATTCCTTATCAATTTTATGAATGCTTCCTTTTCAAAAGAGTTTTGGTGGAGTTGTGAAATAAATGTTCTGCATTGAGAAACTCAGCAGCCTTAATAATTGCAACTTTAAGTTTTCCTTAATTGAATTCATCTTATATCTTATGCATCTGATTCTCTGTGCTGCACAATGATACAAAAACATGGAAATTTCTAGTGAAGTTGTGTTATTTTCAGTTACTCCCCAGTCGTATCAGATTATCACTCCAATTGTATTTAGTAATAGTTCCATTTTATATTTTCTGCCCTTCTGAATTTCATGCTAAGCAGCTAGTGGTTTGTGAAAATACCATTCATATTTGTGGGGAGGGGAACAGAGAAGACTCATTATTGATTTTTCTTGTTGCTATATTAACAACATTTGAGATGTAATTATTTTCCTCTGATCCTTGGGCATTTTCTCATCATTGCTACACTATTCTGAAACACAGCCTAGCTCCCTTCAAACCCAGCACTATATCTTTTGCTGTGTGGACACTGTTTCAGCTTGTAAACACTGCCACAGATCTACTAGCTTTCTCTCTGCCAACTTTGCCACTTTATCTGTTGGACACTGTGGAGTGGACTATTCTCTCATATGCTGTTATTTTAAATGTATTTATTTTTTGCTGTAATAGGTCTTCATTTCTGCATGGGTTTTTTCTATAATTGCGCTGCACCAAATTCTCATTGCTGTGGCTTCTCTTGTTGCAGAGCACAGGCTCTAGAATGTGTGGATTTCAGTAATGGTGGCATTTGGGATCACCAGTTGCAGTTCCAGCCCCCTAGAGCACAGGCTCAATTGTTGCAGTATGTAGGATCTTCCTGGACCAGTATTGAACCTGTGGCTCCTGCATTGGTAGGTGGATTCTTAACACTGAACCACCAGGGAAGTTCCCATATATGTCTTTGACCCAGAGTTGTTGGTGGAGAACTTACTCTGCCCCTTGTTATATTAAATAAACAAGGAAGCCATCAGACTGAGGCGACTAATGCTGTAAGAACCTACATAAGGGAAGGAAAATCTAAGCCTATAAATGCCTCAAGTTTATGAAATCAAACCACTATGGACAACCAGTCACAAACAGCCAACTAGGCTTCAAGCTTTGGTCAAAAATAATTTCCTTTCTTTGCTTCTTCACCTTCTCCCCATGTCTTTCATCTGGCTCTTGGCCAAAGCACTGGTCTCACCTCATACCAACTTTTCATGTAATAGGGTTCTATAGAGAAGGAGAGCCAATAGGAATATACTAAAGAAACAATTCCAGAAAACCCAGACCCTATTTGGACAACATCCTTAAAAATTCTCCTTCTCTAGAACCACTCTCAATAATGAAATGTTTTATCAGAGAAATAGAACCATTGCTCTATACAGGATGTCCCCTATTTACCAATCTTCAGGCTGTGAACTTTCAAAGATGTGACCGTGCATTCACATGTCAAATCACATAAGTAAGTTTACATGTTTGGTGTACATTGTCATGTGTGTGCATCCTCTACAAGTGGTCATGTTTCTGTGTACTTTACTGTACAATACTGTAGAGAATACAGTGTCAGAGTATCTTTATTTCAAGTCCAGGATGTCCAGAAGCAAGTGTTAAAGCAGTGATGATGTACTGGTACTACTATTTCAAGGTATTGTACTGTAAGATTAAAACATTTATTTATTTTTATGTTTTTTTTTAATGTATTATTTGTGTGAAAAGTATTATACACCTATTACAGTACAGTACTATATAGCTGGTTGTGTTAGTTGGGTACCTAGGGTAACTTCTTTGGATTTCACTAACAAACTGGACTTACGAGCATGCTCTTGGAACAGAATTTGTTAAGATATAGGGGGCTTACCATAATTATGTGATTCTGGAGGCTGAGAAGCCCTATGACATGGCATCTGCAAACTGGAGACCCAAGAAAGTCAGTGGTGTATTTTGATGGCCTGAGCCTTAGCACAGAGAGTTCTTAGCACAAAAGATCAATGTTCAACCTCAGCCACTCAGGCAGAGAGAGAGAGCATTCTCCTTTTGTCTACCTCTCTTCACATAGATGTCTCACCAATAGATCTAGAGTAATTGCTACTTTCTTGCTCAGTAAGTCAAATCAGCATAATGTTATCAATGTAATGGACTAGTGTGGTATCTTGCAGAAGAGAAAGACAATCAAAATCCCTATGAACTAAATTATGACAGTTCTGGAGCATGGAGCTATGTGTGATTTTCAGCAATTTCAGGTCTGCATCTACACTAGTATCCACTTCTGGGCTACATAAAAGCCTTTGAGTAATTCATACAGCACTTGAGCTGGGAATTTTATTAATACTCCACCTGAGGTTATGCTCTGGTCTCATTACTTTGTCCAGTGACATTTGTTGCCAACCAGTCAAACTTCTTATCAATATATTTGTTAGTTTTTGAAAAATATTTAAAAGTATCATACATACTTTTACACAATTTTTGCTTCCTGTAAGTGGTTGATTAGGAATAATAAATGCAGATAATTGCATGTTATTGCTGTTTAGTCGCTAAGTCATGTCCAACTCTTTGTGACCCCATGGACTGTAGCCCTCCAGCTTCCTCTGTCCATGAGAATTTCCAGGTAAGGATGCTGGAACCAGTTGCTATTTCCTCCTTAAAAATAATTGCATACTGGTACTGCCAAATCACACCATGGATATCATGAACTACCAGAGTTCTTTTAATTGCTCTAAATAAAGTCATTTGTGTCTTCACATCAGATTAGAAGGCCAAATTTAGAGAATCAGTTTGGAAAACTCATTTTAAAATTGTGTTCCTCTAGAACTGCTCTCAATACCCAAATCTGTATTTGTCAGGGTTCTCCAGAAATTAGAAACAATACCTTATAATACTTTTAGTATCTATCAAAGTGTTGGCTCACACAGTTATGGAGGCAAAATCCCTAGGTCCTCCATCTGCAAGCTGAAAGCCCAGAAAGAACAGGGAAATACTTTGAAGTCCTGAGTGCCAGAGAGCAGATGGTAGATTTCAGTCAGAGTATAAAGGCCTGAGAGACAGGAGTGCTGGTGTCAGGAGACGGTCAATTTTCCAGCCCTGGAGTCAGGCAGAGTGAATTCGACCTTCTTCATTTTTGTTCTAGTCAGGCTTTTCTATTCTCTTTGGGGAGGGGGCCATCTGTTTTATTCAATTGGCCAGTTCAGTTGCTAATTTCTTCTACAAATACCCTCTCATACACACCCAGAAATAATGCTTAACAAGATATCTGGGCATCCTGGGGCCCAGTCAAGATGACATACAGAATTGACCATTACAGTCAGTCCTTCATAGCCATGACCACACTAGATTTACTCTCTTGGTCACTGACATACTTTTAGGAGTGGTCTATCCTTATTTCCTCTGCTTCTTCACCTCTAATTCACTTACTTGCCCATTTTATTTTCTTCCCATTCCTCTGTCATAAGCAGACTATTTTCCCTTTCTTTCTTCTCTTCAAAACTAAATGTTCACTGCAAAGTCACCAATTATGTTTCATTTAAGAATCCATTTGTAGATTATGTGACTGGCTTTTTTCTGGGCCATTAGACACTGTTAACCACAACCTGCTTCCTCAGATTACTCTTCTTTCTTGCATCTTTGTGGGAACTAATTCAACATCATCTTATTGGCCATAATTTCTCATTCTCTTTAATTAGTTCCTCTACTATTTTTTTCCCTTAAATGTTGATGTTTTTCCAAACTCTGTTCTTTATTCTGTATGTATTTGAAGTGAATCCTTAATTGAAATCTTTATAGCCTACCACCTTTCCCTGAACATTTTACTATTCTGATAATATTCACAAGGTTTTCCAATGCTGTAACCTCATTTAAAGGAAAAAAATAATAAAATATAATTGGAGAACTTATTAAAATCTATAAAAGCCTATTACAGCAATACCCTAAATAACATGTCCTGTTTTGTTTGTATGTCTTTGTATTGCACATCCTAACACAGAAATCCAAATATTTTCTAATCTTATGTGCTAGTCACTTTTGCTTTCCTTTAAATAAATTTAACAATCAATATCCATAAAACTTTCAATTAACATAAAATAGATGTGAATTCTTGCTTTCCACTTTATATGCCATTGTAGATCGAGATTCTATTAACAGATACTGTCTTTGTAAAAATAGACTGTACATTTATTTACTGAATTCTGTCAAAGTAAAGTATATTGTAGTCCAAACATATTAAAATAAGTTTTGTAAACTCTACTAAGCAAATCTGATAATGCAACTGAACTTGAGAGGAGAAATGGTATTTGCTGATGAGTACGTATTCCTTAACAGATATACAAGCTGCTAAGTACTCACAACTTCAGTATAATTTTAAATCAAGTGTGTAAAAAAGTTGTCTGCAATAATCAAAATATGGTAATATTGAAGAAATCATAAGTATCTATGTTTTTTTCTTCAATAATATTTTCAAAGTGTAAACCAAACAGAAATAATAGAGTAAATTATATGTATTATTTAAAATTGATATGGATGCCATAAAAATGGATGGTATGTTAAAGGGATGGCAGAAATGTCATGGATTTTAACTAATGTGTACTTATACTAAATCTTTTTCATTATAGGAAGCAATCCCAAGTTTCTTCAATCTGGATTTATTTTTGACATTTATACAATTTTAGTTTTAGCTGACATGAATGAATTAGAAATTTGACCCCACTTTCTTGTGCAACATGAGAAATTACTGAATATTATCTGTATCATTATTTTCACAGTTTTATAATATGTTTTCCAAATCTTGTGAATTCTCTTGTCAATTAATATAGACTCTAAAATATTGCCTAAATCCAACCTAACAATGCCTGGGCTAGAATTAAGATATTACATATAATTGAATGAATTTAGGAATAAACCAGGGAGATTTGTTGGCAACATAATTATCTTTGGGAATAAAGACAAGATTAATATTCAAGTTAAAGTTTGAAGAACTTACATGTGATATTTCCATTATAAGATAATGGATAAAGGCATTCTTTTATTATTGCTTTCAATTTCATAGCTTTCCTTGAAAATTCTTATTAGAATTAAATTCTGATTAAAATTAAAATTCTTATCATAAATTTTCTGATTATGTTTCCATAGGCATTACACAAAACTACTGTTTATTAGCCAAAATAAGTTAGTCACTGATGAAATAATTTAAGGTGTTTCAAATCTGAGTAAACAATATTCTAAGGTGAAAGTGAAAAGACAAAATGATAGGATACTGAAAGAGGAACTCCCTAGGTCAGTAGGTGCCCAATATGCTACTGGAGATCAGTGGAGAAATAACTCTAGAAAGAATGAAGGGATGGAGCCAAAGCAAAAACAATACCCAGCTGTGGAGGTGACTGGTGATAGAAGCAAGATCCAATGCTGGAAAGATCAATAGTGTATAGGAACCTGGAATGTCAAGTCCATGAATCAAGGCAAATTGGAAGTGGTCAAACAGGAGATGGCAAAAGTGAATGTCGACATTCTATGAATCAGCTAATTAAAATGGACTGGAATGGGTGAATTTAACTCAGATGACCATTATATCTACTACTGCGGGCAGAAATCCCTCAGAAGAAATGGAGTAGCCATCACAGTCAACAAAAGAGTCCGAAATGCTGTACTTTGATGCAATCTCAAAAATGACAGAATGATCTCTGTTCATCTCCAAGGCAAACCATTCAATATCATGGTAATCCAAGTCTATGCCCCAATCAGTAATGCTGAAGAAGCTGAAGTTGAACGGTTCTATGAAGACCTACAAGACCTTTTAGAACTAACACCTAAAAAAGATGTCTTTTTCATTATAGGGGACTGGAATGCAAAGGTAGGAAGTCAAGAAACACCTGGAGTAACAGGCAAATTTGGCCTTGGAATGCAGAATGAAGCAGGGCAAAAACTAATAGAGTTTTGCCAAGAAAACGCACTGGTCATAGCAAACACCCTCTTCCAACAACACAAGAGAAGACTCTACACATGGACATCACCAGATGGTCAACACAGAAATCAGACTGATTATATTCTTTGTAGCCAAAGATGGAGAAGCTCTATGCAGTCGACGAAAACAAGACCAGGAGCTGACTGTGGCTCAGATCATGAACTCCTAATTACCAAATTCAGACTTAAATTGAAGAAAGTAGGGAAAACCGCTAGATCATTCAGGTGTGACCTAAATCAAATCCCTTATGATTATACAGTGGAAATGAGAAATAGATTTAAGGGCCTAAATCTGATAGATAGAGTGCCTGATGAACTATGGAATGAGGTTCATGACATTGTACGGGAGACAGGGATCAAGACCATCCCCATGGAAAAGAAATGCAAAGAAGCAAAACGGCTGTCTGGGGAGGCCTTACAAATAGCTGGGAAAAGAAGAGAAGTGAAAAACAAAGGAGAAAAAGAAAGATACAAGGATCTGAATGCAGAATTCCAAAGAATAGCAAGAAGAGATAAGAAAGCCTTCTTCAGTGATCAATGCAAAGAAATAGAGGAAAATAACAGAATGGGAAAGACTAGAGATCTCTTCAAGAAAATCAGAGATACCAAGGGAACATTTCATGCAAAGATGGGCTCAATAAAGGACAGAAATGGTATGGACCTAATAGAAGCAGAAGATATTAAGAAGAGGTGGCAAGAATACGCAGAACTGTACAAAAAAATCTTCATGACCTGGATAATCACGATGGTGTGATCACTCATCTAGAGCCAGACATTCTGGAATGTGAAGTCAAGTGGGCCTTAGAAAGCATCACTACAAACAAAGCTAGTGGAGGTGAGGGAATTCCAGTTGAGCTATTTCAAGTCCTGAAAGATGATGCTGTGAAAGTGCTGCACTCAATATGCCAGTAAATTTGGAAAACTCAGCAGTGGACACAGGATTGGAAAAGATCAGTTTTCATTCCAATTCCAAAGAAGGGCAATGCCAAAGAATGCACAGTTGCACTCATCTCACATGCTAGTAAAGTAATGTTCAAAATTCTCCAAGCCAGGCTTCAGCAATACATGAACCGTGAGCTTCCTGATGTTCAAGCTGGTTTTAGAAAAGGCAGAGGAATCAGAGATCAAATTGCCAGTATCCACTGGATCATGGAAAAAGCAAGAGAGTTCCAGAAAAACATCTATTTCTGTTTAATTGACTATGCCAAAGCCTTTGACTGTGTGGATTACAATAAACTGTGGAAAATTATGAGAGAGATGGAATACCAGACCACCTGGCCTGCCTCTTGAGAAATCTGTATGCAGGTCAAGAAGCAACAGTTAGAACTGGACATGGAACAACACGCTGTTTCCAAATAGGAAAAGGAGTGTGTCAAGGCTGTATATTGTCACCCTGCTTATTTAACTTCTATGCAGAGTACATCATGAGAAGCGCCGGACTGGAAGAAACACAAGCTGGAATCAAGATTGCTGGGAGAAATATCGATAACCTCAGATATGCAGATGACACCACCCTTATGGCAGAAAGTGACTGCAGCCGTGAAATTAAAAGATGTTTACTCCTTGGAAGAAAAGCAGAGACATTGCTTTGCCGACTAAGGTCCATCTAGTCAAGGCTATGGTTTTTCCAGTGGTCATGTATGGATGTGAGAGTTGGACTGTGAAGAAGGCTGAGCACCGAAGAATTGTTGCTTTTGAAATGTGGTGTTGGAGAAGACTCTTGAGAGTCCCTTGGACTGCAAGGAGATCCAACCAGTCCATTCTGAAGGAGATCAGCCCTGGGATTTCTTTGGAAGGAATGATGCTAAAGCTGAAACTCCAGTACTTTGGCCACCTCATTCGAAGAGTTGACTCACTGGAAAAGACTCTGTTGCTGGGAGGTATTGGGGGCAGGAGGAGAAGGAGACGACTGAGGATGAGATGGCTGGAGGGCATCACTGACTCAATGGCTGTGAATCTGAGTGAACTCTGGGAGTTGGTAATGGACTGGGAGGCCTGGCATGTTGTGATTCACGGGGTCGTAGAGTTGGACACAACTGAGTGACTGAACTGTACTGAATGTGAAAGTATTAGATTGGTTAAAAGGACCTGTTATTTAATGAACCAATTTCAAAGGAACCTATTTTAAGCTCAGTCCGCTAAGAAGTGAAGCTATTTTCAGTGGCTGGATGATGTGAAATGTTGATTGTTAGCCAAGTAATAGATTAAGTCTTTAGGAACACAGATGAGTCAGTAGTGAAGTAATAAGCATAATAATACTTAGCACTTTTAATCTTCAAAACATTTTATAAACATTATCTATCTAATCTGTACATCAATCCCATGAGAAGATGAATACCATTTTCATTTTATTGATCATAGAACAAAGAATACCATTTGCAAATGCCAAGTCAGAGAACACAAAATTCTGGTTTGTACCACCAGTCTCAGAAACTCAAGACTTTTAAACTAATTGCAAATCTGAGGCTCTGTACATAATTTAAATTGACTTTTAGAGGTTAAGTATATGATTCCTGAAAGGTTGTATTAATATATTATAGTTAGCATTATATACTTTACATACAAGTTTGATTGTTTATCATTTAGTTATATAAACCATTTCACTTTATTATTCTTTCAAATTACAGCCAAGATTATGAATTAATTATTCTTTTAATATCGTGTGCTTTGCTGTATTTCTTGTTTAAATAATTATGGTTGATAATACTTAAACTTTCTCCATACTCTCATCTCTCTTTCTTTGTGTGTGATGATTTTAAAATTACAAAAGAATACAATTACACTGTAACCAATGGCAGTATATAAACTACAGATGAAAGTGTTTTTTTCACCCTAAACCCATCACACTCATAGACCTGGGTCAGCAAGACCAGCAGCCCGGAAGGTTATATCTTTCACAACATTGTCCTTGCTCACACTATACACATTTGGAGAGATTCCATTTATTTTCTTGTACATTTTTCATAAGAAAATAGCAACATACTTTGCTCTTTGTCACTTGCTTCTTTCACATAACAGTGAAGCTAAGCTAACTTTGCCTCTTGTCGTTGTTGTTCAGTCACTAAGTCATGTCCAACTCTGTGATGATTATAGTATGCCAGGGTCCTCTGTCCTCCACTATTTCCCAGTTTTCTCACATTCATCTGTGATAAGTCAGTAATGCTACCTAACCATCTCATCCTCTGCTGCCCTCTTCTCCTTTTGCCCTCAGTCTTTCCCACCATCAGGGTCTAGTCCAATGAATCAGCTTTTGGCATCAAATGGCCAAAGTATTGGAGCTTCAGCTTCAGCACCAGTCCTTCCAATGAATATTCAGGGTTGATATCTTTTAGGACTGAGTGGTTTGATCTCTTTGCCATTACTTAACTCCAATCCTCCAAGGACTAAATACTAAACTTCTTCCTGAGTTCTCCAAGGCCATGTCTGCCTCTGTCTCCTCTGATCTCAGTGCTTATGTCTTTCTCAGCTTCATGATCTGCTCTCGTCAAACTAGTCTCCTTGGAAAGTACCAAGCTTGCTACCACCTCTAGGCCTTCAGGTTTTATATTTACAGTCTTCTCAGGTAACTATTTGCTTTATTATACTATTTTTAGCAACTTAAATTATATAATGAGGATGCATTTGGCCTCCAGAAAAACAAATAATCACATCTCTTTCTTGGCAAAACAAGACTCATTTAATCTTTTTACTGAAGAAATGGTGTTAAACACCATGAAACTTTTCGGTAGCTAGTAACATTTTTATCAAAGATGGCAAAGTCCTTGGGTTTATTCCTTCTCTTCTTAGTAGTTTTCCATAAGTGGACAGAGCCCCACAATGCAGGATGTCATTGCTACTACCCCATTTCCTAATTCTTACTTGGAGAGGCTCTTTCTGATCATCTCACCTAAAAGCTAAATACTTTGGCCACCTGATGCGAAGAATTGACTGATTGGAAAAGATCTTGATGCTGGGAAAGAGTGAAGGCAAAAGAAGTGGGCAGCAGAGGACGAGATGGTTGGATGGCATCACTGACTCAATGAACTTGATGAAGGACAAGGGAAACCTGGTGAGTTGCAGTCCATGGGGTCTCAAAGGGTTGGACTGGACTTAGTGACTGAAAATCACTTATTTAGAATTACCCTTCATCTTACCACTTACAAAAAACGATAGATAATATTTATTAATCTATTATCTTTAACCATGTTCTTATTGATATTGACCAATTAATTACTATAGATATTTTTCAAACTTTGTATTTCATTTGTTGTTTTATTTCACTGACACTGATAAATTGGAGATTATTTCACACATGTATTCCTAATGTGATTTTTCTGTAAATTTTATATCCTTTGCCAAATTTTTGAAATGTTTTAGTTTAGGATTCTGTTTTCTAAAATATGAACTCTTGTCTACCATCTGGATTGGACTTTTTAATACTTTTTGTCATATAAAGTTGATTTATAATATGATGAAATTTTTTTCTTTTGTTGCTTATGATGTAAGGTGTTCCTCATCCCTATAGTGTGTATGTAGACTCTTACCTTGTAAGTAATATTTTTAAATTAATTTCTTAAGTCATTTTTTATTTTAAATTGTACTTTGACACAGGAGTCTGTCTTTATTTTTAATTAACACTCAGCAATACCATCACATGGACATCACCACATGGTCAAAACCAAAATCAGATTGATTATATTCTTTGCAACCAAAGATGGAGAAGCTCTATGCAGTCAGGAAAAACAAGACTATGAGCTGCCTGTGGCTAAGATCATGAATTCCTTATTGCCAAATTCAGACTTAAATTGAAGAAAGTAGGGAAAACTACTAGATCATTCAGGTATGATATAAATAAAATCCCTTATGAATATACAGTGGAAGTGACAAATAGATTCAAGGGATTAAATCTGATAGAGTGCCTGATGAACTATAAATAGAGGTCATGATATTGTACAGGAGGCAATGATCAAGACTATCTCCAAGAAAAAGGAATGCAAAAGGCAAATGATTGTCTGAAGAGACCTTTCAAACAGCTGAGAAAAGAAGAGAAGCAAAAGGCAAAAAGAAAAGGAAAGATATACTCACCTGAATGCAAAGTTCCAAAAACTGCAAGGAGAGATAAGAAAGCCTTCCTCAGTGATCAATGCAAAGAAATAGAGGAAACAATAGAATGGAAGAACTAGAGATCTCTTCAGGAAAATTAGAGATACCAAGGGAACATTTCATGCAAAGATGGGCATAGTAAAGGACATGAATGGTATGGACCTCAGAGAAGCAGAAGATATTAAGAAGAGGTGGTAAAAATACACGAAGAACCATACAAAAAGATCTCAGTGACCCAGATAATCAAGATTGTGAGATCATTCAATGAAAGCCAGACATCCTGGAGTTCGAAATCAGGGGGACTTTAGGAAGCATCACTATGAACAAAACTACTGGAGTTGATGGAATTCCAGCTAGGGTATTTCAAGTCCTAAAAGATGATGCTCTTAAATTGCTGCACTCAATATGTCTGCAAATTTGGAAAACTCAGCAGTGGCCACAGGACTGGAAAAGGTCAGTTTTCATTCCAATCCAAAGAAAAGCAATGCCAAAGAATGTTTGAAATATCACACAACTGCACTCATCTCACACGCTAGTGAAGTCAAGCTCAAAATTCTTCAAGCCAGGTCTCAACAATACATGAACCAAGAGCTTCCAGATGTTCAAGATGGATTTAGAAAAGGCAGAGGAATCAGAGAGCAAAGTGCCAACATCCGTGGGATCATTGATAAAGCAAGAGATTTCCAGAAAAACATCTACTTCTGCTTTGTTGACTATGCCAAAGCTGTTGACTATGTGGATCACAACAAACTGTGGAAAATCCTTAAAGAGATGGGAATAACAGACAATCTTACCTGCCTCCTGAGAAATCTGTATACAGGTCAAGAAGCAACAGTTAGAACCAGACATGAAACAACAGACTGGTTCCAATTGGGAAAGCAGTACATCAAAGCTGTATATTGTCACCTTGCTTATTTAACTTCCATGCAGAGTACATCATGAGAAATGCTGGGCTGGAAGAAGCACAAGCTGGAATCAAGATTGCCAGGAGAAATACCAATAACCTTAGATATGCAGATGGTACCACCCTTATGGCAGAAAGTGAAGAGGAACTTAAGAGCCTCTTGATGAAAGTGAAAGAGGAGAATGAAAAAGTTGGCTTAAATCTCAACGATCAAAAACCAAAGATCACAGCATCTGGTCTCACCATTTCATGACAAATAGATGGGGAAACAATGGATTGAGTGACAGACATTATCTTGGGCTCCAAAATCACTGCAGATGGTGACTGCAGCCATGAAATTAAAAGATGCTTCCTCCTTAGAAGAAAAGCAAAGACCCACCTAGACAGCATATTAAAAAAGCAGAGACATTACTTTGCCATCACAGGCCTGTCAAGTTAAAGCTATGGTTTTTCCAGTAGTCATGTGTGGATGTGAGAGTTGGACCATAAAAAAACTGAGCACTGAAGAATTGAGGAGATCAAACCAGTCAATCTTAAAGTAAATCAACCCTGAATATTCACTGGAAAGACTGATGCTGAAGCTGAAACTCCAATACTTTGGCCACCTGACTCATTGAAGAAGACCCTGGTGCTTGGAAAGATTGAAGGCAGTAGGAGAAGGGGGATGCCAGAGGATGAGATGTTTAGATGGCATCACCGACTTTATGGACATGAGTTTGAGCAGGCTCCAGGAGTTGGTGATAGACAGGGAGGCCAGGTGTGCTGCAGTCCATGAACAAGGTTGAGGGACTGAACTACACTCAACTGAATACCATCACATTTACCAACTGAAACAACTTTTTATTTCATTTAATGAAATGCTACTTTTTTCATACATTTAATATACTAATATATGTTCCTATATTATTAGTAATATTTCTTATATCTTACTAAAATAATATAATGATAATTTTATTTCAGTGTTTTACATAGTATTATAATATCAGGCAGTAAAAATCCCTTTCCATAGGTTTACTGACTCTTCTTGAGTATTAAATTTGTATATTGTTAAATGAAACATTTGAAATTATGTGTTTAAAATGTATCATTGTTTTTTTTTTTTTCTTCCTTTATAAACCACTGGTGATATAGCCTGAGTCCTCAGCACAACAAAGCCTGAAAAAAGGATCAAAGACTACATACTTTATTTAGTAAGTGTAAAATAAGGTGATACAAATGGGAAGGAAAGAAATAGGAATAAAGAGAATGAGAGGTAATGGGAAGGGATGCATTCCCATGATGCATTCCCATGCTAGTTACTGATTTAAGTCGATTCCAAGGAAAATAGGATAGACTGCTCCAGAAGATTTTCCTGGATGCTAAGGAGTTATCACAAAAAGTTTCAAAGAGAAACTCTTTCTTGGTGTAATCCATTAAGTGGGAAAATAGTTTTATTCCAAGATGATTAATTCCTCCATCTTTTCTGGTTGTCTTAACAAGTCTTTTCAGCAGCTCTTTGGCCTAACTGATCTGTTCCTTGCAGTGTAGTGTTCAGTAGCTGATGATCCATAAACCCAGGCATATATCTGTTTGGTCCTCTTATGAGTTGCTGATAAAGGAAAACCTGGTTCTCTCATCCCAATAGATGGATTCTATTATTCAGGGTATAGATGGACCACAGTGAGAAAGCTACCTATATTCAAAGTCTTTTAAAATAGACTTTACATTTCTTCTAACTGTGTCTCTCTTGCATTGGTCTGAAAGCTTTATATTTATCCTTATCGATAAGTATTTTTACTAAGAAGTCACTCATTTCCTCAGTATTTACCCATTTGCTCCCATAAATCTGGAAACAATGTATGTTTACAATTATTTTAGTCTCTTCTCTATAGATGTTTTTATCTTACTTCTCAGTTCCATTTTCTTTTTGTCACTATTTTTTTTTTTTTTTAAGATTTACTTATTTGGTCCTGCTGCGTCTTAGCAGCATGCAGGATCTTTAGCTGTGCTATGCAAATTCTTAGGGGCAGCATGCAGGATCTAATTCCCTGACCAGGTATTGAACCCAGGCCCCCTGCATTGGGAGCATGCAGTTGTAGCCACTAGACCACCAGGGAAGTCCCTCTTTTTAATATTATACGAGTTTGTCTGTCTCATTGTTCATGTCAAAAAGAACCAGCTTTTCAATTATTTACCTTTGACTTTTGTTTAGTTTCCTCATTATTAATGCTGACTTTTATTCTAAATGTATTTTTAGTTTGGTTCTTTTACATTGAAATTATGCATGATAGTAATTTAGACATAGTCTTATTTGAAGAAAGTGACCCAAACAGAATAATATCTTAACATTTCTTTTTCTAATAAGCTTAAAACTTTTATGAGTTATCAGTCTAAAACAATGTTATAATCACATTAAGAATGACTACAGACAATTATATTAACAGTAAAAATTAAATTTACTTCTAGACAGTGGAGAAATTTCAGTGAAAGATTTGTGTTCATTTTGAAAGTTAGGAAACAACTAATTTAATAAGTATATATTAAAATGCTTAATCAATCTTAGTATTTCAAAGAAAAAATAATAGGTAGTGTTATTTCTAGTAGTTGTGTTTAAGACCATCTTTGCTATAATAATTTTCCAATAATATTGAATGAAATGTGACAGTATAACAAAGGCGATGAACAGAGAAAGTAAACTAATCATGGTCTAGTCATTTAAAAATATCTAGCATTTTTCTACATTAGATTTTCAAAATGCACTCTGTGAAGGATTTTTTTCACTCATGCACTCTCTGTGACTTTATATGAACATCCTCAGTGATTTTTAACATAATTTCATAATTATTTTCTTTATATAACCTTCATAAATACAGCATTTATTGTGATAAGTCAAGTGTTATCATTATTATATTTCTTCTAATAAGTTGGCTTACATTTTCATTTTGATCAAATTTATATTTTAAAACACGATAAGAAAAACTAAACAAAGTTCTCTCTGTGTGTCCATCTGGGCTGCCTTCCTTCCTCCTGGGTCTTCCCAGGTAATGTGGTGGTAAAGAACCCACCTGCCAGGGCAGGAGTCTCAGGAGACATGGGTTGGATCGCTGGGTGGGGAAGATCCCCTGGAGGAGGAAGTGGCAACCCACTTCAGTATTCTTGCATAGAAAATCCGTGGACAGAGGAGCCTGGCAGGCTACAGTCCATGGGACTGCAAGGAACCTTTGAACTGTCTGAGCACAAGCACCTTGCCCCTGAAGTACGGTGTGCATTTGCACTACACGCCAAACAGAGCTCTCAAAGATGGGAGTGCCTGCTTGACCTTAAAGATGGATTTTTACCCTTTCTTCTGAAAAGAGTACCATTCTTCACTAGGTCTGTATGGTGACGTGTATGTGCTTACCTGGACCATGCTCCCTTGGGGAACTTTATGTAGAATACCAGTATGTTATTTTGATGTACAGTTATTTGTCTAGAAAATGTATATGACGGTGCCTTTCACTTCTAACAGGCAGAACAATTCAGAGCTTTCTGAGAGTTTGTCTCCTGGATGATAATCTTCTATTAACTCAAATAAAATCCTCTTTTTTTCTTCTTAACTTGATGGTTTAATTGAATTTTCATGGACAACTTTATTTCCGTAATAGACTAGAATGACTTTGACTTATCTAGTACCCAGTATATCAAACTCTCAGTACTCTTTGACCAAAATCTCTTTACTTCTACAGTCTTCTGCATGATCACTTTTTGACCCTTCCATATTTTCCAAATCTATTATATGCTTCATAAAATATATTTGCTTGTATTTAACTATATTACCAGCAAATTTATCTCCTTCAAATCTGTAATATTAGATGTTGTGAGAGAGATAAATTAAATTATGCCTCACTCTATATTTACTTTGTCTAGCTTTAACCTAAAAGTTCTTCTACCAAAAATACCAGCAAAATTTTAAAAATCTCTTCTTTAAAAAATAATATTAACATTTTTGCATGATTAGCTCTTTTTCATGAATCTCATTGATATTTGAATCGGACATATTTCTCTAATAACTCCTTCAGGATAGGCCTTTTATTTATTATATTGTCTACTTTAGTATCTTTCACTAAGTAATCAGGAAATATTTGGTAAAGTATTATTTTAACTCCATTTTGGGGATTACTCATACTGTGAAATGGAAGACATATTGTGATGAAGTTTTCTAGTAAGCGAGTAAAAGGAACTCAATAAGAAGAGCTTCCCAACAATGTATTAATAGTATTTTAATATGTAAGCCATTGTGGGAATTCCATAAATATCACGTCTTATCACCTCCTGCTCTGCAGAACTAAAATTTGTTTTGTGTGTTTCAGTTTTAGTTCCATTTATGGTCTTTAAAGGACTTTATCATAATAGTGTAGGAGTTTTTAGAGTATGTAATTTTCACTTTCACACTAGAGACATTTATTTTAAAAATACATTATGTGTATGTTTACAATGAATGGAAAGAAATGGGAAGGAAATGCCAAAAAGGAAATTTTCACTCTTAATGACAATATGCTATATAGTCTGTATAGTTTGAGAATTACTTCAAGTAGATTTTTTTCTGCTAGTCTGTTTGGCTACTTAGCTAAAGATGAAAGCCAAAATTTTCTCTCCTGTTACTTTTTAAAAGCTTTGCAGACTACACTTTGATTTCTAAATTATAATTTTCCAACTTGTACTCTACTTTCAATGCTCTTCACTGTTAGACATGAAGATTAAGAAATAGGTGTCAAACTTGATATGTGTGTGTTTCTATGTATGGGGGTGGATAGAAGAAGGGGCAACTAGAGAATTTAAAAATCTGACCTATTTTTCTCCTATACTCTATACATTAACTGTCTTAATCAACTTTGTTGAAGTCTGCAAAAATCCCATATTTTCCATATGAAAGCAATCTTCAGATGCAATTTAGGTGATCAGAAAAAATTATCTTCATAATTCTAAATTTTTTATTTAAAGATATCTAAATAGATTTATAAGTAAAAAATTCACACCACTGTAATGCTAGAAACTAGCTAATTTATCTTATGTTTCTGATGCTTTCATATCCATTATTATTACATGGTCAGTTATTATTTCATAATTATTTAATGGTAACATATTTTTATAATATTTAAGCTACCTCAAGTACATTTTTAATTTAGTAAGTTTATATGTAAATAAGTTACTGATAATTCAGCAAGATTTGTATTTCTTTTCTAGCAGAAAGAACTAAAGAAATTTTTAAATATATAGGTCTAATTTTTGAACTTTGTCTTATAAATTCTTTTTTTTTCCTATACAAAGGTTTCCCTTTATTTTATTTATTTATTTTTAAAATTTTACTTTATTTTACTTTACAATACTGTATTGGTTTTGCCATACATCAACATGAATCCTCCACGGGTGTACAGAGATGTCTTATAAATTCTTTATCCTAGAGTTTTCCTTTCAACGTTGTATCTCCAGAGTCCCTTTTCTTAAATTAAATATTTGAGGCAATCTTACACCTGTGATAAAGCCTCAAACTCCTCAATCTCAGTCTGTTCCTGACTGAGCTATACATAGTAAAAATTAAGACATATTTTCATTTGTGATCATTTTAGATTTGGTAATATATACCCATCTAGATCATATTTTTTAATACTCTTTTATAATCTTTGCCATGTGCTATAGATTTAGTTGACCAGAAGGCCATAGTAATGACATAATAAATGACAAACAGAATAAGAAGATAAAGGAGAGAGGCAAATGAGAAACAAGATTGAAAAATATCTTGTGGATGCACTAGTTAGTTCAGAACTTCAAGAGAATTCCTTGGCTGTCCAGTGGTTAAGACTCCACCCTTCCAATGCAGGGAGTGTGGGTTTAATCCCTGGCTGGGGAACTATGATCCCACACGCTACTTGGTACAGCCAAAAACTGAGCAAACAAAAACAAGATAGAACTTAAGCAAGATCACGAAGTCAAAAACCAAATTTGACAGGGTAGAATTTCACATGATTAATCTCAAGAATATGAAATGGAAGTTGGTGAAAAGATATCCAAATTTGGATATACAAATTTGTAAGGCAAACACATGACTAATCAGTTTCTTATACAAACTATATAGACTTTGTTCCAAAAATTCTTAAGGTTGCACACTAGTAAAATTAACTTTAGTGATAATGAAAAGAACATTGAAAGACCATCTCTAGTATGGTCTGAGAGTATAAAATCATGTTACCTTAAATATTGAAAACAACAGATGGACTTCAGCAGTAAATGTTAATGAAAGGGGGCTGCCAGGAAGATATTTAAGGAGACATGATATAGTTCAAAATAGTAGGGGAAATCACTTTTCTGCCGTGCCTAAATACACAAATAATTTTATTCAAAAAGAGACTTACAGCTCCTCTACTCTGAGGAGCAGGAGGCAAACTAAGGGTAAAAGACATATGCAGGCAAAAACCTAGAGACCTGGAATGTAAGAGTTAGAGTGTTGAAAAAATGTAGTGTGGTAGTCATCTGCAATTCACAAGCAGACAGAAAACACTTGGTGAAATGTAGTGGGAGAAAAAAAAGCCTTGCCAAAAACCAACTGAGCAAATGCACTCAAAGACAATACTTGGAGCAAGTAGATAAGCCAAAATCCAAGACTCTCTATGATTAAGAAAAATACCTGAAGGGAGAAGCAGACACCCAGCGTGTAAACATAGGCAAAGTCAGGTTTATAGGAAAAAAAGAAGTTTATGCTCTTGAAGTGCCCGCTTTTGGATGACCCATAGATGTTAGGTGAGGATGAATTGATGTTTATGTGTATACATTATACATGTTTATATATTATTGGTAGGGTCTCAAAAAGCAAACTAGACAAAGAGATGACTGGGCATGTAATTAACAAAGAAGTGTTCCTAGGGAAAAACTGGTAAAGGTGTGAGAAAAGCTGGGCAAGAGAGAGGAAGAAGCCATAGGCACACAAGTGTCTGATTTCAAGTCAAGTCCCCTTATCTTGCAGAGGAATTCTGAAATGTAAGAAATGGTGCTCCAGGAAAACTGAAATTCCCAGGCACTTTGGAGTCCAACGGAAGGCCTCTGAAGATGTTCAGATATCAGCCAGCGGAAAAAAGCACATCAAAGCAGAGGAAGAAGTGTCACAAATATAAGAACGTTTGAAAAGATCTAGGTGAAGCACTAACAATGTCTGTTGCATCATTTATAGCTGTTCACATAGCTGATCATAGTAGTACTCTTTGTTATGCTGAATTTGACTGTTGACAATAAAAATGGGAAAACATTTTTTCCACATTATAGGGTTTTCAGGGAATTCTGTTGTCATTTTCACATAGTTCTGGGTTTGGGGTCCTGAGAACCCCAAAGTATTATGAAACATAAGATTGTTGGTTACATATAGATGATGATCTTCAGAGAGGGCTAATTCAGGTAAGCATTTTTCCTTAATGATTGGGCTTTACAATGTATATTAGCTGTCTGAATACATCCTGAGTTATACTATGTACATTTTTTAGAGATTGATTACTAAAATTTGGATGACCTTTACTTTAAAGCCTATTAGGAATTAGAAGCAAAATTATTATTGCTGTTATGTTTGTATCTAATTATAATTAAGGAGTGTAACCATAGTGTGCACTTCCTTTCACCTTTGCATGTAGAGAAAACCCATGGGTGAGCAGCAGCACTAAAGCCTCACTATCCAAATGCTATTTATCTGAAAGTGAAAGTGAAGTCGCTCAGTCATGTCTGACTCTTTGTGACCCCATGGACTGTATCCTACCAGGCTTCTCTGTCCATGGGATTTTCCAGGCAAGAGTACTGGAGTGGATTGCCATTTCCTTCTCCAGGGGATCTTCCCAACCCAGGGCTTGAACCCTGGTCTCCCACATTGTAGACAGATTCTTTACCGTCTGAGCCACCAGGGAGGATCTTGAAAACAGAATCTTTCCTTAATGAGAAATAAGCTGGGACAGGGGTACTGAATGGCAGTGAGGGATAGATATTTATTGGTTTCGTGTTTCACAGAAACTATATCCTATTAAGAGTCTTGGCCTCTTAGAAAGTTCCAGTTCATTCATACTATTTCTTTGATATAAAGTTAGTGAAACCCAATCACATCAAAAGACAGAATCAATGTTTGAAGACTGTATCTTTGTCTCTGACATTTTCAACACTGGTACCAAAGTCCAAAATTTCATTGAGGGAAAAGGAGCAAAGGCCAATGAGATTGTAACTTGATAAACATGATGAATCTATCACCTATTTTTGTGTTCACTGAAGACAATTATATTTTACTTTGAGCTAAACTATCTAGTTCAGTGTTAAGAACTGAGGTGGTAGGTAGCTGTAAAAGATTATTATAGAAAATGGGTGAGATATCCTTGGCCTCAAGGAACTTGTGACTCATTTGAAAGGCACAGTGAATACTTTAAAAATGTGAAAATAATTTGGTTCAATATAAATTAAATGCAAAATTGTGTCTTATAATTTTAAGAGTTAGAGTAGAATTTTAAGAGTTAGGGCGATATACAGTTTTCTTCCTGAAAGAGTGACTGGGGCAATACAAAGCCTTCATTGTATAGTTAAGACTTCACGAGAAGTTACCCCTCTAAGAAATGGCTTATTTAAAGATAATTTCCTTGAAAATTATCTTAGCAATTAAAACACACCAATAATTTGTCACTACCATACACAAATGAGTAATGAGAGAAAGGCAATTAAATAAGCATGAAATTGGCAGGTAACAACAATAGGCAATGCCTAATAATGGATTGAATAATTGGGAAATAAATGAAACACTAAACAAAATGACAAAAGAAGACCAAGAGTTATAAATTTCTAGTACCAGGTAAGGTAGCACTTTCCACAACCCCAAGAGGCATCATTCAAAGTCAGAGTCACTCCTTGCTACCATCTGAAATAGTATCTCATGAAATTATGTAGCACCATGACAAAGAAGGGTTCCAAAAAGTAAGGAAGCTAAACATAGCGAAAGATCAGTATAGAAGACTAAAAATCAGCAAGGAATCACGAAGGACAGGGGCGTCTCAGATGGTGCTAGTGGTAAAGAAACTGATTGTCAAGACAGGAGATATAAGAGAAACGAGGAGAAAATGGCAGCTCACTCAAGTATTCTTGCCTGGAGAATCCCATGGACAGAAGAGCTTAGCAGGTTACAGTCCTAGGGTTGCAGAGAGTCAGACATGACTGAAGAGACTTAGCATGCATGCACGCAAGGAGTACAGGGCCATCCACTGAAGATCCGGGCTTTGCTAGTCAGTGTGGTGAAAACCTGCAGGTAGTCCCAGGGTATAGTCAACACAGGCCCTTTCAGCCCCAGCTGAAAGGTATAAGAACTAGAGCCAAGGCTTGTCTAGGGGGTAGTGGATGTTAAATGTGAAAAGGAACTTAGTGGCCAGAGTTTTTCAGACTGATACAGATAGTCAAGAACTTCTGTTCCAAGATGTTTCAGTCAAGAACTTCTGTTCCAGGATGCTTCAGGGATATTAAAATACAGAGATATTCAATTCCCTCATGTAAAATGGCATAGTATTTGCATATAGCCTATGCACACCCTCCCATATACTTTAAATCATCTATAGATTACATATGATACCTAATATGATGTAAGAGCTATGTAAGTAGTTGCCTGGAAACAGCAAATTTAAGTTTTGCTTTTCAGAATTTTCTGGGTATAGCTATCTATTTTTACGAATGAGATGTCAGGTTTTATTTCTTTTTCCATTGCAAATTGACCATGGAGAGCGTTGTTGGCTCAGTCTCTCAGTCATGTCTGAATTTAGTGACCCCATGGACTGCAGCGCACCAGGCTTCCCTGTCCTTCACCATCAGCACCAGAGTTTGCTCAAAACTCATGTCCACTGAGTTGGTGATGCCATCCAAGCATCTCTTCCTCTGTTGCCCCCTTCTCCTCTTGCTTTCAATCTTTCCCAGTGTAAGGGTCTTTTCCGACAAGTTGGCTCTTCACATCAGGTGGCCAAAATATTGAAGCTTCAACTTCAGCATCATTCCTTCTAGTGAATATTCAGGTTTGATTTCCTATAGGATAGGCTGGTTTGATCTCCTTGCAGTCCAAGGGACTCTCAAGAGTTTTCTCCAACACCACAGTTTGAAAGCTCCACCTTCTTTATGGTTCCACTCTCACATCCATACATGACTACTGGAAAAACCAAAGCTTTGACTAGACAGACCTTTGTCAGCAAAGTGATTTCTCTTATTTTTATTATGCTGTCTAGGTTTGTCATAGTTTTTCTTCCAAGGAGCAAACGTCTTTTAATTTCATGGCTGCAGTCACCATAAGCAGTGATTTTGGAGCCCAGAAAAATAAAGTCTATCAGTTTCCATTGTTTCCTCATCTATTTGCCATGAAGTGATAGGATCAGATGCATAACACAAACTATAAATAAGCACATTACTGTAAATAACAATATCATTCATCCAATGGGCAATTATGTGACTGTTCACCAATGGACACTATGACTTAAAATAAATTAACAAGAAGTATATCAATGAGCTCTATAAAATTTCATTAGGAATTTTCTGGTTTAAAAGAGAGTATTTTTACAACTATTGATTGAATCTGTGGATGCAAAACCTGTGGATACGAGGGCCAATTGTACCACATTTGTCAGTTCTATTATTGTTGAAAGTCACTCAGTCGTGTCTGACTCTTTGCCCACCAGGCTCCGCTGCCCACGGAACTCTCTAGACAAGCATAGTGGATTGAGTTGCTATTCCCTTCTCCAGGGGATCTTTCTCATCCAGGGATCTAACCTGGGTCTCCTAAATTGCAAGCAGATTCTGTACTATCTGATCCACCAGGGAAACCCTAATTATTGTTGAACATTTGGATTGTTTATTTCAGTATTTTGGTCATATAAACCAAGTTGCTGTGAACTTTCTCATACACTTCTCTGTGCACATATGCAAAAGTTTCTCTGTGGTATACACTGACGTTATATCAAGATGTGGGGTAAACATATATACATATTGTGTATATTTGTATGTATATATAAATATTCATACAAACATATGTATGTATATGTTTTTATACACACATCTACAGGTGAATGAATGATATTTCCCTTATTATGCTGTGCTTAAGTGTGTTCACATCTACTTCTCCTTTTTTTGAAATACATGTTCATATCATTTAAAAAATTTTCTACTAGATATTTTTGCCTTTTTCTCACTTCTTTTCAGTTGAGGTATATTCCCCAATATCAATCTCCATCTCTTATATATGTTACATATAACTTATACAAATGTTCTTGACTTTTAATATTCTCTTTATGATATTCTTACATTAAGAAAAGTTCTTAATTTTACTATAGCTCTATATATGTCTTTTTCTTTTAATATGTAGTTTTCAGATATATTTAAGAAATCTTTGTCTATCTCAAGGTCATAAGCCTGCCTTATATAGTTATTTTAATGTAAGTCTTATAATATTACCTTTCACATTTGAGTATTCCATTATCGAGATTGATGTATAAAATCTGTATGGAAGGTATCTATCATCTTTTCTATAGGGATATCTAATTGGGTCAGTACTGTTTAAGCATTTCTCATCCCTTCAGATCTGCCTGCCATCGCTCTTGAGTCTTCACTTACAACAATTTCTGTTTCTGTGTGGTCCATTTTGTGTTTCTAAGCCTGCCCATCTTCCTCAAAATTCCACTATCTTAATTACTACTACTAGCACTCTGACAATTTACTCTTAATTGTAAGTGATTGCTGATGCTTTAGAATTATTATCATTTTATATTATCTTTTACTTTTTCCCAGGAAGGGCCTAAAATTGGTGGTCTAGTTGGCTATTTGCACCAGGTAAAAATTTTCTTTTTATCACTTGGGTATGATCTAACATTTTTGTTTAAGGTGAGTTAAAATAATTTCTATTTTATTTCTTTTTAATATAATGCATTATTAGCCTCTAATTTTGGCTTGAATTTCTGCTACTTGAGTCAGTTACATGTATGACAGCAAAAACTTAAAAAAATAGCTAGTTTGAAAGTCGTTTTTAAAAACTGCAGAAAAGCCCTTTTTAGAGTCAAAATGTTAACTTTTAAAACATTCCTAATTATTTTTTCACTAATATATAGAGTCTAGAATGTGGTTTTTAAAATAAGAAAATACACATGGATATCTATTTAAAAATAGATGGCTAAATTTCTCTTGCATTGATCTCTCTTAGGGCTGTGTTGGTGACATGCAAAAGAAACTTTTGTGAGCATTGCTCTACCTTGCACATCTGTCCCTATTTCCTCTAGTCCCATAATTATCACAGTTTGCTTAAATTCTAGTTCATCAGGGATCACAATTTTGTTCTTCACTTAATTAAGACTATTGAAAGGAGCTGTTCTTCCATCAGGAGTAAAGCTGTAGCTGCCTAGTTACCTCTGCTCAGCATCTTCTTCCAATTAAATATGAATCCTTTTTTTTTTTGTCATAATTCTTGCAAATGTGACAACTTAAAAAAAAATCTTTCAATGACTTTTCTGGCTGTTTAATGGGAACTTGGCGGTTCACGCCTAATTTGATTCTCCTCTCTGAATACCCTCTGCTTTTCCTGGAGTTTCTGTGTATATACCACTTGATGTAATGCACTGTGAGTAAATTTGGTCACTAATCTTTTTTAACCTACTGGAGTTTCCTAATTTGTTTTTATGACCAAAATCACAGATAAGTGTGCATAATATAGTGTATCTACTTACATCTATCCAGAGTTTAATTCCTGGTAGTCAAACAGCTGAAACCCAAAAACAAAGAGAAATCAGCAAAAGACTATAGCTCTCAGTGTACAGAGAATACAATGTGATTGAAAACAGTTGTATTCTCAGAGAAAAAAAAGAAGGCAGTGGAATTGCTTGTAAACTGTCAAAAGGAAAAAAAAATCTGTCAATGAAAATTTCTCAAGTAAAAACTCTCTAACAAGTTCCATCAGAGTGCCCTTTTCTAATCTAGTGCATATGGCACATTCTTTAGGATAAGCCAAATGGTAAATTGCAAAACACTCTATCGTGTTTAGTGCTATTAAAATTATGCAAAGTATATTTTCAAATCTCAATGGATTTGTATCAGCAGTAAGAAAAAATCTAGGAAATCTTGAAGTACTTAAAAATTAAATCACTCAACAGTAAATAACCCAGTTAGTCACAAAATAATTCAGAACATATTTTGAGTGAAAATGAAAGATAGCAATATATGAATATAATGGGATATAGTGAAATTAGTGCTCAGAGAAACATTTTTAGTTTTAAATACCTACGTTAAAAAGGAAGACCCAAAGTTATTACTCTGTCTACGTTATGAATCTAGAAAATGAAGAACTTAAATTCAAAACAATCAAAAAGAAGTGGCGGAATATCAGGTTTAAAACCAGTGGGGCACATTATGGCTTGCAATTATTAATTACCTTTTATCTTTTGTCTGGCTATTGATTGTGAAAACTAATAAACATTTTTTACTATTGTGAATAATAAAAAAAAGGGATAAAGTAGAAAATAAGGAGGGTTATAAGAGAGAAGAGAAAGACAAAGACATAGACTCTCAAAATCAGGGGAGGTCATCAATACAGACCCCAGAGCAATCAAAAGGATGTGATGCCACTCTTACAAATTACTGTATTTCAGCAAATACAATGAAAAAGAAAATGTTCTAGAAACATACAAATGTGGGTTTGTTACTTATAGGTAGAAGAAAGACTTATGAAATTATATCAGGGAAAGTAATTAATGCAGAACAATATTTCTATAAAGAAATACTTCCCTACTCATTTTATAAGATCTGTGTTACCCCAATATTCAACCAGATAAAACAAAACAAAAGAAGGAAACTACATACCAGTATGCTTATGAACATTAATATAAAACTCCTTCATTAGATATTAGCAGTAAAAAAATAATTGTCCTATATCAGGAGCAAATGGTGTTTATCTCATAAATAGAAGGTTGTTTTGAGATTCAAAATCAGTTAATGTAACACATCCTATTCAAAGAATAAAAGACAAAAGCCATAATATCATCTCAACAGAGGTAGCAAAATCACTTCATAAAAATAATCCATTCAGAGTTTTCCTATTGACTCAGTGGCTGCTAGGGACACTGGTTCAGTCCCTGGTTTGGGAAGATTCTACATGCTTCAGGGCAGCTAGACCTGTGAACCACACTACTGAGCCTGCATGACCTAGAGTCTATGCTCCACGAGAGAAGCCATCACAATGAGAAGAGTAGACCCTGCTAACCATAACTAGAGAAAAGCCCTCACAGCAATGAAAACCCAGTACAGCCAAAAACAAACAAACAAAAAGTAAATAAATGGACTCAGTGGGAGAAAGCAAGGGTGGGATGATTGGAAAGAATAGCACTGAAACATGTGCATTACCATACATGAAATAGATGAGCAGTGTGAGTTTAGTACATGAAGCAGGGCACACCCAAAGCTGGTGCCCTGGGACAACCCAGAGGGATAGGGTGGGGAGGAAGGTGGGAGGGGGGTTTGAGATGGGGGAGGATCATGTGTACACCTATCGCAGATTTATACTGATGTTTGGCAAAAACCATCACAGTATTGTAAAGTAATTATCCAGTTAACATAAATTAATTTTTAAAAAATAAGTAAATAATAAAATAAAAGACTAATCTCAACCCACTCCAGTATTCTTGCTTGGAAAATTCCATAGATGGAGAAGCCTGGTAGGCTACAGTCCATGGAGTCACAAAGAGTTGGACATAACTAACTGACTTCACTATTGACAATCTAGGGATAGAAGGAATTCTATTAACCTACTACAGAGTATCTATGAAAACATATAACTGACATCATGCTTAAAGGTCTGAATGCTTTCTCCTGAAGGTTGGGAAGAGTAAGGATGTCATTCTTGCCATTTCTACTCACTGTTTTCCTGGAATTCTAGCTAATGCAGTAAGCCACTGAAAATAAATTAAAGACTTACAGATATGAATGGATGAAGTAAAACAGTCTTAATTTAATGATGACATAATCTTCTATGTAGAGATTTCTAAGGTTTAGAAAGGATTTATATATTACTTTACTGTAGCCATGGAGAAGGCAATGGCACCCCGTTCCAGTACTCTTGCCTGGAAAATCCCCTGGATGGAGGAGCCTGGTGGGCTGCAGTCCATGGGGTAGCGAAGAGTCAGACACAACTGAACGACTCACTTTCACTTTTCACTTTCATGCATTGGAGAAGGAAATGGCAACCCACTCCAGTGTTCTTGCCTGGAGAATCCCAGGGACAGGGGAGCCTAGTGGGCTGCCCTTTATGGGGTCACACAGAGTCGAAAAGGACTGAAGTGACTTAGCAGCAGTAGCAGCAGCAGTTACTGTAGCCAATAAGCAAGCTTTATAGGGCCACAAAATAGACATATTATACACAAATCTATTATAATTCTATCTACTATTTATAGTTTCCAAAAGTTAAATTAAAAAAATTCCTTTCACAGTAGCATCAAGGTGAATAAATAGGTAGTGGTGAGCTCAAGCTGGTTTTAGAAAAGGCAGAGGAACCAGAGATTAAATTGCTAACATCTGCTGGACCATTGGAAAAGCAAGAGAGTTCCAGAAAAACATCTATTTCTGCTTAATTGACTATGCCAAAGCCTTTGACTGTGTGGATCACAATAACTGTGGGAAATTCTGAAAGAGATGGGAATACCAGACTACCTGACCTGCCTTTTGAGAAACCTGTATGCAAGTCAGGAAGCAACAGTTAGAAGTGGACATGGAGCAACAGACTGGTTCCAAATTGGGAAAGGAGTATGTCGAGGCCATATATTGTCACCCTGCTTATTTAACTTATATGCAGAACATCATGAGAAAGACGGGGCTGGAAGAAACACGGGGCTGGAAGAAGCACAAGCTGGAACCAAGATTGCCGGGAGAAATATCAATCACCTCAGATATGCAGATGACACCACCCTTATAGTGAAAAGTGAAGAGAAACTAAAAAGCCTCTTGATGAAAGTGAAAGAGAAGAGTGAAAAAGTTGGCTTAAAGTTCAACTTTCAGAAAATGAAGATCATGACATCCGGTCCCATCACTTCATGGGAAATAGATGGAGAAAGAGTGGAAACAGTGTCAGACTTTATTTTTTTGGGGGCTCCAAAATCACTGAAGATGGTGACTGCAGCCATGAAATTAAAAGTTGCTTACTCCTTGGAAGAAAAGTTATGACCAACCTAGATAGCGTATTCAAAAGCAGAGACATTACTTTGCCGACTAAGGTCCGTTTAGTCAAGGCTATGGTTAATCCTGTGGTCATGTGTGGATGTGAGAGTTGGACTGTGAAGAAAGCTGAGTGCCGAAGAATTGATGCTTTTGAACTGTGGTGTTGGAGAAGACTCTTGAGAGTCTCTTGGACTGCAAGGAGATCCACCCAGTCCATTCTAAAGGAGATCAGCCCTGGTGTTCTTTGGAAGGAATGATGCTAAAGCTGAAACTCTAGTACTTTTGGCCACCTCATGTGAAGAGTTGACTCATTGGAAAAGACTCTGATGCTGGGAGGGATTGGGGGCAGGAGGAGAAGGGGACAACAGAGGATGAGATGGCTGGATGGTATCACTGACTCGATGGACATGAGTCTCAGTGAACTCCGGGAGTTGGTGATGGACAAGGAGGCCTGGCGTGCTGCAGTTCATGGGGTTGCAAAGAGTCGGACACGACTGAACAATTGAACTGAACTGAACTGAACTGAACACATGTAATGAAAGTTTAACAAAATACAATTCCTGTACAGTGAAAACTATAAAATAGTGCTGAAATAAAATGGAATACTACTTTTTAATAAAAAGGAATAAGCTATTTATACATGCAGCAGTATGAACAAACCTCACATAGAATGCAGATACCCAAGAGTACATATTGTATAATTTCATTTATATGAAACATTAAAGAAGCAAAAATATAATAAAAAATCTACTTGGTGGTGCCTGGGGCTGGGAAAGATGGGGATCATTTTGAAGTGAAGGGAATGATATTTGTGCAGTGTAAATTTTGTCATAACAAAGTTGTTTTAAAAAGAGAAAAATAACCCTTTGATTATAAATAAAAATATTATCTGAAACAAATTACTGAGGAAAAATAGAATAATGACAATGCTAAAGATTTCCAGACATTCGCTGAAAATGTTGAAACAACCAAACAAAGCCTATAATGATATTCAGAACCAATCTGAGAATAATATATTCATAGATTGAGCATATAGATATGAAGTTATTTAAAAATTGCCACAATACAATTTTCAGAGTTCTAGGACATTAGCTATCCTCCCAAATATTTTATTCTAAGCTTATTCCAGGGTTTGAAGCACAGAATGAGGTCAATAAATATATTTTGATTAAATAAATGAATAAAAGTAATTTGTTACTTCTACATAAGTCTCTGGTGATTTAATTTGGACCTTTATCTAAATAATTATTACATATTTGCATACATTTGTTAGAAATATGAGACAACTTTGAGTGCAGCAGTAATATGACCATCACTCACAGATTAAAGTGGAAAGACATTTGTCTGTTGTTATGCTTTTATTAAATCTGAGGTAGGTTAATAAATAGAAACCAATTAATTGCTTCACTTGCTTCCATAAAATGATATTCTTAGAGAACCACTAGGATTTTGCATAAAAACTACTTAATTTAAGCATTATACATCGTATGATGTTTATTGACAATTAAGAAGAAAATGTTACATTACTTTAAACATTTTATTTACAACTGCAGGTGTCCCTTTCAATGAGTTAATTGAATTAAAAAACAAACAAACAAACATATTCTCTTAGGGTTTTGAGAAAAAGGAACTTGTCTTAAGTTGGATAATGTCCATACATAGAACCATTTTATATTTGGCTAATTCAAATAAACACATGAAACAAATCATATGTTTTGCTTTTGAAGAGCATTAAAATACTGTACTAGGACACTTTTATGAAAAATAGTATATGAAAAGATATCCTTTCTCACCATGTTCTGTAGAGATTTCATATTCACCAGTTTGAGATATGCTCTGGGTATCTTGCTTCCTCATTTGAGTAAACACGATTAACCATTCTCTTTTGACATAGTTCAGGGAGACAGGCTTTGATCCAACTGCCTCTTGGCTAAGCCTCTAGACTCTGGGACTCAAACAGATCAGAACTACTTATTCTATAATAAAGACTTTGAAACTGCTATGGAAAGGCTTTATGGTTCATTTTCTGTAAGTTGTGCATGTTATTAGAACATTTTTACTGAGTTTTTAAAATTGAGTATAAGCTAATATATAATAATAAAAAGCAACTTTGTCTTGTTTTGTGTCCTTTCTTTCTGAATGATGTCTTCTGGATTGAGCCTGGTGATTGATAGCATAAATGTTAAGTCTTGAATCTTACATATCTCACACTTGCTACCCAGTTATCTATGAATCTGTGAATCCTTACACTCTCATAAATTGTGCTTCCCCTGGCCTATATTTATTTATTTATTTATTTTTGGTCTAAGTTTATATATTTTTAAAAAATGTTTACTTAAATTTTTGGCCACACTGGGCCACCCGAGGGATTTTAGTTCCCCAAACAGGGATGGAATGTGCACCCCTTGCGGTGAAAGTGCGGAGTCTTAACCACTGGATCACCAGGGAAGTCCCTGGGGTGCATATTTTTATTGCATTTAGTTTGCATGACTTTACTATAGCTATAGCGTGAATATTACAATGATCAGCATCCATTGCTTTCCTGGAGACTATTGACTTTGAAGGAAAGAGAACTTGGCTCCATTTTATAAACTACATAGAAAGAATTTTATGCTTCTCTTTTAGTGGTGAAGTGTATTTCAGATCCTCTTCAGGCACTGTGAAACATGTGAAGCCTGAGAGCCTTCATCTCTTCATCATCATTTCTCCACTCTCCTCTTCCATAAGAATTTCTAGGAAATTCAACAAACACTTAACAGGCACATGCCCTTCCCAATATGATGCTCATATAATAGTGCAATTGTAAGTGAAAAACAAAATTCCCTTGAGAATTTTAGACATATATCACCAAACTACTGTCCAAAACAATAGATATGAACTATTTTAAACATGGATACTTGGTATGCCACAAACACAGGCTTTAGTGTAGGGAAACTAAGTGCTAAGTGGCTAAGACTTATCCAATGTACAAGGTTTTGTGATATATACATGTGTTTTGGATATTTTTCAGAGATGAATTATATAAGAATATTGCCAATGATTACAATAGTAAAATTATAATATTTGTCCTATTAAAATTGTCCAGCCTATGAGTTTAACATAGATTACATTCTTTGTAATTTTACTTGTTAAACACGTAGAGATTTCATGGCCTTTCTGTAAAAATACTTTATGACTTTAAATTCACTTTCAACTCTTCAGTCTGGCTTATTTTTATTCACTGGTACAGGGCAACTTAACTTTATAGCACCTGTCAGTATTGTGGGTGATAAGTTTCCGGCAGTACCTTTAGATAGCAGAGCATGGAACAGTTGGTAGAAGATATCTGTGCATTGTATGGCCAGTCATCCTTTTGCCCAGAAACTTACTAAATCCTTTTTATAACACACTTCATCATTCCCATCCACAGGCCTGATATCCTGTCTTTTGTATAGTTCAGCTCTTCAAGCAGGTTTTATCCCAAATAGAACTACTAATGTATACTCAGTAGAAGATGGGTAGGTAATCAAATCTCTGGCTATTTCTATTATTTGTTTGAATTTTACATTTGTTTCCAATGAGTTTGTATATTTAGGAGTTACATTCTTAGAGAAATTTGGGAGCATCTGATTCACACTACCAAATGGGTTTTAATTTCATTAACTTCATAGTCTAGTCTAATATGTTTATCTGATTTAAAGTAGAAAATAGTATATAGCACTTACTTATAGGAAGGTCCCTGGTTGCCCAATGGCTAAAACTCCCAGCTCCCAATGTAAGTGGCCCAGGTTTGATTCCAAGTCAGGGAATTATCAATAGATCCCAACTAAAAGATCCCACATGTTGCAATGAAGATCTAAGATTCTACATGCTACAATTGAGATACAGTGAGGCAAATAAATAAATATGTTTTAAAGAACTACTTATAAACCTATAAAATACTGAAAATAGGAAAAGTAAAAGTGAAAGTGAAAGTGAAGTCGCTCAGTCGTGTCCGACTCTTTGTGACCCCGTGGATGTAGCCTACCAGGCTTCTACCTCCATGGGATTCTCCAGGCAAGAATACTGGAGTGGGTTACCATTTCCTTCTCCAGGGGAAAATAGGAAAGGGAAGTGATAATAAATTCTGAATTCCTTCTTTGATTTTTATATCCCCACATGATTTTTCTTTCCCTAATTTACTGATGGTAACCCCTGTTAGTCTCTTCTTTATTTACAAGTCTCTAATTAGGCCAGTTTCCTAATTCCTAAGCTTCTAGATTTGTATTACAACTTTTTGGTTACAGTCTACTGTTTCCAAAAGACTCCGTCTTTAGACCTTGGTAAAGTCTTTGACTCAGGTCTTGAAGTCTCAGATTTAAATGCCAAATCCTCAAAATATTCTGACTTGATTGCTCTTTCGGTAATATGTGCCCCAGCCATTATGTGCTAATTATGTTATCTGCTTTTATTTTCTTCCTAAGAAAATGTCTCCAGCAGCTAGAGAAGTTTGGGGGACACATTTCATGCCTCATACATTTTAGTTGAATGAAAGAATGAAATAATAAATCTTACACATTAATAAAAATAATCTGCTAGAAAAAATTAAATAATGTAAAAAGTACACTCAAATATAATAGCAAAAAGAGATATTCCAATCGAAATATTTAAAAAATCTGATCAGCATGCCAAAACTGCTTTTTCATAGATATTTTACAATCCTGTCAATTATATACAGGAAAAATAGGCAGGTTAAAAACACTCAAAAAATTAAGGGCTTTTTCCTCCATTTCTCTCTCTTTCCAGATATATAACTAAAATCTTCATGTCGTATTAGGGGACATTTCTGCTATAGAGCTAAAATGATCAGATACTGTCTATCCCAGGTAAATTTCTAGCTTGATCATCTTCACAGAATGTAGGGAAGGCCAAAGAAATGTGGAAAATCCATTTTCTTTCTTCAGAAGACTAACAATTTCAAAACCTCTGTAGTTTAATAAAGTTTAATTTTTACTCAGTAGTGGCCTTCTGTATAGTTGTTCTAGTCCCAAAATCTTTCCACCTTGTAACTCCATTCTGCTCATGCCTAAATCTTCACAGCCTGGATATATAATAGAGGGTCCCCTGCAAAAGTGATGCATGTTCCTTTTGTACACATTTTTTCCCCAGAGTTCAGCAACATGGCCTGGTCCATGTAAAGACAGCTGATATAACTATATACAGAGGAGGAGGAACAAGAAATTTTTGTGAGCAAAATAATGTTTATAGACATATTTAGAGAATAGTTTTTCATCTATTTAGTTTAGCAGGCTTCCCCGATGGCTAAGCAGATAAAGAATCCATCTGCAATGCAAGAGACACAGGAGATGTGGACTTGATCCCTGGGTTGGGAAGATCCCCTGGAGGGAAAAAGGACAGCCCACTCCAGGATTCTCACCTAGGAAACCCCATGGACAAATGAACCTGGTGGGCTACAATCCAAAGGGTCTCAGAGTCGAATGAGACTGAACAGACACATAAAGTTTAATAATGTGCACCATTTTCCCTCTAAAATTTTATGTTTACAAATGTCTTCTAGAAACATAGTGAAACTCCATCCTAACCCAATAAATATTATCCAAAAGCAAGGGGCAGGGCATGGCTAATGAAGTGACCAGGATAAACATACCTAGATAGCTGGCCAATACCTCCCATGATCCAGCTGCCCAATTTAAACCCATTTGAGTCCTAGCTGTGATCTGACATGTACCATCTGATAGGAATTTTCAATTCTGGTTTCAGTTGTGTTGGACAAATTTCTGGGACTTATGGTTGGCTGAGATTTTCAGAGTGACCGTCATTGCAGGAATTCTCCAAGTAGATAACACACATTTTGTAACCTGTTCCAGCCAAAATGTCTGGAGCAGTGGGATAATGGGAATGTAGCCCAAGTCAAGAATGGAAATGTTTGTAGTTTATTTTCCAATCCCATTATATACAAAATTCACATTGTTTGGTGTAATCTATTGAAATGTTTCTGTCTATTCAAACATATGTTCCATACTATTTGTACAATAAATTTATTCATTGATTGAACAATAAATTTTACATTGATTAAATGCCCCCCCAAAAGCAAACATGCAAGGTACTTATAAATAACAGTATAAAAATAGTAGCTAAAAAGAATTAACTGGATCTATTAATATTGACCTTAAAAAGTTGTCAACAACATATGATTAAATGACAGGGAATTAATTGCCGACCAAGGTATATGAAATTGTTAGGTGGTTAGAATGGGAAAAAGGAGTCCAGAATGGCAGTGGCTAAAAGACAAGGAAGGGAAGAGCCCACAAAAATAGAACAAAGGAAGGACCAGAGTGAGGACCTCCAGGTAGAACAAGCAGCATTCCTGGCTAGCCCAATTTACATAGGGCAGGCCCAGGGGAGGAGAAAAACATATAAAAAGTGGAGCCAAGATTGGGCTGGGGCCTCTTTTTTTCCGTTCTTTTGGGTTGGCATGCCCTCACGCCTCGAGGATATCTTTTCCTTTACTTTCTAAATAAAACTGAGCTGTAACAGAGCTGTAACACTGGTCCATCTGAGGGTTGTAACACTAGTCCATCACTTCAAGTTTTTGTTGTGATGAGACAGAACTGAGGAAATCACAAACTCCCCCAACATCCATGGTGCCATGACTCAGATTTGAGAAAAAGAACATGCATGTAAATATCTCCAGTGTTTTGTAGGTTTTCATTGTGTTATCACTGCTTTACCCACACAATATTGTAGTATAAACATTCTAGTTTTATTCTCTAACTATGTATCTATTTTATTTGTCAATGTACTTAGTGATTTTTAAATATTAACTATTTTATTTTCTTGGTATATTATTTCTCTGTCCCCTAAACCCTCTCCCATTCATTCAGTATGATTATTTTCAGTCCAGGAGAAAGGACATAAAGCAACATGTAGAAGCAAAGTGCTATTTATTTGTTCATAAAAGTATAGGTTATTTTGGCCACAGAAAGAAATCTGGTGCAAAATATCTGAGAGAACAATAAAGAATAATTTAGAAAGTTCTCACAATTCCCACCAAACTTCACCAAATCATCAACAGATTGTAAAGAGATGCTGAATTTTGCTGATATATGTATTTCCACTTTTACCCAATCCCCAGGGCTTCCTGGATGGCTCAGTGGTAAAGGATCTGCCTGCCAATTCGGGGAGACACTTGAGATGTGGGTTTGATCCCTAGGTCGGGAAGATCCCCTGGAGGAGGAATTACAACCCTCTCCAGTATTCTCACCTGGAGAATCCTATGGACAGAGGAGCCTGGTTGGCTACAGTCCATGGGGTCACAAAGAGTAGGACATTACTTAGCAAGTAACATCAACAACCATCCAGTGTCCAAACTCTGAATCTTCCAGGAGTACACAGCAGAATGTGTAGAAAGATTTTGAAATCTGAGAACAAAGTAGACCTAAGATCAGCTCTCTGTGGAAGTGAAAAGATCCTAAGGGCTAACTGTGTGGTGTATGTAGACCAACAGCATCTAAGGCAACAATGTCCAATGGTAACAATCATATCATAAATTTGTAAATTTAATCTTTTTTGTGACCACACTTAAAAAGATATAGAGAAAGAAGGGAAGTTAATTTTAACAATAATATATTTTTTCAAGCCCAATATAACCAGATGTAATGATAGCAATAAACAATGAGTTTTTGTTCAGTCATTAAGTCCTCTCTGACTCATTGCAGCACCATGAACAACAGCATGCCAGGCTTCCCTGCTCTTTGCTATCTTCTGGATTTGGCTCAAATTCATGTCCACTGAGCCAGTGATGCTATCCAACCATCTCATCCTCTGTTATCCACTTCTCAATCTTTCCTAGCATCAAAATCTTTCCCATTGAGTCAGCTCTTTGCATCAGGTGGCCAAGGTATTGGAGCTTCAGCTATAGCATCAGTACTTCTAATGAATACTCAGGGTTGATTTCCTTTATAATGGACTGGTTTGATCTTCTTGCTGAGCAAGGGACTACCAAGGATCTTATCCAGCACCATAGTTCAAAAGCATCAGTTTCTCAGTGCTCAGCTTTCTTTATGGCCCAACTCTCACATCCATATATGACTACTGGAAAAACCATAGCTTTGACTTTATGGACTGCTGGGAGCTAGCACGGAGATCCCACCCATGACTAAGGTCATGAGGAAGAGCCCTGATGGGCAAAGGCCGGTCAGGTCTCAAGGGACTTCCCAACCCCACCCATGACAACGTCATGTGGGCAGATCAAGACTCAAGAGGTTCCCTAGATCTGCTCGAGCATCTACCCCCAAAACCAAAATCTATCTGTTATACTACACTCTTCTGACATTAACAGGGGCTGTCCCCAACCACCTTTCTCTGGAAAATTAACTTAGAAATCCAGTTAATAGTCTCCTGCATATAAAAGGAGTGTCTCAGCTCAAACCTCTCTGCTGGCAGACTAGCTTGTGTGACAGGATTATCCACACTCCTGCTACTATGCACATGATTGTTTACAACCTCTCAACCATAAACAGCACAGAGAGTTTGGAGTATTTTGAAAGTCTTAGTTAGCATAGGGCTTTTATAAAAATAAAAATCATGTTGGTGAAGGGTTTCCTTGCCGCCAGGCCTCCATATCCTCAGGCACCTGGGAGTATGTTAATCAATGTAATTGAAATGTAGAAAAAGAAATATAGTAGTTTTGATGTTAGCAATACTACATTTTTGAGTTAATGAATTTTCTCTTTGTTATAAATCACTGTACTCCTCTTTCTTTGTTATAAACCATTGTATCCTTGCTATGTAAGAATGTAACTTCATCACTATCTTAAGACTAAGTAGATCTTAAGGGAAAACAAGTTTTCTGATTGACTAACTTTTATCAATAGAAAGAAAGATGGGACCATAAAATGTTAATCAGTCTCCAGACCAGAAGATATTGTAAACAAAAAGATCCTTGTAAGAACAAAAATATGCAAAGAACACTCTGTCTTTAGATAAGGGTCAGGGCAGCTGACCCTGCGTGACTCTGCTTCTTACATTTATCTCTATGTACAACTTAAAGTACAAAAGCTTCCCTGAAAAATAAAGAGACGGACCAGGACCAAGACCAGTTCCACGAAAGCCTGGTTCCCCTGTGTCGTCTTTGTTCTCTCCTCTATTCTCTTAACTGCAAATTCTTGCCTTATCTCTCTCTAAATCTATATATCTCCCTCACCTCTCTGTCCACGCTTTGGATACCTTAGATTCAACCGGGGCTGGACCCCGGTAATGGACCTTAGTAGGAAAACTGATATCTCTCCTTTTTAATACATGTATAGGTTTTTCATAGCCTTCCTTCCAAGGAGCAAGTGTCTTTTAATTTCATAGCTGCAGTCACTGTCTGCAGTGATTTCGGAGCCCAAGAAAATAAAATCCTTGGAAGCCATTTTTCCCTGGCTGTCAGAACCTCTTTCTTTATAATCCAGGCTACTTACATTCTTTGTATTCTACTTTCATTCCAATTTTGTTCAAAATATTTTGACACTCCTCACTGGCACAGCTGGACCAAAGATTTAAAAATCTGAATCTTTTTCACATTTGAGACTTACACAGTGGAATTTTACCAAAGTCCAAGAATAATTATAAAATACGCTAACCCCACACCCGTGGGTGTTGCTCTGTATACATCAGGAAATTTTCCTTCCAGTACTAAAATTCGCAGGTTTTATGTGCTTTGTTTCATAAAGAAAACTCATTTTGAGAAGCAAGATGATTTATTTTCCTTGTGAGTTTCTTTGTATGCAACTATTATCTGATTAGACACAAATTATACAAGAAAATAATTAAATAAATGTAAATTGAAGCAGGGTATCTATGATGGTATCTTAGAAATATAAAGCAATTTCTTTAATCCCCAGAGAAGCACATTTCTATTATTTGCTCATATTAATTTGACTTAATAGCATCGTTTCTATTTCTAACAACCATGAGCATCTGAGGGAGTCTATAAGCTCTAAATAATTCACTTTCTTCCTTGAAATGATATTGCTAAAGTACCAGTTACTTCAAAATAAATTCAGCCACGAATTTATCTCAGCAGTTGTTAATACTGGGGTCACCTTGGAAAGAGTTTAATATGTCTGTAGTAATATTGTGGGATTTTTCCCTGGAGGCTCAGACAGTAAGGAATCTGCCTCTAATGTATGAGATCTGAGTTCACTCCCTGGGTCGGGAAGATCCCCTGGAGAAGGAAATGGCAACCCACTCCAGTATTCTCGCCTGGAGAACTCCATGGACAGAGAAGCCTGGTAGACTACGGTCCATGGGGTCACAAAGACTCAGACATGACTAAACAAATAACACTTTCACACACAAAGGAATGTTGCATAATTATGGAAGTTCTTAAGGAAGCATTCATTTAAGAACAGATTATTATGGAAACAAATATTTGCACCTCAAGCAGCTATTGTTTGTTTCACTAATGTTTATTTTCCCTAAAAGTTTATTATTAAATTAACTTTATTTATGTTGATGAAATGGTATTTACTAGATTTCTTTTCATGGCATTGCTATAAAGTATTTACTATTTCCCCCAAATTTTCTACTTAATTAAGTTCCAACCTAATATCATCTCTCTAAAAACAGAAAAATAATTACTTCAGTAGGAGTAACAGTTTTCAAGGGACACTTGCTATGTGTCTTGAATTGTTTTTAATAGTTCAAGAAAGGGTAGCATCACATTGACATGTCTAATATATAATTGGTATTCTACTGTTTTTACTTATATAATTTAATCCTCAAATGATATGGCAACATAAGTATTATGATTACCCCCTACAAATGAAGAAAATGGGTTAGACAAAATGTCCATCAGGAGACAAATGGATAAGAAAGCTGTGGTACATATACACAATGGAATATTACTCAGCCATTAAAAACAATATGTTTGAATCACTTCTAATGAGGTGGATGAAACTGGAGCCTGTTATACAGAGTGAAGTAAGCCAGAAAAACACCAGTATAGTATATTAATGCATATATATGGAATTTAGAAAGATGGCAACAGTAACCCAGTATGTGAGACAACAAAAGAGACACAGATCTATAGAACAGTCTTTTGAACTCTGTGGGAGAGGGCGAGGGTGGGATTATACGGGAGAATGGCATTGAAACATGTAAATTATCATATGTGAAATTAATTGTCAGTCCAGGTTTGATGCATGATACAGGGTGCTCAGGGCTGGTGCACTGGGATGACCCAGACCAATGGGATGAGGAGGAAGGTGGGAGGGGATTCAGGATGGGGAACATATGTACACCCATGGCAGATTCATGTTGATGTATGGCAAAACCAATACAATATTGTCAAGTAAAATAAATAAATAATAAAAAGTCAATAAATAAATAAAGAAACCCCTTAGACAATAATGACGATGGAGGCAAAATGTACAGTGTGCAGAAGGCAGCAATTATGCAATATCTTTGTATGGTGACAGATGATGATGAAACATTGTGGTGATCATTTTGAAATGTATAGAAATACTGAATCACTATGTTGTATTTCACTATGTATGTATTTCAGCTGATAAAGAATCTGCCTGCAATGCAGGAGACCCTGGTTCAATTCCTGGGTTGGGAAGATCCCCTGAAAAAGGGATGGACTATCCACTTCATAATTTCTTGGGCTTCCCTGGTGGCTCAGTTGGTAAAAAAAAATCCATCTTCAATGTGGGAAATCTGGGTTCCATTCCTGGGTTGGGAAGATCCCTGGAGGAGGGCATGGCAATCCATTCCAGTATTCCTGCCTGGAGCATCTCCATGGACAGAGGAGCCTAGCAGGCTATAGTCCATGGTGTTGCTCAGAGTCAGACATGACTGAGCAATTAAGCATGGCACAGCACATGTTGTATAACAGGAACTAGCATAGTGTAACAGGTAAATTATACTTCAAAGACAAAGAGATTTATAGAAAAAGAGATCCAATTTGTGATTACCAGAGGCAGCGGTGGGGGGAATTGGATGAAGTCAAAAGGGGCAAACTTCCAGTTATGAGATAAATGAGTCCTGGGGATGTGATGCTAAGACATTTTTGTTAGGAAAAAAAATAGATGGTGCTGTTTGTGAATTGTGAAGGACCTGAAATACCTTGGAGCTTACTTTTCTATCATTTCCATCAAAATATTTCTAAAATAAAACACAAAAATTAAGTTTGCATGTCCTAGACCCTCAAAATTCAATTTTAAAATAAGGCATTATTTATTTATCAGATTTATTATATAACATTGTGTGTTAAAATCTTAAAATTATATAAAATCATGGCTCTATAAAATGAGACTCAAAGGTAGTCTTGAATAATGTCAAAGAGTAAATGTACCTGAAAATAAAATAGGCAAGAAAGGCTTTATCCAAAACAACCACAAAAGGGGAGAGAGATTGAACTCAGCTCCCATGAATCAAAAGATGGGAGAGTTTGAAAGCATTGAAATAAGCTGGTAGAAAAGCACAGGGAGACCCTAGCAGGTGGTGGGAAGGTTTGATGAGATATTCTGTGTTAAGTGTTGCTTATGGAAGTTAGGTTCCTGACTTACCACAGTGACTAGGAGACAGGGGAGCTGTTTCCTTTGATGGCTACATTTCGAATGGATGTCTCCCAGGTCCTTGAGAAACACCTGGTTTTGTAAAAAAAAAAAAAAAAAAAGTAATAAGCTGAGATCTCAATGAAATAGATTTTGGAGACCAGACTTGGGATTTCTCAATCCCTGATACCAAAGCAGAGCTCAACAGGAAAAAGACAGGCTCCTCTTCTTTTCTGAAAAAGACTCAGCCAATGAATTGTCATGACTTTTTCTACATTTCACCCAACTTTCTTTTTTGCTCTATAAATGGGTTCTCCTTCCCTTGCTGTGTGGGAACTTGCATGGGCTTACCATGGTTGCAAAGGGTTGGACACAACTTGGGCAGTGAACAGCACTATGGCTACAGACTCCAAATTGCAATTTTTTTTTTTTTTCTGATCTCAAGTAAAACCTTTGCTGGAGAAGTAACTGGTAGTCTATTTGCTTTAGTTCAGTAGATTATAAAGCCAGCAAGAGATTGAGAGAGTTTTCATCTCAAACAGGCAGAGCAAGAATTTATAATCAAAGGTTTTCTGCACTAAATGCTTTAAGAAAAGGGAGGTTACTGCAGAGTCAAAGAAGCATGTGTGATTTAGTTGAGGGGAATGTTAAAGCTGTCTTGGTCAATACTTGATATCCATTGTTACCACATTTTTTTTTTCCTTTTCAACTTTTAATTTGAAATAATTTTGAGTTTATACTGTTAGTCACTCAGTCATGTCCGCCTCTTTGAGACCCCATGGTCTGTAGCCTGCCAGGCTCCTCTGTCCTTGGAGGAGGACAAGAATAAATTCTTGTCCAGGCAAGAATACTGGAGTGGGTTGCCACTCCCTTCCTCCTGCAAAGATTGCATAAAAGCAAAGAGTTCCCTTAGTCCTTTCCCAAATTCTGTTATCTTCTTATACAACTATAGTATAATTATGTATACATGCATGCATTCATGCTCAGTTGTGTACGACTCTTTGCAATCCCATTGACTGTAGCTCACCAGGCTCCTCTGTCCATGGGATTTCCTAGGCAAGAGTACTGGAGTGGGTTGCCATTTCCTCCTCCAGAGCATCTTCCCAGCCCCGGGACTGAACCCACATCCCCTGCATTGGCAGACAAATTCTTTACTACTGTCACCTGGGAAGTCCCAAGGCAGAAAATTTCCTTTATTTCTCTCAAATTTCCCAGGTCTAAGTCTACCAAAGTGGAATATCTTCTAGAGAATATACCAGTAAAAACAAAATAAATGTTGACATTATTGGGTTCTAACTCACAGAATTAAAAAGTATCCACAAGTCCATTTGATAAAGATAAATGAGGAAAGAAATACAGAAAATAATGAGGGAAGAGGGATATTCTTTCTTATAGCATAATTTTAATTTATAAATGTTGGGAGGAAATTAAATAAAAGGTCTACTATTAGCAAATGTCACAATCATAATTATTGCAAGCAATAATCATCAACAGTTGCTAAAATTAGTGGGTAAAATATGAGAGAAAGGATGTCTGCGTAGTTTCAAGATCTCTCTGTATACAACAGGTTAAGGTCAGTATACATTTCATCAAGCATATAAAATATAATAAATAAATAATATAGAGTAAATATGAATAAGCATAATATAATCATCAGTTATGTTGATTTTTAATTCCAATTTCATGGTAAATATACACAAAGTGGTCATTATTCAGTTCACTTCAGTTCAGTCACTCAGTCATGTCTGACTGTGACCACATGAACTGCAGCACGCCAAGACTCTCTGTCCATCACCAACTCTCGGCGTCCACCCAAACCCATGTCCATTGAGTTGGTGATGCCATCCAGTCATCTCATCCTGTGTCACCCCCTTGTCCTCCTGCCCTCAATCTTTCCCAGCATCAGGATCTTTTCAAATGAGTCGGTTCTTTGCATCAGGTGGCCCAAGTATTGGAGTTTCAGCTTCAATATCAGTCCTACCAATGAACACTGAGGACTGATCTTTAGGATGGACTGGTTGGATCTTCTTGCAGTCCAAGGGACTCTCAAGAGTCTTCTGCAACACCACAGTTCAAAACCATCAATTCTTCAGTGCTCAGCTTTCTTTATGGTCCAACTCTTACATTCATACATGTGCCACATATGCCAGCCCTCAGTTGGAGCCTCCTCTTGATGAAAGTGAAAGTGGAGAGTGAAAAAGTTGGCTTAAAGCTCAACATTCAGAAAACGAAGATCATGGCATCTAGTTCCATCATTTAATGGGAAATAGACAGGGAAACAGTGGAAACAGTGTCAGACTTTATTTTGAGGGGCTCCCAAATCACTGCAGATGGTAACTGCAGCCAGGAAATTAAAAGACACTTACTCCTTGGAAGAAAAGTTATGACCAACCTAGATAGCATATTCAAAAGCAGAGACATTACTTTGCCAACTAAGGTCCATCTAGTCAAGGCCATGGTTTTTCCTGTGGTCATGTATGGATGTGAGAGTTGGACTGTGAAGAAGGCTGAGTGCCGAAGAATTGATGCTTTTGAACTGTGGTGTTGGAGAAGACTCTTGAGAGTCCCTTGGACTTGCAAGGAGATCCAACCAGTCCGTTCTGAAGGAGATCAGCCCTGGGATTTCTTTGGAAGGAATGATGCTAAAGCTGAAACTCCAGTACTTTGGCCACCTCATGTGAAGAGTTGACTCATTGGAAAAGACTGATGCTGGGAGGGATTGGGGCAGGAAGAGAAGGGGACAACAGAGGATGAAATGGCTCGATGGCATCACAGACTCGATGGACGTGAGTTTGAGTGAACTCTGGGAGATGGTGATGAACTGGGAGGCCTGGCATGCTGCAATTCATGGGGTTGCAAAGAGTCGAACATGACTGAGTGACTGAACTGAATGAACTGAAGATGAAATAGAGTTACCCCAATTTTTCACATGAGTAAACTAAAACACAGATTTTACAAAACGACTTTTCAAGACCCTAGGAATACAAGTACCAGCACTGCAAGAGAGGGAAGTTACCACTCTATGCTGTGGCAGACAGTACATTTTTAAATGGTGACGGCAGATATAGCATCTCACATACTCTTTTACAGTCTAACTTTCATTCTTGCATTAAGAGCCAAGCTCTGTGCTCTCTCCCTTGAAATCAGGGTGGGTTTGTAGCTCTGTTTGAAGTGGTTTTATTTGACTCTCAAGGTAAGGTTATCAAAATTTTTGCGCATGTTTGTTGGTGGCCTGTGCCACCATGTAAGCTGCCCTGAAGCCTCCATGCTGTGGAAAATCCCCAAAGAGCTGATGCATAAGGCCCTTGAAGATATACCTGATTTGACAAGAAGTGAGTGACACATTCCACCTCCATCCAGTCTGATGGCCATTGCATGAGTAATTCACATCAGAAATACCCTGCTTGGTCCTTTCCAAGCTCCTTATTTACAGAAATTATGAAACATCTTAAAATGACTGCTGTTTGAGGCCACAAAGTTTGGTGGTAATACTTGTATTTTCTAACCAAAGCCTTCACTGGTTAACACACATAGTCATGGCTTGTCTCCTCACCTCAATAACTCATTCTTCCTACTTTGCTTACAAGCAAAGTAAGATTTTTCCTAACAAAATCTTATTTGCCGTGTATTTTACACAGCTGTGTATTTGTTCACATGTTCCAGGCTCCTTTCTCCATGGGATTCTCCAGGCAAGAATACTGGAGTGGGTTGCCATGCCCTCCTCCAGGGGATCTTTCTGACCCAGGGATGGAACCTGCATCTGTTATGTCTCCTTCACTGGCAGTCGGGTTATTTACCACTAGCACCTCCTGAAGCCTCCAGAAATACCATATGATCCAGCAGTCTCACTCTTGGTCATGTAGCCAAAAAATATATATAATTTGCAAAGATTATGCATCCAGTGTTCACTGAAGCGCTGTTCACAATATCCAGAACATGGAAGGAGCCTTAAGTGTTCATAAACAACTTAATGGATAAAGAAGATATGGTACATATATACAATGGAATATTACTTAGCCATAAAAATGAGCAAAATAATGTATGTGCATTTAGAGATCATCATATGCGTGAAGTAAATCAGACAAAGACGATTATCACCTGCTATCATTTATATGTGTAATCTAAAGCAGGGTACAAGCAAACTCATTTACAAAACAGAAATAGAGTTACAGTTGTAGAAAACAAACCCCTTATGATTGCCATAGAGTAAGGGGAGAGATAAATTGGGAGATTGGGATTGACACATACACAATACCATACCTAAAATAGATAATGAGAACCTACTGTATAGAACAGGGAACTCAATACTCTGTAATGGCCTGTAAGGGGAAAAAAATCTAAAAAAGAATTGTCACATGTATATGTGTAACAGATCCACTTTGCTGTATAGCAAAAACTAACATGACACTGTAAATCAGCTATATTCCAATAAAATTTTTTTTAAAAAGAATACTATGTAGTACAGATAGTTACACATCCAGGAGTGGCTCACGTGGTCTCTCTAAGCTCATCCAAGACCAGTCATGTATTTAGAGCTTTGACTTAAGTTTGTTTCCTTCGTTATTGAAAAGGTTTTAAGGAAGTCCTTGATTGTATAAAATATTCTTTCCATGAGAACTAAAACAAAATGAAAGAAAAAGCCTACTTCATGGTGTTAGGAGAGAAATAGTGTTGAAATAAATTTGACTTCCTGGTCTAAAAATAGTGTTATTAGCATTGGTATTATTTTTGTTATTTCCCTTAAGCCTATAAATATGACTTCTTGACTTTTGTTTTTCCTTTTAGTTTGAATAATGTAGGGAGGGTACAGTGGTGGTGAATTCTCCCTCTTCTAACACAAGTGTAGTCCCTGCAGGGCAGGGAGGCTTTCCAGGGCTTTATGTGCTTCAGGTCACGTCTTCATTCCTGAGAGGTGAAGTCTGTCCATTGATCAAAAAAGTGCATCTATATATTTTTTATATATTGGAAGAGGTCAAACAAATTTTCCTTCTTAAAACATATCATCTCTTTTAAATGGCTTTTTAAATAACTGCTAAACATTTTACCTATTTATCAATAGGAAATGTCCATTATTTTCTTTCTTGTAAACACTGCATACTGCCAGTTATAATTGCCAAAAGAAAGGATTGTTGAAAAGAATGTCAAATATAATTTCCCCCAAATTTTCCTGCCATATCTTCACTTTCTTCCTCCATACCTCATTGAATTATAAATGTCAAAAGAATTTTGGAAATTATTATTTTAATCATAAGAATATTCAGGTCCATAGACTACTTTTTTTCTCCAGTTAACATGAAATCAATTTATTACTTTATTATTAATAATTAATGAAAGAATTAATTAATGCAATGGTATTAGTAGCTATTTTTCCTAGGCCACCAATTCAGTGTATGCATAAATTCAAATACAGTCACATCTAGAGTCTTTTCCACAATTTTTTTAAATTCCATGTGTTCAATATTTGATTTATTAACTGAATTTTGTCTGTTACTCATACTCCAGGTGATGCTCCTGCCAAAACCAGATCTGCTCCAATTCCTATATAAATGTGCTCTGCTTCTCAGATAATCATGGAGTGACCTTGTGATATTACAGACTACTAATTAACTGCCTAGTCTGTTTTTAAAATCACTGGGGAAATTCCTTCAGTGATAAATCACTGTTACTTGAACTTATAATTCTTTATTACCAGTTTATGTTTAAACAAGTTTTACAGGCTTATAGATGATTTGTCCATATTCTGTTCATATTTTTTGTATATGTTTTGTATGTTTTTTTAAACTGATGAATAAAGGAGTCCCATTTTTATTTAGGCATTTATTATTGTTTGTGATATTAGAGTCTTCTGTGAAGGAAAAAACTCTGTGTAAAAACATTTACTGGAAAAATAATCCAAAAGTATTCACTTACATGGCTCTTATCTCATTCTAATATAAGAATATAGGTTTTCTTTAAAATATTCTGACACTACCTTTTACGTATAGTACAATGAATCACATATGCAGCTCAAGACCCATGATTAAGTTTTAAACACAAAGAAGAACTTCTCAAAGAATAATGTGGAAACATAGTTTACCATATATAAAATAGATAACCAGTGGGGTGGGGGAGAACTTTTCCAAGAAGGGACAATGTTTATTTATAGGAAAACCAGTTTTACAAATGTGCTAAAAATTGGCTGCATTTTACCTGTTTGAGAGATCTTAGGTAACTTAGTATTTGTGGAGTTTAATTTTAAAATGACTAATGTGTTTTTATTACAAAATCATGAGTTTTTTCCTTTAATGTGCATACAATCTAAGAACTTATTCTCTGCACTTTGAGAAATACTTAACAAGTAAGATGCTATGGAATTAAAATGTCCTACTAGTTTTGGTCATAAAAATGAGTGATAAATAGAGGTTGAATTCATGATTTGGGGGATTATCCATTTCCCTCCCCCAAGAGTTTGTACTTTGTATGAAATCTGTAATACTATGATGCTATACTAATTATGTTTTCATATCTTATCATATGAAAGAAATGTGAAATCTATCTCCCCTCAAAATTATTTGCTAAATATTTTCATGTGTGCATCAGTTTCCTATTGCTTTTGTAACAAATTACCCCAAATTTGATGGCTGAAAATAATACAAATTTATTATCTTTCAGTTCTTGAGATCAAAAGTCTGAAATGAGTCTCACTTGGCTAAAGTCAAGGTGCTGGCAGTGCTGCATTCCTTTCTGGGATCCATTTCCTTGCCTTTTCCAGGTGTTGGCTTCCTTTGTTCCTAGCCACTTTCCATTTCCAAAAGCAGTGATTGTGAGTTGTTGTTGGTGGTGGTGAAGGCCTGTGGAACTCTACATCACATCATCCTGTATCACTCTGATGCTCTTCTGCTCTGTCTTCCACATTTAAGAATCTCTGTGTTTACATTGGAGCTTCCCATGTGGCTCAGTGGTAAAGAATCCACCTGCCAGGCAGAAGACACAGGAGACACGGGATCAGAAAGATCTCCCGGGGAAGGATATGGCAGCCCACTCCAGTATTCTTGCCTGGGAAATCCCATGAACAGAGGAGAATGGCTAGCTACAGTTCATGGGGTCACAAAGAGTCAGACATGACTTAACAACCAAATAACTACAACAATGATTAACTACCTAATACTGTCTACTGTGTTAATTTCTCTTGACATGTAACAATTTCACATGTTCCAAAGATCAGGATGTGAACAAGTTTGGGAGTCCATTATTTTGCCTACCACCATATATTTTAAAGACGTTTACTCCTTCAAAGGAAAGTTATGACCAACCTAGACAGCATATTCAAAAGCAGAGACATTATTTTGTGAACAAAGGTCCATCTAGTCAAGGCTATGGTTTTCCTGTGGTCATGTATGGATGCGAGAGTTGGACTGTGAAGAAAGCTGAGCACCAAAGAATTGATGCTCTTGAGAGTCCCTTGGACTGCAAGGAGATCCAACCAGTCCATTCTAAAGGAGATCAGTCCTGGGTGTTCTTTTGAAAGAATGATGCTAAAGCTGAAACTCCGGTACTTTGGCCACCTCATGCGAAGAGCTGACTCATTGGAAAAGACTCTGATGCTGGGAGGGGTTGGGGGTAGGAGTAGAAGGGGACGACTGAGGATGAGATGGCTGGATGGCATCACTGACTCGATGGACGTGAGTCTGAGTGAGCTCTGGGAGTTGGTGATGGACAAGAGAGGCCTGGCGTGCTGTGATTCATGGGTTCACAAACAGTTGGACACGACTGAGCCACTGAAATGAACTGAACCTAAATGAACTGATATATTTTAATCAAAGGGGTAGACTGAAGTTTATGGGAAATAAATTGCCTTTAAAAATATTATTTTTACAAATGTTCCAATTTTAAAATGACAATACAATGAAATTCATATGTTTAGAAAGTCCCCTAAAAGCCTCAGGTTCTTTTCTGGGAACATGTTATTTACTGGCATATACACAATGTAGTAGCTACTCCCTTACCTACAAAATATTACAATGAAAGAAACTGAGGTAGAATTTAAATTATGCATATATTCAAATACTTTCTTAGACTAAAAATATGGTTCATTTTACAGCATAGGTAATTGAGTTTACATAATTTGAAAACTGTATAGGAATTGGTCAAATTGCTGTAATTAATTTTACACATTTGCATACACATTTTCATTTTCCATGGCTATTCAGCAGAATTTGATGCTGCATTACTGCCCACTTCTCTCTCTACAATATTTTCCACAAGTCAACAATCTATTCTTTCAAATTAATGCTACTTCTAACAAGAGACCAAATCAAACAATGGCCAAGTTCCAGGAATATTATTTCCTGTTTCTGTACACCCTACTGAAATTTATTTACAGCCAGAGCATGCCTGTGGCAGTAAATCTGCTTATTCAGAAAGAAAAGAATGGATGTTGTGTAAATACAGACACTTATGGGAAAGTGTTATGTGAATACAACTTCTGCTGTGATCTTCAAGGTGAAATATTAATGGACATTTTTTCTAATAATGTAGCTAACTGAAAAAGTAATTAGAATAAAATTCTAACTCTCTGTCAAATGTTTATAGTGATTTGAGGATTATTTTAGTGATGTCTGAGCTCCCAGTGTGCTAATTTCCTACTGTTGTTTATACAATAAAGAAGATTAAAGGCAAGTTTTGTTCTTTTGATTCTACTTTGCATATATCAGAAGAGCCATGTGATTACTTGCTTAAGAGAAACTCTGTTGCCTGAATATCCTAACTTATAACAGTGTTCATGACTTACTATTTAATTAAGCTCATTAACTTTATTTTCTTAATGACAAAATTGATAAACTAGGACAGATACTACATTTAAAATTATAAAAAAGGAGACTGAATGATTGCAGTATGTTTGAACCTTAAAATTTATTTCTAAAAATGATTTTGTTTTCTGATTAGAGCAGAGATTTTTCCACAAGAGATATAATCACTTTGTAAAACAAACATATAATAAATGAAAAAAGACAGTTTAAAAATTTTAGAAGGAAAGATTTTTATAGTTTTCTTATTATTTATTAATACAATATTTATGGTGTTATATAATAATAACAAAAAGAAATGGAAAATATTTTAAGTTCATAAAGAACAGACTCATTAATCCAAGAATATATGAATCTACCCAGAAGTACCAAGTTATTCTCACAAAAGTGTATGTGCTTGCATCCAATGTACCACCATTTTACTAGTTAAATTTAAAACACAAACTAACCATCTGGTAGTTTTTAAATGACCACTATTATTAGTAACTTTCACCCCTCATTCTGGTTCTCCTATATTTCATTCTACATATAGGAACAGAATGACTTAAAACACGTAAATCAGATAGTCACAATGCCAGTGATTTTGAATTTTTCATGAAATCTGTCATAAAATCAAGTCTTATAACATTATTTATGAAGCTTTGCAAGTGTGAGCTCTTAACTAATTAATTCTCTAGTACTTCCTCTTACCACTCCAATTACTTCTACTTTGGAAAAAGGTTTTTCCTAATTCAAAATCTTTGCACTTTTGTTCTGTCTTTTCCCCCTGTTTTCCCCTTAATTTCTTTGCTGACTGGCTTCTCTCATTTTATATGTCTGAACTAAAATAACATTCTGGAAGAATCCTTCCCTAATTATACATTGTAAAGTAATAACTTCACCTTCTGTTACTCTTTGCTTCAGTTTCTTCTGTTACTGTTACTCAGATAAATCTGCTTACCTTTAATGACATCCAATCAATTTGTATATTTTTATGTTTTTTTAAATTGCTTAATATCTATTTCACCTCCCTCTGATTATGAATGTTATGATAAATGAGAATATGTCTCTGTTTGTACCCATGAGTCTGCCAAAGAGTCAGACAGCGCTGAGCAGCTGAGCAAATATACATATAAGATGTGGAAATATATCATATTAGCATTGGCAAATTAAGTGTTTGAGAACACCAGGAACTGTAGATATAGGAGTAGTAATATTATTGTGTTTAGTGTGTTTGTTATTTTAAGGAAGCCTTTTAACAGAGGAAAGTGACCAGCCTCATTCATATCTTTAAATTTGGATGATACAAGGAGGGATAGTGTGTGTGTGTGTGCACTCAGTCATGTCCAACTCTTCGTGACCTGGTGGACTGTAGCCCGCCAGGCTCCTCTCTCCATGGGATTTCCCAGGCAAGAATACTGAAGTGGATTTCCATTTCCTCCTCCAGGGGGTCTTTCTGACTCAGGGATCAAACCTGCATCATTTTCAACTCTTGCACTACAGGTGGATTCTTTACCACTGAGCCACCAGAGAGGGATAGTAAAATGCTTATAAAACAAACTACACGAGAGTTAGGAAAAGAGGTAGGTAGGGAGTATACATGTTCCCTATACTAAACATAAAACACCATTTATAAAAATAAGAAATGTGCAGAAAGTATGCATTTATCTGAAGGCACTTTGCATCTCTTGTATCACTCTCATATATTTCAAGTTCAGCAAGCAACATTTCAATATGTAGTTATGTGCCACAAGTACAGGTTAACAGAAACGTCAGTGTGGGTAAAACAGCAGATAAATACAGCAAAATTTATGGAAGTCAATAGGATGCAGAAGAAAAGGCACAGGGCCTGTGGTTTAGGTAGTAGCTCTGCAATTTTAAATAAGATGAATATGTCACAGGCCTGCAGGGTAGCAGAATGGTCAGGATATGCAGCTTGGCAAGATTTGAATGTATAAAAATTACATAGAGAATATCCCTGAGATTTCAGGTCCCCAAATTTGATTTTTTCAGTATACTTCAAACTTAGCAAATATCCAGAACTTAAGAAATTATCATTTACAATGATGGATGGTATTATTTAAAGGTATGTAGGAATGATGCTAAAGCTGAAACTCCAGTACTTTGGCCACCTCATGAGAAGAGTTGACTCATTGGAAAAGACTCTGATGCTGGGAGGGATTGGGGGCAGGAGGAGAATAGGACGACTGAGGATGAGATGGCTGGATGGCATCGCTGACTCGATGGACGTGAGTCTGAGTGAGCTCTGGGAATTGGTGATGGACAGGGAGGCCTGGGGTGCTGTGATTCATGGGGTTGCGAAGAGTTGGACACGACTGAGCGACTGAACTGAACAGAAGTGAAGAAGTGAATAATCAGCAACGTGTTCAGAAAATAGATATTTGAGGCAAATGGCTGGATAGATCGACGGTAAATAAAAAATTGATAGATGGATGGATAGATAGATAGTGTTAAACATATTTCACCGATGCTCTGAAAATTCTTTAGGAAGCCTCTGATATGAAATTGAGAGTTTAGTAACCAGTGTATCCAGAATAGGGCTTCCCTAGTACCTCAGATGGTAAAGAATATGCCTGCAATGCAGGAGACCCGGGGTTGATCCCTAGATAGGGAAGGTCCCATGGAGAAGGCAATGGCAACCCACTCCAGTACCCTTGCCTGAAGAATTCCATGGACAGAGGAGGCTGGTGGGCTACAATCCATGGAGTCCCAAAAAGTTGGACCCGACTAAGTGACTTTCACTTTCACTCACATGGAAAAAACATGAAAAAATCACTTCCCTTTAGCTACCATAATGTTAGCATCTGGTGACATCTTACTTTCACAGGTATGGACTCATTAAACCAGCTATATCAAAATGTTTTCCCTCATATGCAATATGAAAGGAAGAATTCTTACCAACCTGGAGACTTTCCAAGTTCTTTGGCCTCTTTCATATGGATTAGTTTTACAGATAGATCAGCCCTTGGAAATACATGGTAACAATTTGCTATAAGCTGCCTTTTATTAACACATCATGCTTTTTCCCTACCTGCCTTGGAAATATTCTATGAGGATGAAAAATGATATTACTTGTGAAAATGTTTTAATATTTTACATGTTCCCTGTAAGTATAAAGCGTATGACAAATATTGCAAAAGTGGGAATTATCTCTACAAAACAATAATCCTGTGTATGTATTACAGTGTGGGAGACCTGGGTTCAATCCCTGGGTTGGGAAGATCCCCTGGAGAAGGAAATCACAACTCGCTCCACTGTTCCCATCTGGGGAATCCCATGGACAGAGGAGCCTGGCAGTTTATAGTCCATGGGGTTGCAAAGAGTTGGACATGACCGAATGACTAACACTTTCTTTCAGGTGTTACAGGAGAATGTAAGTATTGGGAGCACCACATCCTAAGTACACTGTGATGCCCAGAAAGTACACTAGGATACCCAGTCTCTCCTGAGTTGTGATGAATAATGACCAAAGTTATATCGGACCATTTTGATTCTATAAATCAATTCATACTGATTCCTATGCTTCATCTTTCTAAAATGCTTTCCCATTTAGAAACTGCACCCATAGATACTACTTTATTTGTATTACATAAAAATATTGTGGGCAATACAAGCTAATATTAATATAACTACTGCTGATAATAACTATTACATTGTTCTTCCTATAATTTTCTTTTTTTTTTTTTTTTTTTTAAATTAAATTTATTTATTTTTTTAATTACAATACTGTATTTGTTTTGCCAAACATTGACACGAACCAGCCATAGGTGAACACAATCTCCCAATTTTCAATTTAATTTTGCAGGTAAAAAGAGATTAAAAATATAACTCATTTAGCCAATATTATCAAATTAATGAAAGTGAAAAGTGAAAGTCACTCAGTTGTGTCTGACCCTTTGAGACCCCCATGGACTATACAGTCCATGGAATTCTCCAGGCTAGGATACTAGAGTGGGAGGCCTTTCCCTCCTCCAGGGGATCTTCCTAGTCCAGGGATTGAACCCAGCTCTCCTGCATTACAGGCAGATTATTTACCAGCTGAGCCACAATGAAACCTATCAAATTAATAAGCAAACATAAATTTATTATTCAAAAATCCATTTTTATCACATAAATACACTTTTATTTTACCTATGCATTAAAACCACCCAAATACATAATTTAAATAATACAAAAATGCAGTGATATTTTAGTTGGGGTTTATTGTTTGAAATATACATATATAATAATCACGTCTTCTATTTTGATTCTGTTGTGCTGTGCTCAGTCATTCAGTCATGTCCCACTCTTTGTGACTCCATAGATTGTGGCCCACTAGGCTTTATTGAATTTTCCAAGAGAGAATATGGGAGTGGGTTGCCATTTCCTACTCCAATTTTGATTTTACCTATATGTAAATCTCATCAGTAAATAACTGTCACAAATCAAGATGTCAGATAGAAATATATGCAACATGAATGGACCTGAGACTATCATTAAATTATGTCAGATAGATAAAGATATATATTATGTGATATCACATATATGCAGAATATAAAACAAAAGTCTGATACTAGTGGACTTATTTATAAAACAGAAACAGACTAAAAGACTTAGAGAGGGAGCACATGGTTACCAGGAGGAAGTAGGAGTGGGTGAAGGGTAAGAGTAAAGGCTAGATTGTGAGTTTGGGACAGACATGTATATACTGTTATATTAAAAATGGAAAACCAACAAAGACCTACTGTACAGCACAAGGGACTCTGCTCAGTATTCTGTAATAACCTAAAAGAGAAAAAGTTTGGAAAAGAATAGGTACATGTATAACTGAATCACTTTGCTGTACACCTAACTCTAGCACAACATTGTTAATCAAGGATGCTCCAATATAAGGTAAAAATTTTAAAAATATGTATTTGCATTGAAATAAATGAGGAAAAAATCCTGTGATTTACCAATCATTAAATTTTCAAATGAAGTACTTCAAGCATTTTTTTATTCTTATAAAAACATTAAATGAAAATAAAGTATACAAAGTACTCTGTTCTGGATGTAGGTATAAGTGTATGTGTGTGTTTGTGTGTGTCTCATTTTGAGAGCTTTTCTCTAGAAGTATAACAAATAAATAAGGCAGAAAATTAAAAAAAAATTAAACATTTCCTGAAAGTTTCATCTCTAGGAAAACCTGCTGCTATTTAAATATATGTTTAATATACATCCATAAGAAAATCTTTGCTTTGTGATTTTCCTTTAGTGTTTCATTGGTATGTTTAATTTGACTTTAATAAAAATTTGAGTTAGATCAAATTTTGAAGAATATCTAATATGTTTGATTATGCTATTGTTCAGTAGAAATTGGGCTTCCTTTTTGGCTCAGCTGATGAAGAATCCATCTGCAATGCGGGAGACCTGGGTTCCGTACCTGGGTTGGGAAGATCTCCTGGAGAAGGGAAAGGCTATCCACTCCAGTATTCTGGCCTAGAGAATTCCATGGACTGTATAGTACATGAGGTTGCAAAGAGTTGGGCACTACTGAGCAACTTTCACTTTCACTCAGTAGAAACAACAAATGATAATATCACTGTTAATATTGAAAAAGTCATCAATAAATGTTCAGATCAAACGAACAAAATGAGATGCTGAGTGCTGAAGAATTGATGCTTTTGAACTGTGATGTTGGAAAAGACTCTTGAGAGTCCCTTGGACTGCAAGGAGATCCAACCAGTTCATTCTGAAGGAGGTCAGCCCTGGGATTTCTTTGGAAGGAATGATGCTGAAGCTGAAACTCCAGTACTTTGGCCACCTCATGCAAAGAGTTGACTCATTGGAAAAGACTCTGATGCTGGGAGGGATTGGGGGCAGGAGGAGAAGGGGACGACAGAGGATGAGGTGGTTGGATGGCATCACTGACTTGATGGATGTGAATCTGAGTGAACTTCAGGAGATGGTGATGGACATGGAGGCCTGGTGTGCTGTGATTCATGGGGTTGCAAAGAGTCGGACACGGCTGAGCAACTGAACTGAACTGAACAGGGATCTACTATATAGCTCAGGGAACTCTGCTCAATGTTATGTGGCATCCAGGTTGGGAGGGAAGTTTGGGGGATACATGTATCCATATGAATGAGTACCTTCCCTATTCACCTGAAACCATCACAACATTATTACTCAGCTATACTCCAATATACAAAATACAAAGTTTAAAAAAATAATAATAGAACATGAAAAGTGGATGAAACTAATATTTCAGATAGTGGAAGATTCTAAACTACAGCCTCTATTACTTGACAATATATAAATTATTCTCAATTCAAAATATGTTATCTCATATATTTCAAAATAAGGAGCAGCTTCTTGGTAGACCATAATGTACCAATGCTCTTAAGTTAGTGTTTTTCCCTACCTAAATTCTTTTCATTTTTTCATTTATGTTTTAGTGATGTACTGGAATAGGTGTTTACAGTGATATGGTACTGTCTTTAAAAGGGTGATTTTTTTCCTTGTTTCTCACTACTCTGAAACAAATAATTTAATTAAGCCCTTAGTCATGAAATATTTTTGTTTTATGTAAGAATAATTATTTTAAAATATTAACCTTCAGAGTTGGTTTATCTGGGAGTTGGTGATTGACAGGGAGCCCTGGTGTGCTGTGGTTCATGGGGTCGCAAAGAGTCGGACACGACTGAGCGACTAAACTGAACTGAACGGAACTGAATGCAGAGTTGGGTATTTACTCAGTTTTCATTTGCCTTATTCTTTTAATCTAATAATTATACAAGTCCAGGTCACATATAAAATAGTTCACATATGTTTTCAATTATTTTAGTACCCTGATATTAAAATAAATTTTATCCACATTATGTAAAATTTAAATAATTGCCAAATGTAAATGCAGACATATTTTTTAAAAAAATTTATGCATTAAAATACAAGATATATCATATAAAGATATAAAGCCATTACACATTATGTTTATCCAATTATTATCACATTTTCTATGAGCAATGAAATTATATTTTATACCTTACAAATTAGTATATTATTTTGTGGACCTTCCAAAATGGTTATGAGTTTCTTTTAAGCTTGAAATGATAATTTCCTTTTTATATTATACAAAATTTATAACTAAAGAGCAATTGTCTTACATTGCTCCTAGCATTCAAACAAGGTATTGGTCTTATTTATCTCTCCCTTTGACTGTAGGGAATTGAAGATATATAATTGAGAATATCCTACTGCTCTATAAAAGCACCAGTATGCAATCTTCCTCCTGCCTGAAGGCAAAAATATTTCCCATTTTTCCTATTAAAACTATATTTTTCAATGTGAAAGGAACAGTCCCCTTCCTGCATAATATTCCTGAGGGCAAACACAACTTGTTTTAAAGGACACAAACGAAATGATTTATGAGTTTCCTCTGAAAAATTTTAGGCATTGCAACACTCCAGACTGGAATGTCTTGTATTTTATTAAGTGTGTTTAACATTTTCTTCCACTTGTCATTAGCTTCTATATATTATATGCCCATGGAGTGCCAATGGAAAAGTGGTCATGATGGATTTAAACTGAAAACTGAGGTCACCATTATGTATTGAAGTATTAGGTATTTGCTGCTATAACAAAGTAGCACAAAGAGTTGCTTGGGCAGGAGAAATTTTAAGTCTGGTGGCTAGAAATTCCAAGGTGTCCATAGAATTTGTTTTGAGGGCACTAAGGAAGAAACTGTGCCATGTCTCTTTGTAGCTTCTGATGATTTGCAAGCAGTATTTGGCTTTTCTAGGCTTGTAGAATGCAATGGCACCCCACTCCAGTACTCTTGCCTGGAAAACCCCATGGATGGAGGAGCCTGGTAGGCTGCAGTCCAAGGGGTCGCGAAGAGTCAGACACGACTGAGTGACTTCACTTTCACTTTTCACTTTCATGCATTGGAGAAGGAAATGGCAACGCACTCCAGTGTTCTTGCCTGGAGAATCCCAGGGACGGGGAAGCCTGGTGGGCTGCCGTCTATGGAGTCGCACAGAGTTGGACACGACTGAAGCGACTTAACAGCAGTAGCAGCAGCAGCAGCAGGCTTGTAGAAATATCATTCTAATCTCTGCCTTCATCTGCACATAGCATTCTCCCTTGTATATGCATCTGTGTCCAAATTCCTCTTCTTTATAAATACACTGGACTTCCCAGGTGGCTCAGTGGTAAAGAATCCACCTGCCAATGCAGGGGACACACGAGATGCAGGTTTGACCCCTAGCTTGGGAAGATTCCTGGAGTAGGAAATGGCAACCCACTCCAGTATTCCTTCCTGGAAAATTGTGTGGACAGAAGAGCCTAGTGGGCTACAGTCCACGTGGTCACAAAGAGTCAGACACAACTGAGCGACTGAACATGCACACATGCATAAAGACACTAGTCTCATTGGATGGGAGCCCTCTGTACTCCAGAATGCCCTCATCCTAATTATATCTCAGTGACCCTACTTCCAAACAAGATCACATCCTGAGGTGCAGGGGTTAGAATTTCATCGTATGAATTTTTAGAGAACACAATTCAACCCATAACACTTCCTAAGTCACCACATCTCAGTAATTATCAGGAGACAAGATGATATCCTTGTCCTGCTGGAGTTTCTGTTTTAATTGCAGGGGCAGAGAGTGATGAAGCAATAAGCAAATAGATAAATAAAGCAATGTGATAGCAGACAGTGACAAATCCATGCCAAAAAACAGGGGAAAATTCATTTGGATGAAGCACAGGCAGTAACAAGAGTGCCATTATAGAAAGGATTATCAGGGAAGGCCTCTCCTATGGACAGCAGAGGCCTGAATGTGGGGAGACTGCAAGTGCTGTAACATCTGTAGGCAGAGGGTTCCTCCCCAATCCATAAGCTTGCTGACCACAGCAAAGGAACAGAGGGGAGGCTGGTATTGTCGAGACAGGGTGAGAACAGTCGCATTTGCGGTCAGAGAGGTGGGCAGTGCTAGGCAGGGTCATGTGGGGTCTTCAAGGCCATGACTGGTGGCTTCCAAATCCTCAGGGAGAAGAGAAGCCATAAAGATTTGAAGCAGAGGATAAAATGATCTAACTTGGATAGCAGATTATTAGGTGTTGAGTGGGGTGGTGGTGTTGCGGTTGTGGGGATGACGTAGAAAGAGAGAATTAAATATGGGAGCTCTTGCTGCAGTGGAGGTGAAACCAGATCTTGACTTGGATTCACAGAAGGATGGCAGTGGATGTGGTGAGAATTAGTTAGAGCTGTGACAGGTAATTATGATTATATGCTGACGTGCTGATGTATTAAGTGACTTGTTGAGTATGTGAGAAATACACAAGTCAACAATGTTTTCAAAATCCAAGTCTGGGGCCTGATCAGCTAGGTGAAGGGTACTACCAGTGTCAAAGAGATAAAATTCCAAGGAAAAAGTCGACTTGTAGAGTAAATCAATGCCAAGTGCATAAGCTATCCAGTAGGCGTTTGAATACACACTTCCAGATTTAAGGACAGAAACTTGCATTGGATAAATCTACTGACTGAGCCATGTGCATAAGCTTTAAAAAAGCAGAGAAGTGGAGATTGACTTTACACACATTTTTCTTTATAAAATCCTAAAAACTTAAAATGGTACAATTTTGAAAGTGTTTCTTATAATTTGGCCCACGTCAATTTCTATATGTAGACATAATGGTAAACTCTCATGGGAGAGTTGGCATCGAGTTGTTCTGTGTGATTTTTAAATGCTGAATTTTCTCTGTGAAGTTATAGTCGTCTATAATCTGGGGATCATCCCCCCTTCCAATGCTACCATCAAAGTTCAAAACATTAACAGCTCTCACTCGTCCAAACTCTCTCTCCTCCATGCTATTCTCTGTACATATCAAACACATTTCTTGGCATTTTGCTCTATCTCTGCTTGCAATGCCCTCCTCTGCCTGCCACAGGTCTCTGTTAAAATGCTGCTTCTTCTGAGATATCTTCTTTGATTAGGTCCTTTCCCTTTGTTTTTCTCTTCCTTGTACTGATTCATTTTTTTTTCCTTATAGCATTTTCACCATTGGTCCATTATATGCTTGTTTAGCTTTTGCTTGCATTACTTGAAAAGAGAATTTTCAGTTCAGTCACTCAGTCATGTCCGACTGTTTGCAACCCCATGAAGCACAGCACGCTAGGCCTCCCTGTTCATCACCAACTCCTAGAGTTCACTCACACTCACGTCCATCGAGTCAGTGATGCCATCCAGCCATCTCATTCTCTGTCATCCCTTCTCCTCCTGCCCCAATCCCTCCCAGCAACAGAGTCTTATCCAGTGAGTCAACTCTTCTCATGAGGTGGCCAAAGTACTGGAGTTTCAGCTTTAGCATCATTTCTTCCAAAGAACACCCAGGGCTGATCTCCATCAGAATGGACTGGTTAGATCTCCTTGCAGTCCAAGGGACTCTCAAGAGTCTTCTCCAACACCACAGTTCAAAAGCAACAATTCTTCGGTGCTCAGCCTTCTTCACAGTCCAACTCTCACATCCATACATGACCACTGGAAAAACCATAGCCTTGACTAGATGGACCTTTGTTGGCAATGTCTCTGCTTTTGAATATGCAATCTAGGTTGGTCATAACTTTTCTTCCAAGGAGTAGTCGGCTTTATTTTCATGGCTGCACTCACCATCTGCAGTGATTTTGGAGCCCCCAAAATAAAGTCTGCCACTGATTCCACTGTTTCCTGATCTATTTCCCATGAAGTGATGGGACCAGATGCCATGATCTTCGTTTTCTGAATGTTGAGCTTTAAGCCAACTTTTTTGCTCTCCTCTTTCACTTTCATCAAGAGGCTTTTTAGTTCTTCGCATTGTGCCATAAGGGTGGTGCCATCTGCATATCTGAGGTTACTGATATTTCCTCTGGCAATCTTGATTCCAGCTTGTGTTTCTTCCAGCCCAGGGTTTCTCATGATGTACTCTGCATATAAGTTAAATAAGCAGCGTGACAATATACGGCATTGACGCACTCCTTTTCCTATTTGGAGCCAGTCTGTTGTTCCATGTCCAGTTCTAACTGTTGCTTCCTGACCTACATACAGGTTTCTCAAGAGGCAGGTCAGGTAGTCTGGTATTCCCATCTTTCTCAGAATTTTCCACAGTTTATTGTGATCCACACAGTCAAAGGTGCTGGCATAGTCAGTAAAGCAGAAATAGATGTTTTTTTGGAACTCTCTTGCTTTTTCCATGATCCAGCAGATGTTGGCAATTTGATCTCTGGTTCCTCTGCCTTTTCTAAAACCAGCTTGAACATCTGGAAGTTCACAGTTCACATATTGCTGAAGCCTAGCTTAGAGAATTTTGAGCATTACTTTTCTAACATGTGAGATGAGTGCAATTGTGTGGTAGTTTGAACATTCTTTAGCATTGCCTTTCTTTGGGATTGGAATGAAAACTGACCTTTTCCAGTCCTGTGGCCACTTCTGAGTTTTCCAAATGTGCTGGCATATTGAGTGCAGCACTTTCACAGCATCATCTTTCAGGATTTGAAATAGCTCAACTGGAATTCCATCGCCTCCACTAGCTTTGTTCATAGTGATGCTTTCTAAGGCCCACTTGACTTCACATTCCAGTATGTCTGGCTCTAGATGTGTGATCACATCATCGTGATTATCCGGGTCGTGAAGATCTTTTTGTACAGTTCTTCTGTGTATTCTTGCCACCTCTTCTTAATATCTTCTGCTTCTGTTAGGTCCATACCATTTCTGTCCTTTATCAAGCCCATCTTTGCATGAGACATTCCCTTGGTGTCTCTAATTTTCTTGAAGAGATCTCTAGTCTTTCCCATTCTGTTGTTTTCCTCTGTTTCTTTGCATTGACCTCTGAAGGTTTTCTTATCTCTTCTTGCTATTCTTTGGAACTCTGCATTCAGACGCTTATATCTTGCCTTTTCTCCCCTGCTTTTTGCTTCTCTTCTTTTCACAGCTATTTGTAAGGCCTTCCCAGAGAGCCATTTTGCTTTTTTGCATTTCTTTTCCATGGGGATGGTCTTGACCCCTGTCTCCTGTACAATGTCACAAACCTCATTCCATAGTTCATCAGGCACTCTATCTATCAGATCTAGGCCCTTAAATCTATTTCTCAGTTCCATTGTATAATCCTAAGGGATTTGATTTAGGTCATACCTGAATAGTCTAGCAGTTTTCCCTACTTTCTTCAATTTGAGTCTGAATTTGGTAATAAGGAATTGATGATCTGAGCCACAGTCAGCTCCTGGTCTTGTTTTCGTCGACTGCATAGAGCTTCTCCATCTTTGGCTGCAAAGAATATAATCAATCTGATTTCGGTGTTGACCATCTGGTGATGTTCATGTGTAGAGTCTTCTCTTGTGTTGTTGGAAGAGGGTGTTTGCTATGACCTGTGCATTTTCTTGGCAAAACTGTATTAGTCTTTGCCCTGCTTCATTCTGCATTCCAAGGCCAAATTTGCCTGTTACTCCAGGTGTTTCTTGACTTTCTACTTTTGTATTCCAGTCCCCTATAATGAAAAAGACATCTTTTTTGGATGTTAGTTCTAAAAGGTCTTGTAGGTCTTCATAGAACCGTTCAACTTCAGCTTCTTCAGCGTTACTGGTTGAGTATAGACTTGGATTAGTGTGATATTGAATGGTTTGCCTTGGAGACAAACAGAGATCATTCTATCATTTATGAGATTGCATCCAAGTACTGCATTTCGGACTCCTCTGTTGACCATGATGGCTACTCCATTTCTTCTGAGGGATTCTTGCCTGCAGTAGTAGACATAAAGGTCATCTGAGTTAAATTCACCCATTCCAGTCTATTTTAGTTCACTGATTCCTAGAATGTCGATGTTCACTCTTGCCATCTCTTGTTTGACCACTTCCAATTTGCCTTTATTCATGGACCTGACATTCCAGGTTCCTATGCACTATTGGTCTTTCCAGCATTGGACCTTGCTTCTATCACCAGTCACATCCACAGCTGGGTATTGCTTTTGCTTTGGCTCTATCCCTTCATTCTTTCTGGAGTTATTTCTCCAGAAATATTCCCAGTAGCATATTGGGCACCTACTGACTTGGGGAGTTCCTCTTTCAGTATCGTATCAGTTTGCCTTTTCCTACTGTTCATGGGGTTCTCAAGGCAAGAATACTGAAGTGGTTTGCCATTCCCTTCTCCAGTGGACCACATTCTGTCAGACCTCTCCACCATGACCCGTCCATCTTGGGTTACCCCACAGGCATGGTTAAGTTTCATTGAGTTAGACCAGGCTATGGTCCTAGTGTGATTAGATTGACTAGGTTTCTGTGAGTATGGTTTCAGTGTGTCTGCTCTCTGGTGCCTTCTTGCCACACCTACCATCTTACTTGGGTTTCTCTTACCTTGGGCATGGGGGTATCTCTTCACGGCTGCTCCAGCAAAGTGCAGCCACTGCTTCTTACCTTGGATGAGGGGTGTCTCCTCACCACTGCCCTTCCTGACTTTCAACATGGGATGGCTCCTCTAGGCCCTCCTGTGCCCAGGCAGCCACCCGCTCCTTAGAAGTGGGGTAGCTCCTCCTGGCCTCTGCCCCTGACCTCAGATGCGGGGTAGCTCCTCTCTGCAACGCTTAGTGTGCCGGCCGGTCACAAGATAATTTTAGGCAGATCCTTTACCTGTAGAGCAACAAGATAAGCCCAAGTATACTGGAGTGGGTAGCCTATCCCTTCTACAGGGGATCTTCCTGACCCAGGAATCAAACGGATGCCACCTGCACTGCAGGAGGATTCTTAACCAACTGAGCTATGAGAGAAGCACTTGAGCATCAGTTCCATGCTTATATTTTTGTGGCTACTGTGCCAGGCTTCCCTGGTGGCTCAGATAGCAAAGAATCTGCCTACAATGCAGGAGACACGTGTTCGATCCCTAGGTCAGGAAGAGCCCCTGAAGAAGGGAAGGGCAACCCAGTCCAGAATTTTTGCCTGGAGAATTCCATGGACAAAGGAGCCTGGTGGGCCCCAGTCCATGGGGCCGCTAAGAGTTAGATACCACTGACGCAAGTAACACTCACAGACATCTGCTGTGTCATGATAGCATGAAAGAGTACTTGGCAAACACTAGGTGCTATAATCCATGACTATTATTCTACATTACATGCAGCAGTCAGTCATTCTGAGGTCAGTAATGAACTCCATCATCCATGGCAAACATAGCTAAATTACATGTTCATACCACACATATTTGAGAAGACATTCTTATTAAAGTAACAATTATCTCAAAGGTATGAGTCAATGGATTTTGAAATTATTAACAGTTGTCTTTCAATATCAGAGGAATAGACTTAGGAAACAGAAATACAAAACTCTATGATGACAAGAAACAAAGTTAGATACACATATAATGATAATTGGTGTATAAATATTCACTTATCTTTTTATCTATCTCAACAAGTTTGATTTTAATTTAAAACTTTGAACTCAGGAGTACATGTTTGTGCCCTAAATTTTCTTGCTACTGAAGCTTATAGCTTCTTTTTAAAATTTAATTTAAACAAAGCTGTATTGAAAATGGCTAATAATTTGTAAGCCATCATTATAAGTCATATTGTATATATTTTGATACAAAATTAAATGTCAAATTATTTTAAAATAGTGTATCAAAAATAGTATGTCTATTTCATGATATATTTGATTATTACCAAATCATCTTTCTTTTTCCATTTTCTAGGATATTAGATACTTACATGGTCAACAGATTTCTTATTATTAAACTGTCCTTTTCATAAGAAGTAAGGCTTATAGTTTTTCTCAGCTATTTCTCATTACAAAGTATGTTAGATGTATTGGTTATATACTGATATTAAATTGAAACTGGCTTTTTACTTTCAAGTATTAGTTTCAGAAAAGAGAATTATAAAATTGACATAAAAGGCCAAATACATGCTATTTCAATTACAACTCTCTTGTTAAACTTTTTGATAAATCTATTGTTTTACTGGCATCCATGTCACAGTTTACCTTTTTTCACAATTGCATATATACAAAAATAAGAATGCCATGAGAATATATTGTACTTTTACTTAGCTAGATAATGGGGCAATCTATATCTAAGACAAACGGAATTATTTATTGGACTTATTGTGTCTGTTCACTGTGGGATAAGCTTAATTAAATTATTTTCAGCATTCATATGAATACTTTGAACTTTTCAACTTTGTAAAAATGTTGGTAACTCTTTTGTTGGAATAAGAATCTAACATGTTGATTTCAGTTTTAAAGAATGGGAAATGCATCTCAATTTTTATACTTTCTCTACATTGTCTATAGTACATAAACAGAAAGAAGAATAAAATTGATGATTGTTTTTCTAGGGCACATTAACTCCTACGCAGTGCATTTTGGAAGGAAATTAAATGTGTGGTCTCATTTCAAGACTTGTATTATTGAAGTTGTGAAGAGATTCAAATTTGAAGCATCTGAAGAAGACTGTATTTGTCTGGTTCTTTGTTTTCTTTAAAGAAAGAAATCCTTTTGGAAATACAGATAAGTTAGGAGTTTGCTCAGTCTATTTCTTTGTGTAGCTATCTTTCTTTTTCAAGTAGCAAATGCTTTAAAAAGTTAGTATGATACTTGATAAGTTTCTCAAAATATTTCATTTTTGCCACAGAACTATATTTTAAAATCATGTCTAATTTCTTGTTTATTTGAACCCACTTCACATAATTTTTCTTCCTTAGAATGTAATAGCTATAGTTCAGATAACTACCCTGCATTAAGTACCATATATTCTATAATCAGCTAAAAGATCAACATTGCTTATGTGTCTTTGTTGGTATTATAAATTGCTACAGGCTGCCATCATTGAGTTTAGGTTTATGTACACATAAAGTGTATAAGGTCACATTTAAAGTGTTGTACATGACACAAAAATGCTCCTCCTTAACATTTTCATATAATTTATTTAAAATGTTAAAAAAACACACCTCTTTTCAATTTTCCCTTAGTTTTTCTCCAAGAGAAATATTTTTAGCTTAAGAATTACAAATACATTCAGTCTAGGGCAATTTATAGACCTGTTAATTTGACTATTAAAATAACTGAATCATGCCTTAAAAAGAAATAGTACCATTTTTATATGTAGAACACAGAATGATTAGTCTTTAGCTTTCTGTAATAAAAGCAAAGTCTTACAGTTGTAATCTTCGCCTCTATCCACTCACTGCTCCTAGAAAGACATTGTGAAAGTGAGAATGTCTTTCTTTCTTGTCCCTACAATGCTTTTGATCACACTAGAACCACTTATAAAATTATGTAGGTCAGTTATTTAATTTTTGTGATATTTAAGCTCATTGTAATGAAATAAATATTGAGTAATGTCATAATAATAGACACAAAGTTCCAATCTAATTAACTGCATTTTCCCTGTTTACATACATATTTACTAAACATATAACTATACATGATATATCTTTTGATGAAATTATAATGAAGTAGTTACAGTTCAGACATATAAAGATGGAGTTGAGTGGCCAATAAGGACCTGTTCTTAGGCAAGTTCAAGCACCACTGAGAACTTGAACTTCCTGTGAACTACACATAACCCAAGGATTCCAGCCATTTTCACGTCTGCTAGCTGCAACCTGTGTCTCACGGTTGATAGATTTGTAACTATTCAAGTGTTTTGGACCTCAACCAATCCTTACTAAACAAGCACCTTTCTTGCCAGCTCCAATTATAATCCCTGATACAATTCATGGAACTAACTGCAACCTTGTGGCTTCTGCTTTTATAAAAGCTTCATTTTGTGGTCCAGCAGAACACAGTTTGAGAGCTTTTTATTCAGTCTTCTGGGCTGCAGTCCTAACAAACCTCAAATAAATGCCTCTTTATTTTAATCAGGTCTTTGTTTCTCAGCTTTTAGTTAACAAAAGTGATGAGCTCTCTTTTTTAAAATAGTCTACAAAAATGTTATGAGAAACAGTGGAGGTTGATCAGTTCATTTCATTCACTCAGTCGTGTCCAACTCTTTGCGACCCCATGGTCTGCAGCATGCCAGGCCTCCCTGTCCATCACCAACTCCTGGAGTTTACCCAAACTCATGTGGAGGTTTATAATTACTTAATAAAATGGTAAAGAAAAAGGAATGTCCTTTCTTTCCTGGCAGTCTTCCCTTGTGGCACTCAGTTCCTGTGAATGCTCGTGACTCTGCATGACTGCTAGTCACTGGAGCACCTTCATTACAGAACTCTCACTGTCCCACCCATCTGTTATTCATGAGACTCTATAAATTAATCACCACTAAACCCTGTACAGTGACCATTCCTTTGTCAGCTGTGCAAAAACCAGCAGTTCCCAGAGCAAATGATGGACAGAGAAGTTATGACTCTTGTTCTCCTTCTTTTAACTCTTGCTTAACTCTTACTAAAATGGAATTTCTGAAAAAATGTCTTTGCATGTACATATTGTTTGGAAATGGGACTAACTTGCTCTTTGTGTCACTAATTAATTTGTGTGTGCGAGCTCAGTTATGTATGACTCTTTGCAACCCCATGTACAGTAGCCCGCCAGACTCCTCTGTCGATGAAATTCTCCAAGCAAGAATATTGGAGTGGATAGCCACTCCCTTCTCCAGGGGATCTTCCTGACCCGGGGATCAAACTTGGTCTTCTGCACTGCAGGCAGATTCTTTGCCATCTGAGCCACCAGGGAAGCTCAATTAATTTGGGGTCAGTGTGAAGATATACATAAGGAAACTGGCATTATGATACAATGAGAACAACATATTTTTATTTTGTCCTCAGTGCATTCAGTAAACATTTCCTGATTACCTGAAATATGTCATGTACTCTGTAAGATCACTGTGATCATCAGGGAATTTCTATGATATGGTGATCAAAGAAAAGGAAGGGAGAGTTCTGAGAATATGACTCCGATGTTTGAAATATACTGACAAACACAGTGTTGGTGTTGAGGGAAACAGTTTGCTTAGGAGGGGGAGACAAAGAAATTATATTTAGTTTTAAGGGCTATTTTAAAATGGCAGAAGGACACATATGGAAATGAACCTCAAGTAAACAATCAATGATGGTTTCATGTGTTTGTGACTCATCACGGAAACATAAAGCAATTACTAACATTTATTGAACATTCTCACATTCCAGACATTATTCCTATCTCTTTACCTCTTTTAACTATTTAGTGTTCTCCACAATCCTGTAAGACAAATACCATTGTTTTCTCAATTTTCCAGTTGAAAATAATTGAGACACAAATATTTTCAGTTCCTGAAAAACACACAGCTGGTAGGTGTTGGACTGGGATTTGAACTTAAATGGTCCAGCTCGAGAGTCCACCGTCTAACCTAAATCTGTACGTAAATTCTTTTTATCAAAGAGAACATATTCCCTTTAAAATTCTGTTCTTCATCATTCATTGTACCTATACTAACCTACTAGAATAATTATTTTTAGATTTTTAGTATTTGACTTTTTTCTAAAATATATTATCCAAAATTAATGGCTTTAGGGTAGAAAAATATCTGGATTGCAAAGGATTTGGGAATATATAATTTATATATTTTATTTAAATTTTAAAGGAAAGGGACTAAGATTGCTTACTTATACAAGAGAGTTTTCTGAGAATTTCTGATTTCTGGAGAAATATCTGTCTAACTGTTAGACTTCTCATTGTACCAAGAATTCATGCTGTTATGGCAGCCAAGCTATAGATGACTAACAGGGTAGAAAATAAGATCTGCCAAGTAAAATCTAAGCTGTTTTTGTTTGTTTGTTTGTTTTTTGTAAAAATACCCTAAATTAATGATAGAGTTATTGAAGCTACCTAGATATTAAAGCTACTTAGTGGTAGTACTTAACTCATGGGTGGTCTTTCCAGATCTCTTTGTTGTCTGCCTTTTCTGTGGCTGTCTCCACATTTGCAGGTGTGCACACTATAGTAATAGCTCTTGGAATCATATGTAGCACAATGTAAGTTAGCTTTGAGTTAGACACACCAGGTGCAGGGACCAGCCTCTGGAGGCTGTGCCAATTAGGGTTCACTGCTTGGAATTTATCTTCTAGAATGTGAGAGTTTAGCCTCAGATTAGATGGTCTTTTGAATGAAGTGACATACATTTGTAAGATGTTCATGATCATTTTTCAAAATCTATTTTGGATTAGAGAGATTAATTGAGAGAAAGAAGGAAAAACAGATACAAAATGAAGTAAGAAGTAGAGAATAAATAATTAATTAAAAATATTTTTCTATTACTATTGCATTTAACTATTTTTGGATGTGGACCATTTTAAAAGTCTTTACTGAATTTGTTACAATATTTTGTTTTCTGCTTTGGTCTTTTTGGCCATGAGGCATGTAGGATCTTAGTTCCCAAACCAGGGATTGAACCTGCAGCCCTGCATTGGAAGAAAGAGTCTTAACCTCTGGACCACCAGGGAAGTCCCTCTATCACTATTATGCTGTCCACGTAGCCTCACCATATCCTTGACTTACATTGCTTAAACATTTACATTTTTGTAATAAATTTTTTTCTTTCTTGATTACTGAGAATTCATTTCTATTATTTCAAATTAAGATGCCAAGCTCTTACTTCAACACTGTAGCTATTAGGAAGCAACAAGCTGTTCTATATTGAATATATCAGAAATAAAACTTTTACTGTGTATTTCAAAAAGGTTAAACTTCTACATTTGGAGGAAAGTAATAAGCAAAGGAAAACTATAAAGATTAATGTTTATGCAAAGCGCTTATAGGAACTGAAATTCTGAAAGAGCTAGAGTCTTGAAATTAGAAAACATAGAATTATTAAAATTATATTCCTCTTCTGTGAGTTGAAAATCCCCCAGATTGCATCCACACTCTTTAATATACAAGAGGATGAAGGATGAAGCCCATTAAGGCAGTCTTGTCTTACCAAAGGCTAAGTAGGGTCTAAAGAAGTGTAAAGCCAAGAATTGGAATGATGTCTTTTGTATGGTGTTCTGAATGCACCACTGAGATGTTATAGGACTAACATGTTTTTGATGCCCATAAGTAAAGGACATTGAAAATATCTGAAATTTTGACTGTTACCAGTAACATCTGAAACTATGACATAATTGAGGTTATCCATGGCCTCAAATTCCCAAATGGATCAGTACCTGTGATTGATTTCACAATGGTATTTAAGCTAAAGTTTGGTGTAGAGCAGAAGTCTTTGGGTAAGATTTTTGACCTTGTGTTAAGCGAAATAACATGGCATAATCAATAATAAAAGTTGCAATTAAAAAACAGAGCAAATCTAGATGGATTTATGTGGATATATTATGTATGTGTTATGTATGTTGCTTTGAAGGGCAAGTTGCAACAGTGTGTCAAAAGTTCCAAACTTTGAAGGAGCTACCAAAGCAGGATACAAAGGGTGACTGTATTCAGCTGCAAATAGGAGTGAGCAGAACTCTGATACTTTGTGAAACAGAAGTGATGATAAACTGCCGATTTCCATGCTCTGATAAGAAGCCCAATTTAATTACTTCAGGGTCTGCCTGGGAGACTTCCTTGCTGGTCCAGTGGTTAAGACTCCAGGCTCCCAACACAGAGGGCTTGGGCTCAATCCCTGGTCTGGGAACTAGATCCCATATTCTGTAAGTAAGACCCTGCACAGCCAAATAAATAAATAAAAACCTGCCTGGTGGAACTGAGAAAAGGGACAGTACTTGGAAGATAAATTAATGGTTCCCATTACTAGTACAATCTTGCATGAATACCTTCTCATTTAGCAAGGTCTGAAAGATCTGTTTATGAAGAGTTTGGCTCAGCTCCCAAACTCATCTTTCATTTCCTCAGTAATTGGTGAAATTCCAGTACTCATACTCTGAACTCCACAGGAATAACCATAGTTAAACAAATGTAAGGGAACCTTCTCCAAAGAAGAGAGGAGCCATATGCATTTGTATCCAGTGTAAGATTTGAATTTGAACTTAGACACTTAAATGAAAAAGATTGGGCTTCTCTGGTGGCTCAGATGGTAAAGAATCTGCCTGCAGTTCAAGAGACATGGATCTGATTCCTTGACTGGGAAGATCCCCTGGAGAAGGGAATGGCAACCCACTCTAGTATTCTGGCCTGGAGAATTCCATGGACAGAAGAGCCTGGGAGGTACAATCCATGGGGTTGCAAAGAGTCAAGCATGACTGAATGACTCATTTTTCACTTTTTGGGGTGACTGTAAGCTATAGATCACTTTCCCTTACTAGAGGCTTTAATTTCTGAGGCAGTTATTGTGAATTAAAAAAAAGAAAACAGCTCTTTGTTTGGTTACTTAAGACTTTCTGAAGATTTTCCATAACTAGAGGTGACCACTAAAGAACAATATTCCTGGCATTGAACACTGGGGTGAAAATTGAAGCTAGAGTGAAAGATACTAAAAGGAGTTATTAGGAAGGTGAAGGAATTGATGCCATATACACCTCTGCTTCTGGGGTAGTGCTACTGGTAAAGAACCTGCCTGTCTAATGCAGGAGACATATTGAGAAATGGGTTCCATCCCTGGGTCAGGAAGATCCCCTGGAGGAGGGCGTGGAAACCCACTCCAGTATTCTTGCCTCAAGAATCCCAGGGACTTAGGAGCTTGGTATGCTACTGTCTCAGTTCAGTTCAGTTCAGTCGCTCAGTCGTGTCCGACTCTTTGTGACCCCATGAATCGTAGCATGCCAGGCCTCCCTGTCCATCACTCCTGGAGTTCACTCAGACTCGCGTTCATTGAGTCTGATGCCATCCAGCCATCTCATCTTCGGTCATCCCCTTCTCCTCCTGCCCCCAATCCCTCCAGCATCAGAGTCTTTTCCAATGAGTCAACTCTTTGCATGAGGTGGCCAAAGTACTGGAGTTTCAGCTTTAGCATCATTCCTTCCAAAGAACACCCAGGGCTGATCTCCATCAGAATGGACTGGTTGGATCTCCTTGCAGTCCAAGGGACTCTCAAGAGTCTTCTCCAACACCATAGTTCAAAAGCATCTGTTCTTCAGCGCTCAGCCTTCTTCACAGTCCAACTCTCACATCCATACATGACTACTGGAAAAACCATAGCCTTGACTAGACAGACCTTAGATGGCAAGGCTACTGTCTATAGGGTCGCAAAAAGTTGGATACAACTGAAATGACTTAGCAAGCACACACAGGTCTGCATGTTTAACACAGGTCTTCCAGGAAATGCATCATTCATGTGTGTTACTGCTGAATCTGGTATGGAAACCATTATCTGTGAGGGACCAATGTGGATGACACAACCCGATATTTCAACTAAATATGTTTTTAGACTATTTCTCTACACCCATTTCAGGAAAAAAAAAGTATACATCATCATGTACAGTAAGGCTGCAAAAATTTTACTAGAACAAAAGGAAAGCAAATGGGGGAAAAAGGGTGAACTTAAACAGGAAAAAATAAATTACTCATCACATCTATATCTGGATTGTCATTAAAAAGCTGGTTTTTACCTTAAAGGCATAATTATACTTTTGATAGAACAATGTATACTAGGCATTTAGATAAGAAAGAAAAAATCCAGGGCTGGTTTACATGAAAGAGATAAAATACATAAAATAAATCTTTCAAAGAAATAAGTTGATAGGCATTTCAATTCATTTTGCTTCTGATACCATTGAGATGAGTTTTGGGGTTGAAGGCCAAGATCCTAGGGAAGAAGAGAATTAAGAGAGTGATAACCCCACACAAGTATAAGAGAGCGCTTGTGGTATTACAGTTACAATATGAATCACAAGGCCTGCTTTTTGTGAATGTTCAGCACAAGATTCACCACAAATTGTTAGAACACTTAAGAATAGTGGTTCTATTCATACAGATGATAAAAGCAAATTTGGAATAGTTGATGGTGCCGCAGTATCCACATCAGTTCTACTTTCTTCTCAAATCATACAGAACAGGATAAAACACAATCAGAGGCCATTGTTTGAAAGTAATTAGACTGAATGATCTTGACTTTGAATTTAGTGTGGGGCTCTGTTGGTGTGGGTGATGAAACATTCTTCATTGATTGCCAAAGTGTCCATGTGATGCTGAAAGCACGTCCTGATCTATCAAACGTTCCAAAATGTCATGTTCTGAGAGTCTTTGCAATGTCGAGAAGACTCTAAGTGATCAAACAGACAATCAGCTAAGGAGAAAATTTGTATACCTTTCTGATAACTAATGCATTTATGCATTTTGCCAGCCAAAAAATTAGTAATAAACTTCATTTTACATGGTAATCAAACTGATTTTAAATTCACGAGAACATAGATTTTTTTTTCCATTTATGGACATTATATAATCAGAGTTTACAGTTCTGCAAACATACTTGTGAGTATACAAAGATTATTCAATGAGTATGTGAGTAATCATAATAAAAAGAAATTAATGTGAAAATCATGGAAAATTATGTAAAGAAATATTTATATTGAAAAATAAGACTAAAAAAATGAAATACAGAGAAAACAGTTAACTATATAAAATGTGAAGTGAATCTCAAGAGTAAAAATTTAAATGTATCCAATAGGAAATTTGAGAAAAGGAAGTAATTTCCATTGGGGAAAGGATTTGAAAAGAAACTCACTGAAAATAAAGAGAAGGGGACAACTATTATCTTTTGTCTTCAAAACACTTTAATTGTTCTTCAATAATTTCAATTAATTTAAGGATATACTTTTTTTTTGTTTGTTTTGCGGAAGCATGTTTTCTTTTTCAGTCTAAATATCTAGCTTGATCTATTCACCTGGATGCTTTTAGTGATTTTCTCAGGAATTAGCAGTGGATTTACTTTGTTTTATAAAGAAACACAAGACCAGGATTGACGAAGAACCGTACTATTTTTCATGTACTTTTGCACATTATTTCTTAAATTGTAATTATGATCTTGATTAAATCAATTTTAAATTATGACCTGTTATCTGCAATCACGGGCTTCTCTGATAGCTCAGTGGGTAAACAATCTGCCTGCAATGCAGGGGACCCCAGTTCAATTCCTGGGTCACGAAGATCCCCTGGAGAAGGGATAGGCTACCCACTCTAGTATTCTTAGGCTTCCCTTATGGCTCAGCTGGTAAAGAATCTGCCTGCAATGCAGGTAGACCTGGGACTGATCCCTGGGTTGGGAAGATCCCCTGGAGAAGGGAAAGGCTACCCACTCCAGTATTCTGGCTTAGAGAATTCCTTCTTGCTTTTCAGTTTTCTAACAGTGATGATTGTGGGTATTTTTTCAGAGGAAATAAACTGGATCTTAAAATGTTTTCAAACTTATTTTGTAATGAGGTAAGCTAGGTATACAGTCAAATTCACTATAATAAAAGTTAATAATATACAATGTTTCCTGGTTTAGAAAATATATTTGTTGTTGTAATAAAAATAGATTATAAAGGCTGATTGAGTAATATATTTTTTGATTTTTCTATAGAAATAAAAATCACTATTGATGCAAAACTGTTTTTTTAAAACTGCTATTTTACTACAAATAATAGTGTCAAATATTTGAAAATATCTGCTTAACTCACTACGATTTAAAAATATGAGTTTTTAAATAGTTTTAGATTCTGTGTTCTCCTGACTATTCGTAAACTAGCACATTAAATATGAATGCATGCTGCTGTGCTATGCTGTGCTTAGTTGCTCATCATCTCTCTTTGAGACCCCATGGACTGTAGCTGGCAAGGTTTCTGTCTATTCATGTCAATGTACGGCAAAACAAATACAGTATTGTAACGTAGAATAAAGTATTAAAAAAATAATAATACTGGAGTGGGTTGCCATTGGACAAGGGATCTTCCCAACCCAGGGATTGAACCCAGGTCTCCCACATTGCAGACGAATTCTTTACCAGCTTAGCTACCAGCGAAGCCCATGAAAGCATGGTATGATGATATTCAGATTCCAATGTTCTGAATATTTCAAAGAATCATTCATGAATTTCCCACATTTAGATGAACAGAACATGATACAACTAATTTTATAATCTAAAATGTGATTGATGAAATGGGACTATGATGTGAAATTAACATTTTTCTTATTAGTAAAACTATAATCTTGTGATTATCCAATCTTTATGTATACATACTTAATAATAAGTTTTCAAAGACATTGAACTTTGAATTTGGAATGGAGCTTATAGGTCATCCATTAATAAAGCACACATAGTATAGACTTCTTGGAAAAAAAATCATATGTAAATTTAAAGCATAAAGAATATACTTAAAATTTGAAATTCAATAAACAAGTCATTATATCCGAGACATGCTTCAGGAGACATGACAGCTAAATGGCATGTGATATCCTGAATGGAATCCTAGAACAAAAAAAGGAACACTAGGTAAAAACTAAAAGCTTTGAGTAAAATATGAAGTTTCATTAATAATATTTTTTAATATTAATTAATTTGTAAAAATGCACTGTACTATTGGAAAATATTAATAGTAAGGGGTTATAGAGAAACTATGTAGTGTTTTTGTAACTTTTCTGTAAATTGAAATCTATTCTAAAATATTTATTTAAAAATGGCATCTAAAAATTAAAATGTAATGGATACATTAAATAGTTACATAGTAGAGACCTACTTGAAAAGATAGTTACTTAAAATAGAACTAGTAACTGACAATAGATCTAACACAAATATTTTTTTCTTCTCGGCATTTTGGCAAAGATCAAGTGTAAACTCAGATCTAGAGGATAAGCCACAGAAAGAAGTGTAAATAGAAAATACAATATTTAGAGATATAATATGTCATTGTTATTTGAATTAATTTAATTTCTAAGTAAAAGTCATTCCTTTAGCAATCATTAATGTTTTCTAGATGCTTTTTAAAAGGTGCATAGAGTCTAAATTTGCAATATAATTTGTATGTTTTACAAACTCACCCTAAATCATTGTGAGACTGGAATAGATATACTCAACATGTTTCATAAAATATTTAATAAATAATATATACTTGTGTGATAGATTTGACCTAAAGCACAGAAAAACACATTTGAAAATTTCCTATTTGATAGGGACTTCATATGAATGCCAGATCTTACTGTAGAATTGCTCATTTTTAGTATTTATTTTTTGGAATCTTATTTTTATGTTTTAAATTATGAAGGCTTGATGACACATCTATAGGAGATGTGGTAAATATGGAGCAAAGTTGCATATAGTTCCACTATATATTACAACTATTTTTAAGTAGATAAATTAAGATTTTCAGTTTCAATATCTCTCTCTCAAAAATTAATAGAATGAAAAGGTAGAAAAGCGGAAGGATATCCTAGACCTGAAAAGCATTTTGAGCAGATTCAAGATAATTAAGATTTATACAATCTTCACTCAACAGCAGGATACAAATTTTATTCAGGTTCCTATGGACTATAAACTGGATCATATGCAGGGACATAAAACATGGTGCAAAATTTTCATGGTAAAAGGTATGGAAATCATACAGAGTCTGTTCTCTTATCACTGTGGAATTATGTTAAAGATAAATATCAAAAAATATTGCAGAAAGCATTTAAATGAGAATAGCTCTTTTTTTTTTAAAGATACATTTTCTTTGTCTTGTAATTTACTTTAGAAAATGATCCTAATGGTCTGATTAACTTAATACAGTACATTTTCAGACATGAATAATTTATAGCTATTTCACTGACCAGATAGAGTTCATTAAATTCTATCGATCCTATGGTATAATTGTATATGGGATGATTAATACATGAAGTTCAATGATCAGTTATTAAACAAAGACCACTGTCCTACATGAATTTCATAATAAAGAGACTACTTTACTATATAATGTGTGTTTGAATGATGAAAATAACCAGGTAATTGAGAGCAGGCTACAATTAGAAACTGTACAGGAGTAAAAAGTTAATAACTAAGGCATAATAGTTTCCAGCTATATTCTTATTTCTGTCTTGCTTCTATCACTTGCCAAGATGATCCTACTTTCTGCTAATTAATTTGAAAGGATGCTTTATTTGGAATTAGTTTCTTAAAACACTGAAAGAAAAAGAGCCCTGATAATTGTTTATCAAACTGGAAACAGTTGACATGGTCATGAAGAACACCTACCATACGATGCTACCTAATGAAAAAAATTTTTTTTTCTTATCTGTTTTAGTTATATGAATGTGTGCTTGTAAAATAGAGAAAGATGAAGAATTTGAAGATAGAGCATTTCTTGGTATAAAAAGAAAGATGTTGTTCATTATTGTGAGGAAAATTTGATCAAGTAAGGCACTGGTAATAAATTTTCTCATATTCTAAAACAATATCTTTGTGTTGCTCTTTCTACAGTTCCATGTTCTAACTGTAAACTATTTGAAGTAAAGCTGAAAGATCATATTTATTTATTTTTTAATTTTTACAACCTAGGGGAAATAGCTTTTCATGAAGTAAGAGATCAATATCAATTTGAAAGAAAGAATAAATTAATAATGGGAAGAACAAAAAATGAATGACAAATGAATGACACATTTTGGCTTAAATGAATAACTTGTAATAGATTTAAATGCATAGAATTATTTATACCACAAATACATAGTTTTATTTCAAAACAGATTGAACCTGAGGAAAACCAAGATTTCAAACTTGGCATAGCAACATCGAAAGCTGCTAACATTTCTTAAATGCTTACTATGTCTCAGTTACTCTTTTAAAGGCCAGACTTAATCAGATTCAGTTTCTGGATATGAATCTATAGGTGAAGTTCTAATTAATTTAGATTTAAGCCATAATTAAAATGTGTAGATTCTACACACACACACATCTAGGTTTGTGTATACCTATTTTTCTTTCTTGGACAATTTAGTTACTCTACAAATGATATATCACTGTCTCTATGCCATTTCTATTCCTTAATTATTCTAGTAGATATTTTAAAGATATTAAAATAAAAAGACCAGCTACCATCTACCAGGTATGCTTACAAAATAATCATTAACTTTAAGCTGAAATATTTTGTGAGTTGAAAATGATGTGCTTTAGACATTAAGATATCAATAGTAATTAACATTCTCTTTCCTTCTTTCCTTCTTCCTTTCTGTTTTTTTTTAATAAAGTCAATATCTAAGTGAAACCAAGATACACATTTCAGTGTTTTCTATTTGAAAGGCTCTCTAAATAGTTTTGCATCTTTTGGAATGGTTGTATACTTGACCTGGAATTATTTGGAACAATTTATTTTATTTTGTGGACACTTCTTCCTATTTAAGCTGAAGATTCTTTTTTTGCTTAACAGGTTACTCTTCCAAGATCTTTTTGCCCAAGTAATAGAATGGATTAATTATCTATTGTAGAAGATGTGTGTTAAAGTTGTCATCCTTAAATAACTTCGGTTCAGCTCATAAAAAGGTAAAGCTTATTTTAGTCTGTATTTTGAGAATTTTCTCTGTGGAATATTGTTTTGTCTCCTCTCCATCCACATTGAAAAAAGCATATATCCTACCAGTGTTCACTGTTCCAAAAGTAAATATGTAGTGCTGTAAAACTACAATGCAAAGGTAATGAGTTTGTGCTAGACAGAATGATTTTCCAGAAAAATACTGTATTATCTAATACTGCCAATTTTTCTTCCCAGGTAAAATAAAATAGTTTAGCTAATGAAAAATAAGCCATCCCCTACATCTGATGAAATAGCTTAGGGGAATAATACTGGGAGATAGAGGTTGCATGATGTATGTGATGTGTGTGCGTGTGTGTGTGTATGATGGACAAGAGCTGGGACAGACACGGTAAAGAGTGCTGATTACAATTCACTCTGTGGGGAGCTGCCATGCAAGTCTGCTTGTTTGCTTGGTGTTTTGAGACTCAATTTGAGGTCCAACTGCATGTCTCATGTAATAATCAGAGGGAAAAATGATGTCTAGAGAGAATAAATTCTGAGTCTAGGAGGAATCACTATTAACCTCTCACAAGCTGCATTCTTACTGAGGAAGGTTGCATGGAATGAGGCCATTCTATCCTGAAAGAGGGACAGGTTTTTGTTTCTGCTTGTAAGTATATGGCATGAACAAATGCTTTTTGCAATTGAATGGAAGAGGTAGAATTTAAATTTGGTGGCATTAACTATTTAAATTAATCCAGAAACTACCTGCAACATCTATGTGTGTATGTGTATACATATATCTATGTAAGTATCTTCATATATATCACATACCCATCTAAATATACAACTACTTCTCTATCATCTATCTCAGTCTGTTAATTTACCTGTCACCATAATTTTTCATTGAAAAATTCAGTGTAAATTCTCTTAACTTTTCATTATCATCATTAGACCAAGGCATGTATTTGCCTTGAAAGAACGTGAAACAACTGCATATCCAAATATGAAACATAGCCAGGGCAGAACTCAAAATTCATGATTAGTGCTTTGTAATTATTAAATATCTACATATATTGGACATCTTATATTTTAACATTCTAGTGTTTTGACTGTTTAATATATTCAGTGGGCCTGTTAGTCCATCAAGAATATGTTAGCTGAACTTGATGAAGTGGTATATCATTCTTCTGTTCATCCTTTGTCCCCTGGGCAAATTGTCTTCCACTATGGTTTTGAGTATATTAAAGATTGTTTGAGGCATTACTTTGCATTAAAACACATAAACAAATAAAAGCATTGGATGCAGCATGGATCTTTTAGTCGCATTCATCTTGTTTGGTCTTGCAATAAGATTCATTGTTCTTTAGTCTCTAAGTTGTGTCTGATTCTTTTGTGACCCCATGGACTGTAGCCCATCATGCCCTCCTGTCCATTGGATTTTCCAGACAAGAATACTGTAGTGGGTTGCCATCTCTTACTCCAGGGGGTCTTCCTGACCCAGGGATTGAGCTTGAGTCTTCTTCATTGGCAGACAAATTCTGTACCACAGAGCCACTAACGAAGTCCATAAATGAGACTTCTTCATAGACATATAAGCCTTGGGTTATATAAGCAAAGCTCCACATAGGTTTTGAAATTTAATTAGCTTCAGCTATGAAATGTTTTATGATATTTAAGAAAGGATGCTATCTTAACATGAATTATTATTTACAAATAATACCAACATCATAATTAGCATGTACTTGGATGGACAATCACAAGCAACTAAGATCCACAGATATGTAGGCATTTTTTTTCTAGTGATGTGGAATAAAAATAGAGAGGCCTACATCTGTTTCATATACGTTTTTACATCTTTTTAAAATATGTCTTATTTTGACAGATATTTTCTTTAATATCTATCGCTTGTTTCTGAACTTTAAACTCTGTCCATGAAATCATTGCGTAGAAGCGAAGCTCCTGATTTTGCACTCACGGTTCTCTGATCTTTTCTTCCTTTATTACTTACATTCTTGGGGTCAGAAGAGGCTTTGCAGGGTCAGTCACCTTATTTCTCTAAGAGAGACTTTATTTGAACTTTCACAGAAGATGGTTTTAGATTGCCTTAAAGTTTTAATATTGAGAGTTTATTCCACGTTCTCCTAAAGCAAACTAGTGCCAAAACTGGTAACCCTTGTAGTCAGAAAGTTATTCTGAACTGAGATAAAGTTTATGTCACCTTGAAAGAGAAGCATGAAGTAAGAGTTTGGTTTGGATTATTGCTTAATTCCATTCTAGCACAATCCTATTAATTTATTAGATATTGTTAGATGTAATTTCTCCTGAGTGATTATTTCATAGCTTTTGTTTTTCAAATGATTTATTTTAAAATATTTATACAATCATAAAATAACTTTATTTAATAAAATATTTTATTTTTGCATTAATATTTGATTCTGTTCTGTGAGACATCATTATTTTACCATAGCTTTCTTATTTCTCCAGTTTTGTCATATATATAGAATGTAGAAATAGCAAATGAGATAAAAATATCCCAGGTAATAAATATATTCATTAGGGAAAGTTTTGGAAAGGTATGAAGAGATTCAAATACTAATTAATGTTTCAAGCTGACATTTCAGTTCAATTCAGTTCAGTCACCCAGTCGTGTCCAACTCTTTGTGACCCCATGAATCGCAGCACCCCAGGCCTCCTTGTCCAACACCAACTCCCAGAGTTGACTCAAACTCACGTCCATCAAGTTTGTGATGGCATCCAGCCATCTCATTCTCTGTCATCCCCTTCTCCTCCTGCCCCCAATCCCTCCCAGCATCAGAGTCTTTTCCAATGAGTCAACTCTTCGCATGAGGTGGCCAAAGTACTGGAGTTTCAGCTTCAGCATCATTTCTTCCAAAGAACACCCAGGGCTGATCTCCTTCAGAATGGACTGGTTGGATCTCCTTGCAGTCCAAGGGACTCTCAAGAGTCTTCTCCAACACCATAGTTCAAAAGCATTAATTCTTCGGGCGCTCAGCTTTCTTTATAGTCCAACTCTCACATCCATACATGACCACTGGAAAAACCATAGCCTTGACTAGATGGACCTTTGTTGGCAAAGTAATGTCTCTGGTTTTCAATATGCCATCTAGTTTGGTCATAACTGTTCTTCCAAGGAGTAAGCGTCGTCTAATTTCATGGCTGCAGTCACCATCTGCAGTGATTTTGGAGCCCCCCAAATAAAGTCTGACACTGTTTCCACTGTTTCCCCATCTATTTCCCATGAAGTAATGGGACCAGATGCCATGATCTTCGTTTTCTGAATGTTGAGCTTGAAGCCAACTTTTTCACTCTTCTCTTTCACATCATTGAGAGGCTTTTTAGTTCCTCTTCACTTTCTGCCATAAGGGTGGTGTCATCTGCATATCTGAAGTTACTGATATTTCTCCCGGCAGTGTTGATTCCAGCTTGTGCTTCTTCCAGCCCAGCGTTTCTCATGATGTACTCTGCATAGAAGTTAAACAAGCAGGTGACAATATACAGCCTTGACGTACTGCTTTTCTTATTTGGAACCAGTCTGTTGTTCCATGTCCAATTCTAACTATTGCTTCCTGACCTGCATATAAGTTTCTCAAGAGGCAGGTCAGGTGGTCTGATATTCCCATCTCTTGAAGGATTTTCCACAGTTTATTGTGACCCACACAGTCAAAGGCTTTGGCATAGTCAAAAAGTTGTATTGTTTACCTTGTACTATTATAATATGTTTATTTACACCGCCTAGTAATCAAAGTAGATGTTTTACTTGATCTTTTCTTCTGCCTACACTTCTCTCATGATTCCATCATAATCTATTCCTTTCCTTAAATCAGGAGTTGAATAACAGATACTGTCATGTCATTTTTTCAGTAGAAATGTCCTACTGATTCTTTGTACTTTTCTGAGTACTGTAATTTATTATATTTTACTCCCTCTAAAAATTAAATTTAATATGAATTTAATCAGACACTTACCAATCTTAAGGGACAGATCAACTGTGAATTTTGGGGTCTCCTAATTTTCAAAGCTCCATCCCAAGACCTTGCCCTAACAAAGTGTTCACATAGTCAGATGTTTTCATAAACTTTACAAAATTGAGACAAGTTCATCCTGATCCATTATCCATTTCCACTTTGATTTCCCATCTGTCAAAATTTCCTTTTCATTGGATGACATAAGACTGATCTTGAGAATTTGGGTGAAGTTGCCAATATAAATTTTTTCACATGTGAAGTTAAGTTTCCACTTGTAGTAATGTAGAATCTTCTCCTAGGTATATTTCTATTGCCCATGACTTGGTTTCTGTTGATGCAAACTAAAAATAGAAGTTGTTTCATTTCAGGGAAAGAGAGAGAGATAGAACACAAAGAACAATCACAAATAAACCGTGCATCTGTTTCTTTTTCTGATGGGAATTTTGGTGGCTATGAGAATTTGCCATTCTGAGAGTCAGTTGCAGGGGACATAATTGACTGATGGGCTCAGCAGTTGCATCTTTAAATCCATCCCAGGATTTGAACCAAGGCCTCATTCTCTCCAGGTCACTCTTAGCCATGATTGAATGGGGCAGAGGTGTTAAGGCATGTGCATTCCTGGCAGATACAGAATTCCTCTGACAACTGACTGCAGCTTGATGACTCCCTAGGAGCCTTGTGGATCTTTTCTTAGAACTACAATGCGGTCTAGGAGGTTTCAATCCCACCTTCCTTTCTGCTCTCTTTCTCTGCTTCCCTTAGAATCAGACTCGCATCATTGTCTGATACTGATCGCCTCATTCTCTTTTTCTCACAGGCATTTCCGTAGAAAGTTCTTGCACATTTGTATTATCTTGGTATCTGCTTCTCAGAGCACTGGGCTAATAATATGGGAATCACATGAAAAATAATTTCTCAAAAAATTTTATTCCCAGGGCACAAATCTAGAATAGTATTATAAAATAGTAAGATGTCTAAGATAGCTCCCAAGGAAAAAAAAAATTATAGATTTTCCCCCAAATTTGACAATGGCCTTAAAATGTATGTTATTAATGTACTATAGTTCTACTGCATGAAAAATTTTTGAATGATAAAAATAAAGTAATGATTCACAGTACCAGAAGATACTGGATCAAGTTCTATTCTTCTCTTTTAAAATTAATATCATGTGATGTACTTAAGGGATTTACATCCAAATTTTATGTATGTGGGGGTGTATATGATAAAGGCATGTCAGGCATTTAATTAATAAAATCATGTTGCTTTACTTTTTTACTGCCGTATTTATCAGGTTTTACAATTTTGAAATTGTAATTTTCCTGATTCTAAAAATTATTATTATATTTAATATTTTATTACTAAATTTGTGTTATTTTTCTTAAAAGAATCCTTCAAGTTTCATAATCCTCAGATGCCACAAAACTTGAATATCTATGCCACCCACTTCTAAACTGAGAGCAGATAAAGAAAGGACATGATAGGAAAAAGATATACTCAACTAATTATTTCAAGGCCTCCTCTCCACCCAGTTAACCAGATGCCTCATTTTGAGGAAAAATTGAACTGAAGAAAAATATGCTTTCTGTTGTTGTTCCAAATAACTTTTTGGTCTTCATAATCAAGAAATTGTTTAAGTTCTTTTCCATTTATTTAGTCATGAAATGTATTATTATGTTGATACTAATGATGTAGTATTATGATTTAGATTTATTATTCATGTATGTTCTTCTTTCTCAGCACTCTTATACTTTTTATTTATAGACATATTTAAGATCATTATGAGCAACCCGGGTGGTTCAGTGGGTAAAGAATCTACCTGCAATGCAAGAGATGCTTGCTGTTGCCAGTTTGATCACTGGGTGGGAACGACCCCTGAGAAGAGGGCATGGCAATCCATTCCAGTATTCAGTATCCAGTATTCAGACTCCCATTAACTGAGGAGTCTGGCGGGCTATAGCCTGTAGAGTCTCAAAGAATCAGGCATGACTGAAGTGACTGAGCATACACACACATAATATCATTATAAATTATAATAATTTTTCATGAATAAAGGGCTATGTAACATTAAAAGTATTTTTCCAAAGACTTACCATGTTTTTGTTAATGTATTATTTGTTGAAATTATTATTTATATTGATTGATTGCTTTTATCTACATTTTTGAAATGCTTCTCGTTCCTTTAGTTTGGATTTCTTTTTCCTTTTTCCAAATTTCTTTATTCAGTTCCCTATTTTCCTTTTTGTTTTTGCTGTTTTTCAGTTGGTTAGTCATGACCGACTCTTTGTACCCCATAGACTGCAAACGCCAGGCTTCCCTCTCTTTCACAGTCTCTTGGCTCAAACTCATGTTCATTGAGTCGATGATGCTTATTATATTTATTTCTATACAATTCTGTCTGTGTTGCTTTTTTGATCTTATGTCTTCTCTTGCTTCATTGTTAAGTTCCATATCTGTCATCTGGATCTATTTTCCTGTGAAGTCAATAATTCTCAGGACTGAAGTCAAGTGCTTAAAGTAGCAATTTATGTCAAATGCTCTTCTTTTATTATTCTATTTCCATTTGTAAAATTTACACACTTTACCCTCTCACCTTGAAATTCCTTACTGCTAAATATTACCACAATATGCCTATTTATATGTATAGGAGCTTGTTGGAAAAATATTCTCTGATATTTATATCTATCTTTATTTGTCTTCTTTCCTTTTTTTTAAAACCAGATATAGAAAAAGCAATTCACATTTTTGTCTTGTCCTTAATATTTTTCCTTTATTTCTTCTTCTAGATAAGGATATCAGCCTTTTCATTGTTCTCAATGGAAGTCTAACCTGAATGCCAGAGAAAAGCATTGTTTTCAACTTGAAAACATTGAGAAGAAATATGTGAGTAGAGACAGACAATAAAAGGCTGACAGCTGATATTGGTCAAATTGAAGAGTTGCTCATAAGAACTGAACTCTGCCTACTTAGATGTCTTCTTTCCTCCCCGGCACCTCTTAAATATTGTGCTTTACAAACATCATTTAAAAATCCCCATGCTGTTTTTACTTTGTCCATGGGAAAGACACTAGTCTGACAAAACAAATATGAACTTTTATTTGCAAAGAGAGCGAGAAAAAATGACTTGAAGTCTGTGGAGTTCCTATGAAAATGTCTTCTCTATTTAATCAGTGTTTTATAGTTATCATCATACAAAATATGTTATAAAGTCAACTACAACTCCCTTAAAGCAAACCACTGTATATGTTTGTATTTTCAGTGCTAACAACCAAATGTGTTATTTACACATAATATTCAACAAGATGCTACACTATGGAAATAGAGTTAATCAAACATGGGACTTTCTTTATCCAGAGAGAAAGAAAAGAAAGATAAGAGAAAATACATTCATAGATCTATAACTAAATTTTCAATTTTGGTGTTATTATAAATGTTAATGCTTTTAAAATTTTGAATTAAGATTATTCTTTGCTAACATAAGGAAATACAATTGTGTTTTTTTGTTGTTGACTGCATCCTGCATCCTGCTAAACCCATTTATAGCTCTAGGAAACTTTTTGTATATTCTTCACAATTTTCTACAAACTATTGATGCCATCTATGAATAGACTTATTTTCATTTAATTTTTTCCAAATACATTTGTTTTCTTCTTTTGTCTTGTGGCACTGGCTAGAACTTCTAATACTATACTCAACAGGAGTAATGAGAGAGGCTGTCTTTGCCTTGTTCAGGTTTTCATAGGGAGAGCCTTCAGTTTTTCATCTGTTGATGTAATGCTAGCTCTAAGCTTTAGGTAGCTTTTGTTTATTAGATTAAGAAAGTTCTCTTTTATTCCTATTTTGCTAAGAGTATTTATCATGCATACTTGTTGAATTTTGTCAAATGCCTATTCTATACTTATTGCCATAATTGCATTGCTTTTCTACTTTTTTTTTGTTTTGTTTTGTTAAAATGGTAAATTACATTGTGTTGGAGGTTTACTGTTCTTCCCAAACTCCCAGATTAAGGTTTTTGTTTTTAGGCCAGTATGACTCAGGTGGAGATTCTAGACCCTCTCACATGGTTTTTGCTCCTTTCCTCCAGTTCTGCCCCATAAAGACACTTCATAAAATTTTTTCTGCTGTTGTTGTTTAGTCAATAAGCTATGTTCAACTCTGTAGCCTGTAGACTGTAGCCTGCCAGGTTCTTCTGTTCAAGGGACTTTCCACCCAAGACTACTGGAGTGACTTGTCATTTCTTTCTCCAGAGGATCTTCCTAACCACGGATTGGAACTGCAACTCCGTTGGCAGGTGTATTCTTTGCCACTGAACCACCCAAGAGGCTCTTTCTAGTGTTGGTGTAGCTTATGTTCACTGTACGTGTGCAGCTCTTCTAGCTCTTTTTTTCTGAGGAAGAAGCCAGAACAGAAAATACCTCTTGAATGAATTAAAAATGAATATTATTTGAAAATAAATGCAAAAAATATTAGTGTTTCCCTAATAAGAGCAGAAGATTTCTCATCATATCATGAGAAACTTGTTTCTATTCATGACAAAAGCCTTGGAGACTGAGCATAAAAAGTGAGCAAAGATATACCAAGGTATATGTTAGAAAGCATCCTAAGCCCATATGACTAAACCACTTAGTAATACCTAACAGTTATAATTTCAACCTCTTTAAGAAGCGGAATATTAAATGAGTAAATCTGAAATTACCTGGTCACCCCCTAGTGGGGTAATCAGCCTAACAAACACCTGCCATTCTCCAAAGGAAAGTGGGCTTGTCTGAAACAATCACTGTTGATAGTAATTCCTTGTCCCTCCCCCTTCTGCCTATAAATGTCTCATTTTGTATAACTGTTCAGAACTCCTTTCTATCTGCTAGTTGGGATGATGACCTACTCAAGAGTCATTGAATATAGCCAATAAGACAGATAAAATTTGCTGAGTTGAACTTTGTTTCTTAACAGAAAGTGCATTCTACTTATTTTGGATAATGATCATGACTCCTTTTAGAGCTTCTTAAATCTTCAAGATAAGTGATCAGATGGGGCACAATATAACCAGGTCTCTTTCTAGGGAATCAAGTACAAGTGTTATTGACACATGGCAACAGGACAGAAAATGTATTCCATAAATATAACCTGTTTCCAGTTGGGGGCCACGGAAAACAGGGGAGTAAGTCATGGAATTTTCTTTGATTTTTTTTCAACCATTAAATAAGATTGATATTGACATCTTGATTATTGTTGTTCAGTCACTAAGTCATGTCTGACTTTTTGCAACCCCAAAGGCTGCAGCACATCATGCTTCCCTGTCCTTCACTGTCTCCTGGAGTTTGTGCAAATTCACGTTCTTTGAGTCGGTGATGCCATCCACTCATCTAATCCACTGTCATCTCATTCTCCTCCTGCCTTCAATCCTTCCCAGCATCAGAGGTGAAGATCCAATTTATTAGAAAAAAAAAAGAATGTCGTCTTGATGGTAACATCTAATTTCATTAGCTCAGAAGAGTAAGGGAAGGAGTTCTTTTCATTCCTAGGATTGGGCCTTAAATTGAACTAAACACTAGCAAAGACTGTGCTACATGGACAAGCACCACAGAAAGCAGATGCCAATAGTAAAGCTAAGAGCCCAGAAGAAGACCCATCAGGTTCCAGGATTTGCTACACCCAGAGTGTAGCAAGGCCTGGCTTGGATTTCATGAAATTCATCTAGCATATCTTACTCTTCTAGACTCAATTTTGTGTTCTCATGGTTGGGTTTCTGTTTTCTTCCCCTTCTAGACAGCTCACCTGAAGATTTTATTTTCTGCAAAGATGTGAATCTTTTCTGTGAACTGTTTAAGAGGCAAGCTTTAAGGAATACAGGATCATTTAAGGAAAATCTGGTTTTACAAATTTAAATTTATTCAGGGTGAAAAACAAGCCATTTCAGAAGTCTGAGACTGATAAAATTATGAGAAAAATCTTAAGGGAGAAACACAAGCCTGAGGGATTTGGATAATAATAACCTGTAGCTGCTTTTGTCCTGAAGAGGATAAAATGAAAACAAGTGATTGACTCCCTAGTTCAGTTCAGTTGCTCAGTTGTGTCCAACTCTTTGTGACCCCATGAATCGCAGCATGCCAGGCCTCCCTGTTCATCACCGTCTCCCGGAGTTCACTCAGACTCATGTCCATCGAGTCCGTGATACCATCCAGCCATCTCATCCTCTGTCGTCCCCTTCTGCTCCTGTCCCCAATCTCTCCCAGCACTAGAGTCTTTTCCAATGAGTCAAGTCTTTGCATGAGGTGGCCAAAGTATTGGAGTTTCAGCTTTAGCATCATTCCTTCCAAAGAAATCCCAGGGCTGATCTCCTTCAGAATGGACTGGTTGGATCTCCTTGCAGTCCAAGGGACTCTCAAGAGTCTTCTCCATCACCACAGTTCAAAAGCATCAATTCTTCAGCTCTCAGCCTTCTTCACAGTCCAACTCTCACATCCATACATGACCACAGGAAAAACCATAGCCTTGACTCCCTAGTGAGAAAGATTAAATTCAAATTTCTGCTTTTAGGTGAAGCAGCTACATTAGCCTATAAAACAGAGACTTATTGCACTTTCCTGTTCCTACCCACCATCCAACAAGGATTTATCCCCTCCAGATCCATTGTTGTTCTGTTCTGCCCAGGAGGCATATCTCCCTGAATTGCATCACTCAGAATCTCTCAGCTTCTGGCTTTCAGTTTGCTGCAGCTGAGAGATGTCTCTGTTACTGACCCTCCCGAGACAGTCCTTCTGTCTTGTGTCCTTCTGTGCAGGGTCATTTGAGCCAAAGGACTTGAGATGGAGTTGGATAGAGAAGCAAAGGCAGGCATCATTTTTTGATTGGAGAGTGGAGGGGTGTGAACTTGGGCTCTAGAGGACGTGCTCTTCTGGCAGGGTTGTGGAAGGGGCTGCTTTACAGTGATGTTGTGGATGGGGAGGAGCCAGCGTGCTCAAGTAGGGAGTCCAGCTGTGTGGCTCGCGCGCCCCAGATCCGAATGTGGGGAGTGGCATCTACACACACCCAAGCCAAGCAGCCATTTCTTACCAGGAACTGGCGAAGTCCTCTGCACACACTACTCTGTGAGCCAGGGAAAATCGAGTAAGGACAAAGGAGAGGGTAAAGGAGAAGACAAAGGTTAGACTTTATTTTCTTATCCACATTCTGTTTTTATTTCCTGAGAATTGTTAAAAGGCTTTGTGGGTGGCCGCTGGTGGGAGAACAGGAATAGAAGGAGCAGGCAGTGGGGCTGTCGGTCCCCCTTTCCTGCTGGGCTCTCAGTCTGGCCGTGGCCTTCCTCCTGGTGCACGTGCTTGCTCGTGGCCTTGCCAGCCTTCCCTGGGTCCTGGTTGTGAAGGTCCTTAGTTGCTAAGTCGTGTCACTCTTAAGACCCGATGGATCGTAGCCTGCCAGCTCCTCTGTCCATGGGATTCTCCAGGCAAGAATACTGGAGTGGGTTGCCATTTTCTTCTCCAGGGGATCTTCCCCACCTAGGAATGAAACTCAGGTCTCCTGCGTTGCAGGAAGACTCTTTACTGACTGAGCCACCTGCGAAGCCCTGGGTTCTCCTAATGTCTTACACCGTATCCTCCACTTTTTCTTCCGGTCAAGGTGGGCCCTGCTTCGCTGTTGCTCGCCCAGGGCTGCTCTGCCATTTTTGTTGGTTAACCTCGCCCGCGTCTCTGAAAATAGCGCTCTCTGTACATTCCCTTCAGTGAAACTCTTTAGAGCCTGCTCTCTGATTCCTGCTGGGCCTTGGACCTCTACAGTCACACGATGTCACAGCCTGAATCAGAACCCAAGCTGCATGACTCCTGAGCTTGCTCTTTCAACAGCAGACTCTGAAAGGGGAGGGGTAGCATTTACTTTAACTGGAAGCCCTTTCGACTCAGTGTCTAATTTATATTTGTCTAAATTTTTTTTCTTTCCTCTTTAATGTACTTATAAGTCACTCGGGTTCTTAGAGAATACTTCCTGCCTGCTGGATGTATTCATGGAAGTGCCAGTTGATGCTGCAGTTCTATCTCTTGATCTTACCCGAGGACACTGGGTCTACGTGATCACCAGAGCCAGCTCACCAGTGATGGGAGGGCCATTTAAAAATCCTTTGAATGTGAGAATACACTTCCTTCTTGGAGTGCAAATGAGAATGTATTTGCCGTGATAACACTGGGTGATATTATTTCATATTCCCTAGAAGCAACAGCTCAGAATTTTTAACTCGTAGGTTACAGGATCATGAAAAGCCTTTCCAGTTTGCTTTAAACAACATTTGTTCTTTATCTAGCAGGTATATTTTTAGCTCTCTGCTCATCACTAGGAAAGACGAGTTAGATTTCTGCTTTGGAATTCCTAGTAGTAAATCTGAGCCCTCTAAACTTTCTGTGACACCTCTGATTTATATGTCATCATTATCTGTACAGCCTGGCCTTTGAAGGGACTGATACCTTGGAGGGATGGTGGCTTCTTTTGCCATAACATTTGCTTAAAGAGAAAAATGAGCTTAAAATAAAATATATGAACTATGCTGCTGCTGCTGCTAAGTTGCTTTAGTCATGTCCAACTCTGTGGGACCCCAGCGACGCAGCCCACCAGGCTCCCCTATAGTAACATGTAAGAAGACATTTACAATATGAACTATACTGTAATTTAAATTTTTAAAGTCCATATTAAGAATATGTATATAAAACAGAGCTGTCTTCAAAATTGGCAAGCTAGCCAACCAATATGTGCTAAGTTGTTTCAGCTGTGTCAAACTCTGTGAGACACTAAGGACTGCAGCCTGTCAGGCTCCTCTGTTCATAGGATTCTCTAGGCAAGAATACTGGAGTGAGTTGCAATGCCCTCCTCCAGGAACCTAGGGATTGAACCCATGTCTCATGTCTCCTGCATTGACAAATAATTTAGTAAGGTTCAAATAAAAAATAGTATTTGAAACTATTATGAAGGGCTAAGTTTAAAGTTTGGGTTTCCTAGGTGGCACTGCTGCTGCTGCTGCTAAGTAGCTTCAGTCGTGTCCAACTCTGTGCGACCCCATAGATGGCAGCCCACCAGGCTTCTCTGTCCCTGGGATTCTCCAGGCAAGAATACTGGAGTGGGTTGCCATTTAGGTGGCACTAGTGATAAAGAATCTGCCTGCCAATGCAGGAGACCTGGTTTTGATCCCTGGATCAGGAAGATTCCCTGGAGAAGGAAATGGTAACTCACTCCAGTGTTCTTGCCTGGGAAATCCCTTGGGACAGAGCATAGCCAGCTACAGTCTATGGAATCACAAAGAGTCAGATACGAGGGCTCTCTTCAAAACTGGCAAGCTAGCCAATCAATATAGTGAGACTTGAAAAAAATACATTTGGTATCTGAAACTCTTGTAAAGGACTTAAAGTTTAGATGTTGCTAAATGCTACTAGCTCCATTAGACTCTTAACCCTTACACATGTTGCTAATACAGAAAATATTAGATAATGACAGCAGATAAGGAGATACGTTGTAAATTTATTAATGTCTGCTGAAATATTCTGGGCAGATTTAGGTTTCAATGTGAAGGACAACCTTTCCAGTCTATCTTCAGTGTTCCTCTAGATAATCTAGATATTATCCTTTATTTTATGGGATGTCCATGCTAAAAAGGATGGCAAGGCCTTGAAAGGATTCTTCAACACATTACCATTTTATTTTTCTTTTAAAGTTAGTAATATCATTCAGTTATAAGTGCAATCTAATTGATGTCATGGGGCTTCCCAGTAGTTTAAATTCCTCCTGCCAATGCAGGAGACACAAGATATGTGGATTTGATCCCTGGGTCAGTAAGATTACCTAGAGGAGGGCATGGCAACCCACTCCAGTATTTTTGTCTGGAGAATCCCATGGACAGAGGAGTCTGGCAGGCTGCAGTCCATGGGGTCGCAAAGAGAGGGACACAACTGAGCAAGTAAGAAGCAACTGAAATTGTAAGCTCTGACCATGAGGATTCCAACCTCTCTACCACAACAAGTGTGGATTTTTTTTTCTTTTTGGTGGGGGCCAGTTAGGGGGTGGGTGGGAGGTAGGAGGGAGGTGGAGGGGAAGAAAGTGCTAACTAGGAGATGGCTCCAGGTCTTAAAAGTAAATTTGTTGGATCATAGGGTATGGTTATAAATGGTTGATATTTCCAAAGTGGTCATAACAATTTATTCTTGTCATAAGTGCACAGACGTTCTAGTAAGCCTTACCCAAATCTGGTCACATCAGCACTTTCAATTTAATAAAGTGGTTACCAAGTGTTGTTAAAAAGTTCTATTAAGATATTCATATTAAACTAATTCAGAACATAATGAACTGAATATTGGGAAACAAAGCTTGCATTACCTTGTAGAATTTCAAGAAAAGTATTCAAACATGTAATTCTTTACTTAACAAAAACAGTCAATTAAATTAGAGTTGGCCCAAGAAGTGTATATTTTAGCCATTGTGTATTTTATGTTGTTGCTGTATAGGATTCATTTTATTGACAATAAATTGGAAAGGATTTTGAATTAGAGCTTAACTTGAATAATTGCACATTTTTCTGTGTATATTTAGGAAATGCAATCTGATGTTTACTTTGAAATTCAACTGAATTTGACTTACATATAAAATTTTCTCCATAATTTAGAATATCTTGTTTCATAAACATATTTTCCAGTATTACTGTCTGGAATTAGAACATCTAAATCACTTCTGATTTTTATGTTTCCAGGCTAGAGTTAGAGTAATCACAGAAACTACTTGTGCTTGCAAAATAACACTTAAACATTATTGGGATGTGAGATGTATTTATAAGTTCTGCCATTAAGCTGAAGCTAAGCTCAGGATTTTTTTTTTCCTGACCCAGAACAATTGTTATATGCACAAAATTGTGAGTTGGTATTACACATGTGTATATGTGTGTGGGTGAGAGAGAGGCGGTAAGAGAGAGAGAAACTGATTCCTAGGGAAATGATGAAAACCATAGAAGATGGTGCAATGAAGTTGATTTTTGACAGTGGTTTCAGAAGTCTCATCCCAAATGACAATAAAGAAAATGGCAATGTTTATGGCAGATGAAGACACTATGACTTGTCATTGTCTCCCTTGTTTCAGTATAGCTTTTGTGGATAAAGCTCTTACCCAAGATTCATTTCAAAAAAATATTTTCTCCAAACATAAACTGCATTTAATAAGTTTTAAAATAGAAAACATGTTTTTGTAAATCTCAGATTATATTAAAATATTTTCAGGTATGAACCTTAAGTACTTACTGAATGCATTTTTATTTGTAGCAGACATTATTAACATAAATTTTAAAGACAGTATATTGTATTGTAAATTAGCCTGTTAGAATATATAATGTGAAATTAATTATTAAATGAAATATTTATTAATATCACCAAATTATTAATACTTTTAATGATGTTTTATATTACATGTATTGTGTATAATTGCATCCCAATGTATTGTGATGTAAATATGAAAGTGTAAGTGAATTTGCTCAGTCGTGTCCAACTCTTTGCAACCCCGTGGACTGTAGTCCGCCAGGCTCCTCCATCCATGGGATTCTCCAGGCAAGAATACTGGAGTGGGTTGCCATTTCCTTCTCCAGGGGATCTTCCCGATCCAGGGATTGAACCCAGGTCTCCCACATTGCAGGCAGATGCTTTAACCTCTGAGCCACCAGGGAAGCCCTAATATTGCCCCATATATTGTGATGTACTCACTACAGTGGGCTTCCTAGGTAGCTCAAATGATAAAAATCCACCTGTAATGCAGGAGACCTGGGTTTGATTCCTGAGTCAGGAAGATCTCCTGTAGAAGGGCATGGCAACCCATTTCCGTATTCTTGCCTGGAGAATTTCATGGAGAGAGAATTCTGGTGGGTTCCAGTTCATGGGGTTGCAAAGAGTTGGACACTACTGAGCAACTAACACTTTCACTACTTCACTCACTACAGTAAATTTGTTAGCTATTAACAATAGAGAAGCAGTCTTTAGGAAGTTAATTGAGTCATCATGAGTTTCACAGATCAAAAAAATTAGGAAATTATCCTGGCTTCTGTCATCTATCTGAATAACCCGTAATCCTACCTCATACATGACTAAACACATACACCTAGAGATAAAAGACAAAATGATTGTGTGAGGAGGACTTTAAACAGTTGAGAAAAGAGAAGTAAAAGACAAAGGAGAAAAGGAAAGATATACTCATCTGAATGCAGACTTCCAGAGACTAGCAAGGCGAGATAAGAAAGTCTTTAAGTGAACAATGCAAAGAACTACAGAAAAACAATAGAATGGGAAAGACTAAAGATCTCTTCAAGAAAATTAGAGGTACCAAGGGAACATTTCATGCAAAGATAGGCACAAAAGGGACAGAAACAGTATGGATCTAACAGAAGCAGAAGATATTAAGAATAAGTGGCAAGAATATATAGAACTATATGTAAAAAAAAAAGATGTTAATGACCTGGATAACCACAATAGTGTGATAACTCACCTAGAGCCAGACATCCTCGAGTGTGAAGTCAAGTGGCTCTTAGGAAGCATTACTAAGAATAAAGCTAATGGAGGTGATGGGATTCCAAATCCTAAAAGATGATGCTGTGAAATTGCTCCACTCAATATGCCAAAAATTTCATCACTGGCCACAGGACTGGAAAAGATCAGTTTTTATTCCAATCCTGAAGATGGGCTACACCAAAGAATGTTTAAACTATCTCACAGTTGCACTCATTTCACATGCTAGCAAAGTAATGCTCAGAATCCTTCAAGCCAGGCTTCAGTGTCATATGAACCAACAACTTCCAGAAGTAAAAGCTGGATTTAAAGAAGACAAAGGAACCAGAAATTAACTTGCCAACATCTATTGGATCATAGAAAAACTTAGGACTTCCAGAAAAAAACATCTACCTTTGCTTCATTGACTATGCTAAAGCCTTTGACTGTGTAGATCACAACACACTGTGGAAAATTCCTAAAGAGATGGAAATACCAAATACCTTACCTGCTTCCTGAGAAATCCATATGCAGGTCAAAAAGCAACAGTTAGAATGGGACATGGAACAACGGACTGGTTCAAAATTGGGAAAGTAGTACATCAAGGCTTTATATTATCACACTGCTAGCTTAACTTGTATGCAGAGTACATTATGCAAAATACTGGGCTGGATGAAGCACAAGCTGGAATCAAGACTGCTGGGAGAAATAGCAGTAACCTCAGATATGCACCTTGGATATGATACCACCCTAATGGAAGAAAGTGAAGAGGAATTAAAGAGCTTCTTGATGAAAGTGAAAGAGGAAAGTGAAAAAGCTGACTTAAAACTCAACATTCAAAAAGCAAGATCATGGCATCCTGTCCCATCACTTCATGAGAAATAGATGGGGCAACAATGGAAACAGTGACAGACTATTTTCTTGGGCTCCAAAATTACTGTGAATGGTGACTGCAGTCATCAAATTAAAAAACTCTTTCTCCTTGGAAGAAAAGCTATGGCAAACTGAAAGGTGTTGCTGAGCCATGAAAGATGCCGGTATTCTTGGCCTCCAGAGGAGAAGAATTCAATCTGGGGCCAGTGACGAGGCTTGATCGCTCAGAGCTTTTGTATAATAATGTTTTACTAAAGTATAAAAGAGATAGAGAAAGCTTCTGACATAGACATCAGAAAGGGGCAGAAAGAGTGCCTCCTTGCTATCTTTAGCCATGTGTTATATAGCTACTAGCAAGCTGTTAATTATGGAAAGGAGATGTCTAAAACTCAGAGTGGCACCAGGCCCCTCAGCCACAGCATCCATTTTGAGGTAACATTGGCACCAGGTAAGTCATCCTGGGCCATAAAATGGTTGACATGAATCTTGAAAAGAGGCAGTTTTCCAAGTAAATATATAGTTTCATTAACATAGATTAGGAGAACAATGTGTGAGTAAAACATACTGGTTTGCTGAGCCCTTATTAGTTCTGAGTCTTAAATGGAATGGACTCAAAGAAAGACAGAGTCCAGGATAAATACATAGTTCATTAACATAACTTAAGAAAAGCGTTTCCATAAGAAAAACACATTGTTTAGCTCAAGGCTTGACAGGTGGAGTTAAGTGTCCTCCTGGCCACACAGAACTTAAGAGAAACCTCTTTTATATTTTGTATAGTAAAGGGAACATTTCTAACACTTGTTTGTTTCCTCCTGCCACTTAAGAGAGAGAGAAAAATGTCTGACACTTGCAGCATATTTTCTCCATTTGGAGACCCTTGGCCTTCCTGCCCGTTACCCTTTCAAAACCTAGACAGCACATTAAAAAGCAGAGACGTTACTTTGCTGACAAAGGTCCATCTAGTCAGAGCTATGGTTTTCCCAGAAGTCGTGTATGGAAGTGACCTGATGTGACCTGATGTTTGGCCACCTGATGTGAAGAACCAACTCATTGGAAAAGACCCTGATGCTGGGAAAGATTGAAGGCAGGAGGAGGAGGGGACAACAGAGGATGAGATGGTTGAAGGGCATCACTGATTCAATAGACGTGAGTTTGAGCAAACTCCAGGAGATGGTAAAGGACAGGGAAGCCTAATGTGCTTTGGTCCATGGGGTCTCAAAGAGCCATGACTCAGATATAGATATTGGGGTGTGTGTAATTTCCTTGGTCCTGTCTCGCTGAAGCAAAAATTTGAAGTGACAGACAGACCCATGTTATAGCTCAGTTTTAATGGGAAAAACAAAGGATAGCTAGCACACCCTTGAGGAGTGAGGGTGGGCTTGACCTAAAGACCAAGAGAAGAGAGGCCTCAATCCTTCTAGGCTTCCTTCTTTTATACATTTGTCTCCTCCCCCTGAGTCTGCCCTATGTAATTTGGGCTAGCCAGGAGAGCCATTTGTTTTACCTGAGGCCCTCACTCTGGTTCTGGGACCTTCCATTGTTCTATTTTTGCGGGCTTTTCCCTTTTTTGTCTTTTAGCCACTACCATTTTGGACTCCTTTTTCCTATTCTAAGTACATAACAAAACTGTGGTAAGGGTAATGGTGGTAATGGTGACCTCCTTCTGAAGGAGTTATGCCAGCTTGTTGTGGCTTCCAGGACTATTCTATTCAGTGCCCTTGACTGGTGACCTGTGTCTCCACTGGAAAATCCTGGACTCTCACAGGAAAGTCTGTCTCAGACTCTTGTGGGGTCACTGTTCCTTTCTCCTGGTTCCTGATATGCACACTTTTTTTTTTTTTTTGCCCTCCAAGAGTCTGTTTCTCCAGTTCTGGGGAAGTTCTGTAATCACATCCCACTGGACTTCAGAGTCAAACTCCTGGGGTTTCTCAGCCCCTTTGACAGATCCCCTGGTAGAGAAATCTGTTGTGGGCCTTAGAACTTTTACAAAAGCATGAATGTTTCTTTGGTATAATTGTTCTGTAATTTGAGGGATAATTTTTGGTATATTTGTTCTCCAGTTCTCCATATTTTGAGGGAAAACTGGGAGTGATACCTATGAAGACTCAGATATAGAGAATGGACATGTGGACTCAGGGAAGGTGGGGAGTGTGGGACGAATTGGGAGGTTGGGATTGACATATATGCACTCAGTTCAGTTCAGTCACTCAGTGGTGTCCGACTCTTTGTGACACCATGAATTGCAGCACGCCAGGCCTCCCTGTCCTTCACCAACTCCTGGAGTTCACTCAGACTCGCGTTCATCGAGTCTGATGCCATCCAGCCATCTCATCTTCGGTCATCCCCTTCTCCTCCTGCCCCCAATCCCTCCCAGCATCAGAGTCTTTTCCAATGAGTCAACTCTTCGCATGAGGTGGCCAAAGTACTGGAGTTTCAGCTTTAGCATCATTCCTTCCAAAGAAATCCCAGGGCTGATCTCCTTCATAATAGACTGGTTGGCTCTCCTTGCAGTCCAAGGGACTCTCAAGAGTCTTCTCCAACACCACAGTTCAAAGGCATCAATTTTTCAGTGCTCAGCCTTCTTCACAGTCCAACTCTCACATCCATGCATGAGCACAGGAAAAACCATAACCTTGACTAGATGGACCTTTGTTGGCAAAGTAATGTCTCTGCTTTTGAATATGCTATCTAGGTTGGTCATAACTTTTCTTCCAAGGAGTAAGCGTCTTTTAATTTCATGGCTGCAGTCACCATCTGCAGTGATTTTGGAGCCTAAAAAATAAAGTCTGACAGTGTTTCCACTGTTTCCCCATCTATTTCCCATGAAGTGATGGGACCAGATGCCATATCTTTGTTTTCTGAATGTTGAGCTTTAAGCCAACTTTTTCACTCTCCTCTTTCACTCTTATCAAGAGGCTTTTAGTTCCTCTTCACTTTCTGCCATAAATGTGGTGTCATCTGCATATCTGAGGTTATTGATATTTCTCCTGGCAATTTTAATTCCAGCTTGTGCTTCTTCCAGCCCAGCATTTCTCATGATGTACTCTGCATATAAGTTAAATAAGCAGGGTGACAATATACAGCCTTGACGTACTCCTTTTCCTATTTGGAACCAGTCTATTGTTCCATGTCCAGTTCTAACTGTTGCTTCCTGATGTGCATATAGGTTTCTCAAGAGGCAGGCCAGGTGATCTGGTATTTCCATCTCTTTCAAAGAATAGCAAGAGCTCCAAAGAATAGCAAGAAGAAATAAGAAAGCCTTCCTCAGTGATCAATGCAAAGAAATAGAAGGAAACAACAGAATGGGAAAGACTAGAGATCTCTTCAAGAAAACTGGAGACACCAAGGGAACATTTCATACAAAGATGGGCTCGATAAAGGACAGAAATGGTATGGACCTAACAGAAGCAGGAGATATTAAGAAGAGGTGTCAAGAATACACAGAAGAACTGTACAAAAAGATCTTCAAGACCCAGATAATCACGATGGTGTGATCCCTCACCTAGAACCAGATATCCTGGAATGTGAAGTCAAGTGGGCCTTAGAAAGCATCACTACAAACAAAGCTAGTGGAGGTGATGGAATTCCAGTAGAGCTATTTCAAATCCTGAAAGATGATGCTGTGAAACTGCTGCACTCAATATGCCAGCAAATTTGGAAAACTTAGCAGTGGCCACAGGACTGGAAAAGGTCAGTTTTTATTCCAATCCCAAAGAAAGGCAATGCCAAAGAATGTTCAAACTACTGCACAATTGCACTCAGCTCACACACTAGTAAAATTCTCCAAGCCAGGCTTCAGCAATATGTGAACTGTGAACTTCCAGATGTTTAAGCTGGTTTTAGAAAAGGCAGAGGAACCAGAGATCAAATTGCCAACATCTACTGGATCATTGAAAAAGCAAGAGAGTTCCAGAAAAACATCTATTTCTGCTTTCCTGACTATGCCAAAGTCTTTGACTGTGTGGATCACAATATATGCAGTACCATGTGCAAAATAGCTAGTGGAAAACTGCTATAAAGCACAGGAAGCTCAGCCTGGTGCTCTTTGAAAACCTAGAAGGGTGGGAGGGACACTCATGAGGGAGGCTGTTTATCTACATACACACATAGAGCTGATTCACTTCATTGTACAGCAGAAACCAACACGATATTGTAAAGCAATTATATTCCAATAAAAATATATTTATTGCAAGGGATTGGTTTCTGTCATTATGGAGCCTGACTCAGAAAATCTGAAATCAGTAGGCAGACCATCAGAAAGGGTGGTCTAGAACTTCTGTGCATGAGCTGAAGCTGCTTTCCACAGCAGAATTTCCTCTTCTGGGTTGTCTCACCTCTCCTCTTAAGGTCTTTTAGCTTCTTGAGTCTGGACCACTCAGATTATCTAGAGTAATCTCTCTTACTTAAGGTCAGTTGACTGTGGACTTTTAATCACCTTTACAAATTCGTTCATGTGAAGAGAAAATCACTCAGTCATGTCTGACTCTTTGTGACCCCATGGACTATAGTCCATGGAATTCTCCAGGCCAGAATACTGGGTGGGTAACCTTTCCCTTCTTCAGGGCATTCAAATTTGTTCATAGCAGCACATAATTTAGTGTTTGGTTAACAGGAAACTGTAGAATCACCAAGTTAATGTATAATACTGACCATCACCTTGAGTGTACAGAGTTCCAGGCAGAGGGACAAGTCAGTGAAGATCTTAAAGCAGAACATCTAGTCTGCTGGCATAACAAGGGGCTCAGTGTGTCTTGTGTGGAGTGAATGAAATAGAGAATTGTGGGAAACAAAGTCATAATCAAAACTAGAGCCCAGATTTATGTTCAGTTCAGTCGCTCAGTCGTGTACAACTCTTTGCTACCTCATGTATAGCAGCAAGCCAGGCCTCTGTCTATCACCAACTCCCGGAGTTCACACAGACTCACGTCCATCGAGTCTGTGATGCCATCCAGCCATCTCATCCTCTGTCGTCTCCTTCTCCTCCTGCCCCCAATCCCTCCCAGCATCAGAGTCTTTTCCAATGAGTCAACTCTTCGCATGAGGTGGCCAAAGTACTCGATTTATGTAGGGTCTTTTTAAAAAGTTGTATCAGAGTACAATTGCTTACAGTGTTATTAGTTTCTACTGTACCGCAAAGTGATTCAGCTATAGGCATACATATATTTTCTCTTTCTGGATTTCCTTCTCATTTAGGTCACCACAGATCATTCAGTAAAGTTCCATGAGCTATACAATAGGTTCTCATTAGTTACGTATTTTACACATAGGAGTATATATATACACACACATATATGTCCGTCCCAATCTCGCAGTTCATCCCACTTCCCAGTCCTCCCTTAATGTCAGTATATTTATTCTTTATATCTGTGTCTTTATTTCTGCTTTCCAAATAAGATCATCTGTACCATTTTTCTAAATTTCACATATATGCACTAATAAATTATATCTGTTTTTTTTTTTCTTTCTGACTTACTTCATGAGGCCAGATTTATGTAGGTTCCTCTGAATTATAGTAAAGACCTGGGCTGTACTCTGAGGGACACAGAAATGCATAAATTTATATGAACTGAGTCATACTTTATGTCTGTGGCTACTCTATTCAGATTAGACTAGAAGGTGTAAAGACAAAATTGATGGGAGGCTAGTCTATAATCCATGAGGGCTTGAGAATGGTATGGCGTTCTCACCCTGTTGTTTATGTTAAAAATAGAGCAATGAATGTTTGCTGATGGGCTGGATAAGAAACATGAGAAATGTGTAGAAACAAGTGATTCCACTCTTTTGGCTGGAACAATTGAATTCTTTAAGAGGCAAGACTTTAAGAGCTTTATGGAGGGGATACCAGGGGCTCAGGTGTGTGTGTGTTGCATATCAGATACCTATTAGACATGCAAGTTGGGGTGACAAATTGGTTGTTTGAATTTCAGAGAATGGATCGAAATTGAGATTTATCAGTCTGTGGATGTCATCTAAAGTTGTAAATTTTGAATTGGAAAATGGAAAGGAAAGGAAAGCATTGATTTATGTGGGGTTTTTTGGATATTTTGCTTTTCATTATTTTAAAACTTCTGTTGATTTCTGATTGAATTTCAAGGAGTTACACTCACTCCATAATACATGAAGAAACATAAAAATCACTCATAATTCTACCACTTAGCATTGAAAAATACTAAATTATGATTATGCTTTCACCCAAATTTTTCTCCTATAGTTTCTTTAATTATTTGAAGTCACACAATATATAAATTTCCCAGCTAATTATTTTGTTTCAAATTCCATGTAATTATTATCTTTAGTGACTGAATAATAGTCTATTGTATATGAATACATTCAGATAATGTTTTTGTTAATCTTCATCTTCCCTCTATGTTTTTAATATTACAGGTATGATTATCCTTAAGTATTATGTTTTAATATTAAATATATATTATCAAATGATATTATTATATACATTTAGTCACAATTTTCACTTAGTAACTGAAGAAGAAGAGATTTTCTGTTTTATGGTGTTGTTAGTCTGAAATGCTAGCTTATAAAGATCAATTTTTAATAAGTCTGTTAAGTAATAAAAAGACAGAGACCAGAAATGGTGTGCTATAAATGAAAAAAATAATCTCTTTTCAGCAAACTTAGGCAATCAAAGGTGATTAGAATAGCCTGTTTACTGCTGAAGGAAGATATAGTGTCTGTGTAATTTAGATGGCCTACTTGCTGGAAATAAATGAGAAAAGCTGCTTAAATATGTGTGTTGCCTAAGATATGGGAAATGATGTTTAGAAACTTTTTATCTTCCTATTTCATGAGAAGAAAAGTTCTCAGACATCCTTAAACTTATTCTCCCAAGACATGCATCGAAGGCCTGATTTTCAACACACCAATTTCTGAACTTTAACTTACCAAAGAGTTTTCCATCCCTAGTGAACAATTTCCACTTTTGCAAAATGGCAGGAAATGTCACATTTGACAACTACTCACAGAAATCAGTTTCACTCAAAAAGACTATTTGTGAAAGAAATTCATACACATACTGAATGCTGTTGAAATCTAAAATGAGATTGAAAGCAAACCGTGAGCTGCTGTTGTTGAATGAATGGAGGCTGAGCAAAAGTGTTACTTCTAAAATAACTTTTTTAATCCACTGATATAAAAGGGTGTATTTCCTGAAGCTATTAACAATGCTGAATAAATATAAAAGCAAACTTTGTATCTAATTACAAATGGAAATATACCCATGGAAACTACAGTATAGAAAATTATTTTACTGTAAATATAACTAGACAATAAAACTCATAAATTTCAATAAATAATAGGTTAAACAGATACAAATTCTCAAGCAAAATTTTTTTCAGGAAAAATGAAATCAGTACATTGGATGCTATATATGTTGGTCCTCATTAGCTTACTTTGCTAATGATATATCTGATTTAAAACGAGAAAGCTTCAAAGGTTGTAACTTAGTTAAATGAGTGTGCAAACCATCTCAAAAACAATGAACTTACATTGAAATAGTTTCAGAAAACCGAATCAAATGTGTAAACAGGGGAAGATCAAAATAAGTACAATTACCCCAGCAACCAAGTGGGCTTATGGACTAATTGGTATTTTCTTGGGCTTGAATAATAGTCATTTATTAGTTATTAATTCATTTAAGTTCCTTAGCAGATTACTACATAGAACTTACATTTTTATGAAACAAAATTATAATTCTACATTTTTTAGAGAAAAGTTTTACTCTCAAAGTGAAAACATTTAATTTCTATTAGTAAAATAAACTTGCCCCCTTTTTAAGAGGCTAATCTTCAATAGGAGAAAGACTCTAGAACTTATTAGCACTGCTTTTGAAAGCAAAGTTAGGGATGCTTTTTAATGAAAGAGACTTCACACTATAAAAAGGGATACAGAAGATTTGAAAATCTGAGTTCAGTCTATGTGAATCACTTTTTTCAGCAGGTCAAATTTTCATCATCTATAATCAGTGACTTTTACTTGATACCTTCTAAGTCTCTCTCCAGCTCTCAGGTTTCATAAGAAAATTGTGAAACTTTTTGTTATTCCAATATCCAGCGGTGACGGACTAAGATAAAGAAAGTGTGATGGAGACTAAAGAGCTGGCAAGTAGGTCAAGAGCAGCATCCTCATCTGTAATCTGCCTTCCTTATCTGCAAGGCTGTGCTGAGACTTAAATAAGATACAATAAGTCCCTTACTTACAAACGAGCTATATTCTGAGAGTGCATTCCTAAGTCCAATTTGTTTGTAAGTCCAACCAAGTTAGTGTAGGTACACAACTAACATAATTGGCTATACAGTACTGTACTGTAATAGATTTATAATACTTTTCACAAAAACAATACACAAAAGCAAACACAAAAAATAGTACTGAACACAAAAGGACAATCACCTGTAGAGGGTACACCCGTGTGACAGTGTATGCTAGACACACGAACTAACTTACATGATTGGACATGCAACCATACATTCACATCTTTGAAAGTCAGAAAATTGAAGGTTCTACATAGGGGACCTACATAAGGGACCTATTACCTATATATTTTAGTGTTCTGAATACTGTGAACCATTGTACAAATGCAAATTATTATCAGAGCACTTAGTCATCTTTAGAGTCTATAAGCATATTTTTTGTTGCTTCAAAGTGTGTTTAAAGTATTCTCAGTGTTATTTAGCCAGATTTGTAGTCCTTGAGAAAAGCTGAATGAGGATCCAAGCTAGGTGGAGATGAATGAAACAACTGGAGTTCAAGTATAGATTCTGCGTGCATGCTAAGTTCCTTCAGTGGTGTCCAGCTCTGCGACGCTATGGACCGAAGCCCATCGGGATCCTCTGTCCACGGGATTCTCCAGGCAAGAATACTGAAGTGGGTTGCTGTACTTTCCTCCAGGGTATCTTCCCAACCCAGCAATTGAACCCACATTTGTTACATCTACCTGAATTGGCAGGCGGGTTCTCTACCACTAGCACCACCTGGGAAGCCCCACTGATTCTGGCCACTGCTAACCATAAAATTTTAAGCAAATTATCTTCCCTTTCCAGACCTTAGTGCATTCACCTGTAAAGTGAGGGATGATAAACACCTACGTTCCAGAGACGCTGGGACATGCATATGAGAAAATGTATATGAAAACAACTAGCATAAGTCTTGTAGGTGAATGTTTCTTACATTTTATTGAATTCTTAACTTCCTTTCACCCTTACCATCTTATTCATTTGTCAGAAAGGTCTGTTAAATCTAGTTCATAAATACCTCTCAAAATTTCACCTTCCTCTTTATTCTCACTGCCAATACTTTAGTTTGAGCCTCCATTAGCTATTTTATGAACTGATAAAATGAACTCCTAACAGTTTGCCTTCAGTCTTTCCATCTCATAAAATATTCTCAACTCTGCTGTCAAAATTACCTTTCCAAACTGAATATATGATCGTTCCATTCCTCTGCTTAAAAACTTTAGACATTGGGGGAAAAAGGAGCACTGATTCTCCCTCCTTACATCTTTATTGCCTCTTGAAACAAACTTCTACATAATCCACTTATCAGCTGAGTTCATTTTAGCTGTAAAGGTTTTTATTATTGGTCTCACATTATCTTTCCAACCTCTACATTACTACCTTAATTTCCAGACATGTCACTCAATCTGCATTTTATAAGTACGTTCTGCTCTTTCACATAAATATACCTCTACATCTGCCATTTCTTCTGGTGGGAAAGTCCTATGTTCTCTTGACACATCAATCCTATTCTTCATTGTCATTTTGGCTCCACTGTTGAACCTTTGCTAAAATTTAAAAAATAAAGTTGCAAGCACTTAAAATATTTAATCTGCTGCTCTTGGTCCTCAGATTATATTGCAATTTTTGATTTATATATTTTTATCTTTGAGCTTCAAAGAGTAAGAGCAATTTGATATGCCTTTTTGTACCCCCAATCTGCCTCTTGTGCCTTTTCTTGCACTGTACTATCATAGATCTAAAACATTTTAAAATAATGAATTAAGTCTATGAAAAATAGTGATGGCATATGATTTCCTGTTATAACTTAGGAACTTTTTAAGTAAGGTATTTAAAAGCCTTATGGGGAGAGAGTAGACATTTGAAGTCTGAGAAGTAAAGTATCAGTTTTAGTTGAGGGCAGACTATACTAGAGAAATCAGAAGAGCACAGAATAATGCTTGATTATTTTTACTGAACATAGCAAAATAAAAAGCAAAAGCAAAATATCTAAAAGCCTCTTCTAAAGCCACATACCCCTTCATCTCCCTCTTTGTGATTCTCCTTCCCTTTACTCCTTCCTACTCCACCACTGCAGTTGTGTTTTTGCTCATCGTCTTACTCATCAATTGATAATTTCTGTATTAGGAACTTCTGTATTAGGATTTTCTGTATTAGGAACTGGTGCTCCAGTGGCTAGAACTTCACCATTCTCAAAGCAGGGGAGCCCAGGTTCTATCCCTGACCAGAGAAGTAGATCTCGTATGCTGCAACTAAGATACAGTGCAGCTGAATAAATAAATATTTAAAAAATTAATAATTTCCATGTTAGTAAACCCAGGACATTTCCACCATCACTCTATACAATGGGCTGCTTACTATCTTAAAGATTTCCTTTCCTTTTGGCCTTCTGACATCCATTTGTCATGTATTTCTTGTCATCTCTCAGGCCAACATTTCCAAGATTCTTTGCCAAGTTTTTCGCTATACATTGGCCTAAATAAGGGCTCAAATGTGGCTCTACTTTAATTTTTTCTTTTCCAAAGTGGTTATTATTTTACATCTTTATATGCTATCTACAGGCCTTCCTGATTGCTCAGTTGGTAAAGAATCCAGCTGCAATGCAGGAGACCTGGGTTCAGAAAGATCCACTGGAGAAAGTTAGTCTACCTACTCGAGTATTCTTAGGCTTCTCTTGTGGCTCAGCTGGTAAAGAATACACCTGCAATGTGGGAGACCTGGGTTTGATCCCTGGGTTGGGAAGATCCCTGGAGAAGGGAATAGCTACCCACTCCAGTATTCTGGCCTGGAGAGTTTCCTGGAAGTCCATGGGATCACAAAGAGTCAGACAGGAATGAGCGGTTTTCATTTTCACTTTCCATACCATCTACAAGTAGATGATTGACACATTTATATCTTTTGCCATGACTTCTGATACATTCTAGAATATTCAAGTTGAATATCTCAGATATCACACACAAAAATAGTGTTTCTGAAAGGTGAACTCTTGGTTTCTGCTCCCCAACTTACCTCTATCACCTAGTGGCATCACTATTTACCACTTGCCAGCAGTGAAAAGCTATTACATATTGCCTTTACATGAATTTGCCTTCTTCAAAATTAAGTACTAGTGATTCTAAATTGTGTATTGTCTGTATCTGAAAAATCAATTCTGGCCTTCAGAGGACGCTTCTAACTAGATCTCAGAAATCTAATCTTTACCCATTTACACAGCAACCGGAGTGGTTTTTTTTTTTTTAATGAGGAAAGATTTTATTTGCGCAAAGCATTTGTAGAATCATTCCATACCATATTGGTTTTTTTTTTTTTCAATTTATTTTGTAATTGGAAGTAAATTGCTTTACGATGTTATGTTGGTTTCCACCATACAACAGTGTGAGGTGAGCCTGGCACTCTGTGATGACCCTGGAGGGAGAGGTGCAGGAGGAAGCTCAACAGGGAGGGCATATGTATGCAACAATGACAGAGTGACATTCTTAGATAAGTGCCACTTAAATGTCTATCTACTGCTTAAACGTCTTTAGAAAATCTCCATTTATTGAAGAATAAAGATAATTCTCTTATCATAGTCTACAAGGTCCTCACACATAAGGACCTCTACAAGGTCCTCATACATGTATAAGAATTGAGTTTTATGCATTCTCAATTCTCCAGTCTCAACTGATACTCCTTTCCCTACACACAGTCACCCATAAGCTTCTCCTTGTCTCAGGGCCTTTTACATACTCTTCTGTGTACTTTCATTGAAGTTAGTCCCTAACCATCTTTCAAATCTCCACTTAGATGAGACTAAAAGAAATATTCATTGATCATCCTAATTAAATCAGGTTGCTATCCTCTTTCTTTAACTTAGCAATATTTAGATCACTAAAAATTTTAACTTATTGTTTTATTACATTTATGCTCACTCTTTAGGATATAAGCTACATGAAGGTATGGAAATGGTACATAGTAACTGGAGAATGTACAGTATGGTAAGCATTCTATAGCAATTCTAGGATAGGCAAATAAGGGCAAGTATAAACATTAATGCCCATACATGAAATGCCCTAATTCTCCTCAGTTATACCTACATAGTTTTTCTGCATCATAATGGAAAAGAAACCTGTGTAGAATGTGGAAATATACCTTGCTACTGCTGCTAAGTCACTTCAGTCGTATCTGACTCTGTGCTACCCCATAGGGAGCCCACCAGGCTCCCCCGTCCCTGGGATTCTCCAGGCAAGAAAACTGGAGTGGGTTGCCATTTCCTTCTCCAATGCATGAAAGTGAAAGGTGAAAGTTACGTCGCTAAGTCCTGTCTGACTCTTAGTGACCCCATGGACTGCAGCCCACCAAGGCTCCTCCGTCCATGGGACTTTCCAGGCAAGAGTACTGGAGTGAGGTGCCATTGCCTTCTCTGAGATATAGCTTAGAAACCCTATAAAGTATACTAATTTTGTAGAAATTTGTGGAAAACTATGGAAAGAAAGATTCTGTGATTTTTGTGATTTACCTTTAGGTTAAAGTATGCATTCATGTCTACATCATGTATTCTGAACCACAATGCTGTACTACTTTTGAACAAGTTTTTAATCTGCTCAATTAATTTCAGTGGAATTTTAGGTAAAAGAGGTTCACCGATACCTACCTGTGGGATCAAGACCCCACATGAAAACTACTTAAAATATTAAATTTTATTTAAAATAAATATTTTATTACTTAATTTACATATAAAATAATTTTATTGTATTTAACATTAGATATTGGGAACAGTTTTTAGAAGCTGTAGGCTTTTTGTTCTTCATAGTTGCTTGTATTTGCCAAAATTTTAAATAATCATCAAAAAGATAGTGTCTCCTTTTAACTTTTAAATAAAACTTTTATTTTACTACTTACTAATTTGTTAGTTGTTTCTGTTATAGTTTCTGTTAGTTTCCATATAACTGGGTGTATATATGTCAGATTTTTAAGTAAAAGAAATTAAATTGATAAGACTATCGAAACATCTGAACATGCTGACTAGTGTGGTTATTTCATGTGAAAATAGTAAGATATAAATCAGCCCAATCTAGTTTAAGAGTAAGGAAAGCAAAGTGCAAAAAATGTTTTTATATTTTTCCAAATAATAAGGATGAAAATGAATACTTTTTTCAAAACAAGTATATATATGTACACACAAAACAAGTATGTATATAATACATACATATATATTAAGTTAAACCTTATCGCTTCAGCATAACAGCCATCTTGACTACTGACTTCAGAGCAATGATCTTATTTATACATAAGAGCTATAATATGAATGAAAGGTAAGAATAAAGGTTTGAAGACATGTTAATAATCATAGGCTCTGCATGCCCTGAAGATTCAACCAGGGCCCAGTAGGACATGAGGATACTCAAATATATATTTTATTATAAAATCATGGGAAAACTATAATGAAATAATACCTCAAAATACTAAATTAAAAGGTAATTCTGGAAAAACATTTAGGTTAAGTGTGTAGTATAGATTCCCTTTGTATACATAAAACTATATATATATGATTAAGCGTGACATTACTATAATCCGGAAGGGAAGATGTGAAACAAAGCTGGAATTTCTGATGAAGTTCCAGGCTCAAGCTGATCCTTCAGTATACTCTTAAGTGTAAATTATATCTTAACGTTTATCTGCCTACAGGAAAAGGACCTGGATTTTTAATCTCCAAACTGTCAATATTTGGCTACAATCACTCTCAGGGTTGGGGGGTGGTTTGGGGTGGGCAGAGGGGATGAAGCTGGGTTAAAGCAAAACAAAACAAAAGCACAAAAAATGCATGCATTCTTGGCTTTTCACAAACAAGCAATTTCAGTGCTCAAAGGCATCCATGTGAAGAAATGCACAAGTGCAGACTGTTAGCTGCAAAGTCCATGAATGCAAGTGGAGTAGCTCTGCCTGAGAGAGTGGTCCAAGAGATTGGATGTAGTAGAAGAGAGTGCCAACAATGTTCACTGGAAAAATGTTCTTTTAAAAAATAACTTGTTATTGTTTACTATAGCCATGCCACTGTTCATTGTAGGATGGAGTTTAATATATTATAGAAGTGATGGAGACGTGAACTGGAAGAGCATTTGAAAATGTTGCTTTAGAATACTTAACTTACATAAAGTGAAAGTGAGGTCGCTCAATCGTGTCTGACAGACTGTATCCTACCAGGAATCTCTGTTCGTGGGTTTTCCAGGCAAGAGTACTGGAGTGGGTTGCCGTTTCCTTCTCCAGGAGAGCTTCCCAAACCAGGGATCGAACCCGGGTCTCCCCTCTTTGCAGGCAGACGCTTTACCATCTGAGCCACCAGGGAAGCTCAAAATGCCCCTTATAGTTCAGGACTGAGATACACATCATTTATATACTTAAAGTCTAAATTGTATCAGTGAAGTGCCTGGGTATTGTGTAATGCTGATTGATTTAAGCAACTAATTGGCAGGATCTATATAGAGCTTTGAACAAGAGTATTTAGAACATTCTCTGAGTCATTCTGGTTAAATTGACTAAGATACCTTAAGTTGTTGCTTTTAGTTATGCTTCTGGTCAGCAGAACTGTGGGACTTGACTGCATTTTAATAAAAATATCCATCTTTTAAGAAAAACATAGACATTTCTTGTAACTTCATACTAAATATCCTAATTATGATTTTTCTGATACTGTAGCATTAAATCCATTTGAAGTACCAGCCCATGATCTTCATAACATATGAGCAGATGAACCATGATTGTATTGTTCTTACAAAATCATGAAAACATTTATTTATTCAACAAATAATGAATTAGCACACTCTATGTGTTACCCCATGTACTAAGTCATGGAAACTCAGATATTAATAAATATATTCTGCCTACCATGGAGTTCACAGTTCTTTTGATGATCTTTATTTCAGTCCGTAATTTAGCACAGTGTTGAAGCATGTAATCAAGCTCAGGGAAGCCACTGGTTTTAGGGGCTTCCCCAGTGGTTCAGTGGTAAAGAGTGAAAATGAAGTGAAAGCGAAAGTCGCTCAGTTGTGTCTGACTCTTTGCAACCCCATGGACTATACAGTCCATGGAATTCTCCATGCCAGAATACTGGAGTGGGTAGCCTTTCCCTTCTCCAGGGGATCTTCCCAACCCAGGAATAGAGCCCGGTCTCCCACGCTGCAGGCAGATTCTCTACCAGCTGAGCCACAAGGGAAGCCCAGGAATACTGGAGTGGGTAACCTATCCCTTCTCCAGCGGATCTTCCCAATCCAAGAATTGAACCGGGTTCTCCTGCATTGCAGGTGGATTTTGCAATGCAGGAGACTTGGATTCAATCCTTGGGTTGGGGAGATCTCCGAGAGGAGAGCATGGCAACTCCAGTATTCTTGCCTGGAAAATTCCATGGAGAGAGGAGCCTGGCAGTCTACAGTCAATAGGGTTGCAAAGAGTTGTACATGATTGAAGCAATGAGCACACAAACACATTGATTTTACGAATAGCCAAATGCTGAATTACTTACAAAAATCTCCCTGAAGTTTTCTACAAAATACTTTCAAGTTGCTTTTTTAATGTTAAGTTTCTGTAGAAGCATATTATGTCACATTCATGCAGGAATAAGTCATTTTAATGAAAACCTTATAAAAGATGTACTTCTTTCACTGGGAACTTCCACTTTTAGCACAATTTCCAATCTGTGAAACATTTATCAGTAATAATAATCATGAAGGAATTGCTTAATCAAGAAGTTTACAATACAATGAAAAGATATAAGAATGTATCATGTAAGAATGAAAAATGAAGTGATACTATATAAGTGAAAGTTATTTGTTATATAATTTAGTTTATTTTAGCCCATGTAAAGTGGGCCCACTATACAAAACAAATTAGAAAATACAGATAAATATAAAGAAAAAGGTAACACAAACAGTAACTTACCACCAGAGATAAATAAGTTTAGACCGCTGGTGAAGGTTTTTTAGACTTCTCTATGTGTTTAGTCACTTCAGTCATGTTTGACTCTGCGATCCTATAGATAGGATCCCACGAGGCTCCTCTGTCCATTGTATTTTTAGGCAAGAATACTGGGGTGGATTAATTTGCCCTCCTTTTCTCTAAATATACATTTTTTTTCCCTACAAAGTTAAGATTATACTCTGCACATAGTTTACTAGAATGTGATTTTTAATTAGCAATATAATATAAAAGTCCTTTTTATTTTTAAATGTATTTCTACATAATCATTTCAAAGAGCTATGTATTCCATTTCAGGATAAACTGGTGCAATCTTCAAGGTAATCAATACTTTTGAATGATTTCCAAAATACACAAGTGGCTAATACAGCTCAATACCAGTAAAACAAACAACCCCCAAAATGGGCAAAAGACTTAAACAGACATTTCTCCAAAGAAGACATACAGATGTTGAACAAACACATGAAAAAATGCTCAATATTACTCATTATTAGAGAATTGTAAATCAAAACTATAAAGAGGTGTCACCTTACATAGGTCAAAATGATCATCATAAAAAAATCTACAAATAATAAATGCTGCAGAGGTTGTGGAGAAAAGGGAACCCTCTTGTACTGTTGATGGGAATGTAAATTGATACAGCCACTATGGAAGACAGTATAGAGATTTCTTAAAAAGCTAGAAATAATACTACCATATGACCCAATAATGCCACTACTGGGCATATACCCTGAGAAGATCATGAATGAAAAAGACACATGTTCTCCAGTGTTCAGTGCAGCACTATTTATAGTAGTTATGGTGTAGAAGCAACCTAGATGTCCACCAGCAAATGAATGGATAAAGAAGCTGTGGTGCATATATGCAGAGGAATATTACTCAACCATAAAAAGGAGCACATTTGAATTAGTTCTAATGAGGTGGATGAACCTAGCACCTATTATTCAGAGTGAATGAAGTAAGTCAGAGAGAGAAACAAATACCATATTTTAACCCATATATATGGAATCTAGAAAGATGGTACTGGTATTTGCAGGGCAGGACAGCAGTGGAGGTGCAGACACAGAGAACAGACTTATGGACACTGGATAGGGGGAAGGAGAAGGTGCGGCAAATGGAGAGCGTAGCATGGAAACATGCACTACCGTATGTAAAGTGAATGTGAAAGTGAAAGTCACTTACTCATGTCTGACTCTTTGCAACCTCGGGGACTATGCAGTCCATGAAATTCTCCAGGCCAGACTATTGGAGTGGGTAGCCTTTCCCTTCTCTAGGGGATCTTCCCAACCCAGAAACTGAACCAGGATTTCCTGCATTGCAGTCAGATTCTTTACCAACTGAGCTATCAGGGTAGCCCTAGCTAGCGGGAATTTTCTGTATGACTCAGGGAACTCAAACCAGGGCTTTGTAGCAATCTAGAGAGTGGGATGGGGTGGAAGGCTATATACCTTTTGCTGATTCATGTTGATATATGGAAGAAACCAACACAATATTGTAAAGCAATTATCCTTGAATTAAAAATAAGTGGGCTTTCTTTAAAAAAAAAGTACTGAAAAAAATTAATCCTTTTGAGTTCTAAGAATTTTTGTATTTTTAGATTATATGACATTTCTCTGAAACCCCATTGTAACTTATATCCCTCTTGGTACTATTAATTAATAGCTTTTTCTTCATACTCTTCCAGTTCTGTGCTTCATTTATATATTTGTCTTAGTTTTATATACATGTATAAATATTTGTGAATTACTTATAACTTTTACTTGAGCATCTTCCTATTTCTTATCAATGTTTAAGATATCTTAATTATTAATATAAGATATCTTAATTATTAGTATTGACACTAAAGCATTCTAAACATCATGTGTTATTTAGGATTATTTGTTAAATAATGGTAATATATATTTGAAATTATCAGTTTTGGATTTTTAGTTTATGCTTTCCGTATTATTCTTAGAAGGTCATTTACTAGCCGATTGATTTTTACTTTTTTATTAAAATATATGATATTTTGATTGGACTGCAACTTCTTTACAATATTGTGTTAGTTTCTGCTGAACAACAAAGCAGATCAGCCACCCATATGAGTATATCCCCTCTTCATCACTACAGAGCATTTAGAGTTCCCTGTGCTATACTGTAGGTTCTTGTTAGTTATCTGTTTTATATATGGTAGTGTAAATGTCAATCCAGATCTCCCCGTTCATCCCACCTCCCTTCCCCTCTTAGTATCCATACTGTTTATTCTCTATGTCTGTGTCTCTGTTTCTGGAATGGACCTAGAGACTGTCATACAGAGTGAAATAAGTCAGAGAAAAGCAAATACATATTTGTACAAATATGTGGACTGTATACCCTGTGGCTCAGCAGGTAAAGAATCTGCCTGTAATGCAGGAGACAAAGGAGATGCAGATTCAATCCCTGAGTAGGGAAGATCCCCTACAGGAGGAAAATGACACCCTTGTCCAGTATTCTTGCCTGAAAAATCCCATGAACAGAGCCTGGCAGGCAACAGTCCAAAACTTGCAAAGAACCAGATACAACTGAGCTACTAAGCACAAGCATAATGATTTTTAAATAATGAAATGTTTTTGATGATTCTCTTTATAGTAAATTAATCACATTTATCAGTATCTTTTATGGAAGTATCTGCTCTTCTCTACAAAATGAAATAACTTCCTGTACCAGCATAATACTGCTTTGAAGATTTCCCATCTTAATTTTTCTACCTGAATATTCCTTTATATATAAAACTTTATTTTTAAAACTTGTAACTTATTATTTTAATCTATTCTCTAATTAAATTTATTTCTCATTTTACCAGCTATTTTTGTTTGGTTTATTTTAGATAGATAAATAATCACATGATCTGCAAATAGTGTTAACCATCTCTTTTCTTTTTCCAATATAAACCTTTTCCCCACCCATCCCTCCTTGCATCATTTATTTCAGGGTCAAGCATTTATTTTTTTAAAGGCTAAATAGTAATAATATGAATAAGCATTTTAATAGTCTTCATGATTTAAGTGAGATGCCTTGATCATTTCACCATTAAAGTGCTTCCTGTTAATTTCAGATTACTTTATTATGCAATTAACTAAAGCATGATAAAATATCTAGTAAATGATAGCTACTATAGAGTTCTGCTATAAATTTTCTGGTATCTATTTTAAGTAATAACGAACATGGTTAGCATTTATTGAACACTTTCATGTTCCAGGTAGGTATAAGTATTTACATAAATTTATATTTAATTTTCATAGTTAAGTTATTATATAGATAAAGCTGAGACTCAAAGATATGGGAGCTGGGATCTGAACCCAAATTGTCTGTGTTCAGAGTTCTTACAAAAGTGGTATGCTTAGTATCAGTGACTGGTGAAACTCTAAGTGGGAAAAAAACCCAAAAACACAAAACATCACATTCTGATCAAGGGAGCAGTAAGGGTAAAATAAATTCTATTTCAGATGTGCTGAATTTGAGTATCTCTGTAAAACAGTAATATATACTAGTTTGACTCTCAGAGAAAAATCCTAGCTATTGTATTCAGTTCAGTTCAGTCACTCACGCGTGCCTGACTCTTTGCAACCGCATGGACTGCAGATGTTGTATTAGACAGTCAGTTTAGCTAGGTGAGCATTTACCAAGTTGAGTCATGTTACAGTTTCACTCTAGTGGTAGGTCTGGTGGCCTGGAGGACAAGTGTAGGCAGACACTGAAAAAGGCAAAAGCAATTCCTTGTAAGGAAACCTTTTGATTTATGTTTTCTCAAACAAGAGAGGAAATTTCTTACTCAAGAAATGAGAAGGGATTGGGAGCTGTATCACTTCTTCAGACACAGAGAGTTCAAGGGGATGTGGACTTCCAGCTTCTCATGTGGACTTTCCCATCCTGAGTATCAGGGCTCCTTCCACTCATCGCTTATTATGGTCCTGATTTTGATGAAGGAGCCTTGTTCAGAATGACAGCTTTCTCTCAAGTTCATCTACTCTTACAACTAAGTCTGTTTTACTTTTTCAACTCTGTCCTAAAGCTTTAGAAAGACAGAGTCATTGATTGCTTTTAAAATATGAGGTACTTAAAAGATTGTTTTAAATCCCAAATAGTCAAAAGATTTTAAGCAAAGGCTATGGTTTCTTTGGAAATACATTCCCTGCAAAAATTTTTGAAGCCATTGATATATTTATTTTAGGTCAATTCCACATGCCAATACCCACTTTGATGACTTTGTTCTCTACTACTTTATTTTTCTGCTTAATTCTATAACACTTTTCAACTTAAAAGGAACTACATTGTGACCATCTGGAAAAAATAGATAGGTATAGCTATATCCTTAATCTCAACATTGGCAAGAGAAATTTTACTGTGCTTTTATTGATCAAAGTATTTTTAAACCCTGTTTCTTACTGTTGAATTCAAGCAGTAGTCTGTTTTATAACTTTGTAAGGTCATTTTCATTTCTACTTTGAAGCCCAGCTGTGCTGTGAGAGCATTCAATCTGAAGGTCTCAGTGATTTAATATAAGACTTTTATGTCTTGTTTACATCACAGGCAGAGTCCACTGAAGCAGTTCTCCACCATCTTGAGGCTATGAAACCTGGCACCTGGGATCTCTGAGAGAGAATGTCGTGGAGGATGAGCGAGGTAGAGGAGGCATACTGGTTCTATTAGGTAGAACTAATCATGTTGTACCAACCCTAACTTTAAATGGGCTTCCCTGGTGGCTCAGTGGTGAAGAATCTGCCTGTAATGCGGGAGACCTGAGTTCGATCTCTGGATCAAGAAGATCCCTTGGATAAGGAAATGGAAACCCATTTCCATTTTCTTGCCTGGGGAATACCATGGATAGAGGAGCCTAGAGGGCTACAGGCCATGGAGTCACAAAAGAGTTGGGCACGACTTAGCAACTAAACAACAACAATGATGACAAACCCCAAACACATAATTACTAGGAGAATATGAAAATTTGTTGGGTTTGACTATGCTGCATTTTTTGTTGTTGTTCTTTTTTGGTCTCCTAGGATTGGCAAACAGTTCAAAGCCAGAGAACAGGGAATAAAATTTAAAAGTCTATATGTTTTTCTTTCACAGTGTATGATGTTTAGGGTAAATGATTGAGTGCCTTTGGGTATAAGCTGCAAAGAAGGTTTACAGTTTAATATTTTAGTTCTGTTCAGTTCAGTTCAGTCACTCAGTTGTGTGGGACTCGGCAACCCCATGGACTGCAGTACACCGGGCTTCCCTGTCCATCACCAACTCCCAGAGCTTGCTTAAGCTCAGGTCCATCACATCGGTGATATCATCCAGCCATCTCATCCTCTGTCATCCCCTTCTCCTGCCTTCAGTCTTGCCCAGCATCAGGGTCTTTTCAAATGAGTCAACTCTTTGCATGAGGTGGCCAAAGTACTGGAGTTTCAGCTTTAGCATCATTGCTTTTATTAGATTTGTTTCCCAATTGGTTCCCTAGTTTTTAATATAAGTGATCTGATAATTATAAGAATTCAATTTGTATTATAATCTGCATGTAATCTACATACACACAATATTATAACTAGCAGGATCAAAATGTGCATCTTTTATTATATAAAGTTGATAAAGATAGAAATAGATAACAACTAATCTCAAATTCCAATTTTTAAAAGTATATTTCCTAGAATTACTCTTGGTACAAAAGTACTTATAATTAGATTAGCATTCAGAGGTGGAAAAGATAAACCACTCTATATATTTCCATCAGTAAGAAATATAATAGAGGGAAGAAAGTCTTACTTAACTTGCTGGAGGGGGCTGGAAGAACAGAAATTGGGTACAGCTGCCAACTTGTCTTTAAGTCATGCTACTGCAATCTGCATACAGTGTACCAGGAAGCTGTTGCTGGCACTCAGAGTTCAGAAACTGCAGAATATCAGCTGCAGTCAAAGCTGCTGTGCAATCCTAAACAGCTGACTGGCAGAAGAACATGAAGACTGGCCTGTCTTTGCCAGTCCCCATGCTTGACAAAAACCCATGCAGCCACTGCCAGAGGCAGAAGCTCATTTTGCTTCAGCATTCTAAATTTAAGTAAGTACATCTCACTGGCAGACTATAATTAACACCCAGAGATCCAGGGGTAACAGACCTCAGATATGCAGATGACACCGTCCTTATGGCAGAAAATGAAGAGGAACTAAAGAGCCTCTTGATGAAGGTGAAAGAAGAGTGTGAAAAAGCTGGCTTAAAACTCAACATTCCAAAAAAGATCATGGCATCTGATCCCATCAGTTCAGTCACTCAGTTGTGCCCGACTCTTTGCGACCCCATGAATCGCAGCATGCCAGGCCCCCCTGTCCATCACTGACTCCTGGAGTTCACTCAGACTCGCGTCCATCGAGTCAGTGATGCCATCCAGCCATCTCATCCTCAGTTGTCCCCTTCTCCTCCTGCCCCCAATCCCTCCCAGCATCAGAGTCTTTTCCAATGAGTCAACTCTTCGCGTGAGGTGGCCAAAGTACTGGAGTTTCAGCTTTAGCATCATTCCCTCCAAAGAAATCCCAGGGTTGATCTCCTTCAGAATGGACTGGTTGGATCTCCTTGCAGTCCAAGGGACTCTCAAGAGTCTTCTCCAACACCACAATTCAAAAGCATCAATTCTTCAGTGCTCAGCCTTCTTCACAGTCCAACTCTCACATCCATGCATGACCACAGGAAAAACCATAGCCTTGACTAGACGGACCTTAGTCGGCAAAGTAATGTCTCTGCTTTTGAATATGCTATCTAGGTGGGTCATAACTTTTCTTCCAAGGAGTAAGCGCCATCACTTCATGGCAAATAAATGGGGAAACAATGACAGACTTTATTTTCTTGGGCTTCAAAATCATTGGAGATGGTGACTACAGCCACGAAATTAAAATATGCTTGCTCCTTGGAAGAAAAGGTATGACAAACCAAAGAGAGCAGATTTTAAAAGCGGAGACATTACTTTGCCCACAAAGATCTGTCTAGTCAGAGTTATTGTTTTTTCCAGTAGTCATGTATGGATGTGAGAATTGGACCATAAAAAAAGCTGAATGCTGAATAATTGGTACTTTTGAAGTGTGGTGTTGGAGAAGACTCTTGAGAGTTCCTTGGACTGCAAGGATATCCAACCAGTCCATCCTAAAGGAAATCAACCTTGAATATTCATTGGAAGGACTGATGCTGAACCTCCAATACTTTGGCCATCTGATGTGAAGAACTGACTCCTTAGAAAGGTGCCTGATGTTGGGAAAGATTGAAGGCAGGATGAGAAGGGGACAAGAGGAGACAAGATGGTTCTATGGCATCATCAACTCAATGGACGTGAATTTGAGCAAGCTCCAAGAGATGGTAAAGAACAGGAAACCTGGTGCGCTGCAGTTCATGGGGGTTGTAAAGTATCTGACATGACTGAGCCTTTGAACAACAGCAAGAAATAAGCAGCAGTGTCAATATATTTTAGGGAAATCAGAGTTGGAGGATTCATTAGTATGCTATGAATTTAGTGCTGCAACCATTGGTGACATTAACCAGAATAATTTCAGTGGATGCATGGATAGGAAAACCAAGGTTCTTCAGTGAACTTCAAGTGACAGAGGGTTCCTTGGGAAGAGATGAGCACTTAAAAGACTTTTCTCTGCTGGGAAAGAAAGAAGGTATTTGTCAGTAGGACATAAAATTGAATCAAAGTTTTCTGGGGGTCACCCTTTGTCTTACCTTTTCCCTTCTCTTCTCTATCGTATAAGGCAGAAAGGACATTTGGAAATATTTATTATGTGGTACAAGAGCTAGTGAGCTTGAAAGAAAGGATAATTGAGAGAGTGAGGTCTCGGAGGAATTTGGAAGGTAAACAGTGAAGTTAGAAGAGAAGATGAACTGCCTTTCTCTGGACTGCGCTTTGCATCTCCGCCATCTAGTTCTGCTTTAAGCATTGCTGACTTTGTCTTGAGTCCTTGTCGCAGGAAGAGTTCTCACTGTCTTTGCCTTTCAGAGACACAGAACTGTCCTCAGGTTGAGTTCTTTCTAAAAAGAAAAATGTTTAAAAATGGTGTGTGATTCGGTGTATTATGTGAGTCCTGTCAGTCATTTCATCATCTCTATTCCTTCTATTACCTGGTTTTCTCCAGTACTTATGGTCAGTTTTAGTTTTTTTGTTTTTTTTTTTTTTACTGTTTTCCTATTTTGATTCTACTATTTTACTGGTTAGAGTAATATTCTAGTCTAGGAAACTGCTATTATACAGACTATAATATTGTATAAGTATAAAACTTGATTTAAATCAACACCTAAATCCTAATCCCTTTAATGTAGATTTTACTTGTAGATTCCCTGCAACTACTAAAAATTGATAAATCAGAATTAAAGTTTGATCTTATAATTATATGAAAAGAGTATCTTAAACCAGTCTTTCTCTTCACTTTATAGGAAAAAGAGTAGTATTATATAGTAACAGCTGTCAGCAAATAGTTTATCTTCTAATATATTTTTATAAACTTTATACTCATTACTAAATAGGTCTTGATTCTCAGAAATGTTTATATGGGTATAATTTTTAATGAAAATATTTTGTGGTTTGTGAAAAGCCATCTGGGCTGGCATCCATGACTTTTTGACTCTTTCCATAACTAACTCTATCATCTTAAACTTATCAGTTTATTTTTTTGGAATCAAGTTTCCTACTCTTTAAATGATAATATCTACTTGATCTTCCTTAAATGTAGGCTATTGGTATGGACTGTAAAGTGAATTTGTGATTCAGGTCCCTAGACAAAACTCACTGTCAGTTCCATCCATGTGAAAGAAAATTAAACCAGTATCAGGTCATGAGCTGAAAGAAAATGTCTTTCTGGGTTATTGGAAAGACCGAGACAGATACTGTCTTATGACACCTGGGGACTGACTTTGTTACATGAGAATGTAGCCTGGTTGTACTACATTTGTTTCAGAAAAACCTGATGTTTATAAATCTTTAAGTGAAAATAACATATATTGTGTCATTTTTTTTCCTGATAAAGTGTTCTAAACTCTGATGACTGTGTTTAACAAAAATTATGTTGTTTTATCAACTTTGGCAAATTCTCTTTATAGAGAAGATGAGCAGCAGCTATGCACATAGTTAGGGAATGTGGCTTCCAGGAAGAAGCTTCAGTTATTAGTATTAATGTATTTTCTGCTCTATGTCATCACCATGGCACCTTTATTTATTTAAAAGTAATTATTAAAAGTAATCCTTTTCTAGATAATTTGGTTCTGGTTATGGTTGTTTTCTTCCTGCCAAGGTACAATTTACTTAAATATTGCAATCAGAAGTAATATGTGGCAATGCTCAGTCATGTCCGATTCTTTGCGACCTTATGGACTGTAACCCGCCAGGCTCCTCTGTCCACGGGATTTTTTTAGGCAAAATGCTGGAGCCAGTTGCTATTTCCTCCTTCAGAGGATCTTCCCGACCCAGGGATTAAACCCATGTCTCCTGCATTGGCAGGTGGATTCTTTACCAATGAGACATCAGGGAAGCCACAGAAGTGATATTACAGTGATATAATAGAAATATTTTGAAAAATTTAAAAGTGATCTATATATTGAAGACAAACCATCGACTTGTAGAAATGAATGATATTCAAAAAGAATCAAAAAGTTAGTTTTTTGTTTATGTATATTCTGTATTGTGATGAACCTCTGTTTCTCACTATTAATTGAGTATCTCAGGAAATATAATCTATAATGCCCCTTTGGGATGTATAGCTTGAGAATTAATGATGTAAGGATGGAGCAGCGACTGACTTGTACTTGCTCATTTCATTTGAGAAATTTCAGGATTCAGTCCTCGTGGGTCTCAAGATAGACTGATAGGGATGCAGTGCGTTACCTTCTGGCCTGGAGATGCCGTTTCTAGTTCTTACCTCTGTTCGTGGGAGATCCCCAAGATTTCAGAGTCCTGTAAAAATCAGTATGTTCCACTGGTACCTCTTACTCAGAGTCACTGCAGACGATCTAGGAATTGGCAGGCTATTATGTGACTAGAAGGCGCAGGCGCTCTCAGTGACATCACCAAAGCCCTCAGTGAGTAGGTAGACTCTCACAGCAGGACTCGCCATTACAGCCATAAATTTGAAGAATCTTCACTGAAGGTTGGGAGCCTACTCTGGGAGAATCAAGACTTTTTTTTTTGACAGATGTAAGGACATGAAAAATTCTGAATTCAAAATAGAATTCATACCAAAATTAGCTCCACACATTGAGTGTTAGCAAATAGTTGTCCCTGAAAATTGTTCAAGCTAATTTTATTTAAATATGTCCATTAGTCCACCCACCCTAGCTCACATTCCTCTGTGAGTGAATCCACAGGACATTTAGATTTAACGTTTCCTTAGTTTTCCTATACCTCTGCAAATATACTCAATCTTTCTATGGGATGTTGCTGTGTCCTTTGAGGGTGGCAAGATGTAATAGAGTGTTTTGAGTGTTTTATGTTATTTTTTTTCCTGTGGTAAACTATATGATCCAGTTTAATAGCAAATTTATCTGCAGGTAGAATACAAAATGCATCAGTTCAGTTCAGTCACTCAGTCGTGTCCGACTCTTTGCAACCCCATGAATACAAAATGAAAATCAATATTAAATAAATATATTTTTGGAAATGATATGCATTAGTATTGCTATGAACTTATGAAATGCAAACAAGTCAAGGTATTTTACAACTATTAACTATGTACTTCAACAGCTGTATGCTATTTCTATCTCTTTTTAATAGATGTCTAAACACAATAAAAATATATCAGATGAATTTTAAAAGGAATACCACATTGATTTTCGATCAGGGAATGAAACTATTTTAGAATTCTTGATAGCAATTTCTGATTGCTATTATAATAGACTGATTATTGGAAAGCATTGTTCTTGCTTTTCTCAAAATATTTTTCTTGAATTTTTCTGAGCACGTTGCTATTTTAATCGATTTTTTATATTTGCCATTAGTTTAGAAGTACTTAAAGTCACATAGTACTTCAGTTCAGTTCACTTTAGTCACACAGTCATGTCCGACTCTTTGCCACCCCATGAATCGCAGCATGCCAGGCCTCCTTGTCCATCACCAACTCTCGGAGTTCACTCAAGTCCATCGAGACTCAAGTCCATCAAGTCAGTGATGCCATCCAGCCATCTCATCCTCTGTCATCCCCTTCTCCTGCTGCCCCTAATCCCTCCCAGCATCAACGCTGGGACAAATTATTAATTGCATTTATAAGAATGTATGCCTCATGAGTCTAGAGTGTGTGAGTTTAAATCATATCATTGATCCTGAACACAATACTTAAACTTTCTACCTTAAATTTTTTTCCTCCACAAATTTGGAATAATCATAACTACCTCATGCTTTTTATGCAGGTTAAATTAAATTATTAGAAAGATTTTAGCATAGTTGTTAGTAAGTAGCAAGATTTAAATAAATGTTAATATTTTTATAATCAAAGTTTATGGCATTTGTTTTAATCAGAGTTTTTACTTGATATTTATTTGTTGAAGAATAATAAACAAAATACTGTTATATTATATTTTAAGCTATTTCATTATGTATTGTGTAGAATAAAGAATAAGTCTAAATATATCTGAACATAATATTTCATGGTAAATTCAACTTGATTACTGGTGTTTTAATCTCTTATTAGGAGTATACACTAAGCATAGTCAGATATTTTTGTCAACAATTAAATAATTGGCACTGGTCGTTCACCTGTCTTGGCATCTCTAACTTTGTATATGTGTGAAAAGTATTTTTTTCTGTTTTTATTTTAATATTTCCCAATTTTATTGAGATATAATTGACATATAGCATTGTGTAGTTTCATGTGCACAACATGTTGATTCAGTATACTTACATATTGCAAAATGATTACCATAATAACACTGGCTAACACCTGCATCACATCACAGAATTATTGCTTCATTTTTTGTGGTAAAACATTTCAGATACATTCTCTTAGCAACTTTCAAATATATGAAATAGTATTATTAATTATAATCAATATGTTTTACTGTAGATCTTCAGAATCTATTCATAACTGGAAATTTGAACCCACTTACCAATATCTCCCTATCCCTCCACCCCACAGCCTCTGGTAATCCCCTTTCTTCTCTCTGTTTCTGGGAGTTGGCTTGTTTAGATTACATTTGTAACTGATATTATACAGTATTTGTCTTTATGTCTGAATTATTTCCCTGAGCATAATATCCTCTAGGTACATCCATGTTGTTGCAAATGGCAGAATTTCATTCCTTTTGATGGGTGAATAATATTCCATTGCATGTATATACCATATCTCCCTTATCCATTTATCCACTGGTGGAAACTTAGGTTGTTTCCAAATCTTAGCTATTACCTGCACCCACTTCTTTGCCATAGCCTCCTAATGGACATATCTTCACTTCCTCCTTGACATGGGCTTGGTTATGTGGCTTCTTTTGGAGATGGCATACAGGTAAAATGAGAACAGGCCTTAAGGCTTAGGTATTTCAGCTTGCCATAAGATTAAAAAAAAATTCCTCTTTACACAAGGAAAAAAATAGAAACCCAGCACCATAGCTGCCCCTCAGACTTAGAATGAAGACTAGAGGCATGCCAACATTCACAGCCTGAAGCAAAGTCAGCCTCAAGTCCAGCCCATACTAGCTGAGTCCCAACTGGCTCACACATATGTTAGGTGAAATTTTAAAGAAATATACTAAGCTTGGTGTTGGTTTTTCACTTTGCATCACTAAAAAATATTTTCTTGACTTTGTGTAAAGAAAGCTGAGCGCTGAAGAACTGATGCTTTGAACTGTGGTATAGGAGAAGACTCTTGAGAGTCCCTTGGACTGCTAGGAGATCAAATCAGTCAGTCCTAAAGGAAATCAGTCCTGAATATTCATTGGAAGGACTGATGCTGAAGCTGAAACTCCAATACCTTGACAACCTGATGTGAAGAACTGACTCATTGGAAAAGGCCCTGATGCTGGGAAAGATTGAAGGCAGGAGGAGAAGGGGATGACAGAGGATGAGATGGTTGGATGGCATCACCGACTCAAAGGACATGAGTTTGAGTAAACTCCAGGAGTTGGTGATGGACAGAGAAGCCTGGCATGCAGCAGTCCACGGGGTCACAAAAAATCACACACAACTGAGCAACTGAACTGAACTGAACTGATGTTCTCTTGGCATAAGAATATCTTTTTCCATATCTTCAGATTTCTGGCTGAACTAAAGGCAAAATAAACCACAAAAAATAATTTGTCATAATCTATGCAAACATAGACAATTAAAGAAAATATCTTGCATCTTAAAATGAATTTGTTTGTCATGAATGAATGATGTTTTTCTCTAGCCAAATACTTAGCAGATAAGAACTTTCCTCTTCTAGAATTAATGGCACATGCAGTGGAACATGAACTGCTTTAACATATTGTACAAGCTCAGTAACTCACTGAGAGAACTTTGAGAGTACCTATAAGGAAACACAGGACTTGGATAAGGTAAACAAGGATAAAATTCATCAGGGAAGGTGCTACATGAATTTGATGTTCAGATGTAATAGTCAGTGCTACTTAATAAAGAGGGCGAGATCAGGTGTGTGATTGTTTAAAGAAGTGAAAATAAATGATCTAGTTTACTTTCTTAGTCCACTCTGAGGAAATGGGCAAAGTCTACTCTGTAACCAACTTCCCTTCTGACCCTGAAAAAGCTAGATGTTTTCTTTTTAAAAAAATGTTATTGGAGTATAGCTGCTTTGCAACTTGTTTCTGCTGAACAGCAAAGTGAAGCAGCCATACATATACAAATATCGCCTCTCTCTCTCTCTCTTTTTTTTTTTTTTAATTTCTTTCCCATTAGGTTCACCACAGAGCACTTAGTAGAATTCCCTGTGCTGTACAGTGGGCTCTCATTGGTTATCTCCTTTGTATATAGTAGTGTATATCTGTCAATCCCAGTCTCCCAATTTATCCCACTACATGGCCTTCCCTGCCTTGGTGTCATGCATTTCTTCTCTACATTTTTGTCTCTATTTCTGCTTGGCAAATAGATCCAGCTGTATCATTTTTAGATGTTTTCTTAATGACTTAAATGCTGATGGTTGATTACAAAGCTAAATCTGGAATAAAACAAAAGTTTAGGTGTCATATTCATTTAAAAAAATCTATATTTACTTTCTCTTCTGAATGCTAAAAGGGAAGCATGGAAAGTCCATTGACAGTTCATAAGCTTGCATGTTTACCTTGTTTATAGCAAAAGATTATTATAAGGATCAAAGATCATGTATGTGCAATTTCTTTGAAATCTGTAGTTTGAAGCAAATGATGAAAACATTGAGAAAATCATACCTGACAACTATAGTTATTTAGTTCTCGAGTTTTCCCTATGTGATTATATATTATGGGATTAAAGCATGTATCTCTGTGAAAATTAAATTTTCAGAAAAATTATTGCTACACACAATGTCTTGATTTTAATCTAAAGAATAAGATCTAGTTGTTTTAAAATTTTTAATTGACCATTCCACAGAATATTTTTAATCACTACTGAAATCAAGAACAGCTAAGATTTTCTTAGCTAAAATTATTAACGTATATGCTAAGCATCTGAATACAAATTAGTTAAGTCCTCTGTGAGTTATAACTTACAGATAATTCCTTAAGTAGCAGAAATTCCCTGTAAACTATCTAATATATCTTGGAATGGCTATAAAATTATTTATTAAATATTAAATATTTTATAATAACAGTGGCACCAATAATAATACTAATAATATTAAATAATATATTTTATAGCAATATTTTTTCAAAACAATTCAAGCATTTGTCAGAGAAACTTACTCATGTCACAGAAATGCCCAACCCAGGGATCAAACCCTGGTCTCCCACATTGGAGGCAGACACTTTAACCTCTGAGCCACCAGGAAGCTTGTTATTTCATAGAGGTGTTTAAATGAAGGAAAAATATTTTTTCAATTGGACAATGATAGCATTTTTCATCAAAACACCATGGTCATTTTATCTTGAATATAATTTCAGATACAAAAAGAGTAATACTGTCTTATAACCACCTTAATCAAAACAATTTGTTGAACTATTTTACCTTAACACATATTACACAATGCATATACTGTGTCTGTACTTAGGAAGATATTTTGTGACTCATTTATAATTTTTCAGTGCCTAGAATTTCTCACATTATGTCAAAATGTTAACAGTAATTCTCATAATGAAAATAATTAATTTTCTTAGAAAGTAGAGGTTGTCTGTACAGCTACTCAGTATGCTGTGTGTGGGGGACAGTGTGCCCCAGAGAGGTCGCGCTGATGGCAAGGCTGGGGTGGGGCAGGGCTGCTGTCCTCTTCTTGTTACCCCTGTGGAGGGTCCTGGCACAATAGCTCAGGAGTCTTCATCTTTAAAGGGAATAAGGATTTAATTACCTTACATGTCCATCCTAAAGATCAGTCCTGCGTGTTCATTGGAAGGACTGATGATGTTGAAGCTGAAACTGCAATACTTGGGCCACCTGATGCGAAGAGCTGACTCACTAGAAAAGACCCTGATGCTGGGAGGGGTTGGGGGCAGGAGGAGAAGGGGATGACAGAGGATGAGATGGCTGGATGGTTCGACCGACTCGATGGACATGGGTTTGGGTGAACTCTGGGAGCTGGTGATGGACAGGGATGCCTGGCATGCTGCAGTTCATGGGATTGCAAAGATTCGGACATAACTGAGAGACTGAACTGAACTGAACTGAACTGAACATGGACGTGGGGACAAACTGAGGTAATTGAACTAAAGATTAATATTTAAAAAATGTTATTTGCATTCCTGAAAACAATAAACCCCAATACCAGATCAAAAATGTTTGAAAGTCTCTGAAATCACAGGTGGCAGAAACTCCTGGAGGCTGAGCCCTTGGCATTCCCCCATTCTGTAAGGCTGTTTCCTCGTATTAACATGGGGCTTCCTACTTTTTATTAGTCAAACTATTTTATAGTAGTGGTTAAACAAAAGTTTGACTAATAAAAAGTAGGAAGCCCCATGTTAATATGAGGAAACAGCCTTACAGAATGGGGGAGTGCCAAGGGCTCAGCCTCCAGGAGTTTCTGCCACCTGTGATTAACCATACTATTTTAGAGAGCCCTTTCCTAACCACCTTCAAAGTGGCCTACCCCCTCATCAAAGCCATTCTCTAGTTTGTCTTCTTCCTTCATTTTTGTCCTTAGAATTTATCACTGTGTGAATTGATTTACATGATTAGCATTCACTGTCTCCTGCAGGGGCAAGGAGCTACATTTATTTACTTAATTATAACATTGGAATACAAGTATATAAGCCATTAATAAATATAGCTTTCTAAGAAATCTTTGTGCATCAAATTTAATAAAAGAAGAACAAAGTATTCAATGAAATTTTTATTTGAACTTAAGGCAGAATATTTCCACAAGTTTTTGCATGAGACTGTCATAGTCTGCATAGTTGCCATAACAAAATAGACAGAGGGACTTAGGCAACAAAATTTTTTCTCACAGTTCTGCAGACTTGGAAGTCCGGGGTCAAGTTTCCAGCTGATTTGGTTCCTGGTGAGAGCAATTTTCCTGGCTTGTAGGTAGTACGTTTTCCCTATGTGTTCACATCTTCATGTAGCTATTTTTCAGTGCACACGTATGGGGAGAGAGAGAGAAGCCTCTCTCCCAATTTTTAAGGTCACAAATCTCATTATCAATGTTCCACTCTCATAACTTAATCTAACCCTAAGTACCTCCCAAAGGTCAAATCTCCAGATGCCATTGTATTGGGCTTCCACCTAGGAATTTTGTGGCAGGATGGTGGCAATAGTGGTGGAGAACCTGCCTGCCAAAGCAGAAGATATAAGAAACCCTGGTTTGGTCCCTGAGTTGGAAAGATACCTTGGAGGAAGGCATGGCCACCCGCTCCAGTATTCTCCCGTGGAGAATCCCTTGGACAGAAGAGCCATAGGGTCACAAAGACTTGGACATGACTGAAGCGACTTAGCACACATGCACAAACATTCATTTCATAACAAAGATCAAAGTATTTTGAAAAGCTTTTTGTGTAAAATCAAAATCCTTTCACAAGCTTTTTGTGTGAAACCTGAGTAATCAGCATATATTGTAAGTTATTGCTTTAATTTCTACCATTATATATCACATTTTTTAATGCCCATGATTTTGCTAGCTATTAATTCTCAGGTTTTAATTGAAGGCACATTTAAAACATTAAAATAATTAAAATTTTACTTTTATTGCATTGGCATTTCCTGGATGGTAATAATTTTATGGTTTTAAAATTTGGGAGGAACTATTTATTATAGAACTGACAGTCCACAGGTGGGTAATTAATAGGAATTATAAAAGACTAGACTATCTCCTTGATTTATTTTATTCTTAAACACTTAATCAGTCTTTCATAACCAGAATAAACTGCTAAGGAAAGTTAAACTCCATTAATTCTTTCAAGGCCAATTTAATGATCACTTCTATAAAATAATTATCCCAAGAACATATGAAAAATTCAGGTAAATATCACTCGGGTATTCTGTTAAGTTGATCTAAAGATCATCATCTTGCAAAATAAAGCATAATTTAAATACTAAATGCATAAAGAAAAATTCTATATGTTATTAATAAAAGCCCATTTATTTGAATGAAGACTTAAGATACCAATTTTCATAAAATTCTGTTACACTGAATCTTCATTTGTTTCTATGATAACAAATTTTAGTAAGTTCTAAGCTAAGTCCACTCCGACTTCTGTGGTGGCTCAGACAGTAAAGCGTCTGCCTACAATGTGGAAGACCCAGGTTCAATCCCTGGATCAGGAAGATCCTCTGGAAAAAGAAGTGGCTACCCACTCCAGTACTCTTGCCTGGAAAATACCATGGACAGAGAAGCTTGGTAGACTACAGTCGATGGGGTCACAAAGAGTTGGACACAACTGAGTGATTAAACTTTCACTTTTCAAGCTAAATTAATTTTAAAAGTCATGACATTTTAATGGAAAAATTGTACAGTGGGAAATATGCTTAAATAATGGAGTTCAAGACATGCCATACCTGCATCAAGTGAAATCCAATATTAATTCCAACAAATAACCTTCAAAAGAGTGAATTTTACTTTCTATTTAAAATGTAAGCAGAAAGCAAAGCTATTTTATTTTTTTAATCTAAAATCATTAAAAGCACAAAATTTCTGCATATATAGAATTATTGAATGATTGAGAAAATGAGTGAAACTTGAATTAGTTTTTCTTGAAGATAGTTGAGGTTTTACCAGCCTAACATTTTAATTTAGAGAGGGGGATTTAAGATAACAAAAATGCCTTATAATCACTATATAATCAATAGTTAAGGCTAAATTTTCAAGTTAAACTTCTCAGGAAAAACCTCAAGTGAGCTAAGAAGTTATTTTGTTTCTTTGGAGCTAATTTTCTGTTCTGTAAAATGAAACAGTTTTTCTAGATGTATCCAAACTGAGGACAGAGAATTAAGCAGGAAATAGACAGGAGAGGAGGAGAGGTCCAGAACCTTTATGCTTTCAATTTTTCTTAAAATTCTTGAATAGCATAAATAGCATTGAAATATGTACTATGGATACATTTAATCTTTTTTATGTTCACTAAAAAGAGCTTACTTCCTCATTACCCCTATGTCTTATGTCATTTTCTGTCTAATTCAAGGCATGTTTTAAAACACTTTAGTTGGAAATAATTTTAAATGGAAGAAAACAGTACAAAGGACTCCTGTATACCCCTTACTCAGATTTATTTATTATTAACATTTGATGCATTTTATAATTTATTATTTTGCTCACTCATTCTTTCCTAGTATGCATCTCTCTTCTCTGTATACAAAATGAACCTTTGAGAAGGAGTTGCATATCTTAATGGCACTGTTTGTCTACCTGCCTTAGCATCTATTTCCTAAAAATAAGAACATTCTCTTAGATATTATAGTGTGCAGCAGTTAAATAACTTCAGTGTGTTTAGCTTTGATATATTACTTTAATCTACTTCATATTCTGATTTTGTTTACTGACACAACAATGCTCTTTCCTCCCCTCCAGTGTAATATTCAGTCCAAATCACATGTCACATTAAGTTTATCTATCTCTAGTGAGCTTTAACCTGGGATATTTCCACAGCCTTTGTTTTGTTGCTTTGTTTTTGGCATTTTGATATTTTCAGGGTATAGTTCTCTCCACCCCCCGTTCTTAGAAATTCTTCATTTTGATTTTGGTTTTATTGGATGTCTGAGGGACATTGTGCCTCTCAAACCATCACTTTAAGAAGCACATGATGTCCATCTGCTGCTCCGGAGTGATGTTAATTTTAATTAATTGATCATATATACTGTATGTATACTTCCTCATATATATTGCCTTATATTTTAAGAGTATACAGATATCATATTTTTCATCAAATCCCTCCTCCTCCAGTTTTCAGTCTTGGATGACTATGATTCTTTCCTGAATCAATCTTTACTGCAGTGGCTGCAAAAGGATCATATTGCAACTCCAGCAGTTCCTCCATTTTTATCAAGAAGTACTCAGCCTTCCAACTGTAAGACAGAGTCTCCTCTTCATCCTCATTTGTGAATTTATCATTGGTTTGGGTTCATGGATTCTTTATTATTCAAGTGTTTATAATAGATTGTTTCCTGGGTCAAATTGTACCATATCTGGCACTTTTGAAGTAGTTATATTTTTCTTATGAAAGCCCCATCATTTATGTTTTTGCTTTCTGGAATAGCAAGACATTTCATATTTATTTTGTCTTTGCTTTGCTCTAATTCTGGAATCAGCTACTTCTCTAAGGAGCCCTGATTTCTCTTTAAAGAATGATATCAGAAACAAGACTGGGGTACAGGTGTACTCATTGTAACTGAAATGTCTGTTTCTGGGCTTCTTAAGAGAGAAAGCGCATGTGCATATACACAGGCATATAAACAGACAAACATATATATGCCTATATGTACATATATAAATGTATACACACATATACATACACATTTTAGAAGCCATGAAGTCATGCTTATAACCACCAATTCTACTTTATTCTCATAAAGTTCTTTTTGCTTTTCCCTTTCCATGCATATGTGTCTTCTTCAATGAAAACCTGACTCCTGACAAGACCAGCACATTTACATATTAGATCAACCCTATGAAACATCTGAAATATTCTCAGAGTTGCTTGGCCTGTATGACTACAAAAAGACCATTTCTAAAACATGTTGAAGATTGATTTGTGGCTTCCCATTTTTTGTTCATGGCTTACTTAGAATTCTCTCTTTCTTTTGTGTTTTCTTTCTTTTTCCCCTCCTCCTCCTCCTTGTCTTATACCTGTGTCTTAGGTATTCAATGCCATTATTTTCTCTTTTATCCTTCCTGCAGCTCCTTTGGTAATGATCACATATGTATATTTATGTGTGTGCTATCTTTATATTAACACACTATGTATTTCCCACTTTTCTTATACAAAAGTTATTATATTATATATGGTCTTATACATTTTGCATTTTGTACTAATGCTTGCCAACTTCACCTAACAGTCACTGTAGTATTTACAGAGATCTTCCTCGTATATTGGAGAAGGAAATGGCACTCCACTCCAGTACTCTTGCCTGGAAAATCCCATGGACAGAGGAGCCTGATAGGCTACAGTCCATGGCATCGCAAAGAGTCGGACACGACTGAGCAACTTCACTTTGCTCACTTTCCTCATATATTGAAGCTCAATCTGCAGTGCCTCTGAATGTGACTATATATGCAGACATAGCTTTTGAAGAAGTGATTAAATGAAGCTGTTGCTGCTGCTGCTAAGTCGCTTTAGTCGTGTCTGACTCTGTGCGACCCCATAGATGGCAGTCCACCAGGCTCGTCTGTCCCTGGGATTCTCCAGGCAAGAATACTGGAGTGGGTTGCCATTTCCTTCTTCAAGGCATGAAAGTGAAAGTGAAGCCATTAGGGGAGGCCGTAACTCAATATGACTTGTCCTTACTGGACAAGAAGAGGAAATTTGGAGGGCAAAGGGACATATGGATGTTGGCACAGGGAGAGGGGAGATATTGAGGGGAGATAATGAGAAGGTGGCCTTCTGTAAGCAAAGTTGAGAGGACTTGGGAAAAATCAAACCTACCAGCGCCTTGATCTTGGACTTTGAGCCTCCAGAAATGCCAGAAAACAAATATCTCTTTAGTCACTCAAGCTGTGCTGTTTTGCTACATTAACACTAAAAGAGTAATGCATTGTTTACATAGTTAAGTATTTTTTTTTAATTACCCTCAAAAACAAATTACATATAAATTCCATTATTCTGCATTTCCACAAACAGTTCGTGAGATAGATTCTTCTCTTCTAGACTCTGAACAGTTGGATTGTCAAGTTTTACAATTTTTCCATCTAATGGGTACCCTGATAGCTCAGTTGGTAAAGAATCTGCCTGCAGTGCGGGAGACCTGGGTTTGATCCTGGGTTGGGAAGAGACCCTGGAGAAGGGAAAAGCTACTCACTTCAGTATTCTGGCCTGGAGAATTCCATGGACTGTACAGTCCATGGAGTCACAAAGAGTTCCGATACACCTAAGTGACTTTCACTTTCAGTGGGTAAGGAATGTTATGGATGACAGTTTTAATTTGCATGTATCTTATGATGAGTAAAGCTGAATATATTTTCATGTTTAGGTCAGCTTTATATTTCTTAGTTTGAATTGTTTGTATCATTTGTTAGTATTTATACATGATATTTTGTCTTTCCCCTCGATTTTAAAAAGTTCTTCCTACGTTAGGGACATTAGCCTTTGTTGTTGTTTAGTCACTTAGTCTTGTCCGACTATTTACAACTCCATGGACTATAGCCCACCAGGTTCCTCTGCCCAGGTGATTCTCTAGGCAAGAAGACTGGAGTGGGTTGCTATGCCCTCCTCCAGGGGATCTTCCTGACCCAAGGATCAAACCATGAGTCCTGCATTCGCAGGTTGATGTCCTTCTACATTAGCGGGTCGATTCTTTACCACTGAGCCACCTTGGGAAGCCCCAGATTAGCTCGTAATTACCTGTGCTAAAAGCCACAAGCATCTTTCTCTAGTTTGTCATTTGTCTTTACATTTATTTAAACTGTTTTGCCTTGCATAAGTTTTTGATATAACTAAATATAATTTATATAATCAGTTATATTTCTTTTTATCCCATCTGAATTTATCATAATTAGAAGCTCTTATACACAGATTGTAGTGGGATTGGCAATGATTTATTTTTTTCCTTTTATAAGTACTTTATGTTTTACTATATAGTTTGCAAATATCTCTTTAAGATCTTTGTAAACACAGAGTTTATTCTTATTTATCTGTGAAATGTGAACTGAATCTGTTTTCATCTTTTTCCAAATGTTTATTTATTCATCCCAACACCATTTATTACAAAGACTAACTTTGTTTCAATGACTTGATATTTTATGTACATATATTTCTACACATAGTCCTGGAATTTCTTTCATTCCCTTTTTGTTCTCCTCAGTACTATGGAGTTTTAATTATAGAGGCTTCCCAGTGTGCAGAAAGGCCTGATCCCCTACTGAGCTCTTTTTTTCCCACATTTGCCTAGCTACTTTAGTGTGCTTTTTTTCCTTATGGACTTCAGCGTTTATGTCTAGTGCCATGAAACGGGTCACAGAGATCACATTAAGCTTACACATTAACAAAGGGAGAGTTGGCGTTCTGACGCAGTTAAGATTTCCTAAATAAAGTCAAGGCCCACTTTTATATTAGTTTAAGGTTGATTGTGACTTCTAAGAGTATTTTATAGTTTTATTCACAGCAGTTTTAGCATTTACTTCTAAGCTTATTCCATTTATAATTCTTTTTGTTATTATAAATGGCATTTTTTTCTCCGTTGTATCTTCTAAATTTTTATTTGTGTTCATAAATGCACTTATATTTTGCATGAGAACTTTCCATCTTGCTACCTTGCTGAATTATTTGTAGTTAAGGTTGTCATTGACTCTAGGTATTTACCGGTATACTATTAAGTCTTCTATAAATATAGTTTGCTTTTGTTTCAATTTTATACTTCTAATTTTCTTTAAATTTTATTGGCTAACACGTATTTATCAAATGTTATTAGAGATAGTGAGCATCTTTATGTTGTTGCTAGTCTTGTTAAGTACACATTTTTTTTTACTCTAGTAGGTAAATAATTTTGATAATAAATTCCTAATAAAAGTAATTTTATGCACAAATATATAATATATTAATTGTATTTGCCATGGGGTATAGATTCCATTGTTTTCAAGAGAAAACTAGGATTCAAAATGTCCAAAGCCTAAATATAAGTGTATATTGGAGAAGAATGCAAACTCAAGGTACTCTCCTGCTGTGTTTACTATCTTTCCATATTCCACAGGATCTTCAGAATTGTTATAATTATCTTTTGTGTTGAATTTATATGTTTCTTTTCTCTTCAACTTTTTCTTTTTTTCCTCAATACCTTTCCACTCTTTGAATAAACTGTTTTGTGTTTATATTTATATGGAAATATTTAGAAAAGTGAGGTTGTGCTTAACTAGTTTTTGTTTTCTGATATGAAAAAGCAAACTGTGTATTGTCCTAACGACTGAAAAAAAATTAAGTTGGTTACATATAAGTGCACAAAGAAGTAAACTGACTCAATAGCCACATTAAAATATTAATACTTTTGTTTTTATTTGCTTTGGGTATTAAATTTTATCTAAATTCTTATTTCCCCCAGTGTATCCTGAGACATTTGGATGTGCTTACTAATAACGTATTAGAGAAAAATTAATAAATTCAGGGATCTTCATAACACAATGCACATAAAATCTAAATCTGTACTCCTTATAGTCAGCACCCCTAACTATAAAATTAACATGGATTAATAGGAGTAGAATAAGATAAGACCAATGATGTAGGGAAATTGTTCTGTTAATTTGGAATAATTAACACATTGATTTAGTGAAAACTATAAATGAATTGAATTTTATAAATGATTAGTACAATATTTTTATTTATTTTTTAAATTGATGAATCAATTTTTATTGAAGTACCATGTTTCAGGTGTACAGTGAAGTGATTCAGTTATATATACACACATAATAACCTTTTTCAGATTATTTTGCATTATAGGTTATTATAAGATATTAAATGATTCCTATGCTATATATGGGGGCCTTATTGGTTATCTATTTTACATATACTGTGTATCTGTTAATTGCAAATTTCTAATTTATCCCAGCCCTCCTCTTTTTTGTCCTTTGGTAATTGTGAGTGTGTTGTCTTTGACTGTGAGTTTATTTCTATTTTATAAATAAGTCCAATTTTATTATATTACAGATTCCACATTAAAATTATATGATATTTGTCTTCATCTGACTTACTTCTCTTAGTATGATAATCTCTTGGTCCATCCATTTTCCTGATAGTGGCATTATTTCATTTTTTTTTAATTTATATTTTTATTGAAGGATGATTGCTTTACAGAATTTTGTTGTTTTCTGTCAAACCTCAACATGAATCAGCCATAAGTATACATATATCCCCTCCTTTTTGAACCTCCCTCCCATCTACCTCCCTATCCCACCACTCTGGATTGATACAGAGCTCCTGTTTGAGTTTCCTAAACCATACAGCAAATTCCCATTGGCTATCTATTTTATATATGGTAATGTAAGTTTCCATACATAAACTTATTCTTTCCATACATCTCACCCTCTCCTCTCCTCTCCCCATGTCCATAAGTCTATTCTCTGTCTGTTTCTCCACTGCTGCCCAGTAAATAAATTCCTCAGAACCATTTTTCTAGATTCCATATATGTGTGTTAGAATACGATATTGATCTTTCTCTTTCTGACTTACTTCACTCTGTATAATAGGTTCTAGGTTCATCCATCTCATCAGAACCGACTCAAATGTGTTCCTTTTTATGACAGTAATATTTCATTCTGTATACTCACCACATTTTTAAATCCATTCATATGTTGATGAACATCTGGGTTGCTTCCGTGTCTTGGCTATTCTACACAGTGCATATATCTTTTTGAATTATGATTTTCTCTAGATATATGCCCAGGAGTAGGATCATATGGTAGGTCTACTTTTAGTGATTTTAAAAACCTCCATACTCTTCTCTGTATCAGTTCAGTTCAGTCTATCAGTCATGTCCGACTCTTTGCAACCTCATGAATCGCAGCACGCCAGGCCTCTGTCCATCACCAACTCCCGGAGTTCACGCAGACTCACATCCATCGAGTCCGTGATGCCATCCAGCCATCTCATCCTCTGTCATCTCCTTCTCCTCCTGCCCCCAATCCCTCCCAGCATCAGAGTCTTTTCCAATGAGTCAACTCTTCACCTGAGGTGGCCAAAGTACTGGAGTTTCAGCTTTAGCATCATTCCTTCCAAAGAAATCCCAGGGCTGATCTCCTTCCAGAATGAACTGGTTGGATCTCCTTGCAGTCCAAAGGACTCTCAAGGGTCTTCTCCAACACCACAGTTCAAAAGCATCAATTCTTCCGCACTCAGCCTTTCTTCACAGTCCAACTCTCACATCCATACATAACCACAGGAAAACCATAGCCTTGACTAGATGGACCTTAGTCAGCAAAGTAATGTCTCTGCTTTTGAATATACTGTCTAGGTTGGTCGTAACTTTTCTTCCAAGGAGCAAGCATCTTTTAATTTCATGGCTGCAGTCACCATCTGCAGTGATTTTGGAGCCCCCCAAAATAAAGTCTGACACTGTTTCCCCATCTATTTCCCATGAAGTGATGGGACCGGATGCCATGATCTTAGTTTTTACCAATTTACATTCCCACCAACAGTGTAGGAGTATTCCTTTTTCTCCATACTTTCTTTATTATTGATTGTTTGTAGATTTTTGATTATAGTCTTTCTGTACTGTGTGAGGTGATACCTCACTTTATTAGTTTTGGTTTGAATTTCTCTAATAATTAGTAATGTTAAACATATTTTCATGTTCAGTTGGCCATCTGTATATCTTCTTTGGAAAAATGTCTGTTTAGATCTTCTGTGCATTTTTTGATTGAGTTGTCTATTTTTTGATACTGAGCTGTATGACCTGTTTGTATACTTTGGAAATTAAGCTCATGTTGGTCTCATTGTTAGCAAATATTTTCTTCAAAGGTTGTTTTATATGGTTTCCTTTGCTTTTCAAAAGCTTATAGGTTTTATTAGGTCCCATGTGTTTATTTTTGCTTTTGTTTCTATTACACTAGGAGACAGTGTAATTTTGAGTTTTTTCCTCTGTGTGTGTATCAGGAAAGGGCATGTTCTTGTTTTACTCTTTTACATGTAGCTGTCTAGTTTACCACATACTTCTTATTGAAGAGGCTGTTGTTTCTCCATCATATATTATTGCTTACATTGTCATATATTAGTTGGCCTTAAGTTAATGAGTTTATTTCAGTGCTTCCTATTCTGTTTCACTGATCTATGTATCTGATGGGACTTCCCTAGTGGCTCAGAGGTTAAAGCGTCTGCCTCCAATGCAGTAGACCTGGGTTCGATCCCTGGGTCGGGAAGATCCCCTAGAGAAGGAAATGGTAACCCACTCCAGTATTCTTGCCTGGAGAATCCCATGGATGGAGGAGCCTGGTAGTCCATGGGGTCATAAAGAGTTGGACACTACTGAGTGACTTCACTCACTCAATAGTGTTTTTTGATTACTGTAACTTTGTATTATAGCTTAGGCAGGGATCATGATTCCTCCAACTCTGGTCTTTCTCCAGGTTGTTTTAGCTTTGGGAGATCTTTTGTGTTTCCATACAAATTTAAGTTTTTTGCTCTAGTTTTTGTCATTGGTAACTGATACGGATTATCTTGAATCTATAGATTGCCATGGGTTATTGTGGCTGTTGCTAAATTGTATCTGACTCTTTGCAACTTCATACTGCAGCACACCAGACTTCCTTGTCCTTCACTATCTCCCAGAGTTTACTAAAACGCTTGTCCATTGAGTCAGTGATGACATCCAACCAACTCATCCTCAGTCACCCTCTTCTCTTCCTGCCCCTAGTCCTCCCCAGTGTCAGGGTTTTTCCAGTGAGTCAGCTCTTCCCATCAGGTGGCAAAAGTGTTGGTCAGCATCAGTCCTTCCAATGAATCTTCAGGGTTGATTTTCTTAAAGATTGATTGGTTTGATTTCCTTGCTGTCCAAGGGACTCTCAAGAGTCTTCTTCATCACCACAGTTAAAAGCATCAGTTCTTTGGTGCTCAGCCTTCTTTATGGTCCAAATCTCACATCTGTACATGACTACTGGAAAAACTATACCTTTGACTAGATGGACCTTTGTCTGCAAAACAATGTCTCTGCTTTTTAATATGCTCTCTAGGTTGGTCATTGTTTTTCTCACAAAGAGCAAGCATCTTTTGATTTTATGGCTGAAGTCAACATCTACAGTGATTTTGGAACCCAAGAAAATAAAATCTGCCACTGTTTCCATCCCCCCGCCCCGACCATCTATTTGGCATGAAATGATGGGCCTGGATGCCATGATCTTCGTTCTTTGAATGTTGAATTTTAAGCCAGCTTTTCAATCTCCTCTTTCACCTTCATCAAGAGGCTTTTTAGTTCCTCTTCACTTTCTTCCATAAGGGTGGTATCATTTACATATCTGAGAATATTGCTATTTCTCCCAGCAATCTTGATTCTAGCTTGTGGTTTATTCTGCTTGCCATTTCACATGATGTACTCTTCATATAAATTAAGTAAGCAGGATGAAAAAATGCAGCCTTAATGTTCTCCTTTTCCAGTTTTGAGCCAGTCCATTGTTCAGTGTCTGGTTCTAGCTCTTGCTTTTTGACCTGCATGCAGTTTTTTCAGAAGGCAGGAAAGATGGTCTGGTATTCCTTTCTCTTTAAGAATTTTCCAGTTTGTTGTGATCCACACAAAGGTTTTAGTGTAGTAAATGAAGCAGAGTAGATTTTTTTTTTTCCTGGAATTCTCTTGCTTTTTCTGTGATCCAATAGATGTTGGTAATTTTATCACTCGTCCCTTTGTCTTTAATGAATCCAGCTTATACATATGAAAGTTTTTAGTTCACGTTGTTGAAGTGAACCTTGAAAAATTTTGAGCATTACTTTACTAGCATGTGAAATGAGTGCAATTGTACAGTAGTTTGAAAATTCTTTGGCATTGCCCTTCTTTGTATTTGGAATGAAAACTGACCTTTTCCAGTCCTTTGGCTACTGCTGAGTTTTCCATATTTGCTGGTGTATTGAGTGCAACAATTTAATAGCATCATCTTTTAGGATTTGAATATCTCAGTTGGAATTCCGTCACTTCCACTAGCTTTATTCATAATAATGTTTCCTTTAGCAGGGCAAGGGCTAACAGAATTTTGCCAAGAAAATACACTGTTCAGAGCAAACACTGTCTTTTAACAACACAAAGACGATTCTACACATGGGCATCAACAAATGGTCAGTTCCAATATCAGACTGATTATATTCTTTGCAGCTGAAGGTGAAGAAGTTCTATACAGTCAGCAAAAACAAGATCTTAAAGTGACTGTGGCTCAGATTCAAGCTCCTGATTGCAAAATTCAGACTTAAATTGAAGAAAGTAGAGAAAACCACCAGACCATTTAGGTATGGCCTCAATCAAATCTCTTATAATTGCTCCATGGAAGTGACAAATAGTTTCAAGGGATTAGACCTGATAGAGCACCTGAAAAACTATGGATAGAGGTTCATAACATTATACAGGAGGAGGTAACCAAATCTATCCCAAGAAAAAAAAAAATGCAACAAGGCAAATAGTTGTCTGAAGAAGTCGTGGAAATATGTGAGAGAAGAAGAGGAGTGAAAAATAAATAAATGAAAGCAAAGGAGAAAGGGAAAGATACACCTAACTGAATGCAAAGTTTCTGAGAATAGCAAGGGGTGATAAGAACACCTTCTTCAGAACAATACAAAGAAACAGAGGAAAACAATACAATAGGAAAGACAGGAGATCTCTTCAAGAAAATTAGAGATACCAAGGGAACATTTCATGTCATGGTTAGTACTGTCATTTTAGCAATATCAATGATTCCAGTCCAAGAACACTGTATATCGTCTGTTTGTGCCATCTATGATTTCCTTCATCAGTGTCTTATAGTTTTTGGAGTAGAGGTGTTTTACCTACTAAGGTAGGATTGTTCCTAGGTATTTAATTCTTTATGATGTGATGATAAATGACACTGTTTCAATGATTTTTCTTTATGATATTTCATCATTAGTGCATAGAAAAGCAACAGATGACTATTAGTTTTGTGTCCTACATTTTTACCTGATTCATTGATGAGTTCTAGTAGTTTTCTGGTGACAACTTCTATGTATAGTATTATGTCATCTGCAATCAGTGGCAGTTTACTTCTTCCTTTTCAGTTTGAATTGCCTTATTTATTTCTTCTCTCTGATTTCTATGGCTGGGACTTCTAAAACTATGTTGCATGAAAGTGGAGAGAGTGAGCATCCTTGCTTTGTGCCTGAAATTAGAGAGGATATTTTCAGCTTTTCACCATTGAGTACATTAGCTGTGATTTTTATTCACATATGGTCTTTATTATGTTGAGCTGAAAGTGAAAGTGAAGTTGCTTAGTCGTGTCCAACTCTTTGCGATCCCATGGACTGTCATCTACCTGGCTTCTCTGTCCATGGGATTTTCCAGGCAAGAGTACTGGAGTGGGTTGCCATTTCCTTCTCCAGGGGATCTTCCTGATCCAGGGATCAAACTCAGGTCTCCTGCATTGCAGGCAGAAGCTTTACCCTCTGAACCACTAGGGAAGCCCTACTTTCCCAAGAATTTTTATCATAAACGGATGTGGAATTTCATCAAAAGGATTTTCTGCATCTCTTGAGATGTTCATATAATTTTTGCTTGTTTTGTTTTTTTCTTTGAGTTGTTAATGTTGTATATCATTTTGATTTATCTGTAGATATTGAAAATCCTTACATCCCTGGGATAAATCCCACTTGATCATGGTATATACTCCCATTAATGTATTGTTGGATTCAGTTTGCTGGTATTATGTTGAGGATTTTAGATTCTATGTTTATCAGTGATATTGGCCTGTAATTTTATTTTTTGTGTGATATCTTTGTCATTTTTTTGGTGTCGCGATGATAGCTACTTCACAGAATGAGTTTGGAAGTGTTCCTTTCTCTGCAATTTTTTGGATTAGTTTCAGAATGATAGGTGTTAACTGTTCTTTAAATATTCGGCAGAGTTCACATGTGAGGCAATCTTATCTTGGACTTTAATTTGTTGGGATAGTTTAGTTTTATATTACTGATTGAATTTCAGTACTAGTAATTAGTCTGTTCATATTTTCTATTTCTTCCTGGTTTAGTGTTGGGAGATTGTACCTTTCTAAGATTTTGTCTATTTCTTCTAAGTTGAACATTTTATTGCTGTACATTTGCTCATAGTACTGTCTTATGATTCTTTTTATGTCTTATTATCCTTTTGGTGTTGGTAGTAACTTTCCCTTTTTCATTTCTGATTTTATTGATTTGGACCTGCTGTCTTTTTACTTTACAAGTCTTGGTAGAACTTTACCAATTTTGTCTGCATTTTCAAAGAACCAGCTTTTAGTTTCATTCATTTTTTTCATCTTTTTTTAGTCTTTATTTCATTTATTTCTCTTCTGATCTTTATTGTTTCTTTTCTTCTACTGAGTTTAGGTTTTGTTTGTTCTTTTTCTAGTTGCTTTAGGCATAAGTTTAGATTGTTTATTGGAGATATTTTTCTTTCCTGAGGTATGCTTATATCACTATAAACATTCTTGTTAGATTTACTTTTGCTGTGTACCATATATACGTTTTGCATCCTCATGTTTTAGTTTTCATTTGTTTCTAGGTGTTTTCTGATTTCTTCTTTGATTTCTTCAGTGATATATTGGCTGTTTAGTCTCTGTGTGTTTGTGTTGTTGTTGTTGTTTCTTGCAGTTGATTTCTGGCTTTCTTTTGCTTTTCATTTGTATGGAATACCTCTTTTGCTCTGCTCACTTTTAGGCTGTAGGTGTTACTAGTCTGAAGTGAGTCTATTCTAGGCAGCATATACTTGATTTTTTATTTTGTATCCCTTCAATCACTCTGTGTCTTTTGGTCAGAATATTTAATCTGTTTATATTTAAAGTAATTATCAATGTATATTCTCACTGCCATTTTTTGTTTTGGATTTGTTTTTGTAGGTCTTTTCCTCCCTTTCTTGTTTTGTTCTCTTGTGATTTGATGACTATATTTATGATTTGATGACTATATTTAGTGTTATGCTTGTATAAGTTTTTCTCCTTTTGTGTGCATATCTGTTATAGATTTTTGGTTTGCAGTTATCATGAAATTTTTGTATAGCAGTCTACATATGGAGAAAGCAATGGCAACCCACTCCAATACTCTTGCCTGGAAAACACCATGGATGGAGAAGCCTGGTAGGCTGCAGTCCATGGGGTCACTAAGAGTCAGGCATGACTGAGCGACTTCACTTTCACTTTCATGCATTGGAGAAGGAAATGGCAACCCACTCCAGTATTCTTCCCTGGAGAATCCCAGGGACAGAGGAGCCTAGTGGGCTGCCGTCTATGGGGTCGCACAGAGTCGGACATGACTGAAGTGACTTAGCAGCAGCAGCAGCAGCTACATATGTACATGACAAGTTGCGGATTTCTTAATTGCAAAAATTTCACATACCCTGTATTTGTACTCTTTTCCTGCACTACAAGAGACATAATAAGATATGGGTTTGAACCCCGGGTCAGGAAGACACACTGAAGAAGAAAATAGCAAGCCACTTCACTATTCTTGCTTGGGAAATCCCATGGACAGAGAAGCCTGGCTGGCCACAGTTCATAGAGGCACAAAGACTCAGACATGACTGAAGCAACTTAGTGCACACACACACACACACACACACACACACACACACATAATGATTACTTTTTTATATAATATTTTATATCTAATTGTATTGTATATCTGTTAGCTGTTTATTGTGGGTACAGATGATAGTATTACTTGTGTATTTTATCTTCTGTGCTATATTTGTGCATTGATAATTTCCTCCTTTCTATATGTTTGCCTTTCCTGGTAAGGTTTTTCATTTTATAATTACTTATTTCTAGCTGTTGCCTTTCTTTTTATACTTGGAGATATTCCTTTAACATTTGTCCTATGGCTAGTTTGGTGGTGCTTAGCTTTTTTAGATTTTTGCTTCTGAGTCTAGCTTTTGCTGCTGTTTTTATTCAGTCACTAAGTGGCGTCCCACTCTGCAACCCCATGGACTGCAACACACCAGACTTCCTTGTCTTTCACTATATCCCAGAGTTTGTTCAAACTCATGTCCATTGAGTCGGTGATGCCATCCAACCATCTCATCCTCTGTTGCCCCCTCTGCTGCCTTCAGCCTTTCCCAACGTCAGAGTCTTTTCCAGTGAGTCAGTTCTCTACAGCAGGTGGCAAAAGTATTTGAGCTTCAGCTTCAGCATCAGTCCTTCCAATGAATATTCAGGTTTGAGTTCCTTTAGGACTCACCAGCTTGATCTCCTGCAGTCCAAGGGACTCGCAACAGTCTTCTCCAGCACCATAGTTTGAAAGCATCAGTTCATTGGACCTCACCATCTTTACAGTCCAACTTTCACATCCATACATGATTATTGGGAAAAAACATAGCTTTGACTATATGACCTCTGTCAGCTTTTGATTTCTCCATCAAATCTCAGTGAAATCATTTTTGGGCAGAGTCTTCTTTCATCACTTTAAATATCTCATGACACTCTTTCCTGGCCTGCAGAGTTTCTGCTGAAAAATCAGCTGGTAGCCTTGTAAGACTTCCTTTGTGTTTTTCCCTTGGCTACTTTTAGCATTCTCTCTTTAATTTTTGTCATTTTTTATTACAATGTGCCTTGGTGTGTTCCTCCTTGGGAACAAAGTCTGTTCGGGACTTTGTACGTACCTGAACTTGAATGACTATTTCCTTTCCCAGGTTAGTGAAGTTTTCTGATACAATCTCATCAAATATTTTATAGTGTTCTTTCTCTCTCTCTTCTCTTTCTCCTGCTGCTGCTGCTGCTGCTGCTGCTGCTGCGAAATCGCTTCAGTCGTATCGGACTCTGTGCGACCCCATAGATGGCAGCCCACCAGGCTCCCCCGTCCCTGGGATTCTCCAGGCAAGAACACTGGAGTGGGCCGCCATTTCCTTCTCCAGTGCATGAAAGTGAAAAGTGAGAGTGAAGTCGCTCAATCATATCCAACTCCTAGCCACCCCATGGACTGCAGCCCACCAGGCCCCTCCGTCCATGGGATTTTCCAGGCAAGAGTACTGGAGTGGGGTGCCATTGCCTGCTCCACTTCTCTTTCTGGGACCCCTTAATATGAATATTAATGTGCTTGATATCCCAGATGTCTCTTAAACTGCCTTCACTTCTTTTTTTTTCTGTTCCCAGGAATTGATTTTTACTACTTTATGTTCACTGATCTGCTCTTCTGTATCATTTAGTCTATTATCGATTCCTTTTGGTGTATTTTTCTTTTCAGTTATTGTATTCTTCATTTCAGTCTGGTTGTTTTTCATATTTTGTAACTTTGATAAAATTTTCTAACTTCTCACTTTGTGAATCCATTCTCTTCCCAAATTCTTAGGTCATCTTTGCAATCTTTATTCTGGGCTGTTTTTCAGGAAAATTGCCTACCTATACTTCACTTAGTTCTTCTTTTGGGGCTTTTTCTTGTTCCTTCATCTGGAACATACTCCTCTACTGCCTCATTTTGTCTAATTGATGTTTGAATTTTTACGTATGTAGTAAGTTTGGTTGTTTCTCAACCATGTATCCCAGCAGTGCAACCCCCTCTTATCACCCAGGCTATATACTCTAGGTGTTTCTCCCTAGAGGGCTGCATGGATACTTCTGTTGTGGTTGGACAGCTCTGCATTTGGTCTGGTAGCCTTAGATGGCCCCTAGTCTGGTTGACTGCCAAACCCTGCCTTGTGTGGGTGCTTTTGGCTGTTTATTAGCAGGGTATGGCCATGAGGAGCCTGGTTGGTTGCAGAATCCTAGGGAACCTTGGAGCTAGTGCTGGCTCACTGATGTGTAGAATCAGTGTTCCAGAGACCAGGGCTGACGTCCACCCATTAGTAGGTGAAGCCAAATCCTGGGGTTAATGCTGGACTTCTCACAGGCAGAACTGGTTCCTTGAGTTTGGTTGCAGGTCGCAGTGATCCCAGAGCTTGTTTCAGATTGGTGGGAGGGCCCTGTTCTTGATACAGTGGGGAATAGGTTCTGGAGGGGTCCCAAAGTTTGCATTGCCCTGCTAGTTGGCAAGGCCAAGGCCCAACTGGTCCCAGGATAGAGTCTGGCCTGCATTGCTGGATTGCTTTTTTTTTTCTTGCTTCTGTGTCTTCTGCCTAATAGGTGAGGCTATTCTAAAGGCTTATTCAGGGTTGCTGGTAGGAGGGCCTGCCCACTGGTGGGAGGAGCTGGGTCTTTGCCCTTTAATGGCTGGGCAGTATCTAGAGTTTTGTTGTTTCGTTTTGTTTTTGAGGCAGCTGTGATCTCAGGAAGTCTTTAGGCATCTTGTCTGGTGACTCAGACGGTAAATCGTCTGTCTACCATGTGGGAGACCCGGGTTCGATCCCTGGGTCAGGAAGATCCCCAGGAGAAGGAAATGGCAATCCACTCCAGTACTATTGCCTGGAAAAATCCCATGGGCAGAAGAGCTTGGTAGGCTACAGTCCATGGGGTCGCAAAGAGTCGGACACAACTGAGCGATTTCACTTCACTTCACTTCTGCTCTCGGGTGAGGCTGTGACTCCAGGGTGAGAGACTGGAGCCCTATCTCTCCAGGAAACTCTCCAATACCAGCAGGTAAGACCAAAGCTCCTATGAAGTTACTGCTTTTGCCCTGCATCACTCACAGTGTGCATGAGATTTTGAATGCAACCTTTAAGAGTGAAGTTTTATTTCCCCAAATCCAATGGGGCTTTTAATATCATTGGACTTCAAAGCCAAATTATCTGCGGGGTCATCTTCCTCATACTGGATCCATGGGCTGAAGAGCCAGATGGGGGCTCAGAACTCCCATTCCTGTGATAGAGTCTCTGTAATAGAATTATTCTCCAATTTGTGGCTCACCTGCCTAGGAATTATGGGATTTGATTATATCTCATCTGCCCTTCGTACCAATCTCATTGTAGCTTCTGCTTTATATCTTTAGTTGTATAAGATCTTTTCTGACAGACTCCCATTTTTTTCCATCAATAATTATTCTGCAGATAATTGTGATCTTGATGTGCTCATGAGAGGAGGTAAGCTCAAGGTCTTTCTACTCTGTCATCTTGGTCATTATTCTAGCAGAGTACTTTTAAATCAACATGAACTACTGAAAATAAGGAAAAAATAGAATTTAGTATTTCTTGGTTCACTCATAATATTTTATGAAACTATTGGAATTTCAGAAAGCAAAAAGAAGCTTTACTACTTTAAAATTTATCATTACCAGTCTTGTAAAAATTGCCTATATCTTATTTTTGAAGCTATTTTTATGTCCACATCAAGTTTATGCTAGATTTGCAAAAGTGAATTTAAGGTTTCCATTTTTCTATCCGTCTGGGAAGAGATAAAAAGAAAATACATGTAGAAAACAATTGATCTGAGCCCTCATCTCAGTATTTTTTGTATGTGCTCTTTAATGTTTAATGGGAACTTGTGATAGTCTTTCTTGAGTTGCTAATTAAATATCATTATAAAATGCATTTAGTTCCTTTAGCTACCTAGTTCAGTTCAGTCGCCCAGTAGTGTCTGATTCTTTGCGATCCCATGAATCGCAGCACGCCAGGCCTCCCCGTCCATCACCAGCTCCCGGAGTTCACTCAGACTCACATCCATCAAGTCCGTGATGCCATCCAGGCCATCTCATCTTCAGTCGTTTCCTTCTCCTCCTGCCCCAAATCCCTCCCAGCATCAGAGACTTTTCCAATGAGTCAACTCTTCTCATGAGGTGGCCAAAAGCACTGGAATATCAGCTTTAGCATCATTCTTTCCAAAGATATCCCAGGGCTGATCTTCAGAATGGACTGGTTGGATCTCCTTGCAGTCCAAGGGACTCTCAAGAGTCTTCTCCAGCACCACAGTTCAAAAGCATCAATTCTTGGGTGCTCAGCCTTCTTCACAGTCCAGCTCTCACATCCAGACATGACCACAGAAAACACCATAGCCTTGACTAGATGGACCTTAGTCGGCAAAGTAATGTCTCTGCTTTTGAATATGCTACCTAGGTTGGTCATAACTTTTCTTCCAAGGAGCAAGCGTCTTTTAAATTCATGGCTGCAGTCACCATCTGCAATGATTTTGGAGCCCCCAAAATAAACTCTGACATTGTTTCCACTGTTTCCTGATCTCTTTCCTATGAAGTGATGGAACTGGATGCCATGATCTTCATTTTCTGAATGTTGAGCTTTAAGCCAACTTTTTCACTCTCCACTTTTTCTTTCATCAAGAGGCTTTTTAGTTCCTCTTCACTTTCTGCCATAAGGGTGGTATCATCTGCATATCTGAGGTTATTGATATTTCTCCCGGCAATCTTGATTCCAGCTTGTGCTTCTTCCAGCCCAGGGTTTCTCATGATGTACTCTGCATATAAGTTAAATAAGCAGGGTGACAATATACAGCCTTGATGTACTCCTTTTCCTATTTGGAACCAGTCTGTTGGTCCATGTCCAGTTCTAACTGTTGCTTCCTGACCTGCATACAGATTTCTCAAGAGGCAGGTCAGGTGGTCTGGTATTCCCATCTCTTTTAGAATTTTCCACAGTTTATTGTGATCCACACAGTTAAAGGCTTTGGCATAGTCAATAAAGCAGAAATAGATTTTTTTTCTGAAACTCTCTTGCTCTTTTGATGATGCAGCGGATGTTGGCAATTTGATCTCTGGTTCCTCTGCCTTGTCTAAAACCAGCTTGAACATCAGGGAATTCACGGTTCATGTACTGCTGAAGCCTGGCTTGGAGAATTTTGAGCATTACTTTATTAGTGTGTGAGCTGAGTGCAATGTGTGGTAGTTTGAGCATTCTTTGGCATTGCCTTTCTTTGGGATTGGAATGAAAAGTGACCTTTTCCAGTCCTGTGGCCACTGCTGAGTTTTCCAAATTTGCTGGCATATTGAATGCAGCACTTTCACAACATCATCTTTCAGGATTTGAATCAGCTCAACTGCAATTCTATCACCTCCACTAGCTTTGTTCATAGTGATGCTTTCTAAGGCCCACTTGACTTCACATTCCAAGATGTCTGGCTCTAGATTAGTGATCACATCATCATGATTTTCTGGATTGTGAAGATCTTTTTGTACATTTCTTCCATGTATTATTGCCACCTCTTCTTAATATCTTCTGCTTCTGTTAGGTCCAGACCATTTCTGTCCTTTATCGAGCCCATTTTTGCATGAAATGTTCCCTTGGTATCTCTAATTTTCTTGAAGAGATCTCTAGTCTTTCCCATTCTGTTGCTTTCCTCTATTTCTTTGCATTGATTGCTGAAGAAGGTTTCTTATCTCTTTTGCTATTCTCTGGAATTCTGCATTCAGATGCTTATATCTTTCCTTTTCTCCTTTGCTTTTCGCCTCTCTTTTTCACAGCTATTTGTAAGGCCTCCCCAGAGAGCCATTTTGTTTTTTTGCATTTCTTTTCCATGGGGATAATCTTGATCCCTGTCTCCTGTACAATGTCATGAACCTCAGTCCATAGTTCATCAGGCACTCTATCTATCAGATCTAGTCCCTTAAATCTATTTCTCACTTCTACTGTATAACCATAAGGGATTTGATTAAGGTCATACCTGAATGGTCTAGCGGTTTTCCCTACTTTCTTCAATTTAAGTCTGAATTTGGTAAAAGGAGTTCATGATCTGAGCCACACTCAGCTCCCAGTCTTATTTTTGCTGACTGTATAGAGCTTCTCCATCTTTGGCTGCAAAGAATATAATCTGATTTCGGTATTGACCATCTGGTGATGTCCATGTGTAGCATCTTCTCTTGTTTTGTTGGAAGACAGTGTTTGCTATGATCAGTGTGTTCTCTTGGCAAAATTCTATTAGCCTTTGCCCTGCTTTATTCCGTCCTCCACAGCCAAATTTGCCTTTTACTCCAGGTGTTTCTTGATTTTCTACTTTTGTATTCCAGTCCCCTATAATGAAAAGGACCTTTTTCGGATATTAGTTCTAAAAGGTCTTGTAGGTCTTCATAAAATCGTTCAACTTCAGCTTCTTCAGAGTTACTGGTTGGAGCATAGACTTGGATAACTGTGATATTGAATGCTTTGCCTTGGAGACGAACAGAGATCATTCTGTCATTTTTGAGATTGCATCCAGGTACTGCATTTCAGACTGTTTTGTTGACCATGATGGCTTCTTCATTTCTTCTGAGGGATTGCTGCCCACAGTAGTAGATATAATGGTCATCTGAGTTAAATTCACCCATTCCAGTCCATTTTAGTTCGCTGATTCCTAGAATGTTGACATTCAACCTTACCATCTCTTTTTGACTTCTTCCAATTTGCCTTGATTCATGGACCTGACATTCCAGGTTCCTATGCAATATTGCTCTTTACAGCATCGGATCTTGCTTCTGTTACCAGTCACATCCACAACTGGATATTTTTTTTGCTTTGGCTCCATCCCGTCATTCTTTCTGGAGTTATTTCTCCACTGATCTCCAGTAGCATATTGGGCACCTACTGACCTGGGGATTTCCTCTTTTGGTATCCTATCATTTTGCCTTTTCATACTGTTCATGGGGTTCTCAAAGCAAGATTACTGAAGTGGTTTGCCATTCCCTTCTCCAGTGGACCACATTCTGTCAGCCTTCTCCACCATGACCCGCCCGTCTTGGGTTGCCCCGCAGGCATGGTTGGTTTCATTGAGTTAGACAAGGCTGTAGTCCTAGTGTGATTAGATTGACTGACTAGTTTTCTGTGAGTATGGTTTCAGTGTGTCTGCCTTCTGATGCCCTCTTGCAACACCTACCATCTTACTTGGGTTTCTCTTACCTTGGGTGTGGGGTATCTCTTCATGGCCGCTCCAGCAAAGCACAGCCACTGCTCCTTACCTTGGATGAGGGGTATCTCCCTTACCACTGCTCTTCCTGATCTTCAACGTGGGATAGCTCCCGTAGGCCTTCCTGCACCTGCACAGCCACCGCTCCTCGGGTTGTTCCTCCTGGCTGCCGGCCCTGGCCTCCCGGCTTGGGGTGGCTTCTCAGGGTCACTGCCCCTGGCCTTGGGTGCAAGGTGGCTTCTCTCAGCCACCCCTGACCTCGGACATGGGGTAGCTCCTCCCGGCCACTCCCTTGGCCTGGATGCGGGGTTTCTCTTTCCGGCCCCCACTGACCTCAGAAGCAGGGTAGCTCCTCTCAGCCGTTGCTGCGCCCGTCGCAGCCTGGTACTCCTAGGCTGCTGTCCCTGAACTCGGATGTGGGGTAGCTCCTCTCGGCTGTGCTTAGTGCGCTGGCTCTCTCAGCTGCCTGGGCTTAGTGCTCCAGCTCTCGCAGTCGCCTGCGACCTAAGTAAGTGAAAATATTTTATGGGATCTGCTTAATCACTACATTCTGGTTTTGTGTTGTGTAAAAGGGTCTCCTTTGTCTTTTAGTCCATCATTTATAAAGACATATATGAAACAAACCTAGAGGCAGAAATGGCAACTCACCACTGTATTCTTGCCTGGAAAACTCTACGGACAGAGGAGCCTTGCAGGTTGCATCCCATGGGGTCTCAAAGGTTCAAATATTACCAAGTGAGTGAGCATGCATGCATATGAAACAAAATGATGGATACTTGTATTTGAGTATATGATCTTAATTGGAAACTAAATCAGTGATTTTCATTTATTTTAGTTTTAAACTATTCTTTTTACTTGTGCTAAAAGAGCAGAAAGATTTCTTATATATAAAAGTATAGCAAGAAATATTACATGTCAAAATATCTAAAATTACTTTTTATTTGTAGAACTTTAAGCCAAAGTTCAAATGTGTTTGTTTTAATGTTTGAAGGAAATCCATTATCCACTTCTACACATCCTTTTGACTTATTGCAAATTAGTCAGAAAGAGTCAATTTTTAATCAGTATCTTTTTTGGAAATCTTATGATAAAATATGAATCTGCTTTCAACAAATGTGATTATTTCTTTCCACTTCTTATATCATAAAATTTATATTTGCAGGCAATAGCTATTTCAAACTCAGTTCACTCATCATACGCACCAATTATCATAAGCACTAGTCCTTTTAATGTTCAGCTGCTACAATGCTGTCAGTTAAAAAAATCAAGTCCTATAATGATTGTTTGGAAGTAAGTAACTATGAGATGCTAAAACATCATAATTGTTTTAGCCAGTAGGTAGCAGGTAGTAATCTTATAACATAATAAGAAAATGATTATATTTTCTCACTTATGAAAATGACTGAATAGAAGCTATTTTTATTATACACATGAAATTATTACTTAATTACTTAATTATTACTTAAATAAGATTGCTAACATGAGCACATCATGACTTAGGTACAGGTTTTAAAAATGCTAATGTATATCATGTGGACAATTCTTAAAGGGATGAGAATACCAGACCACCTTACCTGCCTCCTGTGAAACCTCTATGCAGGTCAAGAAGCAACAGTTAGAACAGAACATGGAATAATAGACTGGTTCAAAATTGGGAAAAGAGTGTGTCAAGGTTATATATTGTCACCCTGTTTATTAAGTTATGTAGAGTACATCATGCGAAATGCCTGGCTGGATGTATCACAAACGGGAATCTACATTGCTGGGAGAAATATCAATAACTTCAGATATGCAGATGACACCACCCTTAGGGCAGAAACCAGCCCTAAGGAGCCAGTTGATGAAGGTGAAAGAGAGAGTGAAAAAGTTGGCTTAAAACTCAACATTCAAAAAACGAAGACCATGGCATCTGGTCCCATCATGTCATAGCATATAGATAGGGAAACACTGCAAAGTGAAAGACTATTTTCTTGGTCTCCAAAAGCACTGCAGACAATGACTGCAGCCATGAAATTAAAATACATTTGCTTCTTGGAAGAAAAACTATGACAAACCTAGAGAGCATATAAAAATCAGAGACATTACTTTGCCAACAAAGGTCCATCTAGTCAAAGCTATGGTTTTTCCAGTAGTCATGTATATGGATGTGAGCATTGAACCATAAAGAAGACTGAGCACCAAAGAACTGATGTTTATGAGCCATGGTGCTGGAGAAGACTCTTGAGAGTCCCTAGTGCTGCAAGGAGATCAAACCAGTCAATCCTAAAGGTAATGAACCCTGAGTAGTCACTGGGAGGAATGATGCTGAAGGTGAAGCTCCAATACTTTGGCCATCTGATTAGAAAAGCCAACTCATTGGAAAAGACCCTGATTCTGGGACAGATAGAAGGCAGGAGGAGAAGGGGATGACAGGGGATGAGATAGTTGGATGACATCACTGACTTAATGGACATGAATTTGAGCAAGCTCCTGGAGATGTTGATGGACGGAAGTGTGGCATGCTGCAGTCCATGGGTTCACAAAAAACTGGACACGACTGAGACACTGAAAAGCAATGTGATACTTACTTCAAAGAAAAGAAATAGAAAAAGTTAAATGCTCTCTATTGTGAGCCATACTACCACACATTACATATTTACCTCTCAAGGTTATATTGTTCCTAATTTTAATTAAGACAAAATTTGTTTCTTAATTTATAATCAGTTGGCATTCAGTCAAGTAATTTTGCTTAAAAATTACTAGTATGTCTCTTCTGTGTAGCTATGTAAGTAAAGTTAATTTTGTTTATATGAAGTATACGCTTTGCGGGGGCGTTCCACAGAAAGAGTAGAGGCAGTGGAACTTCCCTCAGCAAAGCTGAGGGGTTCCCGAGGAGAGGTGAGCCTGCTGTCCACCAACCCAGCCCCTCGGCGAGTGAGAGACAATCAGACGTGACAGGGGTTCCGTCGAAGCAGTTCCGGTTTATTGTTGCAAACTCCCAGCTTATATAGACAAACAGGAGGGTTTTAGGAGGGACTTTCCATAGTTGCACCAATCATGTTAAAGGTCAAATTGTCACCTTCATTATAACAGGAGTCTATGGAGATCACACACTGTCTACATGCATGGAAATTGAGAGAGCCAATCAAAAGCTTTGACAGACAACATAGACCCTGCCCCCCGTCTCTTCCGCCAGGCGCCATCTTAGGTTTTCGACCTAAGCTAGCCCCTTTGTTTTTAAGGTTTCCCATTTAGGGCCCCACACGCTTGGTCAAAATGAGAAGGAAACACTGATAAGTATTTGGCTGTTTTTAATCATGTTAGTCTCTTTACTAGTATATAATTTTTTTCTATATTTAAATCTTCAGGATAACCTGTACTCACCTGTACCATTCCTATATAAAAATATCTTCCCAGAGCTTATAAAAGAGAAACTTTATCTGGTGGTTTATAAGTTTATTTTGGCAAATGTTTGTCTTCACTTCACATTTCAGAGAGCTGTTTTTCTTTACATATGATGACAATCTAAATTATATATTAGGTGATTATAAAGGGAAAAATAAACTCCCATGTTTTGCTTAAAATTTTTTTTTTCCAGTCAGTTCTAGATACAGCAGAGATCTTACAAGGTTAAACAATTAAATTCTTCTCTGAATATCTTATTTCTCTTAAAATTCTTAGTTCTTTTCCCTGAAGATGTGTGATTCTTCTTTTCATGAAGAGGGCATGACATCATCCTGAAGGTAATCTTTATGCTCTATAACTTTTATTGAAACCTGGTCTATCTGTGGAGTTTCTCTTCTGATTAAATAATTGAATGCCAGTATATTAGTAAGACTAGATTTAATGGTTCCTTTCTGATGTGCTTTGCTTTTCCCCTCAAAACGAAGAATAGCTCTACTAAAATTCAGTTTAGTTTGTATATCAATTTCTACCACTTTACATTTTTCAAATATCTGCTAAAGATATTTCTGTCTTGTAGGGTTTTTTTCTGTCACTTTGGTTTCTGCTAAACCAGAATCAATTTTTCTCCCTTCCCCTAATTTTTGACATCAATAACCTCTTTTTTTAAAAGAAATTTCAATAGCAACTTCCTTTAAATGGAGTTACTGCAAAGCAGTTTCATATAACATATGAAATCATATGCAAACTATTAGTTCATGTGGGATTTATCATTATTCATATTTGTTAGTTAATAAAGTATATCAAAACTTAGCATTTCCATTTGAAGATTTTGATTAATATAAATTTTCTTATTTAAATAAATTGAAATTGATGGAAAATTCTCTTGTATGTGTCTTTAATTGGATATTCAGAACTTCATAGTAAGATAATGCTGTAATAGACTCTCATCATGTTACTTTCTTAAATTTCAAAGACAGTCATTGAAAGAAGGGCTATTACATACATGCAAGAATTCAATATATTAATCTTTTATACATAAGAAGCAAATATTCATATTTTCTAAGAGTCCCAAAGAAAGCACTATGTCATGGAAATGCTACCTTAAAACTAGCCCACATTGAATTTTACCTCTTTACCCAAGAAATACTACAAAAGCTTTGGCTTAAACCTCTGGGCCTTCACATTGTTTATATAATCCAAAGACTGTTTCTAGAAACAATTTTTCATTCATTTTTATCTTGCTTAAACAATTTTAATATGTTGTTATAAAGATAGCAGATATAAATTGATGAATTATCTATGCTGTCATAGTTGACTTTAATATATCTAACTTATTTAGGCTTTAGAAGGAATAATATATCCAATGGAAATCTTATATTCTTTTTTTTATTATATTTTATAGAACATGATGGGATAGAGGAGTGAATCAAGGAGCATTAGGCTATTCTGTTTCTAACAACACTAAAGACATATCAACCAGGTAGTGAATAAGAGCAGCTTGATTTAGTTAAAAGGGAATACAACTGCTAAAAGAGCTTCACAGAATTCCTAGGGTTACCAGGGACAGAGTTTGGAAAATACTGCTGCTGCTGCTGCTAAGTCGCTTCAGTCATGCCCGACTCAGCGTGACTCCATAGACAGCAGCCCACCAGGCTCCTCTGTCCCTGGGATTCTCCAGGCAAGAACACTTGAGTGGGCTGTCATTTCCTTCTCCGGTGCATTAAAGTGAAAAGCGAAAGTGAAGTCGTTCAGTCGTGTCCTCCTTTTAGCGGCCCCATGGACTGTAGCCTATGAGGCTCCTCTGTCCATGGGATTTCTCAGGCAAGAGTACTGGAGTGGGGTGCTATTGCCTTCTCTGACAATATTATTTTGCCTATAAACAGCCTTCATTTCACTGAAATAAATTGTTTCAAAACCAAACTGTTGCTAAATTATTTGATTGTGTCAGGAAATAGCTAACATTGCCATTTTCATTTTTAGTAACTGAAATGATATAAGTTGATTCCATATGCCAAATCCAGTGCATATAATTTTTAAATAATAAATTATGTTAATATATGCAAATTCAATTTAAAAACCAAGATAAATTTGCTAGACTTAATATGTCAAATAGTTGAGTATTACCTTTTATAAAGAACTATTAAGTTTGTCCACCTCTCTTTTGAAAAGAAGGAAGGTGAATAAATGAAGACAAGATAAAAGAATTATTCAAATTAGAAGTCTTATTTTATGCAAGTCTAGAAAGTCTTCTTTAAGGCTGTGGGATTTAACTGGCCTTTGAGCTCTGGAGGAATTTTAACAAGTGTACACAGCAGGAAAGACATTCCAGGAAAAGGATGAACCAGAAGGAATAAAGGGGTAGACGGAGAGGAAATGAAGGGATAGAAGACAGGGAAGTGAATTAATGTACATAGTTTTAAGGCATGGAATAATAAAGTTGGTTGTCTAAACATTTTGAAAAGGTAGAGGTTAGATAGTGGATTAATTAAATACCAGGAAACTTAAATATTGGGAATAAATGAAGAACTAAATTACTTAGTACAAGGGGAGTGAATGATCAATGTTGAGTTTTATTTCTATTGTTCTGATAGCAGCATATGTAGTGGGTATGAAACAGAAAGTATTAAATAATGAAAAAAGTTAAAGCAACAACTATAAGCCAACATGATGTGTTTGAAATTCAGTTCCAGTGAAGATATACATTCTCTCTGACACTCAGCCTCTTACTACATTTCCTCCCTAGAGATCTGCTGTAGCACACTATCTTAAACTCTGCTTTAAAATAGAACTGGCGTCAAAGTCTATGTCTTCCTAGCTGTGTTATATGTATGTGCTTAGTGACTCAGTCATGTCCAACTCTTTGCAACCCCATACACTGTAGCCTGCCAGACACCTCTGTCCATGGGGATTCTAAGTGGGTTGCCATGCCCTTCTTCGGAGGATTGTCTCAACCCAGGAGTAGAACCCAGGTCTCCCACATTGCAGGTAGATTCTTTACTGTCTGAGCCATGAGGGAAGCCCAGCTGTGTTAACTCCTGTTTATTTAATCACTCCTGTCACTTGTTATCATTAAAGTAGTGCTCATTCTCAGAGAAGGCAATGGTATCCCACTCCAGTACACTTGCCTGGAAAATCCCATGGACAGAGGAGCCTGCTAGGCTGCAGTCCATGAGGTCACTGAAAGTTGGACACGACTCAATGACTTCACTTTCACTTTTCACTTTCATGCATTGGAGAAGGAAATGGCAACCCACTCCAGTGTTCTTGCCTGGAGAATCCCAGGGACGGCGGAGCCTGGTGGGCTGCCGTCTATGGGGTCGCACAAAGTCGGACATGACTGAAGTGACTTAGCAGCAGCAGCAGCAGTGCTCATTCTAATCTGAGTCACTAAAGTGAAGGTGAAAGTCACTCAGTTTTGTGTGACCCTTTGCAACCCCATGCACTAGACAGTCCATGGAATTCTCCAAGCCAGAATACTGGAGTGGGTATCCTTTCCCTTTTCCAGGGGATCTTCCCAACCAGGGATCAAACCCAGGTCTCCTGCACTGAGGGCAGATTCTTTGTCAGCTGAGCCACCAGGGAAGCCCAAGAATAGTGGAGTGGGTAGCCTTCCCTACCCTGGAATCAAACCAAGGTCTCCTGCATTGCAGGTGGATTCTTTACCAGCGGAGCTACCAGGGAAGCTCTGAGTCACTGTAAAGATGGATTGAAATAGTGGCTACACTGTGTCTACAATGAAGTTAGCACTCAGTGTTATTCTGAATCCACCCTTTCTTACAAAACACGTGTAAGGCAGTTCCATCAATATTAAGAAGGGGAAATTGATCACATATGCTTTCTGTGGAAACAGTAGTGCACAGAGGGGGAAAGAAAGTATATAGGGGCTGAATTACATTTAGTTTTATATTTGTTTATATGATTTTTCATGTTTATTGCCTCTTATTATCTTACAACAGTTATACCAATGGAAAACTACATTTTGTTTGCCCTAGTTACATTTTTTAGAGTACAACTTCATAATAATACTAAAGGGAACTTGCCTCCTATTCAAAGTAGATTCATAATTGACTTTCCCCACTTAGTCACATAGTATTTTCCCCTGGACTTTATTTTCCTCATTATACCCCACTTTTCTTTCAACCTAATAAATAATTATTTTGTCACTAGAATCTGCTCAGCAGTAAACTTATAACAATTTGATACCAAACACAATGAAATTGCACATCTGCACAGTGACAGAAAGTGGTTCAAAGCAAAGAAAAAAAAAACAGCTACAATTTAACTGAAAAAAAAAAAGCAGCTACAATTTTCTAATTGTCACTAAGATATAACTTTTGCTCACATTACTTCCAGATTTTTTAAATAAATAGAAAAATAACTTGAGCTTCCAGGCGCAATATGTAGCCAATTAAGAAAGGACTTACCTTAATGGATCTTTGAAGATTTCTGTGTATCTGAAGAATACACCAATTTATTCTTCTGTTACCTAATTTGTCATTCTTTTGAGAGGTAATATTAGGATCTGTTGGTCTTTCTTAGCTGTCACTGTCTGTTTTTTTTTTCATTTTTAAAAAAACTTGTTTCTAAAGAAAGAAAAATGAAGCTTGCTCTTATTTAACAATATATGTGAAAGTAATACCTTGACTCCATAGCTGACATGTAGTAAGAACAACAAAAACATTCCATATCTTCCATTTTGATCCTTTTCCCACTACCACCAGTGCCATTAATAGATTTAACAACAAAATAAAAGATGCTAATTATAGTTTGAGAGTAACTCATTTTTAAACGAGCAAAAACAAACATGAAAAAATTAGGAGCATATTTATGGGTATCCAAGAAGCCTTTCAAATACAACAAAATATTGTAAAACCAGAAGTCATTTTTTTCCTCTTATTCTTTAACTAAATTACACTATCACAAAATGCTTACTTTGTGGCATAAATTATAGTCATAAGGTATAATAATTTGTAAGTTATAAGTCATTTACCATGCTGTGTTAAGAATCCCCAAATCATTAGTTGAGTTTTAGAAAAATTTTGTGATCATGCCAATGCTGCTCTCATTGGCTGAGTTATACCCTTTCTTAGTTATCAGTTTGCACAAGGAAACATAGGCATTCCTTGTGACAGTGGCACAATCCTTCTTGATTTGTTACAAAGGAGAATGATGAATCGTGGTACTTAACACTTTATAGCTAGGTGCAAACCCAAACACCTGTACTTCCAACATTCTGTGACAGTTTCCATCAACAGTGCCACCGAGTTGCCTCCAAGGCCTTTTGCTCCCCATCCTGGCCAGGACCAGATCTCTCTAGAAGAGTAAGCAGATGCTACAAATGACCTCCACTGCCCTTACACTGGCTACCCAGTGACCTCCATGCTTTCCCGCACCTCTGTTGGTACTGCTCTCATCTCTAGCACCTACCTCTGAAGTTAAAACAAGAGAAAACTACTAGGCAACTCGTAGCCTCAATAATTACTTGGTGTATATAAGTTATTCTTTCTTTATGATGCCAAATTGAATCGGTGCAACATTTGATGCACCGAAATCAAGTCTATTAAAATATTCTCTAATCCTTAAAATTCTCTGAAGTGTTTACTCATCATTATGTATTTTACAAATTAATCTAACACATAGTATATTCAGTTCAGTTCAGTCACTCAGTCGTGTCCAACTCTCTGCGACCCCATGAATCGCAGCACGCCAGGCCTCCCTGTCCATCACCAACTCCCGAGTTCACTCAGACTCACGTCCATCGAGTCCGTGATGCCATCCAGCCATCTCATTCTCTGTCTTCCCCTTCTCCTCCTGCCCCCAATCCCTCCCAGTATCAAAATCTTTTCCAATGAGTCAACTCTTTGCATGAGGTGGCCAAAGTACTGGAGTTTCAGCTTTAGCATCATTCCTTCCAAAGAAATCCCAGGGCTGATCGCCTTCAGAATGGACTGGCTGGATCTCCTTGCAGTCCAAGGGACTCTCAAGAGTCTTCTCCAACACATAGTATATTAGAAAGCCATTTACCAAATTGTCCTAACATCTTAAATGACTTGAACTAATGTCTTTGTTGGACAGACATAAATGATTAATTTTGTATTTCACTGCAATTATTAATAAGTATTTGCAAACAGAATAAAAGGGCTTAAAGATTAAACCCATCTGTTCTGTAGCTATTTTCAGTCTAGTGGCTGAATATCAGCCTTATGTGTATGTAAGGAAAATATGAACTGGAAGAAGCACCTACGATTAGATAAGTAGAAAAGTGGAATGACAATAAACTATGAGCAAATTAATGTGTAAACAATTGCCTTAAATCTATGTCCATGATGAACAAAACTGTATAGTAAGTATTTCCATTTGATTACAAGGAATTGGACATGGTTGGGTGACTAACACATTATCCAACTTACCTATCTTTTTGCAAAAGGTAATATGAGAGTATGTATCATTTGTAAATGCTAAAATATTTTATATCATTCAATAACAAATTTAATTTAAAATACCCCATGTTATTTATGGCATAAGCTGAAAGTTTACAATATTTTTCTGCTTAGTTTCCATTATTTTAAATAAGAATCTGAAGATTATATATTTCTACCTCTGACTAAATGCATTCCTCCCTATCTTTGGTTTCTTTACCTCATTCAGATTCTTAATGTTAAATGTCCAGTTCACAAATGGAGTACAACTCCTGCCAAATGAAGTACATAGTTAGAAGTAATTTAGCTACCTTTATTTTGCATTCATGTAATTTTCTTCTTAAGCAGATGCAAGAGTTTTAAACTTGAATTAGAAGCTATAATTGAAGACCTACTTATTAATATAAAGGCTAGAAATGTCTGAGAAATTAATAATTGTTTTGATTAAACTCTATCCATGTAGATGAATAAGTGAATAATTTCAGAGTTAATCAATCAACCCACACAAAACACTTTTATAATAATACTTTAAAGTCACATATGCCACAGCTAATTTCTAGAAAAAAATAAGTTCTCTTTTCAAAAAGAAAATGTTTTTCTCACTTAAAATATCAATGAAATCTCATTTGAAATACTTTGTCATATTATATAATACTATTCTTAGATTGCCTGGTTTGACAGTACATAATTAAATAAAAGGAACTCAATATGATATTTTCCTTCAAAATTGGTCAGTGTACTTGCCAGGGAATCTTGTTAGTAATTAATTGACTAAATAAAAGCATTTGCAATAAAATAGTGTTAACTAGTTCAAGAACATTTGATTGAGATTTAACATTTTATGCTTTTTAATAAAAATAATTTTTATTTACTGAATTTGTTGTTAGTCAGCTGTGTAAGTTGTGTTTGACTCTTTGTGACCCTATGGGCTGTAGCATGCCAGGCTTCCCTGTCCTTTACTGTCTCCTGAAATTTGCTTAAGTTCCTGTTCATTCAGTTGGTGACTCTAACCATCACATCCTCTGCCACCCTCTTCTCCTATTGTCTTCACTCTTACCCAGTGTCAATATTTTTTTTCAATGTCCTTCAGATCAGGTGGCCAAAGTATTGGAGCTTCAGCTGTAGCATCAGTTCTTCCAATAGATATTCAGGGTTGATTTCCTTCAGATTGATGGGTTTGATCTCCTTGCAGTCTAAAGGACTGTCAAGAGTCTTCTCCAGCACCACAATTTGAAAGCATCAGTTCTTCAGCTCTCAGTCTTTTTATGGTCCAAGTCTCACATTCGTACATGATTATTGGAAAAACCATAGCTTTGACTATATGGAATTTTGTTGGAAAAGTGATGTCTCTGTTTTTAGTATACTGTTTGTCATAGCTTTCCTTTCAAGAAGTAAGTGTCTGTTTACTGTATAAGTAACATATACTTAATAAACTTTTAAAAATATACTGAAAATAGAATTGTGATACTTATCAGTAATTTGGATCAGTCAAATTGTGGAAGAGTAGCAAAAAAGAAAAGAGTGTTGTGTGTGTATGTGTTTTTTTTTTTGGAGAACTATATTCTAAACCATATATTGGAGAATATATGTGACTATGTGGTGAAAACTACAATCACAGAAAACTAGCCAAAATGATCACCTAGATCACAGCCTTGTCTAACTCAATGAAACTATGAAACATGCTCTGTAAGGCCACCCAAGATGGACGGGTCATGGTGGAGAGTTCTGAAAAAAAGTGGTCACTGGAGAAGAGAAAGGCAAACCATTTCAGTATTCTTGCCTTAAGAATTTCATGAACAGTATGAAAAGGCAAAAATATATGACACTGAAAGATGAACTTCCAGGTCGGTAGGTTCCAGATATGTTAATGGAAAAGAGTGGAGAAATAGCTCCAGAAAGACTGAAGTGGCTAAGCCAAAGAGAAAGCAGTGCCCAGTTGTGGATGTGACTGGTGAGGGAATTAAAGTTCAATGCTGTGAAGAACAATATTGCATAGGAACCTGGAATGTTAGGCCCAAGAACCAAGGTAAAGAAGTGGTCAAACAGAAGATGGGAAGAGTCAGCATAGACATTTTACAAATCAGTGAAATAAAATGGACTGGAATGGGTGAATTTTATTAAGATGACCACTATATCTACTACTGTAGGCAAGAATCCCTTAAAAGAAATGGAGTAGCTCTCCTAGTCAAAAAAAAAAAAAAGAGTCCAAAATACAGTACTTGGGTGCAATCTCAAAGACAACAGAAATCTGTTTGTTTCCAAGGCAAATACTTCAATATTACAGTAATCCAAGTCTATGCCCTTAGAAGGCATAGACTAATGTCAAAGAAGCTGAAGTTGAATGGTTTTCTAAAGACCTACAAGACCTTCTGTAACTAAAACCAAAAAAGATGTTATTTTCATCATACTTGGAAAAGGAAATGAAAACCCACTCTGGTATTCTTGCCTGGAAAATTCCATGGCCTGGAGGAGCCGGTAGGCTACAGTCCATGGGGTTGCAAAGAGTCAGACATGACTGAGAGACTCCACTTCCACTTTCATTATAAGGGACTGAAATGCAAAAGTAGGGAGTCAAGAGATACCTGGAGTAACAGGCAAACTTGGATGGAGTACAAAATGAAACAGGACAGGGGCTAACAGAGTTTTGCCAAGAGAGCACACTGTTCATAGCAAACACCCTCTTCCAATAACACAAGAGATGACTCTTCATGTGCACATCACCTGATGGTCAATACCAAAATCAGACTGATTATATTATTTGCAGCCAAGGATGGATAAGCTCCATACAGGCAGCAAAAACAAGACAGGAAGCTGAGTATAGATCAGATCATGAACTCCTTATGGCAAAAATCAGACAAATTGAAGAAAACAGGGAAAGCCAATAGACCATTCAGGTATGACCTAAATCAACTATCTTACAATTATTCAGTGAAAGTGACAAATAGATTCAAGGGATTAGATCTGATAGATAGAGTGCCTGAAGAGCTATGGATGGAGTTTTGTAACATTGCACAGGAGATGCTGATCAAGACCATCCCCAAGAAAGATACAAAAAGGCAAAATGGTTGTCTGAGAAAGCCTTACAAATAGCTGATAAATAAAAGAAGCTAAAGATAAAGGAGAAAAGGAAAGATATACCTATCTGAATACAGAGTTCCAAAGAATAGCAAGGATAGATTAAAAAAAAAAAAAAAAGCCTGCATCAGTGATCAATGCAAAGAAAGAGGAAAATAGTAAAATAGAAAAGACTAGAGATCTCTTCAAGAAAATTAGAGGTACCAAGGGAACAATTCATGCAAACATGGGCACAATAAAGGACAGAAATGATAAGTACCTAACAGAGCAAAAGATATTAATAAGCAGAAGAATACACAGGAGAACTATACAAAAAAGATCTTCATGACCCAGATAACCATGATGGTGTGATCCCATACCTAGAGCCAGACACCCTGGAGAGTGGAGTCAAGTGGGCCTTAGGAAGCATCACTATGAACAAAGCTAGTGGTGGTGACAGAATTCCAGTTGACCTATTTCAAATCCTAAAAGATGATGCTGTGAAAGTGCTGCACTCCATATGCCCTCAAATTTGGAAAACTCAGCAGTGGCCACAGGACTGGCAAAAGTCCATTTTCATTCCAGTCCAAAGAAAGGCAATGCCCAAAATGTTCAAACTATTGCACAATTACACTCATCTCACATGTTAGCAAAGTAATGCTCAAAATTCTGCAATATAGGTTTCAAAAGTACATGAACCAAGAACTTCCAGATGTTCAAGCTAGATTTCAAAGAGGCAGAGGAGCAAGAGGTCAAATTGCCAACATCTGTTAAATCATAGTAAAAGCGAGATAATTCCAGAAAAACATCTACTTCTGCTTCATTTACTTTGCTAAACTCTGACTGTATGGATCACAACAAACTGTGGAAAATTCTTTAAGAAATGGGAATACCAGACCACCTTACCTCCCTCCTGAGACATCTGTATGCAGGTCAAGGAACAAAAATTAGAGCTAAACATGGTACAACAGACTGGTTCCAAATTGGGAAAGGAGTATATCAAGTCTGTATATTGTCATCCAGTCTATTTAACTTATATGCAGAGTACATCTTGCAAGAAATGCCAGACTGGATGAAGCACAGGCTGGAATTATGATTACCAGGAGAAATATCAGTAATCTCGCATACAGATGACACCACCCTTATGGCAGAAAGTGAATAGGAACTAAAGAGTCTCTTGATGGAGGTGAAAGCAAAGAGTGAAAAAGCTGCTTAAAACTCAACATTCAGAAAATGAAGATCATGGCATCACTTCATGGCAAATAGATGGGGAAACAATGAAAAGTGACAGACTTTTATTTTCTTGGGCTCCAAAATCACTGCAGATGGTGACTACAGCCATGAAATTAAAAGATGCTTACTCCTTGGAAAAAATGATATGACAAAACTGGACAGCATGTTAAAAGCAAAGGCATTACTTTGCCAACAAATTCCGTCTAGTCAAAGCTATGGTTTGTGTAGTAGTCATGCATGGATGTGAGAGTTGGACCATAAACAAGGCTGAGCACTGAAGAATTGATGTTTTTGAACTGTGATGTTGGAAAAGACTCTTCAGAGTCCCTTGGACAGCAAGGAGATCAAATCAGTCAGTCCTAAAAGAAATCAGTCCTGAATATTCATTGAAAGGAGTTATACTGCAGCTGAAGCTCTAATACTTTGGCCACCTGATGCGAAAAACTAACTCATTGGAAAAGACCCTGATGCTGGGGTAGATTGAAGGCAGGAGAAGAAGGGGATGAAATGGCTGGATGGCATCACTGACTCAATGGACATGAGCCTGAGTAAGCTCCCCAGAGTTGGTAATGGACAGGAAGCCTGGCTTGCTGCACTCAATGGGTGTATAGAGTTGGACACGACTGAGTGAATGAACTGAACTGAAGTCTTCAAAAACAATGTTGAATAGAAGCAGTGAGAGTTTACTTATTCCTTGTCTTAGACAGGGTGTTTTTAGCCTTTTAAGGTTGAGTATGATGTTAGCTGTGAGTGTTTCATGTGGCCTTTATTATGCTGAGGTATGTTCTTTCTGTGCACTGTGTTCTTTCTGTACTTTCTGGGGAGTTTTTTTTTTTTTTTCTATCATAAATAGACATTGAATTTCATCAAAAGGTTTTTCTGCATCTATTGAGATGATTATAGGGCTTTTGTCCTTCAATTTGTTAATGTTGTGTATTGATTTGCCAATACTGAAAAATACTCGCATCCCTGGGATAAATCCTTCTTGATCATGGTGTATGAGCCTTTCAACATATTGTTCGATTTGATTTGCTATTATTTTCTTGAAGACTGTTTTGTTTTCTGTGTGTGTGTATCTTTGTCTTATTTTGGTATCAGGGCAATGCTGGCCTCATAGAGTGAGCTCCAAAGTATTCCTTCTTCTGCAGTGTTCTGGATTAGCTTGAGAAGGATAGGTGTTAATTCGTTTTAAATGTTTGGTAGAATTTACCTATGAAGCCATCTGGCTCTAGACTTTTGTTTATTCGGAGGTTTTAAATTATAGATTCAAATTCAGTACTGGTAATTGGTCTCTTTACATTTTCTATTTCTTCCTGGTTTAGTTTTGGGAGATTGTACCTTTCTAAAAATGTGTTAATCTCTTCTAGATAGTCCATTTTATTGGCATATATCTGCTCATAGTAGTCTCATATAATCCTTTGTATGTCTGTGGTGTTGACTGTAACTTGTCCTTTAACATTTCTGATTTTTATTAATTTGGTTCCTTTCCTGTTTTCTCTTGATGAGTCTAGCTAAAGATTTATCTTTTTTTTATCTTTTCAAAGAAAAACTTTTAGTTTTATTGATCTTTTCAGTTGTTTTTTAAGTCTCTGTCTCTGCTCTGATCTTTATGATTTCTTTCCTTCTACTAACTTTGGGTTTTGTTTGTTTTTTATTGCTCCAGTTTTTGATTTTTAAAAAATATTATGGATTATTTGATCTAGTTCTGTGAAAAATACTGCTGGTAACTTGATAGGAATTGCATTGAATCTGTAGATTGCTTTGGGTAGTATACTCATTTTCACTATATTGATTCTTCCAACACATGAGCATAGTATATTTCTCCATCTATTAGTGTCCTCTTTGATTTCTTTCATCAGTGTTTTATAGTTTTCGATATATAGGTCTTTAGTTTCTTTAGGTAGGTATATTCCTAAGTATTTTATTCTTTTCGTTGCAATGGTGAATGGCAATCCCACTGCTGGGCATACACACCAAGGAAACCAGAATTGAAAGAGACATATGTACCCCAATGTTAATTGCAGCACTGTTTATAATAGCCAGGACATGGAAACACCCTATATGTCCATCAGCAGATGAATGGATAAGAAAGCTGTGGTACATATACACAATGGAGTACTACTCAGCCCTTAAAAAGAATAAATTCGACTCAGTTCTAATGAGATGGATGAAATTGGAGCCGATTATACAGAGTGAAGTAAGCCAGAAAGAAAAACACCAGTACAGTATACTGACACATATATATGGAATTTAGAAGGATAGTAATGAAGACCTTCTATGTGAGACAACAAAAGAGACTCAGAGGTATAGAACGGACTTTTGGACTCTGAGGGAGAGGGAGAAGGTGGGATGATTTGAGAGAATGGCATTGAAACATGTATACTATCTTGTAAGAATGAAGCACCAGTCTATGTTCAATACAGGATGCAGGACGCATGGGGCTGGTGCATGGGATGATTCAGGGAGAGGATGTGGGGTGGGAGGTGGGAGGGGGCTTTGGCATTGGGAGATCGTGGACACCTGTGGCTGATTCATGTCAGTGTATGGCAAAACAAATACAGTATTGTAATTTAAAATAAATAAATAAATAAATAAATAAATAAATAAAATTAAAAAAAAAAAAAAAATATTATGGAAACTATTGATAAGGATATAAAAGGAAATTCAAATAAAATAATGTAGTTACTGTTCTGTTGATATGTTAATAACTGAAGTGGTGAAAAAGATTAGGAAACAATATGTTGTTTTCTTATGAACATAAGAATTTTTCAGCAGTAGATTTCACATATAAGTTATTTGAATAAAAAGTACAGTACTCAGAACTCAGTTCATAGAATGTTCCATGTTTATGAAGTTTGTAAACACTTTTAAAGTACAAAATTCTGGTTTCTACTGAAATATCTCTTCTATCTCTGGGGTTGTCTTGGTAAATCACATACCTGTCAATAGTTAGTGACCCCATAAAATCTACTCCACAGCACAGCACTTGTATCCTTCTGCAGCATTTCAAATTCTTTCAGCTTAAACAACTTCAAGTAAAGAAAATGAAAGGTTATTCTGTTTTCAAAAAGCTCTATAGACAAAGATATTCATGTATAGTTCAAGGAAATGATCATGTAGTTCTATTGTTCCTCATATAGACCCTGATGTCTTTGAAATTTAATCTTCCCTTTCTGTGACTTAATCTAATGGATTATTAATGGATTATTTTTATCATGTTTCCATAATTTTTCTTGTTCTTAGCACATGCTTTCACTTCCAACATTTGTTCGCATGTAATAATTTGTCTTCTTTTTCACCCTACCTGTCATTTTCTTTTGATGAGGCTATTGAGTGTCACACTGGAGGCACCTATCATTCCTTAAGCATTTAAAATAAGCAAGCATCTGTTTTAGTTCCTTTAATATACTAGGTCTTTCTTTAGTGTTCTAGCTTAAAGGAAAAAATAATATCTTCCCTTTACGTTTTTAACTATCTCATCTCTTAATCTAGCATCAAGAATTTTATTATTATATTATCAGCACTATGACTAGTGAAACTTCTTTTATAACTCTTGATTTTTAGAAAATAGGAAATAGTCTCAAAATTTAGAGAAATAGACAACTAACACATTAAATTATTTAATGACTTCAGTTCAGTTCAGTTCAGTCACTCAGTCATGTTCGACTCTGCGACCCATGAATTGCAGCACGCCAGGCCTCCCTGTCCATCACCATCACCAGGAGATGGTGATGGACTCAAACTCACATCCATCAAGTCGGTGATGCCATCCAGCCATCTCATCCTCTGTCATCTCCTTCTCCTTCTGCCTCCAATCCCTCCCAGCATCAGAGTCTTTTCCAGTGAGTCAACTCTTCACATAAGGTGGCCAGAGTACTAGAGTTTCAGCTTTAGCATCATTCCTTCCAAAAAACACCCAGGGCTGATCTCCTTTAGAATGGACTGGTTGGATTGCCTTGCAGTCCACAGGACTCTCAAGAGTCTTCTCTAACACCACAGTTTAATGACTTAGGTTGACTGTAATATCAAGGTATAATTCCATCATGTGATAAAGGCTGTCAGAAAAATCAATGTGTCATTTTCTTGAATGAAAAGATTTTCTTCAGAATAAAGGTGATGCATGTTTTGTTTTGCATGGTTCATAATTAGTCAAGTATATAATGTTATTTTCTTGGTATATCATAATTTAAGTAGTTTAGAGAAAGTTTGAGAGAGGTTTCTCAGGAGACTCCATGTTGGTGTTCAGTTGCTTAGTCGTGTCCAACTCTTTGTGACCCCATGGACTGCAGCACACCAGACTCCATGTTAGAAAGAATAAAATTTTCATTTAAAATTTAAAACTGTGTCATTCAAATACAAAATATAATTTTAAGTAGACACAGATTTTTAAAGTATACACGTTTTGTGTATTTGCATGTATGTATATTATTTGTATGTATGCATAGTTAAATTATTTGATATTCTTTTGCAATTTGTTTTTTTCATTTATAATATGTGTATTGCATTTGTGTACTATGTGTCTGGTGCTGTCAGGTAAGAGTTATTCCGATGATGAGCAAAATAGGGACAATTTCTACTCTCAAGTATCTTGCCTATTGGAAAAGACATGAATAAATATCAGAATATTTGAGGCAATGTTAGAAAGGATAACACCTGCAAATTTTTCTGAACTAATGAGACATCAATTAATTGATTTTTAAAGTCCAATAAATCTGAGGAATATCAAACAGAAAAATACATGCCCAGTTATATCAAAATGAGAAACTACAGAAAGCTAAAACATGAGACCATCCTTAACACTATAAGAAAAAAAAAGACAACTCATCTTTAAAGGTCACAGATTAAGAGCTGACTTATCTCTAGCATCCATGTGGTGGAAAAAAATAATTGCTGAAGTACAGTTTTATACACAGATAAATAATTCTGCAAAAATAAAAAAAAATAATAAAAGTAAGCATTTTCAGACTAATAAAAGCTGAGTTTGCTTACCGCAGACCAGCATCAATGGTGATTTTAATTTCTAAAAGATATACATTACACAGAAAGAAAATTACCAAGTAAGGTTATTGAGATTTTGGACAGGATGATTCTTTGTCAGAGGCTGCTTTGTGCACTATAGGATGTTAAATGACACCCCTGGCTTCTACCGCAGGAGGCCAGGAGCACAGGCAAGGCATGGCAATTGAAAATACCTTTAGACATTATTAAATGGGCTTCTCTGGTGGCTCAGATGGTAGAGAATCTGCCTGAAATGTGGGAGACCTGGGTTTGATCCCTGGATGGGGAAGAGTCCCTGAAGGAGGGCATGGCAACCCACTTGTATTCTTGCCTGGAGAATACCCAGGTTCAGAGGAGCCTGGAGGGCTACAGTCCATGGGGTCATACAGAGTCAGACATGACTGAAGTGACTAAGCAAAAAATGGTTGGGGAAGGTGAATCATCCTTATGAGAACTAGCACCACAGAAGAAAAGTTAATGCACCTAAAATAGTAAAGAGAAAAGAGGTACTAACAATAAAATGCATGGCTGCTTAGTAAAGTATCATCTTTAGCATGCTTCTCTGATGGCTCAATGGCTAAAGAATCCACCTGCAATGGAGACACAGATTTGATCCCTGGGTAAGGAAGTTTCCTAGGAGAAGGAAATGGCAACTCACTCCAGTGTTCTTGCCTGAAAAACCCATGGACAGAGGAGCCTGGTGGGCTTCAGTCCACTGGGTTGCAAAGTCAAACATGATGGAGCAATTGAGCATATCATCTATATACTTCATATCAAGATTTTGAGTGACAATAATGCTTTATATTATTTTAAATATATAAAACACATTCACCTATATTTTCAAATTTGAGCTAATTTTGAGAATCCCTTGTATAGCAGATATTCTGTCAATTATTTTGTATACAATTAATCTTTGAACAACACAGGGTTTAGGGTTGCACATCCCCAGGCAGTTGATATTCTGCCTGTAAGTTTATAGTCTACCCTTCACAAGGGCGTTTCTACATTTGCAGATACAACCAGTTGCAAATCATGCAGTACTTGAGTACGAATGTACTAAAAACCCATGTGTAATTGGACCCCTGAAGTTGAAACCTGTGGTGTTTAAGGGTCAACTGTATATGTAAACTGGAAACTGAAAATCATCAGCTGTCACACAGTGTTACAGGGGAAATGATTATAAGATAAAGATATATTTCATCATATCATATCATCATGTGTGGGATATTTTAATTTATCTCTGATATTTATGTTACCATATATCATTAACTGGTTTAGGTAGATACAAAGATAGATACATAGATGGATAGATGTGCAGATATTTATAAGAATCCATAATCCAATGTATCCTTTTTAAGTATTATAACTTAGATGATGTATTAATCAGGTTTCTCCTGAGAAACAGAATCAATAGGATGTGTAAATATGTAGATATAGATATATATGTAGATATGTATAGATATATGTAGATATATATCATGATTGTGTGAGAGCCAATTCTTTACAATAAATCTCAGAGACCTTGAAGAGATTTGTTAAATTTGGCTCCTCTCATGGTTATGGAAGTTTGGTGAATCCAAAATATTGATGAGGTGGAATGGCAGTTTGAGCCCAAAGTCAGTCAGACAGTAGAATTTCTTCTTGCTCAGAAGAGGTCATTCTTTATTTTATTAAGGCCTTCAACTGATTGTGTAAACCCCACTCATATCACTGAGGGTAATCTTACTCAAAGCTCACTGATTTAAATGCTAAACTCACCTTAAAACACTGGACATAGAACTGCCATATGACCCAGCAATCCCACTGCTGGGCATGCACACTGAGGAAACCAGAATTCAAAGAGACACTTGTACCCCAGTGTTCACTGCAGCACTGTCTACAATAGCCAGGACATGGAAGCAACCTAGATGTCCATTGGCAGTCGAATGGATAAGAAAGCTGCAGTACGTATACACAATAGAATATTCAGTTCAGTTCAGTTCAGTCACTCAGTCGTGTCCGACTCTTGGCGACCCCATGAATCGCAGCATGCCAGGCCTCCCTGTCCATCACCATCTCCTGGAGTTCACTCAGACTCACGTTCATCGAGTCCGTGATGCCATCTAGCCATCTCATCCTCAGTCGTCCCCTTCTCCTCCTGCCCCCAACCCCCTTCCAAAGAAATCCCAGGGCTGATCTCCTTTAAAATGGACTGGTTGGATCTCCTTGCAGTCCAAGGGACTCTCAAGAGTCTTGTGCAACACCACAGTTCAAAAGCATCAATTCTTCGGTGCTCAGCCTTCTTCACAGTCCAACTCTCACATCCATACATGACCACAGGAAAAAATGTAGCCTTGACTAGACACACCTTAGTCGGCAAAGTAATGTCTCTGCTTTTGAATATACATACTATCTACTCAGCTATTAAAAAGAATGTATTTGAATCAGTTCTAATGAGATGGATGAAACTGGAGCCTATTATACAGAGTGAAGTAAGCCAGAAAGAAAAACACCAATACAGTATATTAATGCATATATATGGAATCTAGAAAGATGGAATCTAGAAACAATGATCCTATATGTGACACAGCAAAAGAGACACAGATGTAAAGAACAGACTTTTGTACTCTGTGAGAGAAGGCAAGGGTGGGGTGACTTGAGAGAGTAGCATTGAAACATGTATATTATCATATATGAAACAGATCACTAGTCCAGGTTCAGTGCACGAGACAGGGTGCTCAGGGCTGGTGCGCTGGGTTGACTCTGAGAGATGGGATGAGGAAGGAGGTGGGAGGGGGGTTCAGAATAGAGGACACATGTACACCCATGGCTGATTCATGTCAATGTATGGCAAAAACCACTACAATATTATAAAGTAATTAGCCTCCAATTAAAATAATTAATTAAAAGAAAGGAAAAAAAATGCTAATCTCATCCAAACGAATACCTTAATAGAAACATCCAGAACAATGTTTGACCAAATTTTAGTCACTATGTCCCAGCCAATTTGACACACAGAATTAACAGATGGTATAAAAACAAAACAGATAAATTCATGCAGCATATAAAGGAGGAGCTTTGCCATTTTTATTCTTTATATAAGATCTATCTCAAGATACATGCAATTTATATAATCTATATAATTTATATAGTATATATCATTTATAAAATAAAATTAATCTAAGGCATAGAGTAAAAGCTAAGTAAATGCATTATATAATTTGGCATTTATGAAAGACAGACTCTTGAAGATCTTTATATACATATACAGTACATATAAAGCCACTAGAATAATTTTTATTTGATTTTAATGAGTTAAAATTCCTAAAGATTCAATTATTCACATTAATCCTTTACCTAATCTATTCAGTGAGAAAAACAGATTCTCCTCTTGCCCAAAAATATTGTTATTGCTTTAAAGAGCAACCAACAGCAATCCAAAATCTAAAATTTTGGGTAATTTTATTTTAGAGTACTTAGTGTCAACCTGCCAGGAAATGTACCCAGTTATTTTGCATACTACTGAAATATTTCTTGTTCCAAGGATATTTGCTTTTACTAGGGGCCTCTATAGTTTTCACTGCTTAAGTACCTAGGAAATAACATATCACTTACTCTAGCAAAAGGCTTAAACTTTTAAAGATTCACCATCCATTTTAATGGAAAAATGGTTATTGTTATCCAAGTCTAATCATGTCATGAACAAATAATTTTGTCTACAATTTTCCTACTGTTTTTTGAGAAAATTATGTTTTTCTTAAATTGCATTACTATAGTAAGTCAGAGATCAGTTTAGGTAAGCTAAAGTCTGTTCATGACTGCATGGACTGTATAGCCTGCCAGCCTCTTCTGTCCATGGAATTTTCTAGGCAAGAATACTGGAGTGGATTGCTCTTTCCTTCTCCAGGGCATCTTCCTGACCCAGTGATTGAACCTGTGTCTCCTGCATTGGCAGGTGGATTCTTTACCACTAGGGCTACCTTGGAAGCCCCGTGTCTTCTCTGATGGCATAGTGGGTAAAGAATCTGCCAGCAAGGAAGAAGATGTGTGTTCAAGCCCTGATCAGGAAGATGCCCTGGAGAAGGAAATAGCAACCCACTCCAGTATTCTTGCCTGGAGAATTCCATGGACAGAGGAGCCTGGCGGGCTACAGCCCATGGGGTTGCAAGAGTTGGACACGCCTTAGCAACTGGATGCCCAGCAGCATACCTATGTTTACTATATAACTTCACATTTTATTTTCTAGTAAATTCTGTTTCAAAGCAAATATTTTCTTATAAATTTAGGAAACCTAGCCTCACATAGCCCTTTTTCCAAATTCTTATGATTTTTTTCCCCTAAGGGGTTTTATATGGCATACGAGAAGAAAAATTTCTGTAAATAAAGATATCTGAGAAATGACATACATATTGTCTTGGAAATTTTTATTGCATATAAATATACAAGTATGCTGTATATAAATCATAAACACTTTATTGATTCCAATCTTATGTAATCATATGATTAAAAAAAAAAACTTATGGAACACAGCATCCAGACACAAAATTTTCACAACTTTCAGTTGAAAAAGGCATATATAATCAATAAAAAGTTAGGTTTATACTTTAAAACTATTATAGAAGTAATACATTTTTTATTCAGAGAAGTCAATGGCAACCCACTCCAGTACTTTTGCCTGGAAAATTCAATGGATGGAGGAGCCTGGTGGGCTGTAGTCCATGGGGTCGCTAAGAGTTGGACACAATTGAGCATCTTCACTTTCACTTTTCACTTTCATGTATTGGAGAAGGAAATGGCAACCCACTCCAGTGTTCTTACCTGGAGACTCCCAGGAAGGGGGAGCCTGGTGGGCTGCCATCTATGAGGTTGCAGAGTCAGACATGACTAAAGCGACTTGGCAGCAGCAGCACACTTTTTATTATTCTTAAGAAAATATTTCTAAGCTACTGAAACAAGTGACAGATTGTTACTAAAATTCTAAAGGATGGAAAATGTACTGATCTTTAGGGATACAAATCACTAATTTGTATCATTTGCTAACTTTCAGCTAAATTTGAAATGTTTCATTTAGATTGTTATTTTACTGTTCCCCATTCAATTGCATAATTTAAAATCTTTGCTTTGGTACTCCATTCAAAGTGAAAAATTATGGCTTTAAAAGTATACCAATAATGTAAAATATCAAAGTGAATAAAACATGGAACAGAAATTTACAATTCTAGAGAAAACTCAGGGTTTCCTTACAGAAATTTACAATTCTAAAGAAAAGGCTTTCCTTAGAATTAAGCAATTCTCAATTACTATAAATAATTCAGGGAAACTTAAACCACAAAATGGATGTTGATATAAAAAATATTTTTTGTTAAGTGTTAAATTTGAAAAAAAAAAGAAAAATTCTGAGTTGTGTTTCTTTTTACACTGCAAGGTTGATAAAGCATTCCTTCATCCTTTAGCATGGCCTGGGATAGGCCCAAGCTTTGGGTCTTCAGCTTGAATAATATACAAATCCATGTCCTCAAGTCCTCTTCTTCCACTTCATTATTCAAAGTAAAGCAGCACCCATCCCATGCTCATCCCATGGACTGGGGTTCAAGAATTGTGTTTCCCATGGACACAGTGACTGGTCAAGGCTGTAAGTAGCATCATTCATTGGTACAGCAGGACTGCATGAAGCAATTTTCAGTTTCCAAATACCCCCACTATGAACCGTCTTAGCTTCCTCTTTGGAAGGGCATCCTGAAGAATATTAGTCTTTGAATAATTTTTAATTCATGAAACAGCAAAGGTGAAGTTACACTGTATAATATGAAGGGCAAATTCTCAGTGACTTAACATGGCAAATCTTGATTTCTTGCTTAAACTACAGAATCAACACAAGTTGTTAGGGATGCTTGGTCTCATTGTAGCTCCTCAATGATTCAGGCTGAAGCTTCAGTGAGGAGCTCCTGTGATGTGATGAATCAAATAGAGACTTGTAAACTTCCACAAGGAAGTGATACACGTTACCTCTGTTCATATTTCTTTAGCAAAATCAACTTGTATGGATAAACCAAACTTAAAAACAACAAAAAGAACTAACTCATGATGGTATGAGGTGGTGATATTTCACAGTATTTTTAATTTCCTGATTTCTAGAGAGGTTGAGCTTATATTCATGTTAGTAATGGCCATTTGAATATGTTCTGTGAGATACTGTTTTAATTCTTTTGCCTGTTTGCCTATTAACTTCTCTGCAATTAGCTTCTCTCTTTTTGTAGGATTCTGTCTGTAGGACTGATTTATTCATCCATCCATCAATCAGTCATTTCTCTTTCTCTACCTGTATCTAGAGATTATAATTCCCTTGTTGATTATGTCCTGCAAATATGTTCTCTACCTTTGTGATTTGCCTAAATGTTATCTTTTAATGGATCAGAGTTCTTAATTTAATGAAGTGCTGTTTATCAATTTTCTCCAACTGTTTTTCTTTTCCTTCTGGTTATGACTTTTCAATTTATCTCACAAGAGAAAAATTACAAGTTGAGTGTATTTAAGACACAACAAAATACATCAAAATTGACACAAATATTGACTTAAATTGGAAGAGTTTGAGGAGGGGAGAACAAATGTCAAAGGTGATTTTTGGTTGCTTTAATAGACACTGTTTAGAAAGGAGGGGACACATCATTTTATATTAAGCTAGGATATAACTTATATTTGGTCATATAACTTATATTTGGTCACAAAGATGTGGACATGACTGAGTGACTGAACTGAATTGATAGATATAAAGTGTACCAAAAGAATAAAAGTACTCATCTAAATATAAGAGGTACCACATAGAAAAGAATGTGTCTGTATTTATATTTTTTCACATAAAGAATACTGCATATAAAGATAAATTAATATAATTTAAAAGCCCCAACATGTCATTTATGTCAAGAAAAATAATGGAGCTTATCTCCTTATAGGAGGAAATTACTTGCATATTGACTTATGGGTCAAAGTCTTATTGACTGCTCTATAAGCTTGAAGTTAACTCATCAAGAGACTTGAGAATAAAAATAAAGTTATAGTCACACAAAAACTAAAACCAAAGAGAGTGCTCTAACACGAAACATGTAGAAAGAAAAACAAAGATCCACTAAAACAATATTTAAGGCTTTAATGTGAAAGCCAGTGGTGTTAAGATGTTTTCATTATCATTTCTTTGAACCAATTGCACAGCAGCAAATTTCATATAATGTAAATGGCAAGTATGCAATGATATTTAGGTGGAAATGCAGAAGACTCTAATATACTTTCTTAGTCCAACCAGATAAAATATAAAATATAAGGTGGGCAATGGAATACCTAAGTGTCATAATTAAGACAGTAAAGTTTAATGGTTTATAGTAAATTCTGTTTCATAGTAAAATTCTTCAAGCATTTATTTATCGAAAACTCACAAAAGGGACCCAGGAGTAGTAAGCCATGATAAAACTTATAATGTACATGCAGTCAGGTCTGATTCTTTGGGGTCCCATGGACTGGGGCATGCCAGACTCCTCTGTCCATGGAATTTTCCAGATAAGAATATTGGTTTCCATTTCATACTCCAGGGGATCTTCCTGACCCAGGGATCAAATCCACATCTCCTTCATTGCAGGCGGATTCTCTAAACCACCGCACCACTTGGGAAGTCCTGTAATCTGCATTTTGCTTTCTTATTATGCCATCATTTTATCTCATCTACTCTGGGTTTTGGTAGCTGAGAGTTTCTCAGAAACTCTCTTTGAAAAAGGATAGAGTTTTTAAAACTTATTAGGAAAGGATATCACAGTTCTAAATAATAGTAAAAATGCAAGGCAATGTATAATTTATCTCTCATATTAAAAATTAGAATGTTTTGATAGAACAATTGGTGTGAATTAATGGCTGATAAATAATTAATAGGTCTGAGAATATTTTATGGTACATGACTTTGCCTTAGGCTGAGAAAAAACAACTTGGTCCTTAGATAGAAAATTATTTAGAAATACTAATATACCATTAGCAATGGCTTCATGGCTGAATTAAAGACAGGATTGGTCATGAAAATTTCATGCAAAATGTCCTCAGTTTAAAAATAACAGTCCAGTTGAGGAACAGATTAGAATATCTGATGTACAAAAAACCCATAAACTTCTTAAGAAGTTTCTACTTAAAAACGTACCCAAATGAAATGAAGCAAGAAGTGTTTTACATACTATATTGCATTTGTAAATTAAGAAATTAAGCTAGTATCTGTTATATTTCATGATCACAATGATTCTATTTACTAAAACTAATAGATAAGCCTTCATGCTGAATGATAAAATAATGACATCTTTCTCTTTCTTATAGCCTCTATTTCTATAATTTAAGGGATACATTTGAATATTTTATAATCTATTTCCTCATAACTTTAAATTATTTCAGAAGCACATACCCAACTTCAAGATGCATAAATATGGTCCAATAATACGTTGAGCTCAATGCTTTCTGTCACTATTTACAGTAATTTCTTGTTGCTTTCCTGAAGTCCCTGTAGCCCACTGTGAAGAGATAGGAGGTGTCTTTGAGACTTTAACTTCTTTGCATCCCCTGTGTCTCAGAAGGAAATATAATTTCTATCTTCCAAGTGTGTTTACTATATAAACATTCTTGCACAGTTTGTCTGGAGCAAAACATCAGAGCATCTCCCTCCCTGACATTCAGAAGAAGGAAAGAGCCACAGAAAATTCTCTCCTCAATTAATCCACCATACCCCTGTCACAGTTGTGTCTCAGGTCAGGATCACGATAAGCATGAAGTGACAACCTTTGGATGCTAGTTACGTTGTTTTTGTTCTTCAGTCGTGTCTGACTCCTTGCGACCCCATGGACTACAGCACAACAGGGTCCTCTGTCCCACATTATCTCCTGGAATTTTCTCAAATTCATGTCCATTGCGTCAGTGATGCTATCTAACCGTCTCATCCTCTGCCATCCCCTTCTCCTTTTGCCTTAAGTCTTTCTCAGCATCAGGGTCTTTTCCAGTGAGTTGGCTCTTTGCAACAGGTGGCCAAAGTATTGGAGCTTCAGCAGCAGTCCTTCCAATGAATATTTAGGGTTGATTTCCTTTAGGATTGACTGGTAAGATTTCCTTGCAGTCAAAGGGACTACAGTTATGATGGAACCTTAGCAATCATTAACATTTTCAATTTTTTCCAATAACTATATTTCTGTTATTTCCAAAATAATCTACTTAGTGTTTTTAAAAATCTGAAGGCAGATAAAACAGTGTTTTAAGTTGACAAGGGAGTGTATGGCACATCACAAATAACCTAACCTGGAAAAAGTGAAGCAGATAAAATAAATTAAGGAGTTGTAGGAAGTTGGACAGAGAAGGCAATGGCACCCTAATCCAGTACCCTTGCCTGGAAAATCCCATGGATGGAGGAGCCTGGTAGACTGCAGTCCATGGGGTTGCGAAAAGTCGGACGTGACTGAGCAACTTGACTTTCATTTTTCACTTTCATGAATTGGAGAAGGAAATGACAACCCACTCCAGTGTTCTCGCCTGGAGAATCCCAGGGACGGGGGAGCCTGGTGGGCTGCCATCTATGGGGTCGCACAGAGTCGGACATGGTTGAAGCGACTTAGCAGCAGCAGGAAGTTGAGAAAAAAAAAAAAAAAAAGGAGCACTTGACTGTGAGAGCATTCAGGAAAGTCTTCATGGTAAGATTAGCCCTCTGAAATGAAGGATGGATAACATTTTGAGAGAGTAAGAGGGCAGCTTACCAGGTAGAGACAACAATAGAAGAAAATGTTTTTTTTCCTTGGTAATTAAGTATATAATTATCTTCTGTGCAGAGTTAAACTTATGGCTTTTAAAAACATCCAGGTAGCATTTTAACAATTAGAAATGCAATCATGGTTTAGGGCAGCTGATTCTGCAGTTCTGATTTAGTTGAAAATGTGAAATTTAATATCTTTTTACCTTTCATTCTCTACTTTCCCAAAGCTGCTCATTCGGTCATAGAGATCAAAATTTGTAGATAGAAGATGAGTGCTTTTCACTTGGATTCAGTTCCTAATGAATGAATACGTATCTATTTATATTATATTTACCCTGTGTAAGTTCGACAAACCCATGATAAAGTTATTTTCTTTTTTATTTGTATAGGAAATTGCCTTGAAACTGCTATCAGAGCAATTTTTCTTTTCTTAGTACTGCAGATTAGTATACTTTTCCTCAACTATGTTCATGGTGGTTTAGTTGCTATGTTGTGTCTGACTCTTTGTGACCCTATGAACTCCAGCACACCAGGCTCCTCTGTCCATGGGATTTCCTTGGTAAGAATACTGGATTAGGTTGCCATTTCCTTCTCCAGGGGATCTCCCGAGTCCACGACTGAAGCTGAGTCTCCTGCACTGAAGGCAGATTCTACACAAACTGAGCCATAACAGGGTCACAAAGGGTAGCTTTTGCAATATGATCAAATTCAATTCAATGGCCAGCTTTTTTTGATACAATAATTTGTGTTAAGCAGACAATCTCAAAACAGCAATGTTGCATGTAGGAGGCAGTGAATAATAAATGGCTTTATCTGTGTGACTATAGAATAAAAATACAAGTTTTCAAAACAGTATAGTTGGAACTGATTGGTAATAAGAGTTTCTACCTCATACTTGTCTGCTTTGATTCAGATGGTTAAAATCAATATGCCATTGTACATCTAATGAAAACTGCTGCAACATATGTGTAATTAATAATTAAATATTTCACAGAATAAGTTTCCTTTCTATGTGCGTGGGGGATTTTCGGATATCACATACATTGAAATTTCTATTAAAAACTATATGAACCAAGAGAAATTAAAATAATTTCCCCAGAATCAGTATTATTTAATATTAATAGATCATAGGCTTTTAGATTTCACTCAGTTCTGATTTCATCCTCACATTTGCTAATAGTGTAGCTATAGAAACGTGTATTAATACTACTTCATTTATTTATTCACAGTTATTTAATAAATAAAGAATATAAGTAAGATATCATATTTTTATGCAAGGAAAACTGATCCTTCCTTCAGTATAAGGGAAGGAAGATAAAACTGACAGTGAATATACCAAGGCTTGGTAAATGTTCTTATTTGGGAATGCCTGAAGAGGATGAGATGGCTGCATGGCATCACTGACTCGATGGACATGACTTTGAGTGAACTCTAGGAGTTAGTGATGGACAGGGAGGCCTGGCGTGCTGCAATTCATGGGCTCACAAAGAGTCAGACACGACTGAGTGACTGAACTTAACTGAAAGTATTACTTTGCCAACAAAGGTCCCTCTAGTCAAAGCTATGTTTTTTCCAGTAGTCCTGTATGAATATGAGAGTTGGACTCTAAAGAAAGCTGAGCACCAAAGAATTGATGCTTTTGAACTGTGGTGTTGGAGAAGACTCTTGAGAGTCCCTTAGACTACAAGGAGATCAACCAGTCCATCCTAAATGAAATCAGTCCTGAATATTCATTGGAAGGACTGATGCTGAAGCTCCAATGCTTGGCCACCTCATGCAAAGATCTGACTCACTAAAAAGACTCACTAGAAAAGATTGAAGGCAGGAGGAGAAGGGGATGACAGAGGATGAGATGGTTGGATGGCATCACTGACTCGATGGACATGACTTTGAGTAAACTCTAGAGTTTGTGATGGACAGGGAAGCCTGGTGTGCTGCAGTCCAGGGGTTGTAAACTGTTGGATATGACTGAGCGACTGAACTGAACTGAAAGTATTACTTAAGTAAGAGGAGATACCAAACCTTGTCTAGGAAATCTTCCCAGAGATACAGACAGCCAGACTGCATCCTGAGGTATGTAGATTCACCAGTTAAGAATAGGTTGAGGAGAGAGAGCATGAAGCTGTCAGAAATATTTCATAGAATGTTTTTACATGCAATAACAAGGATGCTCTCAGTTCAGTTCAGTGGCTCAGTCATATCCGACTCATTGAGACCCCATGACACAGCACACCAGGCCTCCCTGTCCATCACCAACTCCTGGAATTTACCCAAACTCACGTCCATCAAGTCGGTGATGCCATTCAGCCACCTCATCCTCTGTCATCCCCTTCTCCCTCCTCCTCTCCTCCAATCACTCTAAGCATCAGGGTATTTTACAATGAGTCAGCTCTTCGCATCAGGTGGCCAAAGTATTGGAGTTTCAGCTTTAACATCAGTCCTTCCAATGAACACCCAGGACTGATCTCCTTTAGGATAGACTGGTTGGATCTCCTTGCAGTCCAAGGGACTCTCAAGAGTCTTCTCCAACACCACAGTTCAAAAGCATCAGTTCTTTGGCACTCAGCTTTCTTCATAGTCCAACTCTCAAATTCGTATATGACCACTGGAAAAACCATAGCCTTGACTAGACAGACCTTTGTTGACAAAGTAATGTCTCTGCTTTTCAATATGCTATCTAGGTTGGTCATAACTTTCCTTCCAAGGAGTAAGCGTCTTTTAATTTCGTGGCTGCAATTACCATCTGCAGTGATTTTGGAGCCCCCAAAATAAAGTCTGACACTGTTTCCACTGTTTCCCCATCTATTTCCCATGAAATTATGGAGCCAGATGCCATGATCTTAGTTTCCTGAATGTTGAGCTTTAAGGCAACTTTTTCACTCTCCTCTTTCACTTTCATTAAGAGGCTTTTACAGTATATCTTATTAAAGAATGTAGACATCATTTTGATAGAAGCTAGTGAAGGATTTTACATAGGGGAGGATAAAATTTTCAGCTCTAATGCCATGTGAAGAAGGAAGAGGAAGGAGATGCCCAGAAATGTGGATCACTGGGAGTGGATTATGAACTAAGTTAGTAGTAGTATAAATAATGAAAAATGTGTATAAATTAAAGAAATATAAAGAAGCTCATATAGCTTATTTCCTCTTCTTGATTCTTTGAGCTTTCTCCAAAGATAACCTTATCAAAGGGTTCTTTCTTTACTGCTTATACCAAAGTAGTGTGTGTGCACATAAACACACACACACACACACACACACACACACACACACTGCTCTATCCCTTTTCTATTTCATTGCTTTTCTTTATAGTATGTATCTGCACTTAGTATGCTATATATAGTTTACATATTTGTTTACTGCATGGCTCTCTTAAATAAACTTTAAACATATCTTTTCAAAAATAAATCATTAGCTACTCTTTTTCCTAGAATAGTGCTTGGAATAAAACAACCATATGGTAAACAATCGTTCAATAAATACATCAAGAGTAGGAATTGGCAGAATCTAGTAACTGATGACTTTCATATTTTATCTTGTCTCTGATATTAATTAATCTGTGATAGGAATGCTCCATACATTTTAGACATTGCCATGTAAAACACCACAAAATTTCTTGGTATATAATTTGCTACTGTTGTTGTTTAATCATTCAGTCAAAACCAGGCCTTTGCAACCCAATGGATTGCAGCATACCAGACTTCCCTGTCATCCACTATTTCAGGAGTTTGCTTGAACGCATGTCTCTTGGGTCGGCCATGCCTTCTACCCACTTCATCTTCTGCTGCCTCCTTCTCCTTTTGTCTTTGGTCTTTTCCAGTAAGTCAGCCCTTTGCAACAAGTGGCCAAAGGACTGGAGCTTCAGCTTCAGAAATGGGCTTTTCAATGAACATTCAGGGTTAATTTCCTTTAGGATTGACTGGTTTGATATCCTTACAGACTACAGACTCTCAAGAGTCTTCACCAGCAACACCATTCAAAAGCATCAATTCTTTGGCAGTCAGTCTTCTTTATGATCCAACTCTCACATCTGCACATGACTACTGGAAAAACCATAGCTTTGACTAGAATATTTGTCTGCAAATTGATGTCTCTGCTTTTTAATACACTGTCTAGGTTTGTCATGGCTTTCCTTCAATGAATCAAGCATCTTTTAATTTCATGGCTACAGTCACCATCCACAGTGATTTTGGAGCCGAAAAAAATAAAATCTGTCACTGCCTAAAACTTCTTCCCTTCTGTTTGCCATGAAATGATAGAACCAGATGCTGTGACCTTAGTTTTTTGAAAGATGACTTCTAAGCCAGCTTTTTCACCCTCCTTTTTCACCCTTACCAAGAGGCTCTTTAGTTCCTCTTCACTTTATGCCGTTAGAGTTGTATCATCTGCATATCTGAGGTGGTTGATAATTCTCCTGTCTATATTGATTCCTTGTAATTCATCCAGTGTAGTACTTTACATGATGTACTCTGCGTATAATTTAAACAGGCAAGATGACAGTATATAGCCTTATCATACTCCTATCTCAATTATAAACCAGCTAATTATTCCTTATCTTATTCTAACTGTTGCTTCTGACCCACACATAGGTTTCTCAGGAGACAAGTAAGGTAATCTGGTATTCCCATCTCTTTAATAATTTTCCACAGTTTGTTGTGATCTGAACAGTCAGAGGTTTTAGCATAGTCAATGAAAGAGAAGTAGATGTTTTCTGGAACCCCTTTCCTTTCTCCATGACCCAAAGGAGTTGACAGTTTGATCTCTGGTTCCTCTAACTCTTGAAAATCCAGCTAGTACATCTAGAAGTTCTTGGTTCACATAATACTGAAACCTAACCTGAAGGATTTTGAGCATTATATTTCTAGCATTTGAAATAAGCACTGTTGTACAGTAGTTTGAACATTCTTTGGCATTGCACGTCTTTGGGACTGGAATGAAAACTGACTCTTTCCAGTCCTGTGGCCACTGCTGAGTTTTACAAATTTGCTGACATATGGAATGTGGATTCTAACAGCATCATCTTTTAGGATTTTAAGTAGCTCGGCTGGAATTCCATCCTTCCACTAGCTTCATTCATAGCACTGCTTTCTAGGGCCCACTTGACTTCACACTCCAAGATAGCTGACCATGCCATCATGGTTATCTGGGTCATTAAGACCTTTTTTGTATAGTTCTGTGTATTCTTGTCACCTCTTCTTAATCTCTCCTGCTTCAGTTAGGTCTTTGCCATTTCTGTCCTTTGTTGTACCCATCTTTGCATGAAATGTTCCCTTGATATCTCCAACTTGCTTAGAGCAATCTCTAGTCTTTCCCATTCTATTGTTTTCCTCTATTTATTTGCATGGTTCATTTAAGAAATACTTCTTATATCTCCTTTCTATTCTCTGGAATTCTGTGTACCAGTGGGTGGATCTTTCCTTTTCTCCCTTGTCTTCCCCCACCTTATTTTTCCTTAGATATTTATAAAGCCTCCTCAGACAACCACTTTGCCTTCTTGCCTTTCTTTCTCTTTGGACCGATTTTTGTCATCACCTCCTGTACAATGTTATGAACCTCTGTTCATAGCTCTTCAGGCACTCTGTCTACCAGATTTAATCCCTTGAATCTATTCATCAGCTCCACTGTTTAGTCATAAGGGATTTGATTTAGGTCACACTGAGTGGCCTACTTGTTTTACCTACTCTCTTCAGTTTAAGTCTGAATTTTATAATAAAGAGCTGATGATAATGAGTCACAGTCAGCAACATGTCTTGTTTTGGCTGAGCTTCTCTATCTTTTGATGCAAAGAACATAATCAGTCTGATTTTAATATTGACCACCTGGTGACATGTAAAGTCATCTCTTACATTGTTGGAAGAGGTGTTTGCTATGACCAGTGTGTTTTCTTGACAAAATTCTGTTAGCCTTTACCCTGCTTCATTTTGTACTCCAAGGCCAAACTTGCTTGTTATTCCAGGTATCTCTTGACTTCCAGCTTTTGCATTCCAGTCCCATATTATGAAAAGGACTTTTTTTTTTTCGTGTTAGTTTTAGAAGGTATTATGTCTTCACAGAACCTATCAACCTCAGCTTCTTCAGCATCAGCTGTTGGGACATAAACTTGGATTACTGTGATGTTAATGGTTTGCCCTGGAAACGAACAGAGATCATTCTGTCGTTTTTGAGATTGCACCCAAGTACTACATTTTGGACTCATTTGTTGACTATGAGGGCTACTCCATTTCTTCTAAGGGATTCTTGTCCACAGTAGTAGAGGTAAGGATCATCTGAATTAAATTTGCCCATTCCTGTCCATTTCAGTTCACTGACTGCTAAGATGTCAATGTTTACTCTTCCCATCGCCTACTTAACCATGTTCAATTTACTTTGAGGCATAGACCTAAAATTCTAGGTTCCTGAGCAATATTTTCTTTATAGCATCAGACTTTACTTTCATCCCAGACACATCTTCACCTGAGTGTCACTTCCACTTTGGTCCAGCCACTTCATTATTTTTGTAACTGTTAGTAATTGTCCTTTGCTCTTCCCCAGTAGCATACTGGACACCTTTCTGACCTGGGGTGCTCATCTTTTCCTGTCGTATCATTTTGCCTTTTCATACTGTCCACAGGGTTCTCCAAGCAAGAATATTGGGGTGGATTGCCATTCCCTCCTCCAGTGGACCACAGTTTGTCAGAACTCTTGCACAGCATAGCTCATACCTTCACTAAGTATTGCAGACGTCTTTGTCATGACAAGGCTGTGAAGGGGTGGCATATAATAGGCCCATTAAAATGTGTCACAAAGCTCCTTTGCTTTATTAAATCATATAACTCACTTTTATTTTATTAAAATGCAAAATAATTCAAATTTACAAAATTTATTTTATTTATATATATATTATTTATTTATTTTACTTTACAATATTGCATTGGTTTTGCCATACATCAACATGAATCCGCCACGGGTGTACATGTGTTCCCAACCCTGAACCCCCTCCCACCTCCCTCCCCATACCATCCCTCTGGGTCATCCCGGTGCACCAGCTCCAAGCATCCTGTATCCTGCATCGAACCTAGACTGGCAATTCGTTTCTTATATGATATTATACATGCTTCAATGCCATTCTCCCAAATCATCCCACCCTTTCCCTCTCTCACAGACTTCAAAAGACTGTTCTATACATGTGTCTTTTTGCTGTCTCATATAAGGGGTTATTGTTACCATCTTTCTAAATTCCATATATATGCGTTAGTATACTGTATTGGTGTTTTTCTTTCTGGCTTACTTCACTCTGTATAAAATTTAATGTTGGAAAATCAGACACAGAAATAGGCAATGGGTCACCACATGATTTTAGAGAAGAATATCAATCTAGTTGAACATCTTCAGTCAAAAACGCTAGAATGTAAAACAGTAGAGAAAATTCAGATCCATAGCTATGAACTCCATATGGTTTGAGACAGCACATCTAGAATTTTCTACCAACTTGCTCTTTATTCATACATGCTAGAAGTCCAGCAAAAGCTGATTGTCATAGCTTAAATAAAAAGGCCCAAGGACACATCATCAGCAAGATAAGAAGGAGGGTCTTTTGGGGGAAAAATGTCTCCACTATCACAGCTGGTAGACATGATATGAAAAGAGATATTATTTCAGGATTCTTTCTTGAACTTCTTTTCATTTTGGCACAGTGAGACAAAAATAATAAACTGGTAAAAAGCAAGTGAAAGACGAGGGTGATTGAAGTCACGATTTTGAGCATATCTCAAATAGGTGTTATTCCTACATCTCAGTATTTAAGAATGTTTAGTACTGAAAAGATGTAGGAGGGGAAAATAAACTTCACAAAGATAAAAAGACAGATGAGGATATATAATTCTGCAAATGGGCAATTGTGTCAGCGTATCACCAATTATTCAATGATTGCTCATGGCGATTAAAATAATCTTACATATTTTCTCCCCTGCAGCATACATCAGTGATGAACATCTGAAATCTTGAAGGCCTTAGAGCTAACTTTGTTTATATATGTATGAAAAATATATTTTTAATTCATATGTATATGACTTGAATTAAATATGAAAAATGGAAGCTTTAATATTTTAATACACTCTTGACAACTTTATATCAGGTCAAGTCAGTCACTAAGTCATGTCTAACTCTTTCCGACCCCATGCGCTGTAGCATGCCAGGCTACCCTGTCCATTACCAACTCCCAGCGCCTACTCAAACTCATGTCCATCACATTGGTGATGCCATCCAATCATCTCATTCTCTGCCATCCCCTTCTCCTCCCTCCTTTAGTCTTTCCCAGAATCAGGGTCTTTTCAAATGAGTCAGTTCTTCACATCAGGTGGCCAAATTATTGGAGTTTCAGCTTCACATCAGTCCTTCCAATGAATATTCAGGACTGATTTCCTTTAGGATGGACTGGTTGTATCTCCTTGCAGTCCAAGTGGCTCTAAAGAGTCTTCTCCAACACCACAATTCAAAAGCATCAATTCTTCAGCACTCAGCTTTCTTTATAGTCCAACTCTCTAATCCATACATGACTACTGGAAAAACCACAGCTTTGACTAGACAGACCTTTGTTGGCAAAGTAATATCTTTGCTTTTTAATATGCTGTCTAGTTTGGTCATAGCTTTTATTCCAAGGAGCAAGCGTCTTTTAATTTCATGGCTGTAGTCACCATTTGCTGTGATTTTGGAGCCCAAAAAATAAAGTCTGTCACTGTTTCCATTATTTCCCCATCTATTTGCCATGAAATGATGGGACTGGATGCCATGATCTTAATTTTCTGAATGTTGAGCTTTAAGCCAACTTTTTCACTCTCCTCTTTCACTTTCATCAAGAGGATTTTTAGTTCCTCGTCACTTTCTGCCATAAGGGTGGTGTCATCTGCATATTGAGGTTATTGATATTTCTCTTGGCAATCTTGATTTCAGCTTGTGCTTCATCCAGCCCAGCATCTCATATGATTTACTCTGCATATAAGTTAAATAAGCAGGGTGACAATATACAGCCTTGACATACTCCTTTCCTGATTTTATATATAATAATTACTATACTTTATATAATAATTACTAAACTAATACCTGCATAGGGACATTAGATAGAAATGTGTTACAAAAGATTCAAACTATTGTGGTCCAAACACAATGACTTCACTGTAACTTGACTGAGATATGTCGACCATATATTACTGCAATAGTTAGTTATAGCTAGGTAATTTAATTATTTTAATAAAATATATTCATTCAAAATAGAAACAATATGGTAAACCTTACAGACATGAAATTTAAGACTAGTAAAAATAACAGAGGTGAGAAAATATATTTTTATGTATAAAGGGATAATTATTGAGCCACCTTCTGTTTCATGATTTTCATATGTACTTTCTGACAAATAGAAAAATTAGAAGAGATTAGTGAAACATGATTTTCACTTTAAGAATTCTATCAACAGAAATGCACTTTGTATGAAGCACCAAATAAGATATTTAATATTTGATAAGCACTTTATTGATAAAGGCTCACCTGGGGTTTGACAAGTCTGGTCCTGTATATGGACAGGTTGCTGAATACATGATTTATATTCTTTTAAGGACTTGCTTTTATTGAATCATAAAATATTTTCTCTGATCTCTCAAAATTCATCATCATAACTGATAGTTACTTTCCTATTATCTCCTTTCAATTTTTGTTCATTTTGGGGGTAGTTTTCTTTTTAGAAAAATTTTCCTATATATAATGTGGTAGTTAACTAGCTTTAATTTATGTGGGCAATAAAGTTAAATAATAACTTTAGTATTGTATTAACTTCCACTGTATAATCATAAGGGATTTGATTTAGGTCATACCCGAATGGTCTAGTGGTTTTCCCCACTTTCTTCAATTTGAGTCTGAATTTGGTAATAAGGAGATCATGATCTGAGCCACAGTCAGCTCCCAGTCTTGTTTCTGCTGACTGTATAGAGCTTCTTCATCTTTGGCTGCAAAGAATATAATTAATCTGATTTCATTGTTGACCATCTGGTGATGTCCATGTGTAGAGTCTTCTCTTGTGTTGTTGGAAGAGAGTGTTTGCTATGACCAGTGTGTTCTCTTGGCAAAACTCTATTAGCCTTTGCCCTGCTATTGACATTGTTTCAAGTATTGTTTCTTTGTCAGAAATAATAGGAGTATAGTAATATTTCGTTGTATTGTTGCTGCAGTCATTTTCAGTTTATCCTTGTATATTATTGGACTCTGAAGCAAGTTATTTTGTCTAAAATTAGATAATTTATCTTTAAATTACTTTAAAAGTATTTCATTACTCTTATCCATGAAAATGCTGTGTGTGTTTGTGCTTAGTCGCTCAGTTGTGTACTACTCTTGCGACCCCATAGACTGTAGCCTGCTAGGCTCCTTTGTCTATGGGATTCTCCAGGAAAGAATACTGAAATAGATTGCCTGTTCCTTCTCCAGGGGGATCTTCCCAACCCAGGCATTGAACCTGGGCCTCCCACATTGCAGGCAGACTCTTCATTGCTTTTAATTCTACACATACTTTTGATTTTTGTTTCAGTATTGAACATCAATTGCTTTCCCCTATTTACCCTTAAATTCTTAGTTATTTACAATAATTCAGTATATTTCCCAAGATTCTAATGCCAGATGACATTTTCAGGAAGGATTCAGGTTGTACTGATTACTCAGTCCTTTTATGTTAAGATTCTCTTTTGAAGATTTTGTTACTGTTGCTATGCTTCATGAACAACAAATCACAGATGTAAAATTTGTCAGTCACATAATTTTTCTTTCAAAACTATTTTCATTCTATTTTTTCTGTTAGCTTCAGGTGACATCATGATCAATTTTCATTTGTTTATTTCTTGTATTTTTATAGCAAGCACATTTTGTTTGCTTATTATTTTGCCAGTCTACTTGTAGGACAGTCTTTGAATAAAAATTTTATCATTTCATCAGGGTAAGTTTGCATTTAGCGAATTGTATAGGTAAACATTTTCATTTTACCTAAATGCTATGCTAAAAACTTTAAGTTCAACTTCTACGATGTCTCCACATGTAGGTTTACATCATGTTACTGTTTCTTCTGTCCTCACTTTTCTCTCTACTCAAAGGAGTCTTATGTTTTGCAATAGTTTTAGCTTCTTCCTGTTCTTCCTTTATTATATTCTACATATAACCTTTTTATCTTACATCCTTTGGTTTAAAAAGTTAATATTTTCTTTGGTTCTATTGACATCTCCAAGACAGATCTTTTTAAAAGTATATATATATATTTTTCCTATGACAAGGCTCCTCTTGCCCCAGATTTTCCTAAAAATGTTCAGTAGTTTCCCCTTCTCAGATAGATTCTCTGATCTCATGGATCTCTTTTATGTACCTTCAAAAAATATTAAGAACAAAAAATGAGAAGTGCTTCTCCATGACTCACCATGGCTAATTAATATAAGAGCTGCTTCTTTAAAATTTTTGTTTGATTGCTTTATGTTTCCTTTAACCAGATTTATTTGTCAGTGGTAGTAAGTTTTCTCATTACTAACTTCTTAACTCTGAGGTTAATGCTTCATTTATACATCACGTAGGTTAAACATTTTTATTTTTAACAATGGTATTGTATATTTTGAACAGAACTTTACTTAAAAATTAAAGCTAATAGTCTTACTTATTTCATTACTTTCCAAAATGTTATGATTCTCACTGTTACGGTCAGATGTTTACTGAAAAGTCCTTGTATAAAACAAGCCATAGTTGCCATGTATAATTTGAGGTAAAAATTATTGAAAATATTAGCACTGCCTTTGATTACTTTATCTGTAAAAACTCTATATCTTTATTTATTTTCTGGATTTCTGCTGTCTTGCTAATATTTTATTGATTTCTGTTGAGCTTATGTGTATTAGAAAACAACACTTATAATATTTATAATATTAATCATGCTATATGGAAATAAATCTTTGCAGCTGATTTTTTTCTAAATAGTATATACCATATTATTTGCAGAAGACTCATGATAGTTATAAATGAAAGGCCTACAGAGATGTTTGCAAACCACCCTTGATATGGTTCTAGCTTTTGTGTTTTTTGACCTAAGTACAAAATTCCAGGGACTTTAGAGGATTGTGACAATAAAATGGAGTTATTAAGAAATATTAAATCAAGTTGAATTTGCCCTCTTTCTGAATTGTGAATATTTTTAAGAATTCTTAAAGAAAAAAAATCCACATTTTTCAGGTTCTTTTTCCCCACTCTTTTTAGATCCACTCCCATATAAATCATTATACAAGATTGAATAGAGTTCCCTGTGCTATTCAGTAAGTTCTTATTTTGTCTATTCTCCATATATAGTAGTGTATGGATGTCAATCCCAATCTCCCAAACTATCTCCTCCTATTATCCTCTCTGGTGATCACAAGTTTGTTTTCTACATCTGTAACTCAATGTACACTTTGTATATAGGTTCATTTGAACCACTTATTCAGCTTCTACATATAAGTGATATTATACAGTATTTGTCTTTCTCTGTCTTACTTCACTCAGTATGACAATCTCTAGTTTCATCCATGTTGCTGCAAATGGCTTATTTCATTCATTTCATGCCTGAGTAAATGTTCCACTATATATGTGTGTTACCATATCTTCTTCATCCATTCCTCCATGGATGGATAGTTAGGTTGCTTCCCTGTCCTCAGTTCAGTCGCTCAGTTGTGTCTAGCTCTTTGTGACCCCATGGACTGCAGCATATCAGGCTTCCATGGAGCTTGCTCAAACTCACGTTCATTGGTTGGTGATGACATCCAACCACTTTATCCTCTGTCATCCCCTTCTCCTCCTGCCTTCAATCTTTCCCAGCATCAGGGTCTTTTCCAATGAGTCCCTTCTTTGCACCACGTGGCCAAAGTATTGGAGCTTCAGCTTCAGTGTCATCTTTCCAATCAATATTCAGGACTGATTTTCTTTAGGATTGACTGGTTAAATCTTCTGCAGTCCAAGGGACTCTCAAGATTCTTTTCCAACATCACAGTTCAAAAGCATCAACTTTTCAGTTCTCAGCTTTCTTTATAGTCCAACTCTCACATCCATACATGAATACTGGAAAAACCATAGCTTTGACTAGATGGAACTTGGTCAGCAAAGAATTGTCTCTGCCTTTTAATATACCTCACTGTAGTTTTTATTTGCATTTAAAAAAAAAATAATTAGTGATGTTGGGCATCTTGGTCATCTATACATCTTCTTTGGAGTAATGTCTATGTAGATCTTCCACCCATTTTTTTTTATCAGATTGGCTTTTTTATACATATTGAGCTTCATGAGCTGTTTCTGTATTTTGGAAATTAATCTCTTATTGGTTTTATTTGCAAATATTTTCTCCTGTGAGTTTTCTTTTCATCTTTTGATAGTTTCCTTTGCTATGCAAAAGCTTATAAAGTAAATAGGTCTCATTTGTTTACTTGTGTTTTTATTTTAATTTCTCTAGGAGGTGGATCAAAAAGATCTTGCTGTGATTTTATGTCAGGAAGTGTTCTCCCTAATTTTTCCTCTAAGAGTTTTATAGTGTCCAGTCTTGCATACATTTATGTCTTTAACCTATTTTGAGTTAATATTTCTGTGTGGTGTTAGAAAATGTCCTAATTTCATTCTTTTCCATGTAGCTGTCCAGTTTTTCTGGCACCACTTCTTGAAGATACTGTCTTTTCTTGATTGTATAGTCTTGCCTCCTTTGTCAAAGATAAGGTGTCCATAGGTGCAAGAGTCTATCTCTAGACTTTCTTTCCTGTTACAGTGACTATGTTTCTGAAGAAAATCACATCTTGATAAAATAATGTAGAATGTGAAAGATGAGTCAGAATCACTGCTTCTTTGTTAGCAATTATTTTGTATAGTGGTAATATAAATTTCAATATCAATCCCACAAGAGGCTGAACAAGACCTGCCTATGAGAGTCCAGGAGTCTCTGGTGGAGGCATGGGTCGACAGTGGCCTGCTACAGGTTCGGGGGCACTGAATTCAGCCGTCTTGGGAGTGGAGAGTACTGACAAAATGTGGTTCACTGGAGAAGGGAATGGAAAACCACTTCAGTAGTCTTGCCTTGAGAACCCCATGAACAGTATGAAAAGGCAAAAAGATAGGACACCGACAGATGAACTCCCCAGGTCAGTAAATGCTCAATATGCTACTGGAGAAGAGTGGAGAAATAGCTATAGAAAGAATGAACAGCCAGAACAAAAACAACCCACAGTTGTGGATGTGACTGATGAGGAAATAAAGTCTGATGCTATAAGAACAATATTGCATAAAATGTGGAATGTTAGGTCCAAGAATCAGAGTACATTGGAGGTGGTCAAGCAGGTGATAACAAGAATGAACATCAACATTTTACAAATCAGTGAACTAAAATTGACTGGAATGGGCAAATTTAATTCAGAAGATCATTACATCTATTACTGTGGGCAAGAACCCCTTAGAAGAAATGGAGTAGCCATCATAGTCAACAAAGGAGTCTGAAATGCAGTACTTGGATGCAATCTCAAAATGGTAGAATGTTCTCTTTCATTTTCATGGCAAACCATTCAATATCACAGTAATCCAAGTCTGTGCCCCAACCACTAATGCCAAAGAAACTGAAGTCGTATGGTTCTATGAAGACCTACAAGACCTTCTAGTTCAGTTCAGTTCAGTTGCTCAGTCAAGTCCAACTCTTGGTGATCCTATGAATTGCAGCACACCAGGCCTCCCTGTCCATCACCAACTCCCAGAGTCTACCAAAACCCATGTCCATCAAGTCAATGATGCCATCCAGCAATCTTGTCCTCTGTTATCCCCCCTTCTCCTCCTACCCCCAATCCTCCCCAGTATTAGGGTATTTTCCAGTGAGTCAGCTCTTCTCATGAGGTGGCCAAAGTACTGGAGTTTCAGCTTCAACATCACTTCTTCCAATGAACACTCAGTACTTATCTCCTTTAGCTCCTTTAGGATGGACTGGTTGGATCTCCTTGCAGTCAAGAGTCTTCTCCATCACCACAGTTCAAAAGCATCAATTTTTTGGCACTCAGCTTTCTTCACCATCAAAATCTCATATCCATACATGACTACTGGAAAAACCATAGCCTTGACTAAACAGACCTTTGCTGGCAAAGTAATGTCTCTGCTTTTGAATATGCTGTCTAGGTTGGTCATAACTTTCCTTCCAAGGAGTAAGTGCCTTTTAATTTCATGGCTGCAGTCACCATCTGCAGTGATTTGGGAGCCCCCAAAACTAAAGTCTGACACTGTTTCCACTGTTTCCCCATCGATTTCCCATGAAGTGATGGGGCCAGATGCTATGATCTTTGTTTTCTGAATGTTGAGCATTAAGCCAACTTCTATGAAGACCTACAAGACCTTATAGAACTAACACCAAAAAGAGATATCCTTTTCATCATAGGGGACTGGAATGCAAAAGGAGGAAGTGAAGAGATACCTGGAGTAACAGGCAAGTTTTGCCTTAGACTACAAAATGAAGCAGGGCAAATGCTAATAGTTTTGCCAAGAGAACACACTGGTCATAGCAAACACCCTCTTCCAACAACATAAAAGAAGACTCTACACCTGGACATCACCAGATGGTCAATACCAAAATCAGATTGATGATATATTTTGTAGCTGAAGATGGAGAGGCTCTATAAAGTTAGCAAAAATAAGACTGGAAGCTGACTATGGCTCAGATCATGAACTTCTTATTGCAAAATTCAGGCTTAAATTGGAGAAAGCAGGGAAACTCACTGGGTCATTCAGGTATGACTTAAATCAAATCCCTTCTTATGATTATACAGTGGAAATGACAAATGGATTCAAGGGTTTAGATCTGATAGAGTGCCTGAAGAACTACGGACAGAGGTTTGTTCCATTCTACAACTGACTATAATAAAAATCATCCCCAAGAAAAAGAAGTTCAAAAGGCAAAATGGCTGTCTGAGGTGGCCTTACAGATAGCTGAAAAAAGAAGATAAGCAAAAGGCAAAGGAGAAAAGGAAAGATATATCCAAGAGAATGTAGAATTCCAAAGAATAACAAGGAGAGACAAGAAAACCTTCCTCAGTGATCAGTGCAAAGAAATAGAGGAAAACAATAGAATGGTAACGACTAGAGATCTCTTCAAGAAAATTAGAGATACCAAGGGAATATTTCATGCAAAGACGGGCTCAAAAGGACAGAAATGGTATGGACAACAGAAGTAGAAGATATTAAGAAGAGGTGGCGAGAATACACAGATGGACTATACAAGAAAGATATTAATGGACCAGATAATCACGATGGTGTGATCACTCACATAGAGCCAGACATCCTGGAGGGCAAAGTCAAATAGGCTTTAGGAAGCACTACTATGAACAAAGCTAGTAGAGATGATGGAATTCCAGCTGAGCTATTTCAAATCCTAAAAATGATGCTGTGAAAGTGCTGCAGTCAATATGTCCTCAAATTTGGAAAACACAGCAGTGGCCACAGGACTGGAAAGTATCAGTTTTCCTTCTGATCCCAAAGAAAGGCAATGCCAAAGAGTGTTCAAATTACTACACAATTGCATGTCTGTTACATGCTATCAAATTAATGCTCAATGTTCTCATGCTAGGCTTCAACAGTACACAAACCAAGAACTTCCAAATGTTCAAGCTGGATTTAGAAAAGGCAGAGGAACCAGAGATCAAACTGTCAGCATCCTTTGGATTATTGAAAAAGCAAGATAATTCCATAAAATCATCTACTTCTACTTCATTGACTACACTAAAGCCTTTGTGTGGATCCCATTCTTAAAGGATGGGAATACCAGACCACCTTATCTGCCTCCTGAGACACCTGTATGCAGTTCAAGAAGCAACAATTAGAACTAGACATGGAGCAAGGGACTGCTACCAAGTTGGGAAAAGAATTTGTCAAGGATGTTTATTGTCACCCTGCTTATTTAACATGTATGCAGATTATATCATGCAAAATGCTGGGCTAGATGAAGCACAGGTTGGAATCAAGTTACCAGGGAGAAATATCAATAACTTCATATACGCAGATGACACCACCCTTATGGCAGAAAGTGAAGAATAACTAAAGAGCCTGTTGATGAAGATGAAACAAGAGAGTGAAAAAGCTGGCTTAAAACTCAACATTCAAAAAAGGAAGATCATGGCATCCAGTTCCATCACTTTATGCAAATGGATGGGGAAACAATGGTAACAGTGACAAACTTTATTTTCCTGGGCTCCAAAATCACTGCCAATGGTGACTCCAGCCATGAAATTAAAAGAAGCTTGCTCTTTGGAAGAATTGCTATGACAAACCTAGACAGTATATTAAAATGTAGAGATGTTACTTTGCTGGTGAAATTCCATCTAGTCAAAGCCATGGTTTTTCCAATTGATGCTTTCAAACTGTGGTGTTGGAGAAGACTCATGAGATTCCCTTGGACTGTGAGATCAAATCAGTCAATCCTAAAGGAAATCAGTCCTGAATAATCATTGGCAGGACTGATGCTGAAACTGAAGCTCCAATGCTTTGGCCACTTGATGTGAAGAACTGACTCATTGAAAAAGACTCTGTTGCTGGGAAAGATTGAAGGCAGGAAGAGATGGGAGCAACAGAGGATGAGTTGGTTGGATGGCATCACCAATGTGATGGACATGAGTTTGAGTAGGCTCTGGGAGTTGGTGATGCATAGGGAAGCCTGGCGTGCTGCAGTCCATGAGGTCGCCAAGAGTCAGATATGACTGAGGAACACAAACTGAACTGAATATCAGTTGATTGCATATCATATGACAGTTCTAATTCTAAATTATACACACACACACACCCATGAGAAAGCCTGTATTAGTAAACACAAATTACATTTTTAACAGAATGTAAGTCACTTCTTCTTTTATCTTCTTAAAGGACTTTGGGGGATTTGGAGAATTTAATGGCAATAAAATAAGTGAGTACACTTTGAATTGTGACTTAAAGTCAATACAGATATAAGCTTGTGTTTTCATAGTTGTGCTTCCCTGACTTCCCTACCACATGGCTATACTCTTATTTTCAAATAGATACCGTAAAATTTGTGTTGCATTAATTTCTGTAGATTTTTATGTTACCAATGAATGCCTGTATAAAAGCTTAGTATTGGATATAAACTCTATTCAAAGTGCTTTAAATTCTTTTGGTAGTACACTCAGTGATTGGTAGCAAGATTTTGGACTTAGGCTGATAGGGTTCAAATCCCAGATGCACTGTTTGCCAGCCATGTGAACTTGGGTGCATTATTTGGGTTATTCAGTGTGCCTATATATGAGATTGTTTATGGTGAGGGTTAAATTAATTATCTTACATTAAACATTTAGAATAGTATCGGGTACACAATGGTTCAAACTTTTAACTTTAATTATTGTTGGCTTTATTTTGTTAAATTATCCACACACATATATTAATGTTGAAAATAAATTGACAACCCAAGTCATTCATAGCATGAGTAGTTTATAGAACTAAGAATTTAATTAATTTCAGTCTCTTCCTGTGAATATAATTTTAATTTGGACTATGGCAACCCACTGTACTACTCTTGAATGGAAAATTCCATGAACAGAGAAGCCTGTGGACTGCAGTCCATGGGGTTGCAAATAACTGGCCATGACTGAGCAACTGACCACATGAGCAAATCATAATTTTCTAAATAAATTGTAAAAATTTCTTTATTCTTTTTCTGCTGATGTTCTTATGATGTGATATGAATCATGTTTCTAGTAATTATGTTACTTCATTATACATTTTATTTTTATGTGGGCTTTTGAGGATTAATCAGACCATTTCTTAAAACTGTAGATTATTTTATGCAGAAGGATTGAACATGAGAAATAGATCACAGTATAGTTATTTCCAGGTACTATTAGAAATAATAAAATGAACTTAACTAAGTTGCTAAATATTGAAGATAACGTAAAAAATTATTTTATATATAGTGACAAAAATTTTTAATTATTATAATTTACATCATTTACAGTGACATAAAAATTACAAGATACTTGTGAATAAATTAAGAAAAATATAAAAATTGTATAAATTTTTAAAAATATTTCTAATAAGTGGATTTATGTTTGTGGTTTATTATGCACTATATTAAAATATCTTTATTCTCCAAATTATCTATAAATTCAATATAATCCTAATAAAATTATGAGGAATATGTTAGGTTTATTTATATGTTATGTGTGTGAATATTCTTAATTGATTTTAGAATATATATAGAATTGCAAATGGCCATGAGGAGCCAAGAGACATATAAATAAGAAAAAGAAATTTGTGGAAATATTCTATCAAATAACAATTGAAATCATTATCATAAAATAGCATTGTAATATTAGTGGAGCAGAATTCAACTCAACGAGGGGAACAAAATAAAGAATTCAAGGGACATATTCACACATCCTGGTCACTTGTTTTATATCAAGTTGACAATATAATACAGTAAGAAAATAATTATATTTAAAAAGAATAGTGCTAGGCTAATTGACCATTGATATGGAGCATAAAAAGAAACTCAACTCTTATCACACTGTATATGTAAAACAATTCTAGGTGAATAATAGAATGTACCATAATAAAAGCTCTAGAAAAGTAAATTAACATTGGGCTATATCATCATGACCTTATATCAAGCAAAGACTTTTTAAATAGGGCCTAATAAACACAGGCCATAAAGAAATTTTTTAATTTGAAAATTTTGATAATTCAAGTAGAAAAATCTCAGACTTCAGACAGCTTAATAAAAATGAACCAAAGACTTGAAAAACACTTTATTCCTTTGTGTATTTTCTTTTAGAATACCCAAGTGACCTACATGGTAGAGAAATACACTTCATTTCAATTACAAATTATCTCATTAATTGTCAAAGGAATGAAAATTAAAACCAGAAAGTTAAGCCTACATGACTTCTGGGGCAGGTTGGGGGCGGTCCTGACTTGGCGTTAAGATGGGGAGGTGCTGAAGTACTGTGTACAGGTGGAGATAGGAAGGACTGAACGTTTCATACACTGATGGAAATGGGAGTGCATACAATCATATTAGAAAGCTTGTCACTAGTTACAGTAGTGGAACTTATCCATATTCTATGGCTTGATATTTTTATTCCTATGGATATACCCAGTAGAAATGCCTATGTATGTTTACAAAGAGATGTGCACAGGAATGTTTGTAACAGCATTATATTTAGTAGCTCCACACTAGACTAAACCTAAATATCATTAGTGACAAAAAATAGCTCATTTACGATACATTTATACAGTCAAAATGGATAAATGCATTTATGATGGAACCCTCCAAATATAAGAGTGGGCAGAAGATGCCAAAACAAACAAGTATTTTCTCTGTGGTTCCATTATTTAACTTCACAATAGAGAAAATTATCTATAATGCAATTAATGTTTCCTTTGTTGATGTATGAAGTGTTTCTACGATGCTTGTAATATTCAGTTTTTATTCATTGAATTAATTATTACTTTGAGAGAACTTGTTACATAGTTCACCTTTCTTCAAGTATGTTATGCTCTAATAGATATGCTTACTTTTGAAATTCTGTTTGGTTTTTGGCCAATGATTTTTCCCTCAGCCCATCACCTTCAGTACACTGAAACACCAGCCCCTCTTTTCCACTTTTTCTTGATCTTATTCATGAGATTTCTCCTATAAATTTTCACATTCAATTGTGTATCTAAAAGATATTTCTATTTTGTTGTTTTCTGTTTCATTATGGTTTACTACAGAATATTCAGTATAGTTCCCTGTGCTATACAGTAGAACCTTGTTGTTTATCTGCTCTATTAATACATAGAATAGTGTGTGTCATTTAATCCCAACCTCCTGTTCTAACACCCAGCCCTTTGGCAACCACTAATCTTTCCTCTATGTCTGTGAGTCTGTTTCTGTTTCATAAATAGTTCGTGTCATATTTTAGATTCCACATAGAAGTGATGTCATTTGGTATTTGTCTTCTTTCTGGTTTACATCACTTAGAATGGTAATCTCTAGGTCTATCCATGTAGCTGCAAATGACATTATTTCATTCTTTTTATGGCTGATTAATATTTCTACATCTATGTATATATAACCATATCTTCTTTATCCATTCATCTGCTGAGGGAAATTTAGGGTTTTTTTTCCATTGGCTATTGTCAATAGCACTGCTGTGAACATAGGGGTTCATGTACCTTTTCAAATTGACAGTTTTGTCTGAATATATGCCCAGGAGTTGTATTGCTGGATATGGTAGCTCTACTATAGTTTTTAAAGGGATCTCTATACTCTTCTCCTCTCACCTTGGACGTGGGGTATCTCTCCACAGCTGCTCCAGCAAAGCGCAGCCACTGCAAGTTACCTTGGATGAGGTCACCCCTCCTGACCTTGAATGTGGAGTAGCTCATCTCGGCCCTCCTGCCCCAGTGCAGCCGCCGTTCCTTGGACGTGGAGTAGCTCCTCTCGACCGCTGCCCCTGACCTCGGACGTGTAACACAGTAGGTGTTGCAAGAGGGCATCAGAGGTCAGACACACTGAAACCGTAATCACAGAAAACTAGCCAATCTGATCACACAGACCAAAGCCTTGTCTAACTCAATGAAACTAAGCCATGCTGTGTGGGGCCACCCAGGATAGATGGGTGATGGTGGAGAGATCTGACAGAATGTGATCCATGGGAGAAGGAATGGCAAACTACTTCAGTATTCTTGCCTTGAGAACCCCATGAACAGTATGAAATGGCAAAATGATAGGATACTGAAAGAGGAACTCCCCAGGTGGGTAAGTGTCCAATATGCTACTGGAGATCAGTGGAGAAACAACTCCAGAAAGAATGAAGGGATGGAACCAAAGCAAAAACAATACCCACTTGTGGATATGGCTGGTGATAGAAGCAAGGTCCAATGCTGTAAAGAGCAATACTGCATAGGAACCTGGAATGTCAAGTCCATGAATCAAGGCAAATTGGAAGTGGTCAAACAGGAGATGGCAAGAGTGAACATCGACATTCTAGGAATCAGCGAACTAAAATGGACTGGAATGGGTGAATTTAAATCATAACCATTATATCTACTACTGTGGGCAGGAATGGCTTATAAGAAATGGAGTAGCCATCATGGTCAACAAAAGAGTCTGATATGCAGTACTTGGATGCAATCTCAAAAGCAACGGAATGATCTCTATTCGTTTCCAAGGCAAACCATTCAATATCACAGTAATCCAAGTCTATGCCCCAACCAGTAATGCTGAAGAAGCTAAAGTTGAACGTTTCTATGAAGACCTACAAGACCTTTTAGAACTAACACCCAAAAAGATGTTCTTCCCATTATAGGGATTGGAATGCAAAAGTAGAAAGTCAAGAAAAACCTGGAGTAACAGGCAAATATGGCTGTGGAGGATGGAATGAAGCAGGGCAAAGGCTAATAGAGTTTTGCCAAGAGAACACACTGGTCATAGCAAACACCTTCTTCCAACAAAACAAGAGAAGACTTTAAACATGGACATCACCAGATGGTCAACACTGAAATCAGATAGATTATATTCTTTGCAGTCAAAGACGGAGAAGCTCTATACAGTCAGCAAAAAGAAGACTGGGAGCTGACTGTGGCTGAGATCATTAACTTCTTACTACCAAATTGAGACTTCAATTGAAGAAAGTAGAGAAAACCACTAGACCCTTCAGGTAAAACCTAAATCAAGTCCCTTATGATTATACAGTGGAAGTGAGAAATAGATTTAAGGGACTAGATCTGATAGAGTGCTTGATGAACTATGGACACAGGTTCATGACATTGTACAGGAGACAGGTATCAAGACCATCCCCATGGAAAATAAATGCAAAAAGCAAAATGGCTGTCTGAGGAGGTTTTACAAATAGCTGTGAAAAGAGGAGAAGTGAAAAGCAAAGGAGAAAATGAATGATATAAGCATCTGAATGCTGAGTTCCAAAGAATAGCAAAGAGATAAGAAAGCCTTCCTCAGCGACCAATGCAAAGAAATAGAGGAAAATAACAGAATGGGAAAGACTAGAGATCTCATCAAGAAAATTCGAGATACCAAGGGAACATTTCATGCAAAGATGGGCTCGATAAAGGACAGAAATGGTCTGGACCTAACAGAAGCAGAAGATGTTAAGAAGAGGTGCAAGAATACACAGAAGAATTGTACAAAAAGATCCTCACAACCCCGATAATCACGATGGTGCGATCACTTTCCTAGAGCCAGACATCCTGGAATGTGAAGTAAAATGGGCCTTAGAAAGCATCGCTACCAACAAAGCTAGTGGAGGTGATGGAATTCCAGTTGAGCTGTTTCAAATTCTGAAGGATGATGCTTGAAAGTGCTGCACTCAGTATGCCAGCAAATTTGGAAAACTCAGCAGTGGCCACAGGACTGGAAAAGGTCAGTTTTCATTCCAATCCCAAAGAAAGGCAGTGCCAAAGAATTCTCAAACTACAGCACAATTGCATTCATCTCACATGCTAGTAAAGTAATGCTCAAAATACTCCAAGCCAGGCTTTAGTAATACATGAATCATGAACTTCCAGATGTTCAAGCTGGTTTTAGAAAAGGCAGAGGAACTAGAGATCAAATTGCCAACATCTGCTGGATCATGGAAAAAGCAAGAGAGTTCCAGAAAAACATTTCTGCTTAATTGACTATGCCAAAGCCTTTGACTGTGTGGATCACAATAAACTGTGGAAAATTCTGAAAGAGATGGGAATACCAGACCACCTGACTTGCCTCTTGAGAAACCTATATGCAGATCAGGAAGCAACAGTTAGAACTGGACATGGAACAATAGACTGGTTCCAAATAGGAAAAGGAGTACATCAAGGCTGTATATTGTCACCCTGCTTATTTAACTTATATGCAGAGTACATCATGAGAAACCCTGGGCTGGAAGAAACACAAGCTGGAATCAAGATTGCCAGAGGAAATATCAGTAACCTCAGATATGCTGATAGCACCACCCTTATGGCAGAAAGTGAACAGGAACTAAAAAGCCTCTTGATGCAAGTGAAAGAGAAGAGTAAAAAAATTTGGCTTAAAGTTCAACATTCAGAAAACAAAGATCGGGGCATCTGGTCCCATCACTTCATGGCAAATAGATGGGGAAACAGTGGAAACTATCAGATTTTATTTTTGGGGGCTCCAAAATCACTGCTGATGGTGACTTCAGCCATGAAATTAAAAGACGCTTACTCCTTAGAAGGAAAGTTATGACCAACTTAAATAGCATATTCAAAAGCAGAGACATAACTTTGCCAACAAAGTTCCGTCTAGTGAAGGCTATGGTTTTTCCAGTGGTCGTGTATGGATGTGAAAGTTGAATTGTGAAGAAAGCTGGGCACTGAAGAACTTATGCTTTTGGACTGTGGTGTTGGAGAAGACTCTTGAGAGTTCCTTGGACTGCAAGGATATCCAACTAGTCCATCCTAAAGGAGATCAGTCCTGGGTGTTCATTGGAAAGACTGATGCTAAAACTGAAAATCCAGTACTTTGGCCACCTCATGCGAAGAGTTGACTCATTGGAAAAGACCCTGATGCCGGGTGTGGGAGCGGGAGGAGAAGGGGATGACAGAGGGTGACATGGCTGGATGGCATCATCGACTTGATGGACATGAGTTTGGGTAAACTCCAGGAGTTGGTAATGGACAGGGAGGCCTGACGTGCTGTGATTATGAGGTCTCAAAGAGTTTGACACAAATGATTGAACTTAACTGAACTGATACTCCTCTCCATAGTGGCTGCACCAATATACATTCCACCAATGGTGTAGGAGTGCTCCTTTTTCCACACCCTCTCCAGCACTTGTTGTTTGTAGACTTTTAATAATGACCATTCTGACCAGAGTGAGGTGATACCTCATTGTAGTATTGATTTGCATTTATGTAACAATTAGTGATGTTGGGCATCTTCTTTTTATGTGTATTTGTCCATCTGTATTTTTTGTTCTTTTTTACAGAAATATCTATTTAGGTCCTCTTTCCTTTTTTGATTGTTTTATTTGTTTTTGTTATTATCATGAGCTGTTTCATATTTTGGAAATTAAGCCCTTGTAAATTACATCATTTTCAAATATATTCTCCCAGACTGAATTCTGTCTTTTCATTTTATTTATGGTTTTCTGTGCCGTGCATAAACTTTCAAATTTGATTAGATCTCATTTACTTATTTTTGCTTTCATTTGTATTGCCTTGGGAGACTGACATAAGTAAACATTTGTTGGTTTATGTCAAAATGTGTTGCCTATGTTCTCTTCTAGGAATTTTATGGTGGCATGTCTTATGTTTAAGTATTTAAGCCCTTTTGAGTTTATTTTTGTGTATGGTGAAAGGCTGTGCTCTGACTTCATTGATATATATTCAGCTGTCCACCTTTCTCCACACTAGTAGCTTAAGAGACTATGTTTTCCCCAGTGTGTAATCTTGCCTTCTTTGTGGAAGATTAATTGACTGTAGATGTGTATATCTGATATTTTATTATGACTTTCTAGAACTTTTGTAACACCTAGTTTTTCAGGTCATTTAATTGGCTCTGTCTCAATAAATAAAAGTGCCCAGAATGTGTTTAGTTCTGTTTTTGCTTTCTTTTAAATTTTAATTTCACTTAAGTTTGCTTACTTGGTGCTATTTTCAGTAGAGTAAAATAGCCTTCAATTCTGAGTTTGATTTTGCTTTGAATCTCAATTACTCCTTTGAAACACCTGTAATTTCCAGGTGGCTCTTTGTTTCTTTGTCTCTTTTCTTCAGAATTTTCAGCTGTTTGGCCTGCACCTGTACACTCTCAAAGAGCCTCTCAAGTATGCTCTTAACATTAGTCATTAAAATGGCCATAGGCTTATTTAACCCTTTACTCCTTTCCATATTTATTTACTTTTGTGTCTTTGGTTTAATTCTAATCCTCAGTCTCTTCCAGGTTCCATTTTCTCAAATGTTGTCCTTTTCACATCCTTGTTTCCATTTTTTTTCCTGAAATTAGAAAAATATTTATATAACTATTTAAATTCCCAATACCTATGACTATTAGGATTATTTTTGAATCTCTGTTTACATCTTATTTGAAGGGCTTATATTCAAAAGCAGAGACATTACCTTGCCAACTAAGGTCCGTCTAATCAAGGCTATGGTTTTTCCAGTAGTCATGTAAGGATTAATCCCATTGCTGGGCTTACACACTGAGGAAACCAGAATTGAAAGAGACACATGTACCCCCAATGTTCATTGCAGCATTGTTTATAATAGCCAGGACATGGAACCAACCTAGATGTCCATCAGCAGATGAATGGATAAGAAAGCTGTGGTACATATACACAATGGAGTATAACTCAGCCCTTAAAAAGAATAAATTTGAATCAGTTCTAATGAGATGGATGCAACTGGAGCCGATTATACAGAGTGAAGTAAGCCAGAAAGAAAAACACCAATACAGTATACTGACACATATATATGGAATTTAGAAAGATAGTAACGATGACCCTGTATGTGAGACAACAAAAGAGACACAGAGGTATAGAATGGACTTTTGGCCTCTGAGGGAGAGGGAGAGGGTGGGATGATTTGGGAGAATGGCATTGAAATAGGTATACTATCATATGAGAAACGAAGCACCAGTCTATGTTCAATACAGGATACAGGATGCTTGGGGCTGGTGCATGGGATGATCCAGAGAGATGATATGGGGTGAGAGGTGGGAGGGGGCTTCGGCATTGGGAGCTCATGTACACCTGTGGCTGATTCATGTCAATGTATGGCAAAACCAATGCAGTATTGTAACGTAGAATAAAGTATTTAAAAAAATAAAAAAAATAAAGTAAAAAAAAAAAGAGTTAGACTGAAGAAGGCTGAGCACTGAAGAACTGATGCTTTTGAACTGTGGTGTCGGAGAAGACTCTTAAGAGTCCCTTGGACTGCAAGGAGATCCAACCAGTCCATTCTAAAGGAGATCAGCCCTGAGATTTCTTTGGAAGAAATGATGCTAAAGCTGAAACTCCAGTACTTTGGCCATCTCATGCGAAGAGTTGACTCATTGGAAAAGACTTTGATGCTGGGAGGGATTGGGGGCAGGAGGAGAAGGGGACGACCGAGGATGAGATGGCTGGATGGCATCACTGACTCGATGGACGTGAATCTGAGTGAACTCCAGGAGTTGGTGATGGAAAGGAGACCTGCCATGCTGCGATTCCTAGGGTCGCAAAGAGTCGGACACTACTGAATGACTAAACTGAAACTGAAACCTACCAAAGGCTAATAAAGCCCCACCAGTCAAATCATCTTTCTGCTTCTGTCAAATATCATTTCCATATAGTTGTGGGAATATTGTGATCCAGATTAAACTTGGTCTCATCTAGGGCAAAATGTGGCAGTGATGAATCCAAGGCTTTTTTCTTTTTCTTTTTAAGACAATGTAGATCTTTCTTTTCTTAACTATAAACACCAGATTCAGAAATTTATAAGTTATGGTAGAGATTGGTATCTCATAACTTCTCTCAGTGTTATGCTTTAACAGAACTGTACATTTATCTGAGCTAATAATATTCACTGGATGAAATACTCAGATTTCCAACTGCCCTACTAAATAGGACAGTAATGTGAGAAATTTGTAACCTCAAAGATATCAACAGAGATGGGTAAATGGGAAACCTGTAAAAATATGACTCACCTGGGGTGGGTCCTTTTGTTTTTCAGTCACTCAAGGATGTCTAACTCTGCCACTGACCCTGTGGATTACAGCATGCCAAACTTCCTTGTCCTTCACCATCTCCCGGAGTTTGCTCAAACTCATGTTCATTGAGTCTGTGATGCCGTCCAACTATGTCAATGGTTCTATTGAGAGAACCATCTTATGTTTCCTCTTCTGCTCCTGCCTTCAGAGGAGGCCAAAGTACTGGTACTTCAGCATCAGTCCCTCCAGTGAATATTCAAGGTAGATTTCCTTTAGGATTGACTGGTTTGATCTCCTTGCTGTCAAAGGGACTCTCAAAAGTCTTCTCCAACACCACAGTTCAAAAGCATCAATTCTTTGGTGCTCAGACTTCTTTATGGTCTAACCCTCACATCCATACATAACTACTGGAAACACCATAAATTTTACTAGATGGACCTTTGTCATCAAAGTAGTGTCTCTGCTTTTAATATGCTTTCTAAGTTGGTCATAGCTTCTCTTCCAAGGAGCAAGTATCTTTTAATTTCATGACTGCAGTCACCACCTGGAGTGATTTTGGAGCCTAACAAAATAAAATCTGTTATTGTTTCAATTGTTTCCAGATCTATTTGCCATGAAGTGATGGGACCAGATGCCATGATCTTCATTTTTTTGACTATCCTTTTGACTTATTCATTTCTAACTATTCTCCTGCCTTGTATTCAGAATAAATATGTGATTTTGCAACTAGGAGGAGAATATCTATGTCCTAGAGAGTCTAGTTTAAATATGGAAAATGCCTGAACCCCTAATGTTTTTTGCAGAGCATCCCTACCAACCCTATCTCCAGATTCTTTTATGTTATGAAAAATATAACCTGTCAGGCATTTAGGAAAAAGAATGAAAATATTATTCGCATACAGTTTAGACTGTTAATAATTATTTTAGTATAGCTGTGTGTTATTTTCCACCTTTTTTTTTTAACAGACTGGTCAGCTCTATTATCACTTAATCCATATTTTATGAAAGTTTAATAAGGAGAAAACTCACAAGAAAGAATCAGCATATGACTTTCCATTCCCCCACTCCACACATACCATTTTCTCTGAGTTTGGGAGCCACAAAACAACACCACTGTAACTAGAATTTTTGCCACAGCATAAATTAGGATCCCATCATTTCAGCCTACAGTATCTGTGTCTCCCCTGCCCAAACCTTGCTTTCTGTATAGACTTCATTAACATTTTAGATTCTGTTTTTTTATTGCATAGTACTCACTGCTACTAAATTCACTAACAATTACAAAAGGTGTCTCTTGCAGAATCACTCAGGTTGCTAAAACAGGTTAGTTTTCCACATATATAAAAAAATACCTTGAGGGAGATTTAGACAAAATAAAACTGGTAGTAACATATTCATTTACAATGAATAATAAGGAAAATTACTTGGGAAAATTATCCAAGGCTACTCACAAAATAACAGTTTGCTTCTTCAAAGCCAACAATTTCATTGTAGTCTGCTAAAACTGAGTCTTATGTAACACAAGTGTGAAAACCCATCACCTTTGCCAGATAACATAACTTAATCCAGGAGTGTCATTCTATGACCTTTCTTCTTTTGGTGAGAAACAACTTCTTGGGTTCTCTGACATGCAAAAGCTGAGACTTGTACAAAGGTATGACTCACTTAAGGTTACTCGCTGGGTGTGTCTGCCACATCATACATACTATTTTTAGAAATCAGGGAAGATGCTTGATTTCAGTCATTGTCATTAAGGCATTATTTTTAAAAACGACAGAATGTGTCATCATTTATATTTATTTACATATTTAACTATGAAAGAAATTTGAACTAATTTGTGTGCTAAAGCATGTTTAATGTGATACCCAGAGATGTATTTATATAAATTTAATTTTGTATTAGCTCATTTAAAACTTTTCATTCTATTCATAAGAATAGAGTATATCATGTTTTTAGTATTAAAATCAGAAATCTTATGAGTTGACAGTGAAAGCTAAACATTTAGTGCCTGAGTCTACCCCCTTTCCCATGCCAAATCACATGGAATGGTAGGAACCCATTTGTAGAATATTGGCTAATAATGAATTCCTTGAAGAGAGTGCAGCTGGTTGATTTAAACTGGAACAATTAGAAATAAAAACAAACAGTAATTGAACACACATGGGAAGCTCGTTATCTTTATCATGGTTCTCTGACTCACATGGGATGAGGATACTGTGTTTCCAAAGAGACACTAATTCACACACAATCTACACATCCTCAACTAATACAATAAGGGACAAATCTAGGCCCTTTAGGCAGCTCACCCTCCAGGTACCAAGGGTTGGCAGCAGTTTCTCCTACCAATCCACTCCCACTCCAATCTCCACCTAACTTCCTACAATTTATAAAAAAACACTAGATCTCTCAAGCAATGTGCAGGCCAGCACCAGAGAAAGAAAAGGAAAGTTTATCCTGAATCTCAACAACAACAACAACAAAACAAAACAGAAAACAGAATACGAGTGCAAGAGGACAAGGAAAAATGTTAGTATTTGTATACTGAGAATATGCAAGCAAGCTCGCAAGGTAATGCTCAAAATCCTTCAAGGTAGGCTTCAACAGTACGTGAACTCTGAACTTCCTGATATACAACCTGGATTTAGAAGAGGCAGAGGAACCAGAGATCAAATTGCCAACTGTTGGATCATAGAAAAAGCAAGGGAAATCCAGAAAAACATACACCACTGCCTCATTTACTATGCTGAAGTCTTTGACTGTGTGGATCACAGTCGAGATAGTGAAGGACAGGGAGGCCTGGCGTGCTAGTCCATGGGGTCTCAAGAATCAGGCACAACTAAGAGAGTGCACAAAGCAACAACTGAGAATAAATGTGCAGCTTTAGAATACAGGAGGAAAAGAGGAAAAAGCCTATCCTGGAAGTATATTTCCTTTCTCAATGTGATTGCTTTCCCTAAAAGCTACCGTCTTGTGCTTAAAAAGAGGATAGACTCATTGGAAAAGACCCTGATGCTGAGAAAGACTGAGGGCAGGAGAAGGGGGCAACAGAAGATGAGATGGTTGAATGGAATTATAAAGACAATGGACATGAATTTAAGCAGGAAATAGTGAAGGACAGGGAACCCTGCTGTGTTGTAGTTCCAAAGAGTCAGACATGACTCAGTGACTGAACAGCAGCAGCAATTTCTATTTAGTCACCTAGCTTTGTGATTTTGATAATAAAGTATTGCATTTTGAAGCTTTACTTTTAACAGAATCTGCAGATGGTCAAATAATTGATTATGTTTAAATAAAATTTAGATGTATTTTGGCTCAGTATGAAATTGGAAAGTAAACAAACTGGAATAAATATTGTTAAAATCTTTATCTTATTATTCTATCTTAGTTCAGTTCAGTCACTCAGTCATGTCCTACTCTGCAACCCCGTGAATCACAGCACACCAGGCTTCCCTGTCCATCACCAACTCCCAGAGTTCATTCAAACTCATGTCCATCGAGTTGGTGATGCCATCTAGCCATTGCATCCTCTGTCATCCCCTTCTCCTCCTGCCCCCAATCCCTCCCAGCATCAGAATCTTTTCCATTGAGTCAACTCTTTGCATGAGGTGGCCAACGTATTGGAGTTTCCTTCAACATCAGTCCTTCCAAAGAACACCCAGGACTGATCTCCTTTAGGATGGACTGATTGGATCTGGATGCAGTCCAAGGCACTCTCAAGAGTCTTCTCCAACACCAGAGTTCAAAAGCATCAATTCTTTGGTGCTCAGCTTTCTTCACAGTCCTACTCTCACATCCATACATGACCATTGGAAGAAACATAGCCTTGACTAGATGGACCTTTGTTGGCAAAGTAATGTCTCTGCTTTTCAATATGCTATCTAGGTTGCTCATAACTTTCCTTTCAAGGAGTAAGCATCTTTTAATTTCATGGCTGCAATCACCATTTGCAGTTTTTGGAGCCCCCCAAAATAAAGTCTGACACTAGTTCCACTGTTTCCCCATCTATTTCCCATGAAGTAATGGGGCCAGATGCCATGATCTTCATTTACTGAATATTGAGCTTTAATCCAACTTGTTCACTCTCCTCTTTCACTTTTATCAAGAGGCTTTTTAGTTCCTCTTTCTTTTAATTTTTATGTTCTTCACTTTATCTGCTGTACAAACCCCTTTCATTTTTCTCTGTGAAAAGATTCTGAGTCAGATTAGAAATGATGGTAGCTTGGAATGTGGCATTGTTGAAGATATAAAGGACTGAAATGTTTGAAACTTATTTATGAAGCGAGATTGATAGAAACTAATTATGAATAAGATATGGTTTAATTATATTGTAGATGAAAGTGATTTTATCTTTGTCATTCTACTTAAGAAAAAAGCAGCAGCCACTTGTTTCTGTGTGTTTTATATAGAAGCACATAAATGCTATTTTTACCCTTTATTTCTTTTCATTTCTGATATCCCAATTAGGTCATAAACATTGATGTTAAAAGATTATTTATACTTAACTTTTGGCTTATTTGCCTTTCTTTATATAAAAGTTTCTAATCATGAAGCATATGCTATAAATTTATCTTCTGCTACTTCCCTTCCTCGCCTGATGTAGTCTAACTATATTTGTCTATTTCAGAACCAAATTTTAATTGTTAGGTCCTTTGTTTTGTGTTTGTATTATAATCAGTGAGTCCCTGGTAAGCATGCATTTGATATTCCTTTTGAAAAAAAATCATTAAATTTAATAAATTTGGGTAGATTCAAACAATTTTTGATAATAAAAGGCAGCAGACATGTATGATTTTTCTGATCTAAGCCCTGCTTACATAGCTACTATGAAAATAACATCTATCATTTAATAATAAAATCTCCTTCCTTCTAGGTAGCAAATGTTAGCCTGTAGAACAGGTGAGGCAATGTGGTATGCAGACATTTTAATAAATAAATTTATAAATAAGTACATAAATTTATTATATTTAATAACTAAATTTATTTATACTTGAAGGATAATTGCTTTACAATGTTGTGTTGGTTTCAGCCATACAACAACATGAATCAAAGTGTACATATGTCCTCTCCCTCTTGAAACTCCTGCCTACCCCTCACCCTAGCCTATTCCTCTAAGTTGTCACAGAGCACCAGGTTGAATTCCCTGTGTTATATAGCAAATTCCCACTGGATATCTATTTTACATATGGTAATATATTAATATATATTTTAATGATGCTCTCTAAATTTGTCCCACCTTCTCCTTCTCCCACCGTGTCCACAAGTCTGTTCTCTATGTTTGCATCTATACTCCTGTCCTCGAATAGGCTCATCAGTACCATTTTTCTAGATTCCATATATATGCCTTATTACAAGATATTTGTTTTTCTCCTGATTTCACTCTGTAACAGGCTCTAGGTTCATCTACCAACTAGAATTGACTCAAATTAATTCCTTTTTATGGCTGAGTAATATTTCATTGTGTGTATGTATACACCACAATTTCTTTATTGATTCATCTGTTGATGGACATCTAGGTTGTCCTGGCAATTTGCATTTGACATTTTATATTTAATTTAAAATATATTTTTGACTGATACAAAAGAAAAGAGAAAAGTTAGACTTATTATTAGTGGCTATTACCTATGTGCTTTTACAAAATCAAAAGTAAAATACAGAAGGCGTTTGGAACCATATTACATAAAAGAACACTATGGCTTTTAAAAAATTTATATACATTAGCAATTAGACAAAAGTTCCCAATAATATGTAATTATATGAAAATTAACATATGATACAATTAATATATAAAGAAGATAAAAATTAAAATGTTATATGGGGTTTTTATCATGTTTAACTCCTTTTTTTCTCTGCTTATTTTAATTACTGCATTTCTTTTACTATTATTTGTTAAAATTTTTATTTGTACCACATTTCATATTTTATCTTTTAGAGAAAATATGAATAATGGGATAAAAGTATTTTCAATGAATGATTCTTACATTAATAACTCAAAGTTTTCAGCTTTCAATATTTCACACATATATACTACTTAAACCAAATTATATGCTTATGTTAGTCTCTTATTTTTCTTTGAAGAAAATAATATATCCCAGGGCTATGAACCACATTTCCATAATTATACTAATGAACCTGAGTTTTGTAATGCATTCAGTCATGAAATCAGTTCCTGACTACTAGCTGCCTTTAAATGAGAAACAGGGTTTTATAGCTACAGGGAAATTCAGACAAAAATAACCCATATTGTAAGAGCTGGCCAAAATTTAAATTGAATGTGAAACTTCTTAATTTCATATATTTCCCACTGCTCTCTAGGATATCCCTGTTCCCATGCAATATTGAAAAAGTATAAAAGGAAAAGTCAGAGATTCTGTCCACTAGAACAAATTAGAAAAAGAGGTTGCTTTTTTTTTTTTCTTTTCCCATGTAGTTTGATTAATGTTAATTTGTGTTATTTTCAGCATTGTTCTTCACCATGCTATGTTTTACAACTGTGCCAATTAAATTTAGGTCATAATGCCATAGTCAGAACCAAAATATGAGGAGCATGTTTCAAGAAGAGCAGGTGCTAGGAGTCCTGCTCAATAGCCCAGGGCCTCAAAGATAACATGGCTACTTAGGCAGATGTGTTCACAGGACAGCTCATCAATGACAACTAGGAGCTGGACTTCTTTCGATATTCACTGGACACCTTACTTAAGCCACACACTGAGCTAGGTCAAGGGACTATAAATCAAGTAACCTGTTATCTTTCCCTCATGGCATTTATAATCTAGCAAGTATTTGCAAGTCCTCCAGGTCTAGGTAAGCAAGAAGTCTTCAGAATTTTGAAAATAAGGAATTTAGCAAACAGCACTAGTAAGAAAAAGTTGTGATCTTTTATCCCAAGACAAAAGTATTTTTGTCTTAGGACATGTTTTGCTGGGTTTCCCTGTGGCTCAGCTGTAAACTATCCACCTGCAATGCAGGACACACAGACCTGGGTTCAATCCCTTGGTCTGGAAGATCCTCTGGAGGACGGCATGCAACTCACTTTAGTATTCTTGCAGAATCCCATGGACAGGGAAGCCTGGTGGGCTATAGTCCATAGGGTCACAAAGAATCAGACACAAATGAAGCAAATTAGCACATACACATACATGTTTCCCTATCTGTTGAGATATCCTTGCTAGGATGGTCTCTGAAACAAAAAAGGCAGAAGCATGTCCTGAGGCTGATTAAAATGGAAACAAAGATGGTCGGAAGGACTTCTGAACTATAGTTGTAGATCTGTGAAAATAAAACTAAATATATCTAAGCAATTAAAAATAAAAGGAAAATAAATACTTTAAACAAATTGAATATTAGCACATAATAACAGCCTTATGCACACAAATGTGTGGCTATAATGATAATAATGAATATGGCAAGAGTAGGGCAAGAGAGTGGAAGTAGTACATTTTAGAGATTTTTTGTTTGTTTGTTTGTCTTTTGCACAAGCTGAGATTTTATCTTGAACAATAGGAAGCTGGATACCATAGAAAGAAAGATGAATTTGGAATTAGAGGAGCAGAATTAAAATCCTAGGACTGGCCTTTAAATGTTGGAGTTTTTGGCAAGAACTTTTGAGCCTCAATATCTTCATAATATATGAATAATGATACATAATCCATTGAGAATATTTTAAGAATCTAGTGAGATAATGGGGGATAGTGAATACTTGGCCATGGTCATGATGTCTACAATACGTAGACTTGTCAAACAGGACCTGGGCATACTGATTCGATTAGTTTTATATCGTTGCAACAATTAACCAAACAGTGGTTAAAATAACAAAATCTATAATCTTATTGGGCTTCCCTCGTGACTCAGCAATAAAGAATCTGCCTGCCAAGTCATGAGACCTGGGTTTAATCCTTGGGTTGGGAAGATCCCTTGGAGGAGGAAATGACAACCCACTCTAGTTTTCCTGCCTTCAAAATCCCATGGATAGAGAAGCCTGGCAGGCTACAGTCCATGGGTTTGCAAAAGTCAAACATGTCTTAACAACCAAACCACCAATGATTTTATAGTTCTGAATGTCAGAAATCTGAAAATGGGTCTCACTGAGCCAAGATCAAGATGTGTTCCTTTCTAGAGGCTCTAGGGAAGAATCTTTCTCCTTCCCTCCCAGATTCTAAAGAAAGTCCATATTTTTTGGCTCATGGCCCATTCCTCCACCCTCAAATCCAGCAAAATTGGGCTGAGCCATTCTCACACTTACACCACTGATTAATCTTCATCGTTTTTCCACATGTAAGGACAATTGTGATTATGTTAGGCCCTCCAAATAATACAGAATATTCTAGTTTTAGATCAGTTTATTAGCTGTTTAATTCCATGTGTGAACTTAATCTTCCTTTGTCAGTTATTAGGATGTGGACATCATCTCTCAGTCATTATTTTGCCAAAAATACCACACCTTGGTTTAGTGATTGTTTCTGTAATATACTTGGTAATATTGAGAAGGAGTTCCAAAATTCTTCCAGAAGTTGGACTGAGAGTCAGGTAGTCAAAGTAGAGAATCACAAAATGATAACATAATGAAAATAAACCTGAATAAACTCCAGGAGATAGTGGAGAGAGTTGGACTGCAGCAGACTGGCATGCTACAGTCCATGGGTTTGCAGAGTCAGACACACCTTAGTGACTGAACAACAACATAATAATAACTATAGTGAGTAATATTTTATTGCCTATTTTGTAACCGTAAGGTAACAGAGGATAAGTAGACTTATTGTGGTGACTTTTCACAGTATATATAAATATCAAATAATTATACTGTACATCTGAAACTAAAAGTTATATGTCAATTAGACATCAGGTTTTAAAAACAAAATGTATTTCAACTTTCATTTATTTTTTTGGTGCTCTTCCTTTCATAATAGTGATTCAAGTTTTTGATTAATATTTCTTTATTCCACATAAATAATTTCCTTTAACATTTTTTATGAGTCAGATCTGCTGGTTATGAGTTGTTTTATATCATTTTGTTTGTTTGAAAAAGACTTCTCATTTACTTTAAATGTGAAATTTCTCTTTGTTGGGGGAGTGTGTAATTTCCTCAGTTCTGTTTTTACCATGATAAAGATTTGAAACAGCGAACAAAAGTGTTACAGCTTGATTACAGTTCAGTCTTATTCAACAAATGAAGAAAAGTACACCCTTGAGGCATGAGGTTGGGCCAGCCCCAAAGGAGAAGCCTCAACCTTCTTGCCTTCCACCTTTTATACATTTGTGTCCTGCCCCCAACCCCAAGCCTGCTCTATGTAAATAAGGCTAACCAAGAAGCAGGAGTGTTTGTTTCAACAGAAGTTCTCATTCTGGTCCGCATATTTCCTTTTGTTCCATTTTTTGCAGTCTTTTCCCTTTTCTTTGTCTAAGAGCCACCACCATTTTGGACTCCTTTTTCCTATTCTAACTACCTCACATCCCTCCCTCCAGAGATGGGAGGCCGAATTCTTGGGAATAAGGGCATCAAGGTCTCTCTGGCTACTTCTTGCTGAACTGGGATGGTGAGGGGCATTGGGCCTCCCCTGCTTGCTAGTCTCAAGACTCAGAGTCCTAATAGTCTATCTAAGGGTGAGTAATATTTTCGATGGTCAGCTGTAGTTTTATAAATCCTTGTTGAACAGGCACTGCATGTTGTAGCCTGTTGAGATGGGCAGAGACAAAATGGTTTCAGTTCAGTTCAGTTCAGTCATTCAGTCATGTTTGACTTTTTGCAACGCCATGAATCACAACACACCAGGCCTCCCTGTCCATCACCAACTCCCAGGGTTCACCCAAACTCATGTCCATCGAGTCAGTGATGCCATCCAGCCACGTCAACATCTGTCATCCCCTTCTCCTCCTGCCCCCAACCCTTCCCAGTGTCAGGGACTTTTCAGTGAGTCATCTCTTTCCATGAGGTGGCCAGAGTATTGGAGTTTCAGCTTTAGCATCAGTCTTTTCAGTGAACACCCAGGAATGATCTCCTTTAGGGTGGACTGGTTGGATCTGCATGCAGTCCAAGGGACTTTCAAAAGTCTTCTCCAACACCACAGTTCAAAAGCATCAATTCTTCAGCGCTCAGCTTTCTTCACAGTCCAACTCTCACATCCATACATGACCACTGGAAAAAAGAATAGCTCTGGTCCCATCACTTCATGGGGAATAGATGGGGAAACAGTGTCAGACTTTATTTTTGGGGGCTTCAAAATCACTGCACATAGTGACTGCAGCCATGAAATTAAAAGACGCTTACTCCTTGGAAGAAAACTTATGACCAACCTAGATAGTATATTCAAAAGCAGAGACATTATTTGCCAACTAAGGTCCATCTAGTCAAGGCTATGGTTTTTCCTGTGGTCATGTATGGATGTGAGAGTTGGACTGTGAAGAAGGCTGAGCACCGAAGAACTGATGTTTTTGAACTGTGGTGTTGGAGAAGACTCTTGAGAGTCCTTTGGGCTGCAAGGAGATCCAACCAGTCCATTCTGAAAGAGATCAGCCCTGGGATTTCTTTGGAAGGAATGATGCTAAAACTGAAACTCCAGTACTTTGGCCACCTTATGCGAAGAGTTGACTCACTGAAAGACTGTGATGCTGGGAGGGATTGGGGGCAGGATGAAGGGGACGACTGAGCATGAGATGGCTGGATGGCATCACGGACTTGATGGACATGAGTCTGAGTGAACTCTGGGAGCTGGTGATGGACAGGGAGGCCAGCCGTGCTGTTATTCACAGGGTCACAAAGAGTCGGACACGACTGAGTGACTGAAATGAACTGAAATGAACTTGACTAGAAGAACCTTTGTTGGCAAAGTAATGTCTTTGCTTTTCAATATGCTATCTAGGTTGGTCATAACTTTCCTTCCGAAGAGTAAGCATCTTTTAATTTCATGGCTGCAGTCACCATCTGCAGTCATTTTGGAGCCCCCAAAATAAAGTCTGACACTGGGTCCACTGTTTCCCCATCTATCTGCCATGAAGTGATGGGACCAGATGCCATGATCTTCGTTTTCTGAATGTTGAGCTTTAAGCCAACTTTTTCACTCTCCTCTTTCACTTTCATCAAGAAGCTTTTTAGTTCCTGTTCACTTTCTGCCATAAGGGTGGTGTCATCTGCATATCTGAGGTTATGGGAAATCTTGGTTCCAGCTTGTGCTTCATCTAGCCCAGAGTTTCTCATGATGTACTCTGCATAGAAGTTAAATAAACAGGGTGACAATATACAGCCTTGATGTACTCCTTTTCCTGTTTGGAACCAGTCTATTGTTCCATGTCCAGTTCTAACTGTTGCTTCCTGACCTGCATATAGGTTTCTTAAGAGGCAGGTCAGGTGGTCTGGTATTCCCATCACTTTCAGAATTTTCCACAGTTTATTGTGATCCACACAGTCAAAGGCTTTGGCATAGTCAATTAAGCAGAAATAGATGTTTTTCTGGAACTCTCTAGCTTTTTCCTTGATCCAGCGGATGTTGGCAATTTGATCTCTGGTTCCTCTGCGTTTTCTAAAGCCAGCTTGAACATCTGGGAGACAATTGATAACACATGAAGCAATCATAAGCAGCATCAATATGGTGATAACAGGGATTAGCAAGAGCAGTAGCCAACTCTAAATTCCCCCTCACTAGGAGAAGGATTCCCCAATGAGATACTGTAAACATGGTGAGAAATCTCCAGTTTGTTTTTTGAGGTTAATGTAGGATCTGAATGTTTTTCTTGAGGATATGAACTTTATTTAACTTAACTGGAGGTATTTACTCAGAAACCACACATTTCATTCAAGATGGCTCAAGTCCCTCCTTGTTCAGGGATAAGGAGATCTACCTCCTGTCTATTTTGGAGGACAAACCCTTCCATACTGTGTTGGCTCTTTAGAGCTATCCTGAGAAATATTATCCCCAGAAACTTAATTTTGGGGGTGTTCATTAGAACGGCACTCATTTGTAGTCCTAAATAGGTATATGAGATCTCCCAGGGGCTCAAAAGTGTATTGAGTGTCCTCTTCTGTTTTCTTCCATGGCTTGACTCATGAGCCAAGGAATCCAGGAGTCATGTCCTGTTACCTTGACTGCTGTGGGAGTAGAAAGTATTACAGTATTACAGTTACCTTGACTGCTGTGGAGGCCCTTCCATGTAGGCTGGAGTTGAGCCTTTCAGTTCAGTTCAGTCGCTCAGTCATGTCTGACTCTGTGACCCCAGGAAGTGCAGCACACCAGTCCTCCCTGTCTATCACTATTCCCCAGAGTTCACTCAGACTCACGTCCATCAAGTCAGTGATGCCATCAAGCAATCTCATCCTTTGTTGTCCCCTTTTCCTCCTGCCCACTATCCCTCCCAGCATCAGAGTCTTTTCCAGTGAGTCAACTCTTCTTATAAGGTGGCCAGAGTATTGGAGTTTCAGCTTTAGCATCATTCCTTCCAAAGAAATCCCAGGGTTGATCTCCTTTAGAATGGACTGGTTGGATCTCCTTGCAGTCCAAGGGACTCTCAAGAGTCTTCTCCAACACCACAGTTCAAAAGCATCAATTCTTCAGCGCTCAGCCTTCTTCACAGTCCAACTCGCACATCCATACATGACCACTGGAAAAACCATAGCCTTGACTAGATGGACCTTTGTTGGCAAAGTAATGTTTCTGCTTTTCAATATGCTATCTAGGTTGGTCATAACTTTCCTTCCAAGGAGTAAGCGTCTTTTAATTTCATGGCTGCAGTCACCATCGGCAGTGATTTTGGAGCCTAAAAAATAAAGTCTGACAGTGTTTCCACTGTTTCCCCATCTATTTCCCATGAAGTGATGGGGCCAGATGCCGTGATCTTCATTTTCTGAATGTTGAGCTTTAAGCCAACTTTTTCACTCTCCTCTTTCACTTTCATCAAGAGGCTTTTTAGTTCCTTTTCACTTTCTGCCATAAGGGTGGTGTCATCTGCATATCTGAGGTTATTGATATTTCTCCCAGCAATCTTGATTCCAGCTTGTGCTTCTTCCAGCCCAGTGTTGATCCTTTTAGGACCCATTTTTCCAGACTTTGATTAGGACTAGAGTCCATGGAGCATAGAGTTGTGGCTCTTTAGAACCCTTTGGGTCCTGATTGACACCCCACAAGCAATTATCTTGGTGGAATTGCCCATTGGCCATGGTATAAGATTGGAGGGTCTGAGCCTCCGGATCAAGGAAGAGGTCACTGAGATAACAAAATGTCTCCCATATAGCACCTCCTAAGGACTAAGACCAACTTGTTCCTTAGGAGCAGTACAGGTATGGAGAACTATTGGTAAAGCCTCTTTCCATCCCAAGTAGGTCTCCTGGGTTATCTTCTTTCATCACTGACATTAAGAATTAGTTGGCTCTTACTACTTTTCCTGAAGACTGAGGCACAATGGAGGTAATAAGAAATGCCCAATGTTTTAAAGACCCCTTGGGTGACCTTAGAAGTAAATGATGCCCCATTGTCATTTTGTAATGACCTGGGTGGACCAAATCTCAGAATTATTTCAGGGAGCAATTTTTTTTTACCACCTTCTCAGTCCAGATGGGAAAGCCTTCAATCCATCCTATGAATGTATCTATCATGACAAATAGGTATTTATACCTTTGAGAAACTGGCATCTGGGTGAAGTCCATCTGTCAGTCCTCTCCTGGTTAGGTCCCACATCATTGAACGGGCTGGGCCACGTGGGGTCTTCAAGCTCCTTGGCGGTTGTTTAATTAGCAAGTGGGACAAGAGGAGACCATTTACTTTACAGTCGTTTGGAGGCCTGTTCCTCTGAAGGACCTTTCTAGTAATCTTTGGAGGCCCTTCTCACCTAAATGAGTGGTGGCATATAAAGAGTTAACCAACTTCCTTTGGAGGTTCCCAGACAGAAAAAGGAGTCCCTTCTTTTGGAACCACTCCATATGATCTTCTTGAAACCCTTCACCCTTAGCTTTAAGAGTCTCACCTTCAGCATATGAATGACTTCCTGACAAATTAGTCTGTGGAACTAAGGTGGCAATCACTATTAGCTCATTGTTCTGTAATGCTACTCTCTTAGCTGCCTGATCAGCTGCTTGGTTCCCTCATGCCACTTCTGTGCTCCCTTTTTGGTGTCCTTTACAGTGGGAGACTGAAACCTTAGAGGGCAGATAGACTGTCTCCAAGAGTCTAAGGATTTGATCAGCATATTTGATTGGGAACCCTTTGGCAGTCAAGTGGCCTCTTTCTTTCCAAATAGCATCATGTGCATGTAACACCAGAAAGGTATACTTTCCTTTTCTCAGCTCTAAAGCTCAAGTTAAGGTTATGAGCTCAGCCAATTGGGCTGAGTACCTGGTGGCAAAATTTTAGCCTCTGTGGTCTCGAAATTGGAGACTACTGCACATTCACCTCTTCCTTTTCTATCCTAGACAAAGCTGCTTTCATCAGTGTACCAAATTTCCTCAAGATTGGTCAGAGAATCTTCTGACAGTCCCTCTCGGGGTTTTGTCCAGTGGTCCAAGGTTGTTATGCAAGAGTGAAAAGGGAGAGAGCCCTCAGGGGTAGGCAGGAGGGTAGCAGGGTTAAGAACCTCACAAGGGGATATAGTCAGGCCTGGATTTTCCATCAGCACCACTTGATATCTGAGTATCTTTTGATCAGACATCCATAAATGGCCTCACCCATTCGGGAGTTGTTTCACTCAGGAACTGGTAAAAATTGGTTGCCCCCAAGAGAGAGTTTTAAAGTATCTTCTATCAGGACTGCAATAGTTGCAAGATTTTGAAAGCAGGGAAAGATTTCTTCCCAATAAGGGAGTAGGACACTCAGGGACCACCAGAAACTTTTTGGAAAATATTTGTCCATCCCCGCAACAAATAACTGTCTGAGTAAATCTTTTTGCAATTGTTTTTTCTGTTGCACCCAAAAGGGTACAGTTTTAGGAGAAGGCTCCAGTGTAGAGGGTCAGGACAAAGTAGGTAGCCCTTGTTTCAATGAAGAATTTCTCAGACCTACCTGCCACATCCAATTGCAATCTTGGCTCTAGTCTCATGATGGTTATCTGTGACAGGCTGGAGGGAAAGCCTGGCGCTTGACCTTGAGGCTCAGGGCAGAGTGTTGCCCAGTGTCTTAAATGATGGCATTTGTACCAAGCTGTTTGCACAGACTTCATGGTTTGGATACTCTGTGGCCCGTTGTCCTGCCTGTCCAAAGTTTAGGTATTTGCCTCATGTCTTGTCCTTCAAGGACTCGGGGTTTGCAATCATGCTTCCCTGGAGGGTGGCCAGCATCTGGGCATGCTTTGTCTCTTTCCTTTTCTCCCTTTCCTTGGCCTTGGCCTCCCTCTCCTGTTCTTTCTTATAAAGGTATTGGTTGTTGTCTGGACCATCTCATCTAAAGAGGCAGCAGGGTCTTGCTGCTGTAGCTGTTGTAACTTTATCTGGATGTCTGATGCGCACTGGGATAAGAATGTGTCCTTTTTAAAATTTAAATTTATTTATTTTAATTGGAGGGTAATTACTTTACAATATTGTATTGGTTTTGCCATACATCAATATGAATCTGCCATTGGGTTACACGTGTTCCCCATCCTGAACCCCCTCCCACCTCCCTCCCTGTACCATCCCTCTGGGTCATCCCAGTGCACCAGCCCCAAGCATCCTATATCCTGCATCAAACCTGGACTGGCGATTTATTTCTTCTATGATATTATACATGTTTCAATGCCATTCTCCCAAATCATCCCACCCTCTCCCCCTCCCACAGAATCCAAAAGACTGTTCTATACATCTGTGTCTCTTTTGTTGTCTCTCACATAGGGTTATCGTTACCCTCTTTCTAAATTCCATATATATCTGTTAGTATACTGTATTGGTGTTTTTCTTTCTGGCTTACTTCACTCTGTATAATAGGCTCCAGTTTCATCCACTTCATTAGAACTGAGTCAAATTTATTCTTTTTAATGGCTGAGTAATACTCCATTGTGTATATGTACCACAGCTTTCTTATTCATTCATCTGCTGATGGGCATCTAGGTTGCTTCCATGTCCTGGCTATTATAAACAGTGCCATGATGAACATTGGGTTACATGCGTCTCTTTCAATTCTGGTTTCCTCGGTGTGTATGCCCAGCAGTGGGATTGCTGGGTCATAAGGCAGTTCTATTTGAAAATTATTAAGGAATCTCCACACTGTTCTCCATAGTGGCTGTACTAGTTTGCATTCCCATCAACAGTGTAAGAGGGTTCCCTTTTCTCCACAGCCTCTCCAGAATTTATTACTTGTAGACTTTTGGATCACAGCCATTCTGACTGGTGTGAAATGGTACCTCATTGTGGTTTTGATTTGCATTTCTCTGATAATGAGTGATGTTGAGCATTTTTTCATGTGTTTGTTAGCCATCCGTATGTCTTCTTTGGAAAAATGTCTATTTAGTTCTTAGGAATTTGTCCTTTAAAATCACTTGTCCCTCGTAAGAGTCTAAGTACAGATTGGTAAACTTTTGGAGTGCCTCTTTTAGACGTTCCAAAAGGCAATGGAGGTTCTCGTTGGGCTCCTGAATTATTGCTGAGATTGGGCACAGTCCCACAACTCATAGGCTTTCTTCTATTTCCATGGGTGGACTTCCTTATGGATAAGTCTGAAGCTTATCCTATCCAGTCCTGTTGCAATCTGAGAGCCAGGCATCCCCAGGTCAGGGTGCAGATCCCTAGGCAGCCTGAGGTATGATAGCCTCCTGGAGATGGAATACCTGGGCATGTCGAGCCTTCTTGTCCTTCTGGAATGCTTGGACTAGAAGATCCCTGAGCAGGTTGAGTCATGACAACCTCCCAGGGACCAGATCCCTGGGCAGGTCAAGTCAGGCCAACCTCCTTGGATCCCTGACTGGTGGATTCCCTAGGAAGTTAAAGCATGATAACCTCCTGGGGATCATATACCTAGGCAGTTCAAAGCAGGTCGACCTCCTGGGACCCCCAGGCTGGAGCTACATGTCCCAAGGTCTCCAGTGTGACTGGTGCTAGGTAGGATTAATGGTATGGACCTAACAGAAGCAGAAGATATTAAGAAGAGATGACAAGAATACACAGAAGAACTGTACAAAAAAGATCTTCACAACCCAGATAATCATGATGATGTGATCACTAATGTAGAGCCAGACATCTTGGAATGTGAAGTCAAATGGGCCTTAGAAAACATCACTATGAACAAAGCTAGTGGAGGTAATGGAATTCCAGTTGAGCTGTTTCAAATCCTGAAAGATGATGTAGTGAAAGTGCTGCACTCAATACGCCAGCAAATTTGGAAAACTCAGCAGTGGCCACAGGACTGAAAAAGTCAGTTTTCATTCCAATCCCAAAGAAAGGCAATACCAAAGAATGTTCAAATCACCGCACAATTGCACTCATCTCAGTATGTGAAGAGGAACCAGAGATCAAATTGCCAACATCCGCTGGATTATGGAAAAAGCAAGAGAGTTCCAGAAAATCATCTATTTCTGCTTTCTTGACTACGCCAAAGCTTTTGACTGTGTGGATCACAATAAACTGTGGAAAATTCTGAAAGAGATGGGAATACCAGACCACCTAACCTGCCTCTTGAGAAATCTGTATTCAGGTCAGGAAGCAATAATTAGAACTAGACATGGAACAACGGACTGGTTCCAAATAGGAAAAGGAGTATGTCAAGGCTGTATATTGTTACCCTGCTTATTTAACTTCTATGCAGAGTACATCATGAGAAACACTGGACTGGAAGAAACACAAGCTGGAATCAAGATTTCCGGGGAAATATCAATAACCTCAGATATGCAGATGACACCACCATTACGGCAGAAAGTGAAGAGGAGATAAAAAGCCTCTTGATGAAAGTGAAAGAGGAGAGTGAAAAAGTTGGCTTAAAGCTCAACATTCAGAAAATGAAGATCATGGCATCCAGTCCCATCACTTCATGGGAAATAGATGGGGAAACAGTGGACCCAGTGTCAGATTTTATTTTGGGGGCTCCAAAATCACTGCTGATGGTGACTGCAGCCATGAAATTAGAAGATGCTTACTCCTTGGAAGAAAAGTTATGACCAACCTAGATAGTATATTCAAAAGCAGAGACATTACTTTGCCGACGAAGGTCCGTCTAGTCAAGGCTATGGTTTTTCCTGTGGTCATGTATGGATGTGAGAGTTGGACTGTGAAGAAGGCTGAGCACCGAAGAACTGATGCTTTTGAACTGTGGTGTTGGAGAAGACTCTTGAGAGTCCCTTGGACTGCAAGGAGATCCAACCAGTCCATTCTGAAAGAGATCAGCCCTGGGATTTCTTTGGAAGAAATGATGGTAAAGCTGAAACTCCAGTACTTTGGCCACCTCATGTGAAGAATTGACTCATTGGAAAAGACTCTGATGCTGGGAGGGATTGGGGGCAGGATGAAGGGGACGACTGAGCATGAGATGGCTGGATGGCATCACGTACTCGATGGATGTGAGTCTGAGTGAACTCCGAGAGATGGTGATGAACAGAGTCGGACATGACTGAGCAACTGAACTGAACTTAACTGAACTGAATCTTAACTCATTGCCAGTTTTTCCACTGCAGATGGGAATATATACCATGATGTAAATCAATACATGCCTGTGCCCTGAGACTGGGAACCTGAGGAAACAGCCATAAGCCTTATCCTCGTATTGCTCTGAGTGAAAGCAAGTCACTGATTTCCTCCCCTAGTCCTCCATAAGAGCATTTTAGTGTTTCCAATGGTAAACATTTCACTGTCATAGACCCACTTTTGGTAATAACAGAAGTAATGACCAAGGAGTGGGTTACCTGGTCTTGTTAGGGACATTAAGAGTATTTTAATGATAAGCTGGGTGGAGCAATGTTGCCTACAGAGAGTACAGAATCCTGGTTGTAGGAGTTAGTAAGTGGCTTAAGGACAAAATGATAAGAGGCAACAGACCAGATGTTCCATAAAAGTGGAGTGGAGATTTGATCTAGGGTTTATGTTTGTAGCTTTAGAAGCATGGTAAGGGTTTGGGCCCAAACAGCCTGCAGGGCTAATTCCCAAAGTGGCAAACATTGTCCCTGGAAAGCCAATTGCCCTTGAAGGGATGCCACCAATAGATGGACTTCTAGTAGGAATTGTGTGCCTCTCACCCACCCTAGCGGTTTCACTGAGAAATGCTGTGGTTGCACATGTTGTAGGAAACGTGGAAGATGAATGCCTGAATATCTAGAGGGATTGGATATTATATGGTATTCCCACCCGAAGGCCAGTTATTTTCTAGTTGTCCCTCCAGAAGATTGTAGAGGCTGCACTGTGGGCCTGGAACAGGCTTAAGAGCATGAAACAGGAAGGAAGGGGGCAGGACACATCTTTTGAGAGCATGACATAGCCCAAGAGCATAACATAAACCGATTAAAATCAAATGGGTCCAAGCTGAAAGACAGGTCAGTTCAGTTCAGTGGCTCAATTGTGCCCGACTCTGCAACTCCGTGGACTGCAACACTCCAGGCCTCCCTGTCCATCACCAACTCCCAGAGTTTACTCAAACTCATGTCCATTGAGTCGGTGATGCCATCCAACCATCTCATTCTCTGTCATCCCCTTGTCTTCTCGCCTTCAATTTTCCCGGCATCAGGGTCTTTTCAAATGAGTCAGTTCTGTGCATGAGGTGGCCAAAGTATTGGAGTGTCAGCTTCAGTATCAGTTCTTCCAATGAATATTCAGGACTGACAGACAGGTCAATTTCCACTAAACCTTGATTCTCAATCTGCAAGCTAAATGACACACCCAGAGATGCCAAGACAGTTCCAGGTCAATATCAAAAGATCAAGGCTTGGGTTGTTCCCCAATTGTTGGAATGATCCTCCCACTCACTAGCATAGAAATCACCCAGCTTGAGAAAACTAACCACATCATGTTCCAAGGCCAGCACAATAGCCTTCTACCCTGTCCCACACCCTGTGGAGTATATTTCTTTCTAAATCCAAACAAATCCACTTCTTACCTGTCGCTGTGTCTCATAATGAATTTTTTTGCAATGAGACATCTTGAACCTGAGCTTCATTAGGCCCTGAATCCAGGCACCATGGGTTTTTGCTGGGCTCATAACTGAGTGACTAAGCATAGCACAGAGTCCCTGCCAGTCCCTGCCACATGGGTTTGAGTCCTGATCTTAGATAAATGGTTTCAAACACAACTTTCAGAAATGGAAGGATAATGACCTGCTCAATACTTTGTAAACAGTGCTGGAGAGAGAGGAACTGAAGGGACAGGAGGGAAAAGCAGTGGAAAAAAACATGCTGAAGAATCCCTTTCATAACTTGTGGAAAAATCTGCTAAATACCTGACCTGTGCCACAGTTTTTATTGGCCTGATCCGTGGCATAAAGGAGGTTAAGGACAGAAGAACCCTCACCCGCTTGGTAACTGTTACTAAGGTGCAGCAGACAGTAGAGCCTTCAAGACACACTGGGGAGTAGCCCCTGCCAGAGTCCCTCAGTTGCACCCACTGCTGCTCGCTTGTTCACAGGGTGTTTGAGGAAACAAGAAACGAGACATTGTAAAGGAATTAAGATTTTGTTAGCGATATGTTCTTCCAGGCCATAGGGAGAGGACCCTCCTACCTTAACCGGAGGCCTTCTGGAATCTGAGTCTGAATCACGTGAGCTTTCTGCCAGGCTTATTTTTGCTGTCGTAGTTTCCAGCATGCTAGGCTTCTTGTCACTTCCACTGTGCTGGGTTTTCTTCATGTTGAGCTTCCACTGAATGAACTTTTGCTGAGTTGGGCCTCTGTTGTGCTTGGCTCCCACCTCACAGGAGCCAAGCCGGGATTGTTTCAGCCAGGTTAAACCTGAGAAGTGGCACCAGATGCATCCAGGGAGTGTGTAATTTCCTTGGTTCTGTCTTGTGGCAACAAAGATTTGAAATGGCAGACTAAAGTGTTACAGCTTGGTTACAGCTCAGTAAAGTACACCCCTGAGGCATGAGGGCAGGCCAACCCCAAAGGAGAGGCCTCAGTCTGTCCTGACTCCCTCCTTTTATGTTCAATGCCCCCACCCACCCTACCCCCAAGGCTGCCCTATGCAAATTGGACTAGCCAAGGAGGGAGAATGTTTGTTTCACTTGATGTTCTCACTCCAGTCCACGGATTTCCCTTTTTTCCATTTTCTTGGGCTCTTTCCTTTCTTTCTCATTTAGCCACCGCCATTTTGGACTGCTTTTTCCTATTCTAACTACCTAACAACTAGATATAAAATTATTTTTTGTGTTTTTTTTTCCATTAATATTTTAAATATTTCACTCTTTTTTTTTTAATGAGAAGTCAGCTGTAATTCTTATTCTTGGTTACTTGTCAGTATGGTGCATCCTCTTTTCCAGGTACTTTTGGGAACCTCTCTTTGCTTTTGGTTCTGCAGTTTATTTGGTATTTATCTTTCTTGGCATTGTCTGATCTCCTGAAAGTGAAGTTTGTTAACCTTATAAGTTTTGTGGATCTGCTTCCTGGGACTGTGTTTTTATCCCTTTTCCAGGTGCATAGCTATTTGTTTTATCCCTGCCCTCTGGCTATAATTCAAAATCTATTACCTTGAAGTCCAGTTCCATATTGGCACAACTTTCTCCCTTGTGTTACCAAAAATTGAGGAGAATGGACTGGGGAGTAGTTTTCTTTCCCCAGGTGGAATAGGTTTTAGAATTGCACTCAGATAAAGTGATTTAGATTTTCTCTGAAGAGTAGGTCATTGTTATGGAGAAGGTCCAGTTGTGTTTTACAGTGGGACATTTTTGGATTCTCACTGTGAGAACTTCCAGGAACTCTTTGAGTGAAATCCTAGGTAGGTATCTATGCCTCTAAGATTGGAATCTCCAATTATATTGCATTCTCATCCTCATCTACACTCAGATTCAGAAATTCTTCAAGATTATCATTTGATAATTTCTACCAATTTATGGATCCAGAAACTCTTTCTTTTATAATCAAATTTTGACTGTGATTTTTGGAGAGTCACCTATCTCACCATATTATGTAGCAGAGTTTGCACTGCTTCCCCAGTTTTTTAATAAGTCAAGGATTTTCTTGCTAAAAAGATAGAAGTGATGATACTCAAGATCTTTATACATCAGATGTATAAAGGTCTTTATACATCAGAGTTAAAAGCAGAAGTACTTTCATTTGTCTTTTTATCTAAGACAAGTTTATGGCAAAGTTGATGATGTTAACATTCTGGAAATATCTACCCAAAGTGTAGTATTGAGATGTATATTTGAGATTCATGTTGAAGACAAATTATAATCTAGATTTTGAAATGAAAACCTAACTCACTCAGAAAATTAGAAAGGAAAATATATAGTACTGAAGGACAAAAAATGGGACTAAAGGAATGAAGCATAATTTGAGTATAATGCTTCCTTTATTCATGTTTCCTTCAAAATGGTCATTTATTTTCTGTTTGGAACTTGAAAGAAATGGATATAGCTCCCTGTAAATAACTACTATCTCTTGAAATACTATAGAAAATTTGATAATCTACCCCCATGTTGTGGGCTTCCCTGGTGGCTCAATGGTAAAGAATCTTCCTGCCAGTGCTGGAGATGCAGGAGATGTGGGTTCCATCCCTGGGGCAGGAAGATCCCCTGGAAGAGGAAATGGCAACACATTCCAGTATTCTTGCCTGAAATATCCCATGGACAGATGAGCCTGCTGGGCTAGAGTCCATGGGTTTCCAAGAGTTGGACATGACTTAGCAACTAAACAACAACCCCCATGCAAATTGTCATATTACTTTACTAGTATGATAATATTAAACAGTTTTTATTTCTAAAAGTCAAATATGATATCAATTAAGACTCTGCAACCTTATACTTATATATAATTATTTATACTTAATATATTTCATGTGATTTATACTGAGTGCTAAAAATGAAAATGTAAATTATCTATTTGTCTATATCTATCTATCTATCATCATCATCATCATTTACATATGGTTTGAATTGTTTCTTGCTTAAGTACTGTGGAGTTATAGGGCATAACTGTTAGGGCAATTGTTCTTGGTTACATGTTACCAATTCTATCTAACACAGACAGTATTTCCTAGGCTCCTGCTCTTGATTCTTGACTACTCTAGTTAGTAAGCCAGAAGTTTGACATTTAACTAGTAAAAATCTACTATATTACAGAATATGAATGAATTTGTCAGGTTATTGAGTGGCACATTGGTTGGATGTGACATTATTTTTTGTAATTACCATATTTTTAGTAAACTAATTATTTTTTACAACTTATATTTATTTAAAAACATGAAAGATGAGAAATAGATAATGAACTTAAAAATCAAGTCTACATGTACATCATACATTCAGATGTACTTCAAGTTTCTATGACTTATCTCATTGAGACCCATTTAATCATGGGACTTTTATTAACTCCATTTTATAGATAAGAATGATAAGGTTTAATGGTATAATTAAATAGCTCAAAATCATCAAGCAAACAACTGGTTGACCCATGATTCGCACTCAAGATCTATGATTCAAGAACCCAGCCATTACTTGCTTCCCAATACCTCTCTTATAATGTCCCCTTAGAAACATATACAAGAGTAACTTACAGCATAATCTTTTGCTGGTCAGTTTTATGTCAAATTTGGTGCCATGTTTTTTTACAGTGACATCCTCAGGAACTGTTATGGCTTCCAAGACCTTTTGCCCCTATACTAAATGGCTTCTATCATTATAGAATTATGAGACTAATTCTGGTCTAATTTTTTTAGAAATAAGACTTTACTGGAATAAATCACTTGCTTAATATTTTCCAAAATGGGACCTATGGAACACATATCCCAAAGAAATGCTCTGCTATATATAAGTGAATAAATAAATGAGACATCACCATCATGTAGAATAAGTATAGACTTCAATTTATATTTTTAATACATCTATAAACATTGTTTTCCTTCTTTAAATTTTGATAAAGTGCTAAGTTGTTTAATTTTTAAGATTTTATTAGTATAATTTAAAATATTTCCTATGTGCAGTAAGCATAGATGTGCTCATCTCCCAATACAGTTAAAGCCTCTGTACCTTTCTATGAGTTCAGCTCTTTATTTGCATCAGAAATAACCACTATTCTGAATTTGGGTTTAAAATTTCTATGTATTTCTCACATTGCATTTATATTTAAGCAATATATATATTACTGTTTTCATGTTTTATATATGATGTCAATGACATAACATAAATTATATTACTCTGTAACTTATTCTTATCACTGTATAACATTTATCAGAGCTATCCAACTGAATGGATAGATGATGTGTTCCTTCACAGATTTTCACAGAGGGCTAGAATTCTTTTGTGTTGATGTGTCATGTATATTTATTATTTTCAAGTCAAAGTTCATGTAATTCAGATCCATTTTATTATATTAACAATGTTACTGTAAATGGTACTTTGCAATTTATTTATAAATACATATAAAATTTCTATTTCTAACAGATTCCCAATCATTTGCCTCTTTACTAGTTGCAAAAACTCTCTTCAAAATGTTTGTACCAATTTAAGAAAATTTCATTTCATTCTTTTTGCCACTCTCTACCTCATTTTTTTCTAATTTTTTTGGTGATAAAGTTACCTACAAGTCCTTTAGAGCATATTCACTTGTCTAATTATGGTCACAGAATAAGTCAATATGAAAGAATTCATGCTCTTTACTTAGCTAATTCATTCTTGATTCATGCATGAATGATTTGTTTCAATATGGTCTCTACTAACCTTATGCTGATATTTAGTTCCCCAATTAATAACTCCTTTAATTTTAGTACTTCAGATATTTAAGGAAAGAAACCATTTTTCTTTGGCACCTTCAAAGTTCAACTATCAACAACAGTGTATGAGATTTTAATTTGCTCCATATCCTAACCAACTCTCCTACATATCAATCACTTTAATTTTTGTCTATTTTAGGTATCTAATTGTGGACTTAACTGACAGTTTATAATTAGCAATTGCTTCTAAGTTTGAATATATTATTTATATTAATATATTTTTACACAAAGATATTTCTCTTTCTTTTTGGTTCATATATTTTATTCACTTTTTATTGGGCTATAGGTTTTGAAAATTAATCCTTTGATAAATTTATTAGTACATTTTTGCAATCTTTCATTTTTCCTATTTTATCACAAAGTTTTTGAACAAAGGACTTCAAAAGTCAAATGAGTCTAAATTTACCAACTTCTTATTGTGTTCTTTACCTTAAGACATATTTAGATCTGATAGACACAGAAGAACTATGAATAGAGGTTAATACCATTGTACAGGAGGCAGTGATAAAAACCATACTCAAGATAAAGAAGCAAAATGAAAAAAGGCAAAATGGTTGTTTGAGGAAGCCTTATAGATAGCTGAGAAAAAAAGAGAAAAGGCTAAGGAGAAAGGGAAAGATATATCCATCAGAATGCAGAGTTCCAAAGAATAGCAAGGAAAGATAAGACAGCCTTCCTAAGTGATGAGTGCAAAGAAATAGAGAAATTCAATAGAATGGAAAAGACTAGATATTTCTTCAAGGAAATTAGAGATATCAAGGGAACATTTCATACAAAGATGGGCACAATAGAGGACAATAACTGTATGGACCTAATAAAAGCAGAAGATATTAAGAACATGTGGCAGGAATGCCCAGAAGAACTATACAAAAAGATCTTAATGACCCAGATAACCGTGATAGTGTGATCACTCACCTAGAGCCAGACAGTGTAGAATCTGAAGTCAAGTAGGACTTAGGAAGCATCACTAGGAACAAAGCTAGCGAAAGTGATGGAATTTCAGCTGAGCTATTTCACATCCTAAAATGATAACGTGCAAGTGCTGCACTCAATATGCCAGCAAATTTAGAAAACTCAGCAGTGGCCATAGGACTGGAAAGTGTCAGTTTCATTTCAATCCCAAAGAAAGGCAATGCCAAAGGATGTTCAAACTACTGTACAATTGCAATCATCTCGCACGCTGGCAAAATAATGATCAAAATTCTCCAAGCCAGGCTTCAACAGTACATGAACTGCGAACGTCCAGATGTACAAGTTGGATTTAGAAAAGACAAATAAACCAAAGATCAAATTGACAACACCCATTGCTCATTGAAAAGGAAAGCATTCCAGAAAAATACCTAGTTCTGCTTTATTGACTATGCCAAAGCCTTTGACTGTGTGGATCACAACAAACTGTGGAAAATTCAAGAGATGGGAATACCAGACCATTTTACCTACCTCCTGAGAAAGCAGTATGCAGGTAAAGAAGCAACAGGTAGAACTAAACATTGAACAGTGGACTGGTTCCAAATTGGGTAAAGAGTACATCAAGGCTGTATATTGTCACCCAGTCTATTTAACTTACATGCAGAGTACATCATGCAAAATGCTAGGCTGGGTAAACCACAAGCTGGAATCAAGAGTGACGGGAAAAATATCAATAACCTCAGATATACAGATGGCACCACCCTTGTGGCAGAGTGAAGAAGAACTAAAGAGCCTGTTGATGGAGGGTAAAGAGGAGAGTGAAAAGGCTGGCTTAAAACTCAACATTGAGGAAACTAAGATCATGGCATCTTGTCCCATCACTTCATGGCAAATAGATGGGGACAGAGTGGAAACAGTGTCAGACTTTATTTTGGGGGCTGCAAAATCACTGCAGATGGTGACTACAGCCATGTAATTAAGAGATGCTTGCCTCCTGGAGGAAAAGCTATGACAAATCTAGATAGCATATTCAAAAGCAGAGATATTACTTTACCAACAAAGGTCCATCTAAGCAAAGCTATGGTTTTTCCAGTAGTCATTTGTGAATATGAGAGTTGTACCATAAGAAAGGCTGAGCACCAAGAAATTGATGTTTTTGAACATGGTGATGTAGAAGACTTTGGAGAGTCCCTTGGACTGCAAGGAGATCCAACCAGTGAGTCCTAAAGGAAATCAGTCCTGAATAATCATTGGAAAGACTGATGATAATATTATCCTCAATGGCGAAAAATTGAAACCATTTCCCCTAAAGTCAGGAACAAGACAAGGGTGTTCACTTTCACCACTACTCTTCAACATCGTACTGGAAGTTTTGGCCACAGCAATCAGAGCAGAAAAAGAAATACAAGGAATCCAAATTGGAAAAGAAGAAGTAAACACTCACTGTTTGCAGATGACATGATCCTCTACATTGAAAATCCTAAAGACTCGACCAGAAAACTACTAGAGCTAATCAGTGAATATAGTAAAGTTGCAGGATATAAAATCAACACTCAGAAATCCCTTGCATTCCTATACACTAATAATGAGAAAGTAGAAAAAGAAGTTAAGGAAACAATTCCATTCACCATTGCAACGAAAAGAATAAAATACTTAGGAATATTCCTACCTAAAGAAACTAAAGACCTAAATATCGAAAACTATAAAACATTGATGAAAGAAATCAAAGAAGACACTAATAGATGGAGGAATATACCATGCTCATGGGTTGGAAGAATCAATATAGTGAAAATGAGTATACTACCCAAAGCAATCTACAGATTCAATGCAATTCCCATCAAGCTACCAGCAGTATTTTTCTCAGAACTAGATCAAATAATCTCAAGATTTGTATGGAAATACAAAAAACCTCGAATAGCCAAAGCAATCTTGAGAAAGAAGAATGGAACTGGAGGAATCAACTTGCCTGACTTCAGGCTCTACTACAAAGCCACAGTCATTAAGACAGTATGGTACTGGCACAAAGACAGAAATATAGATCAATGGAACAAAATAGAAAGCCCTGAGATTAACCCACATACCTATGGACACCTTATCTTCGACAAAGGAGGCAAGAATATACAATGGAGTAAAGACAGTCTCTTTAACAGGTGGTGCTGGGAAAACTGGTCAACCACTTGTAAAAGAATGAAATTAGAACCCCTCTCTAACACCATACACAAAAATAAACTCAAAATGGATTAAAGATCTAAATGTAAGACCAGAAACTATAAAACTCCTAGAGGAGAACATAGGCAAAACACTCTCCGACATAAATCACAGCAGGATCCTCTATGATCCATCTCCCAGTATACTGGAAATAAAAGCAAAGATAAACAAATGGGATCTAATTAAAATTAGATGTACCCCAACAAAGGAAATTATAAGCAAGGTGAAAAGACAGCCTTCTGAATGGGAGAAAACAATAGCAAATGAAACAACTGACAGACAACTAATCTCAAAGATATATAAGCAACTTATGCAGCTCAACTCCAGAAAAATAAATGATCCAATAAAAAAATGGGCCAAAGAACTAAATAGGCATTTCTCCAAAGAAGACATACGGATGGCTAACAAACACATGGAAAGATGCTCAACAACACTCATTATCAGAGAAATGCAAATCAAGACCTCAATGAGGTATCATTTCACACCAGTCAGAATGGCTGCGATCCAAAAGTCTACAAGCAATAAATGCTGGAGAGGGTGTGGAGAAAAGGGAATCCTCTTACACTGCTGGTGGGAATGCAAACTAGTACAGCCATTATGGAAAACAGTGTGGAGATTCCTTAAAAATTGCAAATAGAACTGCCTTATGACCCAGCAATCCCACTGCTGGGCATACACACTGAGGAAACCAGAATTGAAAGAGACACATGTACCCCAATGTTCATTGCAGCGCTGTTTATAATAGCCAGGACATGGAAGCAACCTAGATGTCCATCAGCAGATGAATGGATAAGAAAGCTGTGGTTCATATACACTATGGAATACTACTCAGCCCTTAAAAAGAATAAATTTGACTCAGTTCTAATGAGATGGATGGAATTGGAACCGATTATACAGAGTGAAGTAAGCCAGAAAGAAAAACACCAATACAGTATACTGACACATATATATGGAATTTAGAAGACAGTAATGATGACCCTATATGTGAGACAACAAGAGACACAGAGGTATAGAGTGGACTTTTGGACTCTGAGGGAGAGGGAAAGGGTGGGATGGTTTGGGAGAATGGCAGTGAAGCATGTGTATCTTCCTGTAAGAAACGAAGCGCTAATCTATGTTTGGTGTAGGATGCAGGATGTATGGGGCTGATGCACAGGATGATTCAGGTAGAGGATGTGGGGTGGGAGGTGGGAGGGGGCTTCGGCATTGGGCGATTGTGTTCACCTATGGCTGATTCGTGTCAATGTATGGCAAAACAAATACAGTATTGTAATTTAAAAAATAAATAAATTTAATTTAAAAAAAAAAAAAGAAAGACTGATGATGAAACTGAAGCTCCAGAACTTTGGCCAACTGATACCAACATCTGACTCCTGAGAAAAGACCCTGATTCTGGGAAAGATTGAGGCAGGAGAAGTGGATGACAGAGGATAAGATGGTTAGACGGCATTTCAGACTCAATGGATATGCGTTTGAGTAAACGCCTGGAGATGGTGAAAAACAGAGAAGCCTGAGGTGCAACACTCCATGGAGTCGCAGAACCCTACACTACTGATTTACGAAATAACAACAACGTCATATTTACGTACCCTCAGTTCAGTTCAGTTCAGTTCAGTTGCTCAGTCATGTCTGACTATTTACGACTCCTTGAATTGCAGCACGAGGCTTCCTGTCCATCACCAACTTCCAGAGTTTACTCAAACTCAGGTCCATCGAGTCGGTGATGCCATCAGCCATTTCATCTGCTGTTGCTCCTTCTCCCGCACCCATTCCCTCCCAGCATCAGTCTTTTCCAATGAGTCAACTCTTCACATGAGGTGGCCAAAGTATTAGAGTTTCAGCTTTACCATTAGTCCTTCCAAAGAACACCCAGGACTGATCTCCTTCAGGATGGACTGGTTGTATCTCCATGCAGTCGAAGGAACGCTCAGGAGTCTTCTCCAACACCACAGTTCAAAAGCATCAATTCTTTAGTGCTCAGCTTTCTTCACAGTCCAACTCTCACATCCATACATGACCACAGGAAAAACCATAGCCTTGACTAGATGGACCTTTGTTGGCAAAGGAATGTCTCTGCTTTTCAATATGCTATATAGGTTCATGATAACTTTCCTTCCAAGGAGTAAGCATCTTTTAATTTCATGGCTGCAATCACCATCTGCAGTGATTTTGGAGCCCCCAAAGTAGTCTGACACTGTTTCCACTTTTTCCCCATCTATTTGCCATGAAGTGATGGGACCAGAGGCCATGATCTTTGTTTTCTGAATGTTGAGCTTTAAGCCAACTTTTTCACTCTCCTCTTTCACTTTCATCAAGAGGCTTTTTAGGTCCTCTTCACTTTCTGCCATAAAGTGGTATAATCTGCATATCTGAGGTTATTGATATTTTTCCTGGCAATCTTGCTTCTTCCAGCCCAGCGTTTCTCATGATATACTCTGCATAGAAGTTAAATAAGCAGGGTAACAATATACAGCCTTGACATACTCCTTTTCCTATTTGGAACCAGTCTGTTGTTCCATGTCCAGTTCTAACGGTTGCTTCTTGACCTGCATATATGTTTCTCAAGGGGCAGGTCAGGTGGTCTGGAATTCCCATCTTTTTCAGAATTTTCCACAGTTTATTGGATCCACATAGTCAAAGGCTTTGGCATAGTCAATAAAGCAGAAACAGATGTTTTCTGGAATTCTCTTGCCTTTTGATGATCCAGCGGATGTTGGCAATTTGATCTCTGGTTCCTCTGCCTTTTCTAAAACCAGCTTGAACGTCTGGAAGTTCATGGTTCAGTACTGCTGAAGTCTTACTTGTAGAATTTTGAGCATTATTTTGCTAGAGTGTGAAATGTGTGCAATGGTGCAGTAGTTTGAACATTCTTTGGCATTACCTTTCTTTGGGATTGGAATGAAAACTGACCTTTTACAGTCCTATGGCCACTGCTGAGTTTTCCAAATTTGCTGGCATATTGAGTGCAGCACTTTCACAGCATCATCTTTCAGGATTTGAAACAGCTCAACTGGAATTCCATCACCTCCACTAGCTTTGTTCATAGTGATGCTTTCTAAGGCCCACTTGACTTCACTTTCCAGAATGTCTGGCTCTAGGTGAGGGATCACACCATCATGATTATCTGGGTCATGAAGATCTTTTTGTACAGTTCTTCTGTGTATTCTTGCCACTTCTTCTTAGTATTTTCTGCTTCCGTTAAGTCCATACCATTTCTGTCCTTTATTGAGCCCATCTTTGCATGAAATGTTCCCTTGGTATCTCTAATTTTCTTGAAGAGATCTCTAGTCTTTCCCATTCTGTTGTTTTCCTCTATTTCTTTGTTTGATCACTGAAGAAGCCTTTTATCTCTTCTTGCTATTCTTTGGTTTTCTCCTTAGCTTTTTGCTTCTCTTCTTTTCACAGCTATTTGTAAGGCCTCCTCAGACAGCCATTTTGCTCTTTTACATTTCTTTCCCATGGGGATGGTCTTGATCCCTGTCTCCTGTAGAATATCATGAACCTCAGTCCATAGTTCATCAGGCACTCTATCTATCAGATCTTGTCCCTTAAATCTATTTCTCACTTCCACTGTATAATCATAAAGGATTTGATTTAGATCTTACCTGAATGGTCTAGTGGTTTTCCTTACTTTTTCAATTTAAGTCTGAATTTGGCAATAAGGAGCTCATGATCTGAACCACGGCTCCCTGTCTTGTTTTTACTTACTGTACAGAGCTTCTTCATCTTTGGCAGCATAGAATATAATCAATCTGATTTCAGTGGTGATGTCCATGTGTAGAGTCTTATCTTGTTTCGTTAGAAGAGGGTGTTGGCTATGACCAGTGCATTCTCTTGGCAAAACTCTATTAGTCTTTGCCCTGCTTCATTCCGTATTCCTAGGCCAAATTTGCCTGTTACCCCAGGTGTTTCTTGACTTCCTACTTTTGCATTACAGTCCCCTGTAATGAAAAGGACATCTTTTGAGGGTGTTAGTTCTAAAAGGTCTTGTAGGTTTTCATAGAACCATTCAACTTCAGCTTCTTCAATATTACTGGTTGGAGCATAGACTTGGATTAGTGTGATATAGAATAGTTTGCCTTCGAAATGAACAGAGATCATTCTGTCGTTTTTGAGACTGCATCCAAGTACTGCATTTCAGAGTCTTTGTTGACCATGATGACGACTCCATTTCTTTTAAGGGATTCCTGCCCACAATAGTAGATATAATGATCATCTGAGTTAAATTCACCCATTCCAGTCCATTTTAGTTTGCTGATTCCCAGAATGTTGATGTTCACTCTTGCCATCTCCTGTTTGACCACTTCCAATTTGCCTTGATTCATAGACCTAACATTCCAGGTTCCTATGCACTATTGCTGTTGCAGCATCGGATCTTGCTTCTGTCACTAGTCACATCCACAACTGGGTGTTGTTTTTGCTTTGGCTCCATCCCTTCATTCTTTATGGAGTTATTTCTCCACTGATCTCCAGTAGCATATTGAGCACCTAGTGACCTGGGGAGTTCCTCTTTCAGTATCCTGTCATTTTGCCTTTTCATACTGTTCATTGGGTTCTCAAGGCAAGAATACTGAAGTGGCTTGCCATTCTCTTCTACCAGGGACCACATTCTGTCAGACCTCTCCACCATGACCTAACCATATTGGGTGGTCCCACATGGCATGGCTTAGTTTCATTGAGCAGACAAGGCTGAGGTCTGTGTGATTAGATTAACTTGTTTTCTGTGACTGTGGTTTCAGTGTATCTGCCTTCTGATACCCTCTCACAACACCTACCATCCTACTTTGGTTTCTCTTACCTTGGATGTGGGGTATCTCTTCATGATGCTCAAGCAAAGCACAGTCGCTGCTCCTTACCTTGGATGAGGGGTATCTCCACACCCCCGCCCCTCCTGACTTTGAACGTGGAGTAGCTCCTCTCAGCCCTCCTGCACCCACACAGCCACTGCTCCTTGGATGTGCGGTTGGCTGCGAGGGACCTCACAGATGCGTGGCTGAGAGGAACTACCCCATGTCCGAGGTCAAGGGGACGGCCAAGAGGAGCTGTCCCACATCTGAGGTCAGGGGCGGCAGGCGAGATTGCCAGGCTGAGAAGGCGCAGGAGTGGCAGGGAGGAGCTACCCCCTGCCTGGCACCAGGGGAAGCAGCCAGGACGAGCTACCTACCTAGTATTCTAAAAATATTCCTTTGCATTTTTCAAAAGTTTTACATATTTTTTTCCAACTCCAGTTCTATAAGCACCAGAATGCATTTTTTTCATATGATAGAGATAGGTGTTCATTTTTAAGTAATAGGCAACTGTTTTAGCTTCATTTCGTTAGTATTTTTATTCTATCAATCTTCTCTGCAATGTCATCTCAAATTCCTTCATGTTTGTTGCTCTGTTTGGTTTTTCCTTAAATTCATTTTTTTAAATTACCCCACCAAACCAATATTGCATTATCTTAATAATTATACCTTTATGAACAATCTTGTTAGCTCTGGCTATTCCTTATAATTTTTCTCCTTCATCAATATATCTATTCTTTAGTTTCTAGAACCACAGAAATTTTAGAATCAGTAAGTTTTTTCACACATTCCCAGAACCAACTAGTAGTTTATTTGGAAGTTAATGAATTAATTTACTAATTTGGTGAAAAGTGATGTTCAGTTGGTAAGCCATATCCTCCAACTGTTTGTGACCCAATGAGCTACAACTATCCTGTCGCTCACTATTTCCCTGAGTTTGCTCAAACTCATGACCACTGATTCCATCCAACCAGTTCACCCTCTGTTGCCCCCTTTTCCTCTTGCCCTCCGTCTTTCCTAGCATGAAGGTCTTTTCCAAAGAGCTGGCTCTTTGCATCAGGTGGCCAAAATATTAGAGTTTCAGCATCAGTTCTCCCAGTGAATATTCAGGGCTGATTTCCTTTAGGATTGAAAAGTGATGTGTTTAGCATATTATTTTGATACCTTTGAAATGTTATAGTTCTTTATTCTTTTACAGATTTTTAATGTGTTTCAGGAAGTTTTATAATTCCTTCCATAACATTCTTGCATATTTTTCTGATGTTTGTCTAAGGTAACCTATATACTCTTCTGTAAACATCTTTTTAATGGCAGTTAAATTTTTTTATTGTTGTGGCATAGTAAATAATTGATTTTTAATAGTGGCCTTTGAGTTAGCAACCTAGCCAAGTGGACTTATAAATTCTAGTTTTCTATAGATTTCTTTGAGTGGATAAACATATTTTCCAAAAACTCCATAGTCATTCATTCATTTTTAATCATAATAACTATTGTGTGGCATAATTACAGTAATTAGGATTGCGAATACAATATGGGCAAAATGTTCTCTGTTTATGTTTATTCATTTTATTCCATATCTTCAATTTTTATTTTAATGGAACTGAGAGCTTATGTAATTGAATTTACATATATGGAAACCCTGCAAGAACTGCATAGAAATAAATCACCTATGTATTAAAGTTAATTTCTTTGCTTGAGGTTTTATATCCTGCACATGTATTATAAACTATAATCTGAAATCCTCAGGGGAACAAACCAAAATTATGTAACCTAAATAGAGGCTTACTATTTCATTGCAACTCTGCACCCTACACACTATCTTCTCCCCTTCCTTATCTAGCTATTCAAGCAAACATGTGTGACTTAATAGTTTGGCAAATATTTCAAGGGTAATTATGGCTTGTTGACAACATATACCTTTGCACTAAACTTCTTTTCCTTTTCAGTAGCTAGGAATTATTGTTATTTCTTTTGTAGTGTTCAATCATTTTTCTTTCAGTGTTGGACTTCAGAAAGCAGGGTGGAATTTCTTAGTATAGCTCATTAATGCTTTCTAACAGTAACATTTATATAGTTTGGAGAGTATAGCATAAGTCTTTAACTGGTGAACAGGAACATGAGGTGTCTGAAATACTATTGTCTCTTTCTGAAGCTAAAGATGTATGATTCTCTTTCTTACAAGCTGGAAAAATAACAATAAATATTAACAAATGTTTATATTCTCAGCTGACGATAGTGGTAAAGAATCCTCCTGCCAATGCAGGTGACAAAAGAGATGTGGGTTCAATCCCTGGATTGGGAAGTTCCCCTAGAGAAGGGCATGGCAATCCACTCCAGTATTTTTGCTTGGAGAATCCCATGGACAGAGGAGCCTGGCAAGCTACTTTCTATAGGGTCACAAAGAGTTGGACACAACGGGAGTGACTTAGCATGCAGAACATGCATATTCCTCATAAAATCAATCTGAAGAGGGTACCATGAAAGTAGAATGCTTTTACTTTTGAGTATTATTATGAACACACGACTTGTTCTGTTTTACTTTTGGCAGGTTCAACTAATTTTCAGTCTATTAAATAGCATATATTTAAAGTGAAATTTATCAGAACCTTACCAATGGGAGGTTTGGCATCAAGTTTTATACAACCTTGCTGTCTGGAAATAATCAGGTGTTTTCTGCCCATATTATACTCCCAATATTGCCCATACTATAGTCCTATAGTCCTAAATCCAGACAGCAATCAGATTCCTGAGGAGCCCCGCTTCCTTCTAGAGGAAAGTAGTATCAGAAATAAAAATCTGATTATTAGGAATAAATATCACTGTAAGGGGTAGCAATGCTTCCAAGTCACTATCATGAATAGAGCTAGCAGGATATAATAAGTAATGATATTTTCTTGTGTTTATCCAATATTAGACTTCAACAGGTATTTAATTTCTAATCCATAATACAACCTCTAATCTAGCTAAAAAGGTTTAATCTTAATGAAGATAGTATAATAGTTTATAAATCTAACAAGTGCAAGTGACTAAATCTACGTGATAAATGACAAGATATAAAAGTGGATACAATTTTTGGTTTTAGTGAAGCACAATTATAAAGCTTGTATTAAGTGCCCCTGTGCTTGTAGAACTTTTAAATACAACTTTACTCAGCTCCCAAATGAAGTTTATACTATCCTTTTATCTTTGTTGAGTAACCTGATATTATTCTGTTTTATGCCCAGCTTATTGTGTGTGTAGGATTTCCTGGTGGCTCAGATGATAAAGAATCTGCTTTCAATCCAGGACACCCAGCTTCAATCCCTGGGTCAGGAAGATGACCTAGAAAAGGGAACGGCTACCTTAGTAATCCTCTAGTATCCAGTCTAGTATTCTTGCCTGGAGAATTCTATGGACAGAGGAGCCTGGTGGGCTACAGTCCACAGGGTCACAAAGAATCAGACATGACTGAGCAACTAATACTAGTGTGTGTGTGTGCACTCAGTGGTGATTTGTGAAAAGAATGTGGAGCTTTCTTTTTGGATACTTCTTATTGCACACTCATTTTTTAAAAATAATTGAAATATTCAGCTATATTTTCAAAAAGTGTTCAGTTTTTATGAATGTTATATCTGAACTTTCCACAGTTGTTTCCTATAGTCTTATACTCTTAATCATTAGTTTAAGGTTTCTTTGGAGGGACCGTTAGTATAGTCTATCAATAATGATTGTTCTTCTATGGTGTTGTGTTCTCATGGTTATTATAGATTTTAAATTTCTGCTTCTGTATTTGTCAGTTTTTGCATAATCTATTTTGAAATTATAGTGTTAAGTGAAGGAAAAAATTTAACTGTACCTCTTCTTCAAGAGTACATTATCAGGGCTGAGTGTATCAAGTACTGCTAACTGATTGCCAAAGGCAAATCCTCTTCTTTCAGGGCTTAGGTTACATTTATCAGCCTCTCTTAAAGTTAGTTGCTGCCATGTTATAGAGTTCCATGCAATTAAATGTAAGCAGAGTGGTAGGTGTTACATCCATCCTGGCTCATGAATGTACCAACATGTAATCATCTTACCTCCTAAAATGGCAGTTAGACTTGAAGTCTCAAGATGTCACTGATAACCAAATTCTTAAGATGGAAAAGACTGTAAATAAGGGTTCTTGAATGCCTGTGTGGAGTAGAACAACCTGACTTTTTAAATTGTAGCCAACCAGAAAACCCCATCCTGAAATACTGCATGAATGAAAAATAAGCATTCATTGAGGTAAGCCTCTGATATAGTTATTTTTCAAGAATTTACATGATATGAATTTTCATGTCTGCTGTTAATTTCTATGAATATGTTTATTTGAGAGCTAATTAAATGTTTGTGTGTTAGTCACTCAGTCATGCCCGACTCTTGCGACCCCATGGACTGCAATCCACCAGGTTCCTCTGTCCATGAGATATTCCAGGCAAGGATACTGGAGTGGGTTGCCATTTCCTTCTCCAGGGGATCTTCCCAACCCAGGGATCAAATCTGGGTCTCCTGCACTGCAGGCAGATTCTTTACTGACTGAGCTACAAGGGAAGTGATTAAATGTTTACTTATTTTTTTATTATTTTTTATTATTTTTTAATATTATATATCTGAATTTCTTTTGGAAATTCTTGGTATGATTCTGATGCATTATTTGCTCTGATTCATGGTACAGTGTTTCCTTGTGTATTTTGTTATTTTTGACTGTAAAATCAAATTTCTTGGAAAATATTAGATAGATACTATCTGAGTCTTGAAATGAGGGTAGGTTCATTTTGAAAGAAAAAAATGCTTATGTGATAGCATATGAAATTATCAATAAGAAAAAATATTTTGAATATTTTCATGTGTATTCACAGATAAGACTTTTCTGAGCAAAAATTGTTGACAACTTGGTTTTAAATCTATTGTAGTGGTGTTGACAAAAAAATTAGTCAATAAGAAAGAAGTAGAAAAATTTATTTGAGCCAAATTTGAGGATAATGACCCAGGAAGGACATATCAGAAAGTGCTAAAAGCTGTTCCATTTGTTAGGAGTCAAGGCACAGATATGTAAGTTTTTAAGACAGAGTGCTATATATTAAATAAACTATTGACAGTTTACACAATACAAATCTGTGTCATCTTGACTCCTTACAAAATCAAGAATGAGTATCTTTTAAGGAGCTGTCTTGTTGATGCTAGGAGAATGCTGCTGTTTAAGGTTAAGCAGATATTTCTGCTAATGACTGAGGTTTGGTAGATGAGTGGGTACACAACACACAGCAGAGGGAGGGAGGAGACAAAAGAACAGAGAAGTATTTTTATGTTTAAATTTTACTAATCCTGCCATAAAATTTAATTTTATTTCACAATGGAAGTAATGAATTGTGAACTCAGGAGAGATTTATTTGCATAATCTTCTGTGGAGCCATTTATTCACTTTACAAAGGATAATTGAACTTAGGGCCTTCTATTCCATCCCCAGAGAGGGTTTGTTTACATTAGAAAGACTCCCTATACCATTCTCTGGAGGAGAAGATAGGCAGCAATATAATCTCTGAAATTCAACATTTCAAGATTCCTCTCTTCTGGCACAGACCACCTGAGTGCACAGGCTACATCTGCCTCTCATTGTGTTGTGTTGTGCAAGTCTCTGAAACAATATTTTTGTTGTTGCTGTTCAGCTGCTAAGTCCTGTCCCACGCTTTGCTACTCTTTGAGGTGCTGTCTCCCATGGGCTGCAACATGCCAGGCCTTTTCTTCACTCACCATCTCCTGGAGTTTGCCCAAGTTCATGTGCATTGAATGGGTGATGTTATCCAACTATGTAATCCTCTGCCACTTTCTTCTCCTTTTAACTTCAGTTCAGTTCAGTTCATTCGCTCAGTCGTGTCCAAATATTTGCAATCCCATGAATCGCAGCACGCCAGGCCTCACTGTCCATCACCATCTCCCGGAGTTCACTCAAATTCATGTCCATCGTGTGGGTGATGCCATCCAGGCATTTCATCCTCTGTAGTCCCTTTTTCCTCCTGCCCCCAATCCCTCCCAGCATCAGCGTATTTTCCAGTGAGTCAGCTCTTCGATCTGTTGGCCAAAGTACTGGAGTTTCAGCTTTAGCATCATTCCCTCCAAAGAAATCCCAGGGTTGATCTCCTTTAGAATGGAATTGCTGGATCTCCTTGCAGTCCAAAAGACTCTCAAGAGTCTTCTCCAATGCCACAGTTCAAAAGCATCAATTCTTTGGTGCTCAGCTTTCTTCACAGTCCAACTCTAGCATCCATACATGACCGCTGGAAAAACCATAGCCTTGACTAGATGGAATTTTGTTGGCAAAGTAATGTCTCTGCTTTTGAATATGCTATCTAGATTGGTCATAACTTTTCTTCCAAGGAGTAAGCGCCTTTTAATTTCATGGCTGCAGTCACCATCTGCAGTGATTTTAGAGCCCCCCAAAATAAAGTCTGACAATGTTTCCACTGTTCCCCCATCTACTTCCCATGAAGTGATGGAACTGGATGCCATGATCTTCATTTTCTGAATGTTGAGCTTTAAGCCAACTTTTTCACTCTCCTCTTTCATTTTCATCAAGAGGCTTTTTAGTTCCTCATCACTTTCTGCCATAAAGGTGATATCATCTGCATATCTGAGGTTATTGATATTTTTCCCGGCAATCTTGATTCCAGCTTGTGCTTCTTCCAGCCCAGTGTTTCTCATGATGTACTCTGCATAGAAGTTAAATAAGCAGGGTAACAATATATAGCCTTGATGTACTCCTTTCCCTATTTGGAACCAGTCTGCTGTTCCATGTCCAGTTCTAACTGTTACTTCCTGACCTGCATATATGTTTCTCAAGAGGCAGGTCAAGTGGTCTGGTATTCCCATCACTTTCAGAATTTTCCACAGTTTACTGTGATCCACACAGTCAAAGGCTTTGTCATAGTCAATAAAGCAGAAATAGATGTTTTTCTGGAACTTTTTGCTTTTTCAGTGATCCAGCGGATGTTGGCAATTTGATCTCTGGTTCATCTGCCTTTTCTAAAACCAGCTTGAACATCTGGAAGTTCACGGTTTCCATATTGCTGAAGCCTGTCTTGGAGAATTTTCAGCATTTCTTGCTAGCATGTGACAAGAGTGCAATTGTGCAGTTGTTTGAGCATTCTTTGGCATGGCCTTTTTGGGGATTGGAATGAAAATTGACCTTTCCAGTCCTGTGGCTACTGCTGAGTTTTCCAAATTTGCTGGCATATTGAGTGCAACACTTTCACAGCATTATCTTTCAGGATTTGAAACAGCTCAACTGGAATTCCATCACCTCCACTAGCTTTGTTCATAGTGATGCTTTCTAAGGCCCACTAGACTTGCATTCCAGGATGTCTGGCTCTAGGTGAGTGATCACACCATCATGATTATCTGGGTCATGAAGATCTTTTTGTACAATTCTTCTGTGTATCCTTGCCATCTCTTCTTAATATCTTCTGCTTCTATTAAGTCCATACCATTTCTGTCCTTTATCAAGCCCATCTTTGCATGAAATATTCCCTTGGTATTTCTAATTTTCTTGAAGAGATCTCTAGTCTTTCCCATTCTGTTCTTTTCCTCTATTTCTTTGCATTGATCACTGAAGAAGGCCTTCTTATCTCTTCTTGCTATTATTTGGAACTCTGCATTCAGATGCTTATGTTTTCTTTTCTCCTTTGCTTTTCACTTCTCTTCTTTTTCACAGCTATTTGTAAGGCCTCCCCAGACAGCCATTTTGCTTTTTGAATTTCTTTTCCATTGGGATGGTTTTGATCCCTGTCTCCTGTACAATGTCATGAACCTCAGACCATAGTTCATCAGGCACTCTATCTATCAGATCTAGTCCCTTAAATCTATTTCTCACTTCTGCTGTATAATCATAAGGGATTTGATTTAGGCCATATCTGAATGTTCTAGTGGTTGCCCCTACTTTCTTCAAGTTAAGTCTGAGTTTGGCAATAAGGAGCTCAGATCTGAGCCACAGTCAGCTCCCCGGTCTTGTTTTTGCTGACTGTATAGAGCTTCTCCATCTTTGGCTGCATAGAATATAATCAGTCTGATTTCAGTGTTGACCATCTGGTGATGTCCATGTGTAGAGTCTTCCCTTGTGTTGTTGGGAGAGGGTGTTTGCTATGACCAGTGCGTTTTCTTGGCAAAATTCTCTTAGTCTTTTCCCTGCTTCATTCTGCATTCCAAGGCCAAATTTGCCTGTTACTCCAGGTGTTTTTTGACTTCCTACTTTTGCATTCTAGTTCCCTATAATGAAAAAGACATCTTTTGGGGGTGTTTGTTCTAAAAGTCTTGTAGGTCTTCATAGAACCATTCAACTTCAGCTTCTTCAGCATTACTGGTAGGGGCATAGACTTGCATAACTGTGATATTGAATGGTTTGCCTCGGAAATTACAGAGATCATTCTGTCGTTTTTGAGATTGCATCCAAATACTGCATTTTGGAATCTTATGTTCACCATGATGGCTATTCCATTTCTTTTAAGGGTTTCCTGCCCACAGTAGTAGATATAATGATCATCTGAATTAAATTCACTCATTCCAGTCCATTTTAGTTTACTGATTCCTAGAATGTTGACGTTCACTCTTGCCATCTCCTGTTTTATCTATTCCAATTTGCCTTGATTCATGGACCTAACATTCCAGGTTCCTGTGCACTATTGCTCTTTCCAGCATCAGACCTTGCTTCTATCACTAGTCACATCCACAGCTCGGTATTGTTTTTGACTTAGTTGCACACAATACCTATGTTAAAATAAGTCACTGTTACTAGACTAAAAAAGATGCACAATATGAGAGTTGCCGTTTAAGTTTTATCTGGAACAAGAAGAGCCCTGCAACCTGGGAGACAGAACATCATATAGCTCTGAGAATCTGCTCCAAACTGGTAGTGGGGAAGTTTAGTTTAGTCACTTAGCCGTGTCCAACTCTTTGTGACCCCGTGGACTGCAGCACACCAGGCTTCCCTGTCCATTACCAATGCCCATGTATGTGATTTTGTTGAAGGGTAAATTCATGCTATCAAACACTTGTCTTACAAAAGGTTTTCTGCTAGTCATGAGGTAGTTAGAACAGGGAGCAGGAGCCCAAAATGGTGATGGCTAAAAGACAAGAAAGGGAAAAGCCCATGAAAAGAGAAGAAAGGAATGTTAAAGGAAGGTCCAAGGACTCGAGTGAGGACCTCAGGTAGAACAAAGAGCACTCCTGGATAGCCCAGTTTACATAGGGCAGGCCCAGGGGGAGGAAAATCATATAAAAGAGGAGCCGAAGGGCTCTTTCTCTTTCCCTCCCTCTCTCTCCCTCTCTCTCCCATGCACTGGCACACTCCCCAACTCTCTTCTCTTCACGTCTTTGGGTCGGCATGCCCCTCACGCCTCAAGGATGGATTCTCCTGCTATTTTCTAAATAAAATAGAGCTGTAACTTGGAGCTGTAACACTGAATTGTCTAAGAGCTATAACATGGTCTGTTCAAGACCTGAGAGCTATAAAACAGTCTGTGCAAGACCCAGGAGCTGTAACACACTGAGGGCTTTGATGTCTGCCACTCCAAATCTTTGTTGTGAGGAGACAGAACTAAGGAGAATATTCTCACCTGACATCACCAAGAAAGGATTTAGTGCTTTTCTAGATACCAGGGATGCAAGGATTGGGACCATGGGATCAGTTCCTGAAAATAGCTAACGTTCATAGACTTGTTCCACCAGTTTCACTGGAGCACAGAGTGTGTCTCTCTCCATTCCAGACTCCCTTCAGGCCATGTGGAAGGTGAACACCTGAAGAAGCACAGGATTCAATCTTCACAGAGGCAGATGGCAAATACCCTTTGCAACTGCCAATTTGTTCAGTTCAGTTGCTCAGTTATGTCCAACTGTTTGCCTCCCCCATGGGCTGTAGCATCCCAGGCTTCCCTGTCCATCAGTAACTCCTGGAGCTTGCTCAAACTCATGTCCATCGAGTCAGTCATGCCATTAAACCATCTCATCCTCTGTTGTCCGCTTCTCCTCCTGCCTTCAGTCTTCACCAGTTTCAGGGTATTTTCTAATAAGTCATTTCTTCTCATCAGATGGTTAAAGTATTGGAGCATCAGTTTCAGCATCAGTCCTTCCAATGAATATTCAGGACTGATTTCCTTTAAGATTGACTAGTTTGATCTTCTTACAGTCCAAGGGACTCTCAAGAGTCTTGTCTAACACCACAGTTCAAAAGCATCACTTTGGTGCTCAGCTTTTTATGGTCCCACTCTAACATCCATACATGACTACTGGAAGAACCAGAGCTTTGACTGGATGGACCTTTGTCAGCAAAGTAATGTCTCTGTTTTTAATATGCTGTCTAAGTTTGTCACAGCTTTTCTTCCAAGGAGCAAGTGTCTTTTAATCCCAATTTGCAGTTGACACTACATACAAAAGTTAAACAATTACTTGTACAGAACTATTTTTAACTAAATTCTTTGCTTGAAGTAGTGTGAATTCATTCTTCAAATTCACGTGAGGGCTAGGTTCTGATTATTAGTTCAGAGGCAATTTTCTTCCTACTCCACTGGGTGCCAAATTAAGATGGACAATTTTCTCAGAGTTCTGGAGTATTGGCTTACTCTTAGTTCCCCTCTACACTCAGTATTTAGACTTTTGAATTCCAGTTTAATTATTTTCTTTTATATTCTCTAGTGTTAGTGAAAATTCTCCTTTGTGTCTTATCCGCTCTCTCCCTGTGAGCTCTAAATCTCACTTCATTTCTTTGGTTAGTGTTCTCACCGCTAAGTCCTTTTGTTCCTGCTCCACTGTGTGTCCTGGGTTCTGCCCTTTGTTTAGCTTCTGTCCTGTGTGTGCCATACTTTCTTGGTAATTCCTTGGCTCCTTTAAGTTTTATTTTCTAAACAGCAAGGTTATTTTCAGTTGAAGGATTTCCAGGACACCCTGCCTTCAATCTTTCCCAGTTTCAAGGTCTTTTCTAATGAGTCATTTCTTCTCATCAGTTGGTTAAAGTATTGGAGCATCAGTTTCAGCATCAGTCCTTCCAATGAATATTCAGGACTGATTTCCTTTAGGATTGACTGGTTTGATCTCCTTGCAGTCCAAGGGACTCTCAAGAGTCTTCTCTAACACCACAGTTCAAAAGCATTTCTTCACGTCTTTGTGTCGGCATGCCCCTCAATATGGTCTACCATATTGACTGGAGTAGATGAACTTCCAGGAGTCTTCTCATTTCTTTAATAAATAAATGTTGATACATGAGTGTTTTGCATACCAAAAATAAGTTTGTAGGTAGAAAGGATGAATAGTGTGGATTTTAGGATAGTGAAAAACTATACTGTTTGTTATGTAGTATGGGTTTATGTCATTTACATGTTTGTCAAAATCCATAGAATATCCAACACAAAAAGTAAATACTAATGTTAGTGGTTGTGATCTCTGGTACTGTTGGCTTGCAGTGGCTTGAAGCAAGATACAGGTTTCTGGCCAGAGACTGAAGTCATATTTACCTTTCACATAAACAGTTCTCATAATCCACATGCCACATACTTTCTAAAACTTTCCTTAGTATTACTGAATGCTAGCCACTAGACCAGTAGCCAGTGGCAAGTCCCCTGGCTCATCAGCTTTGCAGAAACAAATTCCTACCAAGATAAAGTAGTGAAATAAGTGTTTATTAGTAGGGAAGACTACATGTTGGTAGACACATGGACAGACTTGGAGAGGGAGCCTGACTTTCATGGTAGTTTGAATTAGCTTGTGGGGCATTTCTTCTGGGTTTCCTTTGGCCAGTCATCTTGCTTTGCCTGGTTCTGGGTCTATATTTGGTTTATCTCAGTATCATCACGTGTGCATACCTGCATCTCTTAGTTAAGATGGATTCAAGTGAAGAGGCCTCTGGGAAGGTTGATATCACTCTTGTTTTTGACTTTCAAGGAGTCTTTCTGTACATATGTAGTCAGGAATGTCTCTTTGACCTTGAGAATAAGATGTACTCTGTCTTTTATCTGGGCAAGACTTAGCCGCTGATGTAATCCAGTTGCTATTATCTTCATCTTGGAGTATTTGTTTACAGGGGACACACTCCAGCTGCTCAACTTGGGGCCCATCTATCTCCCGCCTCAATTTAATTGTGTTAATGATAATAATCTATTAATAATAATAATAATTGGGGCTTCCCTGATAGCTCAGTTGGTAAAGAACCTGCCTGCAGTGCAGAAGACCCCAGTTCAATTTCTAGGTCCGGAAGATTCCCTGGAGAAGGGAAAGGCTACCCACTCCAGTATTCTTGGGCTTCCCTTATGACTCAGCAGGTAAAGATCTGAGTTCAATCCCTGGGTTGAGAAAATCCCCTGGAGAAGGGGAAAGGCTACCCACACCAGTATCCTGGCCTGGAGAATTCCATGGACTGTATAGTCCATGGGGTTACAAAGTGCCAGACAAGACTGAGCAACTTTCACTTTCAATAATAATAATAGAAATATTGACTTATCAGTTGTAACAACAGCAGCAAACTAATGTAGATATTAATAATAGGGGAAATTGAGGAGGTGGTTATATGAAAACTATTCATACTGCTCATTTTTAAAAAATAATCCTAGAGCTGTTAGAAAAATAAGTTTAGTAGTTACATTTTTTAAAAATGTGTCAACTTTTTCACTGAAAGTTCTCATGTAAGTAATGCTGAAATTTGAGAACTGTGCCTTAACTACAGTTTTCTGGAAGGCAGAATCATCTATAGTTTTATAGTGCATGTGTGCTGTGCTAAGTCACTTCAGTCGTATCTGATTCCATGTGATCCCATGGACTATAGCCTGCCACGCTCCTCTGTCCGTGGGATTCTCCAGGCAAGAATACTGGAGTGGGCTGCCATGCCTCCTCCACGGGATCTCTCTGACCCAGGGATGGAACCTGTGTCTCTTACATCTATCTCTTGCACTGGCAAGGGAGTTCCTTACCACTAGCGCCACCAGGTGGAACCAAATATTTATGACTCACTTTCTACTATTTTATTGTTTTTCATTCTATCAACTCAATATTTATAACGTAAAATTTCTGAAGATGATATTAAATAAAATTTAGCAATTTATAAATGCAGTTATTTTCTCAGTATGGGTTAATCACTACCTAGTGAGACTACAGGTAACATATTTTGTAACACTTGATAAATTTGGATAAAACTGTTTGTTTTGCCTCATTAACAGGATAAAAATCTCTAATATAAGACAGAAAATATGAACTTAGAAACATAGGAATAAAAATAATATTTTGGAGAACAATTACTCATTTATATAAATCAAGTTATTTCAGAATATGCAGTAAATTAAATAATTGAGAGTATGGAATGGACATAAAAACAAAGTATTTGTTTAATTTAAGTGCTTATCTTAGTGTGACATTTTAAAAGTACAGACCATACAAAATATTATTTTTGAATGTAATTTTCACATGCTTATATGTATATATCAAAAGTTTTCTTATTTAAAAATCATATTTAGTCAAACATAAAATAATCATATTGCAGCTCTCTTAACGTGTATGGTGGAGTAGAAGGATATGTACTCATCTTGCCTGTTCAGCAAATTACAACTTGTTGCTGAACAATCATCGACAGGAGAATGTTTAGTTCATTTCAGTCGCTCAGTACCATCCAACTCTTTGCGACCTCATGAATTGCAGCACCAGGCCTCCCTGTCCATCACCAACTCCCGGAGTTCACTCAAATTCACGTCCATTGAGTCGGTGATGCCATCCAGCTATCTCATTCTCTCGTCTCCTTCTTCTCCTGCCCTCAATCCCTCCCAGCATCAGAGTCTTTTCCAATGAGTCAACTCTTTGCTTGAGGTGACCAAAGTACTGGAGTTTCAGCTTTAGCATCATTCCTTCCAAAGAAATCCCAGGGCTGATCGCCTTCAGAATGGACTGGCTGGATCTCCTTGCAGTCCAAGGGACTCTCAAGAGTCTTCTCCAACACCACAGTTCAAAAGCATCAGTTCTTTGGTGCTCAGCCTTCTTCACAGTCCAACTCTCGCCTCCATACATGACTACTGGAAAACCATAGCCTTGACTAGACAGACCTTTGTTGGCAAAGTAATGTCTCTGCTTTTCAATATGCTATCTAGGTTGGTCATAACTTTTCTTCCAAGGAGTAAGTGTCTTTTAATTTCATGGTTGCAATCAACATCTGCAATGATTTTGGAGCCCTAAAAATAAAGTCTGACACTGTTTCCACTGTTTCCACACCTATTTGCCATGAAGTGATGGGAACAAATGCCATGATCTTTGTTTCCTGAATGTTGAGCTTTAAGCCAACATTTTCACTCTCCTCTTTCACTTTCATCAAGAGGCTTTTGAGTTCCTTTTCACTTTCTGCCATAAGGGTGGTGTCATCAGAATATCTGAGGTTATTAATATTTCTTCTAGCAATCTTGATTCCAGCTTGTGCTTCTTCCAGCCCAGATTTTCTCATGATATACTCTGCATATAAGTTAAATAAGCAGGGTGATAATATATAGCCTTGACATATTCCTTTTCCTATTTGGAACCAGTCTGTTGTTCTATGTCCAGTTCTAACTGTTGCTTCCTGATCTGTATATGTTTCTCAAGAGGCAGGTTAGGTGGTCTGGTATTCCCATCTCTTACAGAATTTTCCACAGTTTATTGTGATCCAAATAGTCAAAGGCTTTGGCATAGTCAATTAAGCAGAAATAGATGTTTTTCTGGAACTCTCTTGCTTTTTCCATGGATCCCACCAAAAAACGATACCCACATCCAAGGGCAAATGGAAGCCCCAAGCAAGATGGTGGGTGGGCAGAATCACATTTAGAGTTAAACTCCATAACTGCCAAAGATGCTGGGAGGGCTCAAACAAAACCTTGTGTGCACCAAGACACAAAGACCCCACTGAGACTGAGCTAGACCTATGTTTGTGTCTCCTGCAGAGGTATGCATCAGCAGTGGTCTGCCACGGGGGCAGGGGCTCTGAGTGAAGCTACCTGGGTCACACAACCTGTGGCATAAGCCCTCTTGGAGGAGGTTGCCATTAACCCTACTATGGAGTCACTGAGCAGACAACCCACAAACTGCAGAATAATTACACCAAAGAAATTCTTTCACTGTTAAGAAACTTCCAGAACCCACAAGAGATTTCCCAACCTGGGGATCTGGCAAAGGGACTGAGAACCCCCATATAATTTGACTTTGGAGACCAGTGGGATTTGATTATAAAACTGTGTAAACAGGACAGGGGAAACAGACTCTTGGAGAGCACAGATAAAACCTTGTGTGCACCAGGACCCAGGAGAAAGGAGCAGTGACCCCACAAAAGACTGACCCAGATGTGCATATGAGTGTCAAGGAGTCTCCAGCGGAGGCGTGGGTCAGCACTGGTCTGCAGCATGGTCGCGGGTACTGAGTGTGGCAGTGCTTGCACATGACCTGTTGAAGGAAGTCCCTATTATCTTCATTACAGCCACTGTAGTTTGATCTCAGGTCAAACAACAGGGAGGGAACACAGCCCCACCCATAAAAAGAAAATTGGATTATAGATTTACTGAGTATGACCCTGCCCATCAGAATGAGACTCAGGCACCACCCACCCCCCTACCCCCCACCCCCACCCCCACCCTCAGTCAGTCTCTCCCATCAGGAAGCTTCCAGAAGCCTCTTATTCTTATCTTTCAGAAGATAGGCAGAATGAAAATCACAACCACAGGAAACTAATCAAACTGCACATGGCCCACAGCCTTGTTTGACTCAATGAAACTATGAGCCATGCCATGTAGAGCCACCCAAAATGCACAGGTCATGGCAGAGAGTTCTGACAAAACATGTTCTATTGGAGAAGAGAATGGCAAACCACTTCCGTATTCTCGCCTTGAGATCCCCATGAACAGTATGAAAAGGCAAAAGGACACTGAAAGATGAACTCTCCAGAAAGAATGAAGAGATGGAGCCAAAGAGAAAAAATGCCCAGTCATGGATGTGACTGGAGATGGAAGTAAAGTCTGATGCTGTAAAGAGCAATATTGCATGTACACCCATGGTGGATTCATGTTGATGTATGGCAAAACCAACACAATGTTGTAAAGTAATAAATAGTAATAATAAGAAGAAGACTTTTCTGTGAAGCCAGATTATCCAGAACCAGAGTTCACCTTCAGTCAAGGATATGAGCTAGAGGAAAATAAGAAACATTGAGAGGAGATTAAAGCCCAGGGGTAAACACTGAAAGTTTAACTGGAAGTTTGTTTATTGTATTAATGAATCAGTTTAAAAAAAAAAAAAAAGCAGTATTGCATAGGAACCTAGAATGTCAGGTCCACGAATTAAGGTGAATTAGTTGTGCTCATACAGGAGATGGTAAGAGTGAACATCAACATTTTAGGAATCAGTGGACTTTATAAAATGGACTGGAATGGGTGAATTTAATTCAGATGACCGTTATATCTTCTATTGTGGGCAAGAATTCCTTAGAAGAAATGGAGTAGCCCTCCTAGTCAACAAAATATTCTGAAATGCAGTACTTGGGAGCAATCTCAAAAACAACAGAATGATCTCTGTTCATTTCCAAGGCAAACCACTCAGTATCATGGTAATCCAAATCTATGCCCCAACTAGTAATGCTGAAGATGCTGAAACTGAACATTTCTATGAAGACCTACAAGACCTAGAACTAACACTCAAAAAGATGTTCTTTTCATTATAGGGGACTGGAATGAAAAATAGGAAGTCAAGAGATACCTGGAGTAACAGGCAAATATGACCTTGGGGTACAAAATGAAGCAGGGAAGAGGCTAACAGAGTTTTGCCAGAAGAATGCACTAGCCATAGCAAACAACCTCTTCCAAAAAACACAAGAGATGATTTTACACATGAACATCACCTGATGGTCATTAATTAAATCAGATTATATTCATTGCAACTGAAGATGGAGAAACTCTATACAGTCAGAAAAAACAAGACCAGTAGCTGCCTGTGGCTCAGATCATGAACTCCTTATTGCCAAATTCAGACTTAAATTGAAGAAAGTAGGGAAAACCACTAGACCATTCAGATATGACCTAAATCAAATCCCTTATGATTATACAGTGGAAGTGAGAAATAGATTTAAGGGATTAAACCTCATAGGCTGAGTGCCTGAAGAACTAAGGAAGGAGGCTCATGACATTGTAGAGGAGGCAGTGGTCAGGGCCATCCCCAAGCAAAAGAAATGAAAAAAAGACAAATGGTTGTTTAAAGAGGCCCTACAAATAGCTGAGAAAAGAGAAGCTAAAGGCAAAAGAGAAAATAAAAGATATACCTTTTTGAATGCATAGTTCCAAAGAATAGCAAAGAGAGATAAGAAAGCCTTCCTTAGCGATCAATGCAAAGAAATAGAAGAAAAATAAATAAATAAAAGGAGAGAGAATGTAAAAGACTAGAGTCCTCTTCAAGAAAATTAGAGATACCAAGGGAATATTTCAGGCAAAGATGGGATCGATAAAGGACAGAAATGGTATAGACCTAACAGAAGCAGAAGATATTAAGAAGAGGTGGCAAGAATACATGGAAGAACTGTACAAAAAAGATCTTCATGACCCAGTTAACCACAATCGTGTGATCACTTTCCTAGAACCAGACATCCTGGAATGTGAAGTCAAGTGGACCTTGGGAAGCATCACTAAGAATAAAGCTAGTGGAGGTGATGGAATTCCAGTTGAGCTATTTCAAATCCTAAAAGATCATGCTGAGAAAGTACTGCACTCAATATGCCAGCAAATTTGGAAAACCCAGTAGTGGCCACAGGACTGGAAAAGGTCAGTTTTTATTCCAATTCCTTAGAAGATCAATGCCAAAGAATGTTCAAACTACCGCACAATTGCACTCTTGTCACACGCTAGCAAAGAAATGATCACAATTCTCCAAGCCAGGTTTCAACAGTACGTGAACCGTGAACTTCCTGATGTTCAAGCTCGATTTAGAAAAGGCAGAGGAACCAGAGATCAAATTGCCAACATCTGCTGGATCATAGAAAAAGGAAGACAATTCTAGAAAAACATCTACTTCTGCTTTATTAAATACGCCAAAGCCTTTGACTGTGTGGATCACAACAAACTGTGGAAAATTTTTCAAGATGTGGGAATACCAGACCACCTTACCTTCCTCCTAAGAAATCTGTTTGCAGGTCAAGAAGCAACAGTTAGAACTGGACATGGAAAAACAGACTGGTTCCAAACTGGGAAATTTGTGTGTCAAGGCTGTATATTGTCACCCTGCTTATTTAATTGATATGCAGAGTATATCATACTGGGTCAGATGAAGCACAAGCTGGAATCAGGATTGCCAGGAGAAATATCAACAACCTGAGATAGGCAGATGATATTACCCTTATGACAGAAAGTAAAGAGGAACTAAAGAGACTTGATGAATGTGAAAGAGGAGAGTGAAAAACCTGGCTTAAATCTCAACATTCTTTAAACGAAGATCATGGCATCCAGACCCATCACTCATGGCAAGTAGATAGGGAAACAGTGGAAACAGTGAGACACTATTTTCTTGGACTCCAAATTTTTGCAGGTGGTGGTGACTGCAGCCATGAAATTAAAAGACGCTTGCTCCTTGGAAGAAAAGCTATGACCAAACTCGACCACATATTAAAAGCAGAGACATTACTTTGCCAACAAAGGTCTGTCTAGTCAAAGTAATGGTTTTTCTGGTAGTCATGTATAGGTGTGAGAGTTGGACTATAAAGAAAGCTGAGTGCTGAAGAATTGGTACTTTTGAACTGTGGTGTTGGTGAAGTCTCTGGGCAGTCCTTGGACTGCAAGAAGATCCAACCAGTCCATCCTAAAGGAAATCAGTCCTGAATATTCATTGGAAGGACTGATGCTGAAGCTGAAACTCCAACATTTTGGCCACCTGATGCGAAGAATTGACTCATTGGAAAAGACTCTGATGCTGGGAAAAATGAAGGCAGGAGGAGAAGGACATGACAGAGGATGAGATAGTTGGATGGCATCACTGATTCAATGGACATGAGTTCGAGCAAGCTTTGGGAGTTGGTGATGGATAGGGAAGCCTGGCGTGCTGCAGCCTATAGAGTTGCAAAAAGTCAGACACGACTGAATGACTGAACTATCACCATCTATTATACTTGTAAAAAATGGCATACTACATCAGTATGAACACTTTTACAATACCTTCATCAATTTATGTGATTCAGAGTAAAATCATTTAGATTCGTCAATTTTTATTTATCTCTTATAAGCTCTGAAAACATTAGTAACATAGTTCCTAAAATGCATTGTTGGAGAGATCAATGGAAATATATGTTCTGAATAAAGACATGGATGGTAAACTATTTATATATTATTTAACTGGAATTGCATAGATAGATTTTTTATGGTTGAAATAAAATATCTTTTTTCTTATGGTCAATTTAAGAAAAATTGGGAATGAATAGGCAGTTTAGCAGATTTCTTCTATTGTAATTCATTTTTAAGGCAATAAAGGTCAAAGGTCAAAATAGATAAATTTTATCAGGTCAAATTACTAATTTTTAAAAAGTTACATTTGAGTCTACATCTAAGATGGTGATATTCCAAGGATAATGATAAATGAAGCCAGACTGACATAAAATTTAATCATCCTTTGATAAATTGTGAATTTCTCCTCTATGCTTTCATTATGAGTTGTTTCTTATACAAAGGTTTGAAAGCTGAATGAGACTTAATTGACTAAAGAGTGTGTCAACATAACTGATTTTCAAGTATGAGCAGGCCATAATATTTTATTGTTCTTGATTCAACCCACATTGAATGTTAAAGCCTTATCACAGTGTTTTCAAATGAAAGATTTTGACTTCTTAGTTTGTTTTCCTCCATTAACTTACATTTAGTTGCATATGAATAAGCTTAATAATTGTAATTTATATTCTCAGATGTATCTATTCATATGTGGCATGTTAATATTGCCAGAAAAAACAGGTTATAAATTCATTCTGCAGTTTATATGAACTTCATAAAATATAAGAATACAGTAAAAAAACATGATGGATACTAAAATCCAAGGAAACAGCTTTGCAAACTATAGTCCAGTATCTGATTTATAGATAAAAAAATGGTTCATAAATAATTTTGGATTATCATCTAGAAGTACATGCATAATAACACATACTAGCTTTAGTCTTTGTGATTATTTTATAAAATATGTTACTAGTTCTTTATTAAAATTTTTCATAGCTCGTAAATCTTTCGGTCTAATGTTTTTAAAAGATGTAAGCTTGATAAGGTTTTGTATGAAATAACTACCGCTTTCCTACTAACCACAGATCACAAAACTGATTAATAATAGAAATAACTTATTTTGCTATTGACCTAATCATAGTTTATTGATCAGTGTCCTGATGTATATTTTAGTATTTTTTATTATATAGGCTAAGTTGTTTTATGCTGGTATTATTTATTTTAAAGTCTCATCAGTTCAGTTCAGTTCAGTAGCTCAGTCGTGTCCCACTCTTTGTGACCCCATGAATCGCAGCACACCAGGCTTCCCTGTTCATCACCATCTCCTGGAGTTCACTCAGATTCACGTCCATCGAGTCCATGATGCCATCCAGCCATCTCATCCTCTGTCGTCCCCTTCTCCTCCTGCCCCCAATCCCTCCCAGCATCAGAGTCTTTTCCAATGAGTCAACTCTTCGCATGAGGTGGCCAAAGTACTGGAGTTTCAGCTTTAGCATCATTCCTTCCAAAGAAATCCCAGGGCTGACCTCCTTCAGAATGGACTGGCTGGATCTCCTTGCAGTCCAAGGGACTCTCAAGAGTCTTCTCCAACACCACAGTTCAAAATCATCAATTCTTTGGCCCTCAGCCTTCTTCACAGTCCAACTCTCACATCCATACCATGACCACGGGAGAAACCATAGCCTTGACTAGATGGACCTTAGTTGGCAAAGTAATGTCTCAGCTTTTGAATATATTTTTGGTCACCACTTTTCTTCCAAGGACTAAGCATCTTTTAATTTCATGGCTGCAGTCACCATCTGCAGTGATTTTGGAGCCCCTCAAAATAAAGTCTGACACTGTTTCCACTGTTTCCACATCTATTTCCCATGGAGAAATGGGGACCGGATGCCATGATCTTCGCTTTCTGAATGTTGAGCTTTAAGCCAACTTTTTCACTCTCCTCTTTCACTTTCATCAAGAGGCTTTTAGTTCCTCTTCACTTTCTGCCATAAAGGTGGTGTCATCTGCATATCTGAAGTTATTGATATTTCTCCCGGCAATCTTGATTTCAGCTTGTGTTTCTTCCAGTTCATAATGCACTCTGCATAGAAGTTAAATAAGCAGGGTGACAATATACAGCCTTGATGTACTCCTTTTCCTATTTGGAACCAGTCTGTTGTTCCATGTGCAGTTCTAACTGTTGCTTCCTGACCTGCATACAGATTTCTCCAAAGGCAGGTCAGGTGGTCTGGTATTCCCATCTCTTTCAGAATTTTCTTCAGTTTATTGTGATCCACACAGTCAAAGGCTTTGGCATAGTCAATAAAGCAGAAATAGGTGTTTTTCTGAAACTCTTTTGCTTTTTCCATGATCCAGCGGATGTTGGCAATTTGATCTGTGGTTCCTCTGCCTTTTCTAAAACCAGTTTGAACATCAGGGAGTTCATGGTTCACGTATTGCTGAAGCCCGGCTTGGAGAATTTTGAGCATTACTCTACTAGCATGTGAGATGAGTGCAACTGTGCGGTAGTTTGAGCATTCTTTTTAAGTGACCCTAACATTAAAGCTATCCTCTTAGAAAACATAATTACTTTGAAGGGTTAAATACAACTGCAATATAACATTAACATTATAATTCTGCTATTTGTTTATATATTGTTAATAATCATGTTGATTTTGGAGGTGAGATGATAACATCTACAACAGTCTTTTTAACATGAATTATTATTAAGCATTTTTCTCAGTGTTTATAAGGTATTATCTCATGCAAGTACTGTATTTCACCCATTTTATAAGTGAGGAATCTACAATTTGGGGATGTTAAGTAACTTTTCCATGTAAATCAGAGTCTCCATCACATCCTTTAAGCGCATGACTATTCTATCTTTCAAAATTGAGAAAGATGATACATCTTCACTGATGGTTTTATAATTCCAAACTCCCACTGATGTTATATGGTCTCACAATTTCTTGAGAGAGTGCTGAAATAAATCTCTTATACAAGAAGGAACCAGATCCTTACCATTTTTATTTAACATTTTAAATTAAAACAAAACAAAACAAATTATTCTCAGTTGTATCTGACTCTTTGTGACCCATGAACTGTAGCCCACCAGGATCCTCTGTCCTTGGAATTCTCCAGGCAAGAATACTGGAATGGGTAGCCATTCTCTTCTCCAGGGATCTTTCCAGCCCAGAGGTTGAACCCAGGTCTCCCGCATTGCAGGCGGATTCTTTACCATTTGAGCAAATAGCCAACATAGAGACAAAAAAGTGTAATAGTAAAATTAGTCATCATCTAGATTCAGCAATAATCATCTAATGCAAGTCTGGCCTCAACTATATTTCTATAGTATTTACCTTTATATTATTTTAAAGCTGATCTTAGATGTTATTTCATTCATGTTATATTTCATCTACAATATGTCTCTATAGATCTGTCTTTTACTTATAATAGTAATACAATGTTTACCACACTAGGAAAGCAGTTATTTGTTAATCACTTTGACTTCACATATCAGTGTAGAAAACACTATTTAAAAATATATGTATGTGTATATATCTACATCTATCTACCTATCTATCTATATATTAGAGCCTTTATTTTGAATCTGACTCAAATTTGCATGTATGATTAACTGACATCTTTTGACTCTGTAGATTCCCTTTTCATCCTCTGTTTTGTTTTTTAGCAATTTTTTTTTTTTTTAAGAAACTGTATTGATTTTACTGTAGAATTCTTCACGTTCACTTTTTCTGTTTGCATCTATGGAGTACAGTTTCCCACTTGTATTTCCATAAAATTTCTGAAAGTAGAGTTGTATTTAAAGAATTGATTAAATTCATATTCAGAAGTGGTAGCATGTTCTTTCCTTAAGTGACGTGTGACATGCACATGCCTCCTTTTTTCTGGTTGTTAGTAGCTTATATTAGTTAGTTGATAGTCAATGGCTGGATTCACCACTTTTTTTTAGGAATTGCATTGTGATAATTGTGACATTTAGTTCCATTTTTAATTTTCAATTTAGTAGCTGACATTCGTTAATAGTATAGTAACCCCTTATCAAATTTTTAGATGCTCTGATACTTAATTTAAGCTGGAAACCCAGAACAAATGATTGATTCTTTCCCTTAACTTTGAAGGTTTTTTTTTTTTTTTTTTCAATGAGTTGATTCATTAGATTCTTCAAAAGAAAAAACCTGTGTGTATGTGTCTTAGTCTGTTTGAGCTACTAAAAAATTATTTCTCCATAAACTGGGGACTTAAGCAACAAACATTTATTATTCACAGTTTTAGCTGCTGAAGAGTCCGAGATAAAAGCTGTGGCAGATCAGTGTCCAGTGAGGACACTCTTCGAGGTTTGCAGATGGCCACCTTCTCACTATGTCCCATGTACCAGAAGGGGTAAAGAGAGCTCTCTGTGGTCTCAGTTTTTGTAAGCCAATGGTGGTTCAGCTGATGAAGAATCTCCCCATAATGTGAGAGACCTGGGTTCAATCCCTTGGTTGGGAAGATTGCCTGAAGAAGGGAACAGCTACCCACTCCAGTATTCTGGCCTTGGAGAATTCTATGGACAGAGAAGCCTGGCAGGCTACAGTCCATGGGTTTGCAAAGAGTCAGACATGACTGAGAGACTTTCACTTTAATACCATTCACGATTCCCCTGTGCTCACGATCTAATTACCACCCAAGTCTCCACCTCCTAAAGCCGTCACATGTGTGCATACATATTAAGTCACTTCAGCCATGTCAGACTCTTTGCGACCCCACTAATGCCACCTAGGAGGCCCAAAGCCATCACACTGAGGGGCTATGTTTTCACCATAACAACTTGTGGGGAATAAAGCATGCAGTTCTTAAGAGTGTTTACAGGAATAGTAACAATATACAGGAGATTAGCTACCAACAGGTAAGTACAAAATGACTCTAAAAATTTCTCTAAGGCTAAAGAAATGCACGGGAAAATAATAGTTGGAAGAAGTTCTCTTCCCCAAAGCTGTAATTCAGGTGTCACTGGAAGGGATGTCGCTGGAAGGTGTGTCACAGCAGCCAGTGAATGGTAGAGGAGTTTGCTGGGCTACCCAGAGAGAGCTGGTCCACAGTTGGTGGACTGAGCCTGGTGAGCAGGGAGCTCTGGACAAGGACTGGGAAGCCAGAAGCTCCCCGCCAAAGTGACACGGAGCTCAGGCTGGAGGGTGGGTAACTGTGGCTGGGCCTATCAATCAGAAAGCCACTGGGATGTCATCCAACTAAAGGTGATGGACAAGGAACTCTGGGCTAGCCAGCAAGCATGCTGGCTGTCAAAGCCCGGCAGTCAGAAAACCTCAGTCAGGTAACCTAGCAGTGGGTGAGACTGGTGAGCAGGGAAAACAGATAAGCCTTCGTTGGATATCAGTTGTTGAATCTAGCAAAAGTGGATCTGTAAGCCTGGAGCCCCCACCTTCACCCCCACCCTGGGGAGCTGGGTAACAGAGGTTGATGGGGCAGGGAACCAAGGCTTAACCAGCAAGCTGGAGACTGAACATTACAAGTGTCCCCAAGTAGGGCTATTTGCTGTACACCACAGGAATAAGTCCAGAAAAGCACACAAGTAATTGGGGAGGGGGGAACCCAATATTATCTCCTCTATAACCCTTCTATTACCCTCTGCCAACAAAGCTTGGACTTCCCAGGTGGCTCAGTGGTTAAGAATCCACCTGCCAAGAAGGATACATGGATTTGATCCATGGATCAGGAAGATTCCCTGGAGAAGGAAATGGTAATCCATTCCAATTTTCTTGACTGGAAAAATTCCATGGACAGAGGAGGCTGGTGGGCTACAGTCTATGGAGTTGCAAAGAATCAGACTTGACTGAGCATGCACACACATCCCAAGAAAACATTTGGAAAATATACTCTGCAAAGTAACCATTGAGAATAAAAAGAAAAAAAAAGAAAAAAATTTGATCCGACAGTCATTAAAACATGTAATTACCATAAACTTCCTCTTGGAATATTTATTCAGGAATAAATCACAGTGAAAAGTTGACTGCTTACATAAAACCCCACATATAATAAATAACTTGATGTATGTTACAAGAGGCAATTCAGATTAAAGAGAAATATATTTACTACTCAACAAAAGGAGTTGATATAATTGCGAAAGCTTTTCTTGTTTAAAAAGGTATCAATTTATATTTTCACAACACTCACTAAAATAAATTTCAAATGGAGTAAAGAGTAACAATTTTTAATAAAATTATGAAAGTTTTTTAAAAGTAGTTATTTATCAAACCTTGAGAGTGTGCAGTATTAACTTTAGAAGAAATAGATATATATACACAAGGTAAAATGGGCAAATTTGTTTTCAAATGTTAAACTCTTTTCTATATCAAAAAGTAAGTAAGTAAAATTTATAAGCAAGCAATATATTGTAATTCAGAGAGAGCAAGGGTTGATGTCTTTTAAATAATATGAGTGCATTTGAAAACAAAGCGGAAATCACATACAATTCTAAAACCTCAATAAATGAGTATTGTCAGATTATTCACAAAGGAAAGCTTTGTGACTAACACAGATGCTAATAAAACACTTTCTAACAGTAATTAAAATCATTATAATTAAAGCAATATTTCTAAATATGTCAAATAATTTAGAAAGTATAAGACTTTACTGTCAGAAATGCTAGATAGAGTGAAATATTTTCTGTCAAACTGTGCCTGAAATGAATAAGCAATCTTGTAACAACTAAATTTTAAAGATTTGTGATTAAATAGCAAACACTATTCTCAAATAAAAAATATAGCACTCCAAAGCTGTTACCAAATATAGAAGGACCTTTTACTATATTTCTATAGAGAATCTCAGAAGTATGAAAAGTTTATAGACCTAGAATAGGGAAATCTTCACTGAGGGGTCGAACAGAACCTGGTTTGTGGTAGTGCAAGAGAAACTCTGATAGTCTCAGGGACTGAATGGCATTAGCCAAGAATGCAGACAGAAGACTCAAAGATATTACCAGGCTCTGGCAATAAGGAGATGAGAGGAAATAGGAACTTGGGAGCAGATTGCTATAAAATTTATGTACTCTGAAAGTCATTTTAGAGTTAGTAAATTTTACTTTAATTGATAGTACCTAGTGATTTCACAAATAGCATATTAGTAAACCAACCACAATGCCAATATGTGTGGTGAGTTTCATGGGAAAAAGACTAGACATTGCATACCCATCAGAAACCTATAGTTTAAGCAAGATGTAATATGTGCTTATAATAATTTATTGGCATGTTAAATGCAAAGAAGTAAATTTATGTTAAATATGTTTAAAAAATGACAAACTTTTCTGATTGAGTAGAACAAAGTGCAGAGGGAGAGCAGATGTCAAAGAAAAGTTTTTATCACATTTCAGTCCTCTCCAGTCAAAAATTAACTGGGGATTATTAACTGGGACTAGGAAGCCTTCAGTAGAGTTGATATGAAGAATTTAAAAAATTAGTTTTATTTTAGACTTAGTGGTAATAGTATGAAGTAATATGGTCATTAAAAGAAGCTCTTTAAAAAGCTGATTGAGGATTTAGGAGGGACTGTAAAGATAAGTAAGTTCAGTATTCATGGATTTATATTTAGGTACTCATCTGAAATTGATTACTATTAATCTTCCCAGACACAAATATTTCTAAGTAAGAATTTTACATAGTGTCCATTTAAGCCTCTCAAATGAGTTAGAGAAGGAAATAAGTAAATAATTAATGCTGACAGTATCTTGGCAGGAAATTCATATCACTATCATTTATGGATAGCCCTTTCTTCTCTCTCTCTCTCTCTCTTTGCCTCCCTCCTTCCTTTCTTCCTTCCTTCTTTTCATTTTGTTTTGGTTCCTTTGCTTCTCTTCTCTCTCTTTTATTCCTCTCCTCTCTTCTCTATCCTCTCTCCTTTCATTGTCTTTTCTTTTGTGCTTGAGTATACACAGACATGTAAGTATGTGTGTGTGTTTTCAAAGATGCCCAAATGCTCTGGCTGTTTCTTCTCTGTGACTGTTCAGTGAAACAGGTATTCACCCCTGAGAGTGGCCCCAACCCTCTTCCTCCTTCTTCTTGTCGTAAACTCCCCTGCTCTGTCACTGCAATCCACAATGAATTATAAGATCAAAATTCACCTGGACTGTGTGAAATTTATCCTTAATTTATCTAAATCCTCCCCTTGACTCACCATCATGATTTTATCAAATTGAAAATTTTAAACCAATCAAAGGAAGCACTGACACTTAGAGATATGGGGTGGAAATAGATTGATTGAAGTTAATCATTCTTAATAGATGACCACCTTAAAGAAGAAACCTCGAAGAAACCACCTTAAATATTCAATATGAATCTGATAAAGTAGATATGAACAATTTTCCCTGTAGAAATTGGTTTATAAAATCTTTCATAGAAGAGGAAATTACATCATTTATTTGTCATAGAAACCATATGTTTTTTTATGTGAAGCATACGGTTCATTGTGCATTGTATTTTAAAATTTTTTCTCCTCCCTCCTTCCCTTCATGCCTCTCTTGCTTCCTTTTTGTCTCTTTCTGAAATCCACCAAAACTCTTAAGATTTATTCAGTTTTACTTGCACTTTGTGTGTATTTGCATTTTTTGCAATTTTATCACATGATCACTCATGTATTCACTACTGCATTCAAGATGTAATAATTTCTTCACCATAAAAATACCTTGCTTGTGTACTAAGTCACTTCAGTCCTGTCTGACTCTTTGTGACTCCATGGACTGTAGCATACCAGGCTCCTCTGTCAATGGGATTCTCCAGGCAAGAACACTGGAGTGAGTTGCCCTGCCCTCGTCTTATTCCTTATGTTTCCCTTTTATAGTCACATCTACCTCCTCACACATCTCACCAAACCCTGGGAACTACTAATCTGTTTTCCATCTCTATAATTTTCTCAGTTAAAGAATCTTATATAAATAAAATCATATTATATAATCTTTAATCTTTAGAGATTGACTTTTATTTTTCACTCAGCACAAATCCCTTGAGATATCTCAAAGTTCTGTCAAATAACAATTCATTCTTTTTACTGCTCAGTAGTATTTCACAGCATGGATGTACCACAGTTTGTTTATCCATTTACTCATTAAAGGACATGAAGTAGTTTATTTCTTGTACTGTTATGAATATAACTGATAAAAACATTGTCGTATATATTTTGTGTAAATATAAATTTTTCATTCTCTTGAATAAATCCTGAGAATACAATTGCTAAGCTGATTGGTAGTTGCATTTTTACTTTTATAAGAAGCTATGAACTTATTTTATGGAGTGCCTATGCTATCTTGCATACCCATTAGAAATGTTTGAATAATCAAATTATCTGTACTCTTGCCATCATTTGGTGTTGTCCCTAATTTTATTTTAGCTATTCTGATAGGTGCATGTGTGTAGCTATATCACTTTGTGGTTCTAATGTACATTTCCTTAATAGATAATAATGGAGCTTAGTAAAGAATTTACCTACAATGCAGGAGACATAGGTTTTATCCTTGGGTTGGGAAAATCCCCTGGAGAAGGAAATGGCAACTCACTCTAGTATTCTTGCCTGGGAAATCGTATGGACAGAAGAGCCTGGTGGGCCACAAACCATGGGTTCACAAAACAGTTGGAAACTACTAAGCAACTAAACAGTAACAACAACAGCACAATGGCTAATAATATTGCACATATTTTCAGGTGCTTACTTACCAACTGCATATTCTTTTGGTGTAATGCCTCCTTACAGCTTTTGCCCATTGTCTAATTGGCTTATTTTTAATTGTGGAGATTTGACAATGCTTTACATATTCTAGGCATTAACCCATTGCCAGATATGTGGTTTGCAAACATTTCCTCATAGTTGACTCTGTGTAATTTCTATTATTTTGCACATGTTAGGGTTTCTTTATGGTTCAGGATAAAGTCTGTTTTATGGATGCTTGAATAAAGAAGGATATTCTGTTATTGTTTGGATAGATAGGGTGTTCTATGTATCCTGATTAGATCTTGTTTGATTATGTTGTTCAGATCTCTATTATGTCAGGGGAATTTGGGTCCTATTTTCATCTTATAGTAGGAAGCTACCTGGTTAGATTTAGCGCTTAGATCCTGGTATATTTGTGTGAGTATGGTTTCAATTGCAGTTTAATTCTCTGAGGCTTAGCATTGCTATTTTTGTCTGCTTGTTTTATCAGGTTCAGCAGAAGCCAGCAGTGCTTCTTACATCTCCTGCCTGAGGGAGCAAGAGGATTTTCCCAGGGGAAGCATCTTCCTATCTCAAGGTGGGGGAAGGAACAGTCAAGCCACGGGAATGACAAGGCTTCCTGATCTGATATATATTTTCTTGTAAGAGTGTCCCTCTCGCCAGTGCTGCCTGGCCACCTTGTGGCATTGGTTGAAGGCGATAAGTCTCAAGTTCCAGAGGATGAAGGCATTTCCTGATTGTTATGGCAAGATCCCCCAGGTGGCGCTAGTGGTGAAGGACTCCGCCTGCCAATGCAGGAGACGTAAGAGATGTGGGGTTCCATCCCTGAATCAGGAAGATCCTGTGTAGGTGGGCATGGCAAACTACTCCAGTATTCTTGTCTGGAGAATCCCCATTGACAGAGGATCCTGATGGGCTACTGTCCATGGCGTCGCACAGAGTTGGATGCAAGTGAAACAACTTAGAATGCACACATATGGCAGGATCCCCTTGGCCACTATGCTAGTCTGTCAGTACCACCAGGCTGTCTCTTGAGTGTGGGATGCACAGCCTCAGGCCCCCAAGTAAGTACTCTCCAGTCTTCTTATTGTCTGTGGAGTTCTTGATCAATACCTTTTCCCCTGTATGATCAGTGGAAAATGCAGTTTGATCCAGCCTGCCAGGGAAAGCTTCTATTGCTTGGTTGGGGACTCAGGCCTAAGTTATCTTCTGTTGGCTTTGTGGGGTGGGAGGAAGATGCTCTGCATTGGGCTATTCTTTTACTTATGGGTTCCCAAACTAGTTTCTTTCCTCATTCTACTTTCCAGAGCTCTTCTTTTGTTGTGTTCTTTCCTAGGTTTATCACTGTAATTAGTGAGAAGAAATAGTGCGTAACAAGTCTATACCATCTTTTCTGTCCCAGAAGTTCAATATCAGTTTAATGTGTTTTTGAGTTTGCTTCCAGAGTTTTATTTATTGGCATTGTAATTCTAAAACACTCTGAATGCAAAATATGTCTAACCTCAGAAATACAATGTTCTCAATTTTGTGAAAAAGCCCATATTAAAAATGAAATTACCTTATAATAAGATATTTTTGCTACTTACAGAATTAATGCCCTCTGACTAGGGTCCACAGTGATTCTGTGTATTACCAAATTTTATTCTTTTAAGATATCATTTTAGTAAGGTTCTGTTGTTCACAATTCATGTATCATTAATTATTCTGACTCTTGGAATTATGGTTTGAAAATAGTAAGCACGCCTTGGGGTGTTGTGAACAGTGTAAACCGACATGAAAATGACTGTAGGAGATGGATTTCCAACTTGAAAATTAAGAGCTTTTGCTAGAAGGTAATTTAAAGCAAGAATAGGCTGTATGAAATGACTACTTCAAGAACTAAAAATAAATTCAAATTAATACAGCTTTGAAGGAACTGGAAAGTATAAGGAAAATAAACATTAACTTTAAAGATAATTTTTGGCAAAGCAACATTTGGTGGAATTCTTCGTGTTTTATATGATTTGGCAAATGGGATAGATATAGCTATCATAAACATGCTTTAAATTATGGGACATGAACCAAAGTGTGTAATTATGTGACATAAACATGAATTATGCATTATTTTAATGATAGAATGAGAAAACGTGTTCCAACTTCCTTAGCAGATTTGTCTTTTAAATTCATGACTTTAGTGCATATAAAAACTTCAATATTCAATGCTGAATTGTATGTCTGACAATATGGCAAAATTTTGCATTTTAAAATATTCTTTTACTGATATTAAAGTGTTTGTTTAGTTGACATGTTTGTCCAGTTGAACATTAGAATATGTGCTATGTTACTAAAATTATGTTTTACCCCATCTGAAAGTACAAGGGGTCTTTATTAAGCCACATGATTTTACTAAAATATATGGTGCAATATCTCAGAATTATGTAAAATTTCTGTTAAAATATGATATCCATTGGGAGAAAACCTGAGGAAGCATGACTAAGATAAATTTTTTAAATGGGTTAAGGAAATTTCATGGTGGTACATGTCCTTGGGTTCAGTCCTTGCTCAGAAAACTATCCTACAATTTGCACAGACCAGAAAAAAAAAAAAAAAGTTTGAAACTTGAAATGTTGGCAGTAAATGCTTATTAAAGACTTATCAAAACATTAGCATATTTGTATTAGTTTTAAAACAATTAAAACATAATATACTAGGCTAAACCTAAAATAAGACATAAACATATAACTATGTGCTTTTTGACCATCTGTATGTCTTCTTTAGATAAATGTCTAGATCTTCCATCATTTTTTTTCATTTTAAATAATATTCAAGTTTGTTAAACAAACTTTGAAAAGCTTTCAGTTCAGTTCAGTTCAGTCGCTCAGTCGTATCTGACTCTTTGCAACCCCATGAATTGCAGCATGCCAGGCCTCCCTGTCCATCACCATTTCCCGGAGTTCACTCAAACTCCTGTCCATCGAGTCAGTGATGCCATCCAGCCATCCCATCCTCTGTTGTCCCCTTCTCATCCTGCCCCCAGTTCCTCCCAGCATCAGAGTCTTTTCCAATGAGTCAACTCTTCGCATGAGGTGGCCAAAGTACTGGAGTTTCAGCTTTAGCATCATTCCTTCCAAAGAACACCCAGGGCTGATCTCCTTTAGAATGGACTGGTTGGATCTCCTTGCAGTCCAAGGGACTCTCAAGAGTCTTCCCCAACATCACAATTCAAAAACATCAATTTTTCAGTGCTCAGCTTTCTTCACAGTCCAACCGTTGCATCCATACATGACCACAGGAAAAACCATAGCCTTGACTAGATGGACTGCGCTGGAAGAAGCACAAGCTGGAATCAAGATTGCTGGGAGAAATATCAATAACCTCAGATATGCAGATGGCATCAGTCTTATGGCAGGAAGTGAAGAGGAACTAAAAGCCTCTTGATGAGAGTGAAAATGTTGGCTTAGAGCTCAACATTCAGAAAACGAAGATCATGGCATCTGGTCCCATCACTTCATGGGAAATAGATGGGTAAACGTTGGAAATAGTGTCAGACTTAATTTTGGGGGCTCCTAAATCACTGCAGATGGTGACTGCAGCCATGAAGTTAAAAGACTCTTACTCCTTGGAAGAAAAGTTATGACCAACCTAGATAGCAATAGCATATTGAAAAGCAGAGACATTACTTTGCCAACAAAATGTTTAACTTTCATCAATTTCAAGGTTTGTTAATCCCAATTTTGCATATAACTGAAATTTCAAATTTATTGACACCTGCTGGATTGATTTCACTCTGGATTCTGAGACGTCAATTTCTTCCTGCAAATTTTCCTTTGTTTCTTCTAACATGTCTTGTGTTTCTTTTTGAGAATTCTAATGAAAACAACAACAATCTGATAAGGTATTGTTAAGCACTGATAAGTTATCTGATAAACACTCCTCCTCTGCAAACATTATGCCCTCAGAAACTCTTTTAAATTTTGGAGTACTTTTTTTGTTTCTTTTGTTTTGTTTCAATTTCTTCCTTTACTTCTATCATTCTGTCTGTATCTCATGCAGATTTGTTTATCTTCCGTTGATCTTCAAAAGTAGCACTGACATCTTCTGCAGCTACCTTCTTCATGGTGACTGCCATCTTGCCCCTCCCTCCCTAATTTTTTTGATTGAGTTTTTGTTTTTTCTGATATTGAGCTGCATGAGTTTTATGTAGATTGTGGAAGTTAACCCCTTGTCAGTTGCTTCATTTGCAAATATTTTCTCCCATTTTGAAGGTTGTTTCTCCTATTCTAAACATTGTATTTTCATTTTGTTTACGTCCTTTGCTGTGAAAAAGCTTTTAGGTCTAATTAGGCCCTATTTGTTTATTTATTTATTTATTTATTTTTATTTATTTATTTTTTATTTCCATTACTCTAGGAGGTAGATCATAAAAGATCTTGCTGTAATTTATGTCAAAGAATGTTTTGCCTATGTCCTGCTCTGTTTTATAGTCTCTGACCTTACATTTAGGTCTTTAATCCATTTTTATTTTGTTTTTGTGTATGGTACTAGGGAGTGTTCTAATCTCATTCTTTTACATGTAGCTGTCCAGTTTTCCCAGCACCATTGAAGAGATTGTCTTTTCTCCATTGTTTATTCTTTCCACCTTTGTTATAGATTAGTTGTGGGTTTATCTCTGGGTTTTCTGTCCTGTTCCATTGATCTATGTTTCTGGTTTGTGTGTGTGTGTGTGTGTACATGTGTGCACATGAGCACATGCAACTGAAAGTACCATACTGTTTTGATGACTGTAACTTCATAGTATAGTCTGAAGTCAGGGAGTTTGATTCCTCCAGCTCCAATTTTCCTTTATCATGATTGCTTTGGCTACATGGAGTTTTTTGTATGTTAACATATTTTGTATTTATACAAATTGTAAAATGTTTTGTTCTAATTCTATGAAAACTACCATTTATAACTGGATAGAGATTACATTGAATCTGTAGATTGCTTTGGGTAGTACAGTAATTTTTGTAATATTGATGCTTCCAATCAGAGAACATGGTATATCTCTCCATCTTCTTGTTCCATCTTTTAGTTCTTTCATCAGTATCTTATAGTTTTTTGAGTATAAGTATTTTGTCTCTTTAGGTAGGTTTATTCTTAGGTTTTTAAAATTCTTTTTGATTAGATGGTAAATGAGACTGTTTCTTTAATTTCTCTTTCTGATCTTTTATTTTTATTGTCTAGGACTGCAAGAGATTTCTGTGCATTAATTTTGTATTCTGAAACTTTACCAAATTCATTGATGAGCTCTAGTAGTTTTGGGGAAGCATCCTTAGGATTTTCTATGTATAGTATTCTATGGGGTCACAAAGAGTTGGACACGACTGAAGTGACTTAGCAGCTGTAGCAGCAGCATGTACAGTATCATATAATCTAGTGATAGTTTTACTTCATTATTTCCAATTTTGATTCTCTTCAAACGTAAAACATACAGACATTAAGCAATAAATAGCAAAACAAGGTGTATTTGGATACAAAATTGTATATATATGTGTGTATATGCATATATATATGCAAACACATTTGTGTTTCTGTTCACATCTGTTTATATATGTAATTAAACATGTATCTTTCATTCTTTTTATGGTTGAGTAATACTCCACTATATGTATATATGTATATGTATATATACATATATAGTGGGCAAGTGTCTTTTGGTGCATTTTTTTAAATTATGAAGTCCAATTTTCTTTTTCTTTTGTTGCCTATATTTTTGATGTCACATCTAAGAGGTGAGGTGAAGTTGCTCAGTCCTGTCCAACTCTTTGCGACCCCATGGACTGTAGCCTACCAGGCTTCTCCATCCATGGAATTCTCCAGGCAAGAATACTGGAGTGGGTTACCATTTCCTTCTCCAGGGGATCTTCCTGACCGAGGGATTGAACCCGGGTCTCCTGCATTGGAGGTAGACGCTTTAACCTCTGGAGCCACCAGGGGAGCCCAATCTAAGAAGTCACTGTCAAATACAATTTTGTGAAGCTTTTATCCTATGTTTTCTACTAAGGGTTTTATAATTTTTTATCTTGTATTTAGGTCCTAGATTTTTAATTAATTTTGAATTAGTTTTGTATATGGTGTTAGGTAAGATATGTCTTTACTCTTTTGAATGTCAACTCCAGTTTTCCTAGTACTTTTTATTGAAAAGACTGAAAACCTGTCATTTTCCCATTAAGTAGTCTTGACACTCTTGTCAAAAATTATTTGACCATATATGTGAGAGCGTAGAGAAATGCAAATCAAAGCTAAAATGAAACACCACCTCACACACATTAGAATAGCAACCAAAAAACAAAGCAACAAGTGTTGTCAAGGATATGAAGAAACTGTAATCCTTTTGCACTGTTGGTGGCAATACAGTATGCTGTGGAAACAGCTTGGAAATTACTCAAAAATTAAAAATTGGGTTACCTCATGATCCAGCAATTCTATATTTGGATATACCCAAAAGAATTGAAAGTAGGATTTTGAAGAATTATTTGTACTCCATGTTCATAGCACCATTATTACGTTGCTAAAACATGAAATTGACCCATGCGCCCATCTGTTTATCAAAGGATAAGCAGATAAGCAAAATGTGGTATATGCATTGTTACTCAGTCACTAAGTTGTGTCCAACTCTGCCACCTTTTGAACTGCAAATGCCAGGCTTGTCTGTCCGACACTATTTCCCTGAGTTTTCTCAAGCTCATCTCCATTGAGTCACTGATACCACCCAACCATCTCATCCTCTGTTGCCTCCTTCTCCCCTTGCCCTCAATTTTTCCAGCATCAAGGTCTTTTCCAATGAGTCACCTCTTGCATCAGGTGGCTAAAGTATAGGAACTTCTTAGTATCTTCTGTTATGTCCTTGCTGTTTTTATACTGATTGTGCCTATCCTTGTATGAAATGTTCCCTTGGTATCTCCGATTTTCTTAAAAAGAGATCTCTAGTCTTTCCCATTCTATTGTTTTCCTCTATTTCTTTGCATTGATCACTGAAGAAGGCTTTCTTATCTCTCCTTGGTACTTTCTGGAATTCTGCATTCAGTTGAGTATACTTTTTCCTTTCTCCTTTACCTTTCACTCCTCTTCTTTTCTCTATTATTTGTAAGGCCCTTTAGACAACTCCTTTGCCTTCTTGCATTTCTTTTTTTTGGGGTTATTGCCTCCTATACAATGTTACAAACCTCTGTCTATAATTCTTCAAGCACTGTGTCTACCAGATCTAGTCCCTTGAATCTATTAGTCACCTCCACTGTATAATTATAAGGGATTTTATGTAGGTATTACCTGAATGGTCTAGTTATTTTCCCTCCTTTTTTCAATTTGAGCCTGAATTTTGCAGTAAAGGGCTAATGATCTGAATCACAGCTAGTCCCAGGTCTTGTTTTTGCTGACTGTAGAGTGCTTCCCCATCTCAGGCTGCAAAGAATATAATCAGTTTGATTTAGATATTGACCATCTGGTGATGTCCATACATAGAGTCATTTCTTGTGTTGTTACCAGAGGGTGACCAGTGTGTTGTCTTGGCAAAACTCTGTTAGCCTTTGCCCTGCTTCATTTTGTATTCCAAGGCCAAACTTGCCTGTTATTCCAGGCTTCTCTTGACTTCCTACTTTTGCATATATTGCATATACATAAAATAGTATATTGTTCTTAAAAAGAAAGGAAACTCTGCAATATATTACAACATTAATAACTCTTGAGGATATAATGTTAAGTGAAATAAGCCAACCACAAAAGCTAAATACTGTATGATTCCTCTTATATGAAATGAAAATGAAGTTGCTTAGTCGTGTCCGACTCCTTGCGACCCCATGGACTGTTGCCTACAAGGCTGCTCTGTCCATGTAATTTTCCAGGCAAGAATACTGGAGTGGGTTGCCATTTCCTTCTCCAGGAGTTCTTCCCCACCCAGGGATCGAACCCCGGTCTCCCGCATTGCAGGCAGACGCTTTTACCATCTGAGCCAGCAGGCAAGCTCCACTTATATGAGGTATTTAATTAAATCATAAAGACAGAAAGTATAACTGGTTGCCAGGGGTTGAAGGTAGTGAAGACTGATACGCATTGTTACAGATGTACAAGAAGAAAAGAATTAAGAGGATGGATGGTGGTGATGGCTGCAAAAAAGTGAATGCATTTAATATCACTGAATTTTATGCTTCAAAATGGTTAAGATGATAAATTTTATGTTTTGTGTAATTTAACACAGTTTTAAAATAATTAATTTACACCAACAAGGTGTATTATTGATTTTAAAGGCTGAAAATTTCTCTCTCATGAATCAATTTGAATTTTTGATTCTTGCAGTTCTCAGAAGGTAAACTCCTTCTGCTACCATTACTAATTTTCTAACATGTCCAACATGTCCAATAGTGAGTGTCCATGTTATGCATGCAAATAACTCATTTGCATATATAAATAAATGCATAAAAGGGGTAATTGCAAATCTAAGTACCCATTGCATGTGAAAATATGTCATTTACATATGCAGTTTAAATATCTTTTTGTAATCCTGATGATGCTAATGTGTGAGTATTTGTTGCTGTGTTGAAGTTTGCTCTTTTTTTTTTTGCTGTTCTTTAACAGACTTCTCTATAATTAATATAGTAATATTCTCTTGTACTTTTGCTAACTCACTCTATTTTCTATTATTTCATCTATGAGTTCAATGTCATCTATGTACCTTGTGTTATAAGCATATTAGTACAGAATCAAGACATCTGATTCACAGCCTAAATCCTGTTAATGAATCTGTACATGGTCTTTCTTCTTAAAATTCATGTTTTTCCCCTCTTGAATTAAATGTTGCCTACTAACTGGGGAAAATATTCATACTAGATGAACATAATTTAATGAATCTCACCTCTCACCTCTGCAGTTGTTCTCTTTGGATGTCTTTGTTCTGCTGATCTTCCAGAAGGAAAATGTGAATCCTCTAGCCTTGCCACAACTCCACTTACACACTATTCCCTCAGGCCTCAAACAAGACAATTTTCATTAAAGCCATTATTTTCTGCCACAATTTCATTCATGTATGCAGCAAATACTTTTGAGTGCCTACTCCATAGCATTCTTCTAGGTACTTTTAATACATCTGTGAACAAAACAAAGATGCCCGCTACCTTCTAGTGGAGAAGACAGTGAGTAGACAATAAACATTTAAATAATTGTGTAGTATACTAGGAAGTATTGAGTGCTTAAAAAATAAAAATTGAAGCAAACTGAGTAGGAATTGGCTTCCCTGGTGACTCAGAGGTTAAAGCATTTGCCTCTAATGTGGGAGACCTGGTTTCGATCACAGAATTAAGGTTGAGGGAGATAACATAAGAATAAACAGAGAAAGCCAATTTTGAAGATGATAATTAAGGAAAATTGAAGAAATTCAGGCAAGAAGATATATAAGGGAAAGCATTCTGAGGAAGACCCAACGTTAGGGAAAGTGACCAACACGAAGCCCATATGACAGATAGAGAAGGAATATGCAGAAGAATAATAGGATTTTTTAAATTTTATTTTTACTTTATTCTACTTTACAGTACTGTATTGGTTTTGCCACAGATTGACATGAATCAGCCACAGGTGTACACGAGGATGTGTTTTTAAGAGGTGAGCTACTCTCTCCTTCCTTTGCTTGGTCTTGGTCACAAAAGTCTTTGAAGGACATGCATCATTCTGCTTCCTATGCCCCATTCTTTTTCTTCTCATCTCACCTGTAACTGTTTCACCCAAGCCTCCTTCTCAACTATCCCACAGAAACTGCTTCTGCCAAGTTAAAGCTATGACCTCTACATTGATAAAGCCAAAGGTTAGTTCTAACTCAGTTCTCATCTAACGTGAATGATCAGCTTCATTTGACAGTTGCTTTTTCCTTCCTCCTTCAGTCCCTTTCCTCATTCAGCGTGTTTCCTCCTACCTAACTGGGCTCTCCTTCTCATCACCTTTGCTGTAATATCGCTTTAAAATCACCTGTGGCTGATTCATGTCAATGTATGGCAAAACCAATACAGTATTGTAACGTAGAATAAAGTAAAAAAAAATAAAAATAAAAAAATAAAATTTAAAATGGAATGTTGATGAGAAGCAGATCAGTGGGTCTGGGAGTGGGAACTGATAGGAAAGGGACACAAGTCAGTCTTTGGGTGTGATGAAAATGTTTTATATCTTGCTTATAGTGGTGATTTATGTTTATATATTTGTAACAAGTCATCAAAATACATGCCCTGAAGTGGGAGCACTTTACTGCATTGACATTCTATGTCTGTAATGAGCATTATTAAAAAAATTAAAAAGTAAGGTGTCATTGTAAAACCTTGGAAAGAGATCCACATTTGTAGAGCATCATCAATTATTGAGAAATACATCTTGCAAAGCATCAGAGAAAAAATTTTACCATACAGAGTGCTTGGTTTCATATATTATGTATTGGTTATATATATATATATATATTTGGTTATATGTATATTACTCATATATCTAGAATAGAAAAGGTCCTACTAATTCATACATGTATTAAACATTATTAGTTTTCAATGAAAGAATGCAAACTGGAACTTCAGTTATACACACCTAATGGAATGGCTAAATTTTTTTAAAAGGAAACTAGATAATATCAAATGTTGGTGAGAATATGGAGAATGGGGCCTCTCCTACATTATTGGTGGGAATATAAATAATTGTTTGCAAGTGTTCAGGATATGGGTTACTTTGGGGGGATAACAGCTGAACCATAGTATTAATTTGCTTATTATTTTTCATTGTTCCCATTAGAGATGTTTGCTTTGTGAAATTCACCAAGTTGAAGAGTTGCAATTTGTATGGTTCTCTGTATGTAATAGTTTAATAAAAATCTATGGCAGATTAGAGGTTAACAAAAAAATGCCCCTGATACATATCATTAAACTACCTTCTGAAAAGAAAAAAAGATAAGTTGCAACTAGCAATATATAATTTTCTATCAGTGTACAAAGTATTATTGCTTTTAAAAGTTACTAATGATAAATGGAATAGTAATATTTTACATTGCATTTGTGATTATTAACAAGGTTAAAAAGGATTTTGTATATCGTTTTCCATTAAGGATTATATGCAACATTATAAATGGTAATGGTAAATGTGATGGTTTCATACATAAATTTTTATTTTTTTCGGTAGCTCTAAAATATCATTATTTCATATGAACTAGCCAAATTTACTACCCATGATGTTATGTGCATATATTTGTTTCTGATGGAAATAATTAGTCTTCAATTGCTGTATTTAAGTGCCTGCAGATTGCCTCTTTGGCCCAGACAGACACAATTTGTTTGCAATCACTTCCAGCCTTTTGCACACGACCACAAGAAAACAGTTAAGGTATGTTTCAAAAGTTGTTTGCCTATGTTTTTCTGACACCTTAAATGTGATTAGATAAGAGAGTTAGGTTTTAAGTGTAATAGCCTAAAATGCATGAGATATCTTGCTGCTATGAGGGTTTTTATTAAACAAATATTCACCATCCTTTCATTTGCACAGTGCTTCAGGTTTTGCTTTATTTTTTTTTAATCAACACAATTTAAGTTGAAAAGAGAAAAAATAAATAACTGGGAATTTTCCACTTTAAATGGATATTTGTGTTTCCTTGATCTGCAGGAGGCTAGAGACAAAAGCAATTGTTTTAGTACATCCTTTATTTTATTTAGCAAGATTTAAAACTCTCAGATCATAAAGATTAGAGAAACACTCAATTTTTGTCATGCACGGTTTAATTCTTTTAACACAATTTTTTTAAATGTTTAGTTTAAATGGAAACATGAATAGAAAACTAAATTAACAGTGTATGAGAGAGATACATACACAAGTTAATATAAAAATATTCAGAACATTCTCCTTTAAAGACTATAAAATTTTTTTCAGATATATGAGAGAAAAACAACCATATTAATTAACCATAAACAATATTATTTCCTTTACTATCCTTAACAATTTTTCAGAGATTGCAATCTAACCTATTTGATACATAATGGGATGGCATGAATTTTGAAGATGTTTTTATTGAAATAATTTCTGTGGCAGTTTAGAGTCTCATAATTTTACTAGATAAGGGTAACTATAGGGATACTGAATTTCAGGTATGTACACTTTTGTTACTAATTTAGCTCTGTTAAAATGTAGTAAGTATTAGGAACTACTACAACTAGAAACATAGCTCTATAATTAATGCTCAGTTTATTTTTGTCCCTTGCTCAACTGAAATACTGCCCAAATGTCCTTTCCCCAACTGAAATACTGGGATCAATTTATATGCTACAGATCAGAATGGGTCATAATCCCTCCTGTGCATCTCAGTAGCTATATCATTTCCAAAGATACACTTTTAAAAATACTTTCTTTGTTCAAGAAGAAGGGGCCATATGTATTCTTGTGGATGATTCACATTGTTGTATGGCAGAAGCTAAGACAATTTGAAAAAAATTATCCTCTAATGAAAAGCTTAAAATTTTTTTTTTCCTTACCTTTAAGATTGACACTGTCAAGTGACAAAAATAAAACAATTAATTTTCTAGTTTGTCTTTTATTCAAGGGAAAACAGTCTCTGGATTGGGGTGGACAGTACCTCACAACAGTGAAACACTGTGCCCAGGAGTTTGGGCAAGAGTAAGTTTATTTATAGACAGAAGAGGCAATGCGGGAACAGGTCTTAATTAACTAGATTAAGCATTTCCTGTAATGCTAGGAGGTCCTATTTTTTTCCTGCGATCAACTGGCTAAAGCTGTGGTCTGTGACTGGTGTTGGGCTCCTGGGGTGCTTCCCACAAGTGCAGGCTGCTATTGGGGCAGCTTCTCTTTGTGGGTCCCAATATACAAATTAACTTTATTAGAGTTCAAAGTCTGTTCTATACCTCTGAGTCTCTTTTGTTGTCTCACATAGAGACTCAGAGGTATAGAACGGACTTTTGGACTCTGAGGGAGAGGGAGAGGGTGGGATGATTTGGGAGAATGGCATTGAAACATGTATACTATCTTGTAAGAAACGAAGCGCCAGTCTATGTTCAATACAGGATACAGGATGCATGGGGCTGGTGCACGGGATGATCCAGGGAGATGATATGGGGTGGGAGGTGGGAGGGGGCTTTGGCATTGGGAGATCGTGGACACCTGTGGCTGATTTATGTCAATGTATGGCAAAACAAATACAGTATTGTGGGGTGGGAGGTGGGAGGGGGCTTCGGCATTGGGAGATTGTGTTCACCTATGGCTGATTCGTGTCAATGTATGGCAAAACAAATACAGTATTGTAATTAAATAAATAAATAAATTTAATTAAAAAAAAACTTTATTAGAGAGAAATCAGAACTATATTCTCTGTGTAATCTGCAGATCCGTAAATCTCACTCTTGTCCAGGGCTGTAATCTTTCCTGTTTGGAGCCTTGACTGGTGACAGTTCCGGTAGCCATCATCATGAGAATACTCTTTTGGCAGCTCTGCCTGGGCTCCTCCCATGTTTATGTGAAAGATCAGCGCCCCTTCATGGATGGGCAACTCCATGTTTAAGAAGACTAAAAAGGGTGGGAAGCTATGGTCTGAACTACCTGGTTAAGTCTTGACTGTGCACATGTGTGCTCAATCACTCAGTCATGTTCAACTCTCTGTAGCCCCATGGAGTGCAGCCCATCAGGTTCCTCTCTCCATGGGATTCTCCAGGCAAGAATACCAGAGTGGTTTGCCATTTCCTGCTCCAGGTGCTCTTCCTGACCTAGGGATTGAACCCATGTCTCCTGCATTGGCAGGTGGATTCTTTACCACTGAGCCACCAGGGAAGCCCTTTAAGTCCTGACTGGCCACAACCAAACCTGGCTTCACACTGGGCTTCATGTTGGACTTTTCATCCTACAGTACAGTCGGAAGTGGGAGTTGCCAGGAAATATTGGTGATTCAAAATTTGCTTCCCTTGGCTGATCCCTACTTCCTTGGCTAGGAATAAGTATAAATGTTGCTGTGACCAGGAACCTCTCTTTAACTCTTAAAGATATTGCAGAATCTACTGCTGAAGCCAAAGCTTCCCATGAAAGCCCCAAGATTCTCTGATCAAAGATCTTTGATTATAAGATAGCTGTTGATTCTTTCAGCTGAGCAAGGAGGTATCCGTGCTATGGCCAACATTACTTGCTGCATTTGGATTAATACTTATGGGAAAGCAGTGACTCAGCTACCTAAGATCATGGATCATATGGCCTAAGAAAATAATTCCTTCAACAGGATCGATTTCAGTTGGTTTCTGTCCTGAGGACCATGGCTTCAGAGCACTCTTCAAATGATTGGTATTATCCTGTGTGCAGTCATTCGAATAGTCTCCTTAGTGTACTATACTCTTTCAAAAGCTTTAAATCCATGTCTGGGGCAGCTGGCAACCAGGCAAACGATTGTTTGTTCCTTCATCTAGAACACCACAAATGGAATAAAGAAAACGATCAACTGAGAGACCTCAATATCTTAGCCTACAAATTTCAGTTAAAGACCTAACCCCACTGCAACATTAACAAAAAGTAGAAGCTCAGAGAGGCACTAATACCTGAAACTTTGGTTTGTATTCTTAGTATAACTGAGAGTTTGATCAAAGCGGGATACTGAAAAATTAATTCATATATCAGCACCCCAAAATGGAGACCACCCAGTGGCCTGGCCCACATCAAATATCTAAACCAAAATCAGCCTGCACTTACGAGAAACACCTCACTGTCAAGGAAACCTAACACATATACCAATCATAATCCTGCCACTCAACTTTAGCCATATCACCTCCTCTTAGAAAACAGGACCTGCTGGCCTTATAAGAAATGCTGGACCTTCTAGCCAATCATGTATAGTTTCTGTTGCCTTCTGCAACATTCTAAAAAATTCACTCTTGCTCAAATTTCCTTGGGAAGAATGTTCTACTGCTTTGGGGGCAAGATACACCCCCCACACACACACACATATACACGATCCATGAATTGTTTTCCCTTGAATGAAGTGTATTTTACTTATTGCATTACTAAATTGTTTTGTTTTTGTCATTTGACAACATAATAGCAAAAGCCTTAGACAACTGTCATGAGAATAGAATTGTTTAATTAGTATAAAGTGTTACTGCTCTTTCTGGCAAAACTTAGCCATAGGTGCTAAATAATTTATATCTTTAATCTATTATACAATATTACTTAGATATTATAAGCTATATACATTTACTTTAATAACTTCTATCTATATACTTATGTAGATTACATTTATCTAACATATCTATAAAATAAATATAAATTTGTATCTTTTCTATATATGTTACCTTGCCATTAAGGTTTTTTCTCCTAATTCAGACTTTAATTAGTTTAGTATGACTCTTGAAATATCTATGAAAAGAAGTGCTTTTACAAGTTATATTTTAATTACATTTTCTAGAGAAGTTTATTTTACTGTTATGAAAAAATAATTTTGACACAGTTGCCAAAAAAGGCAGCCCCTCTTGGTTACTTTAGGGAGCCTTAATTCATTTTATCTCATATTCATCTGACCGTTCTAGTTAATATTTTGCTTTTTCTCTGCTCTTCACAACTTTTGATCATGAACACAGTCAGGATTCCTTGTCACAACCAATACACACTTCCCTTTGAGATTCATCTTATTGTCCACACATGACTTCTTAAAAATTGAACTTCTGTATGAATTTGACCTAAACATTTTTTAAACTATCTCTAGGTAGACATATTAAAATGTACAAGCTTTAATAATTTAACTATAAACCCTGCTTATGTACTAGTTCAGAGAGACTTTCTAGGGTTTTCATCTTGATAGCATTAAATTGTTCTACTTAAATTATTGCACTGGTTTAGAAATAATTTGGTAATACTCAGCTCTTAGTACCCCATAATTCAAAATTTTATTATTTTTTTCACTCAGTTTATCAAGGAAACCCAATGTGAATCCATAAAAAATACCTACATTGAAATGTAGTATGAAAGGTAGGCCATTTTAAATTATCTGTATCATCAAAGAGTCAAAGCATTTTCTGTCTTAAACAGGACTTTACAGAAATATATTTATTCATTGCAATTTCAAAAGAAGAAAAAATATGAAAAAGTAAAAAAATTTAAGAAGCTTAGTATGCATAATTCAGCGACCATATTTAAATGTATATGTGACTGAAGTGACTTAGCAGCAGCAGCAGTGAATACTTACATCTACTAGAATTATGTATTTTCTATCCCCAATATAAAGTTTTATATTTTCTTTAACTTTTGTTTATATATAAACTTTAATTCTTACATGTTTGATTATTCATTTGCTATTAAGTTATTTAATATATGAGTAAAAATAAAGTTGTTCAACAATAGACAGTGAATTTTTTTTTCACGAATTTAAGCAACCAAAAAGAGGTTATTAAATTCAGATGTGATAGATAAGACTAAGAAATAATAGTATTAAAAATGATCACAAAGTACACATCTGAGACTGTTTATTTGCTGTTTGATTTTAGAGTTGTCTTGAACTGTGGCTTTAAACTTGTTTTTTGATTTTGACTGAAAATAAAAAAAATGTATGAGATGTTCACACACATTGAACCAAAAGCTTATCAACCAATGTGTGCCTTCCACACACCTCTGCCCCTGTTATTCCCTTTGGTAAGCATAAGTTTGTTTTCTATGTCTGTGAATCTATTTCTGTCCTGTAAATAAGTCCATTTGAATAATTTTTTAGATTATACATATAAGTGATATCATATGATATTGGTTTTCTCTGACATTTCATTTAGTATGATAGTCTCTGGGTCCATTCATATTGCATTATTTCATTCTTTTTTTTTTTTTTTTTTGGAAATTTATAGACCAATCTCATTTATTCTGTGAACATACTAAAAACCACCAAATTTTATATACTATAAATGATCAATTTTATCTCAATAAAGCTGTTTTTATTTTATTTTTTTTTCTTATAATTAAATTTATTTATTTTTTAAATTACAATACTGTATTTGTTTTGCCATACATTGACACGAATCAGCCATAGGTGAACACAATCGCCCAATGCCGAAGCCCCCTCCCACCTCCCACCCCACATCCTCTACCTGAATCATCCTGTGCATCAGCCCCATGCATCCTGCATCCTACACCAAACATAATATTTCATTGTTTATACCTATCACTTCTGCTTTATTCATTCATCTGTCAAAGGAAATTTAGGTTGGTTCCATGTCTTGGCTATTGTAAATATTATTTCTATGAATATTGGGGTGTATGTATCTTTTAAATTCTGATTTTCTCCAGATAATATGTCTAGGAATGGAATTGTAGATCCATATTATAACTCTGTTTTTAATTTGTTAAGGAACTTCAAAATTGTTCTCCATAGTGGCTGCACCAAATTACATTCCCACCAAAATTATAAGAAGTGTATTTTTCTCCATATCCTTTCCAGCATTTATCTGGTGTAGATTTTTTATGATAACCATTCTGAGTGGTGTGAAATGATACCTCATTTTAGTTTTGATTTGAATATCTCTAAAATTTATTGATTTTGAACCTCTTCTCAAGTGTCTTTGGACATCTGGGCATCTTATTTGGAAAAATGTCTCGTTAGGTTTTCTGCCCTATTTTTATTGGGGTTTTTCAAAATATTAAACTATATGAACTGTTTGTAAATTTTGGAAATCAACCTATTGTCTATCACATTGTTTGCAAATGTTTTCTCTTAGTCTACAGGGTTTTTTTTTGTGTGTGTGGTTTCCTTTGCTGTACAAAAGCTGTTAACTTTAATTAGATTGCATCTGTTTATGTTTGTTTTTATTTACATTATTCTCTGACATGGACCTAAAAGATTTTGTTGCCATTTTTGACAAAATTGTATCCTGCCTATGTTTTCCTATGAGAGTTACATGGTATCTGATCTTATATTTAAGCCTATAATTCATTTTGAATTTATTTTTGTATGTGGTATTATAAAATGTTTTAAATTCATCCTTTTATATGTAGCTGTCCAGTTTTCCCAGCAACACTTATGAAGAGACTATCTTTTATCCATTGTAAGTCTTGCCTCCTTTGTTGTAGATTAATTGACCACAGAAGTACAGGTTTATTTCTAGACATTCCATCCTATTCCCTTGGACTATAGCTCTATCATTGTGCCAGTATCAAACTGTTTTCATTACTGTAGCTTTGTAGCATAGTCTGAAATTAGGACGTATGATTCTTCAACTCCATTCTTCTTTCTCAAAATTAATTTGGCTATGCAGGGTCTTTTGTGCTTCCATATAAATTAAAAAAAAATTGTTCTAGTTCTTTGAAAAATTAGATTGGTAATTAATAGGAATTGCATTGAATATCTTGGTAGTATAGTCATTTTAGCAATAATAGCAGTATTGATTCTTCCATTCCAAGAATGAAGTATATATATATATTTAATTGAAATATTGTTGATTTACAGTATCCCTTAGTTTCTGGCATTTCAGGTGTACAACACAGTGTTTTAGTTTCAAAGAATACATACACTCTTTCTCTTATAGGTCATTATAAAATACTGAGTATAATTCCTTGAGCTATTCAGTAGGTCCTTGTTGGCTTTCTGTTTTATATATATTAGAGGCAGATAAGCTTCCATTCGGAGAAGGCGATGGCACCCCACTCCAGTACTCTTGCCTGGAAAATCCTATGGATGGAGAAGCCTGGTGGGCTGCAGTCCATGGGGTCGCAAAGAGTCAGACACAACTGAATGAATTCACTTTTACTTTTCACTATCATGCATTGGAGAAGGCAATGGCAACCCATTCCAGTGTTCTTGCCTGGAGAATCCCAGGGACGGGGAGTCTGGTGGGCTGCCGTCTATGAGGTCGCACAGAATCGAACACAAGTGAAATGACTTAGCAGCAGAAGCAGCAGCAGTAGCAGTGTGTATATATTTATCCCAGCCCCCTAATGTATCCCTCCTCCATTCCTCTTTTTCCCCTGGTAGCCATGCACCATTTGTTTTCTATGTTTATGAATTTCTGTTTTGGAAATAAATCCTTTATTATTATTATTATTTTTAGATTCCACATGTAAGTTCAGTTCAGTTTCTCAGTCATGTCCGACTCTGTGCGACCCCATGAATTGCAGCACGCTAGGCCTCCTTGTCCATCACCAACTCCGGGAGTTCATTCAAACTCATGTCCATCGAGTAGGTGATGCTATCCAGCCATCTCATCCTCTGTCGTCCCCTTCTCCTCCTGCCCCCAATCCCTCCCATTATCAGAGTCTTTTCCAATGAGTCAACTCTTCACATGAGGTGGCCAAAGTACTGGAGTTTCAGCTTCAGTGTCAGTCCTTCCAAAGAACATCCAGGGCTGATCTCCTTTAGAATGGACTGGTTGGATCTCCTTGCAGTCCAAGGGACTCTTAAGAGTCTTTTCCAGCACCACAGTTCAGAAGCATCAGTCCTTCAGTGCTCAGCTTTCTTCACAGTCCAACTCTCACATCCATACATGACCACTGGAAAAACCATAGCCTTTAATAGACTGACCTTTGTTGGCAAAGTAATGTCTCTACTTTTCAATATGCTGTCTAGGTTGGTCATAACTTTCCTTCTAAGGAGTAAGCATCTTTTAATTTCATGGCTGCAGTCACCATCTGCAGGGATTTTGGAACCTCCCAAAATAAAGTCTGATACCGTTTACAACGTTTCCCCATCTACTTGCCATGAAGTGATGGGACCAGATGCCATGATCTTCATTTTCTGAATGTTGAGCTTTAAGCCAACTTTTTCACTCTCCTCTTTCACTTTCATCAAGAGGCTTTTTAGCTCCTCTTCACTTTGTGCCATAAGGGTGGTGTCATCTGCATTTCTGAGGTTATTGATATTTCTCCCGGCAATCTTGATTCCAGCTTGTGTTTCTTCCAGTCCAGCGTTTCTCATGATGTACTCTGCATAGAAGTTAAATAAACAGGGTGACAATATACAGCCTTGACGTACTCCTTTTCCTATTTGGAACCAGTCTGTTGTTCCTGTCCAGTTCTAACTGTTGCTTCCTGACCTGCACATAGATTTCTCAAGAGGCAGGTCAGGTGGTCTGGTATTCCCATCTCTTTCAGAATTTTCCACAGTTGATTGTGATCCACACAGTCAAAGGCTTTGGCATAGTCAAGAAAGCAGAAATAGATGTTTTTCTGTAACTGTCTTGCTTTTACCATGATCCAGCTGATGTTGGCAATTTGATCTCTGGTTCCTCTGCCTTTTCTAAAACCAGCTTGAATATCTGGAAGTTCATAGTTCACATATTACTGAAGCCTGGCTTGGATAATTTTGAGCGTTACTTTACTAACTGTGAGATGAATGCAATTGTGTGGTAGTTTGAGCATTCTTTGGCATTGCCTTTCTTTGGGATTGGAATGAAAACTGACCTTTTACAGTCCTATGGCCACTGCTGAGTTTTCCAAATTTGCTGGCATATTGAGTGCAGCACTTTCACAGCCTCATCTTTCAGGATTTGAAACAGCTCAACTGGAATTCCATTACCTCCACTAGCTTTGTTTGCAATAATGTTTTCTAAGGCCAACTTGATTTCACATTCAGGATGTCTGGCTCTAGGTGAATGATCACACCATCATGATTATCTTGGTCATGAAGATCTTTTTTGTACAGTTCTTTTGCGTATTCTTGCCACCGCTTCTTAATATCTTCTGCTTCTGTTAGGTCCATACCATTTCTGTCCTTTATTGAGCCCATCTTTGCATGAAATGTTCCCTTGGTATCTCTAATTTTCTTGAAGAGATCTCTAGTCTTTCCCATTCTGTTGTTTTCCTCTATTTCTTTGTATTGATCACTGAAGAAGGCTTTCTTATCTCTTCTTGCTATGATTTGAACTCTGCATTCAGATGCTTATCTTTTCTTTTCTCCTTTGCTTTTCACTTCTCTTCTTTTCACAGCTATTTGTATGGTCTCCCCAGACAGCCATTTTGCTTCCTTGCATTTCTTTTCCATGGGGATGGTCTTGATCCCTGTCTCCTGTATAATGTCATGAACCTCAGTCCATAGTTCATCAGGCACTCTATCTATCAGATCTAGTCCCTTAAATCTATTTCTCACTTCCACTGTATAATCATAAGGGATTTGATTTAGGTCATACCTGAATGGTCTAGTGGTTTTCCCTACTTTCTTCAATTTAAATCTGAATTTGGCAATAAGGAGCTCATGATCTGAGCCACAGTCAGCTCCTTGTCTTGTTTTTGCTGACTGTATAGAGCTTCTCCATCTTTGGCTGCAAAGAATATAATCAATCTGATTTCAGTGTTGACCATCTGGTGATGTCCATGTGTAGAGTCTTCCCTTGTGTTGTTGGAAGAGGGTGTTTGCTATGACCAGTGCATTCTCTTGGCAAAACTCTATAAGGCTTTGCCCTGCTTCATCATATACTTGTCTTCTCTAGCTTACTGAGCATGGTAATCTTGGTGCATTCGTGCTGTTGCAAATGACATTACTTCATTTTTTTCATGACTGGATAATATATATTGTGTATAGCTATCACAGCTTCTTTATCCATTCATCTATTGATGGAAATCTAGGTGGCTTCCACATCTTGACCATTGTGGACAGTGCTGCTTTGAATATTGGGGTGCATTTATCTTTTTAAATTATGGTTTACTCTGGGTATATACCTAGAAGGGGAATTGCTGATTCATATTGTAGTTCGTGTTCTCAATCACTTAGTTGTGTCCAACTCATTTTGACCTTATGGAATATAGCCTGCAAGGTTTTTCTGTCCATGGCATTTTCCAGGCAAGAATACTAGAGTAGTTTCCCCTTCTTAATCCAGTGGATCTTCCAACCTGTGGATCAAATCCACATCTGGTGTCTCCTGCATTGGCAGGTGGATTTTTAACCACTAGCACCACGTAGGAAGCTGCTTTGTAGTTCTACTTTTATTTTAAGGAAACTCCATACTGTTCTCCATAGTGGCTATATATAAATTTACTGAATCAAAATAAGTGGCAATAAGGTAACAATATCAATGCAGGAAAGGAGAGGCAGAAAGCAGAATCTGAGTCCCAGACAGCCCCAAGCAGCACCCCTGCCACCAAGTTTCTAGTGTCAAAATCACATTTCCTTATAGTTTTGAGTCATATTGAAATTATAGACACATTTTTTTTCTTCTTTTGTTGCAACACTTTCATGTTTTTTATGAAACATGGGAATATATTGCCTTTCCTCTGGAAACTATGACCTCTCATTACAAAGTCTATCTAGATTTCATGTTCCACTTTTGATAAAAACATGAGTACAGTGAACTGTTTATATAATAAGAAGGAAAATAACAGCAAGCCCTATAATAAATGGAAGCCATATCAATCTAAGGAATCACCAGAGAGAAACCACAAAGTAATTTGAACAGGGGAAATTTAATAAAAGAGATTATTAACTATAGCAAGGGACTGGAGTAGTAAAGGATTACTTAGGAAAAAGAGAAATCTAAAGAATATAGAAAATTTGCATGTAAATAACAGTTGGACTTCCCTGGTGACTCAATGGTAAAGAATCCACCTGCTGATGCAGGAGACACAGGTTTGATTTCTGGGTTGGGAAGATCTTTTGGAAGAGGAAATGGCAACTCACTCCAGTATTCTTGCCTGGAGAATTCCATGGACAGAAGAGCCTGTGTCTGTGTTGTGGGGGGGGGGGGGAGGGATGGGGGTGGGTACAGTCCATGGGGTCACAAAGAATTGGCCATGACTTGGCAACTAAGCAACAACAATAAATAACAGCCACTGATGAGGGCAGAGCTAGAGCAGAGAAAGTTTATGCTCAAGGTTGCACCCAGGCCCTGCTGGAGAGGACAAGGCTGTGCCTCCTTGGATGGCACTGAAGTTCTGGTGTCTCACTGGCAAAATCCTGCTGAAAATCTTCCCCTGAATGAGCTGGGCCCAGTCTCCCTGGAGGTCTTCAGTGACAAAAGAGCCTCAGCCCAGAAGGATTTTGAGGAGAAGGTGGTACCAAGGTCTTTTTTGACTGCTGGGGCTACTAGCCCATATGTACTATCCTGAAGCAGCCAGGCAATGGGGAAAATCTTCCCATGCAAGACACATGCCAGGGATCACTATGGAATACCGAATAAAACACTCTCCTGCCTTTTCAGTCTCTCCAGTGCCCTCTACTGACAAAGCCTTAGTGCCAGCTGGCAATTGGTATTATTGTTCAGTCTCTCAGTCGTGTCTGACTCTTTGTGAGCCCACAGACTGCAGCATGCCAGGCTTCCCTGTCCTTCACTATCTCCTGGAGTTTGCTTAAACTCATATCTATTGAGTTGGTGATGTCATTCAACCGTCTCTTCCTCTGTTGTCCCCTTCTCTTTCTGCCTCCAATCTTTCCCAGCAGCAGGGTCTTTTCCTAACAAGTTAGCTGTTCGCTTCACGTGGCCAAAGAATTGGAGCTTCGGCTTCAGCATCAGTCCTTCTAATGAATATTCAGAATTAATTTCTTTAGGATTGACTGGTTTGAACTCCTTGCTGTCCAAGTGACTCTCAAGAGTGTTATCTAGCATCACAATTTGAAGTCATCACTTCTTCGGTGCTCAACCTTCTTTGTGATTCAACTCTTACATCCATACATGACTACTAGAAAAACCATAGCTTTGGCTATACAGACTTTTGTTGATAAAGTATCTGCTTTTTAATATGCTGCCTAGGTTTCCGATAGCTTTTCTTCCAAGGAGCAAGCACCTTTTAATTTTGTTTCTGCAGTCACCATCTGCAATGATTTTGGAGCCCAAGAAAATAAAATTTGTCACTGCTTCTACTTTCTCCCCATCTATTTGCCATGAAGTGATGGGACCAGATGTCATGATCTTATTTTTTTGAATGATGAGTTTTAAGCCAGCTTTTCCACTCTCCTCTTTCACCTTCATCAAGAGTCTTTTAGTTCCTCTTTGCTTTCTGTCATTACACTGATACCATGTGCATATCTGAGGTTGTTGATATTTCTTCTGGCAATCTTGATTCCAACCAGCATTTCACATGAATGTATTCTTCATATAAGTTAAATAAGCAGAGTGACAATATATAGCCTTGACCTACTCCTTTCCCAATTTTGAAACAACCCATTGTTCTATTTCCAGTCTAACTGTTGCTTATAATCCTGCGTACAGGCTTCTCAAGAGGCAGGTAAGTTGGTCTGGTATTCCCATCTCTTGAAGAATTTTCTGTTGTTTGTTGTGATCGACAGAATCAAAGACCTTAGCATAGTCAATGAAGCCAATGTAGATGATTTTTTGGAATTCTCTCACTTTTTCTATCATCCAGAAAATGTTACAATTCAATCTCTGGTTCTTCTGCCTATTCTAAATCCAGCTTGTACATCTGGAAGTTCTTGGTTTATGTACTGTTGAAGCCTAGTTTGAAGGATGTTGAGCATTGCTTTGCTTGCACAATTGTACGGTAGTTTGAGCATTCTTTGTCATTGACCTTATTCGTTATTGGAATGAAAGCTAACCTTTTCCAGTCCTGTGGCCATTGCTGTGTTTTCCAAATTTGCTGGTATACTGAATATAATACTTTAACAGCATCATCTATTAAGCTTTTAAATAGCTCAACTGCAACTCCATCATTTCCACTAGTCTTGTTTGCCTGAAATGTTTCCTTGATACCTCCAATTTTGTTAAAGTGATATCCAGTCTTTCCCAAAGTGATGTCCAGTTTTTACCATTCTATCTTTTACTCTATTTCTGTGCATTGTTCACATAAGAAGGCTTTCTTATCTCTCCTTGCTATACTTTGAAGCTCTGCATTCAGTTGGGTATATCTTTCCTTGGGTATGCCTTTCCTTTTTCCTTTGCCTTTCACTTCTCTTTGCCTTTCACTTCTCTTTTCTCAGCTATCTCTAGAATAGCTCTTCTTGCATTTCTTTTATTGAACATAGTTTTGGTCATTGCCTCCTATACATTGTTACTAAGCTCTGTCCATAGTTGGTCACTCTGTCTACTAGATCTACTCCTTTGAATCGATTCAACACCTCCATTGTATAATCATAAGCAATTTTATTTAGGTCATATCTGAATGGCCTAGTGGTTTTCCACAATTTCTTCAAATAGTTGGAATTTTTTAATAAGGAGTTAATGATCTGAGCTACAGTCAGCTCCCAGTCTTGTTTGTGATGATTGTAGAGTTTCTCCATCTTTAGCTACAAAGAATGTAATTCTGATTTCGGTATTGACCATCTGCTGATGTCCATGTGTAGAGAGTCATCTCTTGTGTTGTTGGAAGAGGGTATTTGTATGACCAGTGTGTTCTCTTGGCAAAACTCTGTTATCCTTTTCTTTGGTTCATTTTGTACTCCAAGGACAAACTTGCCTGTTACTCCAGGTATCTTGTGACCTCCCATTTTTGCAATCCAATCCCCTATGATGAAAAGGACATCTTTTATCTTGTTAGTTCTAGAAATCCTTGTGAGTCTTCATAGAACCATTCAACTTCATCTTCTTCAGTTTTAGTGGTTGGGGCATAGACTGATTACTGTGATGATGAATTGTTTGCCTTGAAAACAAAGTGAGGTCAACTGTTGTTTTTGAGATTGCACCCATGTACTGCATTTCAGACTCTTTAGTTGACTGTGAGGACTATTCAGTTTCTTCTAAGGGAAGAGTGAGTTTTGGGTAGAGAGTTTAATCATAAACTCAGAAGAGGAACTTCGTTTTAGTGGTACTAGTTTTCTCTTTGGGTAATTTTTTTCAATTGTTGGTGGCTTCAGTCTCCCTTGGGCTTCCCTGGTAGCTCAGGTGGTAAAGAATCCACTTTCAGTGCAGGAGGTCTGGTTTGATCCCTGCATCAGGAAGATCCCCTGGAGAAGGGAATGGCTAACCACTCCAGTGTTCTTCACTTTTAGTCTCCCATAGCAACAAATATTCTATTAGTTCTTCTTAGACTGTTATTGCTAATGGTATGGTACCATCAACATAACTCCAATACCAGATGAAATGAACCTGTTGGCCCCATAGATAAACTTGCATTCTTTCTCACATAAGATAAAATAAAGGAAAATTGAAATTAAAAACTTTTATTATATTTCCTAAAAATCAAAGATAGAGTAAGACTGTACTCTAACTAAGAGTTTAATAATAAGGATGAGAAAAGTATGTAAAAGATTATTCTATCAACTATTCTGGTCACTAAATTAGTAGCTATAAAAGGTTTTCAAAACTGGCAGACACTCAGTTTGAGATTTTACAAATGACTCATTCAAGAGAGAGAATCAGTTTTATTCTCAGGAAGAAAATATGCCATCAATAAAATAGTAATAGCAATTTAAATACAGTATTATACTATATTTAAAATAATATCCTGCTGTGTATTTTAGCATACATGGCATGCTTTCACAATATGTAGCTATTTAAATTAATTTTAATGATTTTAAATATTATATTTGTTTACTCTGAGCTCCATATTTTTAATCCTCAGAAATAATTAGCATTTTATTTCAGTAAAAAACAAAAATTACATTCCATCATTCATCACTTTTTCTTTCAGATGTCTGTAACTTATTTACTGAAGTTAGATTTAGATGATCTTTCCAAGAGATAGCTTACTGTGAAATGTGTTAATAATCTATAAAGCATGTTACAAAGCTACTTTACCACCAAAGGTTTTCAAAACAGTGGCAAACACTCAGTTTGAGATTTTACAAATGACTCATTCAAGAGAGAGAATCAGTGTTATTTTCAGAAAGAAAATATGTGTCATCAATAAAATAGTGAGGTGAGGTGGGGTGAGGTGAAGTCGCTCAGTCGTGTCCGACTCTTTGTGACCCCGTGGACTGTAACCTACTAGGCTTCTCTGTCCCTGGGATTCTCTAGGCAAGAATACTGGAGTGGATTGCCATTTCCTTCTCCAGGGGATCTTCCTGACTCAGGGATCAAACCCGGGTCTCCTGCATTGAAGGTAGGCGCTTTAACCTCTGGAGCCACCAGGGAAGACCCATAATAGTGATTTAAATATAGTATTATACTATATTTAAAATAATATCTTGTTGTGTATTTTAGCATACATGGCATGTCTGATATCTTAGACATATTTTTACAAATGTCCATTAAACATTTTTTAAACTGTATTTTAAATGTTATAATTACAGTCATGTCAAATATAGAATATATCAGTGAAAAGTTAGGAAAAGAGGATTTTCAAAACTGGAAATAGTAATGCATTTTAATAAGGAAGTCTGAGATATACATTAGTTTTAGAAGAAAAAAAAACTGAGGAAATAGCAAACCCTGTGTTCAATGGTTTTACCAAATAACGTATCTTAGTTGGACATATTTTTTCCTAATAGATGATTTCTTTTACAAGAAAATTCACACCTTGCATGCTAGATCATATAATTGCAAAACTTTGGTTTAGAATTTGTCAAGATTCATTGTAGCTTAACTTTGAGAATTTTGCTAGCACTTACATAAACGGGTCTGATATTTATGTAGTGTTAACTGAAAATCACTCTCACTAATAAAAATTTAGAAGAAATTCTCAAAGTTCATATAAATTACTCACCTGCCTTAAAAAAAAAAAGGTTTATTTCTCTAGTCTAAAGAATATATTATTGAGCATTCACATCACATCCAATACACAAATTTCATTTTGGCTGGATTTTCATATAAGGCTCTTTGCCAGAACTACTTACATGGATAAAATGAATGGTTTTAGCAATTCCCAAAGCTACTAATGGTGTGTAAGTTCTAGGCATAGGATAATAAGTGTCAGGGTTGGCTGCCAAATATAATTATGTATCATCCAACCAGAAGCTAATTATACTATTCTGTTTGAAAACAACAACTACTTGAGGATCCCCAGAGTATATAGAAAGTCTAACAGTTCTTAGCTTAACAGCATCTTAACCTAATTTCTAATATCACCCAACAACTTTGGCTAGATTTTCAATATGGCAATATTTTTAAAATTACCCCTCTTTCTAAACTGTATCACAGTCATCAGTCATCAGTCCCCTGGTTTGCATTTGAGTCTATCTTCAAATGACTGTTCCTTCTTTACCAATGTTCTAAGACATGACAATTCGGTGGAGCAATTGCAGAAGTCAGGCAAAGGCAGAGAGCTTCACACTGCACTCTGGAACAATAGAAAGAACCTCTGTAGACTTCATAAGGGGGATTTTTTCATATCAATAGAAAAGTCTATCCTTGAGAAAACATTTTGCAGTCAATGTGTTCTTTGGATAAGTGCAAGTGTTTTACCATGAAATTGTAATATTAAAATAAATAACATAAAAAGGTAAAAATCTTTATCACCACCCTTTCACTGTTTGCTCTAAGTTGGAGTAGGCCTTTTACCCTTTTGCTAGGTTTTTTGTTTTGTTTTGTTTCTTAAAAATTTTCCCATCTGCTCATTCTGGAAAACAAAAATATTTAAACCATATCTAACATGCCACAGGTCACATTGTGCATCTGCAGATGAGACACTCCCTATGGTGTTATCAACACTTTTCTCCTGCCCAGTGCCAATCCTTATGCTTATCACATTTCAGGAAGTAATGTGCTCCTCCCTTTAATCCCTTTGAATCTTTGATGGTTGTCAAAACTAGGAAGACTTAAGTTATAAATTTAAGATCAGTGGAAATGTATTTATTTAGATAATGTGTGTTTGTATAGTATCAAGAAATACTATTCCATGTGTCAATATATTTGTAGCATTTAATCCCCCATCATAATGTGTATAAAAACATCCAGTAAAAAGTAAGAAGACAAAGTAGGAAAGCTCTAACTTGAGAATTTTGTAAGCTATATCTGCAGAAAAAAATATATATGTATGTTTATATATTCTGTTTTATATTATACATAGATAAAACGTACATCAGAAATGGTAATTCAAAGGCTGTGTTAGGTTTCTAGGAATCTATTTTTTTACATATAAATATTTAGTCTTTTTTGTTTTAGATAACATGAATACTGTTTTTGATCTTCAGATATGTTCACTAGATAGCATGTCATATATGCATGAGACAATGTATATTATTATTTTAGACAAAAATTGCAGTATTTGGTTGAGCTATTTAGTTGAGTATTTACTGGTGAGTGCTTGAGAGCAGCATGAAACTGATCCTATCTATTTAAACCCTACAGTGTGGGCAATAGGAGGGTCCAGGTATCTGAAGTAGTGAGAAGGGAAAGCAGGTCACGAGAGAGATGGAATTTTAGATGCATATTCAAAGGGGTCTCGGGCTTGATCTAAACTAATTCTGAGATTAATAAAAGAGTTAAAAAAACACTTGCATTAACTTTTAAGCACAACTGCATTTTGATACAGCTCTTAAGAATTTGCCTTTGGGTCCTAGCTTAAGTCTAATGTTCTTCAGCTATTAAAGGGCATAACTGCAGCAAAGTGGAAACACAAACATATAGTTAGATGCTTGGTGTTTCAAATCTTGAATTCACTAACATTTCCCCAGACTATAGCTATATCTTGACCACAGTAAGTGGTCAAAATTTGATGTATGAATTTGTTAATATAATATACACTTATCATAGTTTCTGAGGATTTTATTATATGTAAAGTCCTCTGTAGTACTTCCTATGTTCTTGTTCTCATAAACACTAAATATGATTTAAATGTTTATTTGTATATCCATTTTTATAGTATTTGATTACACATTTAATCTTTATTAAGTTCTTAAGCAATATCTTTCAAAATTGAAACAGCTGCTCTCTGAAATATGTTTTTATTTTGATAAGAGAGTATACATTGTTAGGAACATCATTTTTCATTTTATGAGAATGATCATGGAATTCTTTTAATCATAATTATCTCTTTGCAATACACTGTTGCTGTTATTCGGTTACTAAGTTGTTTCTGACTCTGTGACTTCATGCATTGTAGTAACACCAGGCTCCTCTGTTCTTTACTATCATCCAGTTTGCTCAAATTCATGGCCACTGAATCAGTGATGCTATCTAACCATCTCATGCTTGGCCCCTCTTCTCCTTTTGCTTTCAGTCTCTTTCCTAGCATCAGGGTCTTTTGCAATGAGTCCACCCTTCTCAGCAAGTGGCCAAATTATTGGAGCTTTAGCATCAATTGTTCTAAGAAATATTTAGGATCAATTTCCTTTAGGAGTGACTTGTTTGATTTCCTTGCTGTCTAAGGGACTCTCAAGAGTCTTCTCCAGCACTTCAGTTCCAGAGTATCAGTTCTTTGGTGCTCAGCCTTCTTTACAGTCCAACTCTCACATCTGTACATGACTACTAGAAAAACCATAGTCAGCAAACTAGAAAAACCTATGTTAGCAAAATGATGTCTCTGATTTTTAATATGCTATCTAGGTTTGTCATAGCTTTCCCTCTAAAGAGCAAGCATCTTTTAATTTCATGGCTACAGTCACCATGTGCAGTGATTTTGGAGCCCAAGAAAGTAAAATCTGTCATTGTTTCCACTTTTTCCCTGTCTATTTGCCATGAAGTGATGGGACTGGATGCCATGATCTTAGTTTTTTGAATATTGAGTTTCAAGCCAGCTTTTTCACTTTCCCCTTTCACCCTCATCAAGAGGTCCTTTAGCACCTGTTCACTTTCTGCCATTAGAGTGGCATCATCTGCATATCTGAAGTTGTTGATATTTCTCTTGGCAATCTTGATTCCAGCCTATGATTCACCTGTTACCACATTTATTTTTATTTTTATTCAAAATTATCCTGATTAAATGATCTTGAATATCGTTAAATATAGTATAACTCAATAGGGTAAACTTCTTCATCAAGATCTTCTGGAAATGAAATAAAAAGCAGGTAATAAACACATAATCACGCCAAATAAAAAAATCCCACTACACACCTATTTCTCTGTTGTCTCCAACTTCATGCATAAGTTTACAAGATTGTTCTTTGTTTTGCTTACTGAAACCTACCTATAGAACACTTACATGGTTAGAATTGTAAAACAAATCTATAAAATGGAAGATATTATACATAAGCATTTACTTTATAGTGAGTGTTTAATTGCATATACTCTTCAATTACCGAAGTTCAGATTTTTACATGTTTACTCTAAAACTATTGCTTCTCTAGCAATTGGTTAATAAAACACATTGTAAGAAATAGAAATTTCTGTCATTTTTTTAACCATTTTATTTTTCATTATTCTTCAGTCTTTGTTTAATTTGATTGCCCTTTCTAGCTCAGTAGCTCAAAAAAGGGAAATCACTTTTTCTTTTTTTTTTGCAGCTGAAAGCGTTTGAGGGCGGGAATAATTCCAACAAATGCAGCTGAAGTGCTTATCTAGCTGTCACTTTGATTCTATATCATTTGTTTGATTTTATAACTATGTTTATAGATTGTTAGTGTTTGAGAGCACGCTACTTACTAGGAATTTGATAAGTGATTAAAAATCTGGCAAATGTTTGTTCCAAGTGCTTCTAAATAGATTTTATAAACAAAGTCAAACAAAGTGAGGTGCAGTGTGAATGATGACTTGTCCTAATGGTTTCACGGTATTTAACGAGTACAGTAAGAGATATATTTAGGGTGATTTTCCCTCTCTGTGAGGCTTTGGGAAATATATGAGCATATAGCTGACTTTCCACAAGAGGGCTTCATGTTTCAAATCAGCATTATTATACTTTTTTGGCATCATGCCCAGAAAAGTTTACTGCTTGTTAGTTTATTAAATCAAGAAGAGTTTCTATTGGAATATTTTATAACTCTTCTAGAGAAGAACTTCCAGAGAAATACATTTGTGAATATCTGTACATTTAGAGAAAATACAAGCATGTGTGTTCAAGTATTAACTGCACACATGTAATTATGGAATAGGTGTGAATTATCTACCCATACATAATTATGATGATACAATTCTTCCTTCAAGAGATTCTTTTTTCTCTAGAAAACGTTTAGGTTATATATATATACATATATATATCACTTATCTGCCTATTTATCAAAAGACTATTAGAAGAAATGTGTGTGTGAGTTGGTCACTCAGTCATGTCCAACTCTTTGCGACCCCATGGACTATAGCTCACCAGTTTCATCTGTCCATGGGATTCTCCTTTCCTCCTCTTCCTTTTCATTTAAGCCCTTAACAGACTGAATGAGGCCTAGTACATCAGGGAGAGATGTCTATTTAATCAAGAAATTCCCCAATAGGCACACCCAGAAATAATTTGTAATCAATCTGGGCACTCTGTGACTCAGTCAATGCATAAAAATCACCGTCGTAGCAAAGTTTCTATAGACCAAAATGTTTATAATCAATTGCTAACTCTAAGATAGTTTTTCTCCATATTAGTGACTAATTATTTATTTTATAGAGTGCTGCTGCTGCTGCTAAGTCACTTCAGCCCACCAGGATCCCCAGTCCCTGGGATTCTCCAGGCAAGAACACTGGAGTGAGTTGCCATTTCCTTCTCCAATGCATGAAGGTGAAAAGTGAAAGTGAAGTCACTCAGTTGTGTCCGACTCTTCGTGACCCCATGGACTGCAGCCTACCAGGCTCCTCTGTCCATGGGATTATCCAGGCAAGAGTACTGGAGTGGGCTGCCATTGCCTTCTCCATTTTATAGAGTACTCACTAGTAAATTTGTTTTCTCCATAGTGCTTGTATTACACTAGCCAATTATATAGCATTTGATTTGATGATTAATGTCATTATGATAAAAATATTATGTTCCAAGCTCTTTTATATGCTTTCTCTCCTGTACCATATGTATCTCACCCATAAGCAACATGAATATAAACTGCACAGGTCCACTCTTTCCAGCAGCAAATACTGCTGTACTGCAAGGTCTGTGCTGGTTGAATCTTTGCATGTTAAACTGTGGATACAGAGGAACTTGATCTACAGAAGTCCAACTATAAATTATATGTGAATTATCTACTTGTTTAAAAGGTGGGCACCTCATCCCCCATGCCATTCAAGAGTCACCTGTAATTCTATTAGGTATTTGCTATAACATTAATTATTATTATGTGTTATAACTGGGATTCAAATGCCTGTTTTCTGGAATAATTAGTCTGGAATCAAATTACAGGAAGAGATAAGCATGTGAGTAGTGTTTGTGTAGGAAAACCATGAAAGTGATCTAGGGTTACACTTTCCCCAGTTTATGGCTAATTTGAAAATAAGGTATACATTAAATGTATATTGATGTAACATGTTTCAGTAATATTATTGAACATTGGTATGTATAATATCTGTATAGGTTTAGGAAAATATTACAGAATATTAATTCATTTCACTTACCTTTCTAAGCATCTTTTGCCATATATCCATAATAAATATATGGTAACTAAATTTTTTTAGTAGCAGTTATCTATGTATATGTCATTTTTATAGGGCTTATGTATAAAATTCTGTAATTAAAAAAATAAAATAAAATTCTATAATTTGATATTTTGTGTGGATTTTTAAGCTGCTAAAATAAGAATAGGTAGTTCATTGAAAAGAAACAGTTTTCAAACTAAAGAATGTTTTTAAGTTTTTGAAACAGTTGCACTCTATGTGTGAAGACAGAAGAGACTATATTTTTCCATCAATACTATCACTGAGTATTCTAATTTATAAATGTAGCTAGAATCTTAAGATGTTCCATCATTTTGAAGTCACAGTGGTCTGTCATCTTTATTACATCAATAACTTTCTGACTGATTTCTTTGCCTTGGTATTTACAATCTTCTATCTTGAGTCACACATACCCAGGAAGACTAATCATGTCGTTGCAGCAGTCCTCTCTCTGCTCTATACCTGCCAATATTTGCATGCCACATTTAGAATAAAACTCAAACACCTTATGGTGATTCAAGGAACTTTGCCTGGCTCGGCCCCTGGCTGCCACGCTCTCCTCCACCGGCCCTCTTTCTGTTCACTCTGCTCCAGCCAGATACGCCTCCGCTATTCTGCGAGCAAGCGCAGCTCAGTTCTGCTGAAGTGTGGACTTGCTCTCTCCCTTACCTGAGGTAAGCTGCTTTCAGGGAATCTCATTGCTCCCTCCCTCTTCTTCTCACTGGGACTCCCATACTTCATGCTCAGTTTAGCTAATAGGTTACTTACTCAAGTGGTAGTCCATGACCACCCTACATTCATAACATTCTCTCACTACTTCTGCAGGATTCTCTCTCCTTTTTTTTTTTCCTGTCCTAAATTACTTTAGAAAGTTTTCTAAATTCTTTTTCTTCAAATAGAGTACTACTTCGTGTATGTTTTTGTCTGTTTCCAGTTATCTACTACTAGAAGATCTGCTAAAATGTAAGCTTCTTACAGATACAGACTTTGTCTCAGTCAACATTTTATCTCAGCATTTTGACTTCATTTTTTTCTTTAAAGTCAGCATCTCATTTCCAACATGCAAAACAATTGTATTGTAATACACATTAGTTTTCTTTTGCAATTAAAATAGTCCTATTTTTAAGTTCTTTTTCTAGTATTCTTTTAAACTCATCAGTCAGTAACCAGTAAGCTTACTATATTGAGTCCTGTGTGGAAACTCTATTATATAATGAGCAATAAGATCAAGATTATTTAAAACACAGTACAAACTACCTGAATGCTAATTCATGCATAGATCCTCTTCATATGGATATCTAAAAATAATCAAATCAATAAAACAGGAAAGGAAAATATGTTATCATGTATGTACAATTAAGTTAAAAGATAATTTATAGGTGATATATTTTTAACCTGGAATAAATAATTCTTATTAATGGTTTACAAAACCTGAAAACATGACAGTTAAAATTCTGTTCATAAATTTGTTTTAATGTTTTAATAATTTTTTGCCGTGATAGAATGACTAGTTGGACATATGCTTAATATATATGAGCATTAAATTAAAATTTGACTATAAATGGTTATGCTGCTGCTCCTAAGTCACTTCAGTTGTGTCTGACTCTGTGTGACCCCATAGATGGCAGCCCGCCAGGCTCCCCCATCCCTGGGATTCTCCAGGCAAGAACACTGGAGTGAGTTGCCATTTCCTTCTCCAATGTATGAAAGTGCCTAGTGTAAAAGGAATTTTCCTTGAAAAAAATTTCACTCATAATTTTTGGTCAAGAATATTTAAACTGATTAACAGAACCATCAACAGGGGGAAAGAAAAAAACAAAATATACCGACCTGAATGTGCTATCAGATGGTGTAGTCTCTTAGCTTTGTGTAGATGTATCACTCTAGATATATCTAGATATAATAGATATTTAGTCACATATCTATTGACTCTGATGCTTTCAGAGTTAAAGCTCTTGTTAATATCTTTCAAAATACATTCCAATGTATAATTTCTTGAGAAGTTAATCCAGTTTCTCATAGTGGTTACCACTTTCACCTCTACAGTGTTCACATACACACATATATTCATTAATGGTATCGTCTATTCAGACTTGAAAATTTGAGAATTATATTTTTATTATTTTTATCCTTTAAGAGTTTTAACAAATAAGGGATGTGTAATTATTCTCAGATCTCTTGGAATTGTTCTTGGTCAATATACAAAAGTCAAATACTCAGAACCATTCAATTCATCCTGCCCCAGAATTTCAGTTTTTCCCGACCTCTTTAATGTGTTAAGTAGGAGCTTTCTAGAGGTACTATTTTAGGCATTGCTACTCTGGAAGCCTTCTGTATATGTATATTGTACCATAATAATTATAAACTATTCCAGATCTTGATATCCTTGAATGAAATCCACCCTGTTAGTTTCTAGCTGTACAGCCTTTGACATATTGTTTGATATCTTTTAAGTCTCTGTTTCCTGTCAGTAAATGCAAATATTAACTTTAGCTTCATAGGTTTGTGGTAGGGATTAAGTGACAATTTATGCAAGGTACTCAGCTTTGTAGCTGGAAGATAACAGTCAATAAATATTAGCTAATCTATAAATGTAAATACCCATAGAAGGATGTTTTGATAAGATTAACAAAAACTGAAATTTAAAAAAATACTCTCACCCTCATTACAAGGTTTTTTATTTTTATTTTTAATACTTTATTCTACATTATGATACTGTATTTGTTTTGCCATACATTGACATGAATCAGCCACAGGTGTACATGATCTCCCAATGCCGAAGCCCCCTCCCACCTCCCACCCCATATCATCTCCCTGGATCATCCTGTGCCAGCCCCAAGCATCCTGTATCCTGTATTGAACATAGACTGGTGCTTCATTTCTTACATGATAGTATACATGTTTCAATGCCATTCTCCCAAATCATCTCACCCTCTCCCTCTTCCTCAGACACATGTGCCCAAATGTTCATTGCAGCACTGTTTATAATAGCCAGGACATGGAAACAACCTAGGTGTCCATCAGCAGATGAATGGATAAGAAAGCTGTGGTACATATACACAATGGAGTATTACTCAGCCCTTAAAAAGAATAAATTCGACTCAGTTCTAATGAGATGGATGAAGCTGGAGCCGATTATACAGAGTGAAGTAAGCCAGAAAGAAAAACACCAATACAATATACTGACACACATATATGGAATTTAGAAAGATAGTAATTATGACCCTCTATGTGAGACAACAAAAGAGACACAGAGGCATTACAAGCTTTTTTAAAAAACACTAAGTGGATTTGTCCCTTATGGGTAGATATGATGAGAGCAGGATCATTGGGGCTGTGACTTCTCATTCAGCCTCAAATGAAACTTTCATCTCACCATCTAAAATGGGTTCTCACGTTCCAGCAAATAAATCTACATTTCAGCCAGCGAAGAAAAGAATAATGCCAACTTACCATCATTTCTTCCCCTGCCAGCTGCCAACTTGCCCTGAGACAGCACAAAATTTGAGCTCACCATATTTACTTGTACTAAATTGGCCAGAACATAATCAGAGGGCTGGATCCCACTTGCTGGAAAGCTGAGGAATGTTATAAGGGAGAATGAGGCATATTTCCTTTTCAGGAGTCAACTGATTGAGGTTAAGAGGCTGGGGTCTGGAATATGGAGTTCTTTGCTCTATGACTTATCTGAACTCACCAATTATCAGTCTAGCCCTGGCTTATTCTGCTGTGTTCCCTCACAATTTTCCTTGATAATTCGTAAACATGTCAGACATGCTTCTGCCTTAGGGGCTTTGTAATTGATGTTTCCATTATCTAGGCTGTTCTCACTCCAGGTGACTGCATGGTTCACCCCGTCAACCCATTCAGGACCTTATTCAAATATTACCTGCTGAGTCATGCCTTTCCTGTGTGCCTTAATTAAAATTGCAACAACGTATCCATCCTATATTCTTCTATTTGATCTCCCAAATGAATCATACTCATAATACTACACATAACATGCATTCAGTATTTACTATATAATGGACACTATTCTAACTGCTTTACATGACCTCATGACTATCTCTTTGAGAGATGGAAGAGACATCCCCCTTTGCAATACCTTTTTAAAAATTTCTGTGAAAACAACTGAATCTCAGAGAGGGTAAGAAAACTGGTCATGGTCTTCAAGCTCCAGAAGTTATAAAGCTGGATTAAACACAGCAGTCTGACCATAGCATAAGTACCTGCTATAACCACTACAGTATAAGTACTACACTGTTAATGCAAGCAGTGATTTTCTATTTCTAGAATATGTGTCTGTCTCCTCCCCAGTTCTGTTGTTTATTGCTGAAATCTTACCATCTGAAAGCAAATCTAAATCATAGCAAATCCACTCTGTCCCATATGGCAGGAATCCCCAACCTCCGGGATCTAATGCCTGATGATCTGAGGTGGAGCTGGTGCAATAATAATAGAAATAAAGTGCACAATAAATGTAATGCAATTAAATCATCCTGAAACCATCCCCTCACCCAGGTCCGTGGAAAAACTGTCTTCCACAAGACTAGTCCCTGTTGCCAAAAAGCTTGGGGACTGCTGCCAGGTGGCATGTATCAGCTACTTGAAATATGCATAGTCCAGATTAAGATGTGCTGTTAGTATAAAATGCATATCAGGTTTCAAAGGTTTAGTAGAAAAATAACCTAAAATATTTAATCTTTGTAATGAATGCATATTGAGCTGATATTTTGCATTAAAGAAAAACATAATTAAGACAAGTTTAATTTGTTAACCATATTTAAAATGGCTATTAGAAAATTTAAAATTACATATGTGATTCACATAGGTGTCTTGAATTATATTTTTCTTGAATAATGTTGCAAAAGAGGATTGAAAATAATCATGGAAATAATGAACAAACTATTTTTTCATAAGTAAATTGTTGAAAAATGGCCTGGTTGCTTAAAATCGATATATGCCATTGGAGAAATGAAATAGACATATGCATAGTAGCTGGTGACACTAGGTTTGAATTCTAGTAAGGATAACTTCAGAACCAGTGCTCACTAACTCCTTGCTGAGTTAGCTCTCCATTGTAGTAATTTTACTTACACAATTCATGTGGAGCAAAGTTTTGGCTCCAGAATGACTCGTTCAGTCACTCAGTTGTGTCTGACTATTTACGGCCCCATGGACTGTAGCTCACCAGGCTTTCCTGTCCTTCACCATCTCCAAGAGCTTGCTCAAACTTATGTCCATTGAATCAGTTATGTCATCCAACCATTTCATCCTCTGTCATCCCCTTCTCCTGCCTTCAATCTTTCCCAACATCAGGGTCTTTTCTAATGAGTTGGTTCTTCACATCAGGTGCCTAAAGTATTAGAACTTCCTTTGCTAGCATGTGAAATGAGTACAATTGTGTGGCAATTTGAACATTCTTTGGCACTGCCCTTCTTTGGGATTGAAATGAAAACTGATCTTTTCCAGTCTTGTGGCCACTGCAGATTTTTCCAAATTTGCTTGGCATATTGAGCACAGCACTTTAACAGCAACATCAGTTAGGATTTGAAATAGCTCAGCTGGAATTCTTTCACCTCCACGAGCTTTATTACTAGTAATAACTAGTACATGCTGCTAATTTCAGTTCTGTTTGAGATTTAATTGACATATATAACATCATATAAGATTAAGTTGTTCATTTGTACACGTACATTGTACAACAATGTAGGTTTGATGTGCTGTGCTCATCTGTCCATGGGGATTCTCCATAGCAAGAATTCTCCAGGCAAGAATATTGGAGTGGGCTGACATGGTCTCCTCCAGGTAATCTTCCCAACCCAGGGACTGAACCCAGGTCTCCTATATTGCAGGTGGATTCTTTACCATCTGAGCTACCAGGGAAGGCCATAGATTTGATACATTTAAAAATTAATATTGCAATATGATTATTACCACAGCATTAGCTAACGACTTTCTCAGATCATATAGTTATCATTTCTTTCTTGTGGTGAAAACATTTAAGATCCATTTGCTTAGCAGTTTTGACACATATAATACAATATGGTTGACCCAATCACAATGCTGTGCCCTAGATCTCTAGAACTTCATCATCTTCTAACTACATTTTTGTATCCAGTGAGCAACATCTCCATATTTCCCTCACACCTCATCCTCTGGTAGCCATCATTCCACTGTTTCTATGAATTTGCTCTTTCTAAATTCTACATATAAATGATAGTGTATAGTATTTGTCTATCTCTGAACTATCTCACTTAGCATAATGCCCTCAAAATACAAAAATACATTCATATTGTTGCCAATGGTAGGATGCCTTCTTTGTCATGGCACAACTACACACACATAACATATTTTCTTTGTCTGTTGATGGGCATGTAGGTTGTTTCCAAATGTTGGTTATTGGGAATAATGCTGCAATAAACATGGGGTTACAGATATATATTTTTAACTTGTATTTTGTATTGGGGTATAGCTGATTAACAATGTTGTGATAGTTTCAGGTGAACTGCAAAACGACTCAGTCATACATATACATGTATCCATGCTCCCCCAAACTACCCTCCCATGCAGGCTGCCACATAGCATTGAGCAGGGTTCCATGTACTATACAGTAAGTCCTTGTTGGTTATCCATTTTAAATATGTGTACATATGTACATGTCCATCCCAAACTCTCTAATGATATTCTGTTTTCATTTCCTTTGGATGTACACGCAGAAGTGGAATTGATGTAACATATATAAAATATATATAATATATATATATAGTAGTTCTATCTTTGTTTTTTGAGAGACCATCATACTGTTTTCTATAGTATCCAAACCAATTTACATTCTCATCAATAGTGCACAAGAGTTCCCTCTTCCCCACATTCTCCCTAATACTTGCTTTTTCTTATCTTCTTGATGACAGCCATCTAACAGATGTGAGGTGATATTTCATGTGGTTTTGATTGCACGTCCCTGATGGCTAGTGATGCTTGGCATCTTTTCATGTACTGTTGGCCATTTGAATGTCTTCTTTGAAAAAAAATCTCTCTTCATTTTCTCTGTGCATTTTTAATTGGATTTTTATAGTTCTTGAGTTGTATGAGTTTAAAAAAATAGTTTGGATATTAATCCCTTTTCTAATACATGGCTTGCAAATATTTTTCCCATTTCATAGTTTGCCTTTTCATTGTGCTGTTTGTTGGACTATAAGAAGCTTTTTAGTTCATCGTACTCCTGCTTGTTGATTTTTGCTATTTTTTGATTATTCTTTTGGTGTAGTATAAAAAATAAAATATTGTCAAGACCAATATCTCAGAGCTTTTTCCCTAATGTTTTCTCCTAGAAGTTTCTTGGTTTCAGGTCTTGTGTTAAATATTTAGAGGGGTTTTTTTGTGTGTGTGAGTGATTTAAGATAGGGGTTCAGTTTCTACATATAATTATTCAATGTTTTCCAACAACATTTCTTGAGACTATCCTTTTCTTATTAAGCATTCTTGACTCTTTTATAACATTGGTTGATATTATGTGTTTGGGGCATTCTATTCTGTTCTGCTTGACTGTGTGTCTATTTTTTTTTTTTTAATTAAATTTATTTATTTTTAAAATTACAATACTGTATTTGTTTTGCCATACATTGACACGAAGCAGCCATAGGTGAACACAATCTCCCAATGCCGAATCCCCCTCCCATCTCCCACCCCCATCCTCTACTTGAATCATCCTGTGCATCAGCCCCATGCATCCTGCATCCTACATTGAACATAGATTAGCGTTTCGTTTCTTACAGGAAAATATACATGTTTCATAGCCATTCTCCCATACCATCCCACCCTTTCCCTCTCCCTCAGAGTCCAAAAGTCCACTCTATACCTCTGTGTCTCTTGTTGTCTCACATGTAGGGTCTATTTTTATGCCAGTACTATAGTGTTTTAATTGCTATAGCTTTGCAGTATGACTGTAGCTATATAGTTTGAAATGTCATGCCTCCAGTGTTGTTCTTTCTCAGATTGCTTTGGATATTTGGGACCTTTTGTGGTTTCAGACAAATTTGGGGATCACTATTTGTACTTCTGTGCAAAAATGCCATTGGACTTTTGATAGAGATAGCATTAAATCTATAGATGACTTTGGATATTGTGAGCATTTTAACAATATTAATCAATTAATATTGATTTATCAATTATCAATCAATTAATTAATCAATTACATGTACATGAGCTATCTTTCCATTTATTTGTATTTTTAATTTTTTTCATTCAATTGTTATAGTTTTCACTGTATAGGTCTTCCAGTTCCCTGGCTACATTTTTTCTTAAGTATTTTATTGTTTGATGCAATAGTAAATGGCATTGTTTTCTGTACATTTTCAGATTTTTTTAAGAAACACAACTGATTTCTCCATCTTGATTTTATATTCTGGGTTTTAACAGTTTTTGGTTAAGAGTAGAGGTAAAATAAATGCCCATATCAGAGAAATCAAATGGAATTAGTTCATAAGGAGCTAACTTAAACAATATAAGGGAAATACTTTAAAAATTCCTATTGCACTATCTTTACCTTCTACACATATGAGATTTAAATATATATATATATATATATATATATATATTCCTAGATAGCTACAGATTAATTTCTGTATTAGAAACGCTCTCTGTCACCAGCATAAGGTTTCAGGACAAGCTGACAAAATCACTGACATAGATTATTAAAGAAAGTTTGTCTGAGATGTGTGTGCCATGCTTTGGTTTTACCGAGGTGCTAATATAAAAATGCTATTTTCATTCCAAATAGGCCTCAGGCGCCATAGCCAATGCTATTCTCAAAGAACATCAGGCTAGTTCTTTAATGTCTTTTGTGAGACACAATGAATTCTTCTAATATGTACTTTTTAAGTTTAAAATATATATGTAATGTTGCTTGAATGATTACCTTATTTGAGAATAGTTTATAGAGTTCTTTTTATTGATTCATTGTTTATTACTTGTTAAGGTAGGAGAGTTCAAAGTAATTTTGCTTCTTTTCCTTGATAAATTATATTTTAAATGATATTTTGTTTCATTAAAAATTTACTTCGTATAGCCTGTATCAGCTATCCATGTTCAATCCAATTGACAAAGCTATGAAATTACCACCAATGCAAACATTCCAATCTTTGATACTGTACTTTGGTAACAGTGTCTAAGACACAAGTATTAATAATTGAACTTTACAATTTGCCAATAATTTAAGGATAATGTATATAGATAGTCATAGTAGTCATAGAGAATTTTTGAATTATTGAAATGAAGCTCTTTTTATTGATTAAAAATAATAAATAATTTAAATATTCTATTCATTACCTTACATATAAATAAAACACTTTTTTCAAAAAAATTTAACTAGTAAATACTAATTGATAAATATTGAATTACTATATATTCTCAGTACAGCTGTACTTTCAAATTAATCTTTTAAGTCAGATTAACTTATCTCATGATTTTTACTCCTGGTGAGGAAAATACTAGATTCTTTGATTATCTTATTATTCTGTACAAGGAAGCCAGACCGTATCTCACTGAATTTTTCTAACAGCACTTGCAGATGGCAATTTTTACTCTCATTAAAAAAAAAAAAACAGGAAACTAATGCTGCAAGAGTAAGTAACTTAGTCAAATGCAAACTTATAACTGGTGAATAAGCAGTAAGCACAGACATACTCCTAAGTGGTTTACTTCTGCTGCTGCTGCTGTTCAGTTGCTAAGTGGTGTCTGACTCTTTGTGACCGAATAGACTGCAGTACCCCAGGCTCCTCTGTCTTTCACTATCTCCTGGAGTTTGCTCTAATTCGTGTCCATTGAGTTGGTGATGTTATCTAACCACCTCATCCTCTGATGCTGCCTTCTCCTCTGCCCTCAGACTTTCCCAGCATCAGGGTCTTTTCCAATGAGTCAGCTCTTCACATCTCACAACAAAACTTTATATTTTATTCTATTATCATTATCAGTTTAGAGATAAATAAATAAAAGGGCAAAAATTTAGAGTAAGTTGCCCAAAGAAATATGTCAGAGCCAGGGTTACAAATAAAGAGTATGTTGACCAAAGCTTGTGTTTTTAATTGCCTATTTATGATTTGTTGTCCCTAGTATAAAATGGACCATAGCTTCCAAGATTCACACTCTATTAAGCCTTTTCCTATTTTGAACCTGGCCTGACCTCTGGCACTTCAAGAATCATTCCAATAAGAAGAACTATGTTAATTCAAATTTTCAAAATCAATTTATACATATTTCTGGGTTAGTCATTTATTCTTATTTCTTGCCAGGACACAACGGAGTACAATACTGAAGCACAATATTCTCTGTTTAGTTGTCTTTCTTTTCACAGTATCTAATTATCCTCCAGTATGGTAAATTATATTATAGCCATTGCTTCAAAAATGTGGAGATAATACTGGTTAGAAATTGCACTGTAAAATATAAAATTTTTTTAAACTTACTTAGCTTGTAAAAGTCTCCTTATATGCTAAATAATAGTCTTATCTTTGGATTAAATCATTCTATATAATTGGAACATCTTTTACTCTTTGTTAAAATTCTAGACTATGGAATATTAGCCTTTTATCATTTAAAAACATTATGTATAGTATGTTTTGCTCAACTATTTTTATGTTCCTTATTTACTTTAGGGGATAAGATTGTTCATGATCAATTTTCCTCCTTAACATAATCCTTTTTACTCTAAGAAAAGGCTTTAGAAACCAGATAGTGCTTTCCATTTATTCTTATCACAATGGAGATAGTATAATGCATTTTTATTATCATTAGAGGCCCAGATATGTCTGTGAATGTGCATGGTAGGGACAAATTTTGCCTGATGAAATGCTTTAACTTCCAGTTAGTGAAATTTTGTTCAATCAATATAAAGTGCTTAGGTGACATATCCTCCTTTAAATTTTCAGGGCATTTTTAAATAGTAGGCTCTGATACTCAAAGTAAATATACTGCAGTGATGTATTTAAATTTAAAAATGCTTTACTGACTTTAAGTTCTATAAATTTACCTTTTTGACTGATAATTATGTTTGACTTTACAGAAGTTTGGCAGAGTTATACATTTTCCCAGAAAATATTAAAATTGAGATCTATTTTTTCAATTGTGTATTTTAGTAGATTTTTTTCAGACCTTTCTAACAATACAACCGGAGAAGGCAATGGCATCCCACTCCAGTACTCTCGCCTGGAAAATCCCATGGATGGAGGAGCCTGGTAGGCTCCAGTCTATGGAGTCGCTAAGAGTCCGGCATGACTGAGTGACTTCACTTTCACTTTTCACTTTCATGCATTGGAGAAGGAAATGGCAACCCACTCCAGTATTCTTGCCTGGAGAATCCCAGGGACAGAGGAGTCTTAGTAGGTTACTGTCTGTGGGGTCGCACAGAGTCAGACACAACTGAAGCAACTTAGCAGCAGCAGCAGCAACAATACGACAGTATAAACCAGAAGTTTCTCTTACACGTAAACATATGGAAGTTAGATTATATTATCAATATTGTTTATATTTTTACAAGAGATTAACTCAGTTGGTAAAGAATCCACCTGCAATGCAGGAGATCCTGGTTTGATTCCTGCATTGGGAAGATCCGCTGGAGAAGGGATGGGCTACCCACTTCAGTATTATCCGGCTTCCCTTGTTGCTTAGCTGGTAAAGAATCTGCCTGCAATGTGGGAAACCTGGGTTCGATCTCTGGGTTCAGAAGATCCCCTGGAGAAGCCTACCCACTCCAGTAGTCTGGCCTGGAGAATTCCATGGACTATATAGTCCATGGGGTTGCAAAGAGTCAGACAAGGACTGAGCGACTTTCACTTTCACTTTACAAGAAAAGCCAAGGCAGAGCATTTGAGATGTCATACTAAGGTGAAAATACAATTAAAGTGAAATTAGGCTATTATACCCTTCTGTTAAAACTGAAAATGCAAGTTCCACCCTTCTGTTAAGTAAGTGTATGAACTGAACAGTATATACTTAAGTCTGTTGATTATACTAACAGTATTTTAGTTATATGACAAAATACACATGAAAAGACAGGAAAAGGAGGAAAAAGGGAGAAAAAAATGATATTTGTGTTGACTCTATATTTGAAAAAAAAGGAGTTAATGTTTTGTTTTATTAAAGGGAAATTAAGTCTAAATCTTAAAGCAACTATAACTGAAGATCTAGAAGGTCAGTAGAAAACTATTTTGAATTCTGGCAACAATCTCTTCAGAATAAACATTAATTATATGAATGTTTCCCAAGCTGCTACTCCCTTTTTCCCAACAATGTTGGCCTTGTGAGGGTGACATCTTCAGCTATCATGTTCTCCAGTACGCATGTAGTTAAGACTGTGATAGGGGAGGGAGGGCTGCCCAAGACAGCTTTGAGGTCTCTTTGGGGGATAAAAAATTCGCTAAATTGACTTACCTCTTCTGCTTGGGCAGTGTGGTAAACTTAGCTAATATCATGACTAGAAATAATAATTCTTCAGAAAAAAATGAGCCCAGTCATATGCTTTGATCCTGATTTCCCTACTATTGAAACTGAGGTCTCAAATCTGAGATTAAAATTTTTGCCTAATTTCCTAAAAGAGAAAAAAGAAAAGATATGCTAAGAAACATAAACTCCTTACAATATGCTTATCTATGTAGCTCATTTGTTTCTAAAGCAGGATTACTATGAATCTGATTTTGATTATGAAATTTAAGTCAATCCTACAGTACCTAAAAATTCCAATATTCTGAAGAATATACAACTTCTATATATGTATATGTTATTTTCTAGAAATTGTCATTAGACCTACTGTTCTCATGAATATGCAAAAAGTAGTTTTTGCTTTCTTTGTTACCATGACTTCAAGGGACATTTAAACCATCCTTTTAAATTTATCATACATATTACAGAGAATAAGAATGAATAATTTTTAAAAGTCTCTTCCAGAAGCCTCTTATGAAGAAAGAGAATCAATCTGAAGTGATAAGAATATACTAAACTTTTGTCTTAATTTCTTTGAGCTAGCTAGGTATACACTAATCATGGAGGAAAAAAGAAAAGAACACATTTTTAAAATTAAGATTGCTAAAAATTGAAAACAATATGTATATTTAATCAAGATTTAAAGAGGAACTTAACAATTTACCCAAGTTAACACCACATCCAGTTGGTACATGATAAGGCAACATAGAATTTAAATGTATGGAGTTTTCTATTTTAAAATTAAAGCCTTTTTCTTAATTCTGTGAAGGCATTAGCATCTGTTCTATCTACAAAGATAGAGTAATTCCTGTGTCAGGTATCACAATAAGAATATTGCTTTCTTTTTTAATCTTCTCAATGAGTTTATTAAATTGATTTTGTCATTGATATTTATAGATAGAAAAAGTAAATTTAAAGATATTAAATAAATTGCCCAAGGTCAATCATTTAAAAAAATAAAGTGGCAAAGACATTCTCTTTAAAATTTTCCCTGAGCCACTAGCAGAAACCTTAAAAAGATATTTTTTCCTGTACAAAATACATTTTCCTAAATTTTTTAACAGGGAGTTAAATAAAACATGGAGAGAGAAACAAAAGCAATTGCAATATATTTTCTAGTTGATGATACACTGTAATAATGAAGACAGCTTAGCAAAGTGATTGATGGTATTTCCCATAGATCGATGCTACAGAATTAGCTACATATCACAGGAATTTTATTAATGATTATAAATACCTCAGTTATATTTGTTTAATTATAAACTTCTAGTTACACCTTTACAGTTTTGGGAAATTGTGCATGAAGGAGAAAGTCTGACTAAGGAAGCTAAAAATTTTCAAATATTATTTCTGATAGGTTATCCATTAAATTGTACTCTTCTACAATCACTACATAAAGAGGACATTGCTGATTCCTTGAATGACTCTCAGCAAAGCCTATTATGTTCTACAGCTTTGAAATGTGAGGTAAATGCCTAGTAAATATCGTAATGCAACACAAGGTACATTACAAGTTCTTCCTGTAAATTCGATTTCTTCATTTATACTGCCATAACTGCTTCTTTCAGACAAGATAGCCCACAGGTAATTCCATCTCTATTGACTACAGAAAAATGAATGAAAACTGAAGTTGAAAAGATTAATTTACTTTTATTTAAACAAAATCGCCAATCTGTTTCCATTTTCTGTGTTCTAATGGAAAAGATACTGAGAGAATTCAATGAGATCTCTTTTTCTTATCATGTCTCACAATATTTTTATCTCTAGGTACCATCAGTGATGTGCCCAGGCCTCATTTTGCATATGCTTCATATGATATTATACATTTTGTTCATAACTAAATACTTCAGTGCCAATATCTAAAATTATAGTCCCCATCCTAATGTGAATTGGCTTATTCTAAAAATCTTACTTTAAAGCTTACATCTTTTATTTTTTGATGTCTCCCTTAGATTTTAAATTTCTACTAACTGAGCATGACAACAAGGTAGCAAAGGATTAGGATGCAGAGCTTACTTTCTCCCACAAAAACATTAAAAATATATCTACAAGTGGTGTAATTCACATAGAACACCTACTGAACACTGGCAGGATACGTCAGACTTCTGAAAGGGCAAGAAAACCTCCGTGTAACTGCATATAACAAAGGGAAAAAGAAAGGAATTGGGATGAGACCTGCATGATAGGAAGAGAGCTATGAAGGAGGAAAAGTTCCTTTATCTGGCAAGCCTCAGAACCTAGGAGAAGAGTGCAACAAGTGGTTTGCAGAATGCGAAAGAGAGATTAACCTGCACAGAAAGTGGATAATGGCCAGCATGATGAGGAAAGAGGCAGCAACTGTCCAAACTAAAAGCAGCCCCTCAGTTCTGGACAAGACAGTAGAGCAGAAGTGTAACAGGGAACTCTTCCATGCTAAATCTCTTTCTTCGACTTTAACACTTGTTTTTTGCTACCTTTGTTATTAAAATCTACATATTGCCCTGCCTCAGAGAATCCTGCCTCCTCCCCATAACTATTTAACTGAAGTGCCTTTGTTTAGCTCATAAGGAGATAATCGTACCCTGCACACCCATGAATGACTGTAAGAAAAAGAAATTAACACATTCTCCTGCCTGAGTCTTGCCATTCTAGGAGATATTTGCATGAATTAAATGGTCTTTTTGTTTCCTCACACATCCTCCCTAATCTCTGATCCATAAAATACCCTGGCATCCAGACCCAGGGAAGATACTTAGTTTAAGGCATTAGTTTGCCATCTTCTTGGTCAACTGACTTTCCAAATAAAGTCCTATTCCTTGCTTCAACACCTTGTCTCTCAGATTCCTTGGCCTCTCCTGGAGTGAGCAGAGCAAGCTTGGTCTCAGTAACAGAAGGATATGAGCTCATCTTCTCCATTAGAAAAAAAATCACAACCTACTGAATAACCATTGAGAAAAAAGACTGGAAGCTACACATATATTTTACATTCAAAGACAAAGAGACGCGACATGAGACGGTAAGATGGGCACTTTCATGACGTAAGCCTCCCACCTGTGTGTTGGATTACTCACAAATGGAAATTAATTACATCACAAAGACTCTCTCACAAGAGAGAGTTCTGAGCCCCATATCGGGCTCACAAGTCAGAGGATCTGGCATTGGGAGGAGACCCCTGAGCAGTTGGCTTTGAAGGCCATTGGAGCTCAGTTGCAGGATCTCTGTAAGACTGGGGGAAACACAGAATCCATTCTTGGGGATGCCTGCCAGATTTCACAAACACTAGGACCCAGCCCAAAGCAGTAACTCCTTAGGAGTGTTGGGGAAGTTTGTAATTTCCTCAGTTCTGTCTCATCACAGCAAAATTTGAAGTGATGGATAGACCAGTGTTACAGCCTTCAGATGGACCAGTAGTACAGCCCTGTGTCACAGCTCATTTTATTTTTTTTAATATAAATTTATTTATTTTAATTGGAGGCTAATTACTTTACAATATAGTATTGGTTTTGCCATACAGTGACATGAATCTGCTACAGGTGTACATGTGTTTCCCATCCTGAATCCCCCCACACCTCCCTCCCCATACCATCCCTCTGGGTCAGCCCAGTACACCAGCCCCAAGCACCCTATATCATGTATCAAACCTGGACTGGTGATTCGTTTCACATTGATAATGTACATGTTTCGATGCCATTCTCCCAAATCATTCCACCCTCGCCCTCTCCCACAGAATCCAAAAGACTGTTCTATACATGTGTCTCTTTTGCTGTCTCGCATACAGGGTTATTGTTACCATCTTTCTAAATTCCATATTATATGTGTTATTATACTGTATTGGCATTTTTCTTTCTTGCTTACTTCACTCTGTATAATAGGCTCCAGTTTCATCCACCTCATTAGAACTGATTCAAAAGTATTTCAGTTTTATTTAGAAAGTAAAAGAAAATACATCCTTGAGGCATGAGGGTGGGCCAACCCAAAAGATGCAAAGAAAAGAGGAGCCCCTGGCCCAATTTTGGCTTGTCTTTTATATATATATATTATATATATATATATATATATATATATTTTTTTTTTTTTCCCCCTCTCCCTGAGCCCGCCCTATGTAAACTGGGCTATCAGAAGGACTATTTGTTTTACCTGAGGTTCTCACTCTGGTCCTCGGACCTTCCTTTGTCTATTTTTGCAGGATTTTTCCTTCTTTGTCTTTTAGCCACCGCCATTCTGGACTCCTTTTTCCTATTCTAACTACCTAACAAGAGCCTGGGCTGGGCCTACCTGTGCATCTCAGGGCCACTTGAGGAGGTGGGGGTTCACTGTGGCTCACTGGGGGTGGGGGGACAAGGACACAGGTGGCAGAGGCCCCAGGAAATACCTTATTTATGTGCTCTCTCCCAGAGGTTGTCATTTTGGCACCAAGACCTGACTTTACCCAAGTGCCTACAGGTTCCAGTGCTGGAATGCTTAGAGTCTAACAACAACAGGGGTGGGAACAAAACCCCAACCATCATGACAGGCTATCTAAACTTATACTGAGATCACAGCCACCTCTAAATACACCCATTGACATGGCCTTGCCAACCAGAGGGACAAGATCCAGTTCCACCACCAGTGGGCAGGCACCAGTCCCTCCCACAGAAGTCTGCACAAGCCCTTATACCAACTTCACCTAACAGGGGCAAACATCAGAAGCAAGAGGATCAACAATACTGCAGAAAAGAGACCACAGACACAGAAAGTTGATATGGCACAGAAATACGTTTCAGATGAAGGATAAAGATAAAAACCTGCAATAATTACTAAATGAAGTGGAGATAGGCAATCTAAATGAAAATGATATTAATAGCAATGATAGTAAAGATGATCCAAGATCTTGGGAAAAGAATGGAGGTAAACTGAAGAAGTTGGCTTAAAGCTCAACATTCAGAAAATGAAGATCATGGCATCTGGTCCCATCACTTCATGGGAAATAGATGGGGAAACAGTGGAAACAGTGTCAGACTTTATTTTTGGGGGCTCCAAAATCACTGCAGATGGTGACTGCAGCCATGAAATTAAAAGATGCTTACTCCTTGGAAGAAAAGTTATGACCAACCTAGATAGCATATTCAAAAGCAGAGATATTACTTTGCCAACTAAGGTCCATCTAGTCAAGGCTATGGTTTTTCCTGTGGTCATGTCTGGATGTGAGAGTTGGACTGTAAAGAAGGCTGAGCACCAAAGAATCAATGATTTTGAACTGTGGTGTTGGAGAAGACTCTTGAGAGTCCCTTGGACTGCAAGGAGATCTAACCAGTCCATTCTGAAGGAGATCAGCCCTGGGATTTCTTTGGAAGGAATGATGCTGAAGCTGAAACTCCAATACTTTGGCCACCTCATGCAAAGGGTTGACTCATTGGAAAAGACTCTGATGTTGGGAGGGATTGGGGGCAGGAGGAGAAGGGGATGACCGAGGATGAGATGGCTGGATGGCATTACTGACTCGATGGACATGAGTCTGAGTGAACTATGGGAGCTGGTGATGGACAGGGAGGCCTGGCGTGCTGCGATTCATGGGGTTGCAAAGAGTTGGACATGACTGAGTGGCTGAACTGAACTGAAACTGAAAAGAGATAAGAAATGGTTTTAAAAGAGCTAGAATATTTAAAGAACAAACAGAGATGAACAATGCAAAAACTGAAATGAAAAATACATTAGAAGGAATAAATGGCAGAATAAAGAAAAAGAATGAAAATAGGCCAGTCTCTGAGACTTCTAGGACAACTTTAAACACATCAACATTTGCATTATTGGGATTCCAGAAGGACAAGAGAGAGAGCAAGGGCCTGAGAAAGTGTTTGAAGAGATTATAGACAAAAACTTCCCTAAAATGAGAAAGGAAACACTCAAGTCCAGGAAATGCAGAGTCTCATAAAGGATAAACCCAAGCAGAAACATGCTGAGACATATTAGTCAAGCTGATAAAAGTTAAAAGATGAAGAAAACATTAAAAAGCAACAACAGAAAAGCAACAGTAAGATATAAGAAAATCCCCATAAGGTTATCAGCTGATTTCTCAGTAGGAACTCTGAAAGCCACAAGGTAGTGGCATGATATAGTTAAAGAAATGAAAGGGAAAAACCTCAAGCAAGGACATTCTACCCAGCAAGACTAATTCAGAGTTGAAGAAATTAAATCTGAAAGGGAAAAGAAAAGGTAACAGAATTCAGCAGCACCAAACAAGCTTTACAACAAATCCAAAAGAAGCCTCTCTCGGCGGCAAAGAAAAGGCCACAACTAGAAACAAGAAAATCATGAATAGGAAAGCTCACCAGGAAAGGAAAACTTATAGCAAATGAAGGAAATCATCCATGCAAAAGTATATCAAACCCAGCAATCATGAAAGGAGGAAATTACAAATGCAGGATATTGGAAATGCTTTGGAAATTAAGAAAGCAGCAATTTAAAGCAATCTTGTATATATACATGGACTGTGACAGAAAAACCTCATGGGAACCACAAACCAAAAATCTTTAATAAATATACACAATAAAAGAAAAAGGATTTGAAACACAACACTAAATAGTTATCAAATCTATGTGATCAAGAGAAGGGAAGAAAAAAGATCACACACACACACACATAATTACCAAAATGAACATATCAATAATTACCTTACATGTAAATACATTAAATGCTTCAAATGAAAGACACAGATTAGCTGAAAGATACATAAACAAGATCTGCATGTATGCTGTCTACAAAAAACCCACTTCAGATCCAGGGACACACACAAATTGAAAGTGAGGAGAGAGAGAAAGGTATTTCTTGCAAATGAAATTATCTATAGAACAGAAATAGAACTACAGATGTAGAAAATAAATTTATGGTTACCAGGGAGTAAGAGGGGATAAAATATAAGATTGGGATTGACACATGCACACTACTATATATAAAGATGAAAACTATTAAGGATCTACCATATAGTTTAAGGAAATCTCTTCAATAATTGGTAATGGCCTATATGGGAAAATAGTCTTTAAAAAAAAATCAAAAAACCTGAGAGGATATATGTATATGTATAACATTAGTTTAGCTATACACCTGAAGTAAACAAAGGATTGTAAATCAACTACATTCTAATAATTATTTTTTAAGTTGGCTCTGTAAAAGATAAAAATTCATAATCCTTTATCCAGACTCATCAGGGAAAAAGAGAGAGAGGATTCAAATCAATAAAATTAAGAATGGAAAAAGGAAAAGTTACAACTGATACCACAGAAATACAAAGGGTCATAAGATATTACAACAAACAACTCTGTATCAATGAAATGGGTAAGCTAGAAGAAATGGATACATTCTTAGAAAAGTACAACCTTCCAGAACCATGAAGAAACAGAAAATATGAACAGACCAATCACAAGTACTGAAATTAAAACTGTGATTAAAAACTCGCAGCAAGCAAAAGTCCAGGACCAGATGGCTTCACAGATGAATTCCTTCAACATTTTACAGAATCAGTTTGGTTCAGTCACTCAGTTGTGTCCAACTCTTTGCAACCCCATGAACGAGGCTTCCCCGTCCATCACCAACTCTCAGAGCTTGTTCAATCTCATGTCCGTCGTGTTGGCGATGCCATCCAGCCTGCTCATCCTCTGTCATCCCCGTCTCCTCCTGTCTTTTCCAGCATCAGGGTCTTTTCCAGTGAATCAGCTCTTCACATCAGGTGGCCCTTCCAATGAATATTCAGGACTGATGTCCATTAGGATTGACTGGTTTGATCTCCTTGCAGTCCAAGGGACCCTCAAGAGTCTTCTCCAACAGCGCAGTCCAAAAGCATCAGTTCTTTGGCACTCAGCTTTCTTTATAGTCCAACTCTGCATCCATACATGACATTGGAAAAACTATAGCTTTGACTAGACAGACCTTTGTTGGCAAAGTAATGTCTCTGCTTTTTAATGTGCTGCTAGGTTTTAATTTCATGGCTGCAGTCACCATCTGCAGTGATTTTGGACCTCAAAAAAATAAAGTCTCTTGCTGTTTCCATTATTTCCCCATCTATTTGCCATGAAGTGATGGGACTGGATGCCATGATCTTAGTTTTCTGAATGTTGAGTTTTAAGCCAACTTTTTCACTCTCGTGTTTCACTTTCATCAAGAAGCTCTTTAGTTCTTCTTCACTTTCTGCTATAAGGGTGATGTCATCTGCATATCTGAGGTTATTGATATTTCTCCCAGCAATCTTGATTCCAGCTTGTGCTTCATCCAGCCCAGCACTTCAGGTGATGCATTCTTCATATAAGTTAAATAAGCAGGGTGATGACATATAGCCTTGACATACTCCTTTCCCGATCTGGAACCAGTTTGTTTTTCCATGTCCAGTTCTACCTGTTGCTTCTTGACATTCATACAGATTTCTCAGGAGGCAGGTAACATGGTCTGGTATTTCCATCTCCTGAAGAATTTTCCACAGTTTATTGTGATCCACACAGTCAAAAGCTTTGGCCTAGTTAATAAAACAGAAGTAAATGTTTTTCTGGAACTCTCTTGCTTTCTTGATGACCAGGCAGATATTGGCAATTTGACCTCTGGTTCCTCTGCTTTTTCTAAATCCAGCTTGAGCATTGGGAAGTTCATCGTTCATGTACTGTTGAAACTTGGACTGTAGAATTTTGACCATTACTTTGCTAGCATGTGCGATGAGTGCAATTGTGCATTTGTTTGAACATTCTTTGATATTGCCTTTCTTTGGGATTGGAATGAAAGCTAATCTTTTCCACTCCTGTGGCCAGTGCTGAATTTTCTAAATTTGCTGGCATATTGAGTGCAACACTCTAACAGCAGCATCTTTTAGGATTTGAAATAGTTTAACTGGAATTCCATCACTCCCACTAGCTTTGTTTATAGTGATCTTCCTAAGACACACTTGAGTTCACATTTCATGATATCTGACACTAGGTGAGTGATCACACCATTGTGATTATCTGGGTCATGAAGATCTTTTTGTGTATAGTTCTTTTGTGTATTCTTCCCACCTATTCTTAATATCTTCTGCTTTTGTTAGGTCCATACCATTTCTGTCCTTTATTGTGTTCATCTTTGCATGAAATGTTCTCTTGTAATCTTTAGGTGTTTAGAGAATAGTTAACACCTATCTTGAAACTTTAAAAAAATTTCAGTGGAAGGAATGCTCGATAGCTGATTCTTTGAAGCCACTTTCACTTTGATACCAAAAACAAAGTTACAACAAAAACAATATTATAGGATAATATCACTGATAGCTTATGGGAGTTGGTGTAGAGTTTGTGCTCTTTGAAGGAGAAGATTTTACTCTGGGACCAAAGACACAGTCTCCGTCCCTCAAAGTTTTGTGCAGTTCGTTAAAAAAAAAAAAAAAAAGAAGAAGAAGAACAACCACAGGATACATCCATTCATGGGCCTATATAAGAGAAAACCATAATTCAAAAAATACATGCACATCAATGTTCACTGAAGCACTATTTACTATAGCCAAGATATATAAGCAACCTAAAAGTCCATTGACAGAGGAATGGATAAAGAAGTGATATACTAATACATACACAATGGAGTATTACTTAATCATAAAAATAATGAAATAATGCCACTTACAGAAACGTGGATGGACCCAGAGGTTATCATACTAAATGCAATCAGCCAGACCAAAAAGATAAATATATCACTTATAAGTGGAATCTAATTTTAAAGTGATATAAATGTACTTATTTACAAAACAAAAATAAACGCAAAGATTTTAAAAACAAACTTACCTTTGCCAAAAGGGAAACATGGTGGAGGCTAGGTGTATGTGGGGGAATGGAAATAAATTAGGAGTTTAAGATTAATATGCACACATTACTATAATAAAGCATATCATCAATAACCCTGTATGCGAGACAGCAAAAGAGACACAGATTTATAGTACAGTCCTTTGGACTCTGTGGGAGAGGGAGAGGGTGGGATGATTTGGGATAATGGCATTGAAACATGTATAATATCATATAAGAAACGAATCGCCAGTCCAGGTTTGATGCCGGATAAAGGATGCTTGGGGCTGGTGCACTGGGATGACCCAGAGGGATGGTACGGGGGGAGGGGGTTTCTGGATGGGGAATACATATACACCCGTGGCAGATTCATGTTGATGTATGGCAAAACCAATATAATATTGTAAAAAGAAAAATCTACTACATAACACAGGGAACTTAATTCAGTGTTCTATAGTAACCTATATGGGAAAATAATCTAACAAAGAGTGAATATATGCATAACTGAATCATTTTACTATACACCTGAAACTGATACATTGTAAATCAACTATGTTCCAATAAAAATAGAAAAAATATGACTCTATTCATATCACTAAGTTTAAAAAAATAAAAATACATTTCTGTTAACTTATCTGACTTTGAATACTTAAAAATATTCTCATTTACCTCCATATCTGAGTATCATAAAGTGAAACACTTGTACCACTTTTAGGTTTTTACAATTCCATTTTCTCATGGCAAAGATCCTAATCTCATTGGAAATAGACTCCCAAAAGATCTTTGGAAACACAATTCTCTCTATAGATAGCTTTCATTGTTTATAATTTATGATTTCCACCAGAGATATTTGTTATGCTTGATTATAATTTAGAAGCTCTGGGGAAAGTCGCTTTTTGGTTTCAAGGACCCAGAAACCCCCAAATCTAGAGAAGTCAATGATGCAGAGGTGGACATGTAGCCAAATGTGAACAGTGTGGTCAGAAAGAAGAGGTGGAGTCCTCTAAAGAAGGAAATGCCCCTGGGCAGTTGTCTCTTTCATTGTCAGGTGAGACTTTAGTCAGTTCAGTCGCTCAGTCCTGTCCGACTCTTTGCGATCCCATGAACTGCAGCACTCCAGGCCTCCCTGTCCATCACCAGCTCCAAGAGTTCACACAAACTCACGTCCATTGAGTTGGTGATGCCATCTAGCCATCTCATCCTGTGTCGTTCCCTTCTCCACCTGCGCCCAATCACTCCCAGCATCAGAGTCTTTTCCAATGAGTCAACTCTTCGCATGAAGTGCCCAGAGTACTGGAGTTTCAAATTTAGCATCATTCCTTCCAAAGAACACCCAGTACTGATCTCCTTTAGAATGGACTGGTTAGATCTCATTGCAGTCCAAGGGACTCTCAAGAGTCTTCTCCAACACTACAGTTAAAAAGTGATGCTTCGACACTCAGCTTTCTTCATAGTCCAACTGTTACATCCATACATGACCACTGGAAAAACCATAGCCTTGACTAGACGGACCTTTGTTGGCAAAGTAATGTCTCTGCTTTTGAATATGCTATCTATGTTGGTCATAACTTTTCATCCAAGGAATAATTTCATGGTGGAAATCACCATCTGCAGTGAGTTTGAAGCCCCCAAATAAAGTCTGAAACTGGTTCCACTGTTTCCCCATCTATTTCCCATGAAGTGATGGGACCGAATGCCATGATCTTCATTTTCTGAATGTTGAACTTTAAGCTAACTTTTTCACTCTCCTCTTTCACTTTCATCAAGAGGCTTTTGAGTTCCTCTTCACTTTCTGCCACAAAGGTGGTGTCATCTGCGTATCTGAGGTTATTGATGTTTCTCCCAGCAATCTTGATTCCAACTTGTGCTTTTCCAGCCCAGCGTTTCTCATGATGTACTCTGCATAGAAGTTAAATAAGCAGGGTGACAATATACAGCCTTGATGTACTCCTTTTCCTGTTTGGAACCAGTCTGTTGTTCCATGTCCAGTTCTAACTATTGCTTCCTGACCTACATATATGTTTCTCAAGAGGCAGGTCAGGTGGTCTGGTATTCCCATCTCTTTCAGGATTTTCCACAGTTTATTGTGATCCACACAGTCAAAGGCTTTGACACAGTCAATAAAGCAGAAATATATATATTTTTTTCTGGAACTCTCTTGCTTTTTCCATGATCCAGTGGATGTTGGCAATTTGATCTTCGGTTCCTCTGCCTTTTCTAAAACCAGCTTAAACATCTGGAAGTTCACTGTTCACGTATTGCTGAAGCCTGGCTTGGAGAATTTTGAGCATTACTTTACTAGCGTGTGGGATGAGTGCAGTTGTGGGGTAGTTTGAGCATTCTCTGGCATTGCCTTTCTTTGGGATTGGAATGAAAACTGAACTTTTTCAGTCCTGTGGCCACTGCTGAGTTTTCCAAATGTGCTGGCATATTGAGTGCAGCACTTTCACAGCATCCTCTTTCAGGATTTGAAATAGCTCAACTGGAATTCCATCACTTCCACTAGCTTTGTTCATAGTGATGCTTTCTAAGACCCACTTGACTTCACGTTCCAGGATGTCTGGCTCTAGGTGAATGATCACACCATCGTGATTATCTTGGTCGTGAAGATCTTTTTTGTACAGTTCTGTTTATTCTTGCCACCGCTTCTTAATTTCTTCTCTTTCTGTTAGGTCCGTACCATTTCTGTCCTTTATTGAGCCCATCCTTGCATGAAATGTTCCCTTAGTATCTCTAATTTTCTTGAAGAGATGTCTAGTCATTTCCATTCTGTTGTTTTCCTCTATTTCTTTGCATTGATCACTGAGGAAGGCTTCTTAACTCTCCTTGCTATTCTTTGGAACTCTGCATTCAGATGCTTATATCTTTTCCTTTTCTGCTTTGTATTTTGCCTCTCTTCTTTTACAGCTATTTGTACGGCCTCTCTAGACAGCCATTTTGCTTTTTGCATTTCTTTTATGATGATATTCTTGATACCTGTCTCCTGTAAAAACCCAAATGACAGAAAAGTTAAAAAATGAGAGAGAAAAAAAAAAGTTAAGAAAAAATAGTAGGCTGAAGGACAGTATATATGGGAGGAAAACAGAACTATTGACCTATAAAACCACAAAATCCATGGGTAGATAATAAAAGTTTCAATACATCTTGATTCAGATTCAAGTCATGTCCATATAGTCCTACATCTTTTTAACAATCAAATTATCTTCTGTTTGCTTACTTTAAGACCTCACATTGTATTAAGGTGTGGTAGTGGGCCAAGATTTTCATACATCCAGTATCAAGGTCAGAGACAAGTCTGGACTATTATTCCCAAGAAAAGACTTTAAGGAATATCTTTCCCTCTATTTGGTTCATAAATCCATCCCTGGAGACAGAAATGAAATAGTTGGATGGCATCATCGATTCAAAGGAAATGAACTTGGGCAGACTACAGGAGATGGAGTACATTATTACAACCTTAGACTTTACAGAAGCTCTTTAGTTATCAGTAATTTATCAGTCAAACTGGAAAAATTTATGTTCATATTTATTTAATTTGAAGGCAAAGACTTTCAGGCATTGTTCTATGCTTATTAAAAGAAAAAATAGAAAAACTTTTACTCATTTAAATTAATTATTATTTAAATGTGTCCTCTTTTGTAATTTATAATCATTATACATATCTCCAGGCAAGAATACTGGAGGGGATAGCTGTTCCCTTCTCCAGAGGATCTTCCCAACCCAGGGATTGATCAAGTGTAGATCTCCCGCATTGCAGGCAGATTCTTTACCATCTGACCAGAAGCTCTAGAATACTAGAGTGGGAAGCCTGTCCCTTCTCCAGAGGATCTTCCCAACCCAGGAATTGAGCTGGCATTTCCTGCATTGCAGATAGAGTCTTTCCCAGCTGAGCTACTAGGAAAGCCCTAGAAAAACTTATCTTTTCTGTTGTGATTTTGCAATGATACCACATTTATACTCTAAAGTGAAATACAACTTCATAGTACAGAATAAATAGAACACACACAAAAAAGCTTACCTTACTTTGCCTGGAGGAATTTCAGAGGCTCTAAAGTATACTTCAGCTCATTTTGCACTTCTGGGGCTTCTAAAAGATAAATCATTATACACAACATTTTAATGCCTTAAGAGAACAAAATACTCTTGCAAGAAAAACACAGAACTAATGTAAGAAAGCTCTTGTTAGATCATACCGTGAGGTTCAGAAGACATAATAATTGTAAGTTGGCTTTAAAACTTCACATCCGCAGTTATCTACAAAGAGAATGTGTTTGTTTTCATAACATTTGCTCTGTTTTGTTTATTTTATAGCTTTGGAAAGAGCAATGAACAAAAAGGTAGATTAGGTCAACCTCATATTTTAGTCTTATTTATTAATATCAGCCTCAACTAATAGCACTGTTATTTTTGTGACAAGTACATTGTATTTTTGATGTTGTTTATAGAAACAATTTAGGAGTAGAAACTCTGACTGTTGATCACATAAAATGTGAAATCTTAACTGATTTATACCGATAATATCAGAAATATAAAGAAAAATTTTATTTCTAAGAAAACAAAGGTATTGTTTCAAAATGTGTCTACTTATACTTAGAAGAAAAACATAGCAAGACTGATTTCTGCAGACTGAAATTTAAGACAAGATAATGTCTAAAAAGTTAGATGGAAGAAATCAGAATTCTCTAATATTCACAGTATCCCTGTGAGCTTTGTAAAAGTAGAAGAATCAGAAGTTGTATTATTATACTATCAATATTGCCTATAAATGAATCTTGATTTACTTGACCAACTGAACATTGATCTGTGAAACAGTCTACTCACTTTTCCTTCTGTTTAAATAAAATAAAAGTCTGCCAAAGAAATGTCTTATATACAAACTGTGTATGTCATTTCCAAGTATATTTGATTAGCTCTAATTATATTTTCTACTAATAAGAAATAAAATATACTTTTGAATATTTTAAAGAAATGTTTTAAAATCTTAGCTTTTATTTCAGAAGATAAAATCAGACAGTATCTTATTTGGAAATTTAAGCAATCATATATACAACTGTTGTTTTCATTATGCTAAAAAGGAAGGTTGCAAATCCATGTTTTGCTGTTTTCTTCCTTTCTTCTCTTCCTTCTTCTCTTTTTTCATTTTCTCCTCCTTTTATTCCTTTTCCTTTTGCATTGCTACAATAATATTTAAAGGTTTGACATACCATAAGTAATTTGATAACTGCTCCAATATTTGGAACCATAGCACTGTAGAAGTTCTTTTGACAGACAAGTTTTAGTCCTTATCTAAAATATACTAATTGACACCTACAGAAAAATAAATGTGTCTAATAGCATACATTCTAGAATTCTCAGATAATCTTCTTCCAATCATTTGAAATATGCACTTGTAAGCTCAACATATAATTGACCTTCTGCATCTCAATGCAAATTTTATTATTGTAACTCTATATAAGTACATCAATGACATTTAAGTACAAAAAGAGCAGGATCTATGGACATTATATAATTTGGAAAAAGATGTTAAGGCATAAATATTACTCATTGGAAATTATTGTTTTTTTGTTTAAATCAACCTTAAAAAATAGAGAAGAAAAATAAAAAAAAATTATTGAGCTATTAAGTTATTCACCATGGGTAAAAATGTCATTTGGCATATGCTCCATTTTTTCAAATGTCCTAATCTGTTCTTGTTTTTATTCTTCAGTTCTAGTTGCTTTTTCCCATTGAGAACAAATTGAATTCCATTAATTATCCTAGAATCTGTAGGTACGTCTTACTCCTTGGGGGAAAAATATATAAGTGGTAAAAATATACTTCTGTCCTTCAGGTTGGATCAGTATATCTACATCTATATATAACAGTGTGCATATTATATAGTTAGAATATATCATATATATTATTTGATGTATATGTATATACGTAGTCCAACACATAGAGTAGAAGAATAAGTTGGTTTAGGTTTCACACAAAAAAATCAAGACATGAGATACATATATGGAAAACACAGTATATAATAAAGGGCATGAGAGTGAAATCACTTGGAGATAAAAATACAAAGAGAAGTGAAAACAATATTAAACCCAATGTCAGGTACTGATCAAGAGCAAAAGAAGTTACTAAAAAAAGTCTATGATAGCAATTACTCAATATAGAAAGAACACTACAGTTAGAACTTTATATGTCTAGGAAAGTTAATGTGTGGGCTCCTATTTTTAAACCAAATAAAGACAACAGATACAGAAGGATGGAGTACACCAATATACTTCATGCTGTTAAGAGGTTAGGAAGATAAGGACTAAGAGTTCTCCACTGGCTTTAGCAATACAGATTTCATTAAGAAACGTACTGAGAATAATTTTGCTTGAGTACTGGGAATTACGAAAGTAAGCACAAAGAAGAATAAGTTGAAAGGTGATGGAAATTGCTTAATTACTCAAAAGTTTTGCCACACAGAAAAACAGAAATGGGGCAGTAACTGGAGGGAAATTTGGACTCAATGAAAGGCATTCTTAAGAAGAAACATATAATGCTGTTTATTTCCCATTTTTTTGCTGACTCTATTGGGAAGCATTATTTCTTCCAGAAACAGTTTCTTTTTTTTAGTCTCAAGAGCAAGCAGTGTTTATTATATTTGGTTTCCAGTTTTTCATAATATTCTGGAGTGAAAATTAGCAATATCTATTTATTAGCAGTAAGGGACAATTTGAAATAGCCATAGATGGAGCATAAATTTCTCTTGAAAGCATAGTGTTAATTACCTAATTTTTTTATGCACTACTTCTAACAAAGATAACATATACAGATACAATTAATATTTTCCTCATAAGGTCAGTTTTCCTAAAGAATTTGAAGAGAAATATTAGAAAATTTGATTTTTTACAGAGAAAAATTAAATATATTAAACATTGCATTCTAGGTTTACTAAGTTTTACTCATTACTTTTCCCCAGCTCAATTTTTTTCTCAGAAGTAAACCAAAGCAACATTTATTTTTCTGGTTTGTGTGTTTTCACACATACTGCGATAACATGTTCAATGTTTATAAACAGCATATTAAAATGTGAAGTTTGTTTATGCAAATCTATTTAAACAAATACATATCATTGACATTGTACATGTTTTCTCCACTTATCTATCATAAGACTTACTGTAAGCTTTCTTTTTAAAATATGGATTTAAAATTTTAAGATAATAAAATAAAAATGAAGTAAATCTTCTCTCTTTCCAAAAGTTCTGTTTATAATTTTCCTAATATTCAACTCTGAATGCCATGCTTTTTGTTGGGGATAGCTGTATCTTTAATTTTTTGAAATTCTATCTCCCAATTGGCCTCCTTCCCTCTATTTCCTCCTCTAACACATGTCCACACTGAATGTAAAATCAAGAGTATAACCAGTAAATTCTACTTATTAACTCCAGCCTGAACGCTCCTGCAGTGCTTCTCTTTCCTAAAGCACTTGAAGATTTAAAAACTACATTTTGCTTTTGGAGAAGAAATCCAGGCAAGAGAATCACTTGGGGAAAAACACCCAGCATATCCTTCTAAAAAGGCATACTCAACACTTAAAATGTACTGTACTAGGGGCATTTTTGTTTGTTCAGATTTGCTTTGCTTTGCTTTTCTGAAACAAAGATCCATGGAGAAAAGAAAAACTTACCATTGGAAAGATAAAAGATCATTGGAATCACAATAAAAAATAAAATTGTGCAGATTTCTCTTGCTTAGTTTATTTTTATTAGTTTCTTTAACATTCTTTAATTTATTGCATTGTTCAGTTCAGTTCAGTCGCTCAGTCATGTCCGACTCTGTGACCCTATGAATTGCAGCATGCCAGGCCTCCCTGTTCCATCACCAATTCCCGGAGTTCACTCATACTCACGTCCATCGAGTCGGTGATGCCATCCAGCCATCTCATCCTCTGTCGTCCCCTATTCCTCCTGCCCTCAATCCCTCCCAGCATTAGAGTCTGGAGTTTCAGCTTTAACATCATTCCTTCCAAAGAACACCCAGGGCTGATCTCTAGAATGGCCTGGTTGGATCTCCTTACAGTCCAAGGGACTCTCAAGAGTCTTCTCCAACACCACAATTTAAAAGCATCAATTCTTCTGCGCTCAGCTTTCTTCACAGTCCAACTCTCACATCCATACAGGACCATTGGGAAAACCATAGCTAGTTATATGTTCATGTCTTTTCAAGTTGCTATTTAAAACCTTGTTATTTCAAATATGTTTGATTGGTGGTGCTTGAATCTACTCTACAACACTGATATAAGTAAATATCACCATTTATGATATATAATTCCATAATTCCAGAAAAGCAGAAGTCTCTGTCTAAAGCATATATATATATATATATAAATCTATATATATATTTATATATAAATCTCTCTCTATATATTTATATATAAATCTCTCTCTATATATATATATATCAGAAATTTTAAATATTTGAGAGTAAAGTTCCCTTTTATTGGGTCCAAGCACTTTCATGTAGATTTCAGGAGCATTATGAAATTGAAAATACTAATAAAAAAATAGACTTTCTAGTCAATTTTATCTAGAATTTTAAGAGAATTGACAACTAGCTAGAAATTACATCCTAAGAGGAATGGAAAGCAATCCTTCCTTCTGGAATGGTACAGAATACTGAGAAGGAGAGAAAAGACTGCAAAAAGTAGGAAGACATCTATATAATTGGAAATAGTTTATCATTTTTGTTAGCAGATGTCCTAAATTTAACTTAATATAATAGACAGAAATAGGACTTAAACTGTGTTTTCTTGATGTACATCAAATTTATATTTATTTAGTTTTTGCATATGTAAATAGTAAATAAACACTTATGAATGAAATGCTTTTCTATATTTCAGGGGGAAAATTAAAATTCTAACTTCAATTTGATGAATACTTATTTTTGCCAAAATGGAGTTTTAAGGCTACTTTTCATAGTTATTGAATATATGGAAACTGTATAATAAGTAATTCAAGGTTTACTTTAAAGAGATGTGGGCTTCCCTGGTGACTCAGAGGTTAAAGCGTCTGCCTCCAGTGCGAGAGACCAGGGTTCGATACCTGGGCTGGGAAGATCCCCTGGAGAAGGAAATGGCAATCCACTCCAGTATTCTTGCCTGGAGAATCCCATGGACGGAGAAGCCTAGTAGGTTACAGTACACGGGGTTGCAATGAGTCGGACATGACTGAGCGACTTTATCTCACCTTAAAGAGATATAAGGTTAAAGTAACCACTCCAAGTGTATTAAACAGGGTATAATAATTCCTATTTGCTTTGATAAAAAGATTCCACACATATTGAAAATCAACTGTCACAGGAGATTCAGTTTCATGATTTTCCATTCACTTCTAAATTTTTACTATCACTACATGGGAAGTCTTCACAAAAGTTTATCAGTGAATTTATTATTTATTTATTATTAATCTGATTATCATATTAAGTTACCTAATTTACAGCATTTATAAAAGTCAGAGGAACAAGAGATCAAATTGAACATTCGCTGGATCATCAAAAAGCAAGAGCTTTCCAGAAAAATATCTATTTCTGCTTTATTGACTATGCCAAAGCCTTTTACTGTGTGGATCAAAATAAACTGTGGAAAATTCTGAGAGAGTTGGGAATACCAGACCACCTGACCTGCCTCTTGAGAAACCTATATGCAGATCAGGAAGCAACAGTTAGAACTGGGCATGGAACAACAGACTGGTTCCAAATAGGAAAAGGAGTACGTCAAGGCTGTATATTGTCACCCTGCTTATTTAACTTCTATGCAGAGTACATCATGAGAAATGCTGGGTTGGAAGAAGCACAAGCTGGAATCAAGATTGCTGGGAGAAATATCAATAACCTCAGATATGCAGATAACACCACCCTTCTGGCAGAATGTGAAGAGGAACTTAAAAGCCTCTTGATGAAAGTGAAAGAGGAGAGTTAAAAAGTTGGCTTAAAGCTCAACATTCAGAAAACTAAGATCATGGTATTCAGTCCCATCACTTTATGGCAAATAGATGGGGAAGCAGTGGAAACAGTGGCTGACTTTATTTTGGGGGAGCTCCAAAATCACTGCAGCTGGTCATTGAGGAAGAGGGCAATGGTTTTTACAAGCTCCAACTGTGAGGTAGAGGCTCAATTTTAAATCTAATTCTGCTCACTCTGAGTTCTGTGGCCTTACGGAAGTTACATAAGTTGTCACCTGGCAAATTGGGTACTACTAATAGTACCAGCTTCATGGGTTGTTGTAGCACCAACCAAGTTAATATATGCAAACCACCCAGAGTAACACTTATAACAGAGTAACAGTTCATTGCTGTTCTAAGTTTGGAGGACAGGACAATACGGAAGCAAGTTATGGCACAATATATATAAGCTGTCAGCTCATTGTCCACAAAATTCACTTTTTTTCCACTTTTTGATATCTCCAAAGTGTTTATTACATTATTTTAAAATGCTTTCTTCTTTTCATTCACTCTATCATATTTCATTGTGTTGGCACATGCAGTGCTTTGCTTTATTTACATATTTACATTCAGTTATTATTCATTTATACCTATTTATTGACTACTTAAATCTCTTTACTATGCTAGTGGTAGTGATAACATATACTGTACTGAGAGGTATGAAAGGGTTCTTTGAAAGCATGTGCTATGATTCATGCTTTGATACAAAAGCTGCTCAATATAGTAAATATGGGATCTATGCCATGTCCATGGCCCATAGAAGTGAGACAATTCCCTCACTTGGAAAAAAATTGAAATTTTGCCTCATTTTTCTTAAAGCAAAGGATTCTGTTTATTGATATATTACTATAAAAGTGGCAAGATTTATTGACAACTTTCTGTCTTTGGTTTAAAAACTAACAAGTAAAGTTAAACATCTTTGTTTAACTGATGATAAACAGCTGATAAACATCTTTGGCTTTTAAACTATTAATTTTTTAAGTGAGATAAATTAATAAATACCTTCACACAGTAAAATACTTGAACTGAATATTTCAGTTTAGTATCACTTCCATATTCCGTAGACTTAATAGCTATAAGAGATGATAATGATGGTTTGCTTTATGCAAAAAACTGTTATATTTTTTTCCTGTATTTATTCACTTGATAGAGCCATCTTTGAAGAAGACTCTACTATTGACCCAGTTTAAAACCTAAAATTATATTACTTTTTTGTATATGATTCTTTTTCCCATATACACCCTTTCTACAGTGTAAAGTAGTTGCAAATTAGGATCTTAACTTAAAATTGTTCTGTCATTACCAATTTGCCCACATAGTGCTCACAACTGGTAAGTGATGAGCAGATATTTGTTACAAAATGGAAATGACAGTTCAAGAGTGAGATATAAATATAATTACTAAGTATTTAAAGGAACAGTATATAATTTAAAATTAAGTGAAAGTCACTCAGTCATGTCTGACTGTTTACAACACATGAACTATACACTCCATGGAATTCTCCAGGCCAGAATACTGAAGTGGGCAGTCTTTCCCCTCTCCAGGGGATCTTCCCAACCCAGGGATTGAACTCAGGTCTCCCTCATTGCAGGCAGATTCTTTACCAGTTGAGCTACAAGAGAAGCCCTATATAGTCCAAAGAATAGCACCATTTATTAATAGTTGAAGCCAAATATCCATTTACTCAAAGATTATTTGAAGCTTAGTCAGTAGCTGTCTCATACACATTTCTTTTTCCCATTGTTAGACTCCCAATCTTAATACTAAATGTTATAATAATGATCGTTTTGCTCAAGCACAAAAAACTCTCATTTAGTTCTTTTGGACTAACACAGTCCAGGGATGGAAGAGTATGTGACAGTAATTGAATATTTCTATGAAACGCAAACTCATGCTTTGGGATATGGAGAAGAGAATTAGAGGTAACACACAAACAGTTTTATGGCAATATTACTGAGATCAGGTATTCCAGTGTAAGGTGTCAGTGGCTTCTCAGTAACTTCAATGAAATTAGTGCTCCATATTTCTAAATTCCACTGGGAAATAATCTATCAAATTTAATTTGTCCAAAAGCACACCACTGAAATTTTCAAATTGAAAATGCACTACAAATGCAGAGAAGTGCATTAAGTACAAACTTCCAGTTATGAAATAAATAAATCCTGCTGAGGTAATATACTGCATGAGAACTATATTTGAAAACATTGTAGTAATTCTGTACAGTGACAGCTGGTAACTAGACTTATGATGATGACAATTTTGAAATGTATATATGTATATGTCTAAATAAGCACTGTGATGTACACTTGAAACCAGTATGGTATGGTATATTATTTAAATTCATTAAATATGCATTTTCCAAATAATATATATCAAACTTTATAGAAAATAATCACAGAGCCAGTGTTAAATTAAATTTTAACTATTTAACATTAAAAATATTGGATTTGTTGTCCAGAAACTGTGTTGTTGTGAAATTTCTACTTATTCACTGGTTAGGCAGGGATCTTAAATCAGTTTATTTATTTATTTATTACAATAATTCTTCTAAAAATCAATCATTATAAAGAGTAATCATTTTTCATTGGAAGGACTGATGTTGAAGCTGAAACTCCAATAATTTGGCCCCCTGTGCAAAGAGCTGACTCATTTGAAAAGACCCTGATGCTGAGAAAGATTGACAGCAGGAGGAGAAGGGGATGACAGAGGATGAGATGGTTGGATGGCATCACCAACTCAACGGATGTGAGTTCGAGTAAACTCTGGGAGTTAATGATGGACAAAGAGGCCTGGTGTGCTGCAGTCCATGGGATTGCAAAGAGTCAGACACGACTGAGCAACTGAACTAAACTGAACTGAAAAAGTAATCTTAAGAAAGAAAAATGAAGTTGGATGAATCAGGCTCTCTAACCTCAGGATGTTCTAGAAAACTTCAGTAAATTAAAGCAATCTAGTACTAGTGAAAAAACAGACATATAGATCAGTGGAACAGGACAGAAAGGCTAGAAACAGACCCACGCACTTATGGCCAATATATCTACAATAAAGGAGGCAAGAATATACAGTGGAGAAAAAGCAGACTTTTTTATATGTGAAGCTGGGAAAAGTGGATAGCTGCATGGAAAAGAATAAAATTAGAACACTATTAATACCATAAGCAAATATAACTCAAAATGGATTAAACATCCAAATGTAAGACCAAATACTAAAGAACTCATAGAGGAAAACAGGCAGAACATGCATTGATATAAATTATAGCAAAATTTTTTAGATCTATCTTCCAGTTTAATAGACATAAAAAATAATAAATTGGACCCAATTAAACTTAAAAGCATTTGCACAGCAAAGAAAATCATAAAGAAAATGAAAAGATGGGAGAAAATGTTTGCAAATGATATGACCAACAAAAGATTAATCCCCAGAATACATTAATACAAACAGCTCAAACAGTTCAATAATAACAAACAAGTAACCCAATTAAAAAAAAGGTAGATCTAAATAGACATTTCTCCAAAAGAGACATACAGATGACAAACAAGCATAAGAAAAAATGTTCATGGTAGTTTATTATTAGAAAAATAAAAATGGAAAATGCAATGACGTATCACCTTACAAAAGTCAGAATGGTCATCATCAAAAGTTTACAGGCTGAAGAGGATGTGGAGAACAGGGAACCCTCCTACACTATTGGTGGGAATATAAATTGATAAAGCCACTGTGGAGAATAGTATGGAGGTTCCTTAAAAACTAAAAATAAAATTATCATAGGATCCTGCAATTTTATTCCTGGGGATGTATTCAAAGAAAACTCTAATTTAAAACGACGCATGCACCTCAGTGTTACAATAGCCAAGACATAGAAGCAACCTAAATGTCTATCAACAGACGAATGGATAACAAAGATGTGGTATATACATACGATGAAATATTATTCAGCCATTAAAAAGAATGAAATAATGCCATTTGTAGCAATTGGATGGACCTAGAGATTATCGTACTAAATGAAGTAAGCCAGAAAGAGAAAGACAAATATCAGATGATATCACATATATTTGGAATCTTAAAAAGATACAAGTGAACTTATTTATAAAAACAGAAACAGATCCACTCGTATAAAAAACAACATATGGTTACCAAAGGGGGAAAGTTAGGGGGAGAGATAAATTAGGAGTTTGAAATTAATATAGATCCACTACTATATATAAAATAGATAACTAACAGGGACCTACATTGTAGCACAGGGAGTTATACACAGTTTATTGTAATAACCTATAAGGGAAAAGAATATATATATATATTTATAACTTAACTAATCATATATATATATATATATATCTGAGTTAATGTACTATACACTTGAGACTAACATGTTATAAATCAACTATGCCTCATTTATAAATAAATGTAAAAAAAAATCACTCAACATATTTAGATTGTAGGCTCATAATTTAAATGAAAGACTTAGATGATTCATGAAGTCCCTTTGACTTCTAAAATTCTACACTGTAGTTTGCAAATGTACTTTATTTTCTCAGGAATTGGTTTATGATGTTTGGGGTAAGTGTCTGTAAGTATTTCACTTTGACTATGTTGAAAGAAACCTATTATAGAAGAAATTATTTCCATTTTATGAAAAAATAGTATCAAATCCATCATATAGAAGATATTTTGTTATTTATATATATTAAATTTCTTTTCTCCATCAGAGGAATATATCAGGATAGATATAGATCAGAAGAGATATATACACGATTTTTAGCTACAGAACTTTCTAAATCTACTTTGATCTCATCATCTTTCCTTCCTTATAGCATTTAAAGGGTTAATTTAGAGAAGACATGAATCAAATAATTTTTCTTCTTAAGCTTTTATTTAGACTCATCTAGTAGACATAAACTTTCATATGCAGTTTTATACCACCTTATTAAGCTTACGTTATAGAAATGAGAAGAACTAGTGATTATTTTCTCTTATAACCCTAAATGGAAAATCTGCATCTTAAGTAGTAATTAAGAAAACCAAAACTACATTGTAAACAAAGCGTCTGTTGCTTGGGCATGCCATTTTCCCTTTTCTTTTGTGAAGAATAGCTTTGAATCTAATTGTACATTATAATTGCACATCATTTCTTTTGGAACTGCTTAATTATTCCTCTTAATCTTTTTGTATTTCTCTTCATTTTTAGCCAAACTATTTTTAGCAATACATTACTACTGATTCTGCAATTAAAATATTTGTGTTCCTCCTTGAAAATGGCTAAATAGCTTATGCCACATTCTGAGTTGTTGGGAAGGGAGAATTAGGATTTTTTAATTCTCTTTTTTTTTTTTTTTTGGTATCAGAACAGTAAATGAACACTAACCCCATTGAATATTCTTTTCATTCTGCAAGCAAGCATTTGCTTTCACACAGAAACAGCTTTGCAATGACAATGAACCCTATGCAGACACTACTGCTTCAGATGAAGGTTAATAGCTGGAATAGCAAGAATACTAGTATGCAGACTGTAATTAGGAGGATCTGATGAAAGTCTGAACTCTAATATGAGAAGAAAACATCTGCTTGTTCACAATTATGGCTGTCATTTATTCTTTCTATACAATTTTTTTCTGTTTAAATAGACCATTTATCAAAATCTCATAAACTCATTAATTTTAGGTTATGGGAAAAATATAAGTGCATATTGGATTTCAATAAAGTGATTTTTTTTCCTGTTTTTAACTTTCTTTAAAGGAAAAGTTTGAACCAGTGATACATTATGTTCTGAATGTCACTTAGTAATATACAGCAGCGGAAATTATACAAAGGTGAAGTTTTTCTCTGATGTCTAATAATTGCCTAATTACTCAATCCCATCACTAAGTATTTATTAAAGCACCAGAAATATTGCAAATGGGTTGAGTCAAATGAAGGAACATCATGACCCATAGATTGATGCATTACACTGACGGGATATCTGTGTGTGTGTGTGTGTGTGTGTGTGTGTGTGTGTTGCACGAGAATGCTCAGTTGTGCCCAACTCTTTGCGACCCCATGAACTGTAGCCTGCCAAGCTCCTCTGTCCATGGAATGTTTCAGGCAAGAATTCTGGAGCAGGTTGCCATTTCCTACTCCAGGGGATCTTCCTAACCCAGGGATCAAATCTGTGTCTCCTGCATTGGCAGGATTCTTTACCTGGGCACCACCTGGAAAGTTCAGTACATTGATGTTACCAGTAGCATTATTCTGCAGGGATTGTCATTAATAAGATGAGAATTTTTAGGGTAGATGTGGGAGGCAGGATTCTAAAATGACCACTAAGCTTAGAGCTCCCTTGTGTAAATATCTTGTGTGATCACCTCCCTTTGTAAGTAGGCATTACCTGTGAATATGATAGAGTCCACTTCTGTGATTAGGTTAGTAATCTATAAATCAAAATGAATACCATCATGGTCCAGGGTAAATTAAAGGAGACTTTGAAAGAAAATGAAGCAACAGATGTTCTCCAACTGGCCTGAAAGAAACTAATATTTTTGTTGGGAACTGATTACAGGGAGCACACATCAAGTAACCGCAGGCAGCCTGCAAGAGCTGCAAGTGGTGGCTTGCTGACTGATAAAAAGAAAACAGTCCTACATCTTCAAAGAACTGAATGCTGCCAAGACTATGAATAAGCCCTGAAACAGAACATTCTCTAGTATGATCTTCTAAATGAGATCAAAAACATGGCCAACACATTCATCACAGCCTTGTGAGACCCTGAGCAAAGGATCCATTTAATCCATGTCTGGACTCATGATCCAAGAAAACTGGGATAATTCATTCATGAGTGTTGTTTTAAGCCTCTATGTTTATCTAATTTGTCATGCAGCAATAGAAAACTTACATACGTAATATGAAATCACAGTCTAAAATATTCAGCAAACTATATTTACATTGTCAGTGATAGAGAAAATCCATGAATTAGAAAAGTATAACCCTTGATATAATCAACTGAAATATATATATTTAAGGCAGCCCAATGCAGGAGATGTGGATTTAATCCCAGGTTTCGGAAGATCCCTTAGAGAAGGAAATGGCAACCCACTCCATTATTCTTGCCTGGGAAATCCCATGGACAGAGGAGCCTGGCAGGCTACAGTCCACGGGGTTGCAAAGAGTCAGACATGACTGAGTATGCCTGTACAGGGTTGTTATACAGTGAAGGAAATGTCTATGACTTATTTATGTTTATTTACTTATAAGATGCTGTGAAAGTGACAGTTTCTCAGTTGTGTCCGACTCTTTGCGAACACATGACCCCGCCAGGCTCCTCTGTCCACAGAGTTCTCCAGGCAAGAATACTGGAGTGGGCAGCCATTCCCTTTTGCAGAGGATCTTCCAAACCCAGGAATCGAACCAGGGACTCCTGTATTGCAGGCAGATTCTTTACCAGCCGAGCTATCAGGGAAGCCCCAAGGGAATGCTGTGGCTGCATGGGCCAGGAAACAATCCGGATCCCAGACCTCCTGTGTGGCAGGCCAGAAATCTACCACTGAACAATTCATGCACCATGCTATGAACGCACCTCATAAATAAAAAACCCTACACACAGATTACAGCTTCTCTGGTGGTCCAGTAATAAAGAATCCTCTTGCCAAGACAGTTTGATTCCTCGGTCAGGAAGATATCCTGGAGAAAAAAATGACTATCCACTCCAGTATTCTTGCCTGGGAAACCCCATGGACAGAGGAACCTGGCAGGCTACAGTCCATGGGATTATAAAAGAGTCAGAAATGACTTCGCAACTAAACAACAATAATGTTAAAACGAAATCCCTGGAAATGCATGGTTCTTTAAAGAGTTAGATTTTATTCATCATTATTAAGACCAATTAAAACAGTCCTCATGAAATATATTGAAAACCACACTTCTGAGACTTAACCTTTCCCCTGCCCCACCAAACCTATTCTTCCTGTATTCTTCCTTTCCATAGCTGACCAAAGATACAATTCAACCACTGGTCCTAGACAGAAACTTTATCATTTTGTATTTTTCTTAGTGTTACATGCTGCTGCTGTTGCTAAGTTGCTTCAGTTGTGTCCGATTCTGTGTGACCCCATAGATGGCAGCCCACCAAGCTCCCCGTCCCTGGGATTCTCAAGGCAAGAACATTGGGGTGGGTTGCCATTTCCTTCTCCAATGCATGAAAGTGAAAAGTGAAAGGGAAGTCGCTTAGTTGTGTCCGACTCTTAGCAACCCCATGGACTGCAGCCCACCAGGCTTCTCCATCCATGGGATTTTCCAGGAGAGAATACTGGATTGGGGTGCCATTGCCTTCTCCCCAGTGTTACATGCTACATGCAGTCTATCTGCAAACACAGCTAGCTATTTCTTTAAAAGTCCCTGAATCTTTCTAACCATCTCCTCTAATAGCACTCTGATTGAAATCTCAGATCACAACTCCATCTTCCACTCTGTCTACATGAAAGCTGTCACCTGTTTACATAAAGCTGTATCTTGTCTCTCCCTACTTTCAAAATCTCCCAGTGACATCTAATTTCCCCATAGTGTGTTAGTCACAGTTGTGCCAGACTCTTTGCGACCCCATGCACTGTAGCCCACCAGGCTCCTCCATCCATGGGATTTTCCAGGCAAGAATGCTGGAGTGGGTTGCCATTTCCTTCTCCAGGGTATCTTCCCACTCAGGGATAGAACCTAGGTCTCCTGCATTGCAGGCAGACATTTTACCATCTGAGCCACGAAGCTTTTTCAATGGAACCTCTATGATACATCTTCCTTTTATCTCTATGACCTTACCTTAAACAGTCCCCACTCATTTCCTCTACTGTAGGAATTCTGATTGCCTTCCTTTTTTTTTTTTTTTTTTAATTAGTCAGGCATAACTGCTAAGGTCTTTACACTCACTCTTCTGATCCCTCCATCTGGAACACTACAGATCTTTACCAAATATGATCTCAGTGAAGACTTTCTTGTTATTCTCCAGAGCAATCCTATCAATCAACCTGCTTTTCTGGATTTTTTTAAATTGCCATAATTATCATTGTCTAAAATAATATTCAATTTTTATCTAAAATTACAGTGGTATGCATTTAGCTTCAAAGAGTTCATTATTTTTAAAAGAAATCCTTATTGATCATCTAGCCTTTCTTTTTCTACTTAGCTCTAATATGTATTGTGGTTGCTGTGTCTGATGCTGCCACAGCCAAAGGGCACACACTATGGTAGTGGAACTCTTTTCACATTCTCATGAGTCCCACCTTGCTCAGAACTATTTTTTCCAGGTATATTTTATTGTTGTACCTCAGGCATATTGGTTGGCTATTTTCATACATTTATGATAAACCATATTTCCTTAAAGCTTTCATTAGTTTCCTATACTACTCATCTTTTTTGAATTGTATATTAAAAAAACTTTATAAGAATGCATATAGACATAACTAAAATATTTTAGAATGCTTAAATTATGTTTAGCTCTTAATAGCAAGGGAATATTTCATGCAAAGATGAGCACAATAAAGGACAGAAATGGTGTAGACCTAATAGAAGCAGAAAATATTAAGAAGAGGTAGTAAGAATACACAGAAGAACTGTAAAAAAAGATCTTCATGACCCAGATAATCACGATGATGTGATGACTCACCTGGAGCCAGACATCCTGGAATGCGAAGTCAAGTGGGCCTTAGGAAGCATCACTATGAGCAAAGCTAGTGGAGGTGATGCAATTTCAGTTGAGCTATTTCAAATCCTAAAAGATGATGCTGTGAAAGTGGTGCACTCAATATGCCAACAAATCTGGAAAACTCAGCAGTGGCCACAGGACTGGAAAAGGTCAGTTTTCATCCCAGTCCCAAAGAAAGGCAATGTCAAAGAATGTTCAAACCACTGCACAACTGCACTCCTTTCACACTCGGGCAAAGTAATGCTCAAAGTTCTCCAAGCCAGGTTTCAAAATTATGTGAACCATGAACTTTCAGATGTTGAAGCTGGATTTAACAAAGTCAGAAGAACCAGAGATCAATTGCCAACATCTGTTGGATCATTGAAAATGCAAGAGAGTTTCAGAAAAACATATACTTCTGCTTTACTGACTATGCCAAAGCCTTTGACTGTGTGGATCACAACAACCTAGAAAATTCTGAAAGAGATGGGAATACCAGACCACCTGACCTGCCTCCTGAGAAATCTGTATGCAGATCAGGAAGCAACAGTTAGAACTGGACATGGAACAACAGACTGGTTCCAAATCAGGAAAGGAGTACATCAAGGCTGTATATTGTCACCCTGCTTATATAACTTCTATGCAGAGTACATCATGAGAGATGTTAGGCTGGAGGAAGCACAAGCTTGAATCAAGACTGAAAGGACAAATGTCAGTAACCTTCACATATGCAGATGAAACCACCCTTATGGCAAAAAGTGAAGAAGAACTAAAGAGCCTCTTGATGAAAGTGAAAGAGGATAGTGAAAAAGTTGGCTTAAAGCTCAACATTCAGAAAACTAAGATCATGGCATCCAGTCCCATCACTTCATGGCAAATAGATGAGGAAACAATGGAAACAATGACAGACTTTTTGGGGGCTCCAAAATCACTGCACATGGTGACTGCAGCCATGCATTTAAAAGACGCTTACTCCTTGGAAGGAAAGTTATGACCAACCTAGATAGCATATTAAAAAGCAGAGACATCACTTTGTCAAAAAAAGCCCATCTAGTCAAAGCTATGGTTTTTCCAGTAATCATGTATGGACGTGAGAGCTGGACTATAAAGAAAGCTGAGTGCCAAAGAACTGATGCTTTTGAACTGTGGTGGTGGAGAAGACTCTTGAGTGTCCCTTAGAGATGCTCAGGGAGAGCGTCCATCCAGCTAGTCCATCCTAAAGGAAATCAGTCCTGAATATTCACTGAAAGACTGATGTTGAAGCTGAAACTCTAATACTTTGGCCACGTGATGCAAAGAACTGACTCATTTGAAAAGATAGTAATGCTGGGGAAGATTGAAGGCAGGAGGAAAAGAAGATGACAGAGGATGAGATGGTTGGATAGCATCATCAATTCAATGGATATTGGCTTAAGTAAACTTCAGGAGTTGGTGATGGACAGGGAGGCCTGGTGTGCTGCAGTCCATGGGGTCACAAAAAGTTGGATACAACTGAACAACTGGACTGAACTAAACTTAACTAATCAAAAGGACTTGCCAAGTGTTGCAGTGGTAAAGAATCCGCCTGCTAATGCAGGAGATACAGGAGACCCAGATTCAATCCCTGGGTTGAGAAAGTACCCTGAAGGAGGAAAAGGCAACTATTCCATTATTCTTTCCTGGGAAATCCCATGAACAGAGGAGCCTGGTGCGTTATGGTCCATGGGGTTACAAAAGTCAGACACAACTGAGCGCGTGTGCACACACACGCACACACACACACACACAATCACATACACTTAATTTCAAATGTATTTTAAATATCCTGGATTTTCACTCTCTTCCTCTCATGAATACTGGTTTTATCTGATATTTTATGTTGAATTGATTTGGGTATCTCTTAATTGCTTATTGTAGATACACATTATTATTGAATGAATGGATTTTTTTGTTCTGCTTTCTGTAGGAATCTGAGCAAATAGAGAAATAATCTGAGAAATATGATGAGGCAGAATTAAGGGAAAACAACAGATCAGCTGACAGTCTATGATTTGCTCAGACAAGGGATATGCTTCCTGCAGCTCAGTGGGAAGTTAGCTGGTTTGGTTAACTAAATGTCCCCACTCCCCACCCAAAATGAGAGCTATCCGATGTGTAAGCTCCAACAGAAAAGGCTGTGGAATAGACCAAAGTAGGTGCTGAGGAAGATGTTAGTCAATGAACAAATTTCCCATATTGGAGAATCATACATGAGTACACTGCATTCTGCCCCAGAGAGTCACACGTACTTTTCATCAGAGAACAAAAAGAGTACTGTAGCATCACCAATTAAACAAAAACATCTTGCATTTGTATTTTTTTGCATCTATTCTGTATGGACTAGTTGTAAACCCAGGAAAATGTCTATTGTAGCACCCCAGAATGCGACTGTATTTGAAAATATGGTCTCTCAATGTAATTACTTAAGAAAGGGTCATGCTGGGGTAGGATGAGATCTTAATCTAATTTGACTGATGTACTTATAAGAAGACAGAAATACAAACAAAACACCGTGTGAAGATAAAGGCAGAGACTGGAATAATGTACCCACAAGCCAAGGATTGACAAAGATCACTTGTCACCACGAGAAACAGAGTCTTCTCCCTCAGAGACTTCATAAGGAACCAACCTTGTAGACACCTTTCCTTCAGAGTCTTATCCTCCAACACTAATTATGAGGATAAGTTTCTCTTGCTTTAAGCCACCTTATTTGTAGTACTTTGTTAGGGAAGCCTGAGGACACTAATTTTTCCTTTCCCACTCCCAATGTTAGAGTAGTTACGGCAGAAAACTTTGAAAGTAAAGGAGGAGTTAAAACAGCCTGAAGCCTCCAGGGACAATGCAGCAGGTACTGGGAGCAGAGGAAAGACTACCATTGGATTGTGTATGAAATTGAAGTTTTACACTGCATTGATTGAACAAGATGTTTTACACCTACATCTTATATCCTATATTTTTATTGCAATATATCTTATGAGTTTAATTTCAATAGTTTTAATGGACTAAAAGGAAATAAAATTGTTTCATATATATGTGTGCATGTTCAGGGTATTCATTTGTCACATAGCCTAAACCAGGAATGACTGGATCTGAATGGGTATTTTCTATTATCAGTTCATTTACATTGAAGCAGCACTTAGCATTGGGCTTCCCTTGTGGCTCAGACAGTAAACAATCGGCTTGCAATGTGGGAGACCTGGGTTCGATCCCTGGGTTAGGAAGATCCACTAGAGGGGGGGATGGCAATCTACTCCAGCATTTTTGCCTGGAGAATTCCCACGGACAGAGGAGCCTGCTGGGCTACAGTCCATGAGGGTCATGACCGAGAGACTAAGAACAACTAAGAACAGCACTTAGCATTTGTGTAATTTTGCCCCAGTGACCTCTAAAAAAAGTGAAAAAGAAACAAAAAATCTATAATTTATTAACAATTAATAAAATTTACATCATACATTTTGGACATCTGAATTTTGCAACATTCAGAAAAATTAAATGAAACTATTTTATTTCTGACTTCTAATCATTTCATGTTCCTTTTCCTTTGTGAGGTGAAAATTCTGCATTGTGACTCTATTTCCTAAGCAAATAAACTGTGTTTATTATATAAACTGTGCATATTCTATTTAGCAAAATTAAAACTCACCATTAGTTGAACTTAAGTTCCTCTTAAAGCATCTCAGAAACCATTTATTGCTTATTAACTATGCTTCTCAAGCGATGTATCAAAGTATTCAAACAACTAAATAGGCCTCTTGAAAGGCTTTAATGTTCACAGAAGCAAAACATGTGTTTCTTTATCCAATTATATAAACTATATAGAGAAAATTAGTACTTATATATAAATAAAGATATAATATTAAAATAATAGAGTATAAATATTTATGTTTTATATTTTTACATACATATATAATACATAATCATAGTATATAATATATATGACATCTTTGTAACATATATACTAGATACATGAGCTATGATAGTATGGTAGGTATGATCACAGATAAATATAAATAATACAGCATAAAGTATTTTGATTATAGGAAAAAATACAGTTCCCATAGTAAATATTACCAATTTGTGAGCCCTTATTAATGATGTTATTTTCAGCTCCAGGTATTTAAATTATCTAGTTTGGAGTTATTTAAAAATCTATCAGGGTTTTTTTTTCTGATAAAGATGAATTAGAGAAAGAAATTAAAATTCCATTCCCTAAACCCAATCCAAGTTTACATGTCAAGATCTTCTGGTCTATCAAGATGAAATCTTCTGAAAGAACTGTCTCTCATCCTGTCCAATTCAGAGTTATCAAAAAATAGCATTCACTTACAGGAAATAGCCTTTAAAATTCTACATGTGTATAACGGAGAGTCATGAAAGAGAAAATATATCAAAACTCCTTGGTGTAATCATGCAATCTTCGAGACTAGTTCATTCATCAAAATCATTTAGGATTTAACCATTGAATTCTTGTATTTCAGTTGTCACATTAAGGCAACAAGCATCCTTAATCCCAATAAGAATGCCTGAGATGCAGTTTGGTACTCACCAAGCACTGGTTAGGAATCATGCAGCGAGAATAAAGATATATAGAAGGCCCCTTGGAAAGGCCAGGTTTGAGTTTGCACTGCAGATCTACAGTGGCCTTTATACAATGGGGTCCCCAGATCAGCAACTGAATAAAATTCTGACCATATTCAAGCCAGCCAAGAACAATATATTTTTGATGTGTATGTAGAACTTGGATATTTGGAGATCACTATGTACAGCTAATTTAAGTAGAGAACTAGATGAGAAAACATGTCTGACAGGGAAACCTGGCACTGACAGAGTTTAGGAAATAATGGGGTATAAGTTTAAGATAATAGGATAAATTTCTTGTTAGAATGACATGAATATGAGATGAGAAATTTTAACTTGATTTATAAATAATTTCATTTGTATATTAAAATTGATAAGAAAAAATTTAAGAATGTATGTGGAAAGTTCTTCAAGAGATGGGACTACCAGGCCACCTGACCTGCCTCCTGAGAAATCTGTACGCAGGTCAGGAAGCAACATTTAGAACTGGACATGGAACAACAGACTGGTTCCAAATAGGAGGAGTATGTCAAGGCTGTATCTTATCTTGCTTATTTAACTTCTATACAGAGTACATCGTGAGAAATGCTGGGCTGGGTGAAGTACAAGCTGGAATCAAGATTGCTGGGAGTAATATCAATAACATCAGATATGCAGATGACACTGTCCTTATGGCAGAAAGTGAAGAAGAACTAAAGAACCTCTTGATGAAAGTGAAAGAGGAGAGTGAAAAAGTTGGCTTAAAGCTCAACATTCAGAAAACGAAGATTATGGCATCTGGTCATATCACTTCATGGCAAATAGATGGGGAAACAGTGGCAGACTTTTTTTTTTTTGAGGTCCAAAATCACGTCAGATGGTGACTGTAGCCATGAAATTAAAAGAATCTTGCTCTTTGAAGAAAAGTTATGACTAACCTAGAAAGTATATTAAAAAGTAGAGACATTACTTTGTCAACAAAGGTCCATCTAGTGAAGGCTATGGTTTTTCTGGTCATGTCTGGAGAAGGAAATGGCAACCCAGTCCAGTATTCTTGCCTAGAGAATCCTGTGGACAGCAGAGCCTGGTGAGCTGCTGTCTATGGGGTTGCACAGAGTGGAATATGACTGAAGCAACTTAGCATGCATGCATGCATTGGAGAAGGAAATGGCAACCCACTTCAGTGTTCTTGCCTGGAGAATCCCAGGAACAGAGAAGCCTGGTGGGCTGCCATCTATGGGTCGCATAGAGTCTGACACAATTGAAGTGACTTAGCATCAGCAGCAGCATGTATGGATGTGAAATTTGGACTATAAAGAAAGCTAAGCACCAAAGAATTGATGCTTTTGAACAGTGGTGTTGGAGAAGACTCTTGAGAGTCCCTTGGACTGCAAGGAGATCCAATCAGTCCATCTTAAAGGAAATCAATCCTGAGTGTTCATTGGAAGGATTGATTTTGAAGCTGAAACTGCAATACCTTGGCCACCTGATGCGAAGCACTGACTCATTTGAAAAGATCCTGATTCTGGGAAAGAAGGCAGGAGGAGAGGGGCATGACAGAGGATGAAGCAGTTGGATGGCATCACTGACTCAATGAGTATGAGTTTGAGCAAGCTCTGGGAGTTGGTGATGGACAGGGAACCTGGTGTGTGGCAGTCTATGGGGTTGGAAAGAGTTGGACATGACTGAGCGATTGAACTGAACTATTTGCTTTACTATTAGTTAATCATTTAATCTATTATTAATCAGTCTAATTACTTAATTTCATCTTGGTATTGTAATTTAGCTTAATTTTTCCACTATTTAGAAAGAGGAATGAAAGTTGTTATTTGAGGTTGCTTTCAACCAGTATTACTTTGTTTAAGCTAGACTTTTTAAAAGACGTTTTTAGTTCAGTTCAGTTCAGTTCAGTTGCTCAGTCATGTCCAACTCTTTGCAACCCCATGGACTGCAGCACACCAGGCTTCCCTCTCTATCACCAACTCTCAGAGCTTGCTCAAACTCATGTCCATTGAGTCGGTGATGCCATCCAACAATCTCATCCTCTGTCATCCTCTTCTCCTCCTGCCTTCAAGATTTCTCAGAATAAGGGGTTTTTTTAAAGAGTCAGGTTTTCACATCAGGTGGCCAAAGTACTGGAGTTCCAGCTTCAACATCAGTCCTTCAAATGAATATTCAAGACTGATTTCCTGTCAGATGGACTGGTTGGATCTCCTTGCAGTCCAAGGGACTGTCAAGAGTCTTCTCCAACACCACAGTTCAAAAGCATCAATTCTTTGGTGCTCAGCTTTCTTTATAGTCCAGCTCTCATGTCCATACATGACTACTGGAAAAACCATTACTTTGACTAGACAGAACTTTGTTGGCAAATTAATGTCTCTGCTTTTTAATATGTTATCTATGTTGGTCATAGCTTTTCTTCCAAGGAGCATGGTTTAACTTCATGGCTGCAGTCACCATCTGCAGTGATTTTTGAGCCCCCCCAAATAAAGCTTATCACTGTTTCCATTGTTTCTCCATGTATTTGCCATGAAGTGATGGGACCAGATGCCATAATCTTGTTTTCTGAATGTTGAATTTTAAGCCAACTTTTTCATTCTCCTCTTTCATTTTCATCAAGAGGCTCTTCAGTTCTTCTTTGCTATCTGCCATAAGGGTGGTGTCATCTGCATATCTGAGGCTATTGATATTTCTCCCTGTAATCTTGATTCCAGCTTGTGCTTCTTCAGCCCAGTGTTTCTCATGATGTGCTCTGCATAGAAGTTAGATAAGAAGGGTGACAAGATATAGCCTTGACATACTCCTTTTCCTATTTGGAACAGTCTGTTGTTCCATGTCCGTTCTAACTGTTACTTCCTGACTTGCATATAGGTTTCTCAAAAGGTAGGTCAGGTGGTCTGGTATTTCCATCTCTTGAAGAATTTTCTGCAGTTTGTTGTGATCCACACAGTCAAAGGCTTTGGTGTAGTCCGTAAAGCAGAAGCAGGTGTGTTTTTGGAACTCTCTTGCTGTTTCATGATCCAAAAGATATTGGAAATTTGATCTCTGTTTCCTGTGCCTTTGCTAAATCCACCTTGAATATATGGAAGTTCATGGTTCACATACTGTTGAAGCCTAACTTGGAGAATTTTGAGCATTACTTTGCTAGCATGTGAGATGAGTACAATTGTGTGGTAGTTTGAGCATTTTTTGGCATTGCCATTTTTTGGGATTGGAAGGAAAACTGTCCTTTTCTAGTCCTGTGGCCACTGCTGAATTTTCCAAATTTGCTGGCATATTGACCATACCACTTTCACAGCATCATCTTTTAGGATTTGAAATATCTCAACTGGATTTCCGTCACCTCCACTAGCTTTGTTGGTAGTGATGCTTCCTAAGGTTCACTTAACTTCACATTCCAGGATGTCTGGCTCTAGTTGAGTGAGCACAGCATCATGATTATCTGGGTCAGGAAGATCTTTTTGTACAGTTCTTCTGTGTATTCTTGCCAGCTCTATTTCATATCGTCTGCTTCTGTTAGGTCCATATCATTTCTGTCCTTTATTGTGCCCATCTTTGCATGAAATATTTCCTTGGCATCTCTCATTTTTCTTGGAGAAATCTCTAGTCTTTCTATTCTATTGTTCCTTCTATTGTTTCTTTCTATTGTTTCCCCATTCTATTGTTTCCTTCTATTTCTTTGCATCAATCACTGAGGAAGGCTTTCTTGTCTCTCCTTGCTGTTCTTGAAACTCTGCACTCAAATGAATGTATCTTTCCTTTTCTCCTTTGCCTTTTGCTTCTCTTCTTTCTCAGCTATTTGTAAGGCCTCCTTAGACAACCATTTTGCCTTTTGCAATTATTTTTCTTGGGGATAATCTTGCTTCCTCCTTCCTATACAAAATCAGGAAACTCTGTCTATTGTTCTTCAGGCACTCTGTCTATCAGCTCTAATCCCTTGAATATATGTCTCACTTCTACTGTATAACCATGAGGGATTTGATTAAGGTCATACCTGAAGGGTCTAGTGGTTTTCCCTACTTTCTTCAATTTAAGTCTGAATTTGGCAATAAGGAGGTCATGATCTGAGCCACAGTCAGCTCCTGGTCTTGTTTTGCTGACTGTATAGAGTTCCTCCATCTTTGGCTGCAAAGAATATAGTCAGTCTTATTTTGTTATTGACCATCTGGTGATGTCCATGTGTAGAGTCTTCTCTTGTGTTGTTGGAAGAGGGTGTTTGCTATGACCAGTGCGTTCTCTTGGCAATACTTTATTAGCCTTTGCCCTGCTTTATTCTGTACTCCAAGATCAAAATTGTCCCTACTCCAGGTGTTTCTTGACTTCCTACTTTTGCATTCCAGTTCCCTATAATGAAAAGGACATCTTTTTTATGTGTTAGTTCTAAAAGATTTTGAAGGTCTTTATAGAACCTTTCAACTTCAGCTTCTTCAGCGTTATTGGTTAAAATATAAACTTGTATTACTGTGATATTGAAAGATCTTTTATTCATCACCAAGAGAAGGTGAGAATTATGTTGCTCAGATAACATTTCTCACAGGTTCAGGTCAGAGTCTGTCAATTACAAGCTCTCATGCAAGACTAGGAAGGTCACAAAATGAGGACAAGTCATTATTTTTCAGAGGTAGTTTTCAGTATACATATCAGCTTTCTGGCCAGCTGTCAAGATCCATACATTCCTCCAGACACTATAGAATTATAGTGACTTCCTAGTGAGTAACTGGGGACTACCCTGCTTCTATTCACTAGGTGACATAGTGATGAATTCCCTGAACTTTGGTATCTATCTTCCATTATTTCTGTAAATCTGAAATACTCTTAAACTTATTTTTGACCAAAATCTGACAAATAATATAGTTAGAAAGAAGACAACAACTATGATAAGCTGGTGATTATCAAGGTGATACTTTAGGATTATGTATAACTTGGAATAAAATAACAAAAATATTTAACATATTATAAACCACATATGACTATTTTCCCTTGGATATGTTCAATAAGAATGTCATTCCAAACTTTTCAAAGTATAAATACCTGAAACTACAATCTCTATGTTCCTTTATAGTAACATTTGGTTCTTAAAAATTCAAACTGTGCAGAGTTGGTAGTTCTGTTAAATCCCTGCTAAATTAAATTATCATGATATATTATTTTAAAAAATGCAAAAGAATGTATAGAGTCAAACAGTGTAATTAGCACATGAAAAAAATAATAATTAATTTAATACATCTCCAAAAGTTTCCTTAAAGTCTTCAGGTGGATCAAATAATATCTTAGTTCTTACCCTTGACTGATGAGCACATATCTTAGTTCGTGATAATGAACTAATACTATGTAAAACATCTTCAAAATGTTCTGCAACAATTATTAGTGATTTTATACTTAAACAGTGCATGTTTAGTCTATTTATCAATTTGCCTCAAATTAAGTAATAGGTCCTCCCATGCAAATGTGCAACTGATTCTCAGAATATAAATTGGGAACATTCAGTACATTTATGTTTTTGAACTTAGTTATCCCTTTGGAGTTGAGACAGGCTCACATAATTCACCTCCTACAAAGAGTCTTCTTTCTTCCCACCTCTTTCTCTCCCTTTCTCTTTCTTTTTCCTCAACCTCCTCTTTCTTCTTCTCTTTCTTCCTCTTCTTCTGCCCTTTGTCCTCCTCCTTTTTCTCCTTCTCTGTCAACACACTGATTTCTTGGGATAGGTTATTTTTATAGAAATGTGAAGTGATCTCCATCTTCACTTAACAAAACTATTATTTACTATCTGGCTCTGGTTTATAAATAGCATGCAAATGCATTTAAGCAAAATCTTGCTTATATTTACTTACATAGAAATACAGCATATGATTTGTATTTAATAGTTAATTCCTTATAAAAGTAGAATATTACCAATAACAAGTATGTAAAAGGTTAACTTTTACTTTCACTAGTAAAGCAGTCTACATTTATTCTCCTGAGCTCTCCCTCCTAAGAGATGTAGGACTTGAGCTGTTGAATTAAGTTACTGAGTATTTAACATAGTAACATGACAATGATTAATGATCAGAATAAAAGGATACATTTATAACCATCAGTTCTTCAACTGCTCTTTAAATGCCTTTCTGTTCCTTTACTGAGATTATGGAGCAAATAAATATTTAGTCTTATAAATGAGAAGGAAGTAAGCCATTTACTTCTGCTCACTGAAGCTAGAGTATGTTTTAAAGTGTAAATATGACCATGTCACATCTTGTCTTCACTGGCTCCCTGTCTTTGAGGATGAACTTAAAGCATCTAAACAAAGGCTCTGACCTGGCTACTTTATCTTCTTCTCTTTCCTCTTTTTAATAAACCATATGTATGGGGCTGTCTTCTTAGCCGAAGACAGTAAAATCCATTCAAATTGCTTTAAACAGAAAATAAAGTTATTGTTTAAAAAATTCATGTTAATGTATGGCAAAACCAACACAGTATTGTAAAGTAAAATAAAGTAAAAATAAAATAAAAACACTCCCACATTTACATAGAATTGCTAGAAAAACAAAGAACAGAAACACCGAACCATGATCCTCCCTTACAACAAAACAACAAATCAACCAAAAACATCTCAAGTTAGATCAGAGACCTAAGTAAAACACTAAAACTTCTTGAAGAAAATATAAAAGAAAATCTTTACAACCTTGATATAGGCCAAATGTCTTAAACAGAGCACAGAAGTACAAGCAATGAGAGAAAACGATTGATAAACGTTAAAATGCTAAAAATGTCTAGTCTTCAATGTCACTGATATAAAATTGGAAAGGCAAGAAACAGACTAGAAGAATGTATTAACAATCCTTTGAATTCAGTTATTATACAAGCAACTTGACTTTTTAAAACAAGTCACAGATTTGAGCCTCACTTCATACATGTAATATATAGAGATATCTATTATATATGCATATATAATGCAGAAGTACATGGAAAGATACTCAACATCATTAATCATTAGAGACATGAAAACTATAAGCCATGAAGATATACCATCAAATTTACCCATTACAATGGCAAAAATGAAGAAGTTTGTTAATATCAAGTGTTAATGAGAATGTGGAACAACTAGATCACTTAGTCATTGTTGGTGGGAATATAAAATGGTACACTCAAAGGGGGAAAATAAGTTTGAGGTAGTTTCTTATAAAGTTAAAAATACACTTATTAAAAATCATAGACTCCCAGATATTTACCCAAGACATGGGCAAATTTATGTCCACACAAAGCTGATACACTATGCACAGTGAAGAATCTCTGCTTTAGATCTGGTTGTCAGAGAAAGCCTCTATAGAAATACCTTTAACCTGAAGTTTGACTGACAGAACAAAGCAACTCTGCGTCAACTGGGGAAAAGCACCGGGTCCTAGAGGAGTAGCTAGAACAGAGGCTCTAAGATGGAAACAAGCTTGGCCAGAAAGAAGGTCAGTGTTTCCAGACAAGAAACCGAAATGATTATGGCAGGCAGTGAAGGTTTAAAGAAACAAAGCCATATCAAAATCTCAGAGCTGATAAGAAATTAAAAATCAACTAATATTTCTAACAACTATTACTAACAGCAAACAACCTTATGACTCCATAAATACCCAAATTGTGTGTTTTAGTTCAGTCCTTTGTGCCATACAATGTAGGATTTCCACATATCTCAAAAGAAACGAGTTAGTATCAAGACAGAAATAACTTATTCTCTATATAGTTAATTCTTTGATCTAATACCATATTACATTTTGCTTTTTATTTGAGGCATATTTTTCTTTTGTATTTTTCCCTTCCTGGAGTTTTAATAGTTTTGCTTCCCTTGTCAACCTAAGGATAATACGCCTTTTCTTTGATCATCTAGTGCACAGACCCTCCCTTTCTGTCAAAGCCCTCTCATTGCTGTTTCATTCACAATGGATGCTCTCTACATGTCTGCTGCAGAATTTCCCTCCCGTGTCTTCCATTCCTTGAACTCTTGGATTAGACCTTCTTTGATTTAACTTTTGTTTGCAAGTGTCTCCTCTATTTTGTTACAATTCACTTTCAATTAATTTGTTTTGCAAAGGTATATGGGGATAAAACTTTTGGAATCCTTGCACATATGAAAATATTTCTATGATGCTCTGACTTCTTGTTGTTATTTAAGCACTAAGCCATGTTCGACACTTTGCGACTCCATGGACTGTGGCCCTGCAGGCATGGGATTTCCAGGTAAGAATATTGGAATGAGTTGCCATTCCCTTCTCCAGTGGATCTTCCAAACCAGGGATATAATCTGAGTTTCCTACATTGCAGGCAGATTCTTTACCTTCTGAGCCACTAGAGAAGTCCATTAATTGGCTGTATGAATATTAAAGATTCAAAACTACTTTCCTTCAGCAGCTTGAGTCATTGTTCTCCTGCCCCCTATCGGACCTATGAAATTTTAGATTCTCAGCCCTGGTATAAGTTGAGTTGTTTTTAAATTAAGTATTTTGTTTGCAACTAAGTTCTGTAATACTATATAACAAAAATAAAAAGAATCATTTTGTATTTTCTAGCTATGTTTAAATTAAAGTTACTTATTAATAAGAATACTTAGAAAGCACATAATGCAGACATGTCCTCTGATCAGAAACAACTACTTCTAACTGTAACATTACTTTATGAGACATTGGCCTACATTTGAACTCAACTTTTCGAAGTAAATTCTAATCAAGAAGCATTCCTCTGTATTCAAATTATGACAAGGGACTACATTTATTTTTAGAAATAATAAAAAAAAATGACAGAGCATTTTGTAAAATATAGTTCCAAATAAGTCAGTAGAAAAATGTACATTGAAATTCTTACTCCTTACAAGGAAGGCTACTTCATTCAGATTCTGAGTCTTGATAACAAGGTTAAACATATGTATTAGCAATTTTGTTTAAAAGTTGTCAGTTACAAATCTCAAGCAGTCAAGTGTAAACCCACTTGTTAATTGGAGGAAACTGAATCCAAGGACTCAAGTCCTATGGGGAATGATACAAAGTGAATTAGTTCCTCCCAGAATCCGGGCTGCTGGGCCCAATCCACCCCAGCCGCCAGTGCTGTGCTCCCAAGCATTTCTCAAGCATCTACTCCAGCTGAAGCCTATGCTCTTGAGTAGTCTAACTCAAGAGATATTTTTCATTTCTTGATTTCTTGAGAATAATTTTTCAGGAATTATGGGATCAAGACAATATTTTGACTTTTAACCGTGCTCTTTTGTGAAGAGTTATCTTAAACATTTCTGGAATTCTTGGCTGTATTGTCCAAAATTATAAGATCTACTTCAAGGTTTTTTAAATAATATTCTGTTATTTTCTTCGGAACTACTAACAATTAGTAACAATTAGTACAACTCTGTTATTTACTTCAGAACTACTAACAATTAGTACAATTTTGTTTTAGGAATATTATCAGCTCACATGTGGAATTTTGTAAAATTTCAACTGAAATTCTGAAATGCTATCTCTGGATCCTATAGTGCTGTAGTATGAATGATCATGGGGTCAATATCACATTGAAAGGTAAAGTTCAGTTGTTACCATTAATTTTCCTTCATTGGGAAACTACATATAGGTACATACACATACATGTTTACATTTTCAAAAATGAATTTAACATGATAGAAAATTTGAAATCCACTTCAAAAAATCAAATTAAAGCTAAAAAAAGGGTAAGAAGCATAATATTATTGGCAGGATAGATTTGTATATGTCTAGCCCATTAGCAACCAAAACAGCTTGCATTTTAAAAATGTATTATTTTATGAAAATAAATATGAGTGAAGTCAATGATTTCACTGATATCTCACTTGATGAAAGTAATTACCTTCATATAGAAAAGGTAAGGTTTAAAGTAATAGAACAGAAGAATAATTTTATAGTTGCCTTTTACTAAAATCCATATAGACCTAGATTGATTACACAATATCTTTCTATATTCAAGCCTGTTTATTCTGAGAAAAACTTCAATCTTTTAAGGAAATTCAGTAGTCTTAAAACTTTTTTTTAGTAAAATATTTCCATATTATTGTGAAACTGCTTGGGATGCTGGTATAAAACTGTGATATTTACAGCAGTTTGAGGTAAGAGGAATGACATTATTTAAGTGCAAAGTGGGAACCAAATTGAATAGACAGAAAAGTATAAGTGACATTTCAAATCTAAAAGTGGTATTTTTCTAGAGACCATAAATCATTCATTTTATTTTGAAGTTTTAATATAAGAAGCTGGCTAGCATACACGCAAATGACTTCATACTAGATTTTCTTTTTAGCTGCAATAGCTATTTCAAAGAGTTACACAGTTAAACTAATTAAAAACTTAAACTTATTATTCATTTTGAAATCTCTATAAACTAATATATTAAAGTAAGTTAAGAAATACAAACTTAGGAAAATATATCACATGCATCTTTACATGCTTATTCTTCTCTTATACAGCATTTATACATAGTTAACAATCTCCAATGTGTCTTTTCCTAGTGAGTATGCTTAAATGAATTCACCTAACCAAGAATTTTAAGATTATGACATTTTCCACACACATCATTGAATGGTGTTCTATCTTTTCCTAAAATCTCAGTCATTTAAATATGTTTCAGTGATATGTTTTAAACTATGACTATAATATTATAAATTTTATAGAGAAAGGGAACATAGTCTAATTAGCTCAACGTGAGGTTTAAAAATATACATACATATTATAAACCACTTATAAACCTTTTGAATGAAGAGCCATATTTTAAAAAAATATTTAATGTACAGCTGATTCACTGGAAAAGACCCTGATTCTGGGAAAGACTGAAGGTGAAAGGAGAAGAAACTGTCAGAGGATAAGATGATTAGAAAGAATCACCATCAGTGAACATGGATTTGAGCACACTCTGGAAGATAGTGAATGACAGGGAAGCCTGACATACTGCAGTTCATGGGGTCACAAAGGGTCAGATAAGACTACGTGACTGAAGAACAACAATACAATTTCATGTGTACAGTATTTTGATATAATAAGCATATATTGTAATATGACTCATTGTAATTATTATAGTTTGCCCCTCTAAGATAGCACATAATTATCATTTCTCGAGGTTGGAATAATTAAGATCTTTCTCTAAGCAATTTTAATGATTATAATATTGTTGTCTATATTCACTATACTGAGCATGAGATCTCTAGGGCTTTCTATAACTAAGTTGTAACCTTAAGCAACATTTCTCCTGTTCTCTCACCTCCCAGCTCATGGTAGCCATCATTTAACTGTCTGTTTTAGTGTGTTGGCTTTTTTTAGATCCCACATTTAAGTGATATCACACAATATTTGTCTTCCTTTGTCTGACTTATCTTAATTAGCGTAGTAGCCTCTAGATCTATCCAGGTAGTCCCACATGGCAGAATTATTTTCTTTCAATGGCTAGTAATAGTCCCCATTGTATACATATACCAAACTTTATCCATTTATCTGTTGATGGGCACTGTGGTGGTTTGCATATCTTAGCTATTATGGATAATGCTGCAATAAACAGAACAGTACATATGTCTTTAATATCTTATTTTCATTTCCTTTGAGTATATACCCAGATGTGGAATTGCCGAGTCATATGCCAAGAAGTTAAAGACATATGCACTTGCACACTGTTGGTAGTAATGTCCATTGGTTCAAACACTATGGAAACAATGATGTTCCTTTAAAAAATTAAAGATATTAATAGATCTACCATATGATCTAGCAATTCTACTTCTAGATATATATATATATATCCCTAAATTAAAAATAGAACCACATTTAAAATTTAATTTTTCTCTCTAATGATCCATTTTCTCACCTCATATGTCATTCTTTCTATATCCTTCTTTTCCCTTTCATCTGCATACTAAATTTTATCTTAAAGGTCTTAATTCAAAGCCTTATTTCTTTTAGAATAGCAATCCAGTTAGAATTGTAAGATCAATATATCAATTTACAGTACTAATACTGAGACTACACTCCTTTGTCTTTTGTTTAAACACTCAATTGAAGGAAATTCCCTGATGGCAAGGGAGGAAGGGAAAGATATATCCAAATGAATGCAGAGTTCCAGAGAATAGCAAAGAGAGATAAGAAGGTCTTCAATGAACAGTGCAAAGAAATAGAGGAAAACAATGGGACAGGAAAGACTAAAGATCTCTTCAAGAAAATTGCACATATCAAGAGAACATTTCGTGCAAAGATGGGCACAATAAAGGACAGAAACAGACCTAAAAGAGGCAGAAGAGATCAAAGGTGTGATGGCAAGAATACACAGAAGAACTATACAAAAAAGGTATTGATGATCTAGATAACCAGAATGGTGTGATCACTCACCTAGAGCCAGACATCCTGAAGCGTGAAGTTGAGTGGGCCTTAGGAAGCATTACTACAAACAAAGCTAGTGGAGGGCAGTGCCAAAGAATGTTCCAACTACATTACAATTGCATTAATTTTGCATGCTAGCAAGGTAATGTTCACAATTGTTCAAAGTAGGTTTCAACAGTATGTGAACTGAGAACTTCCAAATGTACAAGTTGGGTTTAGAAAAGGCAGAAAAACCAGAGATCAAATTGCCAACATTTGTTGAATCACAGAGAAAGCAAGGGAATTTCAGAAATATATCTACTTCTGCTGCATTGAGTATGCTAAAGCCTTTGACTCAGTGGATCAATATATATATATATAAAATAAAATAAATTCTCAATAGTCACCTGTTGTTCTAAACGTTACTAATGACTTCGTCATGAAAATATTTGATTAATTTGATCTATACTGATCATGGTCAGATGGCATGGTTTAAATGCTTCCTATCTCACAACCCTGGCTTTTGGAATACCCAGGCCTGGTGCAAGGATCTCATCTCCCTGGACACAAGACTGAGTAGGCTTAGCACGTAAGCAAAGTTCTCAGTTATAATCCTGTTGTGTATTACTGATATGATTCTGAACAGGTGCTGTCTTCCTTCTGTTATCACAAGAATCAAAGTCCATATAAACATCCCCATTCTAGAATTTATTAATAGATTCACTATATAAGAAAGCTGTGATATGGACAGGGCTTGTGTTCCATTGTTTAATATCTGCAAAAGTGATTGCTATTATTCAGTCCCTCAGTCATGTGAACTCTTTTCAACCCCATAGACTGCAGCATACCAGGCTTCCTGTCCTTTGCAGTCCTGGAGTTCACTCAGATTCATCTCCATTGAGTTGATGATGCCACCTAGTCATCTCATCCTCTGTCACCCCATTCTGCTCCTGCCCTTAATCCTTCCCCATATCAGGATCATTTCCAGTGAACTGGCTCCTGTCATGTGGTGGTTGTATGTCAACTCAGCTTACTGAAATTCTCAGCATGTGAACTGGTAATACAGGAGAGAACTTCCCTGGTAGTTCAGTGGTTAAGAACCTGCCTGGCAATGCAGGGGATTTGGGTTTGAACCCTGGTGCAAGAACTGAGATCCCCAAAGGCAACAAGCCCATGATCCTCAACTACTGACACCCACATGCCTAGAGCCTGTGCTCCACAGAGAGAGAAGAGAAGCCACCTCAATAAGAAGCCTGCACACTGCAGTGAAAAGTAGCTCCCACTCTGGCACAATTAGAGAAAGCCTTCTCACAGCAACCATAAGTAAATAAATAAGGAATAGAAAATATTGCATAAAATTTCAGAGCACAGACTCTGGAATCGTCACCTAGCATGGGATTATAATTTGTTAATTAAAATCTATGTGATTATTGACAAATTAATGTAAGTTGTTGAGTTCTTCATTCTTTATCTACAAATTGAAAGTAATAAAATTAAAAAGGTTGTTGTCGGATTAAACATGTTGGCATATGTAAAGTACTTAGAATTCTGCTTAGCCTGTATAAGGGCACAGTGATTGCTAGGTACTACATGAGACAGTAAAGTCTGTTTGAATAGGCCTTTTCCTACACTTCAATAAAAAGGATTTGTGTAATGACAACGCATACACACAGAGAATTATTTGTCTGCCAAGAAAACATTTCTTGCATTTTTCAAAAGATCTTCAACATAAACCCATGAAGATTTTAATATTTGTGTTTCCATTTGTTGTTCAGTTGCTCAGTCCTGTCTGACTCTTTGCAACCCCATGGACTGCAGCACGCCAGATATCCCTGTCCTTCACCATCTCCTGGAATCCACTCAAACTCATGTCCACTGAATTGGTGATGCCATACAACCATCTCATCCTCCACCGCCCTCTTCTCCTCCGGCCTTCAATCTTTCCCAGCATCATGGTCTTTTCTAATGAGTTGGTTCTCCGCATCAGGTGGCCAAAGTATTGGAGTTTCAGTTTCAGCGTCAGTCCTTTCAATTAATATTCAGGGTTTATTTCCTTTAGGATTGATTGGTTTGATAGGATTGATTGGTTTGATCTTGCTGTCCAAGGGACTCTCTAGAATCTTCTCCAACACCACAGTGCATATGGTCCAACTCTCACATCCATACATGACTGCTGGAAAAACCATAGCTTTGACTAGATAGACGTTTGTTGGCAAAACAATGACTCTGCTTTTTAATAAACTGTCTAGGTTTATCCATTTACATTTGTGTTTCCACTTACCTTTAACTAACTGCTCATTCACATACATTCATCCTAATGAAACTATGTTCATTTTTAAATGTTTTAATGTATAAGAAACTCTATTTCAGGTAGAACTATATCCTGTAAAGTGATCCCCTCTGTCACCTTCACATCAAACCCAGTAAGAGAGATATTCAATGATACACCTTAGTTTTTAAAGATTATATTGATCTAACTATTGGTAGACCATTGATTAGATACACAAATTGTTTTCTTTTTTCCCCACATGTTTTTCTTCTGTATGTTGCCAAGAACACTTCATGGCATAATTATGGTAGTCCTCCTTCATCTGTAGATTTGCTTCCATGGTTTCAGTTACCTGTGGTCAACTGCAACCCAAAAATATTAAATAAAAAATTCCAGCAGCGAGCAACTTCTAATTTTAAACAAATTTTGTGCCATTCTATGTGGTGAAATCTCATGCTCTTCTGCTCTGTCTCACTCTGGAAATAAATAATCTTGGTCCAGTGTATTCTACCTCTTGGTTATCAGATCGACTATCTAGCTATCACAGTGCTTATGTTCATGTTGCCCTTATTTTACTTAATAATAACCCCAGTGTGCAAGCATATTGATTCTGGCAATTTGAACATAACACAAACAAGTGATAAAGTATTTCCTTTATGTGAAAAGGTGACAGTTCTCAAATTATTAAGAATTTAAAAAAAAGGTGTGCTGAGGTTGCTAAGATCTACCATTAAGTACTAATCTTCTGGGGCCTTCCAGGTAGCACAGAGGTAAAGACTCCACTTGCCAAAGCAGGAGATGCAAGAGATGCATCTTCTATCTCTGAAATTGTGAGGAAGAGAAAAGAAATTTGTGCTAGTCTTCTTGCTGCACCTGAATCTTCAAGAGTTATAGATAAAGAGGATGTTAAGTGTTAAGATGGAAAAAGCATCTAATTTATACAATAAGATATTTGGGGGCAGCGGAAGACTCCATTCACATAATTTTCATTATAGTATATTGTTGTAGTTGTTCTAGTATTAGTTATTGTGGTTAATCTTTTACTGTGCCTAATTTGTAAATTAAACTTTATGATAGGCATAGGAAAAAGGATGGTATATGTAGGGTTTGATATTATCAGTAGTTTGAGGCATTCATTGAGGGTCTTAAAAGGTATCCACTTCAGATGAAGGGGAACTACTGCATTTTTTGTGAAATTTTATTTCAGAATAAACATCTGGTGATATTATCTGGTCATTTTCTTCTGTTCTCTTCACATAATTGAATGTATTTAAATTGGATATATACACATTCCAACTAAAGATTTTCCAATCAGTCAACATGAAATTGACATCATTCTTACACAAAATATTATTTTATTGTTTTTGAAATCCTGTTCTCTGCAGCAATTCTAATTTTTCATCACTCACTATTTCCCTGAGTATCTGTGTTTTCCCAAATATATTACTAATTGGAAACTCTTCTTTTATTCTAGAGCATGGAACCATGCCTCTTTTCAAGAAAGTGTCCACATAATATTGTGTCTTAACACATGTATGTGGAATCTAGGCAAATGGTACAGATGAAGCTGTTAATATTTCCAGGGCAGGAATAGAGACACAGATGCAGAGATCAGATGTATGGACTCAGGTGGAGAAGGAGAGGGTGGGGTGAACTGGGAGATTAGGTTTGACATAAATACACTACTGTGTGTAAAATAGCTAGCTACTGGGGATCTGCAATAATGCACAGGGAGTTCAGTGATGACAGAGAGGGGTGGGCTGGAGAGGGTGTGAGGGAGGTGCGAGAGAGAAGGGATATATGTTCACATATAGCAGATTCACTCCATTGTACTGCAGAAACTAATACAACATTGTAAAGCAATTATACTCAAAAATAACAAAAACAAAAACAAAAACCTATAACATTGCTTTACTGTTTCACAGGAATTTTCCTCTTGGCTCTCACTACTCTCTATTCTTTAGTAACACCAGTTTTGATGTGTTGTATCCATAGAATTGGTTGCCCTACACACTTGTTTCTTTGAGTATTCAAAAAAACTTTTTCAAAAATTTAATAATGAACCCAAGCCAAAGTTCCATTTCAAGCTTATACAAGGGAAGAGCCTTCTTACTAAGCCTGTTCAAAAGTTAATATTATGGGTTAATTATATAGACCAAAAAAGTGTTTGCCTATGTTATATATAAGACAAAAGCATGTATGAAGATCATTAGATTTATGAATGATAACTTCTTTGGTACGAATCTAGTTTTCTAAAAAAAAAAAAAAAAGAAAATGAAAATTGCTTGATAACATTAGTAGGAATTAATTTCTCCATAAACAAAAGGTGTAAATGATATTAAAAGAAGGCATCTTTCTCAGATCAAGTTTTTGTTAATTTTTCTTTTACGAGTGTATTTTCTCCAGTACAGTTTAAAAGCTTTCATTATTTCTGAAATGTTCTTGCTTAAATTGGGAGAGTAATTTTCTTTTAGTAAGCACATAAGGGGAACCAGTTTGTAAGCTAAAACTAAGGTATGCCCCACAGGCAAGGGTAACTGTAGTCAGCTACTACATCGCTAAGTGAGAGAGCTATTGTTAAGTACTGCCTTCCGCATTCTCAGCCCAAGGCCTCCAATCGCTTGCTCTGTCTGTTCTAAAATTCTCTCTAAGAAGCTATTAAATTGTATCTCTACTTAACTTTCCTAGTGTTTCTTTATAGGCCAATTTGTCCAGGTGAGAGTAATTAGTAATCGCCAGTCTCCAATCAGCAATTAGCTCCAATTAACGCTTTCCAGCTGCTCAGGCAGGCCTGTGCTGACTTCTCTCAGCTGCTTTAAACACTGAGGCTTCATCACGGGCTAAAAATTTAAGAATCGTTCATAACTAATCATTCTAATGGACAAACTTTTTGATTAATTCCTGGTATTCAAGGAAATTACTTACTTTGTGATGTCTCTAATATTTGCAGCTGTAGGTACATTAGCATCCAATATTGAAAAGTGCCTAAATATGAAATCACACATGTGTGATTCACGAGGGATACTATATAATCAAAATAACGATTAAAGAAATACAATAAAAGGAAACAGACATATTGTGTTATCTCATATACAAAGGAAAAGAAGCAGGTAGAAAAGCACCATAAAAGAAGAAAGAATGTAAGAACTAGAGGGAAAAAAAAAGAGAAGGAATACCAATGCTAATAATAGGGTAGTAACTGGATTACTCACACTCTGCTGGTGAGAATATAAGGAAGTTTAGCCTTTCTAGAATACTATTCATTAGTGTGTATAAAAAGCCTAAAATGCTAATATCTTTCAAATCACTAATAAAATCTGTGAAGATCTATCCTAAGGAAGAAAGGATAAGTGCACAACTTTTACTCAAAAGTTTTAATCCAAGATTTTATAATGATTATAAAAGCCTAAAACAATGCACATTTTTCAACTGGGAAATTTTAAAGTAATAAACATCTTTCTCGGTTCAGTTCAGTTCAGTTCAGTCGCTCAGTCGTGTCCGACTCCCCACGACCCCATGAATCGCAGCACGCCAGGCCTCCCTGTTCATCACTATCTTTCTAGGACACTATAAAACTTTTAAACTTATGTCCTTGACAGTATATAATAATTTACTCCTATTTTATACTATATGGACTTTATAATTTTGTGTTATACATTTACATCTGTGGTAATTTTGAGTAAATTTTTGTGAAAGATGTGGGGTCTGTGTCTGGATTCTTTTTTTTTTTTTTTGCTTTTTAATTTTCATATTTCTTTCTTTCTTTCTTTCTTTCTTTTTGGCATGTTGAAATCTACTTGTTCTGGTGCCATTTGTTAAAAAGAAAACTATCTTTTGCTCCAATTTCCTCATGTATTAATAGATCTTAAATACAGTTTGCTAGGTTTATACCTAAGTATTTCCCTAGTACTGGGATGCTAAAATAAATGATACTATTTTTAATTCCAAATTACACTTGCTTATTGCTGTTGTATAGGAAAGCAACTGACTTTTATATATTAGCCTCTCACTATATAATGCATGCCCTAATCAAGACTATTCCTTGGTGGTTCACTGGTAAAGATCATGCCTGCAATGCAGGAGATGTGCATGGATCCCTGGGTCAGGAAGATCCCTGTAAAGGAAATGCAACCCACTGCATTATTCTTGCCTGGGAAATCCCATGGACAGAAGCACCTGGCAGTTTACAGTCCACAGGACACAAAGAGTCAGACGTGACTTAGCTACTAAACAATGACAATAATAAAATATACAACACAAAGTGAACCCCAATTAAACTATGGTCTTTGTGTGATTATGATGTATGAACGTAAGTTCATCAATTGTAACAGATGTACCATTCTGATGGGCAAACTGATAAAGAAGGAGATTATGCATATATGGGGGCAGAGGGTATATGGGAAATCTCTTTCTGTCAATTTTGCTGTGAACCTAAAATTTCTGTAAAACATAAAGTCTATTAAAATATTTAATGGTATGTAATAAACTTAAAAATATGAATAAATTATTTTTAAAATGGTTTTTAGTACAGTCTACCTACCTATCTATAAACATATAAATTTATTGGCAAAAGAAAAAGAGGCTGAAATGAAATAAAATTGCTGAGCGGTCCCAAAGAAAAAGATTTAGAGTTTTCACTATCTGTTTCCAAGTGATACATTCAAGTGTGATCCTATTGAAACTTTGGGCAGAAGAGTGTAACATCAGTTACAGAGTATATATTTTTTTAATTGTCACTATTTATGATTTAAGGGTGAAAATGATCTAAGTTCTTACTAGTAGGACTTCAGAATGGCTTCAGGGTAAATGTGAAAGTGAGTTGCTCAGTGGTGTCTGACTCTTTGCAACCCCATGAACTGTAACCTGCTAGGCTCCTCTGTCCATGGAATTCTCCAGGCAAGAATACTGGAATGAGTAGCCATTCTCTTCTGCACGGGATCTTGCCAACACAGGGATCGAACCGGAGTCTTCTGCATTGCAGTTGGATTCTTTACCAGCTGAGCTACTAGGAGATTTGTGGTAATAAATCACTTGTGTTCAGTTCAGTTCAGCTCAGTTGTTCAGTCACGTCTGATTCTTTGCAAACCTATAGACTTCAGCACACCAGACTTTCCTGTCCATCACCAACTCACAAAGCTTGCTCAAACTCATGTCCATTGAGTCGGTGATTCCATCCAACCATCTCATTTTCTGTCGTCCCCTTCTCCTCCTGCCCTCAATCTTTCCCATCATCAGGGCTTTTCAAATGAGTCAGTTCTTTACATCAGATGGCCAAAGTATTGGAGCTTTAGGTCTAGCTTCAGCATCAGTTGTTTCAATCAATATTCAGTACTCATTTCCTTTAGGATAGACGTTTGATCTCCACGCAGTCCAAAAACTCTCAAGAGTCTTCTCCAACACCAAAGTCAAAAGCATCAGTTCTTCATTGCTCACCTGTCTTTAGTTGGATGTGCTCCATCTATCACATCTGTACATGACTACTGGAAAACCCCTAGTTTTGACTAGATGGACCCTTTTGGAAAAGTAATGTCTCTGCTTTTTAATATGCTATCTAGCTCAGTCATGGTTTTTCTTCCAATAAGCAGATATCTTTTAATCTCATGGCTGCAGTTACCACCTGCAGTGATTTTGGAGCCCCCAAAATTAAGTCTGTCATTGTTTCCACTGTTTCTCCATCTATTTGCCATGAAGTCATGGGACCAGATGCCATGATTTTAGTTTTCTGAATGTTGAGCTTTAAGCTAACTTTTTCACTCTCCTCTTTCACTTTCATCAAGAGGCTTTTAAGTTCCTCTTAACATTCTGCCATAAGGGTGGTGTCATCTGCATATCTGAGGTTATTGATATTTCTCCCAGAAATCTTGATTCCAGCTTGTGTGTCATCCAGCATAACGTTTCTCATGATGTACTCTGCATATAAGTTAAATAAGCAGGATGACAACATACAGCCTTGACATACTCCTTTTCCTATTTGGAACCAGTCTGTTGTTCCATGTTCAGTTCTAGCTGTTGCTTCCTGGCCTGGATATAGGTTTCTCAAGAGATAGGTCAGGTGGTCTGGTATTCCCATCTCTTTCAGAATTTTCCACTGTTGATTGTGATCCACACAATCAAAGGCTTTGGCATAGTCAATAAAGCAGAAATAGATGTTTTTCTGCAACTCGTTTGCTTTTTCCATGATCTAGTGGATACTGGCAATTTGATCTCTGGTTCCTCTGCCTTTTCTAAAGCCAGCTTGAACATTTGGAGGTTCATGGTTTACGTATTACTGAAGCCTGGATTGAAGAATTTTAAGCTTTGCTTTGCTAGTGTGTGAGATGAGTGCAATTCTGTGGTAGTTTGAGCATTCTTTTGCATTGCCTTTCTTTGGGACTGGAATGAAAACTGACCTTTTCCAGTCCTGTGGCCACTGCTGTTTTCCAAATTTGCTGGCATACTGAGTGCAGCACTTTCACAGCATCATCTTTCAGGATTTGTAAGAGCTCAACTGGAATTCTATCATCTCCATTAGCTTTGTTCGTAGTGATGCTTTCTAAGGCCCACTTGACTTCACATTCCAGGATGTCTGGCTCTAGGTGAGTGATCGCACCATCATGATTAACTTGATCATGAAGAACTTTTTTCTGTAATTCTTCTGTGTATTCTTGCCACCTCTTCTTAGTATCTTCCGCTTCTGTTAGGTCCATACCATTTCTATCCTTTATTGAGCCCATCTTTGCTTGAAATGTTCCCTTGGTATCTCTAATTTTCTTGAAGAGCTCTCTAGTCTTACCCTTTCTGTTGTTTTCCTCTATTTCTTTGCATTGATCACTGAGAAAGGCTTTCTTATCTCTACTTGCTATTCTTTGGAACTCTGCATTCAGATACTTAATATCTTTCCTTTTCTCCTTTGCTTTTTGCTTCTCTTCTTTTCACAGCTATTTTCAAGTCCTCCCCAGATGGCCATTTTGCTTTTTGCATTTCTTTTCCAGGGGGATGCTCTTGATCCCTGTCTCCTGTACAATGTTATGAACCTCCATCCATAGTTCATCAGGCACTCTATCAGATCTAGGCCCTTAAATCTATTTCTCACCTCCACTTTATAATCATAAGGGATTTGATTTAGGTCATACCTGAATGGTCTAGTGGTTTTCCCCACTTTCTTCAATTTAACTCTGAATTTTGCAATAAGGAGTTCATGATCTGAGCCACAGTCAGCTCCCAGTCATTTTTGCTGACTGTATAGCACTTCTCCATCTTTGGCTGCAAAGAATATAGTCAATCTGATTTCAGTGTTGACCATCTGGTGATGTCCATGTGTAGAGTCTTCTGTTGTGTTGTTGGAAGAGGATGTTATGACCAGTGCATTCTCTTGGTAAAACTCTATTAGCCTTTGCCCTGCTTCATTTTGTATCCCAAGTCCAAATTTGCCTGTTACCCCAGGTGTTTCTTGACTTCCTACTTTTGCATTCCAGTCTCCTATAATGAAAAGGACATCTTTTTTGGGTGTTAGTCTAAAAGGTCTTGTAGGTCTTCATAGAACTGTTCAACTTGAGCTTCTTCAGCATTCCAGGTTGGGGAATAGGCTTGCATTATTGTGATATTGAATGATTTGTCTTAGAAATAAGCAGAGATCATTCTGTCATTTTTGAGATTGCATCCAAGTACTGCATTTCGGACTCTCTTATTGACCATGATGGCTACTCCATTTCTTCTAAGGGAATCCTGCCCACAGTAGTAGATATAATGGTCATCTGAGTTAAATTCACCCATTCTAGTCCTTTTTTGTTCACTGATTCCTAGAACGTTGATGTTCACCCTTGCCATCTCTTGTTTGACCACTTCCAATTTGCCTTGATTCATGGACCTGACATTCCAGGTTCCTATGCAATGTTGCTCTTTACAGCATTGGACCTTGCTTTTATCACCAGTCACATCCACAACTGGGTATTGTTTTCCTTTGGCTCCATCCCTTCATTCTTTCTGGAGTTATTTCTCCACTGATCTCCAGTAGCATATTGGGCACCTACCAACTCAGGGATTCCTCTTTCAGTATCCTGTCATTTTGCCTTTTAATACTGTTCACAGAGTTCTCAAGGCAAGAAAACTGAAGTGGTTTGCTCTTTCCTTCTCCAGTGGACCACATTCTGTCAGAACCATCCACCATGACCCGCCCATCTTGGGTGGCCCCACATGGCATGGCTTAGTTGCATTGAGTTAGACAAGGCTGTGGTCTGTGTGATCAGACTGACTAGTTTTCTGTGATTGTGGTTTCAGTGCGTCTGCCCTCTGATGCCCTCTTGCAACACCTACCATCTTACTTGGGTTTCTCTTACCCTAGACTTGGGGTATCTCTTCATGGCTGCTCCAGCAAAGCATAGCCGTTGCTCCTTACCTTGGATGAGGGGTATCTCCTCATGACCACTCCTCTTGACCTTGAACATAGAGTAGCTCCTCTATGCCCTCCTGCGCCCCGCACAGCCGGCTCTCCTTGGAACTAGTGTTGCTCCTCTAGGCCCCGCCTCTGACCTCGGGCTTGGGGTAGCTTGCCTTGGTCACCACCCCTGACCTTGCATGAGGGATAGCTCCTCTCCGCTGCTCCTGCCCCAATGCAACCTAGCGCTCTCAACCACTGCCCCTGATCTCAGACATGGGGTAGCTCCTCTCGGCTGCACTTCTGTGCGGTCCGTCAGTCCTCTAAAAATTCAGCATAAGTGTGCTCCTTCCAGCTAGAAGGAGAAGGCTCTAAACATCTGAGAAGAGGGAAGCTAGACTCTGAGTCTTTCTTTAGGCAAAACCAGAATAAGCTCCAAGTTGATGTTTCTCTCACCAAAACTATGCATCTTTTATTACTTTCAGTGATTTCATTGTATAAATGTTATGTTGCACAAATAAAACAGAATACTTGAAAACTATTTATACTTCAAAAGAACGTTTCATGGAAACTGGTCTCCCTATCCATTATTCCCATTGTTGTTTTTCAGTTGCTAAGTCATGTCCAACTCTTTAAAACACAGACTGCAGCATGCCAGTCTTTCCTGTCCTTCACTATCTCTATGAGTTTGCTCAAACACATGTCCATTGATTTGGTGATGCTAGTCAGCATTCAATATATTCAATTCTACTAGTTCTCTTTTTTTGGTTAGTATAGTCATAGTTTTTAATACTATAACTCTTTTTTCAGTTTTGAAAGAAAGCACTGTTGACTCCACAAAGATTATAAATGTTTTTGAATAATTCTTGATCATTAAAGGTCCAGTTGAGTCTCTATGTCAAACGAGCACTTCTTCAGTTCAGTTCAGTTGCTCAGTTGTGTCTGACTCCTTGCGACCCCATGAACCAGGATACCAGGCTTCCCTGTCTATCACCAACACCCGGAGTCCTCCAAAACCCATGTCCATTGAGTCGGTGATGCCATCTAACCATCTCATACTCTGTTGTCCCCTTCTCCTCCGGCTCTCAATCTTTCCCAACATCAAGGGTCTTTTCTAATGAGTCAGCTCTCCCCATCAGGTGGCCAAAGTATTGGAGTTTCAGCTTCAACATCAGTCCTTCCAATGAGCACCCAGGATGGATCTCCTTTAGGATGCACTGGTGAGTTTCTTCGATATAAATAGTAGATACTATCATAGATTAAGAAAAATTGGCAATTTTCCATGAAGTGGTGATGAAGTTATTCTTGGTATAGTATACAACCACTGTGATTAGAATCTGTTTCCAAACCAGCAGTAGTAGGCTCATCTGGGAACTTAAAAGAAAAGCAAATTCTCATCTTCACCGCACATCTACTGGTGGTGGGACCAGTATTCTCTTTTACCAAACCATCTACACAATGCTGATTTGAGTAGAAGTTGAGAACCGCTGTGCTGCCATATAGTTAAGAACTGAGCTCAGCAGTGCTAAGGAGATTCAGAAACGGCTCAAATGAGGCAGTTTGCTTCTTTCTTCTGTAGCTGTCTGAATAAGTATAGTGTGTCGATTTTGTATCTCTTGTTTCTCTGCCTATATCCATATGTAACTTTCATCTAACTGTTGCAGATGCTGCTCCAGTTCCCAAGATCTTTTCTATATTCCCTCTAGTAGGAATGGAGGAAGGGAAAACAGACTTTTCTCTTCCTTTTAAAGGCAGAAATTGTGCACATAACTTTTGTGCAATCTCAGTGACTTGAAATTAATCACATGCTGATATCTAGAATCTGAGGGTGGGTCTCAGAGAATCAAGCTGGAGCTAACCAAGTGTTTATTTAAGATTTCTGTTTTTATGAAGAATTAAAACATATTAATTCTGGTGGCAAGTTACACCTTCTGCCATAAGCACCAATCTCTAATAAATTCTTTAATTCCTTGTCAGAAATGTATATATCATAAATGTCTTCAAATCATCTTACAATATGTGATTGACTTAGTTGTTCAAGATCCCTCTATTTTCCTGTCTCTTTCTGGTTTGGGTTGGTCTAAAATGTCATCCTTTAGAGTTCCTTTACCTATTTGATAAGTTCCTCTGTTTCCTACATTCTATGTTTACATTCTTCCTTTACTCACTGATAATCTACATTTTGATAAAGGCTTTGGAAGTATACTCATTGATATTTTTTTTTTCTTTCCGAGTTTTTCTCCTCAATGTGTATTTTCTTATCCATTAGGACAAGTTAGTATTCTTAAAATTATGTAAGTGATAGGTGAATTATTGTATTATGCAAGCGTCCAATCTTAATCTAAACTATAATATTTTTATTGCATTCAATTTATATAGAAGAGTAATGATATCTGTCATGAGTAAAATAATGGCCTACTTAGAATTTTAAAGAATCAGTCTCATGATTAGAGATCCAAACAGCTGCAGAGTAGGTCATATTTGTTTAAACTTAAAAATGTATGGTTAAGTATGAACTGGTAATCTCTATATTATAGAGTTTATCATTAATTCAAGATATTAAATACAAACTAATCAATTGAAATTTAACAAAAATATATACTTACAGTCCTAATGTTAAATCAACAAAATGTGATTTTGGTTGTATAAGAAAAGTCCAGTTCAGTTGCACTAAAATCTCAAAAAGGCATAATTATATATAATAAATAGAACACAAAATATATAATTATAATGCAGCAGGATATATCCTATGAGTTAATAATACAGAGTCTCATGTACTGATGTGAGCCCTCTCAGTTTTCTCAGGTCAGTAATTTCAAAAGGCAGTTACTGCTAGTTTCATGCTTTCTGATCTAAAGGATTATAAGTCTGTGCAGGATTCATTCATCATAAAAATCCAGGTATGTATCTGAATAACAAGGGAGGTTAGTAAGTGGCTGTATGTACTCACATGGATTCATAATGTCATTAAAACCTTGGCACTAGCTCCTTGCTTGTTGGATAGAAAACTAAAGTAAAAGCAACCTTGAACTTAGGAAGAGGTTCCTATTATTTCATTAATCATTTCCCTTAGTTTGCAACCTAAAGTGTACATATATTTATAACTGGCTTTATATTTATTAAAATGTCCCACAAATATCATTTATGCAATTGTGAACAAAGTAAATAATTTTATAAATCCTTTGCCTCATATTTTTAACTTGATTAGTGATTTTTAAAGCACAAACTCTGTTGATTAGAGATATAATGAAAATAATTATAATAATATAATCATTTAACCTAATTATATATTACAATTTTTTTAACCTTTCACACTAAGTGACCCATACTCAGAATATAAATTTGAGATCTTAAGTACAGTAAGAAATCCCTAGACACTGGAATCAGTGTTGAGTTGAAATTCTAAACTAGTTAGCAAACTTTGATGTTACAAGATTTCAGTTTTTATACAAGATTCAGTTTTCCCCATTGTAAAACAAGGTATATGATAATGCCTTATGATAACATGCATTTGAGATTTAACAATTTACTGTAATAAAGATGCTCAGTATATCGTGTTATAATTATTTCATACTTTTCTAATTCTCTATTAATATGTCTTTAGGTAGTACAATCACAGTTTAAGAGAGGTCATACGCCAGTATTAGGCAGAGTGACAATCTGTTTTCTCTTAAGGAAACATGATATAGAACTCATGTTCTAGCATTATTTGGATGGCACTTTTATATTTATTAATCTGGTAATCTTTTTCTGAAATAAATAATATGTGGTGTAATAATACACACTATTTTGCTTTATTTTCCTTAACATATTTATTCTTAATTTTTGCTAACTGGGAGTCAAATATTCTTTTACTGTTGAAAAATTTAATAACCCTCTTTTAGTAATTGATATACCAAGCACACATTTAGTCTAATTGACATTTAGAGAATACTTTATCCAACAACAGAGAAAATATATTCCTCTTAAGCTCCCTCACTGAACATTCACCAATAAAAGACCACATTCTGAGTGATAAAACACATCTAAACAAAGATAAAATAACAGAAATCTTATGAAGTATGTTGCGAGGTCACAATGGAATTAATCAAGAATTTAGCAACAGAAACATAATAGAAGAACATAGTTTAAAATACTCAGAGATTAAACAACATGTAGCTAAATAACAAGCGGGTCAGAAAACAACTCACAAAAGCAACTACAAAATATTCTGACTTAAAAATATTACATAAAAATTTGAGAGGTGCAGTGAAAGCAGTATCTGGGGAAATTTATAGTATTGATTGCATATATTATGGAAAAAGGATTTAAAGTCAACAACTAATGTACTTTCAGGAAGTTAAAGAAAAAAAGAAATTTATTTGCAAAGAAATGAAATAATAGGAATATAAATTATGTCTTAAAGTAAAAATGAAATTGAAAACTGAAAATAGCAGATAAATTAAAAAGATTTTTTTCTTTAAAAACTAATAGAAACAACTCTTACCAGGGATAGCTAAGAAACACACACACACACACACACACACATTAACAATATCATAAATGATAAATGTTCTAGACACTAATTCTGTAGATATTAAAAGAATAGCAAAGGAACACTGGAAGTAAATCTGTGTCCACAGATTTGATTATTTAGATGAAAAGTATATATTGAAAGACACAAACCACCCAAAGTTATACAAGGAGAAACAGATAATTTGAATTGATTTGTAACTACATTAAAAAAGATTTAATAATTAATTCCTTCCAAGTAAGAATGTACTTGGCTAGAATGGTTTGGCTCAAATGAATGCTATCCAATTTCAATCACAGAGTGTTATATGTTCTTTTTATCTCATCAGGAAAAGAGAAGCAAAGGACACACTCACTATTTCTATAAGGCCAAAGTTACCCTAGTACCAAGACCAGATAAAAACATTATGAGGAAAGAAAACTATTGGCATATATCTCTCATTAATACTGATGCAAAAATACCTAACAGTACATCACCAAGTTGAATCCAACAATGTATAAACATTAAGCACACCACCAAGTGTAATGTATTCCTATTATATAAGATTAGTTCAAACATTTAAATTTAGCATAATCTACTACATCAGTGCAAAAGAAGACTAATCATATAATATCAACTGATGAAAAGCTTTACAAAATCCAACACTCATTTATGAAAAACTAAACAAAAACTAACAACAGATGAACAAGATCTCAATGAGGGAACATTCCTCAACTTTATGAAAAATATATACCAAAAAAATCATAATTATCAGAAATATGACACTCCATTCCTAAGATTATGAAGAACTTAAGGACATTATCTATTACCATGTTTATTCAATAATGTATAGGAAATGCTGCTATCACAACATGATAAGGAAAGAAAAATGAAAGTATGCATAAGAGGGAGCCAGAAAAAATACTTTGTAGATTATACTATCTCTATAGAAAATACAAAGAAATGACCAAACAAATTGTAGAATTAATAACTGAATATGATAAGATCATAGGATACAAGATTTATATGAAAAAAATGAATTATTTTCTTTATACCAGTAAAGAACAATTGTTAACAAATAAAAAATTAAAACAACATATATAGAAAAGGAAATAGGTAAGATATATTTAACAATATGTGAATAGGATACACATATATGCAAAAAACCCCAAAACTATGAAACTATGATGAAAGAAATAAAAGATCTAAATAAAATGTGGACTGTTTCATTCATGTATCAGGATGTTCTATAATGTGATAATGCAGTTCTTCTCGACCCTATGTATAGATTGGACATAATCTCACTCAAAAATTCATCAGTCTTTCAGTCTCTCTCTATTTCTCTTTCTTTGTCTTTGTCTCTGTCTGTCTGTCTGTCTCTCTCTCTCTCTCTCTCTCTCTATATATATATATATATATATATATCTATATATACATATACATATATATATATAGATAGATTAGTTATATCTATATACACACACATATAAATCGATATAACTAATCTATCTATAAATTGTTAGATTGATTTTAAAGCTTACAAGAAAACAAAACAAAACACAACACTGGCATAGTCAAACACAATACTGAGAAAACCAAACTTGGAGGGTGCACCCTATCTGAATTCAAGACTTACTACAAAACTGCAGTTGTCAAGACAGCACAGCCTGAGTGAAAAGATAAAGAGAATGCTTGAACAGAAGAAAGTATCAAGATAAAATCTATTTTCACTTAAAATTTAACGAAAGATGCAATATCTGTTTGTTTGTTTGTTTGTTTTTAAACTTATGTAAGTCCAGAAGTTCCAACACCACTTGTGAAAATGACATTCTTTCTCCAGTGAAATGCCGTTGCTTCTTTGTTAAAGTCAGTTGACTATATTTCTGTGGGCCTAAATGCAAATATAAGGTTAAAATTTTAGAAGAAAATATAGAAAATCTAGATGGATATGGACTTAGAGATGAAATTTTACAATGAAATTTAAAATACAGCTCTAAGAGCAAGATTCATGAAAAAAAATACATTGTACTTATAAAAAGCTAAAAAGCCTTCTGCAATAAACACAATGAAGAGAGTAGAAAAATTACCAAGAAAATATACTAAAAACATGTTATCTGATAAAGGTCTTATATTCAGAATGCACATAGAATACTTAGACTGCAACAACAACTGGAAAACACAAAGTTTCATCTAAAAATGGGTAAAAGATCTGCATAGTCACCTCACCAGAAAAGATAAACAGAAAACAATTATATAAAGTTGTACTTAGCATCATTTGCCATTAGGGAATTACAAATGAAGACAACAGAGAGTTTTTAGTACAAACCTGTAAAAATGGCTTTTAAAAAACCACTGGAGATAGCAATTGTTAGCAACAATGAAGAGCCACAGGAAGTCTTGTACATCTTTGGTGGCAATGCAAGTTGGTGCAGACACTTTGGAAAGTAGTTTGATAATATTTCACATAAATAAAACATAATCTTGCCATAAAGTCCAATGTTCATGTTCCTAGGTGTTTACCTAACTGATTTCAAAGATTACATCCATAAAACCTGCATGCACATGTTTATAGCACCTTTAATGATAATCACCCCAATATTAGAAGTAATCAAGATAGCTTTCAATAAGCAAATGGATTAACTGTGGTACATCCATAAAATGAGGTGTTATTCTGCAGTAAAAAGTAATGACAGAATGAGAGGGGGTTTTGAGGGAGAATGGATACATGTATATATATGGCTGAACCTCTTCACTCTTCACTGAAACTATCAAAACATTGTTAATCAGCTATAACCCCAGTACAAAATAGTTGTTTTTAAAGTAATGAACCTCAAGCAAAAAAAAAAAAGAATCTTAAACACATATTGCTAATGAAAGAAATTTGTCTAAAAAGCCTACAGATTATATAATTTCAATCATATGACATTCGGGAATAGCAGAGTTACAGCAATGGTAAAGATACCAGTGGTTTTCAGAAGCTGTGGGAAAACAAAACGTGCCAAAAAATATACATATTGGTGACAGCATATCAAAAGCATATCAAAAGACAGAAGCCAACTGAAGGAGCACGCAGTGGTCAATGCTGGAACAATTTGAGCAACAAGAAAACATTACAGAGTATTAGTTTTTAACCCTAGTACAGAATAAAAGTGGATGACACATATGGGTATAAATGATTTAGTAAATAACAAGTGGAAAAGAAGACATAAAATTCTGTGCACAGAGAAATTCTAAATAATTTATGTAGAAATTCCACCCTGGAGGACCTGGAGTAAAATTTCCCAACCCTTTGATGTGCATGGTGCACTACAGTAAAGAAACCTGATGTACCTCTCTGAGGCAATCAAGGCTTTTACTTTTGAACTATGATGTTGGAGAAGAAGACTCCTGAGTGTCCCTTGGGCTGCAAGGAGATCAAACCAGTCAATCTTAAAGGAAATTAAGCCTGAAAGTTCATTGGAACGACTGATGCTGAAGTTGAAATGACAATAATTTGGCCTCCTGATGTGGAGAATTGACTCATTGGAAAATACCCTGAGAATGGGAAAGATTGAAGGCAGGAGGAGAAGGGGACAACAGGATGAGATGGTTGGATGGCATCACCAACTCCATGGACGTGATTTTGAGCAAGCTCTGAGAGTTGGTGATAGATAGGGAAGCCTGGCGTGCTGTGGTCCATGGTGTTGCAAAGAGCTGGACACCACTGAGGGACTGAACTGAACCAAGGTAATCAAAATCAACATCAACAACAAAAATCACTGATATGTTTGCAAAGTAACTGTCCTATATTCCTCAAAACTGTCAAAGTCATCAAAAACAAGAAAAATCTGAGAAAGTGTCACAGCTGGGAGGAGCTGAAGGAGACATACTAACCAAATTTAATGTGGCATCTTGGCAGGGATCCTGGAACAGGAAAAGGACACCAGGTTAAATCTAGGAGAAAAAAAAGGGGGGTGATCCGAATAATTTATGAACTTAAAAAAAATAATACATCAATAATGTTTCACTAATTGTGTTAAATGTACTATACTAATGTTAAGATGTTAATAACAGAGGGGAATGGATATAGAGTATACAACAGCTCTCTGTATCATCTTTATCTTTTTGCTACAACTCTAAATAAAATTGTTCTAAAAATTTACATTCTTTATTTTTTAAAAAGAATTGATTATCCCCAAGAAATAAATGAAAAAATATCTCCTGATAGCATATGCCATATTTCATAGTTCTTTTTAAGCAGTATTATGCCAAAGCAAGGACATTCTTCCTCATTATCATTTCATCTAGTGCTTGCAAGAATATGACTAAGAAAAAGGACTAATGGATACGTTAACAATGTAGCAATGAAGGATAAATGATAAACATTTATTTTGCCCTTTTCTAAACTGTACTGTTTCAAATAGACTAGAGTAATAGAAAATGTTATTTGGAATGCCTTATAATTTATGCACACTCTTGAAAAATAAATATTCTGTGACACAATGAAGTGAGATATCAACACAAAGAATCATTTAAATTAATTAATTTTTTCCCTGATAGGTATTATTAGTGTGTGGCCAGAATTTTTAGTAATTTGAGATTAACTATTAATCTGCTTTTAGCTGTGATGAATTTTCCTTCAAATCTTTCTCTGCTTTTTCTTAGAGAAAACACTCAACTGTAAGGTTTTTTTTTTATCATTTTCATAATTAAAAATATAAAAGCCTTTCTTGATATAACAAGATTTTAAAATTATAGCAAGGTGAAACTTATGTCTGTCATAATACAACTGATAGTTGTTTAGATAAATTAAGCCATTTGAGGCAACATGGAGGCAAGTAGAGATCATCATCCTAAGTGAAGGAAGTCAGAGGGAAAGAAAAATACCATATGATATCACTTATATGTGGAATACAAAATATGACACCAATGAACCTCTCTATGAAGCAGAAGCAGAATGAGGGACATTCTGAGTGTGGTATTAGCAGATACAAACATATATATAGAAAGGATAAATGACAAAGTCCTACTGTGTAGCACAGGGAACTGCACTCAATACACTGTGATAGACCATAACGGAAAAGAATATGAAAAAATATGTATATATGTGTATGAGTCACTTTGCTGTACAGTAGTAATGAACACAATACTGTAATTCTATACTTGATTAATACTATAATGCTATAATAATACTGTAATACCATACTTGAGTAAAAATAAAATTTTTAATAACTAGGTATATTTTATTGCTAGAACACTAGATTTTAAAAGTTCTTACTACAAGAAAAAAATTGTAACTGTATTGTGATGGATGTTAAATAACCTTATAGAAGTAATTACGCCTGCGGGGGCAACCCAAGATGGGTGGGTCATGGTGGAGAGGTCTGAGAGAACGTGGTCCACTGGAGAAGGGAAGGGCAAGCCACTACAGTATTCCTGCCTTGAGAACTCTATGAACAGTATGAAAAAGCAAAATGATAGGATACCAAAAGAGGAACTCCCCAGGTCATTAGGTGTCCAATATGCTACTGGAGATCAGTGGAGAAATAACTCCAGAAAGAATGAAGGGATGGAGCCAAAGCAAAAACAATACCGAGTTGTGCATGTGACTGGTGATAGAAGCAAGGTCTGATGCTGTAAACAGGTAAAGAGCAATATTGCATAGGAACCTGGAATGTCAGGTCCATGAATCAAGGCAAATTGGAAGTGGTCAAACAAGAGATGGCAAGGGTGAATGTTGACATTCTAGGAATCAGAGAACTAAAATGGACTGGAATGGGTGAATTTAACTCAGATGACCATTATATCTACTACTGCGGGCAGGAACCCTTAGAAGAAAAGAAGTAGCCATCATGGTCAACAAAAGACTCTGAAATGCAGTACCTGGATGCAATCTCAAAAATGACAGAATGATCTCTGTTCATCTCCAAGGCAAATTATTCAATATCACAGTTATCCAAGTCTATGGCACAACCAGGAATGCTGAAGAAGCTGAAGTTGAATGGTTTTATGAAGACCTACAAGAACTTTTAGAACTAACACCCAAAAAAGATGTCCTTTTCATTATAGGGGACTGGAATGCTAAAGTAGGAAGTCAAGAAACACCTGGAGTAACAGGCAAATTTGGCCTTGCAATGTGGAATGAAGCAGGGCAAAGACTAATAGAGTTATGCCAAGAAAATGCACTGGTCATAGCAAACACCCTCTCCCAACAACACAAGAGAAGACTCCTCACATGGACATCACCAGATGGTCAACACCAAAATCGGATTGATTACATTCTATGCAGCCAAAGATGGAGAAGCTCTACACAGTCAACAAGAACAAGACGAGGAGCTGACTGTGGCTCAGATCATGAACTCCTTATTACCAAATTCAGACTCAAATTGAAGGACATAGGGAAAACCGCTAGACCATTCAGGTATGTTCTAAATCAAATCCCTTATGATTATACAGTGGAAATGAGAAATAGATTTAAGGGCCTAGATCTGATAGATAGAGTGCCTGATGAACTATGGAATGAGGTTCGTGACATTGTACGGGAGACAGAGATCAAGACCATCCCCATGGAATAGAAATGCAAAAAAGCAAAATGGCTGTCTGGGGAGGCCTTACAAATAGCTGTGAAAAGAAGAGAAGTGAAAAGCAAAGGAGAAAAAGAAAGATACAAGCATCTGAATGCAGAGTTCCAAAGAATAACAAGAGGAGATAAGAAAGCATTTCTCAGCGATCAATGCAAAGAAAGAGAGAAAAAGAACAGAAAGGGAAAGACTAGCGATCTCTTCAAGAAAATCAGAGATACCAAGGGAACATTTCATGCAAAAATGGGCTCAATAAAGGACAGAAATGGTCTGGACCTAACAGAAGCAGAAGTTATTAAGAAGAGGTGGCAAGAATACACAGAAAAACTGTACAAAAAGATCTTCACGAACCAGATAATCATGATGATGTGATCACTAATCTAGAGCCAGATATCTTGGAATGTGAAGTCAAGTAGGCCTTAGAAAGCATCACTATGAACAAAGCTATTGGAGGTGATGGAATTCTAGTTGAGCTGTTTCAAATGCTGAAAGATGATGCTGTGAAAGTGCTACACTCAATATGCCAGCAAATATAGAAAACTCAGCAGTGGCCACAGGACTGGAAAAAGTCAGTTTTTATTCCAATTCCAAAAAAGGCAACATCAAAGAATGCTCAAACTACCACACAATTGCACTCATCTGACATGCTAGTAAAGTAATGCTCAAAATTCTCCAAGTCAGGCTTCAGCAATACGTGAACCGTGAACTCCTGATGTTCAAGCTGGTTTTAGAAAAGGCAGAGGAACCAGAGACCAAATTGCCAACATCTGCTGGATCATGGAAAAAGCAAGAGAGTTCCAGAAAAGCATCTACTTCTGCTTTATTGACTATGCCAAAGCCTTTGACTGTGTGGATCACAATAAACTGTGGAAAATTCTGAAAGAGATGGGAATACCAGACCACCTGGCCTGCCTCTTGAGAAATCTGTATGCAGGTCAGGAAGCAACAGTTAGAACTGGACATGGAACAATAGGCTGGTTCCAAATAGGAAAGGAGTACGTCCTGCTTGTTTAACTTATATGCAGAGTACATCATGAGAAACGCTGGACTGAAAGAAACACAAGCTGGAATCAAGATTGCTGGGAGAAATATCAATAACCTCAGATATGCAGATGACACCACCTTTATGGCAGAAAGTGAAGAGGAGCTAAAAGCCTCTTGAAGAAAGTGAAATTGGAGAGCGAAAAAGTTGACTTAAAGCTCAACATTCAGAAAACGAAGATCATGGCATCTGGTCCCATCACTTCATGGGAAATAATTGGGGAAACTGTGGAAACAGTGTCAGACTTTATTTTTTGGTGCTCCAAAATCACTGCAGATGGTGACTGCGGCCATGAAATAAAAAGATGCTTACTCCTTGGAAGAAAAGTAATGACCAACCTAGATAGTATATTCAAAAGCAGAGACATTACTTTGCCGACAAAGTTCTGTCTAGTCAAGGCTATGGTTTTTCCTGTGGTCATGTATGGAGTGAGAGTTGGACTGTGAAGAAGGCTGAACACAGAAGAATTGATGCTTTTGAACTGTGGTGTTGGAAAAGACTCTTGAGAGTCCCTTGGACTGCAAGGAGATCCAATCACTCCATTCTGAGGGAGATCAACCCTGGGATTTCTTTGGAAGGACACCCGCTAAAGCTGAAACTCCAGTACTTTGACCACTTCATGCGAAGAATTGACTCATTGGAAAAGTCTCTGATGCTGGGAAGGATTGGGGGCAGGAGGAGAAGGGGTTGACAGAGGATGAGATGGCTTGATGGCATCACGGACTCGATGGATGTGAGTCTGAGTGAACTCAGGGATGTGGTGATGAACAGGGAGGCCTGGCATGGTGCTGTTCATGGTGTTGCAAAGAGTCGGATACCACTGAGCGACTGAACTGAATTGAACTGATTTATGCATATGAGAACATATTGTGTATCTAAAACTAACACAAAGGTCTGTCAGTTATATGTCAATAAAAAATGTCAAACAACAATAAGGGAATAAATTATTTGCAATGCACATTGATTAAAGGGCTACTGTCTTTAATATATAAAATATTTTTATCAAAGACTAAGAAAAGAATTAACAGCTTAGTAGAAAATTGCCAGAAGTTCCAATAATGTAATTTACTTAAAAATTTTTATCCTTTAAATATAGTAAAGAATTTTTAAATCAAAGTATCATTTATTTATAGCATATTAACATCAGGTGACAGCATGGTGATTCAGTATTTTTACAGATAATTCTTCATTTATTACAAGATTTTGGTAATAATTCTCCATGCTATACAATATAACCTAGTTTCTTATGCATTTTATAGATAGTAGTTGAATATCTAAATCCTGTACCCTAATTTGCCTAATTTTAGAAGTTTAATAAAGGTATAATAAGAATGCATGTGTGCAAAATTGCCTCAGTTGTGTCCGACTCTTTATGACCCTATGGACTGTAGCCTGCTAGGCTCCTCTGTTCATGCAATTCTCTAGGCAAGAATACTGGAGTGGGTTGCCATGATCTCCTCCAGGGGATCAGCCTGACTCAGGCATAGAACTCACGTCTCACAGGTCTCCTGATTTGGCAGGCAGGTTTTTACCACCAGTGCCACCTGGGAAGCTATAATAAGAATTATTACTGGTTAATCATTTATGTTATTGGAATATTACTTTGATTTATTTTCTATATCTTTGGTATCTTCCTTGCAAAGAATAATGGAAAATAATTTCAATGCTAGCTGAAAACTCAGTTTCCATTCAATGTTTCATGTAGCTTACCAAACCTACATGTATGTGGTTTCAAAAATTCAAATCAGAATTTCAAATATTCATTGAGGAGGGTTGTTACCTCTGAAAGATTTTATAAATAATTATTTATCCTACACTTGATGGTCCAAAAGCAGAGAATGGTCTTTTTTTGAGAGAGAAATATAACTCTTTTACTTTATCTTTTTTATGATATTTTTGAAATGTTGATAGCAAATTGAATCAGGGTAAGTTCTAAAAACTTGAGATGCAAGCAATTAATAACAAGCTGTTATATTCCTGGGAACAAAAATGACTTTATCCAAAACCTAACTTAAAGCTAACTAAATGTTAAAGCCAGCTTCCCTGGTGCCTAAGTGGTAAAGAATCTGCTTGCCAGTGCAGGAGATGCCAGTTCAATTCCTGGATTGGGAAGATCCCCTGGAGACAGAGATTGCAGCCCACTCCAGTATTCTTGCCTGGAAAATCCCATTCACAGAGGAGTCTGATGTGGGCTTTTATCCCTCAGGTTACAAAGAGTCAGACACAATTCTAGCAACTGAACAACAATGTTCATCTCTACATAAATCAATATTTATATATTTATTTATATATGTGTGTTTTAATTTGACTTTCAAATCAAAGTAATGTAATGGCAAAAAAAAAGTGTTTTTGTTTCTATCATGACATTTTTATATTTCACACATGCTTTAACTTTATGACAATAAAATTCTTAAGGATTAAACAATATAAAAATCTATAGTTTTTCTTCACAATTAAATTTTAAAAGGGTGATTCACTTCTCTCTTTCATTTTCTATGCATTATTTAAAAAATAGGTCTCTTGCCTTGATCCTTTCCAATTTTTCATCTCATTACAATCCATAGTGAATGTTTTCCCCTCTTTAATTATCCATATGAATTTATATTAGTTTCTAATATATTACATTCATTTAGAAAATTGATTTCCTCCCTATTATCTACTAGACTGTAAGCTTCTTAAATGCAAGGAGATATCTGTCTTTTCTCTAGAATTGCTGTTACATACTATGTGCTTATCAATGCTAGATATTTTTATTGATGATAACATTATTATTGATATTTATAATCTACCAATTTTGTGAGGTACAAATATGAGTTACTATAGATATCCATATATGTCTTAATATGGCTTGGAATAGGGATAGGCTTTATTTGACTATTAAGCAGTTGAAAGAGGGTTATGGTGACTCACTGAAGTTTTAATTTTGCTTAATGTTAATTAACTTAAGTTTATATTTAAATAACCAAATGTGACTAGTGATTACCCAGTTATCCACTAAAGACATAGTGTAGTTTCCTTATATGCTGTTGCTGCTGCTGCTGCTGCTAAGTCACTTCAGTTGTGTCCAATTCTGTGAAACCCCATAGATGGCAGCCCACCAGGCTCCCCAATCCCTGGAATTCTCCAGGCGAGAACACTGGAGTGGGTTGCCATTTTCTTCTCCAATGCATGAAAGTGAAATGTGAATGAAGTCGATCAGTTGTGTCAACTCTTCGTGACACCATGGACTATAACCCATGAGGCTCATTCATGCATGGGACTTTCCAAACAAGAGTGTTGGAGTGCGTTGTCATTGCTTTCTCCAAGTTTCCTTATATATTTCATCAATATACTGGAGAAGCAGGACATTAGCCAACAGCCCAACTTTCAGGTAGGATCACATATAAAAACTCATTATACACAATGACTGGAAAAGGTTAGTTTTCATTCCAATCCAAAAGAAAGGCAACGCCATAGAATGCTCAAACTACCATACAATTGCACTCATCTCACATGCTAGTAAAGTAATGCTCAAAATTCTCCAAGCCAGGTTTCAGCAATATGTGAACCGTGAACTTCCAGATGTTCAAGCTGGTTTTACAAAAGGCAGAGGAACTAGAGATCAAATTGCCAACATACACTGGATCATGGAAAAAGCAAGAAGAGTTCCAGAAAAACGTCTATTTCTGCTTTATTGACTATGCCAAAGCCTTTGACTGTGTGGATCACAATAAACTATGAAAAATTCTGAAAGACATGGGAATTCCAGACCACCTGACCTGCCTCTTGAGAAACCTATATGCAAGTCAGGAAGCAACAGTTAGAACTGGACATGGAACAACAGATTTGTTCCAAGTAGCAAAAGGAGTACATCAATGCTGTATATTGTCACCCTGCTTGTTTAACTTATATGCAGAGTACATCATGAGAAATGCTGGGCTGGAAGAAGCACAAGTTGGAATCAAGATTGCTGGGCGAAATATCAATAACCTCAGATATGCGGGTGACACCACCCTTATGGCAGAAAGTGAAGAGGAGCTAAAAAGCCTCTTGATGAAAGTGAAAGAGGAGAGCAAAAAAGTTGGCTTAAAGCTCAACATTCAGAAAGCGAAGATCATGGCATCTGGTCCCATCACTTCATGGGAAATAGATGGGGAAACAGTGTCAGACTTTATTTTTGGGGGCTCCAAAATCACTGCAGATGGTGATTGCAGTCAGGAAATTGTTGGTGGTAATGCAAACTAGTACAGCCATTATGGAAAACAGTGTGGAGATTCCTTAAAAATTGCAAATAGACCTACCTTATGACCCAGCAATCCCACTGCTGGGCATACACACCGAGGAAACCAGAATTGAAAGAGACACATGTACCCCAATGTTCATTGCAGCATGGTTTATAATTGCCAGGACATGGAAACAACCTAGATGTCCATCAGCAGATGAATGGATAAGAAAGCTGTGGTACATATACACAATGGAGTACTACTCAGCCCTTTAAAAGAATAAATTTGACTCAGTCCTAATGAGATGCATGAAACTGGAGCCGATTATACAGAGTGAAGTAAGCCAGAAAGAAAAACACCAGCACAGTATACTGACACATATATATGGAATTTAGAAATATAGCAACGATGACCCTGTATGTGAGACAACAAAAGAGATACAGAGGTATAGAACGGACTTTTGGCCTCGGAGGGAGAGGGAGAGGGTGGAATGATGTGGGAGAATGGCACTGAAACATGTATACTATCATATAAGAAACGAAGCACCAGCCTATGTTCAATACAGGATACAGGATGCCTGGGGCTGGTGTACGGGGTGATCCGGGGAAATGGTGTGGGGTGGGAGGTGGGAGGGGGCTTCGGCATTGGGAGATCATGTACACCTGTGGCTGATTCATGTCAATGTATGGCAAAACCAATACAGTATTATAAAGTAGAATAAAGTATTAAAAAAAAAAAAGACACTTACTCCTTGGAAGGAAAGTTATCACCAAACTAGACAGCATATTCAAAAGCAGAGACATTACTTTGCCAACTAAGTTCCGTCTAGTAAAGGCTATGGTTTTTCCAGTGGTCATGTATGGATATGAATGTTGGACTATGAAGAAAGGTGAGCACTGAAGAACTGACGCTTTTGAACTGTGGTGTTGGAGAAGACTCTTGAGAGTCCTTTGGATTGCAAGGAGATCCAACCAGTCCATTCTAAAGGAGATCACTCCTGGGTGTTCTTTGGAAGGACTGATGCTAAAGCTGAAAGTCCAATATTTTGGCCACCTCATGTGAAGAGTTGACTCATTGGAAAAGACTCTGATGCTGGGAGGGATTGGAGGCAGGAGGAGAAGGGGACAACAGAGGATGAGATAGTTGGATGGCATTATGGACTCGATGGACATGAGTTTGGGTTAACTCCGGTAGTTGGTGATGGACAGGAAGCCTGACGTGTGGCAGTTCATGGGGTTGCAAAGAGTCGGACACACTGAGCAACTGAACTGAATTGAACTGAAGGAGGTAAAGAGTGAACATAACCTGTCTTAGCTTCCTTGTTGCTGTTTTGTTACTCAGTAGGGTCCAGCTCTTTGAGACTAGAGACTGTAGTCTGAGAGAATCTTCTATCCAGGAGATTTCCTAGGAAAGAATACTGGAGTAGGTTGTCATTTCCTTCTCCAGGGGATCTTCCCAATCTAGGGAGTGAACCTGTGTCTCCTTTAGTCAGGCAGATTCCTTACCACTGAGCTACTTTCCTAGGACTACCATGATAAAGTACTACAGATGGGGGATGTAAATGGCAGAAATTTATTTTCTCATAGTCTTGGAAGCTAGAATTTCAAATCAGGGTGTTGTGAGGGTTGGTTTCATTTCTCTGAAGCCTTTCTCTTTGGCTATTAGATAGCCATCTTCTTATGTTTTTACATGGACCTCCTTCTGTTTTTGCCATAATCATTTCATCTAATAAAGAAAACAATCATATCAGTTTCAGTTCAGTTCAGTTCAGTCACTCAGTCGTGTCTGACTCTTTGTGACCCCATGAATCACAGCACGCCAGGCCTCCCTGTCCATCACCATCTCCCAGAGTTCACTCAGACTCACGTCCATCGAGTCCGTGATGCCATCCAGCCATCTCATCCTCGGTCATCCCCTTCTCCTTCTGCTCCCAATCCCTCCCAGCATCAGAGTCTTTTCCAGTGAGTGAACTCTTCTCATGAGGTGGCCAAAGTACTGGAGGTTCAGCCTTAGCATCATTCCTTCCAAAGAAATCCCAGGGCTGATCTCCTTCAGAATGGACTGGTTGGATCTCCTTGCAGTCCACGGGACTCTCAAGAGTCTTCTCCAACACCACAGTTCAAAAGCATCAATTCTTCAGTGCTCAGCCTTCTTCACAGTCCAACTCTCACTCCATACATGACCACAGGAAAAAGCACAGCCTTGACTAGCTGGACCTTAGTTGGCAAAGTAATGTCTCTGCTTTTGAATATACTATCTAGGTTGGTCATAACTTTTCTTCCAAGGAGTAAGTGTCTTTTAATTTCATGGCTGCAGTCACCATCTACAGTGATTTTGTAGCCCACAAAAATAGAGTCTGACACATATCAGTTTAGGGTCACCTCAAACGATCTCATTTTAGTTACCTCTTGAAAAGTCCTATATCCAAATGCAGTCACATTGTGAGGTAAAGTTTTGAGACAATTCAGACTGTAACACAACCTGTATCAGCTACTGCTGCATGACAATCCACCCCAAGCAGGAATCACTTATTGCCTAATATCTAAAAAAATCTAAGGCTTACCAGGTGGCACTAGTGGTAAAGAACCCACTTGCCAACGCAGGAGATCTAAGAGATGCGGGTTCAATCCCTGGGGTGGAAAGATCCCTGGAGAAAGAAATGGCAACCCATTCCAGTATTCTTGGCTGGAAAATTCCATTGACAGAGGAGCCTGATGGGCTACATGGTCCATAGGGTTACAAAGAGTGGGGCCCAACTGAGTGCACACACACAGACACACACAAATTGTCTAAACTGACTGATCTGGGATGAACTTAGCCTGACAGCTATGGCTCTCACTGCAGGTCTATAGGTCACTTTTTTTTCAGACTTCAAAGTTTGGAATCAGTTTGGCTCCATTTTTCTGTCCTTCTCCTGGGTCAATGACTATAGTTGGGAAACGCTAGTCGAGTTAATAGAATAAAGAAAAAATAAAAGTGGATGAGTCTTTTTTAAAACCTAGGATTAGAATGGCACTTTTGCACACTTATGATTGGCTAAGGCATGTCTCATGGTTTAGCTTAAAGACAAACAAAAGATAAATAAACTCTATTATGATGAGGATATGGAGTGAGTCTTCTCTTGAGTTGGAAGAGGGTGTTTGCTATGACCAGTGTGTTCTCTTGGCAAAACGCTATTAGCCTTTGCCCTGCTTCACTCTGTACTCCGAGGCTAAATTTGCCTGTCACTCCAGGTGTTTCTTGACTTCCTACTTTTGCATTCCAATCCACTATAATGAAAAGGACATCTCTTTTGGGTGCTAGTTCTAAAAGATCTTATAGATCTTCATAGAACCGTTCAACATGAACTTCTTCAGCATTCCTCTGTTGGGGAATAGGCTTGCATTACTGTGATATTGAATGGTTTGCCTTGGACATGAACAGAGATCATTCTGTCGTTTTTGAGATTGCATCCAGGTACTACATTTTGGACTCTTCTGTTGATCATGATGGCTACTCCATTTCTTCTAAGGGATTCCTGCCTGCAGTAGTAGATATAATGGTCATCTGAGTTAAATTCACCCATTCCAGTCCATTTTAGTTCGCTGAGTCCTAGAATGTCGATGTTCACTCTTGCCATCTCTTGTTTGATCACTTCCAGTTTACCTTGATTCATGGACCTGACATTCCAAGTTCCTATGCTATATTACTCTTTACAGCATTGGACTTTGCTTCTATCACCAGTCACATCCATAACTGGGGATTGTTTTTGCTTTGGCTCCATCCCGTCATTCTTTCTGGAGTTATTTCTCCACTGATCTCCAGTAGCATATTGGGCACCTACCGACCCGGGGAGTTCTCCGTTCTGTATCCTATCATTTTGCCTTTTCATACTGTTCACAGGGTTCTCAAGGCAAGAAAATTGAAGTGGTTTGCGATTCCCTTCTCCAGTGGTCCATGTTCTGTCAGAACTCTCCACCATGACCCTCCCGTCTTGGGTAGACCCACACAGAATAGCTTAGTTTCACTGAGTTAGACAAGGATGTGGTCCATGTGATCAGACTGGCTAGATTTCTGTGATTATGGTTTCAGTGTGTCTGCCCTCTGATGCCCTCTCGCAATACTTACCGTCTCACTAGGGTTTCTCTGACCTTGGATGTGGGGTATCTCTTCACAGCTGCTCCAGCAAAGTGCAACTGCTGCTCCTTACCTTGGACGAGAGGTATTTCCTCAGGGCTGCCCCTCTGACCTTGAACGTGGAGTAACTCCTCTTGGCCCTTCTGCGCCTATGCAGCCACCACTCCTTAGACATGGGGTTGCTCCTCTCCATTGCTTCCCCTGACCTCGGCCATGGGGTAGCTCCTCTTGGCCACCTCTGTGCCAATGCTGCCTGGCATTCTCAGTCACCGCCCCTGACTTTGGGCAACGAGTAGCTCCTCTCAGCCACGGTTCAGTGCGGTTCTCCTAGCCGGCAAGCTTCAGTGTGGTCCGTCACAGCAAGTTTGGCCTTGAAGTACGGAATGAAGCAGGGCAAAAGCTAATAGAGTTTTACCAAGAGAATGCACTGGTCATAACAAACACCCTCTTCCTACAATACAAGAGAAGATTCTACACATGGACATCACCAGATGGTCAACACCGAAATCTGATTATATTCTTTGTGGCCAAAGACAGAGAAGCTCTATACAGTCAACAAAAACAAGACAGCAAGCTGACTGTGGCTCAGATCATGAACTCCGAATTACCAAATTCAGACTCTAATTGAAGAAAGTAGGGAAAACCATTAGACCATTCAGGTATGACCTAAATCAAATCCCTTATGATTATACAGTGGAAGTGAGAAATAGATTTAAGGGACTAGGTCTGATAGAGTGCCTGATGAACTATGGATGGAGGTTCATGACATTGTACAAGAGACAGGGATCAAGACCATCCCCATGGAAAAGAAATGCAAAAAAGCAAAATGGCTGTCTGAGGAGGACTTACAAATAGCTGTGAAAAGAAGAGAAGCTAAAAGCAAAGGAGAAAAGGAAAGATATAAGCATCTGAATGCAGAGTTCCAAAGAATAGCAAGGAGAGATAAGAAGGCCCTTCTCAGTGAGCAATGCAAAGAAATAGAGGAAAATAACAGAATGGGAAAGACTAGATATCTCTTCAAGAAAATTAGAGATACGAAGCAAGAGAGTTCCAGAAAGACATTTATTTCTGCTTTCTTGACTATGCCAAAGCCTTTGACTGTGTGGATCACAATAAACTGTGGAAAATTCTGAAAGAGATGGGAATACTATACCACTTGATCTGCCTCTTGAGAAACCTATATGCAGGTGAGGAAGCAACAGTTAGAACTGGACATGGAACAACAGACTCATTCCAAAGTGGGAAAGGAGTACACCAAGGCTGTTTATTGTCACTCTGCTTGTTTAACTTATATGCAGAGTACATCATAAGAAACGCTTGGCTGGAGGAAGCACAAGCTGGAATCAAGATTGCCAGGAGAAATATCAATAACCTCAGATATGCAGATGACACCACCTTTAAGGCAGAATGTGAAGAGGAACTAAAAAGCCTCTTGATGAAAGTGAAAGAGGAGAGTGAAAAAATTGGCTTAAAGCTCAACATTCAGAAAACGAAGATCATGGCATCTGGTCCCATCACTTCAAGGCAGATAGATGGGGAAATAGTGGAACCAGTGTCAGACTTTATTTTGGGGGCTCCCAAAAGAAAGTTATGACCAACCTAGAGAGCATATTCAAAAGCAGAGACATTACTTTGCCAACAAAGGTCTGTTTAGTCAAGGCTATGGTTTTTCCAGTGGTCAGGTACGGATGTGAGAGTAGGGCTGTGAAGAAAGCTGAGCACTGAAGAATTGATGCTTTTGAACTGTGGTGTTGGAGAAGACTCTTGAGAGTCCCTTGGACTGCAAGGAGATCGAACCAGTCCATTCTAAAGGAGATCACTGCTGGGTTTTCATTGGAAGGACTGATGTTGAAGCTGAAACTCCAATACTTGGCCACCTCATGCGAAGAGTTGACTCATTGAAAAATACCCTGATATTGGGAGGGACTGGGGGCATGAAGAGAAGGGGACAACCGAGGATGAGATGGCTGGTTGGCATCATGGGCTTGACGGGCATGAGTTTGAGTGATCTCCCGGAGTTGGTGATGGACAGGGAGGCCTGGTGTGCTGCAATTTATGTGGTCACAAAGATTCAGACATGACTGAGTGAGTGAACTGAACTGATGGAGTATCAGTTAGAATATGGCATTAATTGAGACCACTAATGCAAATGATTAAATCTAGAGCACTCTTATTGTAAACAGCTCTTTTGTCGGTACCTATAAAATACTGGGGCTTTCCTGGTGGCTCAGATGGGAAACAATCTGCCTGCAATGCAGGAGTCTTGGATTCAACCTCTGGTCAAGGAAGATCCCTTGGAGAAGGTAATGGAAACCCACTCTAATATTCTTGCTTAGGGGAATCCTATGGATAGAGGAGCCTGACAGACTGCAGTCTGTGGTGTCACAAAGAGTAGGACATAACTGTGCAACTACACTACTCATGCTAATGCAATCTACCACAAAAGCCCTTATTTTTTGAAGGATACATGGTTAAAGTCATGAGCTAAGTCCCATGATCGAATGGAATGGTAACACAGGAGGTTGACAGAATGACAACATCCACCTTTCACTGAAAATGAGCATGGAGTGAAATTAAGTAGTATGTATGTATACTGTCACTTAGTTGTGTCCAACTCGTTCTGACCCTGTGGGCTGTAGTCTGCCAGGCTCCTCTCCATGGGATTTTCCAGACAAGAATACTGGAGTGTGGTGCCATTTCCTAATCCAGGGATCTTCCCAAGCCATAAGATCCCCTGGATCTAGGATAATTGCTGTGAAAATATTCACAGCAAAGGTGAAAGTTGTGCAATCAGCATGTCAGAAAAGGATGAGTATAATTAGAGGTCCTAGATTTGGGATGGATGGAACAGCACTTGACTTGGAACTATTTGTGGATTCCATCTAGGTTATCATTAATACAAATAAAGAATTATCCAATGCTATTTTTTTTATTTTTAAAAATTATTTATTTATTTATTTCTTTTTAAATTACAATACTGTATTTGTTTTGACATACATTGACATGAATCAGCCACAGGTGAACACAATTGTTTTAGATTACTTTTGTTTTAGATTGTTTTGCAACATTAAAAATGCAAGGAACATTTTTATTTTACATTGAGGAAAAGTAGCTACAATTGAGGCCTTGTGGAATCATTTATAGCCCTAATCTTTATGGATTATGTGGCATAGAATATTAGCAGGACTATATTTATAATGCTTCCTTATGCCTGTGTTTGTTTTTCATTAATTATGTAAGATATCCTAATATTGTGTAAGTCCCAATGTGCTTCAGGCTGCTATTCAAAATTTTATTTTTATTCATAAGGTCCACAATGGGGAATCCTAATCCTGAAGGAAGTATTTAATTTAGTTTTTAGTGAATCAGAGAACACTATTTCCCCAAATCTTTTCTGTCTTTTTACTGCTGACATCTCATTATCATTGTCTCCAAACTCAGTTTTAATTATACTTTATTAGTGTATACAAAGCTATTAGTATTTGTCAGGATCCAAAATAAGTTTAAGAACAATGTGGTGTAAGTGTCCAAAGTCATTCTTTTCCTTTCAAAACATTTTTTTTTTTTGCTTTAAGAAATGTTATGGATAGTTTCCTAAATTGCCCTAATAATACTCCTTTTTAGAAAGTTATTTTTTAGAATTATTTCCAACTGAATAACACATTAAATTATATTATTTAAAACTTCATATGGATTATATAATGAGCTGAATTTTGTTCCTCCCAAACATATATGATGTCTTAAAACTTACTACCTCAGAATGGTGAAATTAAACACAGAATTTTATGGGGGTAGTTAAGGTTAATGAGGGCCATGAGTGTGCCCTCACAATAAGAAGACATATAGACATAGGTACACATCTGCACAGGGGAATGACCATGTGGGACCACATAGAGAAGACAGCCACCTACACCCAAGGAGAGAGATCTCAGAATGAAACTCTGCTACAACCTTGATTTTGGATGCTAGTTTTCTCTTTTTTTTTTTCAATTTATTTATTGTTTAATTGAAGGATAATCACTTTACAGAATTTTATTGTTTTCTGTCAAGCACCAACATGAACTAGCCATAGTTATACATGTCAGTTCAGTTCAGCCGTTCAGTCGTGTATGACACTTTGCGACCCATGAACCGTAACACACCAGGCCTTTCTGTCCATCACCAACTCCTGGAGTTTACCAAACTCATGTCCATTGAGTCAGTGATGCCATCAAGCCATCTCATCCTCTGTCATCCCATTCTCCTGCTGCCTTCAATCTTTCCCAACATCAGGGGCTGTTCAAATGAGTCAACTCTTCATATCAGGTGGCCAAAATATTGGAGTTTTGGCATCAACATCAGTTCTTCTGCTGAACACCCAGGACTGATCTCTTTTAGGATGGACTGGTTGTATCTCCTTGCAGTCCAAAGACTCTTGAGAGTCTTCTCCAACACCACAATTCAAAAGCATCCATTCTTCTGCACTAAGCTTTCTTTATAGTCTAACTCTTGCATCCATACATGACTACTGGAAAAACCATAGCCTTACCTAGATGGACGTTTTTTGACAAAGTAATGTCTCTGCTTTATAATACGTTGTCTAGGTTGGTCATAACTTTCCTTCCAAGGAGTAAGCACCTTTTAATTTCATGGCTGCAATCCCCATCTGCAGTGATTTTGGAGCCCTTAAAAATAAAGTCAGTCACTGTTAATAAGCAATGGAAAATCCTTGAAGAGATGGGAATACCAGACCACCTGACCTGCCTCTTGAGAAACCTATATGCAGGTCAGGAAGCGACAGTTAGAACTGGACATGGAACAATAGACTGGTTCCAAATAGGAAAAGGAGTACGTCAAGGTTGTATAGTGTCACCCTGCTTATTTAACTTATATTCATAGTACATCATGAGAAACGCTGGGCAGGAAGAAGCACAAGTTGGAATCAAGATTTCTGGGAGAAATATCGATAACCTCAGATATGCAGATGACACCACCCTTATGGCAGAAAGTGAAGAGGAACTAAAATGTCTCTTGATGAAAGTGAAAGAGGAGAGTGAAAATGTTGGCTTAAATCTCAACATTCAGAGAACGAAGATTATGGCATCTGGTCCCATCACTTCATGGCAAATAGATGGGCAAACAGTGGAACCAGTGTCAGACTTTATTTTGGGGGCTCCAAAATCACTGCAGATGTTGATTGCAGCCAGGAAATTAAAAGATGGTTACTCCTTCGAAGGAAAGTTATGACCAACCTAGACAATGTACTACAAAGCAGAGACATTACTTTGCCAACAAAGGTATGTATAATCAAGGATATGGTTTTTCTAGTAGTCATGTATGGATGTGAGAGTTAGACTGTGAAGAAAGCTAAGGGCCGAAGAATTGATGCTTTTGAGCTGTGGTGATGGAGAAGACTCTTGAGAGTCCCTTGGACTGCACACATATCCAACCAGTCCATACTGGAGATCAGTCCTGGATGTTCATTGGAACGACTGATGTTGAAGCTGAAACTCCAATACTTTGGCCACCTGATGCGAAGACCTGACTTATTGGAAAAGACTCTGATACTGGGAAAGATTGAGGGCAGGAAGAGAAGGGGACGACAGAGGATGAGATGGCTAGATGGCATCACCAACTCAATAGACATGAGTTTGAGTAAACTCCGGGAGTTGGTGATGGATAGGGATGCCTGGTCTGTGCGGTTCATGGGATCACAAAGAGTCAGACACGACTGAGCAACTGAAATGTACTAAACTGCTGGTGGTCTCATAGATTGAGCTTGGAAGTGTTCCTTCCTCTTGGACCTGATTGACTATTTTCTTTTCCATTTGGGGGAAAATTTCAAGTATCATCTCTTAAAATTTTTCTCATAGCCTTTCTTTTTCTCTTCTTCTTCTGGGACCTCTGTAATCAAATGTTGGTGTGTTTGATATTGTCACAGAGATCTCTGAGACTATCGCAGTTCTTTTCATTCCTTTTGCTTTATTCTGCTCTTCCGAAGTTATTCCCATCATTTTATCTTCCAGCTCACTGATAGTTACTTTTATCTTTCAGATATTTTGCTATTGATCCCTTCTAGAGTATTAATTTCAGTAAGTGTGTTGTTTGTCTTCATATGTTTATTCTTTAATTCCTCTAGGTCTTTGTTGACTGATTCTTGAATTTTATCCATTCTGTTTCAAGGTTTTTGATGACCTTTACTATCATTATTCTGAATTCTTTTTCAGGTAGTTTGCCTATTTCTTCTTCATTTATTTGTACTTCTGTGCTTCTAGTTCTTTCCTTCATTTGGACAGTATTTCTCCTCTTTTCATTTTTTTTTTTTTAAACTTACGGTGGCTCAGATAGTAAAGCGTCTGTCTACAACATGGGAGACCCAGTTCTGATCCTTGGGTCGGGAAGATCCCCTGGAGAAGGAAATGGCAATCCACACCAGTACTATTGTCTGAAAAATCCCATGGACAGAGGAGTTTGGTAGGCTACAGTCCCTGGGGTCGCAAAGAGTCGGACACGACTGAGCGACTTCACTTCACTTCACTTACCATGTTTGAGGTATCCTTTCCTGAGGCTTCAAGGTTGAATTATTTCTTCCTTTGGTTTATGCCCTCCTAAAGTTGATCCTGTGGTTTGTGTAAGCTTAGTATAGGGTAAGATTTGTGCTGAATTCCCTCTCCACCTGTGATGGGCAAGAATGATTGGGTTTGTATTTTTGCTTTGCTTGTTGTTTAGATGAAGTGTCCTGCACAGTGTGCTACTGGTGGTTGGGTGATGATGGGTCTTGTATTTAAGTAGGTTTCCTTTGGGGAGTTCCCACTATTTGACACTCCCTAGGGTTAGTTGACCTAAATCAAATCCCTTATGATTATACAGTGGAAGTGAGAAATAAATTTAATGGACTAGGTCTGATAGACAGAGTGATTTATGAACTATGGACTGAGGTTCGTGACATTGTACAGGAGACAGGGCTCAAGACCATCCCCATGGAAAAGAAATACATAAAAGTAAAATGGCTGTCTGGGAAGGCCTTACAAATAGCTGTGAAAAGAAGAGAAGCAAACAGCAAAGGAGAAAAGGAAAGATAAAAACATCTAAATGCAGAGTTCCAGAGGATAGCAATGAGAGATAAAAAGCCTTCTTCAGAAATAGAGGAAAACAACAAAATGGGAAAGACTAGAGATCCATTCAAGAAAATTAGAAATACCAAGGGAACATTTCATGCAAAGATGGGCTTGATAAAGGAAAGAAATGGTATGGACCTAACAGAAGCAGAATATATTAAGAAGAGGTGACAAGAACACACAGAGAAGTGTACAAAAAAAGATCTTCATGACCCAGATAATCATGATGGTGTGATCTCTAATCTAGAGCTAGACATCCTGGAATGTAAAGTCAAGTGGGCCTTAGAAAGCATCACTATGAACAAAACTAGTGGAGGTGATGGAATTCCAGTTGAGCTGTTTCAAATGCTGAAAGATGATGCTGTGAAAGTACTACACTCAATATGCCAGCAAATTTGGAAAACAGCAGTGACCACAGGACTGGAAAAGATCAGTTTTCATTCCAAGCCCAAAGAAAGGCAATGACAAAGAATGCTCAAACTACCACACAATTGCACTCATCTCACACACTAGCAAAGTAAAGCTTAAAATTCTTCAAGCTAGGCTTCAGCAATACTTGAACCATGAACCTTCAGATGTTGAAGCTATTTTTAGAAAAGACAGAGGAACTAGAGATCAAATTGCTGGCATCCGCTGGATCATGGAAAAACAAGCGAGTTGTAGAAAAACATTTCTGCTTTCTTGACTATGTCAAAGCCTTTGACTGTGTGGATCACAATAAACTGTGGAAAATTCTGAAAGAGAATTGACCTGCCTCTTGAGAAACCTATATGCAGGTCAGGAAGCAACAGTTAGAACTGAACATGGAACAATAGACTCATTCCAAATTGGGAAAGGAGTACATCAAGGGTGTATGTTATTATCTTGCTTATGTAACTTATATACAGAGTACATCATGAGAAACACTGGGCTGGAAGAACCACAAGCTGGAATCAAGATTGCTGGGAGAAATATCAATAACCTCAGATATACAGATGCCACCACCCTTATGGCAGACAGTGAAGAGGAACTAAAATGTCTCTTGATGAAAGTGAAAGAAGAGAGTGAAAAAGTTGGCTTAAAGCTCAACATTCAGAAAACGAAGATCATGGCATCTGGTCTCATTACTTCATGGCAGATAGATGAGGAAACAGTGAAACCAGTTCAGATTTTATTTTGGGGGGCTCCAAAATCATTGCAGATGTTGATTGCAGCCAGGAAATTAAAAGATGCTTACTCCCTGGAAGAAAAGCTATGACCAACCTAGATACCATATTCAAAAGCAGAAACACTACTTTGCCAACAAAGATCCATATAATCAAGGATATGATTGTATGGATGTGAGAGTTGGACTGTGAAGAAAGCTGAGCACTGAAGAATTGATGCTTTTGAACTATGGTGTTGGAGAAGCCTCTTGAGAGTCCCTTGGATTGCATAGAGATCCAACCAGTCCATTCTAAAGGAAATCAGTCCTGGGTGTTCTTTGAAAGGACTGATGTTGAAGCTGAAACTCCAGTACTTTGGCCACCTGATGTGAAGAGTTGATTCACTGGAAAAGACTCTGATTCTTGGAGAGATTGGGAGCAAAGGAGAAGGGAACGACAGAGGATGAGAATGGCTGGATGGCATCACTGACTCGATGGATGCGATTTTGTTTGAACTCTGGGACTTGTTGATGGACAGGGAGGCCTGGCATGCTGTAATTCATGGGGTCCCAAAGAGTTGGACACGACTGAGTGACTGAACTCAGCTGAACTGAGGGTTAGTTCTCTGGTAGCCTAGGGTCTTGGAGTCAGTGTCCCACTCCAAAGCTTCAGGGCTTGATCTCTGATCAGGAACAAACAACCCACAATTGGTTTGTTATGTCATTAAATGAGATTAAAATAAATACCCAAAGATGAAAAACCAAAGATGAACCCAAGTACTGCCATTTGTGGCACTTACAAAGTCAGGCAAATGATAATTAAAAGAATGCAATATACATACATAGATATATACCCATAAGCAAAATCAAAACAGTCCAACCAAAATAAAGTGCAATAGATTGACCCAGCAGACAAAGGAAGCCAAAAATGATATCTACCAGCTAAGAACAAAGCTAACTAAAGCATAAACTGGAAAAGAAAACTAAATCAAGGGCCAAGAGGGGAATAAAACAATGAAAACAAAACTAACAAATATGTTGAGAGGAAAGGAAAGAAAGAAAAGAAAGAACAGATATGCAAAGTTAAACAGCGGTAGATGAAGATTTATACACATTAAAGATTAACTGCAAGGGTAAGAACATTAGGAAAAGCAAACAAAAGAAAAAATGTAGAAAAAAAAAATAATAGGTTTGAAAAGCTTAAAAATTAAAATAAAAAAAGAGAAAAAAATAGTAAAACTCTATAGAACTGTAAAAGCCCAATGTAGAGGCAGAGATTTATAACAACAATAAAAAGTTTGATTAGAAAAAGAAACTTGAAAATTTAATTAGATTTCATAGTGCCAATAAAACAGAGGGATAAATAAAAGGAAAAAAAAAAAACACCAAAAGAAAAAGGAATCCAAAAGAAACTACAGAATGAGTCAAAACATAAGAATAATAAATGTTTTTTCTTCAGTCACTGCTGTCAGGGTCCTGTTCCTCACTGGAAGTCGCAGTCCACCTCACCTCCCTAGGATGCCCTCCAATTCTCTGGACCTGCTGTGGGGACAACTCGGATTCTAATCTGGTCCTACGCTTGTGTGTTCTTGCTTCCAGTGTCCACAGCTATCAGGACTCGTGTGTTTTCCTTTTGGGAGTTCTCAATGTTCTTTTATACAGAGTCAACCTAGTTAATTGTGTGGATTTAATTTGCAGCTTGTACAGCTGGTGGGAAGATTTTTTTATATCTTCTTCCTTAGCCACACTGCGCCTGGTTTTCAGTTTATTTATTGTGGTTTTATTTCCACTTCTGTGTGTGGGTTGTACACTGAGGTTTGCTTCTGAGGCTGCTCTGGAGGACTTGATTCTGCTCCAGTGAGTGCCAGGTGCAGGGTTGGTGCAGCTGCTTGGGTCACAGGAGTTCTGGCAGCTCCAGGTACTCAGGGGAGTTGGGGGTTAGGGGCAGCTGGGAATAGAGTGCTCTAGAAGGGTATGGCAACCAGTATTAACCAATACACTCCAGTACTCTTTTCTAGAGAAACCCCTTGACAGAGAGGCCTGGAAGGCCACAGTCCACAGGGTCCCAAAGTGTGGGACATGACCAAAGCAACCCCACGTGCATAGACACAAAAGTTTTTGTTGTGGCAACTTTGCCCCAGTGGGGATTGAGTGTGAAGGTGGTGCAGATGCTTGAGTCTAGGGGACCCTGCTGGTTCTAAGTGTGCAGGACTGCCTCAGCTGTACAAGTTATGGCCCTATCAGAGTCTTTTTATGAACCTCTGGTAGCTGGCGAACAGAAGGCCTCTTTGGCTGGTCTTTCTCTGCAGCTTTGCCCATTCAAGCACAGGAGTTCTGGCAGCTCCAGGTACTCAGGGGAGTTGGGGGTTAGGGGGCAGCTGGGAATAGAGTGCATGGAGTCCTTCTCTATTGTTCAGCAGATCAGGCACAATGAGCTGCCCCCTGCCCCCCACCACGGCTGGGGTCCTACTCTGTAGATCAGCATATCAGGAACGTAAAGGGGCACCCTGGGTGGGGTCCTACTCTGTAGTTCAGTGTGTCAGGTACTTGATGGGCCAGCCTCTCTAAAGTTCAGCTGCTGATGATGATGTGTGAGGAGAAAGAGGCTATGGTGATGGCTTCAACCCCTACACATGACTCAGCAGCTTTGCCTTGCTTCCATGACTGCCTGGCTTTCCTCCACAGGCATTTCCCACTGCAATTTCATCCCTCACATCCCCTCAATCCATTCTCAACTCTCAACAGTAGCCCTCATGCTGGGATTGCTCCACAATCCCTACACTCCAGCTCCCGGCCACCATGCCTTCTAGGGGACCTACATCTCTGTCTGAGGTATGCAGCAAGGACTGTTTGATTCTCATTCCATTTAGACTGCCACAGATCAGCTGTTTCACTCTCAGCCTTAAATATTTCTCTTCTGACTCAGATAACTGCTCCGATGTGGGGATCGGACCCCTGCTTTATTTCCCTGACCCACCGAGGGCAGGTCCATTCCCTATTAACACTCCTGTTTTTCCCCCTAGTTCCTTTGTCCTACCAAGTTTTGTCTGATTCTATATATTCTTTCCTGCTGGTCAGGTACTTTTGTCTGCTCTCCGCCGGTGTTCTGCATGCACTTCTGTGTCTGAAGGTGTATTCCTGATGCATCGGTGGAGAGAGATGTACTCCATGTTCATCTACTCCTCTGCCATCTTGTTCTCCTGCTGCTAAGTTGCTTCAGTTGTGTCCGACTCTGTGCAACTCCATAGGCCGCAGCCCACCAGGCTCCCCCATCCTTGGGATTCTCCAGGCAAGAACACTGGAGTGGGTTGCCATTTCCTTCTCCAATGCATGAAAATGAAAAGTGAAAGTGAACTCACTCAGTCATATCCGACTCTTAGCTACCCCAAGGACTGCAGCCTACCAGGCTCCTCTATCCATGGGATTTTCCAGGCAAGAATACTGGAGTGGGGTGCCATTGCTTGTTCTCCTAGCTTTCTTAATTATGAGAGAATACACTTCTGTGATTTTTGCCACCTAGTCTATAGTACTTTGTTATGCAGGCGCTAGCAAATTAATACAGATAGTAATATCAATAATATAACATCAAGGAAGAGGAAGACTGTCTCTGGCAATCATCTATTCACCTATTCTAGAAAACATAGAACCATAAAGCTATATTATAGATAAATCAAGGTTAATACCACATATATAGCCCCTAGTTAAGAGAAACTCTCTTAAAGGCTATGTTCTGTATGTACATGTTTGCTCAGTCATGTCTGACTCTTTGTGATCCCATGGTCTATAGCCTGCCAGGCACCTTTGTCCATGGAATTTCCCAGGCAAGAATACTGGAGTGCATTGCCTTTTCCTCCTCCAGAGGATCTTCCTGACTCAGGATAGAACCCACATCTGCGGCATCTCCTGCATTGGCAGGCAGATTCTTTATCTCCACGCCACCTGGGAAGCACCTATGTTCTGTATAAAGACAATTTAATGCCTACTCAGCATCATGTGAATTAATTAGGTAGTGAAATTTCCAAACAAACAGAAATGGTACTAAACATCTCAGTTCTTCTCTGCACAATGTGAACTGAGTAATGAAAGTACTCAAAGTAATGAAACTATCAGTTTATTAGGACATTTTAGGCTGAGGAAAAAAAAAAAAACAAACAACCATGAAATATGTCAAAGATGACAGCAACAGAAAAGGCTATATACAAAAGACATTTATGAATAATTAAACATTATAAGTTAACTGAAGCCATAAAGCAAAAAGACCTCATGAAATGATGATGTTTGGGGATTACAAAAGAGAAAACAGAGAATGATAAATGTAAAGGGTGTGGAGAAGCCCAAAACATCATAATTAAAGTTGAGCAATAAGAGTCTATTGCTGAAGAAATAACAACATACTCTAGTGACTGAAGCTTAGCTCAGGGATCGAATCCAGGTCTCCCACATTGCAGAAGGATTTTTTTTTTTTTTTTTTTTTTTACCAGCTGAGCCACAAGGGAAGCCCAAGAATACTAAACTGGGTAGCCTATCCCTTTTCCAGTGGATCTTCCTGTCTCAGGAATTGAACTGTTGTTTCCTTCATTGCAGGAGGAATCTTCACCAACCGAGCTATTAGGGAAGTGGTGGTATATTTTTATAGTACCTGAAGTCTTTCAGTTGTGGACAGGGGCAATTGAGTGACAGTTCCAGATTATGCATGAAATTTCAGACATATTATTAGCTACATTGCTTGAAGGAACATTCATGGATATATCACAAAGAGTTCATAGAATTATGCTAGAGGGGTTGGACTTAATTAGAGGGCAGGAGATCTGTGTCTCTATATTAAGAGTATCATGAAAGCATGGCATTAAATTACAAAATGTAATATATTGGGTATTAATAAACCATTATGTCAACATCATACTGTGATACGAGTACTATTAGTTACACTTTAAAAGTGAGTTTACCTTTGGATAATATGAACATTTTAACAAAATCAAATCTTTCAATCCATGAACATAAGATGTTTTTCCACATCTCATTTAAAATTTCTCTCATACATGATTTGTAGTTTTCAGTGTATAAGTCTTTCACCTCTTTGATTAAATTTACTCCTAAATATTTTATTCTTTTTGATGTAATTACAAGTGGAATTGGTTTTTTAAAATTTCTTTATTGAATGGTTTATTATTAATGTAAAATAACCCCATTGATTTTTATATGCTGATTTTGTATTCTGCAACTTTATTAATATTCTTTCATTAGATCTAGTATTCTCTTTTGTAGAGTCTTTAGGTTTTTCTATGTATAAGAAACTAGAGATAATATGATTTTTTCCTTTTATGTTTTAGATATATTTAAAAATTTTTCTTTCCTGAATAATTACTCTGGCTGGAAATGCAAGTACTTTATTGCAGAGAAGCGGTAGAGTGGGAAATCTTGCCTTATTTTTTATCTTAAAGATCTAAAACCTGCTTTTCACTGTTGAGTATGATGCTAGCTGTGGACTTTTTACATAATGTCCATATTACCCAAAGTGATATGCAGATTCAATGGAATCTCTATTAAAATCCCAGTGACATTTTTAAAAAACAGAAATAGAAAAATCATTCCTAAACTCATATGGAATCACAAAAGATACTGAATAACTTAAGCAATCTTTAGTTAGAGGCAACTTACATCCTAATTTCAAAATATATTATGAAGTAACACTACAGTAATTAAAACTGTATAGTACTGACATAAAAATAGTTATGCAGACCAATAGAGCATAATATTGATAGAGAATCCAGATACAAATCCACACACTTCACTGATGGTGCAAAGAGTACATAACAAGGATACAATAGTTTCTTCAACAAATAGTGTTGAGAAAATGAGATGATCACAGGAAAAAGAATGAAAGTAGACTCAATTTTATAACATACATGAAAACCAATTCAAAATGGATTGAAGATTTAAATATAAGACCTGAAGTCACAAAACTCCTCGAAGAAAATGTAGGAAATACACTTATTAAAGCTAAACTCTGAGATGATTCTTTTGGATATGAAACTAAGAGCACTGGTAACAAAAATAAAATTAGAGATGAGAGGATACAAAAAGCTTCAACACAGCAAAGGAAACAATAAACACAGTGAAATGTGTAACCAAGGAATGAGAAAAAATATATGCAAATTATATATCTAATAAAGGGGTTAATATTGAAAATATATATGGGATTACTATAATTAGGTAGAAAAAATATAGAAACTCATTTAAAAAATGGGTCCATGATTGGAATAGAAATTTCTCGAAAGAAGACACACAAATGATCAACAGGCATATGAAAAGATGTTCAACATCCCTAATCATCTAGGAAATGAAAATCAAAACTATAATGACATATGACCTCACAGCAGTTAGAATGGCTACTATCAAAAGACAGGGAAAAACAACAACAACAACAACAAAAATCCATATCAGTGAGAATGTGGGGAAATTGGAATTCATGCACATTTTTGGTGAGAATGTAAAATGGTAAAAAAAAAAAAAAAAAAAAAAAAAAACAAACCAACTACAGTTGCCTCAAAAAGTTTAAAATAGTATCATATGATCCAGCAATCCTACTTCTGAATAAATACACCCAAAAGAATTAAAATCAGGATTTTGAACAGATATCTGCACATTTACTGTAGCATTGCCAAGATATGGAAACAACTCAAATGTCCATCAGTGATTGAATGGATAAAATAAATATGCCATGTACATAGCTATACTATTCAAGCTTAAAAAAGATGGAGATTCTGCCATATGTGACAACATGGAACAAACTGGAGGGTATTATGCTAAATTATATAATCCAGTCAGAAAAAGACAAATCCTGAGTGATTCCACTTATATGAGATATCTTAAATAGTCAAGCCATTAGAAATAAGTAAATGGTGCTTGCCAGTGTGGTGAGGAAAAATAAATGGGGAGTTGCCATTCAACAGTTATGCAAGGAAAAATAAAAGAGGCTGGAGAAGAATGGCTGTGACAATTGTTCAGTAACATGAATATACTTAAGTGCCACTGACCTAAACACTTAAAAATAATTAAGGCAGCAAATTTTATTATTATGTGCCTCAACTATACTTTAAAGAAGTTAGTTTACAAAAGGTAAATAAACTTACCAAATTTACAGAGTTGTAAGAAGCCAGAATGTGAATGCATATTTCTCTTATTCTAGTTTCTATTATTCTAATTACTAGGCTCTTATCAGATTTAAGAACTGCCATGACTCTGTGGTAAATAAAAAATATATCATGAAAGTGTGAAAGATGCTTTGTTACTTGGAACGATACTGTGTTTCCTAGAAGTTAATTTTAAAAAATAAAGTATAAATTTACTTTAAGGAAAAGCAAAGGAAATTCATATACAGGCACATTTACCAACAGGCAATCATTTCACCATCTATCAATGAGTACTTTTCAGTATAAATAATGCATAAGAAATTAAGGCCACCACCAGCCTAAAGTCTGCAAATCCAGTTGAAAGGACATGGTTATCACTTTTATCTTAACAGTAGGCCCAAATGTCATGCTGTTCACTATCCAATACCTCACTGACTAAAATGTAACCTCATCTATGGAGGCAATCTATTTATTTCCCTATAATCTGAAAATTATATGGAACCCCAAATCGTCCTTGAATCTATGTAATCGAATTCACACTTAGAAATGCATCATATTAATGCATGATGGTAATAATTACCTTTTAGTATGTATCATGACCACCTGAAGCACTTAAAGGAAGAGTAATTTCTTTAAAAGTGAACAACCATTTTCACGTTTCTCATAAAGTTTAATAAATGTTGGCATTTTGACATGAAAAAATTATTTTTCACTAAAGGAAGGCAGAAAAATACATGTTTGTGTGTCTTTCATTTGACACATAAATCTAATTGAGTTAAACTGCCGTATCAGTGTTAGTTACAATGTGCTTGCAATTTAATTGTATATAGCTAAAGGAGTAATTCAAATTCACAGTGCAATGTGTATATCATTTGTAAAAGGCAAGGGATTGAAAATACAAATCCCAGAAATCATAGGTCCATCCTCACAAGTGGAAATTGCTTGATTCAACAGATTTTCCACTAGCCATAGTTTTTATAACTTAGTCATATATGAATTATATTTAGCAACATAATACTAACAACATTTTAAACATTATTTAGATAATATTTAAAACATTTTTATTTTAAATATTATGTTGGATGTCATTTGAATGAATGAGAAAAGTCCCCAGTTGCATCAATAATTTATTTTTCAAGACCTAGAGATCATCATACTAAGTGAAAGTCAGACAGAGAAGCAGAAATATCATATGACATCCCTTATATGTGGAATCTGAAAAGAAATGATACAAATGAACTTAATTACAAAACAGAGACTCACAGACTTAGAAACAAATGTATGGTTGCTGGGGGAAGGGATAGTTAGGGACTTTGGGAAGATCACTTGCCAGGTTCTAGCCCCAGTGGATCCAGGGTATTCAAAGTGGAGATGGCATTGGCATCTGAGGAATTAATTGCTTAATTAAAGATATAGAGGGAGATTAGAAAGAAATAGTGTAGTAGGAAAACAAGTGGAGAAAAGATGCTAAATAACTTTGTTTACATGGAAAATCAATAAAGTTCCAAGACAAGGAACTTGCACCATCTACATAGGCCAATGGCGCCCGTTTGAATAGTGGAGGGTGACCCGCCTTGGGCTCCCTCTCACGTGGGTCTTAGAAGCCAGGGCAAATAAGTAGATATGATGAGCCTCCACGCTCCAGATGGGAATTCAGCCAGAAAAGGGAGAAAAGAGCTATATGGGGGAACCAAGCATCGGTGCCAGACCCACAACTTTATTTTCAAAAGCAGCTTATTGCTCCAAGTTTTACATAAAGAAATAATGGAATATGCAGAGTTATGCAGGGGCAGCAGTCCTGACCCTTATTGAGACCAGACTTTCCTCTTGCATACCTTCCCATATACAAAAGGTCCCAGGTGGTTTTACGTCCTCTTCTGGCCAGGGGGCCTGTTAATATTTTTATGGCTCTTTTGTACATAATTGTCTATCAACCAGAAAACTCTTTTTTCCCTTGAAGTGTTTTTTTCTATAATCTGCATCACCCTCAAAGTACTAAATAAAGTTACATTCTTGTAGAACGAAGATGCAGTGGGTTATAACAAAGAAAGTACTTAACTCAAAGATCTAATGTTGCTAATGCCAGGGCTACCACCTGTTTTTTCTACATACCAACTATATCAACAAATAAAAGATATGAAAACTTGGCAGCAAGTATTGGCTAAACAAATAAAACCCTTAATCAGTCCTATTCTAATGATTTTGACTCCTTGGAAGCCCCTACATTGCTAGGGTGTTTTAAACTTCCTGTGCCTCTCGCGGTTGGGAGGCCGCAAACAATCACATGCACAGCTGTAAGAGTCTGGAAGGTAGGCTAGAAAGCCACCAGAGGGTTTTTTGGATTGAAATACTATATGCCCAAAAGATTTATTATCTAAAAGCTCTAAATTAACTTTTTCCAGAATAAGATGGTGGGGGCCAGCCCCCTGTTAATGTCAACAGAGTAGGTAGAAAGCATAAGACAGTAAAGCAGGCAGACTCTGGTTTTGGAGGTAGATGCTCGAGAATTTCCAGGGGGACCCCGGAGGCTCGATCCCACCTTTGCGTATGCTGAGCCTCCTTCCTCATGACCTTTGCCATGGGCGGGGTTCCTCACTCTTGCTCCCAGCAATCACTGATGTATTTAAAATGGATAACCATAAAGACCTATTGTATGGCACACAGATCTCTACTTAATGTTATGAGCCAGCCTGGATGGGTGGGGGAGGGGGTGGTTTGAGGGCGAATGGATACACTTATATGTATGGTTCAGTCCCTTCGCTGTTCACCTGAAACTACCACAATATTGTTAATTGGCTATGCTCCAATACAAAATGATATCGTGTTAAAGAATAAATAAAATGCTTAGAAATAATTTATTCTTTAGTGATTTGCTTAGTGAGGAAAGCTTGTACAAATAGCTTTAACAGCATTGGGAATTTAAGAAAAGTAAGTGTTTGTAGGATATGTTCTTGGATGCTTCTATAAGTTATTTCTCCTTCCTTCTCTGCTGTCACAATTCTGATTTTCTCAATGCATACCCTCAGGCACGAAACATGATGCTTTAAGCCAGTCATGACACTATCATCCCATTTGCCATATTGTTAAGTTTCTCATGCAACTTCAAATATCCAATATAACATGTTCTAGACAGAGATCAAGTTGCCAACATCCATTGGATCATAGAAAAAGCAAGAGAGTTCCAGAAAAACATCTACTTCTGCTTTATTGACTACACCAAAACCTTTGACTGTGTGGATCAAAACAAACTGGAAAATTCCTAAAGAAATGGGGATTGTGTTCACCTGTGGCTGTTTCATGTCAATGTATGGCAAAACAAATACAGTATTGTAATTTAAAAAAAAAATAAATTAAAACAAAACAACAAAAAAAAAAGAAATGGGAATACCAGACCACTTTACCTGACTCCTGAGAAATCTGTATGAAGGTCAAGAAGCAACAGTTAGAACTGGACATGGAACAACAAACTGGTTCCAAACTGGGGGAGGAGTATGTCAAGGCTGTATATTATCACCCTGCTTATTTAACTTCTATGCAGAGTACATCAAGCAAAAAACAAGGCTGGATGAAGCATAAGCTGGAATCGAGATTGCTGGGAGAAATATCAATAACAGATATGCAGTTGACACCACCCTTATGGCAGAAAGCGAAGAACTAAAGCACCTTTTGATGAAAGTGAAAGAGAAGAGTGAAAAAGTTGGCTTAAAAGGAAACATTCAAAAAACTAAGATTATGGCATGTTGTTCTATCACTTCATGGCAAATAGATGGGGGAACAATGGAAACAGTGAGAGACTTTATTTTTCTGGGCTCCAAAATCACTGCAGTTGGTGACTACAGCCATGAAATTAAAAGATGCATGCTCCTTGGAAGAAAAGTTACAAACAACCTAGATAGCATTATTCAAAAGCAGAGGCATTACTTTGCTGACAAAGGTCCATCTAGTCAAAGCTATGGTTTTTCCAATAGTCATGTATGGACGTGAGAGTTGAACTATCAAAATACCTGAGTGCTGGAGAACTGATGCTTTTGAACTGTGGTGTTGGAGAAGAGTCTTGAGAGTCGCTTGGACTGTAAGGAGATCCAACCACTCACTCCTAAAGAAAATCAGTCCTGAATGTTCATTGAAAGGACTGACACTGAAACTAAAACTCCAGTACTGTGGCCACCCGATGAGAAGAATTGACTCATTGAAAAAGACCCTGATGCTGGGAAAGATTGAAGGCAGGAAGAGGATGGGACAACAGAGGATGAAATGATTGGATGGCATCACTGACTCAATGCACATGAGTTTAAGTAAGCTCTGGGAGTTGGTAATGGTCATGGAAACCTGGAGTGTGGCAGTCCTTGGGGTTACAAAGAGTCAGACACAGCTAAGTGACTGAACTGAGCCAATAGAAGGTAAGGTCAGGAATGTTGTGTGCTTTAGAGGTTAATACATGGTTTTCATTAAAAAAAAAAAAAAAGCAATTACAAGAGGAGGAATATTTTTTTTATCTATGTTTTCCTTTTCTTTTGGGGATGTCTGTTAAGTCTCATGAAATGTGTTAAGTGTTAGTTGCACAATAGTGTCTGCTTCTTTGAGACTGCGTGGGTTGTAGCCCACCAGGCTTCTCTGTTCATATAATTCTCCAGACAAGAATACTGGAGTGGGTAGCCATTCAATTCTCTTTTGGTTAATACTTCCTTGATTTTGGGATCCAAACCAAGAAACTAAGATCAAGTTGGCAGAGCATGATACAGAATAGGGGGAAGACTGACATCTGGCAGTGACCAAAATTTGGATTCAGATGACTTGTTTTACCTGGTTTGCTCATATATTTTGAGGAAAGTATACAAATATATCTTCATAGGAAAAATCTAGCTACTAAATCTGGAGTTAAAAGATCCCAAAAGAGTGACTATTCTGATATCAAATTAAATGGACCTGTCAGTATCAAGAAAAAACAAACAAACAAAACAGTTATCAAACAAGTAACTTTTTGGTAAAACCTAAAAACTTGAGTCTAAATGATAAGAAAGTTTTAAGAATGTTTTTAACAAAATAAACGGAAAAGCTTATATGAATCAAAACATGCTAGTAACTGAAGTTTTTAACTACAAACTGTCTTAGGAAGCCATTTAATTTATTGAAGATATAACATTAAAATGTTTCTTTCAGTTTAAATTTACCTGGATACAAGTATTTTGAGCATGGGAAAATAAAAATCTGTCCTCCTCTTATCTAAAAAAAAAAAAAAAAACAGGGAGAGAGAGAGAGAGAGAGAGAGAGAGAGTTTAAAAAAAAAAATAGTATCCTAATGCCATGATCAATAGATATTTAAATATGTATTTGTCATTTGAGTAATACAATACTACAGTACTCCCTTTTATTTTTCCTCTAGAATTTCCTGGTTATTTCCACAACAAATACATCCCCATGTTGATTAATTTTACCTGTCAACTTTACTGAGCTAAGCAGTGCCCAGAGAGCTGATAAAATATAATTTATGGGTGTGTCTATAAGAGTGGTTCTGGAAAAGATTAGCATTTGATTCAGTAGTCTAAAAGAGCAAAGGTCACTCTCCTTAATGAAAGTGGGCACCATCTAGTCCATCAGAGCATAAAGGTGAAGAAAGAGCCAATTTCCCCCTACCCTGCTTCCTCTCTCCACCCCTCCCCCTTTCTTTTGAGCTAGAATGTTTATCTTTTGCTATTGGACATCAGAACTCCTGGTACTTAGACATTTGGAATGTGGGACGATCTCTCCCCACTTCTCAGGCCTTTGACCTTGAACTTGAAGCTATACCATCAGTTTCCCTGGATCTCCAGCCTTCAAACACAGACTGGGTTATAACTGCTCCTCTGATCTCCAGCTTGTAGACAGCAAGACTTTGCGACTTCCGTAACTATGGAACCTATTACTATAACCTCTGTCCCTCTTTCTCATATATATCATCTCCTACTGATTCCTTTCTTCTGAAGAACACTGATTAATGCAATCCCTTTACTGAGTTAAACTTGATAAGTTTTGAGGATCAAGTCTCATTTAACTTTTCTGATAGGTTTGTATCATGTTTCAATAGGATTTAAAATTTTTAATTGCATTTAAAAAATTGATTGGGCTTCCCTCCTTGCTCAGTCAGTAAAGAATCTGCCTGCAGTGCAGGAAAGCAGGATTTCTGGGTTGGGAAGATCCCTTGGAAAAGAAATGGCAACCTGCTCCAGTATTCTTGCCTGGAGAATCCCATGGATGGAAGAGCTTGGCAGGCTACAGTCCGTGGGGTGGCAAGAGTCAGATATGACTTAGCGCTTAAACCACCACCACCAAAAAATAGATAACCATCTTTAGTATCTGATGCATACACTGGGTTAAATGATTTAGACTAGAAAAATGTTTCTGAAGTGTCTTTTCTTGTATAAATATGGCATATATGTGTATTCATTTATAATATTTATTAATTATATATTAACTGCATGAATATGTATAACTATATATGTAATTATATACTAACTTCATTTAGGTTGTCCTGAGAGTATAGTGAGAATGAAATTTACACTGACAAGCACAGATTCTCTTACTAAATCACAGAAGAAGGTAAATAAGAAGGGCATAAATGGAAATATTTATATAATTAGAGTTGCTTTCAAATCCTTACCTGGATAACTTTCCTCAGTAAATAAAATTAGATGACCTAAGTGCTTCAAGGGCTTCTTTTGGTCTTCCTATATTAATATAAGTTGAAATATGACTCCTTTTCACTATCAAAATTTGAAAGTTTGCCTCTTTCTCTCATGCCAGAAAAAGTGTTGACTATATTAATTTTTTTCTGTGATAAGAGCCTCTCCTTCTAGTATTTGGAAAGATTATGACTCTGCGAATTCCTATGTTTAATCATTTGTTGTATTATTTTCTCCAACAACTAATTTTGGAAATTTTGAGGACAGTAATGGTGTAGATATATCACAGTTTGTGGGATGATAGCTGGCTCATTTCTTCTGGGAAAAAATAAAAGTGAATTAACTATTTTATTTTTAATTGGAGGATAACTGTTTCACAATGTTGTGTTGGTTTCTTGTCATACAGTGGTTAAACAAATCAGCCATAATAGATACATTCCCTCCCTCTTGAACCTCTCTCCCACATCCCCCACACCCAAACCCATCCCTCTAGACTGTTACAGAGCACTAGAGCACTGTTTGAACTCCTTGTGTTATACAGTAAATTCCCACTAGCTATCTATTTTACATATGGTAATGTATGTTTTAATGTTATCCTCTCAATTTGTCCCACCCTCTCCTTCCCCTGCTATGTCCACAAGTCTGTTCTTTGTGTCTGAATCTCTATTCCTGCCCTGTAAATAAGTTCATTAGGATCATTTTTCTAGATTCTATAATTTTATGTTAATATACAGTGTTTGTTTTTCTCTTTCAAATTACTTTACTCTGTATGATAGGCTCTAGTTTCATCCGCCTCACCAGAACTGACTCAAGTGTATCCCCTTTTATGGCTGAGTGGTATTCTGTTGTACATATAAACATGCACCACAACTGTATCCATTCGTCTGTTGATGGACGGGTGAATTGATTCCTTAGGAATTAAAGATAATCTAGTAGAAGGTATTGTGGTAACATGATTAAAAATACACTTTTAAAGCTACGTACAAGACATACACCATATTTCAACATCATAATATGTTTACTTTATCCTATACTATAGGAAATTCCATAGATAAAACATATCCAGATTACTGAGAGTTTTTGTAATATCTTTCCTTTGTCTTTCCACTTAAATGCAATTTACCTTCAAAGAGGATTTTGCAATGACACTATTTTGACTCAAAACTTCAATTATTTTCTGAAGTTTGCCTCTTAAATTTGGTGTCCAACATATTTTTCACTTTAGTATTTAGATTATTTTTGTCTAATACATATGGCCTTACTTCCTGAATGATTATGTAGTGCTGCATTTCACTTTGGATTTAGCAATGTGATCAGTAACTATTTGAAACTCTATCCTTCACTGATGATTGGGTATACTAGGATAAATTGTGCCATCTTAATTATAGATTCAATTTATCTTTAAGGAAGCTTTTTAAAATTTTTATTTATTTATTTATTTATTTTTAATTACAATACTGTATTTGTTTTGCCATACATTGACATGAATCAGCCACAGGTGAACACAATCTCCCAATGCCGCAGCCCCCTCCCACTGCCCACCCCACATCATCTACCTGAATCATCCTGTGCACCAGCCCCATGCATCCTGCATCCTGCATTGAACATAGACTGGCACTTCGTTTCTTACAAGATAGTATACATGTTTCAATGCCATTCTCCCAAACCATCCTACCGTTTTCCTCTCCCTCAGAGTCCAAAAGTCCGTTCTATACCTCTGTGTCTCTTTTGTTGTCTCACATATAGGGTCATCATTACTATCTTCTAAATTTCATATATATGTGCCAGTATACTGTATTGGTGTTTTTCTTTCTGGCTTACTTCACTCTGTATAATTGGTTCCAATTTCATCCACCTCATCAGAACTGATTCAAATGTATTCTTTTAATGGCTGAGTAATACTCCATTGTGTATATGTACCACAGGTTAATATTTTAAACTAATAGCAGCAGCTGCGTGGCACTAAAGTGGCCCTGAGAAGATACCCCATGTCCAATGTTAGGAAGCCCTGGCAAGACAGTAGGTGCTGGAGCGGCTGTGAGGACATACCCAATATCTAGGGGGCAAAGGAGAAGCCCCAGCCAGATGGTAGGAGGGGCGGGTTCACCTTTAGAATCAAACTCCATTACCACCAGAGACACCCAGATGGCTCTAACAAACCTTGTGTGAACCAGGACTCAGGGATCCCACAGAAACTGAGCCAGAACTGTGTTTGAGTGTCTCCTGAGGAGGTATGGGTCAACAGTGGCCTGCCACAGGGACAGGCGCTCTGGGTGCAGCAGACCTGGGTATAGCATAAGCCTTCTTGGAGGAGGTCGCCATTAACCCCCAACATAGAGCTGCCAGAACTTACACAGGACTGGGAAAAAGACTCTTGGAGGGCACCAGCAGAATCTTGTGTTCACCCGGACCCAGGAGTAAGGAGCAGTGACCCCACAAGAGACTGACCCAGACTTTCCTGTGAGTGTCCAGGAGTCTCTAGCAGAGGTATGAGTTGGTGGTGGCCTGCTGCAGGGTTGAGGGCACCGAGTGTAGCAGTACATGCATGGAATCTTTGGAAGGAGGTGGCCATTATCTTCATTACCTCCACCATAGTTTGGCCCCAGGTAAATAGCAGGGAGGGAACACAGTTCCACCCATCAAAAGTAAATTGGATTAAAGAGTTACTGAGCATGGCCCCACCCATCAGAATAAGACCCAGTTTCCCCCTCAGTCTCTCCCATTAGGACTCTTCCACAAGCCTCTTATCCTTCTCCATCAGAGGGCAGACAGACTGAAAACCACAATGACAGAAAACTAACCAACATAGTCACATGGACCACAGCCTTCTCAAACTCAGTGAAACAATGACCATGCTGTATAGGGCTACACAAGACAGATGGGTCATGGTGGAGAGTTCTGACAAAATGTGGTCCACTGGAGAAGGAATGGCTAACCACTTCAATATTCTTGCCTTGAGAACCCCATGAACAGTATGAAAAGGCAAAATGGTAGGGTACTGAAAGGGGAACTCCCTGGGTCAGTAGGTGCTCAATATGCTACTGGAGATCAGTGGAGACATAACTCCAGAAAGAGTGAAGGGATGGAACCAAAGCAAAAACAACAGCCAGTTGTGGATGTGACTGGTGATAGAAGCACAGTTTCATGCTGTAAGAGTAATATCGCATAGGAATCAGAATGTTAGGTCCATGAATCAAGGCAGATTAGAAGTGGTCAAACAAGATATGGAAAGAGTGAACATTGACATTTTATAATCAGTGAACTAAAATGGGCTGGAATGAGCAAATTTAATTAGTTGACCATTATATCTATTACTGTGTGCAAGAATCATTAGAAGAAATGGAGTAGACATCATAGTCAACAAAAGAGTCCGAGATGCAGTACTTGGATGCAAGTCTATGCCCTGACTGGTAATGCTGAAGAAGCTGAAGTTGAATGGTTCTGTGAAGACCTACAAGACCTTCTAGAACTAACACCCCCAAAAATGTCCTTTTCATCATAGAAGACTGGAATGCAAAAGTAGAAAGTCAAGAAACACCTGGAGTAACAGACAAATTTGGCCTTGGAATGCAGAATGAAGCAGGGCAAAGGCTAATAGAGTTTTGCCAAGAGAACACACTGGTTATAGCAAACACCCTCTTTCAACAACACAAGAGAAGACTCTACACATGGGCATCACCAGATGGTCAATACCAAAAGCAGATTGATTATATTCCTTGTAGCCATAGATGGAGAAGCTCTATAGAGTCAGCAAAAACAAGACCAGGAGCTGACAGAGGTTCAGATCATGACTCCATATTGCCAAATTCATACTTAAATCGAAAAAAGTAGGGTAACCCACTAAACCATTCAGTTATGACCTAAATGAAATCCTTTATGATTATACAGTGAAAGTGAGAGATAGATTCAAAGGACTAGATCTGATAGACAGAGTGCCTGATGAACTGTGGATCCAGGTTCATGACACTGAATAGGACACAGAGACCAAGACTATCCCCAGGAAAAAGAAATGCAAAAAAAGTAAAAGGCTGTCTGAAGAGGCCTTACAAGTAGCTGTGAAAAGAAAAGAAACAAAAAACAAACAGAAAAGGAAAGATATATCTATTTGAATCCAGAGTTCCAAAGAACAGCAAGAAGAGATAAGAAAGCCTTCATCAGTGAACAGTGCCAAGAAACAGAGGAAAACAGTAGAATGGGAAAGACTAGAGATCTGTTCAAGAAAATTAGAGATACTAAAGGAATATATCATGCAAAGATGAGCACAATAAAAATTGAAATGATAAGGACCTAACAGAAGCAAGAGATATTTAGAAGAGGTGTCAAGAATACACAAAAGAACTGTACAGAAAAGATCTTCATGACCCAAATAATCACGATGGTGTGATCACTCACCTAGAGCCAGACATCCTGGAATGTGAAGTCAAGTGGGCCTTAGAAAGCATCACTATGAACAAAGCTAGTGAAGGTGATGGAATTCCAGTTGAGCTATTTCAAATCCTGAAAGAGGATGCTGTGAAAGTGCTGCACTCAATATGCTAGCAAATTTGGAAAACTCCGCAGTGGCCATAGGACTGGAAAAGGTCAGTTTTCCTCCAATCCCTAAAATAGGCAAAGTCAAAAAATGCTCAAAATACCGCACAATTGCACTCATATCACATGCTAGTAAAGTAATGCTCAAAATTCTCCCAGCCAGGCTTCAGCAGTATGTTAACCATGAACTTCCAGATGTTCAAGGTGGATTTAGCAAAGGCAGAGGAGCCAGAGATCAAATTGCCAACATCTGTTGGATCATGGAAAAAGCAAGAGAGTTCCAGAAAAACATCTATTTCTGCTTTATTGACTATGCCAAAACCTTTGACTGTGTGGATCAAAAGAAACTGTGGAAAATTCTGAAAGACATGGGAATACCAGACCACCCGACCTGCCTCTTGAGAAATCTGTATGCATGTCAGGAAGCAACAGTTAGAATTGGACATGAAACAACAGATTTTTTCCAAATCAGGAAAGGAATATGTCAAGGCTGTATATTGTTACCCTGCTTATTTAATTTATATGCATATACATCATGAGAAATCTTGGGCTGGATGAAGCAAAAGCTGGAATCAATATTACCAGGAGAAATATCAATAACCTCAGATGTGTAGATGACACCACCCTTATGGCAGAAAGTGAAGAAGCACTGAAGAGTCTCTTGATGAAAGTGAAAGAGGAAAATGAAAAAGCTGGCTTAAAACTCAACATTCAGAAAACTAAGATGATGGCATCTGGTGCCATCACTTCATGGCAAATAGATGGAGAAACAGTGGAAACAGTGGCAGACGTTATTTTTTTGCACTCTAAATTCGCTGTAGATGGAGACTGCATCCTTGAAATAAAAAGATGCTTACTCCTTGAAATAAAAGTTATGACCAACCTAAACAGCATATTAAAAAGCAGAGACATCACTTTGCCAACAAAGGTCCATTTAGTCAGGGCAATTAATTTTCCAGTATTCATGTATGGATGTGAGATTTGTACTATCAAGAATCCTGGGCTCTGAAATATTAATGCTTTTGAACTGTGGTGTTGGAGAAGACTCTTGAGAGTCCCTCGGACTGCAAGGAGATCCAACCAGTCCATTCTAAAGGAAATCAGTCCCAAATATTCATTGGATGGACTGATGTTGAAGCTGATACTCCAATAGTTTGGCCAACTGATGTGAAGAACTTACTCACTGGGTAAGACCCTCGTGCTGGGAAAGATTGAAGGCAGGAGGAGAAGGGGACAACAGAGGATGAGATGGTTGGATGGCATCACTGACTCAATGGACATGAGTTTAGGTAAACTCTGGCAGTTGGTGATGGACAGGGAGGCCTGGCGTGCTGCAGTCCATGGGGTCACAGAGTCAGACACGATTGAGTGCCTGAAATGAAATGGACTGAATTACTCTTTTTAATACCTTATATTTTATTTAAGGTTTGTCCCATTACTTGTATTTTGTTTAGTAAATATTAAAATAATGACTTTGTTTCTATTATATTTTAGACTTCACTTTCATTTATATTATTTTCTAATTATTTGATATGCCATATCTAAATGCTATAATCATTAATTTGTATATTATTATATTTTACTGTATAACTGAGTTTCTTATGTTTCAGAATTTTATGAACAGTATGGAACACATTTGTCTTGAATATCCAGTGTAAAAACAAATTTCAATGTTTTTCAAATCATTTAAAAATATTAAATTGTCAAAGTATATTAGTAGCTGGTATTTTTATTATTTTCTTTCTACTTAAATGCTTCCTTTGACTAGCCAATGATCAATGAACTGTATGTCTTCATGCAGGAACTGTGGTACTTTCACTCTATGATGTGATTTTTAATAGTATCAGTTATGAAGTTTAGAGCATACCATTTTGTTATTATTATTATTAATTTTTCTATCAAGTAAAGGCACCAAAACTCTGCTTTAACTACTAGAAATGGCTTGGATAATTCATAACCTATCTTTAAATAATAGAATGTGATGTTTTTTGACTCTAAAGTATTTATTATCAATGATGAGAAAGAGTTGGAATTGTTTTTTACCATAATTTTTCTTGAGGAAAAAGATAAAATAAGAAATCTTCCCCCACAAAAAGCAAAGAAAACACTCCAATCCTGGTGTAAGTGCACCAAATCCAAATAGGTAGCAGTCACAATCATTGAGATAAATCTTAAGCCTAGGAATTGATTTTGTTCTACAGTTTCAGTGTATCCTGGCTAATGACAAAGCTTGGTTTCTGTAAAGCCATATGAAGAGAATTCTCCAGTAATATCCTGCCAGCCTCCTGGGGAGAAACATGCTGAAGAGTAACAAGTGCCAATATACTTGGCCTGAGTAGAGCCCATCTTGACCTTGGCATTTCAGTTTTCAACAGTAAGAGAAGCAGTTAGCCTTTTCAACATCATTCATGTGAATACAGGGTGACTTAATGGAAAGTAACAAATGCATCACAATTTTGACAGTTGTTATAGAAGATTTTTCTGAAGCAGGTGTGATAAAAGGCTTTTTAAACAATAAACTCATAAAGTAAAGTGGACATGAGAGAATAAAGAAAACTTGTCTGGGTGATTGATGAGGTGGCTCAGAATCTTATCTTTGGGAAAGTTAAGTGTAAGGTGGACTAGCCACCAGAGCCTGAAATGTTTCAGCTAAAGCAGCTAAACTGTATGTCTTTAGAAATACATCATATGTGAAATAGATCACCAGACAGGTTTGATGCATGAGACAGGGTGCTCAGGGCTGGTGCACTGGGATGACCTTGAGGGATGGGATGGGGAGGGAGGGATGAAGGCGGGTTCAGGATGGGGAACACATGTTCATCCATGGCTGATTCATGTGAATGTATGGCAAAAATGACCACAATATTGTAAAGTAATGAGGCTCCAATTAAAATAGTTAAAAAAATAAATACAAGATTAAATGTAGAGAAACCTTATGATGATAGAAATTTGAAATGTATTGTTATCTTTCTTAGTCAGTTTTAGGGATATTGCACTTAAACATTTTTTTCTAAAATGTAAAATGACCAGGCCTTAAACGGACAGGTAAAGACCTCAAATTATTCTGAGTTTTAGAATACATTTGAGATAACTATAATCAAATTTTCATTAATGATTTATTTTGTGATTTTACAAAATGATCAAAAATAAAAGATTGAAAAATAAGAAAAATAATAACAAATTGAGCATGTTATGTTGTACAATTAAAATGGCCATTTTTTTTTCATGCAAATATTTCTCAGAATAGAGAGCTGCAAAGGTTAGCATAATAGGAAATCTAGAGATAGATCACTGAATTTTCCAACAGTTTCGTAATACAAAGTGTATTTACATGCAGGATGAGAGCAGTGGAAAGATGAGACATTACAGTCTGATTGAAACCAAACAGGACCCTGTGGGACTCCTGGGTACTGAAGCCTTTCTATCCCCCATTTCTTGTTTGTGGAGAATAGACTCCAGCTCCAGGACCTTCCCTGAATCCCAAAGATCAGACTCCAAGAGTTGCTGATCAGGTAATGGAGGAAATGTTGGAGACAAGAGAAGAGCAGTCAAGAAATAAAACAGTAGCCTTGAGGCAGGGTCCTAGTTCCACCTTAAGGGACAAAGAAAACAGTGTCTTTAAGCATTTCACAGAACTTCATACTAAGTTGCTTTAGTCATGTCTGACGTTTTGGAAAGCCCACCAGGCTCATTTGCCCATGGGATTCTCCAAGCAAGAATACTGGAGTGGGTTACCATGATCCCCAACAAATGGAAAATGTTAGCATTCTTCATTCCAGATTAAACAAACCAGAGAAGGTCTTCAAGAGACCACCTGAAGGCAGACTTAAGGAACCACAGAAACTTATCAGACCATCTGTAGCCAGATTAAAGGGGTATAGGCTCTGCAGACATCCTGATCCTTTTTAGCAACTCCACCCTTGAATCATTGCTGTAAAACTCCTCATCAAATCCTTCTGGGTTGGGACACAGTTTTGAGGGGCACAAAACCCACTGTGTCCCCCTTTGGCTAGCAAAGTATTAAAACTATTCTTTTCTATTTCACCCAAAACTCTATCTCCAAGATTCAATTTGGCATCACTGCACAAAGGCCAAACTTTTGGAATCATGATTACCACATTAAGATTCAGTGACACTGAACTGTGTGCGTAATTGGCTTCTACGCTCCTACAGGCTGTTAAGACTCTATCATAGTGTTGGTGTCCCTTTGTGGCAAACAATAAACTCAATTTTATCAACAGGTTATTGGAATGGTGTTTATGAATTTTCAGACAACATGGATCTTAATGAGCCATGAAAATGAAGCTTTTATTTATTCATATATTCAACAAATTATTCATTGAGGGCTCATGTGTGCTCTATTTTGCAAAAAAAGTTTGTCAATAGATTCAAACATGATTATATTGGGTAGGAATTTTTAAAGCCTATTTCTAGGCAAATCCACCATGAATTGCCAAATAGGACCAAAGATATGCAATACTTTACCCATTCCCAAAGGGGATCTCTAGCAGCTGATGTTTTTCACAGCAAAACTCTGGGAAAGAGTTTAGATGAATTAATTCTTAGAATAAATCGAAGGGGCTAGATAGTCATTGGGTCATGTGCTCAGTTGTCTCCAACTCTTTTTGATCTCATGGACTATAGCCCACTAAGCTCCTCTATCCATGGGATTTCCTGAGCAAGAACACTAGAGTGGGTTGCCATTTCCTTCTCCAGGAGATCTTCCTGATCCAGGGATTAAACCTAGGTTTCCTGCACTGCATACAGATTCTTTACCATCTGAGCCAGTGTTATCATCCAATTGTTTTGATGAAGCAATTTAGTTTAGAAGATTAACTTGCTTGAGTTCAATTCATGCATTAATAACAGAACTGGGATTTGTGCCTTGGTCCTCCAACTTTATATCTGATAGACAGCTCACTACATAAGGATGATATGTAGACCTAAAACTTGGAATCTACTGCATTAAAACATCTATGAAAGTGGAAATGATGTTCAGCTTAAGTAGTCATAACTGGCATAAGCAAAACTGATATTGCTGCTAAGCACCTGAACGTTTATGGTAGAATTTTGGAGCTTTCAGCTCTTTCAGCGTAGATTCATTTTTCCCCAGCTGTTCAGATTTTATAAATCAAGAGGCTGCCAGTGGGGAATTTTGTGATTGGCATCAGACATCTCTTACCTTATTGTGCTCTTGTTTTTGATTCCCTTATACCTATTTTACTCCAGTTTAGTGATACTGACATTTTATGATAAACAGTTTTAGCCCAAAGTTTAGATTAAATCCTCATGATATGGAGACCAATACACTAGCAAAGATATTCATCCCTAAACCACCACCTTTCTCCCTTCAAGTATGAGGTAAATGCAGTAATAACTTAAGTATGGAAAGGAAAGAAAGGCAACATAGTCACTGGTCACTTGAAATCTCCTGGCTGAGTATCACGAATCCTCCCTTTCTCCATGTTGGATTAACTTCCTTAAAGTAGCTCTGTGACAGACTCTCTCCATCAGTGGAGATTATACCTTCCTTGACATGGCAGAATTCTAATAGCCAATCTGTTATTAGTTCAGATTTTCAGAGTTATGTTTGCTGGAACAATTGCAGGCTTTTAAGCTAAAGTTTTTCTGGGCCAAACAATTTACCCCCAAACTCAGGAGATTTCTGATTTATTTGCTTCCATTCAGCTCCACAGGAAAGAAATTACAGTACAATCAGACATCTACCCAGACTAGTTCTCAAGCCTCGATGACTCTCTTTTATTTACTGACATCTATACTCATTTTAATGGCAGCCACCTCAAGGCCATGTGAAATAACAGGATGAGTGAACAGGAAACATATATAATCTGACTTTGCCGCTGGGTTGGCTACCACTTTATGTCCTAGCCCACTGATGTGTAAGCTCCATAATCTTATCAATGGCTGCTCAGTGGACAGAAGCAGTTGGCTTTTATAACCCTGCAAGACTCCATGTTAGTGGATTCCCAGTTAATTTAGATTGCAACTGCAGACAAAGTACAATTCCCTCCCTCCCTGCTCTTGTCTGTTAATCCAGCTTGTACTACCTTGCTAGAACAAGTAGGAATTGAAAAGAAATATCAATACTTTGACTTTTTGTTTTTGAAGCTTTTTACGTATCTTGTCTAGCTCTCCTGTTATTTCAAAGTGATTTCTCATGGCAGTACGTGCTGAAATCTTTTCATTCACTCCCAGTTCCTGGTATTAGTTAAAGTCTGGTGCTATAACAGAAGTATCTAATGGCTCAACAAGGTGGGCATTGCTGCCTTCTGACAAAACTTGATAGGTGGATTGCCCAAGGAAGGAAGGTGGTTTTGTACCCTGAGGCCATCCATGGATCCTGGCTCTGTTTACCCTGTGACCTCCTCATTTCTCAAGGCTTTCTCTCAGCCTTAGTTGAAGGCTGATCTCCAGCATGATATCTCAATTCCAGTTTGTTGTTATTCAATTGTTAAGTTGTATCTGACTCCTTGCAACCCCATGAACCCTATTCCAGGCTTCTCTGTCCTTCACTATTGCCTGGAGTTTGCTCAAACTCATGTCCATTAAGTTGATGATGCCATCCAACCATCTCATCCTCTGTTGTCCCCTTCTCCTCCTGGCCACAATCTTCCTCAGCATCAGGGTCTTTTTGAGTGAGACAGCTCTTCACATAAGGTGGCCAAATTATTGGAGCTTCAGCTTCAGCATCAGTCCATCCATGGATATTCAGGGCTGATTTCCTTTAGGAGTAACTGGTTTGATCTCCTTGCTCTCCAAGGGACTCTGGGAAAAGAAAAATATAAAAGGATAAAGACCTTCTGTTTCAAGGAATTAACCCATAATTTGAACATGTTACTTCCACCATATCTCTTCCTCTAGATGCCTCAGTCTTACAACAGTGCATGATAAAAGAACAGGTGGGTTTTCAGGTAAAGAACCATGGTTCTTCTAAGGCTCTGACCTTGTGTTTGCTGTTATAAATAGTAGAGTGAGAACTGAAAAGGAGTAAAATAGGTCCACAATTGGTGGTTGTACCAAAGAAGATGACTACTATGATCCACTCACATTTCTTCTTCTATAATTCACTGTCCACAGATTCTACACATTTTTCTGAGTGATGTGTGTTTTCTCTCAATAATTTTTAGGATTTTTTTAGATAGAGATGGATTAGATACATAGATTAGAAGGGCAGATAGATTTAGATAGATAATCTTAATATCTAGCTGTTTCATATGTTCTAATTCTGCCATCCCGTTTGAAGGAGATATACTTTTTTATATATAGGCACTTTAAAAATATATTTTATTGCATCTTTCAAATTATTAATAACTATGAAGTTATTAAGGTTTTACTTAAGAAGCTGTTTTAAGAATTGAAATTATAATATATTTTATGCAAACTTTAAAGTTTTTAAATTTTGCTATTCACAATCATCTTTAATCCACATGATTCATACAGTATTAATGGACAGAAAAATGTTAGAAATTTTATTTAATTTTTATTTCCATACAGAGAAATGATTCCCCTGACAACATTTTTTTTAATCTTATATGCAACAGACACTTCCTAAATAAAAATTCCCAATTTTCATAACTTTCTATTCATTTATTTATAGATCTATCTTAATCTGAAAAGGTTTATAATAAATCATATCTGATAGGCATAATTCTGCCACATGTACCTCTATTTCATCTATTGGATATTCATGACATTGTACTTCTATAGATATTTTGAAATCAAATCACAAAATCCCTTTAAACTTGGGAATCCTAGAAGAAATAAATGAAAACATTGAATATTTGGAAATAATTTATATATTTATTCACTGAGGCTCATTTTTAACAGCAGTGGTATATTTGTCCTTTTATTTCAGAGTTCTGAATGTTTTTCAATAAAATTTTATTAATTTAGTAAAGTTTTTAACATATTTTGCTAAATGTATCCTTATATGTATTATATATATTTATTATTCATATTTTAATTTTATTATTAACTTTCACCCATATTTCAAAATTTAAATTTTTATTGATATACTTTTATCATTGGAAATTATCTTTTGTCTCTATTTATCCTAGGACTGCATTAGCATTTCCATTGTGGAAATTAATGATAAGCCAAATATAATCTAGCAGGAGGATCTGTCATCATCTTTATTATTTCAGTTTGCTGGAAGTCTCCTGTATTATTTATAATGTTCATTTAAAAGGCAAAATAATTCTAAACTCTGAAACACAGATATTCCCTCTTCAGTCAGTTCAGTTCAGTCACTCAGTTGTGTCTGACTCTTTGTGACCCCATGAACTGCAGCACGCCAGGCTTTCCTATTCATCACCAGTTCCCACAGCTTGCTCAAACTCATCTCCATTGAGTTGGTGATGCCATCCAACCATCTCATCCTCTGTTGGCTCCTTCTCCCACCTTCAATCTTTCCCAGTATCACGGTATTTTCAAATGAGCCAGTTCTTCACATCAGGTGGCCAAAGTATTGGTGTTTCAGCTTCAGTATCAGTCCTTCCAATGAATATTCAGGACTGATTTCCTTTAAGATTGACTGGTTTGAAATCCTTGCAGTCCAAACTACTCTCTAGAGTCTTCTCCAATACTGCAGTTCAAATTTTTGGTGCTCAGCTTTCTTTACAGTCCAACACTCGCACCCATGCTTGACTACTGGAAGCATCATAGCTTTGACTAAATGGACCTTTGTTGGTAAAGTAATGTCTTTGCTTTTTATTTATTTTTTTAAATACTTTATTCTACATTACAGTACTGTATTTGTTTTGCCATACATTGACATGAATCAGCCACAGGTGTACACGATCTCCCAATGCCGAAGCCCCCTCCCACCCCATATCATCTCCCTGGATCGTCCCGTGCACCAGCCCCAAGCATCCTGTATCCTGTATTGAACATAGACTGGCATTGTCTAGGTTGGTCATAGCTTTTCTTCCAAGGAGCAAAGGTCTTTTAATTTCATGGCTTCAGTCACCATCTGCAGTGATCTTGAAGCTCCTCAAAATAAAGTCCTCCACTATTTCCATGGTTTCCCCATCTATTTGCCATTAAGTGATGGGACCAAATGTCATGATCTTAGTTTTCTGAATGTTGAATTTTAAACCAACTTTTTCATTCTCTTCTTTCATTATCATCAAGAGGTTCCTTAGTTCTTCATTTTCTGCCATAAGGGTGGTGTCATCTGCACATCTGAGGTTATTGATATTTCTCCCAGAAACCTTGATTCCAGCTTGCACTTCATCCAGCCCAGCATTTCTGCATAGAATTTAAATAAGCAGGGTGACAATATACAGCTTGACATACTCCTTTTTCAGTTTGGAACCAGTCTGTTGTTGCATGTCCAGTTCTAACTATCGCTTTTCCTTACCTGAATACAGATTTTTCAGGAAGCAGGTCAGGTGGTCTGGTATTCCCATCTCTTTCAGAATTTTCCACAGCTTGTGGTGAGGCACACAGTCAAAGACTTTGGCATAGTCAATAAAGCAGAAGTAGATGTTTTTTTGGAACTCTCTTGCTTTTTCCATGATCCAACAGATGTTCTAAATTTGATCTCTGGTTCCTCTGCTTTTTCTAAATCCAGCTTGACCATCTGGAAGTTCACAGTTCACGCAGTGTTGAAGCCTGGCTTAGAGAATTTTGAGCATTACTTTGATAGCCTGTGACAAGAATGCAACTGTGTGGTAGTTTGAGCATTCTTAGGCATTGCCTTTCTTTGGGATTGGAATGAAAACTGACCTTTTCCAGTCCTGTGGACACTGCTGAGTTTTCCAAATTTGCTGGCATATTGAGCGCAGTGCTTAAACAGTATGATAGTTTATGATTTGAAATAGCTCAACTAAAACTCAATTGCTTCCACTAGCTTTGTTTTCATAGTGATGCTTCCTAAGGCCGACTTGACTTCACAGTCCAGGATGTCTGGCTCTAGGTGAGTGATCACACCACTGTGGTTATCTGGGTCATGAAGATCTTTTGTGTATAGTTCTGCTATGTATTCTTGCCACCTCTTTTTAATATCTTCTGCTTCTGAGGAACTATGGACAGAGGTTTGTGACATTGTACAGGAGGCAGTGATTAAGACCATACCCATGAAAAACAAATGCAAAGAGGCAAAATGGTTTTCCGAGGAGGTCTTACAAATAGCTGAGAAAAGAAAAATGCAAAAGGCAAAGGAGAAAAGATTTTCCCACTTAATAGTATCAAAAACACAGTCATATTTTGCTATTCTTGATGACTCTGAATTTTTAGTTGAATTTTAAATGTGAAAGTGAATAAGATCTATTTTATTGCATTTTTTCTCTAAACAATTATGGTTGTTCTAATTTTCCAAGCTTCCGTGGTGACTCAAATGGTAAAGAGTCTGCCTGCAATGCAGGAGACCTGGGTGTGAACCCTGGGTTTGGATGATTCCCTGGAAAAGGAAATGGCAGCCGACTCCAGAATCCCATGGACAGAGGAAACTGGTGGGTTAATTTTTCAAATTTTATTTTGGTTTTTCTTATTTACTCTTAATATAGTGATATGAATCAATTGGTTTTCAAATGTTGAAAGTCTTTTTTTCTTAAAAAGCAAACAACAGTAACAAGAAAGAAAAAGAAAAGAGAGAAAGAAAAAGAAGAAAAAAATAAACAGAAGACTACCTTGTTTGCAGAGTACATCATGGGAAATGGAAGGCTGGATGAAGCACAAGCTGGTATCCAGATTTCAGGATGCAATGTTAATAACCTCAGACATGCAGATGACACCTCCCCTATGGCAGAAAGCAAAGAGTAACTAAAGAGACTCTTGATGAAGGTGAAAGAGGAGAGTTATAAAGCTGGCTTAAAACTCAAGTGAAGATTATGGCATCTGGTTGCATTCCTTCATGGAAAATAGATGGGGAAGCAACGGAAACAGTGACAGACTATTTTGGGGAGTTCCAAAATCACTGCAGATGGTGACTCCAACTGCAAAATTAAAAGACAATTGCTTCTTGGAAGAAGAATTATGACAAACTTAGACAGTATATCAAAAAGCCTACAAAGTATAGTCAAAGTTTTGATTTTTCCAGAAGTCATGAATGGATGTGAGAGTTAGACCATAAAGAAGTCTGCACACTGAAGAAGTGATGTTTTGAACTGTGTGTTGCAGAAGACTGGTGAGAACCTTGGACTGCAAAGAGATAAAACCAGTCAATGCAAAAGGAAATCAATCCTGAATATTCATTGAAAGGACTGATGCTGAAGCTGAATCGCCAATACTCTGGCCACCTGATGGGATGATCTGACTTATTAGAAAAGACCCCGATGCTGGGAAAGATTGAAGGCAGGAGGAGAAGGTGATGACAGAGGATGAGATTGTTGGATGGCATCACTGACTCAATGAGCAAGCTCTTGGAGTTAGTGATGGACAGGGAAGCATGGCATGATGCAGTCGATGGGATTGCAAAAGTCGGACACCACTGAATGACTGAGCGACACCAAACGAAATAAGATGACTATGTGAATCATCAGAGTTGAAATAAATGAAATAAAACAAATACTAAAGAGAAAGCCATGAAATAAAAAAACTGGGCCTTTAAAATTTAATAAATTACTTAACCTCTAGTCAATGTAATAAAGAAAAATGAGACAGACAGAAGTGATAAATATTAGGAATAAATTGGAATGTAATTGATCCCAAATCATGACAAGAGTAAAAAGGAATACTATAAGCACATTGATAGCCATGAACTTGATAGCTTAAACGGACAATCGAACACATGTGTGTTTTATAAAATTTTAATCTTTTAGTTAAATACAAGTTATATGAGATGAATAAGAAATATCAGTTGATGTATCACCTTAGTTATTGGAAAAATTAAATATTTACATATTTATGTGTTTAAAATGAGAATGTGATACATTTGTACATTTGAGAGCTTTAAAATTTCTATTGAAGGGAAAATACTTCAGGAATTGTGGATTCATTACTAACATATGAAATATGGTACTTTGTTATTTTATTAGAATAACTGCTTTCCAGAAAATTCATATGAGAATTCCTTGAGGTTATCATTAGTAAAAAAAAAAAATAAAAACTAAAGAGGAAACATGGTTTACTTTGGGCAGAGGGAGGAAAATAGAGTTGAGAATATAAAACAATAGATTGCTGTTGTTCAGTCACTCAGTCATGTCTAATTCTTTGAAACCCTATGGACTGCAACATGCCAGGCTTCCCCATCCATCACCATCTCCCAGAGCTTGATCAGACTCATGTCCATCGAGTCAGTGATGTCATCCAACTATCTCATCCTTTGTCATCCCCTTCTCCTCCTGCCTTCAATCTTTCCCAGCATCAGGGTCTTTTCCAGTGATTCAGTTCTTCACATCAGCTGGCCAAGTATTGGAACTTCAGGTTCAGCATCAGACCTCCAATGAAATTCAGGATTGATTTCCTTTAGAATTTAATCTCTTTGCAGTCCAAGGGTCTCTCAATAGTCTTCTCCAACACGACAGTTCAAATGTAGTAATTTGAAACTGTCTTTTTCATTGTTATCTTCAGTTCAGTTCAGTTCAGTTGCTCAGTCGTGTCCGACTCTTTGCAATCCCATGAATCGCAGCACGCCAGGCCTCCCTGTCCATCATCAACTTCCTGAGTTCACTCACACTCATGTCCATCGAGTCAGTGATGCCATACAGTCATCTCATCCTTGGTCGTCCCCTTCTCCTCCTGCCCCCAATCCTTCCCAGCATCAGCCTTTTCCAATGAGTCAACTCTTTGCATGAGGTGGCCAAAGTACTGGAGTTTCAGCTTTAGCATCATTCCTTCCACAGAAATCCCAGGGCTTATCCCCTTCAGAATGGACTGGTTGGATCTCCTTGCAGTCCAAGGGACTCTCCAGAGTCTTCTTCAACACCACAGTTCAAAAACATCAATTCTTCAGTGCTCAGCCTTCTTCATAGTCCAACTCTTACATCCATACATGACCACAGGAAAAACCATAGCCTTGACTAGATGGACCTTAGTTGGCAAAGTAATGTTCCTGCTTTTAAATATACTATGTTAGTAATAATTTTTTTTTTCCAAGGAGTAAGCATCTTTTAATTTCATGGCTGCAGGCACCATCTGCAGTGATTTTGGAGCCCCAGAAAATAAAGTCTGACACTGTTTCCACTGTTAATCCATCTATTTCCCATGAAGTGATGGGACCAGATGCCATGATCTTAGCTTTCTGAATGTTGAGCTTTAAGTCAACTTTTTCACTCTCCTCTTTCAATTTCATCAAGAGGCTTTTAGTTCCTCTTCACTTTCTGCCATAAGAGTGGTGGCATTTGCATATCTGAGGTTATTGATATTTCTCCCGGCAATCTTGATTCCAGCTTGTGTTTCTTCCAGTCCAGCTTTTCTCATGATGTACTCTGCATATAAGTTAGATAAGCAGGGTGATAATATACAGCCTTGACGTACTCCTTTTCCTATTTGGAACCAGTCTGTTGTTCCATGTCCAGTTCTAACTGTTGCTTCCTGACCTGCATACAGATTTCTCAAGAGGCAGGTCAGGTGATCTGGTATTCCCATCACTTTCAGAATTTTCCACAGTTGATTGTGATCCACACAGTCAAAGGCTTTGGCATAGTCAATAAAGCAGAAATAGATGTTTTTCTGGAACTCTCTTGCTTTTTCCATGATCCAGCACATGTTGGCAGTTTGATCTCTGGTTCCTCTGCCTTTTCTAAAACCAGCTTGAACATCAGGGATTTCACAGTTTACGTATTGCTGAAGCCTGGCTTGGATAATTTTGAGCATTACTTTACTAGCATGTCAGATGAGTGCAATTGTGTGGTAGTTTGAGCATTCTTTTGCATTGCCTTTCTTTGGGATTGGAATGAAAACTGACCTTTTCCAGGCCACTGCTGAGTTTTCCAAATTTGCTGGCATATTGAGTGTAGCACTTTCACAGCATCATCTTTCAGGATTTGAAATAGCTCAACTGGAATTCCATCACCTCCACTAGCTTTGTTCATAGTGATGCTTTCTAAGGCCCACTAGACTTCACATTCCAGGTTGTCTGGCTCTAGATGAGTGATCACATCATCATGATTATCTGGGTCTTGAAGATCTTTTTGTACAGTTCTTCTGTGTATTCTTGCCATCTCTTCTTAATATCTTCTGATTCTGTTAGGTCCAGACCATTTCTGTCATTTATCGAGCCCATCTTTGCATGAAATGTTCTCTTGGTATCTTTAATTTTCTTGAAGAGATCTCTAGTCTTTCCCATTCTGTTCTTTTCCTATATTTCTTTGCATTGATCTCTGAGAAAGGCTTTTTATCTCTTCTTGCTATTCTCTGGAACTCTGCATTCAGATGCTTATATCTTTCCTTTTCTCCTTTGCTTTTCACTTCTCTTCTTTTCACAGCTATTTGTAAGTCCTCCTCAGACAGCCATTTTGCTTTTTTTTCATTTCTTTTCCATGGGGATGGTCTTGATCCCTGTATCCTGTACAATATCACGAACCTCATTCCATAGTTCATCAGGCACTCTATCTATCAGATCTAGGTCCTTACATCTATTTCTCACTTCCACTGTATAATCTTAAGGGGTTTCATTTAGGTTATACCTGAATGGACTAGCAGTTTTCCTTACTTTCTTCAATTTACTTTTGCAATTAAATATATGCATCAGATTCTGTATAAGTTCAATGTCCTAACAATAAAAAACAGGTGTTAATACTCTGATTTGCTAAGTAGATGTTTGTTCAACTGTGTCCTATAGAACACTAGTTCCACAAATATCTCTGAATGAAGCATTCTTTGGCCATATAATTCTAAAAAATGTAGCAAACTAGATCTATTTTGGGAATTCACCTTTTCACCTAGTTAAAAATCACCAAAAATTCTGCAGTAATAAATTATGCTTAGGTTTGTTTCATAAATTATTTAATTAATTGTTCCAATTTAGCTAAGTCATCAAAATCCACTTGTAGATTGAACTATAAAAATCACTGAAAAAATTTCTATGGCAAATATTTTTCAAATAGTCTATAAATCACACCATAAAATGACTAATCAAAGAAAATGGATTAATAAATTAAAAATATAATCTAATATATCTAACAATTTTATTTACTCATTGATATATTCATTAATACAATTACTAGTAAGTGCCAATATGTAAACTGCTTTCCTACAACCCAGTCTGCTTCCATAAGGACGATCATGACTGAAAAAATGCAAACATGCTACAGGTATCATTTGAAATTCCTACCTACTTTTATCACGACAAAAATTCTTAGCAAATTGGGTATTAATAAATGTATCTCAACATAATAAAACTCATGTGACAAGCCCACAGCTAAAACCATACTCAATGCTGAAAAACAAAAAATATTCCATAGGATTACGAATAAAAGAAAAGTCCCCACTCAGTGCTTCTGTTCAACATAGAACTTGGAAGTCCTGAGCAGAGTAATTGAGCAAGAAATAAAAGACATCAAAATCAAATAATTTAAAATATCTGCAAGTCCACATGACATTATGTATAGAAAACTATGAAAACTCCACCAACAAACCCGATAAAACTAATAAGAAAATATAGAACCAACTAAAAGTTAGTAACTCTCACTGGACACATCAGGAAACTGAAGCTGCAGGACAAACCACCACCTTAAAATCTCTAGAGAAATATATGAATACACAAAATCACACCTGAGGTCAGGTTGTGCTTAGATGCTCAGTCGTGTCTGACTCTTTTTGACCCTGTGGACTGCAGCTTGCCAGGCTCCTCTGTCCATGGGATTCTCCAGGCAAGAATATTGGAGTGAGTTGCCATTTCCTTCTCCAGAGATCAGGCTACATAGACCTAAAGGCACTGGAGCGTTATTGATAAAAATGGCTAAATTTAATTTTGATGAATTGCTAGAGGTTTATCTGGGACTAGTGTGAGCATCACTATTGATCCCATGAACATTAAGAGTAATTAAGAAATTCTATAAACCTTTCTGTATTACTTTGTTAGAACTAGCATAATACAATACCACAGATTGGGTAGCTTAACAACAGATTTATTTTCTCATAGTTCTAGAGGTTAGAAAGTCTAAGGTTAAAATGTAAATTTAGTTTCTTCTGAGACTTCTCTCCTTGACTTGGATATGGCCACTATATTTTTTTTTCTTTCTTTCTTTCTTTTTATTGTATCATCATATGGTCTTTTCCCCATTGTCTCTCTCTCTTTTCCCCTCTAATAAGAACACTAGTCATATAGGATTACAGCCTACCCTAAAAACTTCACTTTAACATAATCACCTATTTAAAGACCTTATCTATAAATTAGTTTATATTTTGAGGTACTGGGGATTTGGACTTGGACATATGAATTTTAACAAGGACACAATTCAGTGTATAAAACTTTCTTTGCCCACAAATTTGATGATTTGGTCAATTCCTTTAAAACACAAACTATCAAAACTCATACAGGAGAAATAAACAGATTATGTGTAAATTATTATAGATTAATTCAATATTTAGTAATTTGCCAAAAAGTGTCTGATCCAGAAACTTAAGGGAAAAGCCATACCAATAATCTACAAGCTCTTCCAGAAAACAACAGCAGAGGAAATTCTTCCTAACTCATTTTAATGGGTATTACTCTAATTCCCAAATCAATAAATATATTTTAAAAGGAAAACTATAGACCAGCATCTCTCATGAACATAGATTAAAGAATCCTTAATAAAATATCAGCAAATTGAATCCAACAACATATGGAAAAATGATATACCGTGACAAAGTAGAATTTATTCCATGTCCCAAGACTTTTATCATTAAAACCAATTAATTTAAGCCAGCCTATAAGTAGATTCCAATTAAAAATATCACCTCTCATCTGTCCTATTCTTATATTGAAAATCCTAGTAATGAAATAATACAAAATAGAAAGAAAAAGCATGCAGATTGGAAAGGGAAAATAAAACTGTGCTTATTTGCAGATGGCATGATTGTCCAGGTGGGGAAACACACACACACACACACACACACACACACACACACACACACACACACAGAATCAAAAAGGAAAAAAAAAACAAAAACCATTCTGGAACTAATGACCTGGGAGATCACTCCATTTCACATGAATGAAGTAACAAACAAAAGTTAATTGGTCTCTTATCCAGGAAAGGACAATTGGAATTTGATACTAAAAGTAAAATTCTGTTTATAATAACACTGAGATGAAGTATTCAGGTATAAATCTAATAAAATGAGTAGAATATCAACAGGTGGAGAGCTACAAAAGTTTGATTAAAGAAAGAAAAGAATAGCCAAATAAATGAAGAAATACTTTATGTTCATTGATTGAAGAACTCAATAGTAAGATGTCTATTCCTTCACACTTGATTGATATATTTTACAGCTCTATTCATAACTGTTAGAAACTGGAAGCTAGCAAAATAACTTTCAATAGATGAATAAACAATAATAAATCCATACAATGGAATTAGTATCCAACAGTAAAAGAAAATGAGTTATCAAACCACAAATGGATACATTAATGAAAGATGCTGGTTAGAAAAGCGTATATACTGTACGATTCCATTTATATGATATTCTGGAAAGGCAAAACAATAGAGACAGTGATTGCCTGGAGTGTGGGATGAGAGGGAGACAGGGAAAAATAAGGGGAAAACAGATTTTCAGGGGAGTTAAGTTATTCTGTATGATACCATAGTCATGGTGAAATGGGGAATTGCATTTGTTAAAATCCATAGAGTTTATAGCACTTTTAATGCTGGCAAATTAAGAAAAAAAAAAAAAAGGAAGTAGAGAGATCCCAGGAAGCAATGTGGACCGAGACAAGAGTATGTCATTCTATTTACAAATGTATGATCAACCTCAGTGAGAGGGCTGAGGGGGAGGTCCTCAAAGAAGTAACTTTGGGAATAAGAAACATATGTAAGACTGAAGGCAAATAGCCTTAAGCAAAGCACTGCACTTTAGATAAGGAGGATACTGTTTAAAAAGTCACATATTTCTAAATATGTGAACTGGAATTGAAAAATGAAGTAAAAGGCAGTATAAAGATAGCAGAGAGTAAGACCCTATCCAGCTTCTCTGTTGGAGTAGAAATTTACATAAAATCAGGGGCAGGAGACTTGAATGATTCCTGTGATACTGAACAGATATTAGAGACATCAGTAAGACAGAAATTAGAGTTGAAAACATCAGACAATTAGCATAATATAGATTGAGGTTGCTATGTATATATTTTATATAAATATATATGGATTAGTATATACATAAAGGTTTATTTGATATGTTTGCGGAGAGTGCATAAAGAAATGATACTTTTTCTTTTTTTTTTATCTTAAAGATAATGTACATGAGTTCCCAACTTTGAACCCCCCTCCCACGACCCTCCCCATGTCATCTCTCTGGGTCATCTCAGTGAAAAAATGATACTTTAGTAGAACGTGTTTAATTTAGGTGGGAGATTTTGTTATCTAATATTATTTTTGAATTAATTAAACCATAGCTCTTTGGATAAATAACTGATTCTAGGACAATGCCTAGAAATATACAAAATGAAACTGAACAGCTTGTAGTGTCAGAAAATAAGGAAATCCTCAAAAGTATTAAACACACATACACAAACAAACACATCAACCCTGATGAAAGCACGTCAAAGGAGCCCAAGAGCCAAGTGAAAGAGCTTCAAATTGTCAGCAATGACACCGAGTAAGAAACTAAATTAGGGTAGTACTGGATTGTTGTCCAAAACAAATATTATATATTAATGCATATATGTAGAATCTATAAAAATCATAGAGATGAACAGGGCAGAAACAGATGCACAAATACAGAGAATGGACATGGGTTGGGGGAGGGGAAGATTAACTGGAAGAATGGGATTGACATATACACACTACCATGTGTAGTGTAGATAAGTAGCGGGAACCTGCTGTTTAACACAAGGGATTCAGCTTGGTGTTCTGTGATTACCTAGATGGGGAGGATGAGGGGAGTGGTGGGAGGGAGACCCAAGAGGGAGGGAATATACAAACACACAGAGCCAGTTCACTTGGTTGTACAGCAGAAACTAACACAACATTGTAAATCAACTATACCTGAATAAAAAGCATAATATACAAATCATGAATTTATACTGATATAAATAAATGATTCTGCAAATAAACATATGAGAGAAAAGAAACAAATCTTCCATGCAGAAGAATTCTAAATTCTTTATGTAGGCTCTCTATCATCAGGAGGGAGAGCATCATTGCCTACTTTTAAGTGTGAGATAAACATAGTGATTTCCTTCCTAAGTGTAGAATGGAAAGAAAAAGCAGGTAAGGGTAACTTTACAGTAGGAAGTCCCTAAACAGTCCCTAAGTCAGGTGATCAAGGTCAACATCAATAGTCATTAATCATGATCAGTGCAATGAAAAAGGCACTGTACCTATCCAGTCCTCCTACCCCCAAACATAATTGCAATCCAATCATGAGGAAAGCATCAAATCACAGTGGAGACCTACACTACAAAATGGCCCCATCAAAGAATGGTCAGAATGGCCACCATCAAAATGTCTACAAAAAACAAATGCTGAAGGGAATGTGGAGAAAATGGAACCCTTCTACACTGTTGGTGGGAATGTAAACTGATGCAGCCACTATGGAGAACAGAACGGAAGTTCCTTAAAAAACTAAAAATAGAGCTACTATATGACCCAGAAATCCCACTCCTGAGCATATACTCAGAGAAAACCACGATTCCAAAGATACATGCACCTCAATGTTCATTGCAGCACTATTTACAATAGCCAGGAAACGGAAGCAAACTAAGCGTCCATTGACAGAGCAGTGGATAAAGGGCTTGTGACACATATACACAATGGAGTATGACTCAGCCATAAAAAGGAATGAAACTGAGCCATTTCTAGAGATGCAGGTGAATCTAGAAACTGTCATACAGAGTGAAGTAAGGCAGAAAGAAGAAATATCATATATTAACACATATGGCCACCTCATGCGAAGAGTTGACTCGTTGGAAAAGGCTCTGATGCTGGGAGGGATTGGGGGCAGGAGGAGAAGGGGATGACCGAGAATGAGATGGCTGGATGGCATCACCGACTCGATGGACGTGAGTCTGAGTAAACTCAGGGAGTTGGTGATGGACAGGGAGGCCTGGTGTGCTGCGATTCATGGGGTCGCACAGAGTCGGACACGACTGAGCGACTGAACTGAACTGAACACGTATGTGTGGACTCTGGAAAACTAGTACAGATGCATCTATTTGCTAAGCAACAATCAAGACACAGAGGTGAGAAAAATATATGCACACCAAGGGAGTGGGGAGGGAGGGTGGGATGAACTGGGAAGTTGGGAATGACATATATACACTATTGGAGAAGGAAATGGCAACCCACTCCAGTGTTCTTGCCTGGAGAATCCCAGGGATGGGGGAGCCTGGTGGGCTTCCTTCTATGGGATCACACAGAGTCAGACAGGACTGAAGTGACTTAGCGGTATCAGTATATATACTATTATCTATAAAATAGATAGCTAATGACAACCTACTGTATAGCACATGGAACTCTACTCAACACTCTGTAGTGACCTAGATGGGAAAGAAATCCAAATATATAGACTTCCCAAGTGACTCAGTGGTAAAGAATCTGCCTGTCAAGCATGAGATACATGTTTGATCCCTGAGTCATGAAGATCCCCTGGAGAAAGAAATGGCAATCTACTCCAGTATTGCTGCTTGGGAAATCTCATGAACAGAGGAGCCTGGCTACAACCCAGGCTATAGTCAGGCTATATAGTCAGGACTATAGGCAGACTATAGTCCATTGGGTCACAGAGAGCAGGACACGACTTAGCCACTAAACAACAACATTTATGTGTATGTGTATAGTTGATACACTTTGCTGAACAGAAGAATTAAACAACTTTGTAAAGCAACTCTACTCCAATAGCATTAAAAAATATATTTATCTGAGAGATCTCTGAGGTGGTGTTGTCAAAGGATGCAAACTTCTAATATGGTGAATAAGTTCAGGGGATCTGATGTACAGCATGGTGACTATAGTTAACAGGACTGTATTGTATACTTGAAAGCTGTTAAGAGAATTCATCTTAAATGTTCTTACCATCACAACAAAAAAGGTGATGGTGTGGAGTGAAGGATGTGTTAATGAATCTTATTGTGGTAATCCCTTCACAATATATACATGTATCAAATCATCATATTGTACACCTTTAAGTTAATAAAACATTATATGTCAATTATCTCCCAACATAGCTAGAAAAACTAAGAAAATAAGTCTGAGAAAGTTACACAGACAACAGGAACCTAGGGAGACAAAACAACTAAATGGAATGTGGTCTCCTGAGTGGAATTTTGAAACAAATCAACAAAAAGAATATTAGAAAAACTGAAAAAACCTTAATGAACTATAGACTTTAGTTGAGAATAATGTATGAATATAATTTCAAGACTTGTAATAAATGGACTATGCTAATGTAGAGATTAATAAGAATGGAAATTGAGGAATAGTTAGTTACATGGGAACTTTATTATCTTCTCAATTATTCTATTAATCTGAAACTTTTCTAAGGTATACATCTGTAAAAGAATTAAATGACCTTACAATAACTCACAAAGTCCCTGTAATACTGACCCAAATGCTGGCATTTAGCTCAAGGCCTTAGTTCTCCATGTCTCTGCTCAAAAATGTCCTCATAAGAGAGAACCTCCCATTATATCACAAGAAAAATAAGATATTTTCCCCAGTTCCTTCTCTAGAAATCCCAATCTTCCTTGCCCAGTTTTATTATCTTTTATAGAATTTATCAGTATTTGACATGTTATATATTTACATGCTTATTTATTTAAAGTCTGTCTCCTAATAGCATATAAGCAGATGTGGGGAGGAGTTTATTTTATTTACTGTTGTATGTCCAGAATTTAAGACGATGTAGTCAATGGCTGGCATTTGATATATGAATGAATGAAGCATGTACTAGGCTGATAAATCCTTATTGAATCTCTATAAATATATGTTGTTCAATTAGATATATATATTTAACTACTACATTTTAGTAAAACTTCCTTTTGCTTATCCTAAATTTCTGTGGATTTTGCAGAGTTTAAGTTTACATTTTATATCTGTACAATACTTTATAATACTTCCATTATGACAGCTGCACTAGGCATAATGCTGTTTGCAGCACTGTGTGAATTGCAATCTGGAATATATAATGTTTAAACCTCTGTCTGAACTGTAATATATAATTTAGCAATGCAGTAAAAAATGTGCATGAACTTGGCATTAAAAATGACAATAAAACATTATTACCAAGCAGACTTCTGGAATACTTCTTGGAGACTTGAGTGTGTACTAGAAAGGAAATGCCTTACTAGTACTCAGTTCATGAACTTTACTACAAAAAAAAATTGACAACTGGGCTACATAATGGTGTCACAATTTGGATGCCATATGAAAAACCTGGAGTATGTAAGATATGAGAAATAAAATACTAAATATGCTTTCTGTTGAGTATTCAAATCTGTTTTAAGCACAAAATGAACCTATAAAATTCCATATTAATTTTCTTCCAACTGTATAATCTTCAGAAAATGCTATGCTGTATATTGAATATGCTGAAATTAGTCACAGAAGAGACAAAGATGTAAAACAAGTGATCTGAAAACACCCTTTATTGGCAGATATCTTTAAACAATGAAAATTAAGATACATATAATCTTTCAAGTATTATAACTAACACTGAATCCTTGCAGCTAAGATATTCACAACACAAGTTTTTTAAAAAGCTCATTAGGCTGAACATCCGTTAATATATTCACAACCACTTGACATTTCTAGACTCATCCACTTGTCATTGTTATAGTACATTGCTCTCAGATTTCAGAAGTTTTGAGCTTTAGGGTTGGGAAATTCTAGGTGCTCTATATTACCAATGCATTGGCAATAATTTATTAAGCCTTAGAAAATAATGAATTGCTTATTGGATAAATACTACTGCTATTCAAGAAATATTGACAGAACATCTACTATACTTGTTTTAAGGAAATATTATTCATCAAGAAATAGCCACTGAAAATCTACTCTATTAAAGGAAATCTCAAAAATCCAAAATTTAGAGAAGCAATACCAGACTACTTTATCTGCCTCTTGAGAAATCTGTATGCAGGTCAACAAGCAAGAGTTAGAACCAGACATGGAACAATGGACTGGTTCAAAATTGGAAAGGAGTACTTCAAAGCAGTCTATTGTCACCCTGCAGAGTACATCACTCAGCACGCTGGGCTAGATGAAGCAAAAGCCAGAATCAAGAAAGCTTGGAGAAATATCAATAATCTCAAATATCCAGATAACAACATCACCCTTACGGCAAAAGCATAGAGAAAATAAAGAGCTTTTTGATGAAGGTTAAAAAAAAAAAAAAAGCTGGCTTGAAACTCAACATTCAGTAAACTAAGATCATGGCATCTGGTCCTTTCACTTCATGTCAAATAGACAGGGAAGTGATGGAAACAGTGACAGACTTTATTTTATTGGGCTCCAAAATCACTGCAGATGGTGACTGCAGCCACAAAATAAAAAGATGCTTGATCCTTGGAAGAAAAGCTATGAAAAACCTAGACAGTGTATTAAAAAGCAGAGATATTACTTTGGCAACAAAGGTCCATATAGTCAAAGCTATGGTTTTGCAGTAGTCATGTATGGATGTGAGAATTGGATCATAAAGAAGACTGAGTACTGAAGGATTGACTCTTTTGAACTATAATAGTTGGAGAAGATTCTTGAGAGTCCCATGGACTGCAAGGAGATCAAACCAGTCAATCCTAAAGGAAATCAGTCCTGAATATTCATTGGAAGGACTGATTTTGAAGCTGAAGCTCTAATACTTTGGCCACCTGATACTAAGAACTGACTCATTTGGAAAGACTCTGATGCTGAGAGAGATTGAAGGCAGAAAGATAAGGGGACAATAGAGGACAAGATGGTTGGATGGCATCACCAACTCAACGAACATGAGTTTGGGAAATCTGGGAGATGGTGAAGGACAGGGAAGCTGGTGTGCTGCAGTCCATGGGGTTGCAAAGAGTCAGATATGAGCAACTGAACAGCAACAACAAAATAGGGAAGATAAGTTTCATAAGTAAGTATTTATAATACAAATAAGAACAGCATGAGTTGTATCACTATTTTTGTATATTTATAATAAAGAAATGAGTGTGATTACACACAAGATAGTTAATAATCCTGAATTTCTGGCAACAATTACTAACCCAAGACTTAGAGATACCACCAAAGAAAGAATGAACTATATAAAACTGCAATAAAAAAATCATTAAGAAAAATTTTAGATAGAAAAAACTTAGAAAACAGACAATGAAATAAAAGATCAAGAAGGAAGAGAAACAAAACTTATTGAAATGGGTTAGAAGAACGCTTTTCTCTTCTTTTTATATTACCCTGGGTTATCAAGACCTGTCCTATTAGGACTATGAATCAATCATCTGGTAGTTCCAAAATATGCCCCCAATTTTCTTAATGCTCTTAGCATCAAAAGGCAGAGTCTTAATTCCTTTCATCTTAAGTATGACTGACTTCAGTGGTTGACTTAAGACAATCACAATAACAGAAATGATGATGTTCTACTTTAGAAACAAGGTCACAAGAAGTACTGGGACTTCCTCTGGGATTTCTGGCTCTGGGGAAGTTAATTTTCATGTCGTGAAGACAGTCAAGTGGCCTTTAATCTTTCCCAGCACCAGGGTCTTTTCAAATGAGTCAGTTCTTCACATCAGGTGGCCAAAGTATTGGAGATTCAGCTTTAACACCAGTCCTTCCAATGAATATTCAGGATTGATTTCCTTTAGGATTGACTGGTTTGATCTCCTTGCAGTCAAAGGGACTCTCAAGAGTCTTCTCCAACATCTGAGTACAAAAGCATCAATTTTTAGTTTTCTCTTATAACAAAATTACTATCAACATATATCACCAATCAGTTTTGGAAAGTCCAAGTCCTTGAAGCATGGGTTTTTACAGACTCAGAGCAACATGTATCAATATTCCAAAGACATTTTTCACAGAATTAGAGAAATATTTTTATAATCTTTATGGAAACAAAAAATATCTCAAATAGCCAAAGCAATCTTGAGAAAGAAATACGAAGCTGAAGGAAATAGGCTACCTGACTTCAGACAAAGCTACAGTAATCAAGACAGTATGGTAATGGCACAAAAACAGAAATATAGATGAATGGAACAAGATAGAAAGCCCAGAGATAATCCTACCCACCTATGGTCACCTAATCTATGACAAAGGAGATAAGACTATCCAATGGAAAAAAGACAGTCTTTTAATGAAGTGGCACTGGGAAAACTGGACAGCTACAGAAGGGATGATTTGGTGGCTCAGAGGTTAATGCATCTGCCTCCAATGCGAGAGACCCGGGTTCGATTCCTGGGTTGGGAAGATCCCCTGGAGAAGGAAATGGCAATCCACTCCAGTATTCTTGCCTGGAGAATCCCATGGATGGAGAAGCCTAGTAGGTTACAGTCCATGGGGTCACAGAGAGTTGGACACAACTGAGCAACTTCACCTTCACATGTAAAAGAATGAATTAGAACAGTCCCTAAACCATAGACAAAAATAAACTCAAAATGGATTAAAGATGTAAGAGTAAGGGCAGACACTACCAAAATCTTAGAGGAAAGCATAGGGAAAAACACTGTGACATAAATCACAAGATCTTTTTGATCCACCTCCTAGAGTAATGAAGATAAAAAAAAAAAAAATAAACAAATGGGATTGGCTTAAAAGCTTTTGCCCAGCAAAGGAAACCATAAACAAATGAAAAGACAGGCCTCAAAATGAGAAAATATCTGCAAATGAAAGAACTCACAGTGAATTAATATCCAAAATATACGAACAACTCATGCAATATCAAAATATAAGAGTGAAGCAAGCCAGAAAGAAAAACATCAACAGTATTCCATATATATGGAATTTAGAAAGATGGTAATGATAACCCTGTATGCAAGAGAGCAAAAGAAATGCAGATGCAGTTTTTGGACTCTGTGGGAGAGGAAAGGGTGGGATGTTTTGGGAGAATGGCATTGAAACATGTATATTATCATATGTGAAATGAGTCGCCAGTCCAGGTTCGATGCATGATACAGGGTGCTCAGGGCTGGTGCTCTGGGATGACCCAGAGAGATGGGATGGGGAGGGAGGTGGGAGGGGGGTTCAGGAAGGGGAACACATGTACACCTGTGGCAGATTCACGTCAATGTATGGCAAAATCAATATAACATTGTAAAGTAATTTGCCTCCAATTAAAATAAATAAATCTATATTAAAAATAAATAAATAAAATAAAAATCTCTAGAATTCCATTATCTATCTATCTATCTATCTATCTATCTATCTATCTATTTATCCTGGGTGTTCTTTAGAAGGAATGATGCTAAAGCTGAAACTCCAGTACTTTGGCCACCTTGTGTGAAGAGCTAACTCATTGGAAAAGACTCTGGTGCTGGGAGGGAGGATGAGACAGAGGATGAGATGGCTGGATGGCATCACTGACTTGATGGACATGAGTTCGACTGAACTCCAGGAGTTGGTGATAGACAGGGAGGCCTGGCGTGCTGCAATTCATGGGGTCGCAAAGAGTTGGACATGACTGAGCAACTGAACTGAACTGAACTGATAAACAATCATATGAAAAAATGAGCAGAAGACCTAAAGAAGACCCACAAATGATTAATAAAGACACAAAAGATGGTCCACATTACTAACTGTTAGAGAAATGCAAGTCATAAGTACAAAGGGATATCACCTCATACCTGTCAGAATCAGTCAGTCAGTCAGTTCAGTAGCTCATTTGTGTTTGACTCGGTGAACCCATGGACCACAGTACACCAGGCCTTCCTGCCAATCACCAACTCCCGGAGTTTCCCAAACTCATGTCCTTTGAGTCGGTGATGCCATCAAACCTTCTCATCTTCTCTTATCTGCTTCTCCTCCTGCCCTCAATCTTTCCCTGCATCAGGGTCTTTTCAAATCAGTCAGCTCTTCACATCAGGTGGGCAAAGTATTGGAGTTTCAGCTTCAAAATCAGTCCTTTCAATGAAAACTCAGGACTGATCTCCTCTAGGATGGACTGGTTAGATCTCCTTGCAGTCCAAGGGACTCTCAACAATCTTCTCCAACACCACAGTTCAAAAGCATCAGTTCTTTGCACTCAGCTTTCTTTATAGTAGAACTCTCGCATGCATACATGACTCCTGGAAAAACCATAGCTTTGACTAGATGGACCTTTGTTGGCAAAGAAATGTCTCTACTTTTTAATATGCTGTCTAGATTGGTCATAACGTTCCTTCCAAGGAGTAAGTGTCTTTTAATTTTATGGCTGCTGTCACCATCTGCAGTGATTTTGGAGGCCCCCAAAATAAAGTCTCTCAGTGTTTCCACTTTTCCCCCATATATTTGCCATGAAGTGATGGGACCGGATGCTATAATCTTAGTTTTCCTAATGTTGAGTTTTAAGCCAAGTTTTTCACTTTCCACTGTCACTTTAATCAAGAGGATCTTTAGTTCTTCTTCACTTTCTGCCATAAGAGGGGTATCATCTGCATATATGAGGTTATTGATATTTCTCTTTGCAGTCTTGATTCCAACTTGTGCTTCATCCAGTCCAGCATTTCTCATGAAGTAATCTGCATATAAGTTAAATAAGCACAGTGACAATATACAGCCCAGATGTACTCCTTTTCCTATTTGGAACCAGTTTGTTCTTCCATGTCCAGTTCTAACTGTTGCTTCCTTACCTGAACACAGATTTCTCAAGAGGCAGGTCAGGTGGTCTGGTATTCCCATCTCTTTCAGAACTTTCCGGTTTATAGTAATCCACACAGTCAAAGACTTTGGCATAGTCAATAAAGCAGAAATAGATGTATTTCTGGAATTCTCTTGTTTTTTCAATGATCCCATGGATGCTGGCAATTAGATCTCTGATTTTTCTGCCTTTTCTAAATCCACCTTGAATATATGGAAGTTCATGGTTCATGTATTGTTGAAACCTGGCTTGGAGAATTTTGACCATTATTTTACTAGTGTGTGAGATGAGTGCAATTGTGCCATAGTTTTGGCATTCATTGGAATTGCCTTTCTTTGGGATTGGGATGAAAACTGACCTTTCTAGCCCTGTGGTCACTGTTGAGTTTTCCAAATTTGCTGGCATATTGAGTGCAGCACTTTCACAGCATAATCTTTGAAATAGCTTATTTGAAATAGCTCAACTGGAGTTCTATCACCTCCACTAGGTTTGTTCATAATGAGGCTTCTTAAGGACCACTTGACTTCACATTCCAGGATGTTTGGCTCTAGGTGAGTGATTACACCACCATGATTATTGGGTCATGAAAACCTTTTTTGTACAGTTCTTCTGTGTATTCTTGCCATCTCTTCTTAATATCGTCTACTTTTGATAGGTCTCTACCATTTCTGTCCTTTATTGAGCCCATCTTTGCATGAAATGTTCCCTTGGTATCTCTAACTTTCCTGAAGAGATCTCTAGTCTTTTCCATTCTATTATTTTCCTCTATTCCTTTGCATCAATTACTGAGGAAGGCTTTCTTATCTCTCCTTGTGATTCTCTGAAACTCTGCATTCAAATGGGTATATCTTTCCTTTTCTTCTTTGATTTTCACTTCTCTTCTTTTCACATGTAAGGCTTCCTCAGACAGTCATTTTGCTTATTTGCATTTGTTGTTGTTGTTGTTGTTGTTGTTAAGGATGGTCTTGCTCCCCTGTCTCCTGTACAATGTCACGAGCCTCCATTCATAGTTCATCAGGCACTCTATCAGATCTAGTCCTTGAATCTATTTCTCACTTCCACTGTATAATCATAAGGGGGTTTGATTTAGGTCATACCTGAATGGTTTAATGGTTTTCCCCACTTTCTTCAATTTAAGTCTGAATTTGACAATAAGGAATTCTTGTTCTGAGTCACAGTCAACACCTGGTCTTGTTTTTGCTGACTGTATAGAGCTTCTCCATCTTTGGCTGCAAAGAATGTAATCATTCTGATTTCGGTGTTGACCATCTGGTGATGTCCATGTGTAGAGTCTTTTCTTGTGTTGTTGGAAGAGGGTGTTTGCTATGACCAGTGCATTTTCTTGGCAAAACTCTATTAGCCTTTGCCCTGCTTCATTCTGTACTCCAAGGCCAAATTTGCCTATTAGTCCAGGTGTTTCTTAACTTCCTACTTTTGCTTTTCAGTCTCCTATAATGAAAAGGACATCTTTTTTGTGTTAGTTCTAAAAGGTCTTATAGGTCTTCAAAGAATCGTTCAACTTCAGTTTCTTCAGCACTACTGGTTGGGTCATTGACTTGGATTACCATGATATTAAATGGTTTGCCTTGGAAACAAACAGAGATCATTCTGTCATTTTTGAGAATGCATCCAAGTACTGCATTTTGGACTCTTCTAAGATACTCCTACCCACAGTAGCAGATATAATGGTCATCTGAGTTAAACTCACCCATTCTAGTCCATTTTAGTTTGCTGATTCCTAGACTGTTGGCATCCACTCTTGCCATCTCCTGTTTGACCATTCCAAATTTTCCTTGATTCCTGGACCTAACATATCAGGTTCCTATGCAATATTGCTCTTTACGGCATCAGACCTTACTTCTATCACCAGTCACATCCAGCAAACAGCGAGCAGTCAAGAGGAGATATCCCACATCGTGGTAAGGGAAACCCTGTAAAACAGTAGGCACTGAGAGAGAGCATCAGAGGGCAAGCAGACTGAAATCACAATCATAGAAAACTAGCCATACTGATCACATGGACCACATGCTTGTCTAACTCAATGAAACTAAGCCACACCATGTAGGGCCACCCATGATGGACTGGTCATGGTGGAGAGTTCTGACAAAATGTGGTCCACTGGAGAAGGGAATGGCAAACCACTTCAGTATTCTTGCCTTGATAATCCCATGAACAGTATTAAAAGGCAAAAAGATAGGACATTGAAAGATGAACTCCCCAGATTTGTAAGTACCTGATATGCTACTGGAGGAGAGAATGAACTCCAGAAAGAATGAAGGGATGGAGTCAAAACAAAAACAACACTGAGTTGTGGATGTGACTGGTTGATTAGAAGCAAAATCCGATGCTATAAAGAGCAGTTTTGCATAGGAACTTGTTAGAATGGCTGTCATCAAAAAATCTATGAAGAATAAATGCTGGAGCAGGTGTGGAGAAAAGGGGACCCTCTTGCACTAGTGGTGGGAGTGTAAATTGGTATAGCCACTATGGAAAACAGAATGGAAGTTCCTTTAAAAGCTGAAAATAGAACTACTATGCTGCTGCCAAGTCGCTTCTGTCATGTCCTACTCTGTGTGACCCCATAGACAAGGGCCCACTGTCTCTGGGATTCTCCAGGCAAGAACTACTATATGACCCAGCAATTCCACTCCTGGGCATATAGCCAGAGAAAACCATAATTCCAAAATAAACATATATCCCAATGTTCATTGCAGCACTATTTACAATACCTAGGTTATGAAAGCAATGTGAATGTTAATAGATGAATGGATAAAGCAGATATAGTACATATATACAATGGAATATTACTCAGCTATAGAAAGGAACAAAATTGTGCCATTTGCAAAGATGTGGATGGATCTAGAGACCATCACTTCACTTAGTGAGTGAGTGAAGTAAGTCAGAAAAACAAATGCATATTAAGACATATATGTGTAATCTAGAAAAATGGTATAGATGATCTTTATTGCAAAGCAGAAATAGAGACAGAGATGTAGAGAACAAGAATATGAATACCAAGGGGGAAGGGAGAGGTGGAATGAGTTAGATTGGTTTTGACATATATACACTACTCATACTATGCATAAAATAGATTACTGGTGAGAATCTACTGTGTAGCACAAAGAACTTTACTCCATGTTCCAGGGTGACCTAAATGGGAAGAAATCAAAAAAAGAGGGGATATATGTATGTTTATGGTTCATTCACTTTGATGTACAGCAGAAAGAAAAACAACATTGTAAAGCAATTATGTTGTTGTGTGTGTCAGTCACTCAGTTGTGTTCAATTCTTTGTGACCCCATAGACTGTAACCCACCACGCTCCTCAGTCCATGGAATTCTCCAGGAAAGTCTATTAGAGTGGGTTGCTATCTCCATAAAATATTTAAAAAAAATTGAAAAGTTTTATTCTGACCATGAAGTTGTTCAATATAAGCTAGTCCAGTGATTGATTCTTCTGCCTTAGCCTTCTGAAATAGATTTTTGACACAAATCTAGAGAGCAGAAGTAGATAAAAGTGTAATCTGAGTTTTTTGCCTGGAGAGGAAGAGAAAGCCATTTGATATAAATTTGGAGTCAGTTGCAGAATAATTATTTTTATAATTATATGTTTATTTTTCTTGGATGAAGAGCTTTGAGGAACTGAGGTCCCTGGGAAGGTCCTGCTATGTGTAGACTCTGTATCAGTCTCTGAGCCATGCAATTGGAAGATGCCCCAATACTTCTCATTAAGTTACGGTGGGAATTCCATGGCAATTTGTGCTTTGAAAAGGCACTGGTGCAAGAACACCTTGCTGGCTCAAGAGATGAATGTCGGAAACTACATGTTCATCTCTTTAGGAACTTTATCTTTGAGTCTTACACTAAAAGTGGAAAAATAATAGAGTGAATAAACATGATTTGTAACAAATAATCTGACTGACAGCTTCTAAGTCTCACTCCTGTCTCCTTTCTGCCTGTGTGCTCTCATCTTTACCACTAGTGGGAGATTTAAACCACACAAGCCTCTGACCACCACACACAGATTCCAGTTGCAGGACCAAGGTAAGAGAAACCCAAGCAAGATGGTATGTGTTGCAAGAGGGCATCAGAGGGCAGACACACTAAAACCATACTGACAGAAAACTAATTAATCTGATCACACTAGGATCACAGCCTTGTCTAACTCAATGAAACCAACCATGCCTGCCTGCAGGGCAGCCAGAGACGGGCAGGTCATGGAGGAGAGGTCTGACAGAACGTGGTCCACTGGAGAAGGGAATGGCAAGCCACTTCGTTATTCTTGCCTTGAGAACCCCATGAACAGTATGAAAAGGCAAAATGATAGGATACCAAAAGAGGAAATCTCCAGGTCATTAGGTGCCCAATATGCTACTGGAGATCAGTGGAGAAAATAACTCCAGAAAGAATGACGGGATGGAGCCAAAGCAAAAACAATACCCAGCTGTGGCTATGACTGGTGATAGAAGCAAGATCTGATGCTATAAAGAGCAATATTGCATAGGAACCTGGAATGTCAGGTCCATGAATCAAGGCAAATTGGAAGTGGTCAAACAAGAGATGGCAAGGGTGAACGTCGACATTCTAGGAATCAGTGAACTAAAATGGACTGGAATGGGTGAATTTAACTCAGATGACCATTATATCTACTACTGCAGGCAGGAATCCCTCAGAGGAAATGGAGTAGCCATCATGGTCAACAAAAGAGTCTGAAATGCAGTACTTGGATGCAATCTCAAAACGACAGAATGATCTCTGTTTGTCTCCAAGGCAAACCATTTAATATCACAGTTATCTAAGTCTATACCCCAACCAGTAACCCTGAAGAAGCTGAAGTTGAACAGTTCTATGAAGACCTACAAGACCTTTTAGAACTAACACCCAAAAAAGATGTCCTTTTCATTCTAGGGGACTGGAATGCAAAAGTAGGGAGTCAAGAAACAAAGACTAATAGAATTTTGCCAAAAAAAAATGCACTGGTCTTAGCAAACACCCTCTTCCAACAACACAAGGGAAGACCCTACACATGGACATCACCAGATGGTCAACATCAAAATCAGATTGATTACATTCTTTGCAGCCAAAGATGGAAAAGCTCTATACAGTCAGCAAAAACAAGACCAGGAGCTGGCTGTGGCTCAGATCATGAACTTCTTATTATCAAATTCAAACTGAAATTGAAGAAAGTAGGTAAAACTGCTAGACCATTCAGGTATGACCTAAATCAAATCCCTTATGATTATACAGTGGAAGTGAAAAATAGATTTAAGGGCCTAGATCTGATAGATAGAGTGCCTGATGAACTATGGAATGAGGTGCGTGACATTGTACAGGAGACAGGGATCAAGACAATCCCCATGGAAAAGAAATGAAAAAAAAGCAAAATGGCTGTCTGGGGAGGCCTTACAAATAGCTGTGAAAAGAAGAGAGGCAAAAAGCAAAGGAGAAAAGGAAAGATATAAGTATCTGAATGCAGAGGTCCAAAGAATAGCAAGAAGAGATAAGAAAGCCTTCTTTAGTGATCAATGTAAAGAAATATAGGAAAAGAACAAAATGGGAAAGACTAGAGATCTCTTGAAGAAAATTAGAGATACCAAGGGAACATTTCATGCAAAGATGGGCTCGATAAAGGACAGAAATGGTCTGGACCTAACAGAAGCAGAAGATATTAAGAGGTGGCAAGAACACATGGAAAAACTGTACAAGAAAGATCTTCATGACCCACATAATCATGATGATGTGATCACTAATCTAGAGCCAGACATCTTGGAATGTGAAGTCAAGGGGGCCTTAGAAAGCGTCACTGTGAACAAAGCTAGTGGAGGTGATGGAATTCCAGTAGAGCTGTTTCAAATCCTGAAAGATGATGCTGTGAAAGTGCTACACTCAATATGCCAGCAAATACGGAAAACTCAGCAGTGACCACAGGACTGGAAAAGGTCACTTTTCATTCCAATACCAAAGAAAGGCAAAGCAAAAGAATGCTCAAACTACCACACAACTGCACTCATCTCACATGCTAGTAATGTAATGCTCAAATTTCTCCAAGCCAGGCTTCAGCAATACGTGAACCATTAACTCCCTGATGTTCAAGCTGGTTTTAGAAAAGGCGGAGGAACCAGAGATCAAATTGCCAACATGCACTGGATCATGGAAAAAGCAAGAAAGTTCCAGAGAAACATCTATTTCTGCTTTCTTGACTATGCCAAAGCCTTTGACTGTGTGGATCACAATAAACTGGAAAATTCTGAAAGAGATGGGAATACCAGACCACCTGACCTGCTTCTTAAGAAACCTGTATGCAGGCCAGGAAGCAACAGTTAGAACTGGATGTTGAACAACAGACTGGCTCCAAATAAGAAAAGGAGTACGTCAAGGCTGTATATTGTCACCCTGCTTATTTAATTCTATGCAGAGTACATCATGAGAAACTCTGGACTGGAAGAAACACAATCTGGAATCAAGATTACTGGGAGAAATATCAGTAACCTCAGATATGCAGATGACACCACCCTTATGGCAGAAAGTGAAGAGGAGCTAAAAGCCTCGTGATGAAAGTGAAAGAGGAGAGAAAAAGTTGGCTTAAAGCTCAACATTCAGAAAACGAAGATCATGGCATCTAGTCCCATCATTTCATGGGAAATAGATGGGAAAACAGTGGAAACAGTGACAGACTTTATTTTTGGAGGGCTCCAAAATCACTGCAGATGGTGACTGCAGCCATGAAATCAGAAGACAATTACTCCTTGGAAGAAAAGTTATGACCAACCTAGCTAGTATATTCAAAAGCAGAGACATTACTTTGCCGACTAAGGTCCATCTAGTCAAGGCTATGGTTTTTCCTAGGGTCATGTTTGGACATGAAAGTTGGACTGTGAAGAAAGCTGAGTGTCGAAGTATTGATGCTTTTGAAATGTGGTGTTGGAGAAGACTCTTGAGAGCCCTTTGGATGGCAAGGAGATCCTACCAGTCCATTCGTAAGGAGATCAACCCTGAGATTTCTTTGGAAGGAATGATGCTGAAGCTGAAACTCCAATACTTTGGCCACCTCATGCGAAGAGTTGACTCATTGGAAAAGACTCTGATGCTGGGAGGGATTGGAGGCAGGAGGAGAAGGGGACAACTGAGGATGAGATGGCTGGATGGCATCATGAACTTGATGGACATGAGTCTGAGTGAACTCCAGGAGATGGTGATGGACAGGGAGGCCTGGCATGCTGCAATTCATGGGATTGCAGAGTCAGACACGACCTGAGCAACTGAACTGAACTGAACTGAATCACAATAGAATATTTGTCAGTCTTTTTCTCCTTGCCTTCTCAAGCTACCTTTGGACCAGTTTGGTAAGACTGCTTTGTTTTTTCTAGAAAACCTTAATTTGTAAGTGATATATCTTTCATGCTGTCTTGGTGTATGTGACATATTCAGTTTCAATCTGAACCAAATTTTGGATGGGGGTCCATCCTGTCCCTGTGGGGTGGTCACAGTGATAATGTCAGTAAAAAGGAAATTTTCATCAATGATATAATTTTCAAATTTAACCAGATCATTAATGAATTTCAAGTTGGGATTTATAATTTGTAGAATGACTGATGAAATCAGAGCTCATATCTGATTAGCCTCACAGCTTCAACACAGGGAGATCTTCATATTTAGGTCAAGTGTCCTTTAGGGGATTACATTGTTTCTGAACAGTGGCAATAGTTTCTCTATTTGATTTTACTGGAAACACTAAGAGAGTGATTGCCCATTCTCCCAAATATCCCAAAAGAATAATTTTTATCAAAAAAGATGGGTCTACTACAATATGGGAGAACATCATCTAAACAATCATTATATAAGAAGATCTGTCTAAAGCTCTAAAACATATATATATGACTAGATGGGTAGAGATAAAGAGAGACAGGTATGTATAAAGACCCTTAAAACTACATATTGTAAAGAAATTAACAAATAATATTTGCTTCAGTTTTTTCTTGGGACTATAATTTTGTGTACTAATGTCTTATTTATAGTTTTATATAACTTAATAATTGTCCTTTTCTTCTTTTGCACTTATTTTTTCTGGATTTGAATTAGCAAAATAGGTGAATCATACCACTCAGTTCAAGATACATTATTTATTTTTTCCAGCTTTAATGCTGCTGCCAAGGCGCTTCAGTTGTGTCTGACTCTGTGCAACCCCACAGACGACTGCCCATCAGGCTCCCCCGTCCCTGGGATTCTCCAGGCAAGAACACTGAAATGGGTTGCCATTTCCTTCTCCAATGCATGAAAGTGAAAAGTGAAAGTGAAGTCGCTCAGTCCTGTCTGACTCTTAGTGACCCCATGGACTGCAGCCTACCAGGCTCCTCCGTCCATGGGATTTTCCAGGCAAGAGTACCAGAGTGGGGGTGCCATTGCCTTCTCCATGTATAGTGTTATGTTTTGATAGACATATACCTTATGAGATTACTGCAATAAAGCTAGCTAACAAAGCCCCATATACATTGTTACTGATCTCTAAACATCTTCCTCTTACTTGATGTACATGAAGGATAATATATATCCTATATAGCCACATCCTATATTGCTACATCCTTAGAAACATCAATACTTAGTGCCATTCAGCTTTTGAATTTTTGCCAGTCCAACAAGGATAAAATAATATCTAATATGGGATTCATTTCCCTTATATAGTTATTAGTGTTTTGAGATTTTTCCCAAACTTTCAGTTCTTTTTAAAATCATTTGTCTTGTATTCAATTTCTGAGAACGAACATAGATTAATTACTGGGTTCATCATGAAAAACCAAAATCTGTGACGACTTAAACTGAAAGGTTTTATGATTTAATGATATTTCCAAGTATTTTGGAAAGTGAAAAAAATGTCCTGTAAGATGGAAGTGCTTCTATGTTTTCCTCTCAAAAGAGAGATTCTAACCTTTAAATGGCAAGGTTTCAGCTGTCAAAATATATGCTGAGATGTTGGTGCCATATTAACCTGGAATGAAAATAATTGCCATTGGTTCAAGAGCAACAGCAGAAAAGTGTGGGTTGCCCTTCTAAAACCTTTGCCTTTCTACAGAAGAAAAAAAAAAAGCCTTTGTGGAGCTTAAATGTGAAAATGATGATGTTATTGATACTTCACTTTTGAGAGAAATAGAAAAGAGCTTTAAAAATATTCATAAAATGTTTTAAAAACTTTTAAACAATCTGTTCCTTTATTATTTTATCTCATAATAAAAAGTATTAGCCTTTCATTATTATTTACTAAAAATAATAAGCTGATAAGTTAATATTTTAGACATTGTATATGCAACATAGAGAATGAACTTCATTTTTAACTTTTACAGGTTATATGCATACATTTTGACTCATCAACACAGCTCATTGTTGATTAGCATAACAAATCTTATATCCTCTGTGGCTTTATTATGAAATAATATATGAATGAAAAGTCTATAGACACTTTTAATAATTCATATCCTATTTAAACAATAGTAAGTTAGTGAATTAAGCAACTTGGTTATGTAAATTTAAATACATCAGTGATTTGAAAACACTAATGTTAACTCTCTTTTTGTGGCCAGTAATAATAACTTCATTATATTTAGATGGTATGATTAGTTTTTATACAAAACTTCTTAAAAGTTTCAAATTATGCCTGATTAATAGCATGATTATTGAATTTTAATAATTATAATTTAATTTTAATAATCCTTGGACAAAATTGAAGAATCTCATAAATATAAAAGCACAAAATCTTAGAGCATTTTTTAAATAATTATTCTCTACTTGAATACAAGTTCATTTTCACAAAGCTATTGGCAGAGAGAACATATATGATTTTTATACCTCTGGTACCTAGGATAATTCCTAAGAATAATAGGTGTTCAATAATAGTTGTTACAGTAATGAAAAATATAAAGGCACATAGGAAAATGCTTTGATTCATTTATAATGTAATTATATACTAAATTTAAAAAAAAATTCTAGCAGTGAGTGAAGAACAGTGATAAATAAAATGGAGAATAGAAAGTAACAGAGAAAATCAGCTATACCAAAAGTTGACTCTTTGTACAAATCAACAGTGTTGCAAAGCCTCTTGCAACACTGATTAAAAAAATAACATTTTAAAAATTCAGATATGGAAAACAGGCCATCATTACTAACTTTATAAAAGTGAGAGAAAACAATATAAAAGACAATATTAACAACTGTATGCCACCACATTCATTAACCTTGTGAAATGGACAAATACTAAAAAGAGAGAAACTTCCAAAATTGACACTAAACCAAATAGAAAATCTGAACAGACTTATATGTAGAGAGACTGAACTGAAAATAACAACTTTCCTATGAAGAACAACCTAGTCCCTAATGACTTCACTTGTGAATTATGCAAATTATGTAATATCATATGAGCAATTTACAAACTCTACCAAACAAACAGAAACAAAGGAGACACTTCTCAATACATTAGATAAGGCCAATATTATCCTAATATCAAACTAGAAACATCATAAGCAAAAAGCTACAATCTAATATATCTTATGAATACACATGTATATAGCCTCAACATAATGCCAAAAACCCAAATTCAGGAGCATCAAAAAAGAATTGTACACAATGACCGGGTGGGATTTATTCAAAGTATACTTTTTAGATTAGTATCTAAGAGTAATTAATGTAATATACCATATTAATGGTAAAATAAAATTTAAAAGCATGTGATTATCTTAACAAAAACAGAAAAAGCATCTAACAAACTTGATTGCCCTCTTCTAATAAAAATCTTTCAATAAAATAGAACTGAACTTTCTTAACCTGATAAAAGACACCTAAAAATGTACCATTAACGTCATACTTAATGGTGAAATAATGAATGTTTTCCACATACTATTGGGAACAAGAAAATACAGCTGTCATCACCTCTATTCAACATATACTATATGTCCAGTCATGGTACAGAAGTAAGAGAAGACAGAAAAGTATTTCAGTGTGGTAAAAAGTAAAATTATTTTTATTTGCAGATGGCATAATATTTAATGTATAAAATTCTAGCCTACCCCTCAAGTCTATGGAGAACTCAAAAAGTCTAGAGGAACAAAGTTGCAAGATGCAGTTCAGTTCAGTCACTCAGTTGTGTCCGACTCTACGTGACCCCATGGATTGCAGCACACCAGGCATCCCTGTCCATCACCAGCTCCCAGAATTTACTCAGACTCATGTCTGTTGAGTCAATGATGCCATCCAACCATCTCATCCTCTGTCGTCTGCTTCTCCCACCTTCAATGATTCCCGGCATCAGGGTCTTTTCAAATGAGTCAATTCTTCTCATCAGTTGGCCAAAGTATTGGAGCTTCAGCTTCAGCACCAGTCCTTCCAATGAATATGCAGGATTTATTTCCTTTAGGATTGACTGGTTTGATTTCCTTGCAGTCAAAGAGACTCTCAAGAGTCTTGTCTAACACCACAGCTCAAAAGCATCAATTCTTCAGTACTCAGAATTTTTTATGGTTAAACTCTCACATTCATACATGACTACTGGAAACACCATAGCTTTGACTAGACGGACCTTTATGTCTCTGATTTTTAATACACTGTCTAGGTTTGTCATAACATTTCTTCCAAGGAGTAAGCGTCTTTTAATTTCATGGCTGCAGTCATCATGTAGGCTACAAGATCAGTACTAAAGAATATGTATTTCTACATGTTAGAAATGAGCAATCTAAAAGAGAATGAACTGTAAATAAGAATATAATTTCATCTATAATACACAAAAATAACATAATTAGAAATAATTTAAATAATTGAAAGACTTCTACATTGAACACTACAAAACATTATTCAAAGAAATTTTAAGGATCTAAAAAAATGTATGACAGTCTGTGTTCATGGATCTTCCACTGTTCATGAAAGTTAACTCAAAATCATTCATAGGCCTAACTGTAAAAATGCAAAACTATAAAACTTCTAAAGATATTACAGGAGAAAACCTAGACAATCTTAGTTTTTGATAAGAATTTTTTAGATGTGATAGTAAAGGCATGATCTATGAAAGAAATAATTAGTGAGATGGCTTCCATTACAACTAAAAATGTTCTGTGAAACACATAACTAAATAATGAGGTGATAAGCCACAAAAAAACTTTACAAAAGACATCTAATTAAGGACTGCTATCCAATAAATGGTTCCCAGATGACACTAGTGTAAAGAATCCACCTGCCAATACAGGAGATATGTATTTGATCCCTGGATCAGGAAGATCCCCTGGAGGAGGAAATGGCAACCCACTCGAGTATTCTTGCTGGGAGAATCTCAGTGGACAGAGGAACCAGGTAGGCTATAGTCAGGCCACAAAGAGTGGGATCAAAAGAGTCAGACATGACTGAGCATACACACAAATATATCCAATATATAAAATAACTCAAAAAATGCAACAATAAGAAAATGAAAACAAGCTGATCAAAATGTAGACAGAAAATGAGGACACCTTACCAAAGAAGAAACACATCTGGCAAATAAGGATAGAGAAAGATGTTACAATCATATGTCATCAGATAAATTAAAACAGTGAGATCCTACTACACACCTATTAGAACGGCCAAAATCCAGAACACAGAAATACCAAATGTGGGCAAGAATGTGGATCAACAGAAACTCTTGTTCATTGCTGATAGAAATACAAAATAGTATGGCCACTTTGGAAGATAGTTTGGAGGTTTATTTAAAACAGGAAACATATTCTCACCACAGCCAGTAATTATATACTTTGATACTTACCAACAGGTATTTATTATTTATTTTCTTGGTTTCCAAAATCACTGCAGATGGTGACTGAAGCCATTAAATTAAAAGACACTTGCTCCTCGGAAGAAAAGCTATAACAAACCTAGACAGCATATTAAAAAGCAGAGGCATTACTTTGCCAACAAAGGTCCATCTAGTCAAAGCTATGGTGTTTCCAATAGTCATGTATGAATGTGAGAGTTGAACCATAAAAAAAGCCTGAATGCTGAAGCATTGATGCTTTTGAAATGTGTTGGAGAAGACTTCTGAGAATCCCTTGGACTGCAAGGAGATCAAACAAATCTATCCTAAAGGAAATCAATCCTGAATATTCATTGGAAGGACTGGTGCTGAAGCTGAAGCTCCAACACTTTGGTAACACTATACAAAGAGCTGGCTCATTAGAAAAGACCCTGATGATTGGAAAGATTGAAGGAAGGAAGGGAAGGAGATGACAGAGGATGAGATGGCTGGATGGCATCACCAACACGATGGACATGAGTTTGAGTAAACTCCGGGAGTTGAGGATGGACAGGGAAGCCTGGCGTGCTTTTGTCCATGGGGTCACAAGGAGTCAGACACAATTCAGCAACTGAACTGAACTGAAAAATAAAGACAAATTAAATGAGCCATTTCATGTTCAATGATTGGGAGAATAAAAAATATTAAATTGGCAAATATCCTTAAATTGTTAAACAGAATCCTATAGTTTCAAAGCAACCCCAGTCATCATCCTCTCAGGTATATTGTGGTGTGAGTTTGTGCGTGTGTGTGTTGCAAAGTGGCAAAGAAAACTGAAGATGCAGTTGAAAATGAAAACAAAGGTAGAAGTTTATATTAGCCATTTCTAAGACTTTTATCACTACCATAATTATTGTAGAATAGCCGAATATTGGTAGGATTGCTAAATAGACTTATGGAAATTAATTTAATGTAGAAACAGACTCACCTATATATATTGTCACCCAATTTATGAAAATGAACCACTGCAACACAGTTAAAAATAATATTCTTTCCAGTAAAATTTATTGGACAATATGACTTTTCACAGGCAAAGATGAAAAAAATGAGTCCCATTATCTAGATTCCTACCTTACACTATATATAGAAAACAATTCCAGAGGAACTACAGACTTAATGTGAAAGGCAAGTTAACAAATCTTCTACAATCCAGGAAAAATATCTTCCTGAACTTTGCATACTCCAAACACTAACTCTTAATTAAAATGGATGAATTTTACTTTATTAAAATCATCAGATATTACTAAGAGGGGAAAAGGGAAAGCCAGAGAATGGGAGATGATAGTCTAACTGCATCAAATGACATAGACTTGTATCCAGAATATATAATGAAAGAGTGAAAACTGGACTGCAGCTAAAAGACTGAAAACTAACTTGTATTGAAAAAGAGAAAAAGCAACCTTGCCATTAATCACAGTGGGAGGACAGGCATAGATAAAACCAGCTACAAAATTAGCTGGAGGGTTTGTTTTTCCCAAGGTCATGTGCAACTGTGAAATCCCATAATAATTTCTACTTTTAATGATTATTACTTTTCTATAGAACCACTTTTCCACTTCCATATTTTACTGGTGTTACCTAATCCCTAAACAGCTTTGGCCTTGTGGCAAGACTCCTGTTCCCTTTAGACTTTCCTAAGACTTATTTGTTAACAAGCTAGACCTCCAGCAAGATGATTCCTTAATCTCTTTTGAAGTGGCATTTTCTGGTTCTCTTGGAGTTCCTCCCTTGCTGCATCAGGTCAGTAAATCTGACTTTTTTTTGTTTTTTGTTTTTTGTTTTTTTTTCCCTGATGAGTCTTTGCATTTTTCAGGCTTTAGAATATAGCAGCCTCTAATAATCATAATCATAAGGAAGACTTCCCTGGTGGTCCAGTGGTGCCCCATGGACCAAATGGGACACAGGTTCCATCCCTGGTAGGGGGAATTATGGCATGCCATGCATGGCCAACTGGGCTTCCATGGTGGCTCAGATGGTAAAAAGTCTTCCTTCAATACAGGAGACATGGGTTCAGTCCCTTGTTGGGAAGATCCTCTGGAGAAGGGAATGGCTACCCACTCCAGTATTCTTGCCTGGAGAATTCCATTGACAGAGGAGCATGGCAGGCTACAGTCCATGGATCACAAAAGAACTGGACATGATTGAGAGTTTAAGCATGCACATAATCATAGGAAGAGGACTAGGAAAAAGATGAAGAAGGAGAGAATAAGAAGAAAGAGAAGTTATAATGAAGCAAATGGGCATAAGAAAGTGTAAATTAATTCCACAATAAGATATAGTATACCGTTCCTAGAATAGTTGTTTTAAAAGTGAAAAGTACCAAAAGCTGAAGAATATATGGAACCACTAGGTCTTCTATACTCTGTTGATTTGAATGTAAATTCTTAAACCATTTTGGAAAGTTGATTAGCAGTGTCTATCAAAGCAGAACACCGTTTACGCTATTACCAAACAATTCTAGTCCATGGTATACACCTAAAAGGACTCTATATGTGTGTGTAAAACACATACATGTAAAAATATTTTTTTATGATGGCATTATTCATAAAAGCCTCAAATTGGAACAAGCAAAATATCCTTCAACAGATATGATAAGTACACTATAAAATAGTCACATAATGGTAAACTGTAGAGTAAAAAATGAATGAACTCAAACTACTTGCAACATTATTAATGGATCTCCCTACTATTTTACTGGGTAAGAGAGAAGAGAAATAAAGGAATATTCAACGTGTATTTTCATTTATATTAAGATTGATAACAGATTAAGCATTTATGGTGATGAGCATTTGATTCAGTGATTGTGAGTGGCAAGCATAGCATAACGTATGTTTCTGAAAATAATCCATAATTGATTATAACGTCATCATAATGATGTGTTAATTTGCATGGTGACAACTCTTCTAAGTTATATATTTCTGCATTTCAAAATAGTTTTCTTACATTTTATAACTAAAAATAAAAGTCAAGATTTAAAAGTTGTTAAATGGCAACCATGTTTGAATAAATAATTGAAAAGCTTTAAAGTTTCATAAATTTTGGCGATTCTGTTATTTTCTTTTCATTCTAAAGTTTCTCTCTAATAGTCACTGCACTACGGTAGCTGTTTAACATTAGTAAACATAATGCAGAAAAAACAGAGGCCAGCATGAATTTTTCATAACTTTTATCTACAAAGTAAGTGAATAGTATTTATTTTTTGGGCTTTCCATGTGCCTCAGTGCTAAAAGAATATGCCTGCCAAGGCAGGAGTTGCTGGAGACCTGGGTTTGATTCCTCAGTGCAGAAAATCACCTGGAGGAGGAAATGACAACCCACTCCAGAATTCTTGCCTGGAGAATCCCACAGACAGAGGAGCCTAGCAAGTGGGCTACAGTTCATAGGGTCTCAAAGAGTTGGACAAGTGTTAGCACACAGGGACCACGTAGTCAATTATTGAACAGTGTAAGAGAAGATGACATATATAGTGAATTGCTATAACCCACTGCATCTGGAAATCATAGCATAATTAAAAACCAAACTTCAAACCTTATCACTATAGCCATTAAATGTTTGTGAATGTGAAATTCAAATTTAAAAATAATAAAAAGTGTGCTTGTACTTCAGTTCAGTTCAGTCACTCAGTCGTGTCCAACTCTTTCTGACCCCATGGACTGCAGCATGCCAGACTTCCCTGTCTATCACCAATTCCTGGAGCCTGCTCAGACGCATGTCCATCGAGTTGGTGATGCCATCCAACCATCTCATCCTTTGTCATCCCCTTCTCCTCCTGCCTTCAATCTTTCCCAGCATCATGGTCCTTTCTAATGAGCTGGCTCTTTGCATAGGGTGGCCAAAGCAATGGAGTATCAGTTTCAGCATCAGTCCTTTCAATGAATATTCAGGACTAATTTCCTTTAGGATGGACTGGTTGAATCTCCTTGCAGTCCAAGGGACTCTCAAGAGTCTTCTCCAACATCACAGTTCAAAAGCATCATTTCTTTGGTGCTCAGCTTTCTTTACGATCCAACACTCACATCCACACATAAATACTGTAAAAACCATAGCTTTGACTATACCTTTGTCAGTAATGTATTTAGTTTTATTTAAAAACAGTAAATAATAGAATGAGAAAAAGTGACTTCTAACCTTTAAAATGAAGGTATTGAAAATAACTGCAACATTTTAGCAAATGTTTTTTGGTGATGATATGAAAAGAAATTTATTTTTGTAGCTTACAATACTGAAAAATAATCTAGATGTGTTTTTCTCTTTATTATTTAAAAAAAAACAAACAAAGCTTTTACACCAGCCAACATTTCCTGAGGTAACATATTTAATATCAAATTTTTTTATTTAACAACATTTATGCTGATCACTTTATTCAAATAAACCATCAGTCCAAAAGTGTATATTCTTATTTTTCCAGTTTTACAGATGAAAAATATGAAGATTGTAAAGTAATGACATTTTACCAGATCCTACTCCTGTAATGCTGGATCTTGGATCTATATTTGAGCAGTATACTTTCAGAATCTGTGCATTTAATTTCCAGATGTTGCTGCCTTTTTTTCCTGAAATTTGTAATATTCCAAATTTAATGTAATTAAGTCAGAGGAAAAGTAATACATCTATTTTTAAAAATCTTATCTAAGAAATATCATCTGCTACAATATCCTTTTTTACATGTAAAAAGTAATGATTTATGGTTCTCATGACATTTAGTTCATTATCAAATGAAACTGAACAATACTAAGCATTGCTTTAGGCAAGTGATGTTCTTTTTTAATGCTGATAGTAACATTAAATGCAATTTTTCAACATCATTGCTCAAGATTCTTTTTGAAGAATCCACTTTTAAATTTTAGTATAAGGTAATTGTGATAAAATTTTACATATTGTATGTATACAATATTTTTAAAATATAAAAGCAAATTACATTGGAAAAAATAAAGACTATCAATTAGGTAAATTTTATGTATGGTCACTTTATAGTGAGTATTTCTGCTTTTCATATATATAGTAGAAAATTAGAGTTAGTGTTCAAGTCATCATTAAGTTTTGCGTGGACATTCACTTATTCTTTTTGAGCCTCAGTTTCATTTATTTAAGATAATCTTTTGTATATATTATTTATATATTCTAATAATTATAATGAAATATGTATATGCATTCATAGGTTTAAGCATATAATTTGAATTTTATGTATATTAACATATATATATTAGTATACTTAATTATCATAAGCATCTGAGAGAATTAAGTCTCCCAAGACCATATATAATCTTCTTATTGACAGGTAAATTTTGAATTGCTCAAAATCAAGAAGTGCTTATCATCCTAGAAAAGGCCCTGGCATTCTCTAAGGCTCAGTGGAAATCAGCTACAGTTTGATGTTTAAAATGATAATTTCTGGTCAAACTGTATGGATTGGTCAAGTTCAAGGCTTAGAGCCCATCATTTCTCCAACTTTTGATCACGCCAAGGTGTATCGAAGAATTCCAGAGTGGTCATTTCCGCCTAAAAATTTCTGATAAATAAAGATGCATCTGCAAAGCTTGTACCCCCAAACTGTGGATATGTATGGGAAGGGCCTATTTAATCAGATAGATAACAGAATAAGCTGGTGCCTAGGAGTAAGAGCTAATGCTTCCCTAATCATGCAGCTTATGTTCCTATCAATCCAAGAGTCAGTGTTCTATCTAGATTCAAAAGAGGAGAACAAAGTATGAGATTTTGGGGTTTTATTAACAATCTGGAAAGAATAAGCGAGAGACAGAGAAGACTCTTGAGAATACCTTGGACTTCAAAGAGACTAAACCAGTCAGTCCTAAAGGAAATCAACCCTGAATGTTCATTGGAAGGACTGATGCTGAAGCTGAAGCTCCAGTGAAGCTTTGGCCACCTGATGTGAACAGGTAATTCACTAGAAAAGACCCTGATGCTGGGAAAGATTGAAAGCAGGAGGAGAAAGGGACAACAGAGGACAAGATGGTTGAATGGCATCACTAACTCAATGGACATGAATTTGAGCAAACTCTAAGAGATAGTGAACGAACAGGGAACACTGGTGTGCTGCAGTCCATGGGGTTGCAAAAAGTCAGACCCAACTTAGCAACTGAACAACAACAACCAAGACATACATACCATGGAAAGAGGGGAGTGATGAACCTATTTCCTGATATAATTTTGAGGCAAAAAGACAGCATGGGGTTCTCTCCTTTAGCACAACTGAAGGATTTGCCCCATTATTCTGATATCTTAATTATAAAAATTGAGAGACCAATAGGAGAGGGCACAGATGAACCACAGGGAGAGAATGAGAGGAACCCTAACATTTTACTTATTGGAGTGGTTAGAAAGATTAAAATAAATGAAGTGCTATCAGAGTAATACCTGGCCTCTTTGAACATTTCCCTGAAATCACAGAGTAAACTGGTAATTCAGATATGATATTAATAATTCATTTGACCTGACACTGGAATATTCTTCACAGTTCAGGAATCAATGCCAGGCTCTTCTGTACATGATATGAGAATCCAAAATTTTGTTTATTTCTAGGAATATATTTTCCTAATAATCTCTGATTTTGTTTAGTTACTCCATTGATATTGCAAAATTTACTAAGGAGACCCAAAGAAAGGTTATTTAATATATATACATAACATAGTTCATATTCTCAAGTGTACACAATGAGAGAGTGGGGAGAAAATAATTTAAGGTTATATTACTGCATCTTTGTGCCTTACTAGAGATTTTGCCTTAACACAAAAATCACCAGTTTCTTATTTACAAAATAAAAACAAGCTTTACCAAGGAAGGTGAAAAGTAGACATAATGTGTACAATTTAGCAGCCTACAGTACTGTCTAACATTTGGTAAGTGGATTCAATCTGTGATTATTACTGCATATATAGTAGTAGTAGACAAATATATATGCAATGAATGAATAAAATTATGAATACCTCAAATAATACATATTTCAAATAAAAATAACACATAAAAGAGATAGGAAATTTGAAGTTTCTGTACAAAAGATCTTCATGACCAAGATAATCACAATGGTGTGGTCACTCACCTAGAGCCAGACATCCTGGACCGTGAAGTCAAGTGGGCCTCAGAAAGCATCACTATGAACAAGGCTAGTGGAGGTGATGGAATTCCAGTTGAGCTGTTTCAAATTCTGAAAGATGATGCTGTGAAAGTGCTACACTCAATATGCCAGCAAATTTGGAAAACTCAGCAGTGGCCACAGGACGGGAAAAGGTCAGTTTTCATTCCAATTCCAAAGAAAGACAATGCCAAAGAATGCTCAAACTACGGCACAATTGCACTCATCTCACATGCTAGTAAAGTAATGCTCAAAATTCTCCAAGCCAGGCTTCAGCAATACGTGAACCATGAACTTCCTGATGTTCAAGCTGGTTTTAGAAAAGACAGAGAAACCAGAGATCAAATTGCCAACATCAGCTGGATCATGGAAAAAGCAAGGGAGTTCCAGAAAAATATCTACTTCTGCTTTATTGACTATGCCAAAGCCTTTGACTGTGTGAATCAAAATAAACTGTGGAAAATTCTGAAAGAGATGGGGATACCAGACCACCTAACCTGCGTCTTGAGAAACCTGTATGCAGGTCAGGAAGCAACAATTAGAACTGGACATGGAATAACAGACTGGTTCCAAATAGGAAAAGGAGTACGTCAAGGCTGTATATTGTCACCCTGCTTATTTAACCTATATACAGAGTACATCATGAGAAACACTGGGCTGGAAGAAGCACAAGCTGGAATGAAGATTGCAGGGAGAAATATCAACTCCAGATATGCAGATGCCACCACCCTTATGGTAGAAAGTGAAGAGGAACTAAAGAGCCTCTTGATGAAAGTGAAAGAGGAGAGTGAAGAAGCTGGCTTAAAGCTCAACATTCAGAGAATGAAAATCATGGCATCTGGTCTCATCAGTTCATGGGAAATAATTGGGGAAACAGTGGAAACAGTATCAGACTTTATTTTTTTGGGCTCCAAGATCAATGAAGATGGTGATTGCAGCCATGAAATTAAAAGACACTTATTCCTTGGAAGAAAAGTTATGACAAATCTAAATAGCATATTCAAAAGCAGAGACATTACTTTGCCAACAAAGGTCTGTCTAGTCAAGGCTATGGTTTTTCCAGTGATTATGTACGGATGTGAGATTTGCACTGTAAAGAAAGCTGAGCACCAAAGAATTGATGCTTTTGAACTCTGATGTTGGAGAAGACTATTGAGAGTCTCTTGGACTGCAAGGTGATCCAACCAGTTCATTCTAAAGAAGATCAGCTCTGGGTGTTCTTTGGAAGGACGATGCTTAAGCCCAAACTCCAGTACTTTGGCCACCTCATGCGAAGAGTTGATTCATTGGAAAAGACTCTGATGCTGGGAGGGATTGGGGGCAGGAGGAGAAGGGGATGACAGAGGATGAGATGGTGGGATGGCATCACCGACTCGATGGACATGTTTGATTAAACTCCAGAAGTTGGTGATGAGTAGGGAGGCCTGGCATGTTGTGATTCATGAGGTTGCAAAGAGTTGGACACGACTGAATGACTGAACTCAATCACATTGTTTATCTTTAAAAAAATTATTCTCAATTATTTTAAAATTTTTGTTAACAGATTAAAATATAAATTCATGTATGCATTTTAAAATGCAATTAATATCATAGACTATCTTATGTGATTAAACTGGAACAGTATCACAACTCACTCAACTATTATACTACATTAGGGATTTCATAGAAACAATGTCACCTTATGTATATAATTTGTAATTAACAATAATTATTCACAAAGACATATACCCTCCACACCTCCTCACTTTCCATAGCAGTTCAGCAGTTCATACCAGGTAGCTTTAAACCTTCTCTATTATTATAGATGTTTCGGTAATTATTTTCAGATATCAATCCTCTCTCATGCAGTCAATTTTTAATAAATCTTTTTTTTTTTTTTTTGCAGTTTAAGAAACTTTAGTAAGGAGTTACTGTTCCATCTGGTTAGTATATTATAGTTAGCAACACTAACTTATTTAGTATCATGTCTTTCTGTGTTTTTGTTGCTTTTCCAGGATAGTAAAAAGTTGCCAAATGTTAGCTTTTTATTGGTAGAAAAGGATTATAAATGTTTTGAAATCACAGAATATTTAATTGTTACAATAATGCCTAATGGAATCAGCTACTTAATATATAGTTAAGTTTATCATTTTATTTTTAAACTATATAACTGACATTTAGCATTAATGTCAGTTATATTAAATTAAATAGCATAAGATTAAAATGAGTCTTCCTAGTTCACATGGATCTGTGCTTTGGGGGTTAAAAATATATATCACATACAAATTTCTTGCTACATCTCAAAGACCACATCACTAGTGAGGAACAGAAGTTCTCCTTACATTCTTTAATCACCCATAGAATTACTTTCCTAAACTTTTTTATCTTTGATAATTACAAATTCACTTGTACAAAATAATAAGGAACTCCCATGTGTCCTTTAACATCTCACAGAACTAAAGTACAGTATCAGTGTTATAACAGGTGATTAACATTGAAGATACAGAGCATTTCCATCTTCATGAGATCCTTTCCATTGCTATTTTATAGCCATAGTAGCACGTCCTTCCATCCTTTTATTCCATTATCCTCTGGCAACCACTAATCTGTTCTCCACATGTGCAATTTTATCATTTTCAGGTTTCATAGATGGAATTATCCAGCATGTTATATTTTGGGATTGACTTTTTCATTAAGAATAATTCCCTGGAGATTATTCTAGGTTGCTGCCTGTGTCAATAACATGCTCCTTTTTATCACTGAGTAGTATTTCACCCTAGAAGTGGACTATGGTCTGCTTAATGATTCACCCACTGAAGGTCATCTCAATATTTCCAGTTTCCAGCTATTAAGAATTAAGCTACTTTAAACACCTAGGTACAGATTTTTGTGTAAACACAATTGTTAATTTCTATGAGGTAAAGTCACTGTGCTGTGTTGTGCTGTGTTCAACTCTTTGCAGCTCCATGGACTACAACCTGCCAGGTTCCCCTATCCATGGGGATTCTCCAGGCAAGAATACCGGAGTGGCTTGCCATGGTGTTCTCCAGAGGATCTTGTGAACCCACGGACTGAACCAAGATCTCCTGCATTGCAGATAGATTCTTTACCATCTGAGCTACCAGGGAAGCCCATGTGTACTGGAATGGGTAGCCCATGCCTTCTCCTGGGGATCTTCCTGATCGAGGAATAGAACTGGGGTCTTCTGCATTGCAGGTGGATTCTTGACCAACTGAGTTGCAAGGGAAGGCTTGTATCACAGCCTTGTCTAACTCAATGAAATTATGAGCCATGCCATGTAGGACTACTCAAGATGGATGGGTCATGATGGAGAGTTCTGACAAAGCGTGGTCCACTGAAGAAGGGAATGGCAAACCACTTCAGTATTCTTGCCTTGAGAACTCCATAAAAGGCAAAAGGATATGACAAAGTTCATATCTTGAACTTTTCATGAAAAAGTTCATCTGAAAGATGAACTGCCCAGGTCGGTAGGTTTCCAATAAGCTACTAGAGAAGAGTGGAGAAATAGCTCAAGAAAGAATGAAGATGGTGACCCAAAGCAAAAACAACACCAGTTGGGGATATGATTGGTGATGGAAGTAAAGCCTGGTGCTGTAAAGAACAATGTTACATAGGAACCTTGAATATTAGGTAAATGAATCAAAGTATATTTAAAGTGGTCAAATAGGAGATGGCAAGAGTGAACATCAACATTTTAGGAATCAGTAAACTAAAATTGACTGGAATGGGAGAATTTAATTCAGATGACCATTATATCTACTACTGTGGGCAAGAATCTCTTAGAAAAAATGGAGTAGCCCTCATAGTAAACAAGAGACCAAAATGCCGTACTTGGATGCAGTTAAAAAAATGACAGAATGATCTTTTTGTTTCCAAGGCAAACCATTCAGTATCACAGTAATCCAAGTCTATGACCCAATCACTAATTCCAAAGAAGCTGAAGCTGAATGGTTCTGTGAAGACCTACAAGACCTTTAAGAACTAACACCAAAAAAGCAAAATGATGTCCTTTTCATTAAAGGAGACTGGAATTACGACAAAAGCAGGAGGTCAAGAGATACCTGGAGTAACAGGCAAGTTTGGCCTTGGAGTACAAAAGAAGCAGGCCAAAGGTTAACAAAGTTTTGCCAAGAGAACACACTAATCATGACAAACACCCTCTTCCAACAACATAACACAAGACTCTACAAATGGACATCACAAGATGGTCAATACTGAAATCAGATTGATCATATTCTTTGGGGCAAAAGGTAGAAAAGTGCTATACAGTCAGGAAAAAGAGCTGACTGTGGCTAAGACAATGAACTCCTTATAGAAAATTCAGACTTAAATTGAAGAAACTAGGGAAAACCACTACATCATTTAGGTATTATCTAAATCAAATCTCTTACAATTATTCAGTAGAAGTGACAAATAGATTCAAGGGATTAGATCTGATAGAGTGCCTGAAGAACAATAGGCAGAGATTCATAACATTGTAGAGGAGGCAGTGATCAAAGCCATCCCCAAGAAGAAGACATGCAAAAGGCAAAATGATTGTCTGAAGAGATCTTACAAATAACTGAAAAAGAAGAGAAGCCAAAGGTAAAGGATAAAAGGAAAGATATATCCATCTGAATTCAGAGTTCCAAAGAACAGCAAAGAGAGATAAGAAAGACTTCCTAAGTGATTAATGCAAACAAACAAACAAACAAACAAACAAAAAAAAGAGGAAAATATAAGAACAGGAAAGACTAGAGATCTCTTCAAGAAAATTAGATACCAAGGGAACATTTCATACAAAGATGGTCTCAATAAAGGACATAAATGGCATGGAAGATAGTAGTAAGAGGTGGCAACAATACACAGAACTACACAAAAAGATCTTAATGACCCACATAACCATGATGGTGTGATCACTCATCTAAGGCCAGACATTCTGGACTGCAAAATCAAGTGGAGCTTAGGAAGCATTGCTGCAAACAAAAATAGGGGCAGTGATGGAATTCCAGATGAACTGTTTCAAATCTTAAAAGATGATTCTGTGAAAGTGTTGCAGTCAATATGCCAGCAAATTTGGAAATCTCAGCAGTGGCCACAGGACTGGAAAAGGTCAGTTTTCATTCCAATCCCGAAGGAAAAAAAAAATGCCAAAGAATGTTCAAACTACTACACAGTGGCACACATTTCACACACTAATAAAGTAATGCTCAAAATTCTCCAAGCCAGGCTTCAGAAGTACATGAACCATGAACTTCCAGATGTTTAAGCTGGATTTAGAAAATGCAGAGAAACCATAGATCAAATTGTCAACATCCACTGGATATTCAAAAAGAAAGAGAATTTCAGCAAAACATCTAATTCTGTTTCATTGATTGAGCTAAAGTTTTTGGCTGTGTAGATCACATCAAACTCTGGAAAATCCTGAAACGGATGGGACAACCAGACTGCCATATCTGTCTCTGAGAAATCCATATGCAGGTCAAGAAGCAATAGTCAGAACCAGACATGGAACAACAGACTGGTTCCAAATTGGGAGAGGAGTACTTCAAGGCTGTGTATTGTTACCCTGCTTATTTAACTTATATGCAGAGTTCAGTTCAGTTCAGTTCAGTCACTCACTCAGTCATGTCTGACTCTTTGCAACACCATGCATCGCAGTACGCCAGGCCTCCCTGTCCATCACCAACTCCCGGAGTTCACTCAAACTCACAACTCACGTCCATCGAGTCGGTGATGCAATCCAGCCATCTCATCCGCTGTCATCCGTTTTACTCCTGCCCCCAATTCCTCCCAGCATCAGAGTCTTTTCCAATGAGTCAACTCTTCACATGAGGTGGCCAAAGTACTGGAGTTTCAGCTTTAGCATCATTCTTTCCAAAGAACACCCAGGACTGATCTCCTATAGAATGGACTGGTTGGATCACCTTGCAATCCAAGGAACTCTCAAGAGTCTTCTCCAACACCACACTTCAAAAGCATCAATTCTTTGGTGCTCAGCTTTCTTCATAGTCCAACTTTCACATCCATACACGAGTACTGGAAAAACCATAGCTTTGACTAGATAGACCTTTGATGGCAAAGTAATGTCTCTGCTTTTGAATATGCTATCTAGGTTGGTCATAACTTTCCTTACAAGGAGTAAGCAGAATACATCATGTCAAATGCTGGGCAGGATGAAGCATAGGCTGGAATCAAGATTTCAGGGAGAAATATCAATTACCTCAGATATGCATACGAAATCACCATTATGGCCGAAAGTGAAGAGGAACTGAAGAGCTTCTTGATGAAAGTGAAAGAGGATAGTGAAAGAGCTGGCTTAAAACTCATTCTAAAAATGAAGATCATGTCATCTGGTTCCATCACTTCATTGTAAATATATTGGGAAATAATGGAAATAGTGAGAGACTTTATTTTTGAGGGGGCTCCAAAATCACTGCAGATGGTGACTGCAGTCGTGAAATTAAAAGATGCTTGCTGCTTGGAAGAAAAGCTATGACAAACCTAGACAGCATATTAAAAAGCAGAGACATTACTTTACCAACAAAGATCCATATAGTCAAAGCTATGTTTTTTTGTTTTTTTTGTTTTTTAGTAGTCGTGTATGGATGTAGGAGTTGGACTATAAAGAAAGCTGATGACTGAAGAATAGATGTGTTTGAACTGTGATGTTGGAGAAGACTCTTGACAGCCCCTTGGACTGCAAGGAGATCAAACAAGTCAATTATAAAGGAATTCAGTCCTGAATATTCATTGGAAGGATTAATCTTAAAACTCTAATACTTTGGCCACCTGATGTGAAGAACTGACCCATTAGAAAAGACCTTGATGCTGGGAAAGATTGAAGGCAGTGGGAGAAGGGGACGACAGAGGATGAAATGATTAGATAGCGTCACTGACTCAGTGGACATGAGCCTGAGCAAGCCCAGGAGTTGTTGATGGACAGGGAAGCCTGGAGTACTGGAGTCCATGGGGTTGTGAAGAGTTTTACATGGCTGTACAACTGAACTGAACTGATGAGATAAATGTTTAGGAGTCTACTTGCTAACTTAATAAAGAAGAAAATAATTTAAAAATCTACCAGGTAGCCTTTTACATGATTATTCTGAGGAAGAGAAAGTCAACCTCTTTTTGTCACTGATGTTCTCTGACTTGTTATTGCATTTAACATATTTCAAAGAAGTGTCACTCATGATTCAAGTTAGAATAAAACATTTGTTTGGTTATTACAAAAAAGAATGTAATTCATAATTTTATCTACATTTAAGTAGACAATTTTCTTTTGATTAAATAATGCTGTACTGGGACACTAGAAACTTGGTTCAATGACATATAATTTCTTAATATAGCTAGTAACTGATAGATTTTAACTCTAAAGACTAATAGTTAACTGTCACTTTGATAGAGCTTTAATGTTTTATTTTATAATCTACTTTATCCTAGTTAACAATTTATACCTGATCCACAATTTCAGATTAAATTTTTAGCACTTTTTATCAAGAAGGGAGCCAATAGCTGCACATATGTTATTTATTTGCTTTTATATAGACAATTTATTTGGGAAAATAAGCAAACATGTGTCAAACCAACATTATGGTTTGAGAAATACCTAGGGATATTATGAAAATGCTGTGGCAACAGTGAAGGTATAGGATGGGGTGCTGTGTTATGTGCTTAGTCGTGTCCAACACTTTGCAACACCATGGACTGTAGCCCACCAAGCTGTTCATGGAATTCCCAGGCAAGAATACTGGAGTGGGTTGCCATTTCCTTCTCAAGGGGGTTTTCTGAATAGGATGAAGAGAAAACATGAATAAGGTAGAAAGAAGTTCCTTTCAATCCAATTGTAGAACCATGACAAACAGACGTTGCTTCAGCTGATCCTGTACACATATACACGACACTGATATTCCCATGTGAGTTTACCATATGACATGGAACAGGTAAAACAACAGAAAAGAGATGTAAATATGTTATATATAATGTCACAGGGTACTGTGACATTGTAGAAGAGGTAACTTTTACATGTCGGGAAGTCTAAGATAGGTCAGATTTGTCAAAAAGTCTCCTTACAATTGGAAAAAACTCATCCAAGTGTTGAAGAATAAAGATGAGAAAACGCAGTGAAGATATTAAAAGGTCTCTAGAAAGAAGTAAAAACAATTGAGACAAGGAAAAGAATGTGTGCGTTGAAAACTTCAGTAGTTTGTTAATATCAAAGCAAACATATGACATAGAGGTGAGAGATCACGGTGAAGAGAATGGATAAGCCTGATGCATCCTGCAGAAAGGCTCATGTTATGTCTGAAGAGGATTTTAAGGAACATGATGACAAATCATATTTATTTTGTACATAAAACAAACTGTAGAAGTCCCATATGAGGTAAGTAAAGCTAAATACCCGGAATCCCATTGTGCATGGATCATAATTAAATTAGAAACCTAAAAAATAATATAAGACAAGGTATGAGATATGAAAAAAATAACACTTAAGATTAAAAATGATAGAAGAAATATTTAATAGAGGGAAGCAGTCAGACTTGATTCTGAGAAGAGGGAAGGAAAATTTTAGGTATCTTTTGACTTAACTTCATGACTTGAGTGATGGGGTGGATGATGGTAAAATTTCAAATTCAGGATAAAAAAATATGTTTTAAATAAGAGAGGACATGGACCCTGTCACTCACAATTTGCCTTGTTCTTCTTTTCTATTGGAACCCTCGACAAAGTAAGGCCTTGGGGATCATTATTGCTGTAAGACAGTGCAGACGTTTCCTGCATTTTTATGTGCCACTAACTACACTCAAATTAGACATTTAAAATAAAGAAACTAAGTCCTCACTACATTATATTTCTGGACATACATCTATGATAGCTCAAAAAGTTGGACACGATTGAATGGCTGAACTGAACTGAACTATGATAGATCAGTTGTTGTTGCTTTTCAAGTTGCTAAGTTGTGCTCAGCTCTTTTTGACACCATGGACTGCAGTACACTAGGCTTTATTGTCCATCACCAACTTGCAGAGTTTGCTCAAACTCATATCCATTGAGTCAGTGGTGCCATCCAACCATCTCATCCTCTGTCATCCCCTTCTTCTCCTGCCTTCATTATTTTCTGGCATCAGGGTCTTTTCCAACAAGTAAACTCTTTCTCATAAAGTAACCAAAGTATTGGAGTTTCAGCATTAGTCCTTTCAATGAATATTCAGGTTTGATTTACTTTAGGACTGACTGGTTTGATCTCTTTGCTGTCCAAGAGACTCTGAAGAGTTTTCTCCAGCTGTTCAAAAGCATCGATTCTTTGGAGCTCAGCCTTCTTTATAGTCCAATTCTCACATCTGTCCATGACAACTGGAAAAACCATAGCTTTAACTAGGTGGACCTTTGTCAGCAAAGTAATGTCTCTGCTTTTTAATATGCTGTCTAGGTTTGTCATAGCCTTTCTTCCAAGGAGCAACTGTTTTTTAATTTCATGGCTGCAGTCACACTTCATGGTGATTTTGGATACACCAGTAGCATATTTTAAAAGCATGCCTTCCAAATTTTACTGAAAATACTTTTGAAAGAATGTGTGCCATGCTTAGTTGCTCAGTTATGTCCAGCTCTTTGTGACCCTGTGGACTGTAGCCCACCAGTCTCCTCTGTACATGAGGATTCTCGAGGAAAAAATACTGGAGTGGGTTGACATGCCCTGCTCCAGGGATCTCCCAACCCAGGTCCCCCACATTCCAGGTAGCTTCTTTACTATCTGAGCCACAATGGAAGCCCATGAATACTGGAGTGGGTAGGCTATCCCTTCTCCAAGGGAATTACCCATCCCAGGAAATGAACCAGGATCTCCCAAATTGCAGGGGGATTCTTTACCAACTGAGCTACAGAGAAGTCTTTGAAAGACTATACCTGTTACATAATAGCTATTGACCTCCTAGGTTACTGCTGGACATACACACTAAGGAAACCAGAATGGAAAGAGACACATGTACCCCAATGTTCATTGCAGTATTGTTTATAATAGCCAGGACATGGAAACAACCTAGATGTCCATCAGCAGATGAATGGATAAGAAAGCTGTGGTACATATACACAATGGAGTATTACTCAGCCCTTAAAAAGAATAAATTTGAATCAGTTCTAATGAGATGGATGAAACTGGAGCCGATTATACAGAATGAAGTAACCCAGAATGAAAAACACCAATACAGTATACTGACACATACATATGGAATTTAGAAAGATAGTAATGATGACCCTGTATGTGAGACAACAAAAGAGACACAGAAGTATAGAATGGACTTTTGGCCTCTGAGGGAGGGAGGATGGGATGATTTGGGAGAATGGCATTGAAACATGTATACTATCATGTAAGAAATGAAGCACCAGTCTATGTTCAATACAGGATACAGGATGCTTGAGGCTGGTGCACGGGATGATCCACAGAGATGATATGGAGTGGGAGTTGGGAGGGGCTTTGGCATTGGGAGATCATGTACACCTGTGGCTGATTCATGTCAGTGTCAATGTATGGCAAAACCAATACAGTATTGTAACATAGAATAAAGTAAAAATAAAATTAAAAAAATACATATATACAGTTATACAAATGTTATTTTATACATGCAGTACTTAACTTCTAAAGAATAGTTAGGAGAGATAAGAAAGCCTTCCACAGCAATCAATGCAAAGAAATAGAGGAAAACAATAGAATCTGAAAGACTAGAGATATCTTCAAAATTAGAGATACCAAGGGAATATTTCATGCAAAGATGGGCACAATAAAGGACAGAAATGGTAAAGATCTAACAGAAGCAGAAGATATTAAGAAGAGGTGGCAAGAATACACAGAAGAACTGTACAAAAAGATCTTCACAAAATAGATAATCATGATGGTGTGATCACTTACCTAGAGCCAGATATCCTGGAATGTGAAGTCAAGTGGACCTTAAGAAGCATCACTACAAACAAAGCTAGTGGAGATGATGGAATTCCGGTTGAGTTATTTCAAAACCTGAAAGATGACACTGTGAAGGTGCTGTACTCAGTATGCCAGCAAATTTGGAAAACTCAGCAGTGGCCACAGGACTGCCAAAGGCCAGTTTTCATTCCAGTCCCAAAGAAAGACAATGCTAAAGAATGCTCAAACTACTCGTGGCATCCGGTCCATTAACTTCATGGGAAATAGACGAGGAAACAGTGGAAACAGTGTCAGACTTTATTTTGGGGGCTCCAAAATCACTGCAGATGATGACTGCAGTCATGAAATTAAAAGACATTTAATCCTTGGAAGAAAAGTTATGACCAACCTAGATAGCATATTCAAAAGCAGAAACATCACTTTGCCGACTAAGGTCCATCTAGTCAAGGCTCTTCTTTTTCCTGTGGTCATGTATGGATGTGAGAGTTGGACTGTGAAGAAGGCTGAGGGCTGAAGAATTGATGCTTTTGAACTGTGGTGTTGGAGAAGACTCTTGAGAGTCTCTTGGACTGGAAGGAGATCCAACCAGTCCATTCTACAGGAAATCAGTCCTGGGTGTTCTTTGGAAGGACTGATGCTAAAGCTGAAACCCCAGTACTTTGGCCACCTCATGTGAAGAGTTGACTTATTGAAAAGACTCTGATGCTGGGAGGGATTGGGGGCAGGAGGAGAAGGGGACAACCGAGGATGAGATGGCTGGATGGCATCACAGACTCGACAGACACGAGTCTGAGTGAACTCTGGGAGCTGGCGTTAAACAGGGAGGTCTGGCGTGCTGCGGTTCATGGTTTCACAAACAGTCGGACATGACTGAGTGACTGAACTGAACTGAACTGAACACACACTAGTAAAGTAATGCTTAAAATTCTCCAAGCCAGGCTTCAACAATGCATGAACCATGAACATCCAGATAGATGTTCAAGCTGGTTTTAGAAAAGGCAGATCGAAACAGTGATCAATTTGCCAACATCCGCTGGGTCATCAAAAAAAGCAAGAGAGTTCCATAAAAACTTCTATTTCTGCTTTATTGACTATGCCAAAGCCTTTGACTGCATGGATCACAACAAACTGTGGAAAATTCTTAAAAGATGGGAATAATAGACCACCTGAGCTACCTCTTGAGAAACTTATATACAGGTCAGGAAGCAACAGTTAGAACTGGACATGGAACAACCGACTGGTTCCAAATTGGGAAAGGAGCACGTTAAGGCTGCATATTGTCACCCTGCTTGTTTAACTTATATGCAAAGTATATCATGAAAAACCCTGGGCTGGGAGAAGCACAAACTGGAATTAAGATTGCTGAGAGAAATATCAGTAACCTCAGGTATGCAGATGACTTATGATTATACAGTGGAACTGAGCAATAGATTTAAGGGCCTAGCTCTGATAGATAGAGTGCCTGATGAATTATGGAATTAGGTTCATGACATTGTACAGGAGACTGGGATCAAGACCATCCCCAAGGAAAAGAAATGAAAAAAAAGCAAAATGGCTGTCTGGTGAGGCCTTACAAATAGCTGTGAAAAGAAGAGAAGCGAAAAGCAAAGGAGAAAAGGAAAGATATAAGCATCTAAATGCAGAGTTCCAAAGAACAGCAAGAAGAGGTAAGAAAGTCTTCTTCAGCAATCAGTGCAAAGAAATAGAGGAAAAGAACAGAAATGGAAAGACTAGAGATCTCTTCAAGAAAATGAGATACCAAGGGAACATTTCATACAAAGATGGGCTCGATAAAGGACAGAAATGGTATGAACCTAACAGAAGCAGAAGATATTAAGAAGAGGTGGCAAGAATACACGGAAGAAATGTACAAAAAAGATCTTCACAAAACAGATAATCAGGATGGTGTGATCACTCACTTAGAGCCAGAAAACCTGGAATGTGAAGTCAAGTGGGCCTTAGAAAGCATCACTATGAACAAAGCTAGTGGAGGTGATGGAATTACAGTTCAGCTACTTAAAATCCTGAAAGATGATGCTCTGAAGGTGCTGCACTCAATATGGCAGCAAATTTGGAAAACTCACCAGTGGCCACAGGACTGGCAAAGTCAGTTTTCATTCCAATCTCAAAGACAGGCATTGCCAAAGAATGCTCAAACTACCACACAATTGCACTCATCTCACATGCTACTGAAGTAATTCTCAAAATTCTCCAAGCCTGGCTTCAGCAATACGTGAACTGTGAACTTTCAGATGTTCAAGCTGGTTTTAGAAAAGGCAGAGGAACCAGAGATCAAATTGCCAATATCTGCTGGATCATGGAAAAAGCAAGAGACTTCCAGAAAAACATCTATTTCTGCTTTATTGACTATGCCAAAGTCTTTGACTGTGTGAATCACAATAAAATGTGGAACATTCTGAAAGAGATGGGAATACCAGACCACCTAACCTGCCTCTTGAGAAACCTGTATACAGGTCAGGAAGCAACAGTTAGAACTGGACATGGAACAACAGACTGGTTTCAAATAGAAAAGGCTGTATATTGTCACCCTACTTATTTAACTGCTATGCAGAGTACATCATGAGAAATGCTGGGCTGGAAGAAACACAAGCTGGAATCAAGATTGCCAGGAGAAATCTCAATAAGCTCAGATATGCAGATGACACCACACTTATTGCAGAAAGTGAAGAAGTACTAAAGAGTCTGTTGATGAAAGTGAAATTGGAGAGTGAAAAATTTGGCTTAAAGCTCAACGTTTAGAAAATGAAGATCACTGCATCTGGTACCATCACTTCATGGCAAATAGATGGGGAAACAGTGGAAACTGTGGCTGACTTTATTTTTCTGGGCTCAAAAATCACTGCAAATTGTGATTGCAACCATGTAATTAAAAGATGCTTATTCCTCAGAAAGAAAGTTATTATCAATCTAGGCACAATATTCTAAAGCAGAGACATTCCTTTGCCAACAAATGTCTGTCTAGTCAAGGTTATTGTTTTTCCAGTGGTCAGGTTTTGATGTGAGAGTTGGACCATGAATAAAGCTGAGCACTGAAGAATCGATGCTTTTGAACTGTGGTGTTGGAGGAGACTCTTGAGAGTCACTTGGACTACAAGGAGATCCAACTAGTCCATCCTAAAGGAGATCAGTCATGGGTGTTCACTGGAAGGACTGATGTTGAAGCTGAAACTCCGATACTTTAGCCATCTGATGCGAAGAGCTGACTCATTTGAAAAGAATGTGATGCTGAGAAAGATTGGGGGCAGGAGGAGAAGGGGATGACAGAGAATGAGATGGTTGGATGGCATCACCAACTCGATGGTTTGAATAGAATCCATGAGTTGGTGATGGACGGGGAGCCTGGTGTGCTGCAGTTCATGGTGTCACAAAGAATCAAGACAAATGAGCCACTGAACTGAACTGACTTATGTCATAGCAATATGGTTTGCTAATATCTCTCAATTGAAGTTTTTAATAAGCCATGTTAAAAGGTTTATACCTTACTGTGATAAAGTATGTGTAGCAGAAGCTAGGAAGATGTCCATCAAAATAAAGCATGATATTATAATCACTGCAGGTACTAGGAAAGTCAAAAGAACCAATTAGAAAATTAGAATTGATTCAGTCTGTAACATCCAGAGAAATAACTATGAAAATCTTTAAATCTTTAGACATAGCATACTCATGACTACAAGGAAAATAATATAAGAATATCTATCTTTAAAATTATAGTTTTTTATTTCTTACAATTCCTAATTATAAAAACAAGAGAAATTCTAAAGGTACACAAAGAATTTAAATTATATTTAGAAGGTTATTGTGGGAAGATTAATTTAGATTTGAACACATTCAAGTTGTGTCATCACTGCAAATATAAGTGCAATGACATCATTTACATATGGGTTTTTCCACACATGAAACTGTTTTATTAAACCACAGAAAATATGAAGCACAGATTTTTAAATAAATCAGCTATCTCTTTGATGTATTTACGATACATAAATATATACCTATCTGTGTTTATACATATACGTGCTGCTAAGTCACTTCAGTCATGTCCAACTCTGTGTGACCCCATAGATGGCAGCCCAACAGGCTCCCCCGTCCCTGGGATTCTCCAGGCAAGAACACTGGAGTGGGTTGCCATTTCCTTCTCCAATGCATGAAAGTGAAAAATGAAAGGGAAGTCGCTCAGTTGTGTCTGACCCTCAGCAACGCCATGGACTGCAGCCTTCCAGGCTCCTCCGTCCAGAGGTTTTCCAGGCAAGAGTACTGGAGCAGGGTGCCATTGCCTTCTCTGATACATATATTTAAAATCTGCTTATATGTGAATGGATATAAATTGATATATATGGATATAAATTATTTTTATTCATATATAACCATAGAATTAAAATAAAACAAAATAAAACTGATTACTACAAAACTAAAAGGTTTATCAGATTCAATTCTCACTAACTCCTGAATGCTAGTTATGTGAATACAAAATTACTTCCTACTGAATCACATGTCAAAAATTATAAGTATTTTTATATGTGAATATTAAATGTGATTTCTTAGACAAAACTTCTATGTTTACAAATAAAACACTTTAGTTGATTGATAATTTTGCATTATTGCAAATATAGTTGATTTCTAATATAATAAATATACATTAGGTGGTAGCTGAAATTTCTCTCCTTTACTAATTATTTTATTTTGATTATATACTGTTATGAGTAAACACACATAGATTAAGAGGGGTCACAAGACTATTTTAAAAAATCATGTAAAATGATCATTTTTATTAAAAATGCAAAATTAAATGAATAATTTTATCAAATGTAACAAATGTTACTGAAAAGAATATCTGAATTTGTTGCAAGATTTTATCTTGCCAGATATATTTCTAATATTTTCATGATTCAGATGTATTTTTCAAAATTCTACCTGACAGCATCATTCTCATGACTTTAAATAAAAGGAAATTATGGACCTACTAAAGGGACTTATTTGTATTTATAAAGCTGTCAATATTATTCTCTTTATTTAAATGTTTTGCTTGAGTGCTTCAGCTTTTAGAAGTGTATGCTTCATCTGAAGTCACTTCTGGTCATGGATCCTGTCATCTAAATCTTTATCTTGGAGAGTATTCAGAAAGGGCCCTGAACAACAAGAAATAAAGCTACTTTTTAGTCAGATAAACACTAGCTTCAAGAGAGCTTTTTTTGGGGTGGTGGCGAGGAGGGTAAGATTAAACAGTGGCAAAATGAGATGCATTGAATAGTTATTGAATCATTGTCTCCCTAGGTAACCCTAGGCAATCACTCCCAGAGGGCTTTATTAAGTTGAATTGAGGAGCTGAAAAAGACTCAGCCTCGTTTTTTATATCTTCATAATCCCCAGCTTCCTTTGTCCTAGAAAATATTTGTCTGAACATGTGTCCATTATTTTATAGATGGAAATTAGAGACATTAAACAGTAATCAGGGCTTCTCTCCCAGTTAAGTCAGCAAAGAACCCACCTGCAATGCAGGAACCCGCCTGCAGTACAGGAGCTCTAGGTTCGATTCCTGGGTCCAAAAGATCCCCTGGAGAAGGAAATGGCAACCCACTTGAGTATTCTAGCATGAAAAATCCCCTCGACAGAGAAGCCTGGAGGCTACAGTCCATGGGCTCACAAGAGTTGGGCGACTTAGCAACTAAACCACCAAACAGATATTCCACAGTAACAAATAATAGCACCTAAGTTTAATGATAATAAAATTGAGTGAAACTATGAGTTAATTTCTCACTGGTCACTAAATCACGTTTAACAAACTTGTAATCTGTATGTGGTGTGAAATTATCAAAGTTCTTGAGATGAAATATCCCTTTGCTCTCCCAATTGATTTGCTCTGCACAATTCTGTAAATATAGCATATCTTCCGTGGTGGGTTCATATTGATGTATGGCAAAACCAATACAATATTGTAAAGTAATTAACCTCCAATTAAAATAAATGAGTTTATATTAAAAAAAAATATATATATATAATAAATATAGCATATATTTAAATAAGTGATTTTGTAACTATTTCTGTTTTAAAAGTAAAGCTAAAAGGCACAGAATGTTGTATTGTAACTTGACATGAATGTATGGTGTGAAGTTATGATCAGTTCAGTTCATTTCGGTCACTCAGTCATGTCCGACTCTTTGCAACACCATGAACTGCAGCACGCCAGGCCTCCCTGTCCATCACCAACTCCCGGAGTCTACTCAAACCCATGTCCTTTGAGTCTGAGATGCCATCCAACCATATCATCCTCTGTCGTCCCCTTCTCCTCCTGCCCTCGATCTTTCCCAGCATCATGGTCTTTTCAAATGAGTCAGCTCTTCACATGAGGTGGCCAAAGTATTGGAGTTTCAGCTTCAACATCACTTCTTCTAATGAACACCCAGGACTGATCTCCTTTAGGATGGACTGGTTGGATCTCCTTGCAGTCCAAGAGGTTCTTAAGAGTCTTCTCCGACACCACAGTTCAAAAGCACCAATTCTTTGGCACTCAGCTTTCTTTATACTCCAACTCTCACATCCATATCTGACCACTGGCTGGAAAAACCATAGCCTTGATTAGACAGATATTTGTTGGCAAAGGAATGTCTCTGCTTTTAATTATTCTGTTTAGGTTGGTCACAATTTCCTTCCAAGGAGTAAGTGTCTTTTAATTACATGGCTGCAATCACCATTTGCAGTGATTTTTGAACCCAGAAAAAAAAAGTCAGCCACTGTTTCCACTATTTCCCCATCTATTTACCATGAAGTGATGGGACCGGATGCCATGATCTTCATGTTCTGAACGTTGAGCTTTAAGCCAACTTTTTCACTCTCCTCTTTCACTTTCATCAACAGGCTCTTTAGTATTTCTTCGTTTTATGCCATAAGGGTGCTGTCATCTCATATCTGAGGTTACTGATATTTCTTCCAGTAATCTTGATTCCAGCTTGTGCTTCCTCCAGCCCAGCATGAACTCTGCATATTAGTTAAATAAGCAGGGTGACAATATACAGCTTTGACGTACTCCTTTTCCTATTTGAACCAGCCTGTTGCACCATGTCCAGTTCTAACTGTCACTTCCTGATCTGCATATAGGCTTCTCAAGAGGAAGCTCAGGTGGTCTGGTATTCCCATCTTTTACAGAATTTTCCACAGTTTATTGTGATCCATACAGTCAAAGGCTTTGGCATAGTCAATAAAGCAGAAATAGATGTTTTTCTGGAACTCTCTTGCTTTTTTGATAATTCAACGGTTGTAAGCAATTTAATCTCTGGTTCCTCTGCTTTTTCTAAAACCAGCTTGAACATCTGTCTGGAAGTTCATGATTCATGCACTGTTGAAGCCTTGCTTGGAGAAGTTTAAGCATTACTTTTCTAGTGTGTGAGATGAGTGTAATTGTGCAGTAGTTTGAGCATTCTTTGGCATTGCTTTTCTTTGGGACTGGAATGAAAACTGACCTTTTCTAGTCCTGTGGCCACTGCTGAGCTTTCCAAATTTGCTGGCATATTGAGTGCAGCACCTTCACAGCATCATCTTTCAGGATTTGAATTAGCTCAACTGGAATTCCATCACCTCCACTAGCTTTGTTTGTAGCGATGCCTCCTAAGGCCCACTTGGCTTCACATTCCAGGATGTCTGGCTGTAGGTGAGGGATCACACCATCATGATTATCTGTTTCAAGAAGATCTTTTTGGTACAGTTCTTCTGTATATTCTTGCCACCTCTTCTTAATATCTTCTGCTTCTCTTAGGTCCCTACCATTTCTGTCCTTTATTGTGCCCATCTTTGTATGAAATGTTCTCTAATTTTCTTGAAGAGATCATTAATCTTTCCCATTCTATTGTTTTCCTCTATTTCTTTGCATTGATCCCTGAGGAAAGCTTTTCTTATCTCCCCTTGTTGGAACTCTGCATTCAAACGAGTATATCTTTCCTTTTCTCCTTTGCTTTTCACTTCCCTTCTTTTCACAGCTATTTGTAAGGCCTCCTCAGACAGCCATTTTCTTTTTTTCATTTCTTTTTCTTATGGATGGTCTTGATTCCTGTCTCCTGTACAATGTCATGAACCTCCATCCATAGTTCATCAGGTACTCTGTCTATCAGATCTAGTCCTTTAAATCTATTTCTCACTTCTACTGTATTTATAAGGGATTAGATTTAGGTCACACCTGAATGGTCTAGAAGTTTTTTCCACTTTCTTCAATTTCAGTCTGAATTTAGCATTAAGGAGTTCATGATCTGAGCCATGGTCTCCCAGTCTTGTTTTTGCCTACTGTATAGAGCTTCTCCTTCTTTGTCTGCAAAGAATATAATCAGTCTGATTTCAGTGCTGACCATCTGGTGATGTCCTTGTGTAGAATTTTCTCTTGTGTTGTTGGAAGAGGGTTTTTGCTATAACCGGTGCACTCTCTTGGCAGAACTCTATTAGCCTTTGCTCTGTTTCATTTTGTACTCCAAGGCCAAGTTTGCCTGTTACTCCAGGTGTTTCTTGTCTTCCTACTTTTGCATTCCAGTCCCCTATAATGAAAAGGGCATCTTTTTTGGGTGTTAGTTTTTGAAGGTCTTGTAGGTCTTCATAGAACTGTTCAACTTCAGCTTCTTCAGCTTTACTGGTCGGGTCATAGACTTGGATTACGGTGATATTGAATGGTTTACTTCGGAAATGAACAGAGTTCACTCTGCCTTTTTTAGTTTGTATCCAAGTACTGCATTTTGGACTCTTGTTGACTATGATGGCTGCTCCATTTCTTCTAAGGGATTCCTGCCCACAGTAGTAGATATAATTGTCATCTAAGTTACATTCACCCATTCCAGTCCATCTTAGTTCACTGATTCCTAGAATGTCAATGTTCATTCACTCTTGTCATCTCCTTTTGACCCCTTCATGATGGACATGGTGAGCCTGCCACCAGACAGCTGGTTAGTCATGCTAGAGATTGGTTCCATATGAGGTCTTGGCACTGTTCTTTGATGCTCTCAGGGTGATTGACCTTTGTGAAGTCAAGTCCATGCTGTTGAGCTCATAAGTAACCTACCTCCCTGCTATCAGGGCCACCTTGTTCAGGAGCTCTGGACAATGACAAGGGAGACAGGGGGAAGTAACTGGTATTACAGAACTGGCCAACTGGCCAATGCATTTTGGTGTATTTGATCATCAAAATCTTCCTCTTCTTAGTTCACCCACTGAGGGGCCTTCATATGGAACACAAATATCTTCACTTTTTTGCCAGTCAGAGATGCCAAACTACATACTTTTTCCCTAAATATTTCTGTCACCCATTTTTCAATCATGTTCCTTTTAAATCCCTGATATTTCAGCCATTCTATGGGCCACAGGCCATGAATCAGTGGACAATCACATTTCTGGCCATTTCTCCTGCAGAACAAAGTGGCTAATCAAATGCACTGCTTTGAGAAGATTTCCCTTCACCAAGTCCTTCAGGGATGTTCCAAAATGGGGCTGTGGTGCTGCAGATGTCAGCTTCATTTCTACAGAGCCATCTGCAAACCATCTGCAAATCCTGGTGTCTCTTCTGCTCTGTTCACTGATCTTAGTTACTGCCTATGAAGCCATAACTGCAAGCTGGCAGGGAGAAGATGGTGCAGCAGGAGTAGAGATGATGGGTATTTGGGCCACTCTTCATGTAACATACTCATACCTTCAGAGACTTTTCAGGCTCTGTTTCATATACACCACTTCGATTTGATGATGGAATGTTGCTGTGCACATGCAGCTTTATGACTTGGTAGGTCAGATAATGCCCAGTTCCTGATGAGAGGATCAGGTCACATGGAAACCTAGTGGCCCATCAATCAGCATTCAGTTTCTAAGGCTCAATTGCAGGCCAAGAGCTGTTTCTCAAAAGGAGGATACATATCTGCAGAGAATGACAGGGATTTGCAGTAAAATCCTAAGGTTTGCATTACTCTCCAGCTGAGGGGCCAAGACAGAATCCACACAGTATTTCTCTGTTCTCATGATACCACTGAGTCTGTTGAGCCATAATCCTGATGTGCTGAGCAACTTGCACAGCAGCTTGGACCTGCTGCAGAGTCCCTCTTGTTCTGGGCTCTACTCAAAACTAGCAGCCTTTCTGTTCACTTGGTGAAAGAGCTGGAATAACATCACCAGATGGACTCCATTTCCTCCAAAGACCCAGAGGCCCACTAGGCACTGTGCCTCATTTGTGGCTGTTGGGTGGCCCAGATGCCACAACTTCTAGGACCACTAGCATTTCCAATCTTTCTAAGTCTTTGAATTCCTTCCTCCACATTAAGCCAAGATGGGTTGGGCATTTCCAGCTCACTCACTGTGCGACACTTTGTTTCAGCCAAACAACTAAACAAATTGTTAGAGCTCTTCCTGACTTCTTGAGCTGAAACACTAAACAGAATCTTTGTGTAGTGAGCCTTTGTTATTCATTATATCCAGCCCTGTATTTCTAACATTAGTGTCCCGTACCCTAATTATCCATTCACACAGATGGTCTTTGATTTTAGTCTGTGTAAGTTAGAAGCCAAGTAGTTCTTTGAAGTGTAACATGTCTACTCATAAGTCTTATAGTATACCTCAACTTTAGGGAACTGCAGTGACTTGTGTCCAGCTATTGGTCTTGATGCAAAGTGGGATGGTGGCCATGAGTTCTGAGATGAATCAACAGTGTCTTGCATGGCAACTGTCTCAGAGGAGGCCAATAGAGTCTGTTCCCTTCCCTCTCAGACAGAAATGGAAAGAAATATTTGGCTGTGGGTAGAGAGGTCAGTACCACTGGGGGTAGGGAACCCACTTCTGTAGATGAGGAAACTACTACTGCTGGGGATGAAGGAACTTCTTCCACTGAAAGAGAAAATTCATGAGAATTCAAAGGTCAATGTCCCCAGTTTCACTAGGGTCCTCCCATTTAGTTCTATGTCAGCATAGAAGATTCCATTCTAAGAACTGCTTTTCCATTTCTACTCCAATTTATGTGTCTACTGGATATTTCTTTAATTAATTTCTACATGAATCAGCAGAAGTTACCTTTTATTTCTTCCAAGTAAAGATATATCTGATATCTTGTTTTATTTTTATATTTGCTATATATTGACATAGATATATCGATACCAGGTTCATATATTCTAAACTGTAAACTGTTCTATAAGTGGAAATGTTACAAAATTCATCATGTAAATAGAACACAGTTTCTTATTTATGCATTATTTTTCTTTTTCTAATTAAGAAGTAGTATATGTCTGGAATATTGTCTTAAATTTAATCAGTAGTCATTTGTTTTTTGACAATTCTGAAGAAATCAGATCTCAATCAAATCATATCTCTAAGAGCTACAAGCATGCATACACTGCAGTAATCAATTTCTCCACATGACTAATACTGTGTAGGCAGCCATAGAACTCCTAATATGCGATGGAAAAGTGTGTGTGTATTGAAAACACATGCTCAGCATAATTAAAGACATTGGCAAAATATTTGAAGATTCATGATTTTTTAACATCAGTACCAATGATACAGATGCTACTTCATAATTTACTTTGGCCATATTGTGGATTATGTAGAAAGGGAAATCTTATATTTAAGTCAAATGTGCAAAGTGATTTGCAAAACGTAGGTACTGAGAGTTAAACAAAGCCTTAACCACATGTTTTATTGTTTCATGTTTTATGTTTTATTATTATTATTTTTAACTTTACAATATTGTATTGGTTTTGCCATACATCAGGATGAATCTGCCACGAGTGTGCACGTGTTCCCAATCCTGAACCCCCTCCTTCCTCCCTCCCCATACTCTCTCTCTGGGTCATCCTAGTGCACCAGCCCCAAGCATCCTGTATCCTGCATCGAACCTAGACTGGCGATTCATTTCTTATATGATATTATACATGTTTCAATGCCATTCTCCCAAATCATCTCACCCTCTCCCTCTCCCACAGAGTCCAAAAGACTGTTCTATACATCTGTGTCTCTTTGGCTGTCTCGCATACAGGGTTATCGTTACCATCTTTCTAAATTCCATATATATGCATTAGTATACTGTGTTGATGTTTTTCTTTCTGGCTTATTTCACTCTATATAATCAGCTCCAGTTTCTAGAAAAGCAACTTCCCCAGATGCCAAACTGTAAACTACCATGAATCCATTTTTTCAAAAACCACTGGATGAGTGACTATTATGTGCCAGGCACCATGCTATCCATTGGAAGTACAGCAATGAACAAAAGAAGTACAACCTGTCATGCAACTCATATTCTAGTGAGGTGTGACAGATAGTATAAAACAAATTTCATAATAGATAAGAGTGATGATTATGTATATATACAATAGTTAGCCTATCCATTGGCCTATCTATGATAAAACATGAATATCAGTAAAGTTGTTTCTGTAAAGGTGAGATTAAAGGAGGTAGATAAATAAGATCAGAAACTGAGCCATATGGAGATCTGGGAAAAGAGCATTATGTAGACATGAATGTATGGTATTTTGAATCAGGAAAAAACAACGTATATAAGGAAAGATATTACTGTGACTAAAATACAGTAAATTAAGAAAAATGTAATAGGAAATAAAAGTAGTCAAATGGGGATTCATATGCTTCAAATGTAGTGGGCCATGGATGGAACTTATATTTTATTTGATCACTGCATGCTCAGTTGCTCAGTTGTGTCCTATTCTTTGTGAACCTTTTGACTGTAGCCTGCCAGGGTGCTCTGTCTATGGGATTTTTAAAGCAAGAATACTGGAGTGAATTGCCATTTCCTTCTTCAGGAGATCTTCCCTACCCGGGGATTAAACCTGCGTCTCTTGCATCTCCTGAATTGCTGGTAGATTCTTTACCTGCTGAGCCATCAGAGAAGTCAATGATTGTTGAGCAAGTCATTAATTGAATTTATGACTTATGTTCTGTAGTGCTCATCATGAAGGAATAGATTTCCAGTCCTCTGAATTTCTTTCATAATGGCCACTATGTTGCCCTTTATCTTAGTGGCCTATTTACTAATTTATTACTTTTCCTTAAGTCCCACTAAGAATATATGAGGATGTTGGTTATCCCTCATTCTCTATAATATTTAATGTTTCAAACTTTGTTAATTTTAGTCATTCTTTGATGGGAGTAATTGCTTATCATTATAATTTTAATTCATATTTCCTTGTTGACTAGAGGGGCTGAGCAAGTGTTTGTGTGTTTTTTGGCTATTTGTGTATCTTTATTGTGAAGTGTATATACAAGGGTTTTTTTTTCCCCATTCTTATATTATTATTGTTACTGCTATTCAGTTGCTAAGTTGTATCCAACTCTTTGCCACTGCATAAAGTGCAGCACAACAAGCTTCCCTGTCCCTCACTATCTCCCTGAGTTTGCTCAAACTCACGTCCACTGAGTCAGTGATGCCATCCAGTTATCTCATCCTCTGCTGCCCCCTTCTCCTCTTGCTCACAATGTTTCCCAATATCACAGTCTTTTCCAATGGGTTGGCTCTTCACATAAAGTGGCCAAAGCATTAACTGTAAAGGTTAATTACATATTTTAGATACATATCTCTAATATCTGTGTTCATCTAATCTATCATATTATACACATATTAATATATGGGAATTCTGCTAGATTTCAATGTATCATATTTAATTATTTATGCTTAATACTTTAGTGTTTCTTCATAAAGTCTTTGCCTACATTCAGGCTGCAAAGATATTTATATTTTCTTTCAGAAATCTTATATTTTCAGCTTTATGTGGATGCATATCCTGAATTAATTTCTGTGACTAGTATAATATAGAGACTGCAGTGAGTTTTTTTTTTTTTTCTAAAGTTATCTAGCTTTTTCAGCTCCATTAGTTGCAAAGACTTTTAATTCTCCATTGAATAGGTTTCCTATTTTTGTTAAGTTTAATACTAAGTGTTTTGGTGCTTTTGTAAATGGAATTGTTGGTACCTTTTAAACTGAAAATCAATAGCTTACTTGAAATTCCAGAGCTGTGGACATCTATTTCCACTTAACTGGGAAAAGTATGTAATGCACAGCTACCCACAAAGACAGGAGAGCTACAACATGCACTTTTTTTTTTTTTTCCAGAAATGCTCACTCGGAATCAAATTGTGATTTTTACTTTAAAGAGTATGAGATTAACGTGTAGTAGATAGATGACTCAAGACATGGCACCATCTCTCAAAGTCACCTTTAATTCCTGTTTTCTTCCTAAGACCATTCAATTGGAGTAATTTTCCACCATTCCTCCCTCTCCTATGGCACTACAATACCAAAATCCCATTCTTGAAGAAATGCTTTGCTAGTTCTCTTTAAAGGAAAAGCATCTTACTGTAATAAATATCCTAATTCATGCAATATCTACTGAAACTTAAACATATTTTTAAACACAGAATTGAATTAGTTTGTTGTGTACATTAATGTTAGTATCTTTATAATTATTTTGATGATATGCTAAAGTAAGTAATTATTCTTCATTACTTGCATCAGAGCTATTATTTCTTAATCATGATACTATCTTCATGTATTTCATGTCCTGTACTTTTAATTTATAAGTGGATTTTTAACCAAAGTATCATAATTTTATTTATCTATCCTTTTTGATTATGCCTTCACATATTGACCATGGGCTTAGACATGTGACTTGCTTTGGCCAGCGGGACAAAACAAATATAATTCAGGTAGCATCTTCAAAAAGCACTTGCATACTTTAATTTCTTCACTTGCTCCTCCGCCTTTGCTATGAAGATATAATCAGGCTAGCCTGGTGACGAAATACCAGAAACATCAGTAGAGCCAAGTTTCCCCAGTTGAAGCTGTGTCATCCCAGCCAAACAAGAATAAATTCTTCAGCTGACTGCAGATGTGTAGGCAAACTCAGATAAGATTAAACAAACCTGGATCTTATCATCAGAAATGTTTAAATGTCTGGTTGTTGTCTGAAGCACAACATTAACCACACAATTTTTGATACAGAAAAAAGAAAAACCTGATTGACTTTTCTCAGAAGGCAAATGAAGTCATTACTCAAATACCCAAAAATCCATTAATATTCACTTATGAACATAGGTGTAAAATGTAAAAAAAAATCTATGTAAAAGTTGAATTCAGCAGTCGAATAATGCAAGGATGGCTTGCTATAACACATTACGAGAAAACAGAAGGAAATTACATGAGTGATTCAATACATGCCAATGAAAATATTTAATTGAACTGAATTTTCAATCATGAAAACAAATACCACTTAGAAATATAAGTGAAACCTACTGAAAACATATTAATTAACATCCCCAATGATGTCAGGAAGAAAAACAAAAGTGCTCCCTAGAATTGTTCTGATTAAATGTCATATTAGGGATTGTAGCTAATCCATTCAGATGAAAATGATTGCACAGTGGAATAAGTGATATGTGAATCAATAAAGAAAGTAAAAATGTCCTTATTTGAAAATATAAAATTTTGTCACAAAAATCTAACTCTTTGTGACCCCATGGACTGTAGTTTTCCAGGCTCTTCTGTTCCTGGGATTCTCCAGGCAAGAATAGTGGAATGGGGGAGCCATTTTGTTCTCTTGGGGATCTTTCTGACCCAGAGATTACACCAGCTCTCCTGCACTGCAGGCAGATTCTTTACCTCCTAGGTACCAAGGAAGCCCCACAAAAATGTGAATTAATGTATAAAGTTTAGTAATTAATAAAATAAAATTTCATCTGTTAGCTGCTTAAAAATAAGCATGAAATAATCTATGATGCTATGATACATCCTTAACACTCAAAGATTATTCACAACAGAAGGAATAATCATAACAACCTTAACATTCTAATTCAACACTGACTCATCACAATGACATCAGCTAAGCCACTTTGGTTGTTGCATGTGGACACATTTTGTAGAAAAACAGGCATTTCGAGATTGAAAAGCAAAGTGAAGTGAAAGTCACTCAGTCATGTCTGACTCTTTGCGACCCCATGGACTATATCCTGCCAGGCTCCTCTGTCCATGGAATTCTCCAGGCCAGAATACTGGAATGGGTAGCCATTCCCTGGGGGCTCAGATGGTAAAGAATCCTCCTGTAATGTGGTAGGCGTGAGTTCAATCCCTGGGTTGGGAAGATCCCTGGAGAAGGGAACAGCTAACCACTACAGTATTCTGGCCTAGAGAATTCCATGGACAGAGGAGCCTGGCAAGCTGTAATAGTCCATGGGGTAGCAAAGAGTTGAATATGACTGACTGACTTTCACTTTGTTTCACTTTCTGTTTGGAGACTGAAGTGGTGGTATTTACAAGTTCACCAGAGAAGATAATTTTCAACCATTTGACAAGTAGTCAATCAATTTTTTTAAAGCTAATACAAATGTATCAATTCCTACCATCTGAATGTCAACATCGAGCCATTATATTTAATAATTTTTGAGTACTTGTTATGTGGTAATGATATTCTAAGCATTTTATAATTATTACCTCATTTAATTATTATAATAAGCTTATGAGTAGACATTATTAGTTCTATTTTATAAAGAAGCAATCAATTTTTTAGTGATTCTTTTTGAAAGGTTAAACATAAAGTTAGGATTTGGACAGACATATTCTGGATGAACCCAGTTTCTTTACTTTTGACTTTGACATTTCATATAAACTTAAAAGTTAAAGTTGAAAACTTTATGAGGAAAATTATATTACTTTATCTAAATGTTTTTAGATGCACAAAAATATATTGTTTTATGGGATATACTTGTTAGTATTTTAAAGACTTTAGTTATATACAAAGACAAACCTAGAGAGCATATTAAAAAGCAGAGACATCATTTTGCTGACAAAGGATGGAATAGCCAAAGCTATGGTTTTTCCAGTAATCATGTCTGGATGTGAGAGCAGACCAGAAAGAATGCTGAGCACTGAAGAATTGATGCTTTCAAATTATGGTGCTGGAGAAGACTATTGAGAGCCCCTTGGATGGTAAGAAGATCAAACCAGTCAATCCTCTAGGTAATCAATCCTGAATATTCACTGGAAGAACTGATGCTGAAGCTCCAATACTTTGGGCAACTGATTTGAAGAGCTGACTCACTGGAAAAGGCCTTGATGCAGGAAAAGATTGAGGGAAAGAGGAGGAGGGGGCAACAGAGGAAGAAATGTTTGGATGGCATCACTGACTCAATGGACATGAATTGGAGCAAATTCTTGGCTATATTAATGGACAAGGAAGGCTAGTGTACTGCAGTCCATGGAGTCACAAAGAGTCGGACATGGCTTAGTGACTGAAAAGAAATAACAAAAACAAACTAAATGGACTCTTACAAAACTTTTACAAGCTACCTGAATGAAGAAGGAAAAGAAATATAGCCAGGATAACTTTTGAGATGGGAGAAAATGATAGAATTTGATCCATTGAGGAATACAATAAAGTTATAACATTTAAATCTAGTAATACTAACACAGAGATACATACTTCAACTAGTGACATTTGATTCATTTTTAAAGCAGTATTACAAATCAGTAGGTTATTTGGGACTATTCCTTAAATCACTAAGTTTTGCTGAAAGAACTATTTGCCTATATTTAAAAAAAAAAATTAAGCTAGTTTCCTACTTCACACCAAACCTTACTAAACATTGCAGTTATATTGAAGAAACACTAAAATTACAAAAAAATAATATGGGCATATCTTCTGACTATGACATAAGCAAGGATTTCTTAGGTATATCACAATCCCCCAGACTTCCAAATTTAATATATTCATAGTAATAATTATTCAGCATGACAAAAGGTACTATAAAGAAAATTAAAAACAAGTTAAGAGTAGCTTCTTTTAATGTCTACCACTAATAAAGGAATATCCAGAATACTAAGGCCTCTTAAAATGATCAAAGCAAGCATTCCCTCTAAGATAGAAACAAGACAAAGATACTACTTTTTCCACTTTTATTCAACATGGTTTTGGAAATCACAGCCCCAGCAATCAAAGAAGTGAAAGAAATAAATCCAAATTAGAAAGGAAGACATGAAATTGTCGCTATTTGCACATGACATGACACTATACTTAGAAAATCCTAAGACATTACCAGGAAACTACTGGAGCTCATCAGTGAATTCAGGATACAAAAAATTTTCAGAATACAAAATTAATATACAGAAATCAGTTGCATTTTCATACCCTAACAGCAAAATATTGGAAAGAGAAATTAAGGAAATAATCCCATATACTATTGCATCAAAAGAATAAAATATCTAGGAATAAGTCTAGGAATAAGGCAAAGGAGCTGTACTCTGAAAACTAAACAGTGCTGATTAAAGAAACTGAGAATGACACAAAACAGATGGAAAGATATACCATGTTCTTTGATTGGAAGAATGAATATTGTTAAAATGACCACATTGCCAGGCAATCTACATATTCAGTGCAATTCCTGTCAAATTACTAGTGGCATTTATCACAGAACTAAACCAATTTTTTTTCTTAATGTGTATAAAAATACAAAAGGCCCTGAAGAGCCAGAGAAGTCTTGATAAAGGAGAATGAAACTGGAAGAATGAGTCTCCCTGACTTCAGACTATACTAACAAAGCTATAGTAATTAAAACAATATGGTACTGGCACAAAACTAGACAGTAGGAAGCTAAGAAAGAAACCCATGCACTGACGGTCAATTAATCTACAATAAAGGAAGCAAGAGTATACAGTGGATAAAAGACAGTTTCGTCAGTATGTGGTGCTGGGGAAAACTGAACAGTTAAGTGTAAAAGAATTAAATGAATGAATTCAGGTAACAACATATACAAAAATAAACTCAAAATGGATTAAAGACCGAAAAGTAAGACCAGATACTATAAAACTCCCAGAAAAAAAAAACACACACACACACACACACACACACACACACATAGAATAGTCCTTGACATAAATCGCAACGGTATTTTTTGGATCTGTTTCATGAGTACTGGAAGCAAAAATAAACAAATTGAACTTAATCAGATTTAAAAGCTTTGATACAGCAAATGAACCATAACACAACAAAAAGATAACCCATGGAATGGGAGAAAATATTTGTAAATGATGTGACTGACAATGGATTAATATTCAAAATGTACAATAGTTCATAAAATTCAATATCAAAAAGTAAACATCCCAATAAAAAATGGGCATATACATTTTTTCAAAGAATACATACAGATCAAAATCTACAATGAGTTTTCACCTCACTCTAATCAAAATGACTATCATCAGAAAGTCTATAGATAGCATGCTGGGGAGGGTGTGTAGAAAAAGAACTCTCCTACTCTCCTGGTGGGAATGCAAATTGTTACAATCACTAGACACCATGGTATGGAGGCTCCTTGAAAACTAAAAATACTCTCACCATATGATCTTACTCCTGGGCAAATATTTGGAGAAAACTATAATTCAAAAAGATACACTTAGCCCAATGTTCACAGCAGTATTATTTACAATAGCCAAGACATGGAAGGAACGTAAATGTCCATTGAAAGATGAATGGATAAGAACATGATACAGACATACAGATGAGGATGCATGCACAAAATGGAATTTTACTCAGTTATAAAAATGAAATAACAATTTTCAGCAACATTGATGGACCTAAAGATTATCATACTAAGTGAAGTAAGAGTCAAATATCATATATTACTTAAATGTGGAATCTAAAAATGATGAAAATAAACTTATTTAAAAATAGAGGAATAAAATACAGAAATAGACCCATAGACATAGAAGTAGAAAACAGACATTGTTATCAAAGGGGGACAGGGAGAGAGAGAAATTGAGATTGGGCCTAACAGATATACACCACTATATACAAAATGCATAAACAACAAAAGGCCTACTACATAACACAGGGAGCTGTTTTACTATCCTTTAATAACTTACAACAGAGAAAGAGAATACAAATATATGTTTGTGAGTGTGTGTGTGTGTGTGTGTGCATAACTGAAACACTTTACTATACATCTGAAGCTAACAAAAACTGTAAATCAACTATGGTGGTGGTTTAGTTGCTAAGTCGTGTCTTATTCTTGCGACCCTATGGACTGTAGTCCACCAGGCTCCTCTGTTCATGGGATTTTCCAGGCAAGAATATCGAGTGGATTGCCATTTCCTTCTCTAGGGATCTTGCTGACCTAGGAATTGAACCCGGGTCTCCTATACTGCAGGCAGATTCTTTATTGAGCTATAAGGGAAGCCCTCATAGCTCAACTATACTTCAATTTTTTTTAAAAAAAATTAGCATATAGCTGATTTAGAATTATATGTTGCAAAGAATGTAATATAAGTTGTTCAGTTCAGTTCAGTCGCTCAGTCGTGTCCAACACTTTGTGACCCCATGAATCGCAGCACGCCAGGCCTCCCTGTCTATCACCAACTCCCGGAGTTCACTCAGATTCACGTCCATTGAGTTAATGATACCATCCAGCCATCTTATCCTCTGTCGTCCCCTTCTCCTCCTGCCCCCAATCCCTCCCAGCATCAGAGTCTTTTCCAATGAGTCAACTCTTCGCATGAGGTGGCCAAAGTACTGGAGTTTCAGCTTTAGCATCATTCCTTCCAAAGAACACCCAGGGCTGATCTCCTTTAGAATGGACTGGTTGGATCTCCTTGCAGTCCAAGGGACTTTCAAGAGTCTTCTCCAACACCACAGTTCAAAAGCATCAATTCTTCGGCACTCAGCCTTCTTCACAGTACAACTCCCACATCCTCTCCTGGCAATCTTGATTCCAGCTTGTGTTTCTTCCAGCCCAGCGTTTCTCATGATGTACTCTGCATATAAGTTAAATAACCATAGTGACAATATACAGCCTTGACGTACCGCAGGAAAAAACTTAGCCTTGATGTGAGGCTAAGTTAGCCTTGACTAGACAGACTTTAGTCGGTAATGTCTCTGCTTTTGAATATGCTGTCTAGGTTGGTCATAACTTTTCTTTCAAGGAATAAGTGTCTTTTAATCTCACGGTTGCAGTCACCATCTGCAGTGATTTTGGAGGTCCCAAAAATAAAGTCTGACACTGTTTCCACTGATTCCACATCTATTTCCCATGAAGTGATGGGACCAGATGCCACGATCTTCGTTTTCTGAATGTTGAGCTTTAAGCCAACTTTTTCACTTTCCACTTTCACTTTCATCAAGAGGCTCTTTAGTTCCTCTTCACTTTATGCCATAAGGGTGGTGTCATCTGCATATCTAAGGTTACTGATATTTCTCCTGGCAATCTTGATTCCAGCTTGTGTTTCTTCCAGCCCAGCGTTTCTCATGATGTACTCTGCATATAAGTTAAATAACCATAGTGACAATATACAGCCTTGACGTACTCCTTTTCCTATTTGGAACCAGTCTGTTGTTCCATGTCCAGTTCTAACTGTTTCTTCCTAACATGCATACAGATTTCTCAAGAGGGAGGTCAGGTGGTCTGGTATTCCGATCTCTCTCAGAATTTTCCACAGTTTATTGTGATCCACACAGTCAAAGGCTTTGGCATAGTCAAGAAAGCAGAAATAGATGTCTTTCTGGAGCTCTCTGCTTTTTCCATGATCCAGCAGATGTTGGCAATTTGATATCTGGTTCCTTTGCCTTTTCTAAAACCAGCTTAAACATCAAGGAGTTCACAGTTCACGTATTGCTGAAGCCTGGCTTGGAGATTTTGAGCATTACTTTACTAACATGTGAGATGAGTGCAATTGTGTGGTAATTTAAACATTCTTTGGCATTGCTTTCTTTGAGATTGGAATGAAAACTGACCTTTTCCAGTCCTGTGGCCACTGCTGAGTTTTCCATTTTGCTGACATATTGAGTACAGCACTTTCACAACATCATCTTTCAGGATTTGAAATAGCTGAACTGGAATTCCCTCACCTCCACTAACTTTGTTCATAGTGATGCTTTCTAAAACCCACTTGAGATCACATTGCAGGATGTCTGGCTCTAGATGAGTGATCACACCATCATGATTATCTGGGTCGTGAAGATCTTTTTGTACAGTTCTGTGTATTCTTGCCACCTCTTCTTAATATCTTGTGCTTCTGTTAGGTCCATACTATTTCTGTCCTTTATCGAGCCCATCTTTGCATGAAATGTTACCTTGGTATCTCTAATTTTCTTGAAGAGATCTCTAATCTTTCCCATTGTGTTTTTTTCCTCTATGTCTTTGCATTGATCACTGAAGAAGGCTTTCTTATCTCTTCTTGCTATTCTTTGGAACTCTGCATTGAGATGCTTATATCTTTCCTTTTCTCCTTTGCTTTTCACCTCTCTTCTTTTCACAGCTATTTGTAAGGCCTCCACAGACAGCCCTTTTGCTTTTTTTTTTTTTTTGCATTTCTTTTCCATGGGGATGGTCTTGATCCCTGTCTCCTGTACAATATAATGAACTTCATTCCATAGTTCATCAGGCACTCTATCTATCAGATCTAGGCCTTTAAATCTATTTCTTACACCCACTGTATAATCATAAGGGATTTGATTTATGTCGTACCTGAATGGTCTAATGAGTTTCCCTACATTCTTCAATTTAAGTCTGAATTTGGTAATAAGGAGTTCATGATCTGAGCCACAGTCAGCTCCTGGTCTTGTTTTTTTTTTACTGTATTTTGTTGACTGTTGCTTCTCCATCTTTGCTGCAAAGAATATAATCAATCTGGTTTCGGTGTTGACCATCTGGTAATGTCCATGTGTAGCACCTTCTCTTTGGTTGTTCGAAGAGGGTGTTTGCTATAACCAGTGCATTTTCTTGGCAAAACTCTATTCGTCTTTGCCCTGCTTCATTCCGTATTCCAAGGTCAAATTTGCCTGTTACTCCAGGTGTTTCTTGACTTCCTACTTTAGCATTCCAGTGCCCTATAATGAAAAGGATATCTTTTTGGGTGTTAGTTCTAAAAGGTCTTGTAGGTCTTCATAGAATCGCTTCACTTCAGCTTCTTCAGCATTACTGGTTGGGGAATAGATTTGGATTACTGTGATATGAATGGTTTGCCTTGTTTGTTAACAGAGATCATTCTGTCCTTTGTGAGATTGCATGTAAGTATTGCATTTCCGACTCTTGTTTACCATGATGGCTACTCCATTTCTTCTGAGGGGTTCCTGCCTGCAGTAGTAGATATAATGGTCTTCTGAGTTAAATTCACCCATTCCAGTCCATTTTAGTTCGCTGAAACCTAGAATGTCGATGTTCCCTCTTGCCATTTTTTGTTTGACCATTTCCAATTTGCCTTGATTCATGGACCTGGCATTCCAGGTTCCTATGCAATATTGTACCTGGTTTCCCTGGTGGCTCAGAGGTTAAAGCATCTGCCTCTAATGTGGGAGACCCGGGTTCGATACCTGGGTTGGGAAGATCCCGTGGAGAAGGAAAATGGCAATCCACTCCAGTATTCTTTCCTGGAGAATCCCATGGACGGAGAAGCCTAGTAGGTTACAGTCCATGGGGTCGCAAAGAATCGGACACAACTGAGTGACTTCACCTCACCTCACCTCACCTCACCTCATGCAATATTACGCTTTACAGCATCGGATCTTGCTTCTATCACCAGTCACATCCACAGCTGGGTATTGTTTTTGCTTTGGCTCCATCCCTTTATTCTTTCTGGAGTTATTTCTCCACTGACCTCCGGTAGCATATTGGGCATCTACTGATCTGGGGAGTTCCTCTTTCAGTATCCTATCATTTTGCCTTTTCATACTTTTCATGGGGTTCTCAAGGCAAGAATACTGAAGTGGTTCGCCATTCCCTTCTCCAGTGGACCACATTGTGCCAGACCTCTCCACCATGACTTGCCCATCTTGAGTGCCCCGCAGGCATGGCTTAGTTTCACTGAGTTAGACAAGGCTGTGATCCTAGCGTGATTAGACTGACTAATTATCTATGAGTATGGTTTCAGTGTGTCTGCCCTCTGATGCCCTCTTTCAACATCTACTATCTTACTTGGGTTTCTCTTACTTTGGACGTTGGGTATCTCTTCACGGCTGCTACAGCAAAGCACAGACGCTGCTCCTTACCTTGGACAAGGGGTATCTCCTCACCACTGCCCTTCTTGACCTTCAACGTGAGTTAGCTACTCTAGGCCCTCCTGTGCCCGTGCAGCCACTGCTCCTTGCACATGGGGTTGCTCCTCCGGCCACCACCCCTGGCCTTGGGAGTGGGTAGCTCCTCCGGCCACTGCCCCTGACCTCAGACTTGGGTATCTCCTCTCAGCTGTTCCTGCACGGTCACAGTCTGGCACTCTTGGTCGCTGCCCCTGACCTTGGACATGGGGTAACTCCACTTGGTCACCACTCTTTGGGCATGAGGTCCTCTCAGCTTCTGCCCCTGACCTGGGATGTGGATAGCCCTCTAGGCCATGCTTAGTGTGCCAGTCACAGCCGCCCGTGCCTAGTTAAATAATAACATAAAGATTCACCTCACTTAGTAATCAGAGAAATGTAAACTTAAGAAGCAAAAATTTCCATTTAACAACTCATACAGGCAATATTAAAATCCAATTATAAGATGAGGAGCAAAAGAAACTGATAGTGCTATGAATGAGTACAACCGTTTTCAAAAATAATCTGATAAAGTCTAAAAATATTAAAGGGAGAATGCAGTTATGGGGAAGAACACAAAGACATAGGCCACATGTGTCTCTCTATAACACTGAAAACATGCAAGAGGGATCTACTCATTGCATGAGTGCAGAAATATGTATTAAACTCATAAACACATACACAGAAGGACAGACATAAACTTAACCTTGGTGCCTTACAATGAGGAAGCTGGAGGTAAATGCCACTGGCAGCACCAACAGCCTAACACCATCTATAATACTGATAGGAAAATCCAATTATACGATGGGTATGAATACATTGGTTATCTTCATCTTTAAACACATATTCATGTTAAAATCTTTAAATATAATCACATTTTTTAAAAATAGCCATTACATTTTTTGACTGAACAAAAATGATTGAGCCTCTCATTTGTCTCAGTTAGACTTTAAGTTCACTTTGCCCAAAGGGTAGTGTTTGTGGTTCAGGCCAGTAGGGAAGATGGGTGGAGAGGGTAAGAAGATAAGCTGTAAAAACATAAAAATAAATTATATGTTAGTTGCTAAGTGGAAAAATATATAAAACAGAGATAAAGAGCCAGAGCTTAATAAAGAATATTGTCTGTTCAGAGAGAAGCTTTGTGGTAAAAAAATTCATTTTCATTTTTATAAATGAAGAAGTGAGTGTGGGCAAAGTTTGGGGGAGATGGTTTGGATAAAGAAAACAGCAAGCGCAAGGGTTCTGAAGAGGAAATGTTTGTCATTTTTGAGAAACAAGAATCTGAAAAAGGCCAGTGTGGCAGCAATGATTACATGCCACCTCTTAGAAATCATTTCCAAAATTTAAAACTGTCATTAATAATGAAAAAACACACCACAATATAGAAACATAAAATATGCAGCTTATTGTAACCACAGGAATTTCTTTTTTGAAACAAGTTGGTATTTTATTTTCCCCCAAGCAAATAAGAAGGATCTTACTATGTTTTCACTGTATTTTTATGTGATATTTAAGAAAAATGCTTTAACAAAATTCATTGTTTAAAGTCAGTATGTTAGCTGTCCATTCAAACTTTGTTATAAAAATATAACTAGTAGGTGCTAAAAAACACTAATGAAAATTCACCCCAAATCAGTTTGTATGCATGTATTTTAATGAAATTAAGTGCATTGAATTTTGCTTCTCTTTTCCATGTAGATATATTCAAATTCATATTTGTGCTGCAGAATTTGAAGTGTGCTTCAAGTACATTCAGAAGTGTCAAGAATGACGTATGGGAGAGATAACATTGAGATGTAAACAAACAGAACTCTTTTGATCTCTTAGGGATTTGGAGAGCTGCACATTTTGATGCAAGTCAAAACTATAATTTGAACACTGAGAAACAAAGATGGGATGGAATTAAACAGAAGATTTAAAACCTAAAGGAATAACAGTGGAACATCAAAGTAGCTTACAGACAAACTAAATTAGCATGAGGCCAAGGCAGAAAACTTTTTTCCCTGAAATATTTCTTCTCTATTAAAAAAAAAAAAGAATAACTAGGAACTCTATCAGAAACAAAAATGTTTCTTAAAATTATTATATAGATATTATAATACATGCAAAATATAAGTTCCATCTACTCATTTTATATATATATATAACGAATTATCCTGCAGTGTGGGAGAACTGGGTTCGATCCCTGGATTAGGAAGATCTCCTGGAGAAGGAAATGGCTACCCACTCCAGTATTCTTGCTTGGAGAATGCCATGCACAGAGGAGTCTGGAAGGCTACAGTCCGTGGGGGTTGCTGAGAGTCAGATACGACACAGCAACTTTCACTTTGTGTATTATATGTATACAAATGTACAGATAGATCATGGTAGATAAATAGAGATGAATATGATAATGACAGAGACAGAGAGAAAGAGGAAGGAAGAAAGGAAGAGAAAAAGAAAGGAAGGAAAAAGAAACTTTTAAACACTCTTCGCCCCTGTTGTCTGTATTCTGTACCTTTGACTAATGAATTTTGGAGCACAGTCTTTGGTGTTAGATAGACCTGTGTTTGATTTTTGACTCTGTACTAATTAGAAATAATTTATTTGTATTGTATTCTTGTTCTGGCCAAATTAGCAGAAATTTTGAAACGAACAGAAATCTAGTGTCTCAGATTTCTGAAGGATAGACATCTGAAGACAGCATCACTAGGCCACAATCAAGGTGTCTGCAGGTGTCCACGTTCTTTCCAAAGGCCCTAGGGGACCATCCAACCCCTGCCTCTTTCAGGTTCTGTTGGCTACATGCAGTCTGGCTTCTCGGTGTATCGTTTTCATCTCTTTGTCTCTGTTTTTCACCTTACTTTCTCTTCTAGCAAATTTCTTCTGCCTGTCATAGGACATTGTGATTGCATTTAGGACCTTCCTGGATAATCTAAAATGACCTTTCCATCTCAAGATCCTTGATTTAATCATATTTTCAAAGCTCTTTTTCCTTGTGATGTATTTATAGGTACCAGAAATTGGGACCAGCTATCTTTATGGGGCCATTATTCTGACAAAAATTGTAAAACAAGACAAAAAAGGCACAACACATTTCAAACAAAAATTACGAAAGGAAACTTTGAATCTCCTATGAATACAAAGGAAGGCTGGCTCCTGACTAAGGGATTTGGAGGCCAGTGGTGTCATTAGAGTGGCAGCTTTGTGTAATGATTCTTCCATTCTGCTTTGCCAGGTAATCCTCAGGTTTCCTTCCTCATTAAATAAATAAATAATTAAGTAAAAATAAAAACAGCAAGTATGCTGCAACAGTTACCAATTATATAGCATAGCCATGTCAGTCAACTCCACTCTCTTTGGCTTAAATCAGGAAATACACCCAGATCAGAATAAAACATTATGATCAATGGAAACTTGGTTTAAGTCACTAGGATTTCACTCTGTGATCAGAACTATGATTTAATTAATCATACCTAAATCACAGCACAAATAAGACAAATTAATTTGGCTCAAAGTAAAAGTGGCTCAGATGATAAAGAATCTGTCTGAAAAGCAGGAGACCTGGTTTGGATCCCTGGGTCCAGAAGATCCACCAGAGAAGGAAATGGTTACTCACCCTAGTGTTCTAGCTTGGGAAATCCCATGGACAGAGGAGCCACGGGCTACAGTCCATGGAGTCACAAAGAGCCGGACACAACTGAGCGACTAATACACACACATAGAAATCCTCTGTGTTTTCAGTTGGAGAAGGGAAAGAATGATGCTAGGGTGTAATCATTAGAATAGGAGTCCCCATTTCCTGGGCCACTGACTGCTACCAGTCCATGGCCTGTTAGGAATCAGGCTGCACAGCAGGATGTGAGTCAGGCCAGTGAGCAAAGCTTCATCTGAATCTACAGCCACCCCCAAGCCTTGCATCGCCACCTGAGCTCTGCCACCTGTCAAATCAGTGGCAGCATAATGAATATAATGTGCTTTAATGGTCATGAAACCACCCCCACCCCACCACCCTGGTCCATGGAAAATTGTCTGCCATGAAACTGGTCCCTGGTGCCAAAAGGTTGGGGACTGCTACATTAGACTAACTGAGTAATCTAATCATTTAACCGCTAAGCCTTACTTTTCTCTTCCGCAGAGTGCTGTGTTAAGTCATTGACCCATGTGTGTGTGTGCAGGCTTGCTCAGTTCTGTCCACCTCTTCGTGACCTCGTGAACTGTGGCTTGCCAAGTTCCTCTGTCCAGGGAATTTTCAAGGCAGGAATATTAGAGTGGCTAGTCACTTTCTCCTTCAGGGGATCGTTCCAATCAGGGATCAAACCCATGTCTCTTGGGTCTCCTGCACTGGTAGGTAGATTCTTTATGACTGACCTTTAACCAGCCATTGACCCATCCTCAGTGGTAATTAATCTGTCAGCTATAGCATTATTGCTGTCTTACATGAGGACAACTGTTCCTAGAAATAATTGATAAATGTTCCTCAACAAACTGATAAGAAACATGCTTTATATACAGTTAAAATAGGCAATATTGTATATCAGATGTTAATGTTCAATATTAATAAATCTCTGAAATTAAATGCACTTTTCTGATTCAAAAGTACTGAAGTCTTATCCAGCTAACCAGTTGACTTGAATGGCTTGTGGCTACCTTTCCTGGTAGCTTTTGGAAATGTATGTTTAATTCAGTAAACTGAGCTTCTAGAGACATGTTCAGGCTAGAAATAAAAATATAATTTTCCTGCTTGATCAGAAGCAATATTCAACAAGCCTTGTGCTTTTTGTATCTGTACTACAGAATCTGAAGCACACTCAAGCCATTCCTAAGGCATAGACAATGATACACCAATCTATATAGACATAGATATAAACAAAGACTGGACTTTTTTGTCACTTAGGACAATGAGTAATGATGATTAAACTTTATTTTTAAACAAGGATTTCTTTTACTAGTTCCACAATTTTTCTTAAATATAAAATAAAAATATAATTGTAAAATTTTAAATATTATAATCTTTATTTTAAAAAGTGTTGAATGTCTACTGTGTGCTACACAATGCCCTTGCTGCTGCTGCTGCTAAGTCGCTTCAGTCGTGTCCAACTCTATGTGACCCCATAGACGGGCAGCCCACCAGGCTCCCTCCCTGGGATTCTCCAGGCAAGACCACTGGAGTGGGTTGCCTTTTCCTTCCTCCAATGCATGAAAATGAAAAGTGAAAGTGAAGTAGCGCTTAGTGCCAGAAAAGAGCAAGTTTTCTGATTTGAGGATAGATAAACAATTGAGCTCAAATGGTTCTCTCTCTCCCCCAAATGAATAACTGAATATAAAATTACAACTTGGAAATGAGGATTTTGACACATACCAACACTAGAAAATGTCAACATATTAAATGAAAGCAGCAAGGATGAGTTCATTTTTCCCCTTTCTCAAACATTATAGTTTGATGAAAAGTAACTAATAACTTTTGCTGGTTACATTTTAAATACTTAAACATTAACTGATACAACAGGCTCTGTGGCTGTAATATTGTCATCCCTATCTTCACAATGCAAAAATTGGGGTCCAGAGAGGCTGAAGAACTAGTCTATGGTCAGGATCTGGAAGAGGCTGAGCTTCAAATACAAACTCAAAAAGCTGAATCTTAGTCTTCACTCAGTCTGTGGTATATGCTTTCTTGTGGAAGTCAGAGTTTGAGCAAGGAAGTGGATGATTAAGAGTGATACAGAAGGAGACTTATGTAAGAAATGATTATACTTCAGGTGACTCTGAAAGCCATTAAAATAAATTTTAAAAAAGCTCTATTGAAGACTTTTAACATCTGGGCCTGATGCTGGGCCTAGTGTCTCTACAGGTCAGTAAAAGTCATTAGATGAAATGAAAATTTGGATGTGAAGAAGAGTATGATGAGCCCATGAGAACACAATGGAATCCATATCATTGTCCCTCTGCCTCCAACCTTGACTATGCGAGGACCAGCAGAAGGAGCTGGCACCTTTATTGTGGAGCTCCTTGTGTTTCTGGCTTAAGACTCAATGCAGCTGAAGCAGGAGATCCACAGAGTTGAGGGGCCAGCAGCTTCCCAAGCCTGCAAGACAAGTCTGCTGTTCTGCAACAATGTGTACAAGTCACAGCTCTGCCTGGCATCCAGCATCAATCTTGAAAATGTAACTGTTGCTACTTCACCTACTTCTCTTAAATTTCATGCAAATATCCTTGTGGCCTATGCTAACCTAGAACTATGCAAAAAAGGGAACTTATGAGAAATGTAGTCCAATCTTAGCTAAGCGATAATGGTACAAAGTCATCATACCACATATAAGATAGAGAGATTCTGGAGCAAACCCAATAATAAGAATTAATTTGAAGAAATATGCATAAACTTACTGGTAATGTTTGGAGCATTTCCTTTGGAATCCTTTCACCAAAGCAGCATGTTAGAATTGGAAATCTACTACCTTGGGAGGCTACAGGCAAAAGCAATCTACTACCCTTGGGAAGAAAATAGTTATAGAGTGACTCAATCCCCCTACTCCATCTGGAAGGGTTCTTTTATTGTTTGCCAGGACCTTGGAATAAGACCAGAAAAAAACATGTGGTCATATCCAAATTTGGAAGTTAGTCAAAGTGAAAATTTCATTAAGAAAAATGACCCAACATTGAGTAGCTTTACTAAAGAGATAATATTGTGAGGGAAATGTTCCATAGCACTGAGAGTTGAGATCACAGAACTGGTAGCTGATTGGCCAGACTTCAATTTTAAATATGAAAGGAACAGACTAACATTAACAAGGACATTTAGGAGAGTAAAAATTACCATCAGCTTTGAAGCAAATTAAAATTTCTTTGTTTTAACTAGTTTTAAAATAAGTCAATTTTAAAATAAATCATTCCAGAAATGCAAGAGACACAAGGACAAAAGATTTCAAAAGCTAGTTTATGGCTAGGAAATTTCAAGGAGCATTTGGAAGGGTCTTACAAATATGGAGTATTATTTAAAAATTGCCACTTTTTCCTGAACCTCCAGAAACATTTACCACACTGCGTTTCCAGTTTTCTCTATCCTGTGCTTGTTGCCAAGCTGCAAAGTCAAAGTCAATTTTTTTATGGAAAGATACCTGTTCTATGTGGTAATTTGTGTGTCAGTTACATATTGGTGAATATCAAACCACCACAACACTTAGTGGCTTAAAACAATGATATGCTATTTTCTGTATTTCTTTGTGTTAGCTTGTCTCAACTGGGCAGTTTTTCTGCTGCACGTGTTACTGGTTGGGGTCATTCACATGTTTATATTCATCTGGGAGATAACCTATATTGACTGTTAGCTGAAACATCTGGCTTCTACTCCAAATGGCCTCATAACAGAATAACCAAGAATTCTTTGCGTGTCCAAAATCTAAAAGTAAAAGCAAAGACTGTCGGTCTTTCTTAATGCCCACTGTCAAACTGTCACTTTCACCATATTTTATTAGTTAATGAAATTCACAATAAAATTCATAGAAAGTTGAAATCAACTCATCTTCTTGAAAGGAAAAAGCAATACATACCTACAGAGATGGGAAGTGCAATTGCAAGCATTTCTATAGGCTAGAGTCAACAATGCTTTTCCTAAAGGACCAGATGGTAAACATTTTAGGTTTGCAGGCATCTGTTTTCTATCACTCACAACTATTTAATGCTGTTTTTAAGATGCAAAAGCATTCATAGATAATAAATAGATAAACGGATGTGGCTGTGTCCCAGTAAAACTTTGTGCACAGAAACAGGTGGTGTGCCTCTGGCTGTGGATACCTACCGTGATACTCTCCATGAAAGGAAGAGTTCTCATATTTAAGTAATTTATCTTCAAGAAATATGGATATATAGAAATGTTTATCTGTTTGTTTATAGGAATGAGAAAGCAGAATAGTCCTAACTATTTATGAACAAGCACAACTTTTGTAAAATCATACAATGTTATATATTTAGATTTTTAAGTAAATATTCTCCCTACTCTATGGTCAGAATACAATTCCACTCCCAACTGATTCTGGACATGGATATAACAAACATTTGAACTGGAAGGAATGAATTTGAGAGTGACACTGTGTCCAATTTGAGCAGAGATTTAAAAGACAACTCATGTTTCTCTTTCCTTTTATGAGTAACTTTGAAATACTACAAGGGAAAACTAAAAGGTAGCGGTTTCTCTGACTGGGTTCTACAGTGAGGAGACATGAGGAACAGAATGTACCAGAAGTGAACTACAGCCTAGGGCTGAGCCTAGCCAAGTGCAAATGGTCCACAAACCTCAGCACCAAAAAGAAATGTTTGTTCCAGTAAGCTACTGAATTTTTAGAAGTCTTTTAGACAAAGTTATTAGAAAAGATCTTATAAATATGCAAGGTGCCTATTAAAATTTCTGTTTTGGATTATATACTGATTGAAAGCAAATTATGACTGAAAATTAGATTTGAAAAGCTATTTTGTGATTAAATTTATAAATAATCTTTTTGTATTATGATGGCCATCATGGCTGTCACTGTTTAAAAGAGATAATATGTGCTTCATATAATTTTTGAGTATTTTCTTTCTAGATTATTCTAAATTAAGCATTGCTTTACTGATTAAAAATAATTTCAATACCTCTACTTTTCCTTTCTAATTCTCACCTTAAAATTTACCTGAAAAAGGTAAGGAAGATAATGGAACTATAGTAGAAGCATCAATGCATAACAGAATAAAAATATTCTCTATAATAATACTGATGAATATTATAATTATATGAATATTATACCACATAAAAGTTCAATAAATCACTTTAAAATATCAAATAATAATATTCTATTTGGGATCTTCTAATAAATTGAAGGAATACTATCTGAAAAGCATATGCTTTGCTATTAAAGGTCTAATTTGTACTGTTTCTATAGAAAGCACAATATTATTTTGAACTAAAAACTTTATCAGAGCTAAATCAAGTTTATACCAATTGTAGTTTTACAAATTAAAAGTCTGACAGACATCTATGACATGATACAGCTTTGATTTCCTTACTTTTGTATATATCCACATATGCTAACATTGCCATCACACCATAAGGAATTGGTGTAACCTTAAGACATAATTTCAAGCTTCTGAGTATGTAATAACGTTCAGATACTAATAAGCATCATCCCTAATTGCATAAAACTTTGGCATATTTGCATCATTCTCCACAATTAATACAAAATTAATGGTTTCAAAGATAAGTTACTATGTCCAAGTAAATCCAAGTAGAGATTCAAAACCAGCTATGTCTGATTCTGTAGTGCATGCTTCTAGTAATCTAATACTTAGTTTCTAAAATATTACTTAATTATACTAGGTAAAATATATGATAAAGCATTTTGACTTGTTTAAAGCAAAACTAATGGAAAATTTGACGTGCATTATGAATATTCTGTTAGAGTGAGTGCTTTGATGGTCCTAATTAATAGTCTCTCTGTTTCCACATCCCTTGTCTGACAACTTTGAAGTCCCTACACACTCTAATTCTGGAATGAACTTGAAATTTAGTTTGGCCAATAGAATGCTATGGAAATGATGCTGTGATATTTCTGAGTCTTGACCTCAAGATGTTCTGTTTTTCTGCTTGAAGGAGCTCTTTCTGTCATGGTCAACTTGCCTCTCCCATGATAACCTTGTCTCTGCCATCCTTGCCCACGGATGCTTGGGCTGCCTTGTTGAGGATGAGTCAACACATGCAGGAGAGCCAAAGCTTCCCTCAAAATAGCCAGCCAACTTTGAATAGCATAGTTACCTACCTCCATCTCTTCAGGAAAATGGGAAACATCATCAGTACATTCTCCCCAAAGATGGGCACAGTAAAGAATAAAAATAGAGACCTAGTAGATGCTGGAGAGATCAAGAAGAGATAGAAAGAAAATAAGGAAGAACTGTATAAAATAGATCTTAATGAGCCAGATTACTATGATAGTGTCACCCAGAGCCAGACATCTCAAAGTGCAAAGTCAAGTGGAGCTTAAGAAGCACCGCTGTTAATAAAGCTAGTGGATGTGATGGATTCCAGCAGAACTATTCAAATCCCTAAAGGATGATGCCATCAAGGTTTTGTATTCATTATGTCAGCAAATCTGGAAGACCTAGCACTGGCCATGGGACTGGAAAAGATCAATCCTCATCCCAATCCCCAAGAAGGGTAGTGCCAAAGAATATGCTAACCATTGGACAATTGCACTCATTTCCCATGCTAGTAAGGTCATGCTTAAAAACTTGCATGCTATGCTTCAGCATTATGGGAACCAAGAACTTCCAAATGTCCAAACTAGGTGTAGAAAAGGAAGAGGAACTAGAGATCAAATTGCAACATCCACTGGATTATAGAGAAAGCAAGAGAATTTCAGAAGAAAAAAATCTATGTCTGTTTCATCCAACTACACTAAAGTCTTTGACTGTTTGATCATGGCAAACTGTGGAAAGCTCTTAGAGAGATGGGAACATCAGACCATCTTACCTGTTTCCTGAGAAACCTGTATACAGGTCAAGAAGCTACAGTTAGAACCCTGTATGGAACAACTGACTGGTTCAAGATCTAGAAAAGAGTATGTCAGGGCTGTCTACTGTCACCCTGTTTGTTTAATCTATACACTGAGCACATCATAAGAAATATCTGCCTGAATGAGTTACAATCTGGAATCAGGATAGGTGGGAGAAACATCAACAACCTCAGATAAGTGTATGATACTACTCTAATGGCAGAAAGCGAAGAGGAACTAAAGAACCTCTTGATGAGGGCGAAAGAGGAAAGTGAAAGAGCCTGCTTATGACTAAATATTAAACACACACACACACACACACACACACACACACACAATCCTGGCATCTGGCTCCATTACTGCATGCATGGCAAATAGAAGGGTAAAGGTGGAAGTTGTGACAGTTTTCCTCTTCATGGGCTCCCAAATCACTGCGGACGGTGACTGCAGCCATGAAATAAGAAGAGGACTGCTTCTTGGCAGGAAAGCAATGACAAACTAGACAATGTGTTGAAAAGCAGAGACATTACTCTGCTGATAAAGATCCATATAGTCAAGGCTATGGTCTTCCCAGTGGTCATGTTTAGTTGTGAGAGCTTTGATGCCTTTGAACTGTGGTGCTAGAGAAGACTCCTGAAAGTCCCTTGGACAGCAAGGAGATAAAACCAGTCACTCTTAAGGGAAGATCAACTGGAAGGACTGATGCTGAAGCTGAAGCTCCAGTATTTTGGTCATCTGATGTGGATAGATAACTCACTGGAAAAGTCTGTGATGCTGTGGAAGACAGAAAGAGAAGAAGGCATCAGAGGATGAGATGGCTGGACAGCATCACTGATGCAATGAACATGAACTTGTGCAAACTCCAGGAGATAGTGAGGGACAGGGAGGCCTGGCAAGCTGCAGTCCATGGGGTCGCAAAGAGTCAGACACGGCTGGGTGACTGAACAACAACCTACCCCCACCCCCCGTAGCTGTGGGAGCAAAACCAAATGATCTCTAATTGAAATTTCTATCATAATTAGTGATGTTGAGCATCCTTTCTTATGCCTGCTGGTCATCTGTGTATCTTTACACAAAAAGCTATAGGATAGACTTTTTTTTCCCCCTTAAGATTGTTTTGGCAATTTGGGGTCTTTTGTGGCTTATTTTTGGATTATTTGCTCTAATTTCATGGGAAATGCCATGTGCTTCTTTTTTATTTTTTATTTTTTTAAGTAGGGATTTGCATTACATTTGTAGATTGCTTTGGGCAGTATGGCTATTTTAGCTGTATTAATTCTTCTAATCTGAAAGCATCAGATATCTTTCCATCTACTTGTATCAACAATGAGATAACACCTCACACCTGTCAGAATGGCCACTATCAAAATGTGGCCAAATAACGAATGTTGAAGAGGATGTATAGAAAAGGGAGCCCTTGTACACTGTCAGTGGGAATATAAATTGGTGAGCCACTGTGGAAAACTGTATGGAAATTCCTCAAAACAAACAAACAAACAAACAAACAAACTGCAAACATAGTTATCATGCTTGTAAGCTAAATTGCTTCAGTTGTGTCCAATTCTGTGCAATCCTATGGACTATAGCCTTCCAGCCTCCTCTGTCCATGGGATTCTCCAGGCAAGAACACTGGAGTGTATTGCCATGCCCTCCTCCAGAGGATCTACCCGACCCAGGGACTGAAATTCCGTCTCTTATATCTCCAGCCTCGGCAGACGGGTTCTTCACCACTAGCACCAGCTGGATCCAGCAATTCCACTTCTGGGTATATACCCAGAAAATATGAGGGCACTATCCATGCTTCGGAGAAGGCAATGGCATCCCACTCCAATACTCTTGCCTGGAAACTCCCATGGATGGAGGAGCCTGGTAGGCTGCAGTCCATGGGGTCGCTGAGTCAGACACGATTGAGCGACTTCACTTTTCATGCATTGGAGAAGGAAATGGCAACCCACTCTAGTGTTCTTGCCTGGAGAATCCCAGGGATGGCGGAGCCCAATGGGCTGCTGTCTGTGGGGTCGCACAGAGTTGGATACAACTGAAGCGACTTAGCAGCAGCAACAGCATCCATGTTTAAGGATATTTGCAATGGCCAAGACATGGAAGCAACCCAAGTGCCCATCCACAGATGATTGTATTAAGATGTTAGACACACCAGAATATCACTCAGCCAGAGAAAGAATAAAGTTCTACCATTTGCAGCAACGTGGATGGATTGACCTAAAACATATTATGCTAAATGAAATAATTCAGAGGAAGGCAAAGTTGTATGATATCACTTATATGTGGAATCTAAATCCTCTCTCTCTCTCTCTCTCTCTCTATATATATATATATATATATATATATGTAATGGATACATATGTAAAACAGAAAGACTCACAAATATAGAAAGAAAAAGCAGTGTGTGGTTACTGGAGAGAGGGAAGGAAGGAGGGATAAATTATGGGTATGGGATTAACATATATAAATCACAATGTATAAAATAGTATATGACAAGGATATGCTGAATAACACAAGGAATTATAGCCATTATCCTGTAATAACATAAAATGAAGTATAATCTACAAAAATACTGAGTCACTACAGTTCAGTTCAGTCCCTTAGCTGTGTCCAACTCTTTGTGACCCCATGAACCACATCATGCCAGGCCTCTCTGTCCATCACCAACTCCCAGAGTCCACCCAAACTCATGTCCATTGAGTCAGAGATGCCATCCAATCATCTCATCCTTTGTTGTCCCCTTCTCCTCCAGCCCTCAGTCTTTCCCAGCATCAAGGGCTTTTCAAATGAGTCACTACACTCCATAGCTAAAACTTATACAATGTTGAAAATCAACTGTATTTCAGTGGAAAAAAAAATCAGATGAATTGTCCTGCCGAGTCCATTCTTAATGCAAACCTGCTAGCACTGGAGTGACAAGATCAAGATGGCAAAGTAGGTTGTTCCTGACTTTAGTTCCCTTCACCAAAAGATCAGCTAGCAAGTATCCATAGTCAAAACATCAATATGAAAATCCTGGAACACAGGAGTGAAGCTGAGGCACCCTTTGATCCAGAGACTGAGATAGGCAAGAAGAATGGCATTAGAAGCACAAGAGGCAGGCACAGTGCCAAACCAAGGGTTTCGCCAGTAGGAAATAGAGAGCCCAAGGTTGATGTTCAGTACCCCAGCACGGTGGGTCACTTCCTAGGACACCCACTGAGGTCTTGCCCTATGGGAAGAGAGGGTGGATTTGAGGGACTTGACCACTGGAGATCAGATTGAGATGGAGAAGGAGAAGGAGGCTTGGACCAGCGTGTGGACCTCAGCAGGTTGCCTTTCTCTCTGTTCAGCTGCTCCAGAGTGGACATCCCAGGCATTACTCTGCAGGACTGTAGAGATCAGCTGATGAGTCAATCTGGCCAAGCATCTTGAGATATAGTTATGCTTGATTTGCGTCCGCAACCAAAGAACCATAGATGCCCTAAAGCCTTTTCTATCACCTTGCCTGGGCAAGATAGCAAATTTGTAGTCCTTCCTACTGCTGAATATAGTCTTAAGTTTTATCCAATCAAGCAGCCTAACCAAAGGACCTGAGAAGTGGCCTAGCTCATCCAACAACCATGGTTAAAGTGGCACCAGAGCAGAGAGCCCAACCAGTGGATCTATCAATGTGCAGAGCCAAGATGGTGGCCACCCTGTCTGGCCAGAGAGACCAGTGAGAAGACTTGCCTGATTCAAGCCTCAACAAACAAGCCAAACCAGCCTGGAACCAGTTATCTGGAGCCAGTTCTGCAGCCCAAACAGGACAGAGGAGCAAATTCAAAGCCCAGTCCACTGGGTGATGTATAGCCCTCAGTACAGTCTGGCTTGGAAACTTGCTGGAGCAACTGGAAGCACCATGTTCCATCCTCCAGTGCCGTTTAAAGCAGTGTCAGAGAGCAGTTCTGCTTGTTTTGGGTCCCCAGCCACTCAGCCAAACCAATTTAGAACCTGTTCCACCCAGTCAGGCAAGGTTTGTGGCCCAGCCTTGTCTTGAGTATTGCCTTCAGTAACATTCAACCAGGAAACCTGACTAGAGCACATGGGAGGCTTGCTGCAGTGCCCATGCAGAGAGCCCTGATAGCAGTTCTGCTCCTCTGCAGAGCCTAGCTGATGGTCCTACCTGGCCAAGGAGTTCAGTGGGCAGATATGCCTGATTTGGGTCCACATCCAACAAGCCCTGTTGGATGATGCCTGACTACCTAGCCCATGAGTGCAATCAAATTCAAAGGCCCATCTAAGGCTAAATATAGCTTCCAGCCCTGTCTATCAAGGAGGCCTAACCACAGTATCTAGAAAGCTGTCATTTTTTTTTTCTATATCTCTGCCAACAATGGCACATCCAAGTGGAAAATTCTATCCATCTACATTGGGCATGGCTGGTCCAAGAGCTTCATGGAAATTCTGCCTGATTTGGATCCCAAGATATTCAGAAGTAATAGTCCTGGAGCCTCTTCTGTAGCCCCACTTAGGTAGGGAAAGCAAATTCACAGCCTTGTTGAACTACTGAGGGTAGCATCAAGTCTCATCCAACTAGGAAGCTTGAGTAGAGAATCCACACCTCTACAGAGACTATCATAGCCACTCTTGAGCAGGAAACCCAGCCAGCAGTCCTATCCAAGAGCTGTTAGCGAGGAGTATGCACCCAAACTCATAGTTCAGGCTGTGATGTCACCAAGTAGAGACCCCGATAGCAAGTTGTACCTACACAAAGATGCTACCAGCAGACTCATCCAAAACTGCAAGCTGATTTGACTGGTCAAGGACTGTCTCTGTTGAAAGCAAACTGTAAAGTGTGGAAGAGGAGACTGCTTACCCAAATACATACATACCAAGGCAAGGAATCATGAGTCAGGAAAGACTGGGTAAATGTGACACCACAGAAGAAAAATAAGTCCCAATAACTGACCCTAAAGAAATGAAGATTTATGAACTTGCTGACTAAGAATTTAGAATAATCCTCTTAAATAAGCTGTAAGCTAAACAAGGACAAACAAACAAAATTAAGAAAACAATGCATTGTCAAAATGAAAAGTTAAATAAGAAACAAACCATTAAAAAAAAAATCCTAAAGTTTGAGAAGTCAATAATTAAACTGAAGAAGTCGACAGAGAGCAACTCAACCAAGAAGAAAAACCAGTGAACTCAAAAATAAATCATTTGAAATTGTTAAGTTAGAGAAGTAAACAAACACAAAAGAACAAGAAAAGAAAAATGTGAAGTTTACTGAACTTATGGGACACAAATAAAGGAAACAACATAAACAGTTTGGTAATCTCAAAAGGGAAAGAGATAAAGAGATGGACAGAAAGTATATTTAAAGCAATAATAGCTGAAAATTTCCCAAATCTAGGGAGAGAAATGGACACTGAGATTCAAGAAGCTCCAAAGGCTCAAACTAGTTTAAACCAAAAGGGCTACACCAAGATACATTATAATTAAATTGACAAGAGTCACAGGAAAAGAGGGCATCACGCTAAGTAAAATAAATCAGACAAAGACTTGCACTGCATGATCACATTTATATGTGGAATCTGAAAAACAAACAAACAAACATAAAGGGAACAGAAGTAAGAGACAGGGAAAGGGTAAATGGATAAAGGTGAGCAGATTCCCAGCTACAAGGTCAATACATTCTGAAAATATAATGTATAGTATGGTGAAATATATATATAATGTATGTATGTGCTAAGTAACGTCAGTCATTGCTTCATTCCGACTCTTTGCAACCCCATGGACTGTAGGCCACCAGGCTCCTCTGTCCATGGGATTCTCCAGGCAAGAATACTAGTGAAGGTTGCTGTGCCCTCCTCCAGGGGACCTGGAGGTTCAGTCCCAACCCAGGGACTGAACTTGCGTCTCTTACGTCTCCTGCATTGGTAGGGGGAGAGCGTTACCACTAGTGCCACCTCAGAAGCCCTATATAGTGCATAGTATGATCAACTCCAGGAGATAGTGAAGGACAAGGAAGCCCGGTGTGCTGCAGACTATGGGATTGCAGAGTCAGACACGACTTAGGAACTTAACAACAAAATGGTAAACTAGAGTTAGCAACACTGCACTGTGTATTTGAAAGTTGCCAACAGAGTGGACCTTAAAAGCTCTCACCACAAGAAACAATAATTTTAAGTATGTGAGGTGATGGATATTAACATTAAGCAATCAATTTCCAGCATACACATATATCAAATCATTATGTTCTACACTAAATTATATCTAAGTAAAACCGGAAAAAATCCTCATGAATCATCAGCTTGGTAAACCATTGGTTGAAGTCATTTTTCAGGGAAGGATATTAATAAAAAGGATGTGCTGAAGAGGAAAATTCTGGAAATGTATTTTCCTACTAACAAATAATGAAAATTATTCTTTTAAGACATGGGCACAAATTCAAAGTATATTTACAAAGTTATTTTTATTCTGATAATATTTTGTACTATTTTTTGAAGTCAAATAAGATCTATCAAAGGACATGAAAATCTTGAGACTGCTACAGAATGTATGTATATGTCCGTGTGTTTTGAGAATGCACAAATTATTAAAGAAAGAAAGATGAAAGATTTTTTAAATTAAATATGGCCATGAAATAGAATTAAAAATAAAACATAAAACCTTCTGAAGTCTTCTGGGAATTTCAAATAATATAATTTTTATTTATTTTCCAAAAGCTATATATTAAAAGAGCAACTCTTGTCTACACACACACACACACACACACACACACACACAAATTTTAAGTAGTACTATTTTTATTAAAGAGTTTCACATATTTCAATTACTTAGGTCTGGCATATACATAAGTATGCAATAAAATATATTTTGCTTTGCATTCTGACTATCTTTTATTCTTTCTCTACTTGTTATTTTCTTGGTCGGACTTGCTGCTTTTTTACTTTGGGCCAATCCCATACTGTAAGGAAAGCTACTGGTTTCAAACAGCACCACCAAGTATCCCTTAGATACAATACAGCTGAGATCAGCTGAGTATAGGCAAGATTGCCTAACTTCAAACACAGAATCTATGATCCTATGATAGTAATTTTTAAAATATTTTTAAGCCACTAAGTTTGATGTTTTTGTTTTTCTTTTAAAGAACAATAACTACTTGATGAAAACTTTTTTAGACTTATCAACTAAAATTTTTGGTAAAAATTTATTTACAAGTAAATAAGTTTCCTTCTTTAAAATTATTTTTACAGTTTTCACACTTTCAGTTAATGTTACCATCATCCACTAAGACTTCTTCGATTTACTGGTACTTACCCTTGCAACTCTCATCTATCATAACTACAAGCCCTATTTGCTCTATACTTGGTATACGTGACATACAATTTTACCTCTCAGGATCTGAAATGCTGCCACATGCCATATCTAATCTCTTAGAAATCCATTTTTTCTTCAAAATATATGCATAATCTTATTACTGCTTACCTCCCCCATACTGTTAAACTTTTCAAGGGACTGTCGTCTCCTGCCTGCATTGTTGATGTACATTGGCAATGGTTTTCCATGCTTCTACAACTGATACTCAATATTCTATTCATAGGAAAATTGCAAAAATGACACTTTATACCGTAAGTCAGAATAAGTCTGTTTCTCAAAATGCTCCTTTGTTTCCCACATCATGTTATTGGTAACAGAAGCATATTCATCATCACACACACACACACAGAGGAATTATGTCTCTCTAATTAATAAGCTAAGGCTAAACTACATTTATAACCAGGCACACAGTTGTGGATTATACTTCTATATACTATATATACTACAAGAATATACTACTAGTTGGAATATAAATTTCAAATTCATACCCAGTTGGTATGCATCTGTGTTTATATGTTTTTATTCACTGTATAGTCTTCCTTTTATATGGAAATGCTGTATGTAAATCAGATCAAAATGGATTTATTCTGATTGATAGGAGGGAAATGTGATGGAATGGAATAAAATTCTCCTTCCTCTCATCCAACAGAAACTTCTGATATAATTCTATTGAGTCCTTAGTCTTCTGAGAAACACCTTAGAGATACATTAATTTAAAGAACATAAATAAATATAATATGTGATGAATACATCAGATAGGGAATAAAATTATAGCATCTAATGTGCAAAAGACATAATTCTAAGGTGCATTAAAAGTCATAGTACCAGTTTTTGCATTACCCATCATCACTGCATTGGAGAACAAACCAGAATCCTTATGAATTTGCTTTCTAAATTATTCTCAAATACAAAATCGTTTCACAAGTTTATTTTATCTTTATAAATACACTGAGCTGTGGAGGCTGAAGATAATGACCTACAATGGAATGCATCCTTGGCTTCTATCTTTCTAAAGAATGGCTCTAGTTCTTAAATTTTTATAATAACAAATCATTGGAAATATTTTAATAGCTGCATTTTTACAGTCCCTTCCACACCACTTTGCAAATACAGTCTCTTAGTATTAGGTTGAAAGAGGTAGAATGTAACAAGGGCGGAAGCTGCCGAGGAATTAGCCCTGTGGTGACAGTTCTCTGATCATTTACAAATCTTGGCCCAGGGAGTTAAAATTTAACAAGGGGAGTAGTAAATATAGAAGATTGCTTTGAAAATGAAATCTCTGTAGAGCAAGATTTGTAAGAATCTGAAGGAAATTTACATTTCAACACATTGTTCGTTTCTACTTCCTATGGAGGACTCTCACAGAACAATTGCAATTTTCAGAGTTCTTTGCTTTAGTTTGAGTCAATGGCAAAAGTCCTGCTGCTAAGCCACTTTATCAGAACATTTTGAAAGGACATTCGCATAGTCCAAAGTCATTTTGTTAAAAACACCCTTTACAAATTGGTGCTGTGAGAAAAAAATTAAAAACTCTGGATTTTGTTAATCATCATTCAATACCCTCAAAGGATTTCAGCTTTTATTTATGTAATTTATAAGAACATTTAGGGACATTGCTTTTTTCTTTCCTTAATATGGAAAACTAATAAATGATCTCTTTATATGTACTTCGTCAGTTGTATGCTAAAATTCTGTGAGGAACTGTATATATGCAGATGGTCTGTGAAACTTGCAAAACATAGTCTTCAAGGTTAAAATTTTGTCAATCTCTAAAAATTAGACTACCATATTCACTGAAGTAGAGTATCAATTATCATTTACAAACCATGCCATTTCCTTATAGGAAAAAGATACCTGAACACTGTAAAGAGTTATTCTCTGTGTAAAATCTTATGCATATTAATTTGCATGTAGCAATCATTATGTTCAGTGATGTAGTATAAATTTCCTCTTGGTATGTTTAACATTCAGTTGTATTCTTTAACTATTTTCATGTCTCCCTTTACTTGCCAATAAAATGTATGATTTGCATTAGAGCAATTACCTGTTTCAAAATTCCAAGTAAATGTATTAAATCTACTAAATGTACCATAGCATAGTCCTACCACTTTAGAATATTAGAATTGGAAGAATAAAGAAACGGTAACTAGAATACTTCCATAAAAGTGGAGTTATCTTCCAACATTTCAGATATTTATTCAGCTTCTATTTGAATCTTTTCAGTGATGCATAAGTATCTACATGATGAGATATTTTATTACCTTTTTGTAATAACTGTGGTTATATCCAAAAATCTTTTTGTTTATATATATATTACAGTGAAAACTTCTTGTGCTTTTCACTATTGCCCCTAGATGTCTCTGCTGCTGCGACTAAGTCACTTCAGTTGTGTCCGATTCTATGCGACCCCATAAGGGCAGCCCACTAGGTTCCTCTGTCCCTGGGATTCTCCAGGCAAGAATATTGGAGAGTGTTGCCATTTCCTTCTCCAATGCATGCATGTATGCTAAGTCGCTTCAGTCGTGTCTGACTCTGTGTGACCCCATGGACAGCAGCCCACCAGGCTCCTTTGTCCACAGAATTCTCTAGGCAAGAATACTGGAGTGGGTTGCCATGTCATTCTTGCCCTAATATGTCTCTCACTTTAGTTGAGTTCAGTCGTTCAGTCGTGTCCGACTCTTTGCGACCCCTTGAATCTCAGCACTCCAGACCTCCCTGTCCATCACCATCTCCCGGAGTTCACTCAGACTCGCGTTCATCGAGTAAGTGATGTCATCCAGACATCTCATCATCTGTCATCCCCTTCTTCTCCTGCCCTCAATCCCTCCCAGCATCAAAGTCTTTTCCAGTGAGTCAACTTTTCACATGAGGTGGCCATTGTACTGGAGTTTCAGCTTTAGCATCAGTCCTTCCAAAGAAATCCCAGGGCTTATCTCCTTCAGAATGGACTGGTTGGATCTCTTTGCAGTCCAAGGGACTCTCAAGAGTCTTCTCCAACACCACAGTTCAAAAGCATCAATTCTTCAGCACTCAGCTTTCTTCACAGACCAACTCTCACATCCATACAAGACCACAGGAAAACCATAGCCTTGACTAGATGGACCTTAGTCGGCAAAGTAATGTCTCTGCTTTTGAATATGCTATCTAGGTTGACCATAACTTTTCTTCTAAGCAGTAAGCGTCTTTTAATTTCATGGTTGCAGTCACCTTCTGCAGTGATTTTGGAGCCCCCAAAGTAAAGTCTGACACTGTTTCCACTGTTTCTCCATCTATTTCCCATGAAGTGATGGGACCAGATGCCATCATCTTCGTTTTCTGAATGTTGAGATTTAAGCCAGCTTTTTCACTCTCCTCTTTCACTTTCATCAAGAAGCTTTTTAGTTCCTCTTCACTTTCTGCCATAAGAGTGGTGTCATCTACATACCTGAGGTTATTGATATTTCTCCCGGCAATCTTGATTCCAGCTTGTGTTTCTCCCAGCCCAGTGTTTCTCATGATGTACTCTGCATAGAAGTTAAATAAGCAGGGTGACAGTATACAGCCCTGACACACTCCTTTTCCTATTTGGAACCAGTCTGTTGTTCCACGTCCAGTTCTAACTGTTGCTTCCTGACCTGCATACAGATTTCTCAAGAGGCAGGTCAGGTGGTCTGGTATTTCCATCTCTTTCAGAATTTCCACAGTTGATTGTGATCCACACAGTCAAAGGCTTTGGCATAGTCAAGAAAGCAGAAATAGATGTTTTTCTGGAACTCTCTTGCTTTTTCCATGATCCAGTGGATGCTGGCAATTTGATCTCTGTTTCCTCTGCCTTTTCTAAAACCAGCTTGAACATCAGGAAGTTCATGGTTCACGTATTGCTGAAGCCTGGCTTGGAGAATTTTGAGCATTACTTTACTAGCGTGTGAGATGAGTGCAATTGTGCGGTAGTTTGAGCATTCGGTTGCATTGCCTTTCTTTGGGATTGGAATGAAAACTGACCTTTTCCATTCCTGTGGCCACTGCTGAGTTTTCCAAATTTTCTGGCATATTGAGTGTAGCAGTTTCACAGCATCATCTTTCAGGATTTTAAATAGCTCTAGAATCATGTAATTCTTTAAATGTGATAAAAATCTGTGTCTTCAAAGAGTATTGTACAAAATATTTCTGACATCTTAATTCATAATAGATAAACTCTGCTGCTGCTGCTAAGTCGCTTCGGTTGTGTCTGACTCTGTGCGACCCCATGGACGACAGCCCAGGAGGCTTCCCAGTCCCTGGGATTCTCCAGGCAAGAACATTGGAGTGGGTTGCCATTTTCTTCTCCAATGCATGAAAGTGAAAGGTGAAAGTGAAGTCACTCAGTCGTGTCCCACTCTTTGCGACCCCATGAACTGCTGCCCACCAGGCTCCCACAGCGGTGGGATTTTCCAGGCAAGACTACTAGAGTGGGTTGCCATTGCCTTCTCTGAGATAAACTCTAGAAACAGCCTAAATGCTCACAACAAATAAATGGATGAATAATATCTGCATTATTTATATAATGAGAAACAAACAATTCAGCAATAAAATAAATGAAGTACTCATAAAAAGAATGATATAAATTATTTCAAATATATTGTGTTGAATAATAGAAACAGGATACAGAAGTACATAATGTAAAGTACCTTGGATATGAAATATAAAAACTCATACCCTTAAGCTGATAGAAGTAAGAAAATGGTTGCCTCAGGGACTGTGGAGAAAAATGCCTAGAAAGGACACACATAAAAACTCTCTAGAAATCTGTTTCAGGTCAACAATAATCATTCAAATGCTGTGTGAGGTATTAAAAAAAAATCATCAGTGATCTTCAGTAAAATATAATGAGCAGTAAATGTTTAACAATGTCTCCAAAATCATGAATCTTTAAGGAAATATGCTGCAGTTGGAAGTTGCAATATTTCATCACACTTGATTCTCAGTTTAAACTACCTCATTTATGCACACAAACAACAACAAAAAAACTTGGATGAAAGATTAACTTTCAGCACGACGCTTAAAATAATCAAATGCAACATGGTGACTGGCTTCTCACAATCTGAATCTGAGAGTAATAGCTTTGTACCAACATTAAAATTAAAATTTCTCCAATATTAACTCATATACCTCCAAAAGGAATATATTTTCCCCTTAACTGTTCTTAAAATGACTCAAAAGATCAGATTCCAATACAATTTAGCATTTTATTTTTGTGAAATGTCTCATTTAAGTACCAGGCAAACACAATATTATTTGGAATTATTTGTAAATAAATGCTTTATGCCATCTGTTAAATACAACATTCTATATTTGGAAGGAAAGATTGGGGGCATAGCTGATTTTTCCAATGTAAGTTTGATTATTAAACTTTGCAATTTAAAATTTATGAAAATAACCCTCCAAATATATTATGAGACCTCTTGTCCTTCATGAAGTGGTTTTCATCTTTGAGCAAAGAAGGCTTAAAATTGCAACTCCAGTATTTAAGATGTTTTAATGCAAATATGTTATCGAGATACTTTTTATTTCAAAAGATTGTGACATTTTATTTTAAAGCTATAGATTTGTTTGTGTGCATTTCTGTTTAGTTTTGCTGAGATTAGTAGTCATTTAAATATACAATATCTATTTCTGCTTCAATGAATTTTCTTATTTTTTTAATAAAACAAGTCTCAGTACATTTATTTATTTATTTAAAATATAAATTTATTTATTTTAATTCGAGGTTAATTACTTTACAATATTGTATTGGTTTCGCCATACATCAACATGTATCTGCCACAGGTATACATGTGTTTCCCATCCTGAACCCGTGTCTCTCTTCCCTCCCTGTACCATCCCTCTGGGTCATCCCAGTGCACCAGCCCCCAAGCATCCAGTATCATGCATCAAACCTGGACTGGTGATTCATTTCATATATGGTATTATACATATTCCAATGCCACTCTCATTCATCTGCTGATGGACATCTAGGTTGCTTCCATGTCCTGGCTGTCATAAACAGTGCTGCAATGAACATTGGGGTACACGTGTCTCTTTCAATTCTGGTTTCTTTGGTGTGTATGCCCAGCAGTGGGATTTTAAGGCAGTTCTATTTGCAATTTTTTAAGGAATCTCCACACTGTTTTCCATAGTGGCTGTACTAGTTTGCATTCCCACCAACAGTGTAAGTGGGTTCCCTTTTCTCCACATCCTCTCCAGCATTTATCGCTTGTAGACTTTTGGATCACAGCCATTCTGACTGGCGTGAAATGGTACCTCATTGTGGTTTTGATTTGCACTTTTCTGATAATGAGTGATGTTGAGCATCTTTTCACGTGTTTTTTAGCCATCTGTATGTCTTCTTTGGAGAAATGTCTATTTAGTTCTTTGGCCCATTTTTTGATTGGATCATTTATTTTTCTGGAATTGAGCTGCAGGAGTTGCTTGTATATTTTTGAGATTAGTTGTTTGTCAGTTGCTTCATTTGTTATTATTTTCTCCCATTCTGAAGGCTGTCTTTTCACCTTGCTTATAGTTTCCTTTGTTGTGCAGAAGCTTTTAAGTTTAATTAGGCCCCATTTGTTTATTTTTGCTTTTATTTCCAATATTCTGGGAGGTGTGTCATAGAGGATCCTGCTGTGCTATATGTTGGAGAGTGTTTTGTCTATGTTCTCCTCTAGGAGTTTTATAGTTTCTGGTCTTACGTTTAGATCTTTAATCCATTTTGAGTTTATTTTTGTATTGATATACTTTTTATGAAGTCTGTGAATTAAAGGGTGATTTTAAGCCATTCATATAGTGAATATATCTTTATTAATAGTTCAAGAGGATCAATTAGAATTGGTAGGACTGACTTTCAGGTATTAACGGAAAATATTTCTAAATTATTTTCACTGTGTGACAGTGGGTCAAGACTTTAGACATAGTTTTAAAAAGTTTTTATTTAAACAGAGCAAAAAGACGGTTCCATACATCTGTGTCTCTTTTGCTGTCTCACATACAGGATTATTGTCACCAACTTTCTAAATTCCATATATATATACATATATATAAACATATATGTATATATATACGTATATATAAACATATATGTATATATATACACACATATATAAACATATATGTATATATATACATATATATAAAAAATAGTCTTTTGGACTCTGTGGGAGAGAGTGAAGGTGAGATGATTTGGGAGAATGGCATTGAAACATGTATATTATTATTTGTGAAACGAATCACCAGTCCGGGTTCGATGCATGAGACATGAAGCTTGGGGCTGGTGCACTGTGATGACCCAGAGGGATGGTATGGGAAGGGAGGTGGGAGGGTGGTTCAGGATAGGGAACACTTGTACACCCATGGTGTATTCTTGTCAACGTATGGCAAAACCAATACAATATTGTAAAGTAATTAGCTTCCAATTAAAATAAATAAATTTATATTTAAAAAGAGAAAAATGAAAAAGAAATACTGTCCAGTGAACCAATCAACTGATCACTTTCAAAAACTCATATAGTATTGAAACAGTGCCCCACATATGCACTGTTATCATATTTGTAATATTTTAACTTATCTTTTTTAAATTCTAAAATAATACCATGGTATGACTCTGAAATTTCTATGATAATTGAAACATTACAGAGATCATTATTCTAAATATCATCATATTTTTCACATCACCCATAAGAGAAGGTCAATAGGAGAACTCGATATGTGGCTATATATAAGGAACACAATAGTGTGCACCCTGGATCCATCAGACATTTTCTTAATGTAACAGTGGATCCTATGCATAGTCTTTCATTTTAGATTTGCCGTGCTTATTGTTCAGTAGCTAAGTTATATCCGACTCTTGTGACCCCATGCTCTTCTGTCCACGTAGTTTTCCAGGCAAGAATACTGCAGTGGGTTGCCATTCCCCTTCTCCAGGAGATCTTCCAGACCCAGGGATCGAACTTGGATTTCTGGCATGCAGACAGTGTCTGAGCCACCAATAAAAGATGAAATTTATCTTTAAAGTTTTCAGAGAAATTATTGTAAAATTATGTATCTAACTTGAACAAGTTAAGTGTTTCTCTTTAAAAATCTTTTTGTCCTTTGGCAAGAAAGTTACATGTACTAATCTTTTGAAATGTACTAACTTTTTAGGCTTCTGTGTATTTATACTTCTTGTGTACTTATGGAAGAATCATTTAAAGATTTGTTATTAGTTTTAATATAAATAAGTTGTTTATATTGAGAAAATATAGCCAAATTAAATCACCTTTGCATAAAACATGAAGAAATGAGATATATTATAATTATTAATATGGTAAAACTAACCAAATTCTATGATACTTTACTAAATAATTGTTTTCTAACTAAATCTTTACTATCATCAAGTCCAACTCTACTAATCATTAAAGATACATTTTTATCTCAAAGTTACTTATGATGATATAACTGGGATGGAATATTGCAAGTAAATTTTGTGATATCCTTTGAGAAGCTTTAGCAATTTCTTGGGCTACTTTATACATATATCATGCTCCTGAAATATAAACATAATTCAGCTTACTGAAGTTGTTGCCTGTGATCATATTTTGCAATACAGAACTTGTTCTGGGTTTCTGTGATAATATTATTGAATTACTGTTATTGACCAAGGGAAGCTTAGACAGAAAATTAAAATTGTGAAATGTTATATGTGTGTCAGCAAAACTAATTTGAAATTACATGCAGAAAATTATAGGGTATAAACCATAGATATCAAACAAAAACAAGAGCAGTTAGCATATTTGAAAAGACATAAATAATTTTAAAAATAAATTAAAAAAACATATCCAGAGTATTTTATAGAGAATATAAGGCTAAATATCTGTGGCAAGGAGTAAAATTTAAAAGAAAAGAATTTGAACACTCTATCTTAATTGTTTGTATCACAAATGTGTACAGGAGATAAATATTATTACGTTGCATTTAAAATGCTATTATTCACACTGCATGAAAGATAAAGGAAAAATCATCCCTTTATAACAAATGATACCATCATTTTGTTGGTGCCTTTCAGATCTTCTGATGTGAGATTCTGAGGGACATAATAGGAAACCTTCTAAACCACACTTGTGCCTGCCACCCTTCATTACAAAAGTACTAAATAAGTAAACTCAATTTCTGCTCTGTCCTTCAAAGAACTAATCACACACACACAATTTGGCACACTATGTCTTTCAGAAAATGGTATCTATTTGTTCCCAAAGGGTAGGCTTGAGTACTGAATGTTTTGTCAACTAAGAAAACATTCTGTTGCCCTCAAGAGTTTTTATGTACAAAATTGAATATATGCATGCAACATTAAAAGTACTATTTTATCATTTTAGACATTTTTATAAGTAATGTCAGAAATATTCTTATCAAATCTAAGATTAAGAACTCTTTAAAATGTTTTGGATTTCTGCAATATGCTTATTTCTACTTTACATATTGAAAATTAAGTTGTGTTTTTAGGTACACATTAGGATCCAATGAGGTGTGAATGTGTCAGTCACTCAGTCCTTTCAGACTCTTTGCAACTCCATGGACTGTAGCTCTTGAGGATCCCCTGTCCATGGAATTTCCCAGGCAAGAATACTGGAGGGGGTAACCATTCCCCTCTCCAAGGGTTCTTCCTAACCCAGGGATCCAACCCAGGCCTCCTGCACTGCAGAGAGTTTCTTTACCATATGCACCACGAGGGAAGCCCAGTTACATCTAAGTTCACAGCAATTAGTAATGCGCCCGAAGAATTGATGCTTTTTTTTTTAATACTTTATTCTACATTACAATACTGTATTTGTTTTGCCATACATTGACATGACTCAGCCACAGACTGTGGTGTTGAAGAAGACTCTTGAGAGTCCCTTGGACTGCAAGGAGATCCAACCAGTCCATTCTGAAGATCAATCCTGGGATTTCTTTGGAAGGAATGATGCTAAACCTGAAACTCCAGTACTTTGGCCACCTCATGAGAAGAGTTGACTCATTGGAAAAGACTCCGATGCTGGGAGGGATTGGGGGCAGGAGGAGAAGGGGGACGACAGAGGATGAGATGGCTGGATGGCATCACGGACTTGATGGACACGAGTCTGGGTGAACTCCGGGAGTTGGTGATGGACAGGGAGGCCTGGCATGCTGCGCGATTCATGGGGTCGCAAAGAGTCCGACACTACTGAGCGACTGAACTGAACTGAACTGAATAAGTATGTAGCCATGATTCTGAGAGCATGTACCATTATCCTTATTTTTAAGGATTGCTATTTGGTGTGAAAGATTAGCTTTAGATATTAGTTTACTATTTATATGCTTGCATATGACACAAGAGGTGCTAGAGAAAGAATGGAAGTCTGCAATTTTACAAATCATTGAGTAGTAGCAAAATTGAATAAAATGTTAAATAAATCAATTTGTGACTTACTAGTGGTTAAGGTTATCTGATAGTGTAAATTGATGTGAATATCAGGATTAGCTAACTTATATCATTATATAGATATATTTTGCATTTTTATAACTGATATAGAGGCTGGCTTCTTGGAAGAAAATCTATGACAAACCTAGACAGTGTATTGAAAAGCAGAGAAATTACTTTGCCAACAAAAGTACGTATAGTCAAAGCTATGATTTTTTTCCAGTAGTCATGTATGGATGTGAGAGTTGGACCATAAAGAAGGCTGAGTGCCAAAGAATTGATGGTTTCAAACTATAGTGTTGGAGAAGACTCTTGAGAGTACCTTGGACATCAAGGAAATTAAACCAGTCAACCTTAAAGGGAATCAAACCTGAATATTCATTGGAAGGAAGGACTGATATTGAAGCTGTAGCCTCGATAATTTGGCCACCTGTTGCAAAGAATCAACTCATTGGAACAGACCATGATTTTGGGAAAGACTGCAGGAAGGAGAAGAGCACAGTAGAGGATAAAATGTTTAAATAGGATCATTGACTCAACAGACATGAGTTTGAGCAAACTCAGGGAGATAGTTTTAAAGACAGGGAAGCCTGGTGTGCTGCAGTCTGTGGGACTGCAAAACTTGACATAACTTAATGACTCAACAATAACCAAAAGAGTTTTGTAAGATATATTAATAGAGTTTTTAAAGTCATTTTGCACCTTAAAAATATACATATTATATAAAATGACAAATACATACTATATTGCAGTCACTCAAAAAAAAAAGTTTCAACCCTATAGTTGAAAAGTTATTTTTATATATGATAATATGCTAAAAGTGTTACTAGAATATATAGCATTTTGATGCTGCAAATATCAGCATAAGTGGGGTCACCTTCGAGAGAAGACCAACATATAACCTACCTAATGATTTTATAAGTTTTTTGACTATGTTATATGTAAATAAATACTTCAACATTTTTGACATGTAAAGTGAGGAATATATTTCTAACACAAACATATATCTCTATATGCATGAACACATATATAATAAAATAACTTTAATTTTATCATATTATATAATATGGAAAGTACAATTTGTACTTTATTGTATATTGTATACCATATATCATATTTCAAATGGTATATGTCATAAATTATACAATCTCATTACATATTTACATATATCTTTCATCTATACATTGTACTGATGTTAGCAAGCATTTTAATTTCATGTGAATAACATTCAATTAAAATCAAATTAGCTTTCAATAACTAAATAAAGAACAGATAATCAGAGGTTGATTGAACATGGAATACACAGAGACAGACGTACAAATTTGTCCAAACACTAGCCAGGTCAGAGTGGGTCTTAACCAATGGTTTGTTATGTAGTCTCATTAGCAATTAACATTCCTAACACTGTGATGAAGATGAATATAGCATAGTTTAGCCTGATGCAGTTCAACATTCAAATATTGTAATGATCCCACACTTATCAAGTCAACTATGCTTATTATTCAACTCCCTAGAGTTTTTGACTTTAAAAGAGTATGCTAATTATCCTGCTTAGTTTTCTGGTCTGTCAAACAAATACATTTCTTAAGACAAAGAAATAAATTGATATGGGAATTTCATACATCAGTATTCTGAGCCTGCATGAAGTGAGAACCCTTGTGAGAAACAGGTCCTCTTTTATCCTAAATCATATTGAGAATTAGAGATAGTATAATCAAAGAGAAACTGAAGTAATTTTCCTGCAAAAACTCTTTAGACATGATCTGTTAAACTTTTCATAGTACCAGCTCTCTGCATTAGTAATCTCGCCTTGCACTGTATTTAGCACTTCAGTATAGTGTTATAAATAGAATAATGTAAAACTATCTGTGCAAAAATAAGCAAAAAGCTTCAATTATATAGAGTTCAGGAAACAAGAGGAGGTCTCATGCCTTGGGGCAATAGCAGAGCCCAGTAGAAAGATGAGATTCTCTTCTTTCGTGACAAAGACTCAGCCAATAAAAAGCCATGGACTCTGTTCACGTAGTCCTCGCAAGTTCTTTTTCTTCTCCAACTGGTGGAACCTCAATTTACATTTTCTGCTACTCCTCAAAAAAAACCCATCTTTGCTGGAGAGATATCTGGGAGTCTCTTTGTTTAGGTCAACATTGTGGTATGTTCTACAGGGGCCAGAGAGGATCTCTGAAGGCTCTGGTCCTGGTGGACACTCAGGTGTGATACCTACACTGAGTGCATTGTCACTCATTGCTTTCTCACCACCCTGCAGTTGATATGTCCATGAATTTCTTCCTCCTGCAACAAAGCTCAGTTTTGGAGCTCTCCAGGCATTATTCAGTGTCTATTTTAAGGTTGTTCCTTTCTGGTTAAGGCCTTGTTCTCCATGTGAGAACTCACTGGCCATTTCAGTTTGATTTTGAGAGCAGACTGTTTCAACTGAAGCTGGCTGTGAAGCCATCGGCCCATTCCTCTGGGAACAGGGGCTGCTTCACTGAAACTGTGCCAGTTCAGCCATTGGCCCATTCCTTTGGACTAGGGTGTGTTTACTGAAAGCAGGATAAAAGACCTTTGGCCTAGATCCTCTAGAACTGAGCTGGGTTGTTTTTTTGTGTGTTTTTTTAAACTGGCTGGTTTTAGCTTGTGAGCTATTTGAATTGAGCTGTTTGTGCTGTAAACTATTTACCTTGTTTGAAAATAATTTTCCTTTCTAGAGGAAAATCTCAGAAATGGTATACAAATTATCTAAATATTTTGAAGGTGGTCCCCTTACAGAAGCTCTAGTTAGTTTTATGTTTGAAAATCATAGCCCTTCCTAATGTGTATTTCTCACTGGCTCAACCAAAGAAAATTTAGAGTTCAGTTGCCATAAAGGAAACTTTCAAAATGCCCAAACTGAATTTTCTTAATAGCAAGTAGGACTATAGTAGCTCAAAATTTTCCAGAACTGAAGTGTATGCCTTTTTGGATTAGAGTTTTGAGGTTCCCAAATATTATCAGGAGCCTAAAAGTGCCGCCTCTCTGCAAGATAAGATTTTAGGATTAAATCAAACAAACCAATGATTGATAAAAGAAAATGACTCCTGGATCCTGAAGCTCTTCTTCTTTAGCCTCTCTGTGTCAGGCTTTGTCTCTGTTGCCGTCTTATCTCATTTCCTCAGCTCCTGTGGTCAGACTCCATATCCAGCATCATAGCCTTCCTTCCCCTCTATGCCTCCTCTGTTCTCTCAGCTCCCCTATGCAGGCAGACCCCGTAGATTGCAGGTTGGATGCAAATCACCACAATTACGCAAATCTTGCAATAAAGTGTGCCATATGATTTTTTGGCTTTTCAATGCATATAAAACTTATGTTTACAATATACTATGTCTATTAAGTATGCAATAGCATTATGTCTAAAAAGAACAATATATAGAGACCTTAATTAGATATACAAAAGAAAAATAAACAATTACAGTATAACATCAAAGATCACTGATTACAGGCCGCAAATTAAACATGATAATAATAAGTCTGAAATGTTGTGAAAATTACCAAAACATGGCAGACACGAAGTGAGCAAATGTTGTTAGCAAAATGATGCTGATAGAGCTGTTCACTGCAGGGTTACCACAAAGCTTCAACTTGGAGGAAAAAATGCAGTATCTGTAAAGCATAATAAAGTGAAGCACAATTAAATGTATTCATGTATTGATATATCATTTTCTCCAAAATCCTGTCTTTTCTCTCATTGTCTCTGAACAGAGTGAGGTAGACACACACACACATGCATATATATATAGAGAGAGAGAGAGAAGGAAAGAAGATGATCTAGAGATCAAGAGAACCAAATATATCCCTTATGTTAGCTTTGATCTTATCAGTCACAATCAAATTTGCTGCTCATATGCTTAGACAACAAATTTGAATAATACTGTCAGATTCAATTTGCTCTGCTAGCTGATCAAAAACCTAGTTAGTGGTCACCTTAGATTATTATTGTTATTTAATTAACTGATATGGTAGTGCTTTCAACTCATTATCTTTGAAACTTAGATGAATGCCCTGAATGTATCATATAGTTTCCTTTAAAGATTTTAACCTTCTTGTATAATATCTTCCCCAAAGACAAATATATTTTGATAATATATTCAATATCAAAATGTCATTTTCCTCATAGAAATCAAGAAGTCTTTGAAATATTTACAATTCCTAAAGACTTCAAAAGAACAATCAAGAGTTATAGAATATTATCCATTAATGCAGATAAAGCTGAGAAATCTGAATTTTTCTTACTGTAGTGGAGAAGATACTCTACTCCCCAAATTGGTAATAATAATGAATTGTCATTTTTCATATATTTCTAGGTATCCTAATGTGAAAATCTTCCTGGAAATGTCTCTCTGGTACAACACATTTGCACTCCATACTAATCTATAATTCCATTTATTTTTAAGATACAATTTGCTTGTTTACTAGCATAAAGTATGGATTTCATTCTGACCCTGTAAACAATGCAGAATACTCTCTCCTATTTTCTGTGAATGCATAAGGTACTAGGAAACTATTTCAATCAGGTTGACTTTTTTTTGAAGTAACATTTTCCATTCTGCTAAAGTTCAGCTGACATTGACTTCACTGAATGGCTGTTGGAAAATTGCCCTTGGAGCTTTATTTGGCATGGCTACCATCTTCTTAATGGAATGTTGTATTGTGAAAGTCACGCTCAGAGTGTTGATTCTGCTCCTAAGTGGCAGTTGGAGCATAACACACATTTAGTTACCTACCTGACAAGTTGTCTATTTAACAGAGAAAAAAATGATCTGACTATGATTGATGGCACAGCTGCCCTTTCTCAGTGATGGGTAAAATCAGCTGAGTCAAACCAGATCTGGCTACAATGGAATGCCTGTCTGCAGCCCTGTTCCCTCATTTCTCTTCATTTGGATAAGAAGGCTTTCCTTTGAGTGCAAATTCCCACAGTCTCAATCTACCAACCGCTGTGCTTATTGCTTTCTTCTTTCCACTCTGAAATTAGAGACATTATTTGCTCTGCTCCTCATTAGAGCAAAGCTTTTCATACATTTTTAGCTTCTTGCACTCTAGGTCAAGGACAACAGTGCTGAAAATTAGAGTCCTTGGTCAAAAGTACTTAGTAAATTATTTACTTTTTGGCCATAAGCTTCCTCTGCTGACACTGACTTGAGGTTTTTTTTTCCTGTGTCGCTGAAGTAAGTTACCTTTAGATACCAACTTGATAATTATTGTGACTTACAGTAAAATTGAAATCAAGATCCAATGACTAATTTGTTGCTCTCTTTTGCCTCCCCCTTTTTTTTTTTTTCATTTAAGGTTGATAGTTTAGCATGTCCAGTGGCAGAGACTGAAATGAAAAGATATATTGTAAAATTCAAAGCCAGTGACTGAAGTTTATACTCATTCCTCACAAGGACAACGTTCAGGGTCTAAGTGTCACTGCAGCAATGCAAATAACTGATTTGTAGGGATTAGAAACATATAATCCAAACAGCCACACTGGGTATAAATACTGGATATTAAAATAGGCACTCATTGGTAAAAGAGGAAAATTTATACTGAAAAGTCATATATATCACAGCTCTGTTTCCTTTTGACTTCAATTCATTTAAATTCAAGTGCAACAATCAGAAGACCTGGAATTTATATCAGACTCCAGGAAGTATACATTGTATTCAAGCACACACACATAAAACTAGGCTGTGATGAGTCTGGAAAAGTAAGATGCAAGTGATAACAACATGCACGGAATTTAAAATCAATTTTGGAAATGATATATAGTAATACCAAATACAAAAATCAGAAAAAAACCCCATAAACTAAGATATTATGATACCATTTCTTACATGGAATCCACAGCTTAGCTATACCAGGGGAGCATCCATGAAGGAATACTTGCCAAAACATCCATATTTTCAAAAATCACAATGTCTTTTTGTGAACCTCACTAAAGTAGAATCTTTAAACATATTTCTAAACTGTGGTTTTAACTAGATTATTTATTTACAAATGAGAGCTAACTAGAATACAATTCCTTATGTTTTCTTACATAACTGATGCAGAAAATCTAGCCAGAATAACAGAATAACAGTCTCTGTAAACCAAAAACAGGATTAATAAGGGAAGAAGTGGAATTTATTGCTTTTGATTTGTAAAAATGTCCCAAGCAATATTGCCATAGAGGGAAATTTATTTTTCATTCAAAATGGAAAATGGAAATGCTTTTTCTTTCTATGTATCCTAGAATAAACAAAAATGCAGTTTGCCAGATGATGACAAGCATTACAATGAAAAAATATAATAGAGAAAAGACTATTAAAATATATTAATGCTTTGTAAAAGTATAATTTGTTCTATTTTAGTTGCTAAGTTGTATCCAACTCTTTTGTGATCCTGTGGACTTGTATGTAACCTACTGGGCTCCTCTGTCCCCGTGATTCTCCAGGCAAGAATATTGAGTGGATAGTGCTGCAATGGACACTGGGGTACATGTCTTTTAGAATTGTGGGTTTCTCAAGGTATATGTCTAGTAGTGGGGAAAGATAAAGTGGGATGAGTGGAGAAAGTAGCATCGACATATATACACTATCATGTGTGAAATAAATAACTGGTAAGAAGTTGTTATATAATACAAGGAGCCAAGCCTGGTGCTCTGTGATGACCTGGATGAGTGGTATGGCTGGTGGGGGAGTCTCAAGAGAGAGAGGCATGTGTGTAATTATGGCTGATTTGTGTTGCTGTATGACAGAAACCAATACAATATCCTATTAATCAAGCAATCTTCCTCAAATTAAAAAATAAACTCCAAAAAGAAAAAATACTAGAATGGGTTGCCATTTCCTTCTCCAGGGGATCTTCCTATTAGGAATTGAACCTGTGTTTCCTACATTGACAGGCAGATTCTGTACCAGTGGCCCACCTGGGAAGCCCAGCTTTCCTTGGACCACTTAGAAAACTGAGGTGGTTGGGAAAGCTGCCAATCTAAACTCTGGAGACTTAGGTGTATACACAGAGTCACAATCAAGATATTATTAACTACAGCAAAAGCCATAAACAGGTAGGAAGACTCAAACAGCAGTGTGGATAGACTTCCAGAGGCTGAACGTACACTAGCATGAGGATAAGAAACCCCTAAGTGATACATTCTGAGGCAAAGGCAAGACATTAGCAGACATTATCTCTAGGACCACACCATGTATCCTTAGTGATGATCTGAAGGTGACCCTCTTCTATCTCTGATAGGAGAGAAGTAGTGATCATTTTGAATCATATTAAGTGACCTTCTCACTTAATATGCAAAAGTCTGCTTTCCTAGAAACATCTATAATAAGTTTTATTCCAGTTGGAGGAAGGGCATGCCTTCCACTAAAACACCCCTAGCCTTTCTCTATCACCTAACAAAAGAATATAATCAACAAGTATTAGGGCTTTGAGGAAACACATCAAGAGTGTGGCAGCTACAAGAGGGTGAAAAGGTTGGTAACAAAAAAGCAATATCACTGGAGAAACACCTGAAGATCTCAGTACCAAGCCACAGATCCACTAATAGATAGCTTTTTATTTGAAGATTACAGAATATACCCATTCCTTCCCTTCTGTCACATGAACCAGCTCCAATATAATAACAAGGATCAAAGCTGAAAGAGTGGCTATATATTAATACTACCCTCTTTGAGGAGGAAAACTTAGGGAAACTCAAAGTCAAGAGAGGAAGCAAAAGCAATGATAGTAGAGGAATCTGATGCCTCTGACACATAAAGTTATTAGAACCTTTAAACATAGACTAACTCATAACCAACATAGTTGAATACTAATGGTGAGAGTGGGTACCCTTGTCTTATTTCTGATTTTAGAGGAAATGCTTTCAATGTTTCACCATTGAGGATAACTTTTGCTGTGGGTTTGCCATATATGGCTTTATTATGTTGAGGTATGTTCCGTCTATGTCTACTTTCTGGAGAGTTCATATCATAAACGGGTATTTAATTTTGTCAAAGGCTTTCTCTGCATCTACTGAAATAATCATATGGTTTTTATCTTTTAATTTTTTAATATGGTGTATCACATTGACTGATTTGTGAATATTGAAGAGTTCTTGCATCCTTGAAATAAAACTAACTTGATTATGTTGATCATGATCAGTATGTTGATGTATGATCTTTTAATATGTTCTTGGATTTTGTTTACTAGAAATTTGTTGAGGATTTTTGCATCTATGTTCATCAGTGATATTGGCCTGTAGTTTTCTTTTTGTGTGTGTGGCATCTTTTTCTGGTTTCGGTATCAGGATGATGGTGGCCTTATAGAATGAGTTTGGGAGTTTTCTTCCTTCTGCAATTTTCTGGAAGAGTTTGAGTAAAATGGGTGTTAGGTCTTCTCTAAGTTTTTGTAGAATTCACCTGTGAAACCATCTATTCCTGGGCTTTTGTTTATTGGAATAGTTTTGATTAGAGTTTCTATTTCCAAGCTTGTGATTGTACTCAGTGGGAGAAGGCAAAGGTGGAGTGATTTGAGAGAACAGCATTGAAACAAATACATTACCACAGTGCAAGTTCAGTCATGAAGCATTGCACCCAAAGCCAGTGCTCTGGGACAACTGAGAGAGGTCGGGTGATGAGGGGAAGTGGGAGGGGCTTCAGAATAGGGGCACACATATATACCTGTGGCCAATTCATGTTGATGTATGGGGAAAACCATCACAATATTGTAAATTATCCTCCAATTAAAATAAATAAAATAATGTTGCTGCTAAATCACTTCAGTTGTTTCTGACTCTGTGTGACCCCATAGACAGCAGCCCACCAGTCTCCCCCATCCTTAGGATTCTCCAGGCAAGAACGCTGGAGTGGGTTGCCATTTCCTTCTCTAGTATAGGGGTTGATTAATTAGAAATTTTTCTTAACTTCTTATTCCACACACTACAAAGAAAATTCATGTTAATAGGGCTAATAATATTTACATCTTCACAAAAGGCCTATTTTATTTTCAATTCCTATTAATAGATACATGCACAATTTTCAGCAAGAACTTATAAGGCACACCAAAAGGCAAGTAAAACTAGTGTGTAACACATTTTGGAAATATCATAAAAGAAATTTAAAGTAACTATGATAAATATATGAGTTATAATGGAAGAAGTAGATAGTATGCAAAAACAGATGTGTAATGTAAGCAGAGAGATAGAACTACTAAGAAGAAATCAAAAGGATATGTATGAAATTAAAAGCTATGAAAAGTAAGAATATACTTGAAAGCCCACCAGTAGACTCAGCACAAATGAGGAAAGGTCAATGTGCTTGAAGACAGACACTTTTCAAAATAAAATGCAAGCAATATCAATAATAGAACATCCAAAAATTGGAGCCAATTCTAAAACATGCAGTTAAGAAACAACAGACACAGGAAGCTCAGAAAAATAAAAGAATAATAAGTAAGCAAAGCAAAGAAATAGGAAATAAAACAAGTAAACTCCCAAATAATAAAGCTAAGCAAATGTGTTTACTTGATAAGGCTGCCATTACAAAGTACTAACCTTGGATGGTGTAAATACCAGATTTATTTTTCTCACATTCATCAAGGCTGGTTGCTTCGGAGAGGCATGAGGTAAAGAGATGGTGCATTTAGACCTACAGAAGCTGCTTCCTTCTTGTGTCTTCCTATCACCTTCCCTTTATGATGTCTGTGACCAAATCCCCTCACCCTATTAGGACACTATTCTTATTGAATTTGGATCAATCCTAATGACTTCACTTGAACTTGATTAGCTCTATCAAAATTCTCCAAATAAGATCACAACCTGAGTACTAGGGGTAGGACTTCAGCATGTGAATTGTGGGGAAGGGAGTTGCAGTTTCAGTTCACTTCAGTTCAGTCGCTAAGTCGTATCTAACTCTTTGCAACCCCATGGACTGAAGCATGTCAGCAGAATTTACTCAAATTCATGTTCATTGAGTCGGTGATGACATCCAGCCGTCTCATCCTCTGTTGTCCCCTTCTCCTCCCGCCATCAACCTTTCCAAGCATCAGGGTCTTTTCCAAAGAGTCAGTTCTTCACATCAGGTGGCCAAAGTTGTGGAGTTTCAGCTTCAACATCAGTCCTTCCAATGAATATTAAGGACTGATTTCCTTTAGGATAGACTGGTTGGATTACCTTGCAGTCCAAAGGACTCTCAAGAGTCTTCCCCAACACCACAGTTCAAAAGCATCATTTCTTTGGTGTTCAGCTTTCTTTATAGTCTAACTCTCACATCCATATGTAACTACTGGAAAAATTATACCCTTGACTAGGCTTGACTCGGAGAAGACAATGGCATCCCACTCTAGTACTCTTGCCTGGAAACTCCCATGGACAGAGGAGCCTGATAGACTGTAGTCCATGGGGTCACTGAGTCAGACATGACTGAGCGACTTCACTTTCACTTTTCACTTTCATGCATTGGAGAAGGAAATGGCAACCCACTCCAGTGTTCTTGCCCAGAGAATCCCAGGGATGGCAGAGCCCAATGGGCTGCCATCTGTGGGGTCGTACAGAGTCGGACACAACTGAAGTGACTTAGCAGCAGCAGCAGGCTTGACTACTTTGTTGGCAAAGTAATGTCTCTGCTTTTTAATATGCTGTCTAGGTTGGTCATAATTTTTCTTTCAAGCAGCAAACATCTTTTAATTTCATGGCTGCAGTCACCATCTGCAGTGATTTTGAAGCCCACCAAAATAAAGTCTGTCACTGTTTCCATTGTTTCTGCATCTATTTGCAATGAAATGGTGGGACCAGATGCCATGATATTAGTTTTCTGAATGTTGAGTTTAAGCCAACTTTTTCACTCTCCTCTTTCACTTTCATCAAGAGGCTCTTTAGTTCTTCTTCACTTTCTGCCATAAGAGTGATGTCATCTACATATCTGAGGTTACTGATATTTCTCCTGGCAATCTTGATTCCAGCTTTTGCTTCCATCCAGCCAAGCATTTCTCATGAATTAAATAAGCAGGTTGACAATATACAGCCTTGATGTACTCTTTTCCCTATTTGAAACCAGTCTGCTGTTCCATGTCCAGTTCTAACTGTTGCTTCCTGATCTGCATACAGATTTCTCAAGAGGCAGGTCAGGTGGTCTGGTATTCCCATCTCTTTCAGAATTTTCCACAGTTTGTTGTGATCCACACAGTCAAAAGCTTTGGCATAGTCAATAAAGCAGAAATAGATGTGTTTTTCTGGACCTCTCTTGCTCTCAATGATCCACCAGATGCTGGCAATTTGACCTCTGGTTCCTGTGCCTTTTCTGAATCCAGCTTGAACATCTGAGAGTTCACAGTTCACGTATCTCTGAAGCCTGGCTTGGAGAATTTTGAGCATTACTTTGCTAGTAGGTGAGATGAGTGCAATTGTGCAGTAGTTTCAGCATGTCCCTCCAGGAACAGAGAGACAGGGTGCAGTTTAACTCATTGCAATACACCACATTCAAGTTGCAGAAAACCCAAGGCAAAGAGAAAATATGGGGACAAGGCACATGGGGTTGGGGAAATATCTTTCTAGAGGAGAACAAGAATTTCGGTAGAAGTCTTATAAGAAACTATGCAGATATGAATAGAATGGAATAAAATAATGAATGATTTGAAAATATATAAAACAAACCTAGAATTCTCTCTCTTCAGCAACATTACTCTTCAAAACTGAAGGGGTATAAAGACTTTCTTAGACAAACAAAAAGTGAGGGACTTTACCATCAGCAGGTCTGCCACATGAAAAAGATATTTTAACAGTTCTTAAGCCAAAAGAAAATAAGATAGACCTGAAACTAGAAACTACATATAGAAAGGTAGAGTTAAACAGAAGGAAAAAATGAAGGTCAAATAAATACTTTTTTGTTCTTAACTCATTTAATGGTTACTATTTGTTAAAACAATAATAGAAATATTTTGGGTGATTCTAGCAAAGGATACATGAAATAAATGACAACAATTGTATAAGGGACAAGAAAAAGGAACTGGAGAACACTTAGTCATTTCTGTATTACTTGTGATGTACTACAGTATTTTCTGAAGATGGACCTAAGTTAATTAAAACCTATTTAATACAAACTCTAGGTCAACCAATAAAATATATTTTAAATAAATCATGATTTGTTATCTAGGAGAGAAGTGTATTTACATAAATAATCAAAATCCACAGTAGCAAAAAACATAATAAGAAAGAAAATAAGAAACAAAGAACAAAAGCAATTAATAGTAAAAAGTCACAAACACTGCAATTATTGATCTAGCTTTGTCAAATATCACTTTAAGTGTGGATAGTCTATTAGTTAAATGATAGATTGTTGTGCATTTTTTTAAAAAGCCCAACTATAAGTTGATTAAAATAAATCAGGTTTAAATATAAATATTCAGAGGTTAGAGTAAAAAGGTTGGAGAAGATATACCATGTTAACACTAATGAAAATAATGCGAGGATGGGCATATTAATTTCAAAAAACAAGAGGGGTATTCATAATGATAAAATATTCAGTTATCCAGTAAGAGATAACAATTCTGACACTATATACATATAACTGCTGCTGCTGCTAGTAAGTCGCGTCAGTCATGTTCGACTCTGTGTGAGCCCATAGATGGCAGCCCACCAGGCTCCTCTGTCCCTGATATTCTCCAGGCAAGAATACTGGAGTGGGTTGCAATTTCTTTCTCCAGTGCATGAAAGTGAAAAGTGAAAGTGAAGTCGCTCAGTCGTGTCTGACTCTTTGCAACCCTGTGGACTGTAGCCCACCAGTCTCCTCCTTCCATGGGATTTCCCAGGCAAGAGTCCTGGAGTGGGTTGTCATTGCCTTCTCCTATACATGTAACAACAGAACATAAAAATACATGAGACAAAAACTACTAGACTTGAAAGAAGAGGTATCTAGTCATTGCTAGAGATATCATTGCTTCTTTATTGGTAATTGATAGATCAAACAGGTGGAATTTTAATAAAGATATTCTTTCCACATAAATGCAAGTTTTGGAAGTAAAACATCCTTCAAAAAGTATTATTCAAGAATTCTAATCCAAAAGGTTTTTCTCATTTAAATCCAAACAGTTCAGTTCAGTCGCTCAGTTGTGTACGATTCTTTGCAACCCCATGGACTCCAGCATGCCAGGCCTCTTTTTCCATCACCAACTACCAGAGCTTACTCAAACTCATGTCTATTGAGTCAGTGATGCCATCCAACCATCTCATCCTCTGTTGTCCCCTTCTCCTCCCGTCTTCAATCTTTTCCAGCATCAGGGTCTTTTCAAAGGAGTCAGTTCTTCACATCAGGTAGTCAAAGTATTGGAGTTTCAGCTTCAACATCAGTCCTTCCAATGAATATTCAGGACTGATATCCTTTAGGATGGACAAATCCAAACAAATATATCATAATTATACAGCAATATCTATTTACTACATGCTTATACTATGCATCTTTATTCATCTGTTTTAAATCACTCTTATAAAATTGATTTACCTACTTGTTTTTTAATCATCTGGTCATGTACAACTCTTTTGCCACCCCATGGACTGCAGTTGGCCAGGCTCCTCTGTTCATGGGATTTCCCAGGCAAGAATGCTGGACTGAGTTGCCACTTCCTTCCCCAGGGATTTTCCCAAACCAGGTATTGAACCCTCATCTCCTGCCTTGCAGGCAGATTCTTTACTACTGAGCCACCAGTGAGCCCCTTAAAAACTTAGGTACTATAAATATTAGAAAAAAAGACACAAAAGATGTCAATATTAAATATTAATGAGAAATTTTAACAAATTAAATAGTAAAGAAAATAAAATAACCTATATCAGGCTGGAGAAAAAAAAGCAGTTTATGAAATGAATTTACACATATAAAATTAAAATAATTTATTAGGAAAAATTAGATGTTAAAAGGAAATATGATAGAAAAAGAAAAAAATACTTTTATGCATGCTATTATATGGATCTCAGAGTAGAAATACGGAAATATAACACATTGACATTGACTATGGAAATATCATATATCCAAAAATAAATATAGCAAGGAATTTTCAGGGATCATGTGATAAAGATAATTTTTGGACTTAAAATAACACCTAAAAATAGAATCTGTACTACATTCTTGTTTGTACTTCCAAAGGAAAACTTATTACCATAAAATATTTTTGCAAAACTATTTTTCATTTAATTATTATAATTTGACGCTAATTTTCTTGAGTTAGAGAAAAGCTGACTTTAAATCAAAAAGAATTAATGAGACTAGAAAAATGTTTTTCTATAAAATCATTTTATACGTCATTGATTATGCACATTAATCAGTGAAAATGAAAGTGTAAGTTGCTCAGTTACGTCCAACTCTGCAACCCCATGGACTCATCCATGGAATTCTACAGGCCAGAATACTGGCCTTCCCCTTCTCCAGAGGATCTTCCCAACCCAGGAATCAAATCCAGGTCTCCCATATTACAGGTGGATTCTTTACCAGCTGAGCCACAAGGGAAGCCCATTAATTAACCAGTAGAATAGAATAAAAGGGCACAAAAATTAATACTGGTAAACATAAGGATTTTGTATATACTAAGATAGTTACTTCTCTTGTGTTGTTGAAAGAGGGTGTTTGCTATGACCAGTGCATTTTCTTGGCAAAACTCTATTAGTCTTTGCCCTGCTTCATTCCGCATTCCAAGGCCAAATTTGCCTGTTACTCCAGGTGTTTCTTGACTTCCTACTTTAGCATTCCAGTCCCCTATAATGAAAAGGACATCTTTTTTGAGTGTTAGTTGTAAAAGGCCTTGTAGGTCTTCATAAAAACCGTTCAACTTCAGCTTCTTCAGCGTTACTGGTTGGGGCATATACTTGGATAACTGTGGTACTGAACGGGTTGCCTTGGAGATGAACAGAGATCATTCTGTCGTTTTTGAGGTTACATCCAAGTACTGCATTTTGGACTCTTTTGTGGACCATGATGGCTATTCCATTTCTTCTGAGGGATTCCTGCCCGCAGTAGTAGATATAATGGTCATCTGAGGTAAATTCACCCATTCTAGTCCATTTTAGTTCGCTGATTCCTAGAAAGTTGATGTTCACCCTTGCCATCTCTTGTTCGACCACTTCCAATTTGCCTTGATTCATGGACCTGACATTCCAGGTTCCTATGCAATATTGCTCTTTACAGCATTGGATCTTGCTTCTATCACCAGTCACAGCCATAGCTGGGTACTGTTTTTGCTTTGGCTCCATCCCGTCATTCTTTCTGGAGTTATTTCTCCACTGATCTCTAGTAGCATATTGGGCACCTAATGACCTGGGGAGTTCCTCTTTTGGTATCCTATCATTTTGCCTTTTATACTGTTCATGGGGTTCTCAAGGCAAGAATACTGAAGTGGCTTGCCATTCCCTTCTCCAGTGGACCACATTCTGTCAGATCTCTCCACCATGACCCACTCATTAATTTTTTGGGCTCCAAAATCACTGCAGATGGTGACTGCAGCCATGAAATTAAAAGACACTTACTTCTTGGAAGAAAAGTTATGACCAACCTAGATAGTATATTCAAAAGCAGAGACATTACTTTGCCAACGAAGGTTCATTTAGTCAAGGCTATGGTTTTTCCTGTGGTCACGTATGGATGTGAGAGTTGGACTGTGAAGAAGGCTGAGCACCGAAGAATTGATGCTTTTGAACTGTGGTGTTGGAAAAGACTCTTGAGAGTCCCTTGGACTGCAAGGAGATCCAACCAGTTCATTCTAAAGGAGATCAGCCCTGGGATTTCTTTGGAAGGAATGATGCTAAAGCTGAAACTCCAGTACTTTGGCCACCTCATGCGAAGAGTTGACTCATTGGAAAGACTCTGATGCTGGGAGGGATTGGGGGCAGGAGGAGAAGGGGACGACCGAGGATGAGATGGCTGATGGCATCACTGACTTGATGAAAGTGAGTTTGAGTGAACTCTGGGAGATAGTGATGGACAGGGAGGCCTGGTGTGCTGTGATTCATGGGATCGCGAAGAGTCGGACACGACTGAGCGACTGAACTGAACTGAACTGAAGATAGTTACTTAAGCTTAGCGCAATCATCCGTATAAATGGTGCCGGCAAAATCTAATTGCAATCTTCAGGGGGAAAAAAATTGGATTCCTTCTTCGCACCATATGGAAATACCTAAAAAATGTTAGAATAAAAATAAAACAGGAATATACAGGTTTTGGAGTGGATATTTTCATGGTGATATATTCCTAAAAGCTTAAGGGGGGTATATATATTTAAGATATGAAGGTTAAAATCTTTTTAAACAAGTTTACTATGCATATATTATAAATGAAAAAGTAGTCTAGGATAAGGAAATTGATGTCTCATTATAAAAATCACAGGAAATCTAAACTTTCTGAAATTTCAAGAAGATAAATTATAGGAAAACGAACCAAAAATATTAGCTTGTTAAGAGGAAAAATATGTGGAAATCTGGTTTTAATATGAAAAATAAATAAACAGTCTCAAATTCCAGAGAAAGGCAATGTCATTGTTTAGTCACTAAGTCATGTCCAACTCTTTGAGATTAATGGACTGTTGCCCATCAGGCTCCTCTGCCCATGGTATTCTCCAGGCAAGAATACTGGAGTGGATTGACATTCCCTTCTCCAGGGGATCTTCCTAACCTACGGAGCAAACCCATATCTCCTACTTGGAGGGTGGATTCTTTACAACTGAGTCACCAGGGAATCTCAAATTAATGTGTATCTATAAAGTTAACAAAATGCAACAACAAATAATATGTATTGCTAAACATTTTGTGGAGAAAAGGAGACTGTCATAAATTAATTATAGATATATAATTTTCAACGCCTCTTTAGAAGGCAGTCTGGTAATATTTAATTAAACACACCTACAGTTTCAATAATATCTAACAATTTCATTCCTCAAAATCAGTTCCACAAAGTAAATGCAGCTGAAAGTGAAAGTGTTAGTCACTCAGTCATGTCCGACTCTTTGGAACCCCATGGACTGGAGCCTACCAGGCTCTTTTGTCTGTTCCATTCTCCAGGCAAGAATGCTGGTGTGGGTTGACATTCTCTTCTCTAGAGGATCTTTCTGACCAGTAAATTAACCTGGGTCTCCTGCCTTGCAGGCAGATTCTTGACTGTCTGAGCCACCAGGGAAGCACTAATTACTCAAATGTATTGTAGTAAAGATCATCATTGAAACTAGACAACATATTAAAAAAAAAAATCATTGAACCTGGACAGTATATTAAAAAGCAGAGAAGTTACTTCAACAACAAAGATCTGTCTCGTCAAAGCTTTGGTTTTTCCAGTAGTCATGTATGGATTTGAGAGTTGGACTATAAAGAAAGCTGAGTGCCAAAGAATTGATGCTTTTGAACTGTAGTGTTGGAGAAGACTCTTGTTCACTTGGACTGCAAGGAGATCAAACCATTCAATCCTAAAGGAAATCAGTCCTGAATGTTCTTTGGAAGGACTGATGCTAAGATGAAACTAATAGTTTGGCTACCTGATGTAAAGAACTGACTCACTGGAAAAGACTTTGATGCTGGGAAAGACTGAAAGCCAAAGAAGGGGATGACAGAGGATGAGATGACTGGATGGATCACCAACTCGATGGACATGAGTTTGAGCAAGCTCTGATAGTTGGCAAGTGGTGGAGAGGGAAGCCTGGCATGCTGCAGTCCATGGGGTTGCAAAGCATTGAATATAAGTGACTGAAATGAACTGAACTGAATCTTTGAGCCAATGCATATAGTGGCAAAAGGGTGGCTGCAAAATGAATGTTCATCCACAAGTGATTGAATAAATTATGGTTTCTACATACTCTTTTACATGGCCGTTGGATCATTCAGTTTTGAATAAAATAAGATTCAGAGAAGTACATATTAAGAAATAAGGAGAACAACCATATATATAAAACTGTAATTTATTTCTAAACAGCATAGCAACTCAAATCAGTCAGTTCTAAAGGAAATCAACCATGAATATTCATTGAAAGAACTAATGCTGAAGCTGAAACTCCAATACTTTTACCACCTGATTCACATCATTGGGAAAATAGTAACCAAGAAATTTTAGAGTCAACTCATTGGAAAAGACCCTGATACTGGGAAATATTGAGGGCAGGAACAGAATGGGGTGACAGAGGATGAGATGGTTCGATGGCACCCCTGACTCAATGAACATGAGTTTGAGCAAACTCCAGGGCCTAGTGAAGGATGAGGAAGCCTGGCTTGCTACAGTCCATGGGGTTGCAAAGAGTCAGATACAACCGACTGAGTAACAACAAAAATAATTTATTTCTAAACAACATAACAATTTTATAAAAATTTAATGTGCCTAGACTTTACAAATTTACTTGAGTATTAATATTAAAACTTTACTTTCTATTTAATATGAGCATTTCAATGATTTTTAACTGTTTAACTTAATTTGTTTCATGTCTTAGATAATTTTTACATCTATGTGTTTTTCAGTGGCTGAATCAGAAATGGCCCACTAATTAAAATTATTTTCCCCAATGCATTAGTGTCATTTACAAATGATGGTATATTAAGAATAAGTATTGAAAGTGAAAGCTGAGAAAATATTAAATTCAGGTACCTGTACTCTATGTCAAAGAACTTATTTTTCTTTGATACGGCTTCAAAGTCTTTCATCCTCATGCTTCACTGACACTTAAAACAGTGTCATGGTGGGAGTAGAAATATAAGTGACAGGTCTAATAAATTAGCAATATCCTGCTCACTACACTCCCCCTCATTTTTGCTTGAAATTTCACTTCTTATTAAAATTTGTATTCTTCAAAGTTGAATGGGAGTTCTCTGCGTTTTATCTGCTTTAAAGATGAGCTATGCTCAAAATCCTACATCTGAAAAATGTCACTGGTCTTTCTCTTGGAGTAGCATAGAGCTTTCAATATTTCCAGGAGGCTGGGTAAAGTCTCTAATGGTTAAATAAATTGCCTTTCAAATGCCACAATTCTCCATAGTCTGGACTATTGTATGATTGATAGTCTTCCCTACAAATAGTAAGGTATTTGTACTTCCTGTTTTCTTAAATATGAACATATTAGAATATACATTTAAAAATAATAATCGACACTAGAGGCAGTGATGGCAGTGATGTTTCAATAACTAGACCTCTTGATCAATGGTTCTAGAGTACTGTTTTTTTAAACTGGTTCCTCTGAATCTGTCTGGTGTGCCTCAACCAGCATTAGAAAATAAAAATAAAAAGTGATAGAAAAGAACTGCATGTAATAGAATAAAATTTAAATAGTGTGTTCACATGTATCAGTACCTCTTAAAACCTCTTTGTTTATACATGCACACATATTCATAACATTGTATATACTCTGTGTCCTGAGGTTTCCCTGGTGACTCAGTGGGCAAATAATCCACCTGCTATACAGGAGATGCAAGTTTGATCCCTGGGCCGTTAAAATCCCATGTAGGAGGCTGTGGAAAGCCACTCCCATATTCTTGCCTGGAGAATTCTATGGACAAAGGAGCCTGAGAGGCTAAACTCCATAGGATCACAAACATGACTAAAGCGACCAACCACTCATGCAAACTCTGTGTACTAATGCAGAACCATGTTCTGATCATGAATTGTATGAACTGTACAAGAAAAAAAAAAAACAAACTAAAGTCATTACATTATGTATTGTGCTACAATTAGAACCTCTGTCCATCCATTAGGCTTAAAATAAATCAGAAAGGGCACTCTGCATCAGATTAGATATATTAAAACAAAATATCATTTCAGTTCAGTTCAGTCGCTCAGTCGTGTCTGAGTCTTTGTGACTCCATGAACTGCAGCACACCAGGTCTCCCTGTCCATCACCAATTCCAGGAGTTCACTCAGACTCATGTCCAGCGAGTCAGTGATGCCATCCAGCCATCTCATCCTCTGTCGACCCCTTCTCCTCCTGCCCCCAATCCCTCCCAGCATCAAAGTCTTTTCCAATGAGTCAACTCTTTGCATGAGGTGGCCAAAGTACTGGAGTTTCAGCTTTAGCATCATTCCTTCCAAAGAACATCTAGGACTGACCTCCTTTAGAATGAACTGGTTGGATCTCCTTACAGTCCAAGGGACTCCCAAGAGTCTTCTCCAACACCACAGTTAAAAAGCACCAATTCTTCGGCACTCAGCTTTCTTCATAGTCCAACTCTCACATCCATACTTGACTACTGGAAAAACCATAGCCTTTACTAGACAGACCTTTGATGGAAAAGTAATGTCTCTGCTTTTGAATATGCTATCTAGGTTGTTCATAACTTTACTTCCAAGGAGTAAGTGTGTTTTAATTTCATGGCTTCAGTCACCATCTGCAGTGATTTTGGAGCCCCCAAAATAAAGTCTGACACTGCTTCCACTGTTTCCCCATCTATCTGCCATGAAGTGATGGCACCAGATGTCGTGATCTTTGTTTTCTGAATGTTAAGTTTTAAGCCAACTTTTTCACTCCTCTTTCATTTTCATCAAGAGGCTCTTTAGTTTTTCTTCACTTTCTGCCATAAGGGTGGTGTCATCTGCATATCTGAGGTTATTGATTTTTCTCCCGGCAATCTTGATTCTAGCTTGTGTTTCTTCCAGCCCAGCATTTCTCATGATGTACTCTGCATGTAAGTGAAATAACCAGGGTGACAATATACAGCCTTGGTATACTCCTTTTCCTATTTGGAACCAGTCTGTTGTTCCATGTCCAGTTCTAACTGTTGCTTCTTGACCTGCACATAGGTTTCTCAAGAGGCAGGTCAGGTGGTCTGGTATTCCCATCTCTTCCAGAATTTTCCACAGTCTATTGTGATCCACACAGTCAAAGGCTTTGGTATAGTTAATAAAAGCAGAAATAGATGTTTTTCTGGAACTCTCTTGCTTTTTCCGTGATCCACCTTATGTTGGCAATCTGATCTCTGGTTCCTCTGCCTTTTCTAAAACCAGCTTGAATATTTGGAAGTTCATGGTTCACGTATTGCTGAGCCTGGCTTCGAGAATTTTGAGTATTACTTTACTAGTGTGTGAGATGAATGCAATTGAACAAGTCCCAATTTCTTCATCAAGTTTGTTTTCTGAGAACTCCTGTTTAATATAGTGAGAGAAAAAAATTAAAAATGATAATACCCACAGTTTAAAAACACTTGCATGAAGTAGCACGAAGTATCACAAATAAGTTTTTTCATTTGTATAATGTCCCATGAAAGTATATTTATCTGTCTGAATTAGAAAATATAAAACTGCCTAGAGAACTATGTCTCCTCTTGCTTGCTGCATAAGAAATTATTTAGATATTTAAAATAACAATATTGAATCACACTACATAAAGTTTTAAAATATATATATTTTATTACATTTGTATATGTATGTATGCACAATTTATTGAGTAAGCATCATATGGTTATGTTATAAACATCTTTTGATACACACCTTCTTAATAGGTAATCGTGCTATCCAGAAAGGCAGATAATTCTTCCGCAATGCTCACACATCTTTCTGTTAAAATAAGTCAAATTCCAATCTGTCCCTGGAATGAAGTTTGCTAAGGGAAGTGTTAAACCCACAGGAATGAAACTGACAGAATTGCATGCAGTTCCAGAGCTGAAATAAATCATTCAAGCTAATGTAAATATACAAAAGAGATGATTTGATTCTAATAGTGAAAAAAAAAAAAAACCCTTTGAAATAGTAACAAAATCAAGGTTAAATATACTTGGTTTGCAAACTAGATGCTTAATTTAAATTTTCATAACATTTTCTTAATTTGTCATGCTATGCATACAAAGTTTTAAAAAGCATGATTTTAGGAGGACTTGCAACTGTTATCCATACTTGATATCAATTTTAATATTATTCAGAACTTTGCAGTGTTGCCCATTCATTCTAAATTAAATCAGACTGAGGAAACAAAAATGTCAAACTAAATCCATTAGTCTTCTCTTCACATATCCAATAATAATTTTAATTATACTATTGCATGTGGAAATTAAAGTCTGACCTCTAATCACTTTTAATAGAATATTCATATTTTGAGAAAATGTATATTATAATAATATTACATAAATATTTTATAAACCAATGCTTATCATAAGTAACTTCAAATATGTATTTGATGGATTTTCATTCTTCCTAGTTTACATTCTTTGAGGTATATTAGTAGGGATGGAAGCAGGCTATTATTTTCATACAATGCCATTTAAAATTGTGTGACCTCGTTCAAGCAACTGAACTTAACTAACTCTGATGATTCTTCTGGGTAAAATGCTGGTTGCAATATTATTTATCCCATAAGATTGGAAGATTAGATAAGATAATGCAAGAGAAGTATTTGAAACAAAATGAGACTAATACATATTATATACCATTACTATTTCTGCCATGATTATTTTTTGTAGTTACTCATAGATTTAAAAAAAACAAAAACAAAAACAAAAACAGTGTGCTTCTGCTTTGACCAAGTGTACTTTGGTTATAGTCTCATCTGCTTGATTTTATGAAAGAACAAGGTATTTAAAAAATAATCTATAATATCTTTATAATATCTATTACTTTTCCATATGTGTTGTTTCTGACATTACGTTCATTCTTACCTTAGTATACTGGAATGCCTCCTTCCATACGAACAGTGATATGTCAGATGGGAAAGTTAATGCCAGCCATGTGTCTGCAAAATGACCACCTTCCTTAAACATGGTTTTCAGGAGGCAATTTGACTAAATTTGGCCCAATCAATAACGTTCTCAGGATTTAGGATTGGGACAATGAATCAATCTACATTTCAATAGTTTGACCAGTAATGCAAGATTTTAGGAGCTTGATATAAGAAGTACAGATATATGTGGGGTATGGAACATGGGGTAAGTGTCTAGAGATGTAAGAAGCATCTATGTTTATTGAAGAAGCAGAAGAGTCTTTTCTAAGTAGCGAAAAAGAAATGGAAGAGATGAACAGGGATTTAGAAATATAAAGTATTAAGATGGCTGTTTAAGCTGAGATCCCAGTGTTTTTTTGAAGTACAACTCCATGTTTACTTTATGAATCATCCCTGTACTCTTATAATGTATTCTCATTTTAGCTTGGTGAAGTTTGATTCTGTTTTTGTTTTTTCTCAAACCAAAGGGAAAGTGCAAGAGGAACAGTCATCTCTATATGCCGAAGTAAGAGTCAACACACTTTCAAATAAATGGAGAAATAAACAATTAGAATTTGCAGGCAGAGATTCTCTGTCACAACTACATGGCCTTGACACTGAAACACAGACTGGAAGATATATGTGGCTGTGTTTCAATGAAACTTAATTTGTGGGTATTGGCATATGAATTTAAAATTTTACCTGTCATAAAACATTATTCTTTTTTTTTTTTATGTACACCTATGGCTGATTTATGCTGATGTTTGACAGAAAGCAACAAAATTCTGTAAAGTAATTATCTTTTGATTAAAAAATAGATAAATTTTAAAAAGTGTAAAATATTAGAAAAAACATTGTAATTTGTGGACCATACAAAAATAGGTGACAGGCTACATAGCAAATCTAGCAAGCAGGGGAATCACTCTGAAATTTATAACAAAGTTTAACTGAGTCCCAACCAGTTTCTTTTGCAAAATACATCCCAAATTCTTTCTTCTTTTTAGGAACCACACTAAATATTTCTGGTTATGGCAAGATAATTTATTTTTTTAAATTTCTTTACTCAAGAGAATTTTATTTTATTTTTTTTCTGTTCTTTTTCATTTATTTATTTCTTTATTTTAAATTACAATACTGTATTTGTTTTGCCATACATTGACACGAATCAGCCATAGGTGAACACAATCTCCCAATACCGAAGCCCCCTCCCACCTCCCACCCCACATCCTCTACTTGAATCATCCTGTGCATCAGCCCCATGCATCCTGCATCCTACATTGAACATAGATTGGTGCTTCGTTTCTTACATGAAAATATACATGTTTCATTGCCATTCTCCCAAACCATCCCACCCTTTCCCTCTCCCTCAGAGTCCAAAAGTCCACTCTATACCTCTGTGTCTCTTGGTTGTCTCACATACAGGGTCATCATTACTGTCTTCTAAATTCCATAAATATGTGTCAGTATACTGTATTGGTGTTTTTCTTTCTGGCTTACTTCACTCTGTATAATTGGTTCCAATTTCATCTATCTCATTAGAACTGAGTCAAATTTATTCTTTTTTAAGGGCTGAGTAGTATTCCATAGTGTATATGTACCACAGCTTTCTTATCCATTCATCTGCTGATGGACATCTAGGTTGCTTCCATGTCCTGGCTATTATAAACAGCGCTGCAATGAACATTGGGGTACATGTGTCTCTTTCAATTCTGGTTTCCTCGGTGTGTATGCCCAGCAGTGGGATTGCTACCTAAAGCAATCTACAGATTCAATGCAATTCCCATCAAGCTACCAGCAGTATTTTTCACAGAACTAGATCAAATAATCTCAAGATTTGTATGGAAATACAAAAAGCCTCGAATAGCCAAAGCAATCTTGAGAAAGAAGAATGGAACTGGAGGAATCAACTTGCCTGACTTCAGGCTCTAGTACAAAGCCACAGTCATTAAGACAGTATGGTACTGGCACAAAGACAGAAGTATAGATCAATGGAACAAAATAGAAAGCCCTGAGATTAACCCACACACCTATGGACACCTTATCTTCGACAAAGGAGGCAAGAATATACAGTGGAGTAAAGACAGTCTCTTTAACAGGTGGTGCTGGGAAAACTGGTCAACCACTTGTAAAAGAATGAAACTAGACCCCTTTCTAACACCATACACAAAAATAAACTCAAAATGGATTAAAGATCTAAATGTAAGACCAGAAACTATAAAACTCCTAGAGGAGAATTTTAATTTATAAATGAAATCATATAACTTATTCTTTCTGAAGTTTCATTATTTGAATTTTGTAAAAGTGACTGGAAATGATAGACATAAAAAAAAACCAGAATCAATAGCAGATTACATTAAAAGTATTTGAAAACAAAAGGTAACACTTAAAATCATTAAAGCTGCTTATTGGTACATGACAATTATATGTACAAAGATGGAAAAATTTAATGTGGGTTTCATTATCAATTAAATTAAAAATTATCCTAGAATGAGACTATAAATGCTATTAGACTACTATCAAAAGAAAGAAAAGTTACAATGCATGCCTCAATATATACCATTTCTAATTAGATGGAGAAAAATATTCTTTTCAATATAGTTCTGTGGTGTCACAAAAATAAGACTGTCAAATATATTTGCTAAAATAAACAGCTTATCAAAAATATTGTAGCAGGGACTAATGGTGTCAAGATAAACCTGGTAGGAAGTACAGCAGCATTTGAAGTCAATGTATTTTAACTTCACTTTAGTGCAGCAGGCCTTTAGGGAGTATAGAGAGATATTAGGCCAATTTTGCATGCCAAGTACATAAATGTCAATAGCAGTTTAGAACAAGAGTGTATGTGAGAATGTTTCCAGTCCAATATTTTGCTCTAAAGGCAAATAATCAATATGAGATTTTTGCAACAGAAATCTAACGGAAAATACAGTGAGGAGAAGAACAAATAAGCATACTAAACAGAGATGTTTTGGAATAATCAGATTCCACTGGTTATTTTATTCACAAACAATTCCCATAGGGCTTTTTTATGAATTTTATGTTTTCCTCAGTTCAGTTCAGTCACTCAGTCATGTCCAACTCTTTGCAATCCCATGAATTGCAGCATGCCAGACCTCCCTGTCCATTATCAACTCCTGGAGTTCACTTAGACTCACGTCCATCGAGGCAGTGATGCCATCCAGCCATCTTATCCTCGGCTGTCCCCTTCTCCTCCTGCCGCCAATCCCTCCCAGCATCAGAGTCTTTTCCAATGAGTCAACTCTTCTCATCAGGTGGCCAAAGTACTAGAATTTTAGCTTCACCATCAGTCCTTCCAAAGAAATCCCAGGGCTGATCTCCTTCAGAATGGACTGGTTGGATCTCCTTGCAGTCCAAGGGACTCTCAAGAGTCTTCTCCAACACCACAGTTCAAAAGCATCAATTCTTCGGCACTCAGCCTTCTTCACAGTCCAACTCTCACATCCATACATGACCACAGGAAAAACCATAGCCTAGACTAGATGGACCTTACTCAGCAAAGTAATGTCTCTGCTTTTGAATATGCTGTCTAGGTTGGTCATAACTTTTCTTCCAAGGAATAAGCGTCTTTTAATTTCATGGCTGCATCATCATCTGCAGTGATTTTGGAGCCAAAAAAATCAAATTGGACACTGTTTCCACTGTTTCCCCATCTATTTTCCATGAAGTGACGGGACCGGATGCCATGACCTTAGTTTTCTGAATGTTGAGCTTTAAGCCAACTTTTTCACTCTCCTCTTTCACCTTCATCAAGAGGCTTTTTAGTTCCTCTTAACTTTCTGCCATAAGAGTGGTGTCATCTGCATATCTGAGGTTATTGATATTTCTCCCAGCAATCTTGATTCCAGCTTGTGTTTCTTCCAGTCCAGCATGTCTCATGATGTACTCTGCATATGTTTTCCTAGAAGGTCACAAATTTGAGACTTTTCCCCATGTCCTCAACAATGGCATCCAGTAATAGAGCTTCCTTTCCAGTGTTCTGCTGCTCTCACAATGCATTATGGTATTAATTTTGAAACTTGAGCAGAGCTTTTATTGGGTAGTGCTCTACAACTGACCACTATTTCCTGAGTATGGACTTTCCAATCCAATTTCACACAGAATTTAAAAGGTAAAATTTCTGATGGAAGGTACCAACATCAATGTTTTTCCAAAACCTACCAGAGGACTTGACAAACACATAATTAATATCCAGTTAATATCTATTGGATAAATACTTTTATACCTAATGCTATTTACTTGCATTGCAAAGGTATTTGAAAATCTAGTTTGAGAGTTATGGTATTAATAAATAAAGTATGAAAATTCCTCCTCTGTGAAACTGTCATTATATCAGAATGTGTAATGTAGGTAACTATAGCTGTTTTATAATAAGACTCCCTGACTTCAGATTATACTACAATGCTACAATAATCACATCAATGTGACACTGGCATAAAAAATGATACATAGATTAATGGAACAGGATACATAAAACAGAGACAAATCCACATCCTTATGGTAATTAATCTACAACAAAGGAGGCAAGAATATATGACTGAAAAGACAGTGTCTTCAATAAATGGTGCTGGAAAATCTGGACAACTACTTGTAAAAGACTGAAATTACAATATTCTGTAACACCATATACAGAAGTAAACTCAAGATAGATAAAGACCTAAATGTAAGACTAGATACTGTAAAATTCCTAGAGGAAAACAGAGGAAGCTTTGACATAAACTGCAGCAATATCTTTTCACATCCATTTCCTAATGTAAGAAAATAAAAGCAAAAATAAAGAAATAGGATCTAATTAAACTAAAGTTTTGGCACAGCAAAGAAAATCATTAACAAATGAAAAGAAAATTTCTCCTACTGAATGGGAGAAGATAGTTTCAAATGATGTGATCAATAGGGATTAATATACAATGTATATAAATAGGCTATACAACTCCACTTCAAGAAAATAAACCACCTGATTAAAAGTGGAAAGAAAAACCGAACAGACATTTTTTCAAAGGGGAAATGCAAATGGCCAAGGGTCTCAACGCTGCTAATCATTAGGGAAAAGCATATCAAAACCACAATGAAATATCAGTTCACACCTATCAGAGTGGTCATCATCAAAAGAACACAAATAACAAATGTTGGTGTGAATGTGGAGAAAGGGAGCACTTGTACACTGTTGGTGGGAATGTAGATAAGCATAACCACTGAGGAAAACAGTATGAAGTTTCTTCAAAACTAAAAATAGAACTACCATATGACATGGCAATTCCACTACTGGCTGTATATATGGAAAATAATTAAAACACCAATTCAAAAAGCTATGCTCCAGTATTCATAGCAGCATTGTTTATAATTGTCAAGACATGGGAGCAACTTAAAAGTCCATCAATAGATGAATGGATAAAGAATACTTGTTGTTCAGTCATTAACTCTGACATTTGTGATCCCATAAACTACAGCACACCAGGCTTTCCTATTCTTCACTAACTCCCTAAGTTTGCTCAAACTCATGTCCATTGAGTCAATGATGCCATCCAATCATCTCATCCTCTGTCCTCCCCTCTTCTTCTTGTTCTCAATCTTTCCCAGCATCATGCTCTTTTAAATGAATCAACTCTTCACATCAGGTGGCCAAAGTATTTTAGTTTCAGCTTCAGCACCAGTCCTTCCAATGAATAAGCAGGGTTGATTTCCTTTAGGATTGATTGGCTTGATTTCCTTTGTCCAAGGGACTCTCAGGAGTCTTCACTAGCACCACAGTTTGAAAGCATTAATTCTTCAGCACTCAGCCTTCTTTATGGTCTAACTCTCTCATTTGTACATGACTACTGAAAAAACCATAGCTTTGACTATAAGTACATTTGTCAGCAAAGTGATGTCTCTGCTTTTTAACATGCTTTCTAGGTTTGTTGTAGTTTTTCTGCCAATGACCGAGCATTTTTTTTTTTTTAATTTCATGGATGCAGTCACCATCTGCATTGAATTTGAAGCCCAAGAAAATGAAATCTGTCACTGTTTCCTTTGTTTCTCCATCTATTCTATGGAGTGATAGGGCCATGTGCCATGATCATTTTCTGAATGTTGAATTTTAAGCCAGTTTTTTCACTCTCCTCTTTCAGCTTCATCAATAGGCTTGTTTATCTCCATTTTCTGCCATTAAGATTGTATCATCTGCATATCTGAGGTTGCTGACAATTCTCTTGGCAGCCTTGATCCCAACTTGTGAGTCATCTAGCTCAGCATTTTGTATGATGTACTCTGCATATAAGTTAAATAAGCAGGGGGACAATATATAGCCTAGGCATACTTCTCCACTTTTGAAGTATTCCCTTATTCCATGTCCAGTTCTACCTGTTGCTTCTTGACCTGCATACAGATTTCTCTGGAGCAGGTAATGTTGTCTAGTATTCTAACCTCTTTAAGAATATTCTCATGGCGGATTCATGTCAATGTATGGCAAAACCAAAACAGTATTTTAAAATAAAATTTAAAAGAAAATTTAAAATTTAAAAAGAGAATATTCCACAATTTGCTGTTATTCACACTGTCAAGGGCTTTAGTATAGTAAATAAAGCAGATTCTTTATTGGATTCCCCTTGCTTTTTCTATGATCCAGCATATGTTTGCAATTTGATCTCTGGTTCCTCTTCCTTTTCTAAATCCTCTTTCTTCATCTGGAAGTTCTCAGTTCATGTACTGCTGATGCCTAGTTTGAAGGATTCTGAGTATAAGCTTGCTAGATGTGAATTGGCTGCAACTGCAGGGTAATTTGAACATTCTTTGGCATTGCCTTTCTTTGGGTTGGAATGAAAATGAAATTTTCTAGCCCTGTGAGCACTTTTGTGTTTTCCAAATTTGCTGGGATAATGAGTTTAGCACTTTAACAGCATCATCTTTTAAGATTTGAAAAGTTCAGCTGGAATTCCATTGCCTCCATTAGCTTTGTTCATAATAATGCTACCTAAGGCCCAGTTGACTACACACTCCAGGATGTTTGGCTCTTGGTGAGTGACCACACCATTGTGGTTATCCTGGTCATTAAGACCTTTTTTGTACAGTTTCTCTGTGTATATTTGCCACTTCTACTTAATACCTTGTGCTTCTTTTAGGTCCTTGCTCTTTTTGTACTTTATGGTGTCTATCTTTGCATGAAATGCTCCCTTGGTATCTTAAAGTGATCTCTATTCTTTCACATTCTGTTGTTTTCCTCTATTTCTTTGCATTGTTCACTTAAGAAGGCATTCATGTTTCTCCTTGCTATTCTCTGAAACTCTGCATTCAGTTGGCTATATCTTACCCTTTCTTCCTTGCCTTTTGCTTCTCTTCTTTTCTCAGTTGTGTAAGGCCTCCTCAGGCAACCACTTTGCCTTCTTGCATTTCTTTTTCTTGGGGATGGTTTTGTTCATCACCTCATGTACAGTGTTATGACTCTCTGTTCAGTTTTTCAAGCACTCTGTTTACCAGATGTAGTCCCTTGAATCTATTTGTCACTTCCACTATATAATCATAAAGGATTTGATCTAGGTCATACCTGAATGGCCTAGTGGTTTTTCCCTACTTTCTTCAATTTGAGCATGAATTTTGCAATAAAGAGCTGATGATGTGGGCCATAGTCAGCTTCAGCTATTGTTTTTGATGAATGTATAGAGCTTCTTCATCTTTGACTGCAAAGAATAAAATCAATCTAATTTCAATATGGATCATCTAGTGATTTCCATATGTAGAGTCATCCCTTGTGTTGCTGGAAGAGGGTGTTTGTTATGACAGCGTGTTCTCTTGGCAAAACTCTGTTAGCCTTTGCCCTGTTTCATTTTGTACTCCAAGACCAAACTTATCTATTACTCCAGGTATCTCTTAACTTCCTACTTTTGCATTCCAGCCCCCTATGATGAAAATGAATTTCTTTTTTCTTTTGGCTTTAATTCTAAGAGGTCTTGCTGGTCTTCATAGAATTGTTCAACTTCAGCTTCTTCAGCATTGCTGGCTGGGGCATAGACTTGGATTACTGTGATGTTGAATGGCTTGACTTGGAAATGAACCAAGGTCATTCTGTCATTTTTGAGATTGCAACCAAGTGCTGCATTTTAGACTCTTTTTGAATATGAGGGCTATTCCACTCCTTCTAAGGGATTCTGTCCAGAGTAGTAGATATAATGGTCATCTAAATACTACTCAGCTATAACAATACAATGAAAATCTCATATTTCCAACAACATGGATGGACTTCTAGGGCATTATACAAAGTGAAATATATCAGACAAAAGTGAATACTTTATGATATCACTTATACATAGAATATAAAAAATACAACAAACTATATAACAAAGAATATAAGCAGACCAACAGACATAGAGAACAGATTAGTGGTTACCAATGGCACCCCCACTCCAGTACTCTTGCCTGGACAATCCCATGGCAATGTGGTATCTCAAAGAGTCAGACACGACTGAGCGACTTCATTTTCACTTTCATGCACTGGAGAAGGAAATGGCAACCCACTCCAGTGTTCTTGCCTGGAGAATCCCAGGGACAGAGGAGACTTATGGGATGCTATCTCTAGGGTCGCACAGAGTCGGACAACTGAAGCGACTTAGCAATAGCAGCAGCAGCAGTGGTTACCAGTGTATAGAGTGATATTATGGGGGGTTGGGGGGCTGAAAGGCAAAGATAATTCGGTGTGAGATAGGCTATAACGATACAATATGAGATATATAGTCAATGGAGTGCGACCTTTAAAATTTGTTTAATTTTTAAAACTAATAAACTAGAAAAGCACATACACAAAAAATGAAACACATAGGCCTAATAAAATATTTTCATTTCCGTTCATTTTTGAAGCTATTATAGGCAGAAGCTAAATCTGTTCATATCTGCTGAAAAGTAGAAAAAGAAATGCAATTTTCAAATGTTACTTACGTGTCATGTAAATATTTCTATATGACTGTTGTCTATGCATGCGTGCTAAGTCACTTCAATCATGTCCGACTCTTTGCAACCCTATGGACTATATCCTGCCAGGCTCTTCTGTCCATGGGATTCTCCAGGCAAGGATACTGGAGTGAGTTGCCATGCCCTCCTCCAGGGGATCTTCCCAACCCAGGGACTGAACCAGAGTATATAGTGTTCATCTAACATGAATAGACACAGTGTAAGAATCTGGTATATGGGAGAAGGAAAAAAGATGGCGGAGGAATAGGATGGGGAGAACACTTTCTCCCTCACTACTTCATCAAAAGAACATTTCAACGCTGAGTAAATTCCACAAAACAACTTCTGACTGCTGGCAGAGGACATCAGGCATCCAGCAAAGAAGATCATTGGCTTCAAAACCAGGTAGGAATTAATAAAAAGGACGAAGATAGAGACAAAGGAGGTAGGGAAGGAACCCCATCATGGGAAGGGAATCCCATCCCAGGAAGAGACTCTCTTAAAAGAGAGGGTTCCTAAAATTGGGGAACACTCTCACAGCTGTGTATGGGGCGAGCCATGGAAGCACAGAGGGCAACATAACAGGAAGGAAGAATAAATAAATAATTAAATCCAACATATTACAAATTCAACAGTATAACCCCCAGTGGATAAGCAGCACAAAAGCCTGCGTCCGACAGCAGTGGGGGTTGGGCAGGGAGGATCGCGCCAGCGACAGTGCTTTCTAAGAATTGGGCCATGGGAGACGTAGGCTGCAGGGTTTTTCTCGAGAATCGGGGCATAACGGGGCCAGAATCAGGTCTGCGCTTGGCTAGAATGAACTATCTTGGTCTAGCAAACCAGACTGTGGGATAGCTAACACGCAAAACGCTCGAACATAAGACGCCGACAGGCCAGCGCACAGAACAAAGGACGGATCGGCAATAGCCGGCTGCAGACCATCCCCCTCTGGCGACAGGCAGCCAGAGCCTTAAGTGCTGGAAGGGGGCAATCGTAGCTCAAGAGAGACACTACCTACCAAATTGCAAGCAGGTTTCTTTGCTATTGAGACTGCTGGGGGGCTCTGAACAGTCATCATCTGCCTGAGAAAGAGCCCCAGCAGAGCTCCCAGAAAATTGAGTGATCCGGAAAGCCCAGAAGTCTCAACAGCGTGAGCCAAACTCCCTAGGCACTTGGATCTCGGAAGGCAACAAAGCCCCGGTTCAACCAAATCCAAGCCTTGGAGGGCTTCCTGAGTGCCAAAAATGAGCGGCTTAGACCGGGGAAGTGCATGAAGCATAGGGCAGGCCCCACATGGTTATCCCAGCAGAGTGAGAAGGGGCAAGCCCAGTGCAGAGTCCACCATCACCCTCCCTGTGACAAGACGGAAATCAGAAACGGAAGGGACCAGCAAACAGAGGAAGTCAAACAGAGGGAACTGCCTTGGTAGCGACCCCACACAGTCTACAACGACAGAGAAAGTGCCAGATATACCGTTACTACTTTTATGATCAAATTTTTTTTTTGGGGGAATGATGTGGAAGTGTGAATTTTTTTCCAATAATTTTTTCTTTCTTTAAATTTTTTTTCCTTTTTAAATTTGTTTTTTTCTTCTTTTCTTTTTTGACTTTTTTCTAAACTTGCCTAAATTTTTAAGTCTTTTATATTTCTATTTATTATTTTTATAACCTAATATTACTTTTCAAAAAAAAATCCCTATCTTTAAAGCAAACACCGTATATACTCCTATTGGTGGTGGAAACTGTCTTTTAATAAGTCTGGAGTCTTTTATTTTATTTTAATTTATTTTTCTCTATTTTTTAAAAATTTTTCTCTCCTTCTTCTTCTTATCTTTAATATTTTATCTTTGAAAATCCAATCTCTACTCCAGATTTTTAATCTCGGCATTTTGGTATTTGTTGCCAATTTTGTACTTTTAAAAACCTAATCTTCAGTACCCAGTTTTACATGAAGTGCGAGATTACTGGCTTGACCACTCTCTCCCCCTTTGGAATCTCTCTTTTCTCCACCAGGTGGCTTTTGTCTCCTCCCTCCCTCTCCTCTTCTCTACCCAACTCTAAGAATCTCTGTGTGCTCCAGAAGGTGGAGAATTCTCAGGGAACTGGTCACTGGCTGGATCTGTATCCCTCCTTTGCATCTCCCTCTTTTATCCTCCTGTCCACCTCTATCTACTTCCTCCCTCTCCTCTTCATGTATAAATCTGTGACCACCTCTGAGAGGTCCAGACTTTGGAGCACACACAAGAAAGTGGTTACGGGCTAGCTTGCTTTTTCCTCTTTTGATCCCACCTCATCCCATACCACTCACCTCTAACTACCCCCTCCCTCTTCTCTCCTCCAAGTAACTCAGCGATCCTCTAGGGATGACCCTCAAAGTGGAGAAACCTATCATCATTAACCTAGATGTTTTAATATTAGTGCTGAATAGATGGAGAAATCATGAGGTTATTGTAAAAATAAATCTGAAAACCAGAATCAGAGGTGAAAGTCCAAATCCTGAGATCATCAAAGAATTCCTAAATACAGGGAACATTATCCAATAAGAGCTCATCAAACGCCTTCATACCTATACTGAAATTGAGAACCGCCCAAGGGCCAACAAGTTCCAGAGCAAGACATACCACGCAAATTCTCCAGCAACACAAGAACAAGCCCCTGAGCTTCAATATACAGGCAGCTCAAAATACTCCAAAACCACTGATGTCTCATAACCCATTACTTGACACTTCACAGCACTCCAGAGAGAGGAAATCCAGCTCCACCCACCAGAACTTCAACACAAGCTTCCCTAATCAAGAAACTTTGACAAGCCACTGATATAACCCCAAACACAGAGAGGAAGCAGAATTCCACAAATTCCCAGAATATAGAAAAGAATTCCCAGAATATAGAAAAGCCACCCCAAACGCAGCAGTATAACCAAGATGAAGAGATAGAGGAATACCCAGCAGGTAAAGGAACAGGAGACATGCCCACAAAACTAAACAAAAGAAGAAGAGATAGGAAATCTACCTGAGAAAGAATTCTGAATACTGATAATGAAAATGATCCAAAATATTGAAATCAAAATGGAATCACAAATAAATAGCCTGGGGTCAAGGTTTGAGAAGATGCAAGAAAGGTTTAACAAGGACCTAGAAGAAATAAAAAAGAGTCAACATATAATGCAATAAATGAGATCAGAAACACAACAAATAGTAGAATAACAGAGGCTGAAGATAGGATTAGTGAAATAGAAGATAAAATGGTAGAAATAAATGAATCAGCGAAGGAAAAAGAAAGACAAATTAAAAGAAATGAGGACAAACTCAGAGATCTCCAAGACAATATGAAACGCTCCAACATTCGAATTATAGGAGTCCCAGAAGAAGAAGACAAAAAGAAAGACCATGAGAAAATACTTGAGGAGATAATAGTTGAAAACTTCCCTAAAATGGGGAAGGAAATAAGAAAAGTCCAAGAAACCCAGAGAGTGCCAAACAGGATAAACCCAAGGCGGAACACTCCAAGACATATACTAATCAAACTAACAAAGACCAAACACAAAGAACAAATATTAAAAGCAGCAAGGGAAAAACAACAAATAACACACAAGGGGATCCCCATAAGAATAACTGCAGATCTTTCAATAGAAACTCTTCAGGCCAGGAGGGAATGGCAAGACATACTTAAAGTGAAGAAAGATAATAACCTTCAGCCAAGACTACTGTACCCAGCAAGGATCTCATTCAAATATGAAGGAGAAATCAAAAGCTTTACAGACAAGCAAAAGCTGAGAGAATTCAGCACCACCAAACCAGCTCTCCAACAAATACTAAAGGATAGACTTTAGACAGGAAACACAAAAAGGACGTATAAACCCGAACCCAAAACAATAAAGTAAATGGCAACAGGAGCATACTTATCAATAATTACCTTAAATGTAAATGGGTTGAATGCCCCAACCAAAAGGCAAAGACTGGCTGAATGGATACAAAAACAAGATCCCTATATATGCTGCTTACAAGAGACCCACCTCAAAACAACGGACACATACAGACTGAAAGTGAAGGGCTGGAAAAAGATATTCCATGCAAATAAAGACCAAAAGAAATCAGGAGTAGCAATACTCATATCCGATAAGATAGACTTTAAAACAAAGGCTGTGAAAAGGGACAAAGAAGGCCACTACATAATGATTAAAGGATCAATCCAAGAAGAAGAAGATATAACAATTATAAATATATATGCACCCAACATAGGAGCACCGCAATATGTAAGACAAATGCTAACAAGCATGAAAGGGGAAATTAATAATAACACAATAATAGTGGGAGACTTTAATACCCCACTCACAACTATGGACAGATCAACTAAACAGAAAATTAACAAAGAAACACAAACTTTAAATGATACAATAGACCAGTTAGACTTAATTGATATCTATAGGACATTTCACCCCAAAACAATGAATTTCACCTTTTACTCAAGTGCACATGGAACCTTTTCCAGGATAGATCACATCCTGGGTCATAAATCTAATCTTGATAAATTCAAAAAAATCGAAATTATTCCAAGCATCTTCTCTGACCATAATGCACTAAGGTTAGATCTCAATTATAGGAGTAAAACAATTAAAAATTCCAACATTTGGAGGCTGAACAACACCCTTCTGAATAATCAACAAATCACAGAAGAAATCAAAAAAGAAATCAAAATATGCATCGAAATGAATGAAAATGAAAACACAACTACACAGAACCTTTGGGACACTATAAAAGCAGTCCTAAGAGGAAAGTTCAAAGCAATACAGGCATACTTCAAGAAACAAGAAAAAAGTCAAATAAATAACCTAACTCTACACCTGAAGCAGCTAGAAAAGGAAGAAATAGAGAACCCCAGAGTTAGTAGAAGGAAAGAAATCCTAAAAATTAGGGCAGAAATAAATGCAAAAGAAACAAAAGAGACCATATCAAAAATCAACAAAGCAAAAAGCTTGTTCTTTGAAAGGATAAATAAAATTGACACACCATTAGCCAGTCTCATCAAGAAACAAAGAGAAAAAAATCAAATCAACAAAATTAGAAATGAAAATGGAGAGATCACGACAGACAACACAGAAATACAAAGAATGATAAGAGACTACTATCAGCAATTATATGCCAATAAAATGGACAACTTGGAAGAAATGGACAAATTCTTAGAAAAGTACAATTTTCCAAAACTGAACCAGGAAGAAATAGAAAATCTTAACAGACCCATCACAAGCACGGAAATTGAAACTGTAATCAGAAATCTTCCAGCAAACAAAAGCCCAGGTCCAGACGGCTTCACAGCTGAATTCTACCAAAAATTTCGAGAAGAGCTAATACCTATCTTACTGAAACTATTCCAGAAAATTGGAGAGGAAGGTAAACTTCCAAACTCATTCTATGAGGCCACCATCACCCTAATATCAAAACCTGACAAAGACACCACAAAAAAAGAAAACTACAGGCCAATATCACTGATGAACATACATGCAAAAATCCTTAAAAAAATCCTAGCAATCAGAATTCAGCAACACATTAAAAAGATCATAAACCATGACTAAGTGGGCTTTATACCAGGGATGCAAGGATTCTTCAATATCTGCAAGTCAATCAATGTAATTCATCACATTAACAAACTGAGAAATAAAAATCATATGATTATCTCAATAGATGCAGAAAAAGCCTTTGACAAAATTCAGCATCCATTTATGGTAAAATCTCTCCAGAAAGCAGGAATAGAAGGAACGTACCTCAACATAATAAAAGCTATATATGACAAACCCACAGCTAACATTATCCTCAACGGTGAAAAATTGAAACCATTTCCCCTAAAGTCAGGAACAAGACAAGGGTGTCCACTTTCACCACTACTATTCAATATAGTTCTGGAAGTTTTGGCCACAGCTATCAGAGCAGAAAAAGAAATAAAGGAATTCAAATTGGAAAAGAAGAAGTAAAACTCTCACTGTTCGCAGACGACATGATCTTCTACATAGAAAATCCTAAGACTCGACCAGAAAACTACTAGAGCTAATCAATGAATATAGTAAAGTTGCAGGATATAACATCAACACTCAGAAATCCCTTGCATTCCTATACACTAATAATGAGAAAGTAGAAAAAGAAGTAAAGGAAACAATCCCATTCACCATTGCAACAAAAAGAATAAAATACTTAGGAATATTCCTACCTAAAGAAACTAAAGACCTATATATCGAAAACTATAAAACACTGATGAAAGAAATCAAAGAGGACACTAATAGATGGAGAAATATACCATGCTCATGGGTCGGAAGAGTCAATATAGTGAAAATGAGTATACTACCCAAAGCAATCTACAGATTCAATGCAATCCCTATCAAGCTACCAGCAGTATTTTTCATAGAACTAGATCAAATAATCTCAAGATTTGTATGGAATTACAAAAAACCTCGACTAGCCAAAACAATCTTGAGAAAGAAGAATGGAACTGGAGGAATCAACTTGCCTGACTTCAGGCTCTACTACAAAGCCACAGTCATTAAGACAGTATGGTACTGGCACAAAGACAGAAGTATAGATCAATGGAACAAAATAGAAAGCCCTGAGATAAACCCACACACCTATGGACATCTTATCTTCGACAAAGGAGGCAAGAATATACAATGGAGTAAAGACAGTCTCTTTAACAGGTGGTGCTGGGAAAACTGGTCAACCACTTGTAAAAGAATGAAACTAGACCCCTTTCTAACACCATACACAAAAATAAACTCAAAATGGATTAAAGATCTAAATGTAAGACCAGAAAATATAAAACTCCTAGAGGAAAACATAGGCAAAACACTCTCCGACATAAATCACAGCAGGATCCTCTATGATCCAACTCCCAGTATACTGGAAATAAAAGCAAAAATAAACAAATGGGATCTAATTAAAATTAAAAGCTTCTGCACAACAAAGGAAACTACAAGCAAGGTGAAAAGATAGCCTTCTGAATGGGAGAAAACAATAGCAAATGAAACAACTGACAAACAACTAATCTCAAAGATATACAAGCAACTTAATGCAGCTCAACTCCAGAAAAATAAACGAACCAATAAAAAAAATGGGCCAAAGAACTAAATAGGCATTTCTCCAAAGAAGACATACGGATGGCTAACAAACACATGAAAAGATGCTCAACATCACTCATTATCAGAGAAATGCAAATCAAGACCACAATGAGGTACCATTTTATACCAGTCAGAATGGCTGCGATCCAAAAGTCTACAAGCAATAAATGCTGGAGAGGATGTGGAGAAAAGGGAACCCTCTTACACTGCTGGTGGGAATGCAAACTAGTACAGCCACTATGGAAAACAGTGTGGAGATTTCTTTAAAAATTGCAAATAGAACTGCCTTATGATCCAGCAATCCCACCGCTGGGCATGCACACCGAGGAAACCAGAATTGAAAGAGACACATGTACCCCAATGTTCATTGCAGCACTGTTTATAATAGCCAGGTCATGGAAGCAACCTAGATGTCCATCAACAGATGAATGGATAAGAAAGCTGTGGTACATATACACAATGCAGTACTACTCAGCCCTTAAAAAGAATAAATTCGACTCAGTTCTAATGAGATGGATGAAACTGGAGCCAATTATACAGAGTGAAGTAAGCCAGAAAGAAAAACACCAATACAGTATACTGACACATATATATGAAATTTAGAAAGATAGCATTGATGACCCTCTATGTGAGACAACAAAAGAGACACAGAGGTATAGAACGGACTTTTGGACTCTGAGGGAGAGGGAGAGGGTGGGATGATTTGGGAGAATTGCATTGAAACATGTATACCATCTTGTAAGAAACGAAGTGCCAGTCCATGTTCAATACAGGATACAGGATGCATGGGGCTGGTGCACAGGATGATTCAGGGGAGATGATATGGGGTGTGAGGTGGCAGGGGGCTTCAGCATTGGGAGATCATGGACACCTGTGGCTGATTCATGTCAATGTATGGCAAAACAAATACTGTATTGTAATATAGAATAAAGTATTAAAAATAAATAAATAAAAATTAAAAAAAAAGAATCTGGTATATGAGTTAAGAGAATTCAAACAGACTGACAGTTATTTTTCAGTATTTTTCATTTAAGTAAATATATTTCCATTTACTTTTAGGTCAAATGAATGTGACTTACTCTCAGTTATTATAAGTGAATTCTTCTTCAGGATAAAGTTTCTCTAAATAGCTCATTCATAAAATAACATAGAACGCTTTTCCTCAAACAGAACACATATAAATAAGTGAAAATCATATCAGGTTTTGAAAAAATAAATCTCATGTATGTAGCTATCCTGGATTACATAGGACAATATTCATGTGGATTTGTGAATCACTGTTCAGTCATTCAGCCCTATGTGACTCAATGTGACCCCATGGATTGGTTACTGCATCAGTGAAGTCATCTAGCCATCTCATCCTCTGACTCCCTCTTCTCCTTCTGCCCTCAGCCCTCAGCATCAGGATCTTTTCCAATGTGAATCACTCAGTTCAGTTCAGTTAAGTTCAGTCACTCAGTCACGTCTGACTCTTTGTGACTCCATGAATCACAGCACACCAGGCCTCCCTGTCCATCATCAACTCCCGGAGTTCACTCAAACTCACGTCCATCGAGTTGGTGATGCCACCCAGCCATCTCACCCTCTGTTGTCCCCTTCTTCTCCTGCCCCCAATCCTTCCCAGCATCAGGGTCTTTTCCAATGAGTCAGCTCTTCTCATCAGGTGGCCAAAGCATTGGAGTTTCAGCTTCAACATCAGTTCTTCCAATGAACACCCAGGACTGATCTCCTTTAGAATGAACTGGTTGGATCTCCTTGCAGTCCAAGGGACTCTCAAGAGTCTTCTCCAACACCACAGTTCAAAATCATCAATCCTTCTGCGCTCAGCTTTCTTCACAGTCCAACTCACATCCATACATGACCACTGGAAAAACATAGTCTTGCCTAGATGGACCTTTGTTGGCAAAGTAATGTCTTTGCTTTTGAATATGCTGTCTAGGTTGTTCATGGCTTTCCTTCCAAGCAATAAGCATCTTTTAATTTCATGGCTTCAATCGCCATCTGCAGTGATTTTGGAGCCCCCAAAAATAAAGTCTGACGCTGTTTCCACTGTTTCCCCATCTATCTGCCATGAAGTGATGGGACCAGATGCCGTGATCTTAATTTTCTGAAGGCTGAGCTTTAAGCCAAGTTTTTCACTGTCCTCTTTCACATTTATCAAGAAGCTTTTTAGTTCTTCTTCACTTTCTGCCATAAGAGTGGTGTCATCTGCATATCTGGGGTTATTGAAATTTCTCCTGGGAATCTTGATTCCAGTTTGTGCTTCTTCCAGCCCACTAGACAATCATTTTGGAGATTTCCCTGATAACTCAGTGGAAAAAAATCCACCTGCCAAAGTAGAAGTTGAGGGCTTGATCCCTGGGTTGAGAAGATCCCCTGAAGGAAATGATAACCCACTCCAGTATTCTTGCTTAGAAAATCCCATGGACAGAGGAGACTGCTAGGCTACAGTTCATGGGATTGCAAAAGAGTTGGACACGACTGAGTGACTAAACAGCAACAAAAAGAACAACTCTTTATAAAAAGTTACAATAAAGTGAGTGGTCTTGGACTTGGCATATGTGGAACTACAGACTGTGTATTCTAGTCTACTTATCGCTGAGCCATTGAAAGAAGCAGTGGATACTGGCTTTAATTACTTATTGATGTCTTACTGAAGAAAAGACCACAACAACATTTTTAAGTCAACATAATCCCATTACAAAGGACAGGGATGTTGATTCTGCTTTCATGGTTTCCAAGTATATGAAGAGAAATAAGCAAGAAATATGCAAATTTTCATGTGAAAGAGTCTCAAATTTGAGGCTGGGATATTAGGTAGGTATAGGTCCTGTCCTGCAAGAAAAGAAGATTTGGAGAGGCAATAACTTAAGACCCCTGTTCCTCCAAAAGGTCTGTGGTGAATCACAAAATGTGTCCTTCAAGTCTTCAAAGTCAGAGATAAAACTCCCTTTCTAAAATGTGTTAATTTTCTTCCTTAATTACTCCTGTCACTAACAAGTGTTGCTTTTGAGAAAAAAAATATGAATGTTTAGAATACACATTTTACTTTAATGTAGATATTATTATTATTGTAGATATTTTATGTCTCTATTTTTGCATTTGTAAGTATGAAAACATTTTCTGTTATTCTTTATAAAATGTATATTTTAATACCAAACTAAGCCCTATACTTTATATGCAAATCATTAAGATTTTCTAATACAAAATATACTGAATTTTTGCATAATCCTTAAAAGAACTTTGATTTTTTCATCCTTACTCATGAAAATCCATGAATGGAACATCTTTCTCAGCTTCTACTATTAAAGTAGTGGGCTCTGAATGCAATCTAGGTACAAAATATTAAAAAAAATGGAGATATGAATATCCCAAGTGTGTATTATGCTAAAATAACCATCTGAAAACCTAAATATGGATGATATGTAATATGCACTGAAAAGCAACAGAAAGTGCAATTTTTGTCACAAAACAGGCACTCATGACAGTGTACATTCATTTTTATTGAAATAGTCAAGGATGTCTAAGCCAAGCCCTGTGAAAGTATGAGGTGCACAGTGCAGAGAGTGTAAAAAACTGCCATAGTTTGCAATTATCAAGAATATAAGAAGATTAAATGGCTCAGTTCCTTTTTTTCTTATAAATTCTTATAAACTGAGTTTATCTTCTTGCACAGAATTGCCACAGAACAGTGTGGACAAACTACAAAGGCAAATGCAACTAGGTTTTGAAGTTCTTTCTTTTGAGCATTATTTTACAAAATTACCATGATGATTGCCGCTGCCAAACATAGTATAAAAATTCAAGAAATAGTTGAATTCAAAGACTGAATAAAACATATATCAGCATGTCATTAACTGTGCAATTATTAAAAGTATATTTTGAAGAAATTGTAAAGCTATTTATAATTTGGCAAAGTAAATAAGTTCAGTTGATATCAGACACTAAATATTACTGGTAATCTTTGTCACTGCATGCGTCAGAACAACTGTTCTTGCTTCTTACTTGGTCTAGTCAGTTCAATTCAGTCACTCAGTCGTGTACAACTTTTTGCAACCCCATGAGTCACAGCACACCAGGCCTCCCTGTCCATCACCAACTCCCCGGAGTTCACTCAAACTCATGGTCATTGAGTCGGTGATGCCATCCAGCCATCTCATCCTCTGTTGTCCCCTTCTCCTCCTGCCCCCAATCCCTCCCAGCATCAGAGACTTTTCCAATGAGTCAACTCTTCGCATGAGGTGGTCAAAGTATTGGAGTTTCAGCTTCAACATCAGTCCTTCCAATGAACACCCAGGACTGATCTCCTTTAGGATGGACTGGTTGGATCTCTTTGCAGTCCAAGGGACTCTCAAGAGTCTTCTCCAACATCACAGTTCAAAAGCATCAATTCTTCGGCACTCAGCTTTCTTCACAGTCCAACTCTCACATCCATACATGACTGCTGGAAACACCATAGCTTTGACCAGATGGACCTTTGTTGGAAAAGTAATGTCTCTGCTTTTGAATATGCTATCTAGGTTGGTCATAACTTTCCTTCAAAGGAGTAAGCATCTTTTAATTTCATGACTTCAATCACCATCTGCAGTGATTTTGGAGCCCCCCCCAAATAAAGTCTGTCATTGTTTCCACTGTTTCCCCATCTATCTGCCATGAAGTGATGGTACCAGATGCCATGATCTTAGTTTTCTGAAGGTTGAGCTTTAACCCAACTTTTTCACTCTCCTCTTTCACTTTCATCAAGAGGCTTTTTAATTCCTTTTCACTTTCTGCAATAAAAGTGGTGTCATCTGCATATCTGAGGTTATTGATATTTCTCCTGGCAGTCTTGATTCCAGCTTGCGTTTCTTCCAGTCCAGCTTTTCTCATGATGTACTCTGCATATAAGTTAAATAAGCAGGGTGACAATATACAGCCTTGACCTACTCCTTTTCCTATTTGGAACCAGTCTGTTGTTCTGTGTCCAGTTCTAACTGTTGCTTCCTGACCTGAATATAGGTTCTCGAGAGGCTGATCAGGTGGTCTGGTATTCCCACCTCTTTCAGAATATTCCACAGTTTATTGTGGTTCACAATAAAGGTACACTAGTCAAAGGCTTTAGCATAGTCAAGAAAGCAGAAATAGATGTTTTTCTGAAACTCTCTTGTTTTTTCCATGATCCAGCAGATGTTGGCAATTTGATCTCTGGCCTCTGCCTTTTCTAAAACCGGTTTGAACATCTGGAAGTTCATGGTTCATGTATTGTTGAAGCCTGGCTTGCAGAATTTTGAGCATTACTTTACTAGCGTGTGAGATGAGTGCAATTGTGCAGTAGTTTGAGCATTCTTTGCATTGCCTTTCTTTGAGATTGGAATGAAAACTGACATTTTCCAGTCCTGTGGCCACTGCTGAGTTTTCTAAGTTTTCTGGCATATTGAGTGCAGCACTTTCACAACATCATCTTTCAGGATTTGAAATAGCTCAACTGAAATTCCATCACCTCCACTAGCTTTGTTCGAGGTGATGCTTTCTCACTAGCGTCTATTTCCCATTTTATTATATATGTTTTCAAATGATTTTAAAGTTTATTTATTATTTCATCTCTGTGGTCAAAATGATTTCCCTAAATAACTGTAGGGTGATATTCTTAAATAACTGCACTTATTATGTCATTTTTCTGGTCAGGTACTTTAATGCATTCCCAAGAGCCTATAAGAAAAAGCTTAAATTCACTTGCAAGATCCTACTGTTCTACCCAGCTGTGGCATCATTTTACTTTTGTTCTTTATATGGAAGAATAATGCATCATATGTTTCCCAGGAGGCCAATGGTAAAGAAGCTACCTGCCATTGTAGGAGATGCAAAAGATGCAGGTTCGACCCTTGGGTTGGGAAGATCTTCTGGAGAAGGAAATGGTAATCTGCTTCAGTATTATTGCCTTGGGAAATCTCATGAACAGGGGGCCTGGCAGGCTATGGTCAGTGGGGTCACAAAGAGTCGGACATGACTGAGCACATAAGCAGGCACACAAGCTTTTATTTTGCTACCCAGATTAGATCCTTTTACGCTTGCTGTTTTATAATGTTTTTCATGATTTTAAAAAATCATCAGAATTCTTTAAGATTAATAGCAAACCTTATTAACATTTAATAACAATATTTTAAATTCTTTAATTTTCACAGCTAATTCAATCAACTAGCCAAAGACTTATATTCCAATCATTTTCAAATTTAGTTATAAAAAGTAATACTGCATTTATTATTTCTGTATATATATTCATCTAAAACTACATCATTATTTTAAAAGCCATTGCATAATTATTTTTAGATTGAGTCCTAATACTTCACTTTCTCGTTAACCATGTAGATCCATTTTTTAATACCCTTATTATCACCAAATATCATCTCCTTCTTTGTTTTTCCATGTCTGATAGTGAAAAACAACATTTTAATCCTTTGTATTTCTTAAGAAATAGTAAGATAACATATTTATTCTTAGACTAGTATTTGAATTTTTTTTCTGTAAGTTTCATTTATATATCTTTTACACATTTGTTTATTTGTAATTCATTATCTTTTCAATTTCTAGAGATGAGAGATACTGAATACTGAAGTGAACAAATAGAGTATTTTAGTGTGCTTAAATATATTTCAGAGTTCAATTCTGAGCACTACCTCTTACTAACTGTGGCTGTGGGCTGGTTCCTCAGTTATACAATTACAGTAAAATTAGTAACTATCCCAGCTGTGTCTCATTAGCATTTAATAGAGAATAAATTTTAAAATGTTTAGAACTTACCTCAGTTCAGATCAGTAGCTCAGACGTGTCTAACTCTTTGTGACCCCATGAACCGCAATATGGCAGGCCTCCCTGTCCGTCACCAACTCACGGAATCTACCCAAACCCACGTCCATTGAGTCCGTGATGCCATCCAACCATCCTCATTCTCCATCATCCCCTTCTCCTCTTGCCATCAATCTTTCCCAGCATCAAGGTTTTTTCAAATGAGTCAGCTCTTCACATCAGGTGGCCAAAGTACTGGAGTTTCAGCTTCAACGTCAGTCTTACCAATGAACACCCAGAACAGATCTCCTTTTGGATGGACTGGTTAGATCTCTTTGCAGTTCAAGGGACTCTCAAGAGTCTTCTCTAACACCACAATTCATAAGCATCAATCCTTTGGCGCTCAGCTTTCTTTATAGTCCAACTCTCACATCCATATATGACCACTGGAAAAACCATAGCCTTGACTAGATGGACCTTTGTGGACAATGTTTCTGCTTTTGAATATGCTGCCTAGGTTGGTCATAACTTTCCTTCCAAGGAGTAAGCAACTTTTAATTTCATGGCTGCAATCATTGTCTGCAGTGATTTTGGAGCCCTGAAAAATAAAGGCAGCCACTGTTTCCCATCCATTTGCCATGAAGTGATGAGACTAGATACCATGATCTTGATTTTTGAATGTTGAGTTTTAAGCCAGCTTTTCCACTCTCCTCTTTCACTTTCATCAAGAGGCTCTGTAGTTCCTTTCTTTTTCACTTTCTGCCATAAGGGTGGTGTCATCTGCATATCTGAGGTTATTGATATTTCTCCCAGCAATCTTGATTCCAGCTTGTGCTTCCTCGAGCTCAGCATTTGTCATGATGTACTCTGCATGTAAGTTAAATGAGCAGGGTGACAATATACAGCCTTGATGTACTTCTTTTCCTATTTGGAACCAGTCTGTTATTCCATGTCATTTTTGACTATTGCATCCTGACCTGTGTATAGGTTTCTCAAGAGGCAGGACAGGTGGTCTGGTATTCTCATCTCTTTCAGAATTTTCCATGGTTTATCATGACCCACACAGTCAGAACTTTCCTAGACACAGTATTATTAACAGTTGTTATTGTTGTTCGATTTTTTGTCATATGTCTTGTAAATACATTTCCCCAATCTTTCTTATTAAACGTGTGTGTTTGTGTGTGCTTCTGTCTAAAAACACAAACACATGAACACTCACATTATTTTCAAAATACTTTTATCATTCAGTTTTTATTGTAACTTTTTATATACAATTTCACATCTTTTTCCTCTGGTTCCAAACTGAGAAAGGAGTACATCAAGGCTATATATTGTCACCCTGCTTATTTAACTTCTATGCAGGGTACATCATGAAACATGCAGGGCTGGATGAAGCACAAACTGGAATCAAGACTTCCAGGAAAAATATCAATAAACTCAGATATGCAGATGAAACCATCCTTATGGCAGAAAGCGAAGAGGAAAGGAGCCTCTTGATGAAAGTGAAAGAGGAGAGTGGAAAAGCTGGCTGAAAACTCAACATTCAAAAAACTAAGATAATAGCAGCTAGTCCCATCATTCCATAGCAAATAAATGGAAAAACAAAGGAAGCAGTGACAGATTTTTTTTTTTTTGGGGGGCTTCAAAATCAGTGCAGATAATAACTGCAGTCATTAAATTAAAAGATGCTTGCCCCTTGAAAGAAAAGCTATGACCAATGTAGACAGCATATTAAAAAGCAGAGAGATCACTTTGCCAACAGAGGTCTGTCTAGTCAAAACTATGGTTTTTCCAATAGTCATGTATGGATGTGAGAATTGGACTATAAAGAAAGCTGAGTGACAAAGAATTGATGCTTTTGAACTGCGGTGCTGGAGAAGACTCTTGGGAGTCCCTTGGACTATAAGGAGATCAAAACCATTCAATCCTGAAAGATATCACTCCTGAATATTCATTGGAAGGACTGATGCTAAAGCTAAAACTCCAATAGTTTGGCCACCTGATGTGAAGAACTGACTCTTTGGAAAAGACCCTGATGCTGGAAAGATTGAAGGTGGGAGAAGGGGATGACAGAGGATGAGATGGTTGGATGTCATCACCGACTTAATGGACATGAGTTTGAGCAAACTCTGGGAGCTGGTGATGGACAGGGAGGCCTCGCATGCTGCAATCAATGGGGTCACAAATAGTTGGACACGACTGAGTGACTGAACTGAACTGAACCAAACTTACTCTTACTAGCTCATTCCCCAGTAGACATATTTATTCTCATTAATGTAGTTATTATCTTACTTTGAATGTAAAATTGTATTACTATGATATGTTTACATGTATGCACATAATCTTGAAAATAAAAAGACTGATGTCTTGTTTAACTGGCTCCCCGCTACTTCTTGACAATGCCCTTAAACAACTTTGGATAGTTTTCTTTCTCTAATGTCAGAACAACTTTCGCAAATTTTCAGATTTTATAAAGTGCTCCATAATCTTACCCCTGGTCTTTCATAGAAAATACTGAGACTATCAGTCACTTCTTTGCAAAGTTATATTGATCCTATGATAATTTATATTCTTCTGTACTATACATGCACCTTTTCTTCACTTTTATTTTTTGATTATTTTTCTTTTTTTCTTCTATGAGATAGGTACTCTTTTTATTTTATTTTTTATTGAAGTTTAGTAAATTTACAATGTTTCAGGTATACAGCAAAGTGATTCGATACACACACACACACACACACACACACACACACATATATATATTCATTTTCAGAATATTTTCTATTATCCATTCAGTTCAGTTGCTCAGTCCTGTCTGACTCTTTGTGACCCCATGTACTCCAACATGCCAGGCTTTCTTGTCCATCAACAAATTACAAAGCCTGCTCAAACTCATGTCCATCAAGTCGGTGATGACATCCATCCACCTCATCCTCCATCATTCATTTCTCCTCCTGCCTTGACTCTTTCCCAGCATCAGGGTCTTTTCCAGTGAGTCAGCTCTTCACATCAGGTGGCCAAAGGATTGGAGTTTAAGCTTTAGCATCAGTCCTTCCAATGAATATTCAGGACTGATTTCCTTTAGGACTGACTGGTTTGATCTCATTGCAGTCCTAGGGACTCTCGAGAGTATTCTCCAACATCACAGTTCAAAAGCATAAATTCTTTGGTGCTCAGGTTTCTTTATTATAGTACAACTCTCACATCTATACATGACTACTGGGAAAACTATAGCTTTGACTAGACAGACCTAAGTTGGCAAAGTAATGTCTCTGCTTTTTAATATGCTCTCTAGGTTGGTTTTAGCTTTTCTTCCAAGGAGCAAACGTCTTTTAACTTCATGGCTGCAGTCACCATCTGCAGTGACTTTGGAGCCAAATAAAATAAAATAAATAAAATCTGTCGCTGCTTCCACTGTTTCTTCATCTATTTGTCATGAAGGGATGGGACCAGATGCCATGATCTTAGTTTTCTGAATGTTGAGTTTTAAGCCAACTTTTCATTCTCCCTTTTCACTTTGATTACGAAGCTCTTTAGTTCTTCTTTGCTTTCTGCCATAAGGGTGGTGTCATATGCATATCTGATGTTATTGATATTTCTCCCAGCAATCTTGATTCCAGCTGTGCTTCATCCAGCATGGCATTTTTCATGATGTACTCTATATATAAATTAAATAAGCAGGGTGACAATATAAAGCCTTGACACACTCCTTTCCCCATTTGGAACAAGTCTTTTGTTCCATGTCCAGTTCTAACTGTTGCTTCCTGAACTGCGTACAGATTTCTCAGGAAGCAGGTCAGGTAGTGTGGTATTCTCATCTCTTTCAGAATTTTTCACAGTTTGTTGTGATCCATACAGTCAAAGGCTTTGATGTAGTCAATAATGAAGAAGTAGATCTTTGTCTGGAACTCTTGCTTTTTCCATGATCAGTGGATGTTGGCAACTTGATCTCTGGTTCCTCTGCCATTTCCAAATATAGCTTGAACATCTGGAATTTCAAATTTCACAGTTCATGTACTATTGAAGCCCAGCTTGGAGAATTTTGAGCATTACTTTACTAGTGTGTGAGATGAGTGCAATTGTGTGATCGTTTGAACATTCTTTGGCATTTCCTTTCTTTGGGATTGGAATGAAAACTGATCTTTTCGAGTCCTGTGACCACTGTTGAGTTTTCCAAATTTGCTGGCATCTTGAGTGCAGCACTTTAAGAGCTTCTTTTAAGATTTGAAATAGTTCAACTGGAATTTCATCACCTCCACTAGCTTTGTATGTTGTGATGCTTCCTAAGGCCCACTTGACTTCACATTCCAGGGTGTCTGGCTCTAGGTGAGTGATCACACCACCATGTTTATCTGGGTCATGCAAATCTTTTTGTATAGTTCTTTTTTTTATTTTTTTTAAAATTTATTTATTTATTTATTTATAAATTACAATACTGTATTTGTTTTGCCATACATTGACACGAATCAGCCATAGGTGAACACAATCGCCCAATGCCGAAGCCCCCTCCCACCTCCCACCCCACATCCTCTACTTGAATCATCCTGTGCATCAGCCCCATGCATCCTGCATCCTACATTGAACATAGATTGGCGCTTCATTTCTTACAGGAAAATATACATGTTTCATTGCCATTCTCCCAAACCATCCCACCCTTTCCCTCTCCCTCAGAGTCCAAAAGTCCACTCTATACCTCTGTGTCTCTTTGTTGTCTCACATAGAGGGTCATCATTACTGTCTTCCAAATTCCATATATATGTGTCAGTATACTGTATTGGTGTTTTTCTTTCTGGCTTACTTCACTCTGTATAATCAGTTCCAATTTCATCCATCTCATTAGAACTGAATCAAATTTATTCTTTTTAAGGGCTGAGTAGTAATCCATAGTGTATATGTACCACAGCTTTCTTATCCATTCATCTGCTGATGGACATCTAGGTTGCTTCCATGTCCTGGCTATTATAAACAGCACTGCAATGAACATTGGAGTACATGTGTCTCTTTCAATTCTGGTTTCCTCGGTGTGTATGCCCAGCAGTGGGATTGCTGGATCATAAGGCAGTTCTATTTGCAATTTTTAAAGAAATCTCCACACTGTTTTCCATAGTGGCTGTACTAGTTTGCATTCCCACCAGCAGTGTAAGAGGGTTCCCTTTTCTCCACATCCTCTCCAGCATTTATTGCTTGTAGACTTTTGGATTGCAGCCATTCTGACTGGTGTGAGATGGTACCTCATTGTGGTCTTGATTTGCATTTCTCTGATAATGAGTGATGTTGAACATCTTTTCATGTGTTTGTTAGCCATCCGTATGTCTTCTTTGAAGAAATGCCTATTTAGTTCTTTGGCCCATTTTTTTATTGGATCATTTATTTTTCTGGAGTTGAGCTGCAAAGTTGCTTATATATCTTAGAGATTAGTTGTTTGTCAGTTGTTTCATTTGCTATTGTTTTCTCCCATTCAGAAGGCTGTCTTTTCACCTTGCTTGTAGTTTCCTTTGTTGTGCAGAAGCTTTTAATTTTAATTAGATCCCATTTGTTTATCTTTGCTTTTATTTCCAGTATACTGGGAGTTGGATCATAGAGGATCCTGCTGTGATTTATGTCAGAGAGTGTTTTGCCTATGTTCTCCTCTAGGAGTTTTATAGTTTCTGGTGTTACATTTAGATCTTTAATCCATTTTGAGTTTATTTTTGTGTATGGTGTTAGAAAGGAGTCTAGTTTCATTCTTTTACAAGTGGTTGACCAGTTTTCCAGCACCACCTGTTAAAGAGACTGTCTTTACTCCATTGTATATTCTTGCCTCCTTTGTCGAAGATAAGGTGTCCATAGGTGTGTGGGTTTATCTCAGGGCTTTATATTTTGTTCCATTGATCTATATTTCTGTCTTTGTGCCAGTACCATACTGTCTTAATGACTGTGGCTTTGTACTAGAGCCTGAAGTCAGGCAAGTTGATTCCTCCAGTTCCATTCTTCTTTCTCAAGATTGCTTTGGCTATTCGAGGCTTTTTGTATTTCCATACAAATCTTGAGATTATTTGATCTAGTTCTATGAAAAATACTGCTGGTAGCTTGATGGGAATTGCATTGAATCCGTAGATTGCTTTGGGTAGTATACTCATTTTCACTATATTGATTCTTCCAACCCATGAGCATGGTATATTTCTCCATCTATTAGTGTCCTCTTTGATTTCTTTCATCAGTGTTTTATAGTTTTCGATATATAGGTCTTTAGTTTCTTTAGGTAGGAATATTCCTAAGTATTTTATTCTTTTCGTTGCAATGGTGAATGGAATTGCTTCCTTAACTTGTTTTTCTACTTTCTCATTGCTAGTGTATAGGAATGCAAGGGATTTCTGAGTGTTGATTTTATATCCTGCAACTTTACTATATTCATTGATTAGCTCTAGTAGTTTTCTGGTCGAGTCTTTAGGATTTTCTATGTAGAGGATCATGTCATCTGCAAACAGTGAGAGTTTTACTTCTTCTTTTCCAATTTGGATTCCTTTTATTTCTTTTCTGCTCTGATTGCTGTGGCCAAAATTTCCAGTACGATGTTGAAGAGTAGTGGTGAAAGTGGACACCCTTGTCTTGTTCCTGACTTTAGGGGAAATGGTTTCAGTTTTTCGCCATTGAGGATAATGTTAGCTGTGGGTTTGTCATATATAGCTTTTATTATGTTGAGGTATGTTCCTTCTATTCCTGCTTTCTGGAGAGTTTTAATCATAAATGGATGCTGAATTTTGTCAAAGGCTTTTTCTGCATCTATTGAGATAATCATATGATTTTTATTTCTCAGTTTGTTAATGTGATGAATTACATTGATTGACTTGCGGATATTGAAGAATCCTTGCATCCCTGGGATAAAGCCCACTTGGTCATGGTGTATGATCTTTTTAATGTGTTGCTGGATTCTAATTGCTAGGATTTTGTTGAGGATTTTTGCATCTATGTTCATCAGTGATATTGGCCTGTAGCTTTCTTTTTTGTGGTGTCTTTGTCAAGTTTTGGTATTAGGGTGATCGTGGCCTCATAGAATGAGTTTGGAAGTTTACCTTCCTCTCCAATTTTCTGGAATAGCTTCAGTAAGATAGGTGTTAGCTCTTCTAGGAATTTTTGGTAGAATTCAGCTGTGAAGCCGTCTGGACCTGGGCTTTTGTTTGCTGGAAGATTTCTGATTACAGTTTCAATTTCCGTGCTTGTGATGGGTCTGTTAAGATTTTCTATTTCTTCCTGGTTCAGTTTTGGAAAATTGTACTTTTCTAAGAATTTGTCCATTTCTTCCAAGTTGTCCATTTTATTGGCATATAATTGCTGATAGTAGTCTCTTATCATTCTTTGTATTTCTGTGTTGTCTGTCGTGATCTCTCCATTTTCATTTCTAATTTTGTTGATTTGATTTTTTTCTCTTTGTTTCTTGATGAGACTGGCTAATGGTGTGTCAATTTTATTTATCCTTTCAAAGAACCAGCTTTTTGCTTTGTTGATTTTTGATATGGTCTCTTTTGTTTCTTTTGCATTTATTTCTGCCCCCATTTTTAGGATTTCTTTCCTTCTACTAACTCTGGGGTTCTCTATTTCTTCGTTTTCTAGTTGCTTTAGGTGTAGAGTTAGGTTATTTATTTGATTTTTTTCTTGTTTCTTGAGGTATGCCTGTATTGCTATGAACTTTCCTCTTAGGACTGCTTTTATAGTGTCCCAAAAGTTCTGTGTTGTTGTATTTTCATTTTCATTCATTTCGATGCATATTTTGATTTCTTTTTTGATTTCTTCTGTGATTTGTTGATTATTCAGTAGGGTGTTGTTCAGCCTCCAAATGTTGGAATTTTTAATTGTTTTTCTCCTATAATTGAGATCTAACCTTAGTGCATTATGGTCAGAGAAGATGCTTGGAATAATTTCGATTTTTTTGAATTTATCAAGGTTAGATTTATGACCCAGAATGTGATCTATCCTGGAAAAGGTTCCGTGTGCACTTGAGTAAAAGTGAAGTTCATTGTTTTGGGGTGAAATGTCCTATAGATATCAATTAGGTCTAACCGGTCAATTGTATCGTTTAACGTTTGCGTTTCTTTGTTAATTTTCTGCTTAGTTGATCTGTCCATAGGTGTGAGTGGGGTATTAAAGTCTCCCACTATTATTGTGTTATTATTAATTTCCCCTTTCATGCTTGTTAGCATTTGTCTTACATATTGCGGTTCTCCTATGTTGGGTGCATATATATTTATAATTGTTATATCTTCTTCTTGGATTGATCCTTTAATCATTATGTAGTGGCCTTCTTTGTCCCTTTTCACAGCCTTTGTTTTAAAGTCTATTTTATCGGATATGAGTATTGCTACTCCTGATTTCTCTTGGTCTTTATTTGCATGGAATATCTTTTTCCAGCCCTTCACTTTCAGTCTGTATGTGTCCGTTGTTTTGAGGTGGGTCTCTTGTAGGCAGCATATGTAGGGATCTTGTTTTTGTATCCATTCAGCCAGTCTTTGCCTTTTGGTTGGGGCATTCAATCCATTTACATTTAAGGTAATTATTGATAAGTATGCTCCTGTTGCCATTTACTTTATTGTTTTGGGTTCGGGTTTATACATCCTTTTTGTGTTTCCTGTCTAAAGTCTATCCTTTAGTATTTGTTGGAGAGCTGGTTTGGTGGTGCTGAATTCTCTCAGCTTTTGCTTGTCTGGAAAGCTTTTGATTTCTCCTTCATATTTGAATGAGATCCTTGCTGGGTACAGTAGTCTTGGCTGAAGGTTATTATCTTTCATCACTTTAAGTATGTCTTGCCATTCCCTCCTGGCCTGAAGAGTTTCTATTGAAAGATCTGCAGTTATTCTTATGGGGATCCCCTTGTGTGTTATTTGTTGTTTTTCCCTTGCTGCTTTTAGTAATTGTTCTTTGTGTTTGGTCTTTGTTAGTTTGATTAAAATATGTCTTGGGGTGTTCCGCCTTGGGTTTATCCTGTTTGGCACTCTCTGGGTTTCTTGGACTTAGGTGATTATTTCCTTCCCCATTTTAGGGAAGTTTTCGACTATTATCTCCTCAAGTATTTTCTCATGGTCTTCTTTTTGTCTTCTTCTTCTGGGACTCCTGTAATTCGAATGTTGGGGCGTTTCATATTGTCTTGGAGGTCTCTGAGGTTGTCCTCATTTCTTTTAATTCGCCTTTCTTTTTCCCTTGCTGATTCATTTATTTCTACCATTCTATATTCTATTTCACTAACCCTATCTTCTGCCTCCGATATTCTACTATTTGTAGCCTCCAGAGTGTTTCTGATCTCATTTATTGCATTATTCATTATATGTTGACTCTTTTTATTTCTTCTAGGTCCTTGTTAAACCTTTCTTGCATCTTCTCAATCCTTGACCCCAGGCTATTTATCTGTGATTCCATTTTGATTTCAAGATTTTGGATCATTTTCACTATCAGTATTTGGAATTCTTTCTCAGGTAGATTCCCTATCTCTTCCTCTTTTGTTTGGTTTTGTGGGCATGTCTCCTGTTCCTTTACCTGCTGGGTATTCCTCTGTCTCTTCATCCTGGTTATATTGCTACGTTTGGGGTGGCTTTTCTATATTCCGGGAATTTGTGGAGTTCTCTTTATTATAGAGTTTCCTCTCTGTGTTTGGGGTTATATCAATGGCTTGTCAAAGTTTCTTGATCAGGGAGGCTTGTGTTGGAGTTCTGGTGGTTGGATCTGGATTTCCTCTCTCTGGAGTGCTGTGACTTGTGAAGTAATGGGTTATGCAACGTCAGTGGTTTTGGAGTATTTTGAGTTGCCTGTGTATTGAAGCTCAGGGGTTTGTTCTTGTGTTGCTGGAGAATTTGCGTGGTATGTCTTGCTCTGGAACTTGTTGGCCCTTGGGCAGTGCTCAGTTTTTGTATAGGTATGAAGGCGTTTGATGAGCTCTAATTGGATAATATTCCCTGTATTCAGGAATTCTTTGATGATCTCAGGATTTGGAATTACGCCACCTGATTCTGGTTTTCAGATTTATTTTTAGAATAGCCTCATGATTTCTCCATCTATTCAGCACTAATGTTAAAACATCTAGGTTAATGATGATAGGTTTTTCCACCTTGAGGGTCGTCCCTAGAGGATCGGTGAGTTACTTGGAGGAGAGAAGAGGGAGGGAGCAGTTGGAAGTGAGTGGAATGGGATGAGGTGGAATCATAAGAGGGAAAAGCAAGTTAGCCCATAACCACTTTCTTGTGTGCGCTCCGAAGTCTGGACCACTCAGAGGTGGTCACAGAGTTATACATGGAAGAGGACAGGAAGGAAGTAGATAGAGGTGGACAGGAGGATAAAAGAGGGAGATGGGAAGGAGGGATACAGATCTGGTCAGTGACCAGTTCCCTTAGAGTTCTCCTCCTTCTGAAACGCACAGAGGTTCATAGGGTTGGGTAGAGAGGGGGAGGGGAGGGAGGAGACAAAAGCCACCTGGTGGCGAAAAGGGAGATTCCAGAGGTGGAGAGAGTGGTCAAGCCAGTAGTCTTGCACTCATGTAAAACTGGGTACTGAGGATTAGGTTTTTAAAAGTACGAAATTGGCAACAAATACCAAAATGCCAAGATTAAAAATCTGGAGTATAGATTGGATTTTCAAAGATAGATTATTGAAGAGAAGATGAAGAAGTAGAGAGAAATTTAAAAAAAATAGAGAAAAAAAAAAAGAAAAAGAAAAAAAGTAAAATATAATAAAAGACTCCAGAATTATTAAAAGACAACTTCCTTCACCAATAAGACTATATACGGTGTTTGCTTAAACGATAGTTTTTTTTTTTAAAGTAATATTAGGTTCTAAAAATAATAACTAGAAATATAGAAGACTTAAAAATTTAAGGAAGTTTAGGGGAAAAAAGGATGAAAAAGAAAATAATAAATTTTAAAAGGAAAAAAAAATTTAAAGAAAGAAAACAAAATTCTTAAAGAAAAAAAAAATCACGCTTCCACATCATCCCCCCCAAAAAAAAAATTGTTTTTTTGATCATAAAAGTAGAAACGGCGTATCTGGCGCTTTCTCTGTCGTTGAGGACTGTGTGGGGTCACTACCAAGGCAGTTCCTTCTGTTTGACTTTCTCTGTTTGCTGGTCTCTTCCGTGTCTGATTTCTGTCTTGCCACAGGGAGGGTGGTGATGAGCTCTGCACTGGGCTTGCCCCTTCCCAATCCGCAGGATAACCGTGTGGGGCCTGCCCTATGTTTCATGCAATTCCCCGGTTTAAGCCGCTCAGGATTGGCGCTCAGGAAGTCCCCTCCGGGTGCCGGGTTTGGTTCCAAGTCCGAGTGGCTAGGGAGTTTGGCGCGGACTATTGTTGCAGAAGTCTCAATAAAGAAGCTTGCTTGCAATTTGGTAGGTAATGTCTCTCTTGAGCTGTGACTACCCTCTTCCAGCGCTTAAGGCTCTGGCTGCCCGTCGCTGGTGGGGGATGGTCTGCAGCTGGCTATTTCCCATCCGTCCTTTGTTCTGTGCGCGGGCCTGTCAGTGTCTTATGTTCGAGCGTTTCGCGTGTTAGTTACCCCCCAGTCTGGTTTGTTAGTCCGGGATGAATAGTTCTGTCCACGCGCGGACCCGATTCTGGCCCTGTTACACCCCGATTCTGGAGAAAAGCCCTGCAGTCTATATCTCCCGCGGCCCAATTCTTAGAAAGCACTGTCGTGGGCGCGCTCCTCCCTGCCCAACCCCCACTGCTGTCGGACGCAGGCATTTGCGCTGCTTATCCGCTGGGGGTTATACTGTTGAATTCGTAATCTGTTGGTTTTAATTATTTATTTATTCTTCCTTCCTGTTATGTTGCCCTCTGTGCTTCCAGGGCTCGCCCCCATGCACAGCTGTAAGAAAGTTCCCCAATTTTAGGGAACCTCTCTCTTTAAGAGTCTCTTCCTGGGACGGGATTCCCTTCCCATGCCAGGGTTCCCTCCCTACCTCCTTTGTCTATAACTTCGTTCTTTAAAATAAAATAAAATATTTCCTACCTGGCTTTGAAGCCAATGATCTGCTTTGTTGGATGCCTGATGTCCTCTGCCAGCAGTCAGAAGTTATTTTGTGGAATTTGCTCAGCATTGAAATGTTCTTTTGATGAGGTAGAGAGGGAGAAAGTGTTCTCCCCATCCTATTCCTCCGCCATCTTTTTTCCTCTCTTTTGTATAGTTCTTCTGTGTAGTCTTGCCACCTCTTCTTACTATCTTCTGCTTCTGTTAGGTCCATACCATTTCTGTCCTCTGTTGTACCCATTTAGGTTATTACATTTTGGTTATAGTTTATTACAAATTGAAACACATTTCAACTGTCCTCTAAAAGAGCTGTTTTCTAAGGAAGAAAATATGTGTTATATATATTATCTCATGTGAGTGGTCTTTTCTTAGTAACTCAGTTGTGTCAACTCTTTGAGACCCCATGGAAAGGTTGCCATGCCCTTTTGCAGGGGATCTTTCCAACCCAGGGATTGAACCCAGGTTTTCCTCATTGAAGGTAGACATTCTTTACCATCTGTGCCACCAGGCAAACCCAAGAATATTGGAGTGAGTAGCCTGTCCCTTCTTCAGGGGATCTTCCCAACCCAGGAATAGAACTAGGATCTCCTGCTTTTTAGGTGGATATTATCTTGTACTGCTTTATAAATTTTGGCATTCATTGGTGGCTCAGCAGGAGACAAGGGTTCAATCAGCCTGTGAGGCAGGAGACAAGGGTTCAATCCCTGGGTGGGGGAAGATCCCCTGGAAGAGGGCATGGCAACCCACTCCAGTATTCTTGCCTGGAAAATCTCATGCACAGAGGAACCTGGCAGGCTACTGTCTATGGGGTTGCATAGAGTGGGACACAACTGAAGCAACAGTATACACATGATTTACATATTATCTTAAGACTTTGTTTCAACAATGAATCACATTTCATCTTTATCTTTAATCGCCTTCACTTCTTTCATTTTATATTTATGTTCAAGTTTTTCCAGTATTAAAAGTAATAAAAAATTTCACATAAAATTTTAATCACTTTCTAACTCTCATTTTATTCACTTCCTGATTAAACACAATGAATGAGGAATCTGAATTTACTGCTTTAACTAAGTAATTTTATTTTGCGTCTATTTATATGTCATTTTTGTTTTTCACTCAAGTGACATTTTTTGTTGAGGCTAAAAATATCCCTTTAAATTAATTCATAAACTTCCTGAGATCAAGAAGTTTATTTTACTATCTTCTTACTCCAAACCCTTGTCTCCTGCTGAGCCACCAATGAATGCCAAAATTTATAAAGCAGTACAAGATAATATCCGCCTAAAAAGCAGGAGATCCTAGTTCTATTCCTGGGTTGGGAAGATCCCCTGAAGAAGGGACAGGCTACTCACTCCAATATTCTTGGGTTTGCCTGGTGGCACAGATGGTAAAGAATGTCTACCTTCAATGAGGGAAACCTGGGTTCAATCCCTGGGTTGGAAAGATCCCCTGCAAAAGGGCATGGCAACCTTTCCATGGGGTCTCAAAGAGTTGACACAACTGAATTACTAAGAAAAGACCACTCACATGAGATAATATATATAACACCGTGTTGAAGTATTCCCCTGCCAGTGTAGGAGACACAAGAGACATAAATTCATACACTGAATTGGGAAGATCCCCTGGAGGAGTACATGGGAACCCACTCCAGTATTCTTGTCAGGATAATTCCATGGAGAGAAGAGATTAGGAGGTTATAGTCCATGGGGTCTCACAAAGTTGGACACAACTGAGCAACTGAGCAGCAACAGCATCTATGTAAAAGTGTTAGCCACTCAGATATGTCCGACTGTTTGCAAGCCCATGACTATAACCTATCAGGCTCCTCTGTCCATGAAATTCTCCAAGCAAGAATACTGGAGTCGGTTGCCATGCCCTTCTCCAGTGGATCTTCCCAACCCAAGGATCAAATCTGTGTCTCCTGCATTGCAGACAGACTGTTTACCATCTTAGCCACCAGGGAAGGCATATATACATATATATATACATGTATATGTATATATACATGTATATATACATATATATGTATATGTATATATATATATATACATATATATATCATATGTATATATATATATGATATATATATATCACTTGTGCTACCACAGAAATATTGCACATAAATAATTTTACATTTCCTTTATATATTGCTTATTCAAATTCATTCAGCTATTTTTACAATTCAACCTGTTTCAAAAGAAAATGTTTTCAGATTGGTAAGTAGATTTATTTTTAATTGTAGAAGAAATGTTAAAAGTACTGATATCTTAAATGATCCAGTTAGTAGAACATAGAACATTATTTTCTCAATGAAAACTCCTCCAACTCCTTCAATTTACTGTTTCTTTCTATCAGTTCCACACTTGAGCCTGATATGGGCACCAACTGAGATCAAAATGTGAAGGCAGTGAATTTGACCAGAAACTTTTGATCTCTATTTCTCTTGCTATGTCTCAGAATTTTTCTTAATTGGATTTTCCAGCCAGCCATAATGGATTGATTAAAATAAATCCTAACCCTAACACAGAAAGTAATCCAATGAAGATATTCATATGGTCATTAGGTATAGTAAATGATCACAACATCATAATCACCAAGGATATACCAATCAAAACCACAAGGGCATTTTATCACAGCTGACAGAACTGCTGTTCAGTCACTCAGTCCTATGTCTGAGTGTTTGTGACCCCATAGATGCCGACAAGAATCATTAGTATCAAGAAGACAAGAAACGGCAGATGTTGTTTAGAATATAGAGAAAAGGGAACACTCATGCTCTGTTGGTGGGAATATAAACCTCCACACTCTCGGGGGAAAAAAAAAAGAGCTTTATATGATATAGCAATTCTACCTGTAGATATCTATGTGAGGAAAAGGAAAACATGTTTTGAAGAAGATATATGTACCCCTGATGGCCATTACAGTATTACTTTTTACAATAGACAAGATATGGAAAAAATGGTGCCTATTGATGGATGAACAAAGAAAATGTGGTGTATATAAATACAATGAAATATTCCTTAGTCCATTAAAAAGAGAGAACTCTTACTATTTGCAGAAACATGGATGGACCTTGAGAGTATTGTCCTAAGTAGAATAAGTCAGACAGAGAAAGACAATTACTACATGATTTTACTTGTATGCAGAATCTAAAAAGTAAAACAAAATAAAACCCATACTCAGAATGCAAGATGATCGTTGGGTCAGGGGGCAAATGTGTGAACGAGATCAAGAGGAACAAAGTTCTAGTTCTAGTTATAAATTAAATAAGCCATGGGATGTAATGTACAGCACGGGGGTAGTAGTCAGTAATACATTAACTTTGTATGGTGACAGATGGTAACTAAACTTATTGTAGTGATCATTTCATAATGTATATAATTTTGAATCACTATGTTGCACACATAAAACTATATAAATTGAGGTAAATATAGTTCATATAATATATAAAAGGAATACACACTACTATTTTAGACATCTTGCCTTATTACTGATGCTTTATGGGTTTCAACTCTAAAACTGTGAAAAACAGAAAAGCTTGTCAACCATCTCATAGTAATTCCATGATTAATTTCCACTACACATTTACTAAAATCCTTATCAGTGCCCAAGTACTCTTTTCTTACAGATTCTTTTTGTGTAATACTAATTTTAAAGTATTCTACACTCTGTCACACAGGCCATCTTTTTTTTTTTTTTTTTTTTTTGCAGTTTAATTACACATAGGTAGTATATGTTTCATTAGGCTACTTTCTTTCTTTAGATAGATATGAATTGTGTTTCAGTAGGAAAAAATTTTAAGATTGTTCATTTAGATGAAACCACATAAAAACCTGCATTCTTCCTATGTTTCTAATAGCATTCAGTGCTTTCAGGTACAAAGATTAGCTTTTTCTTTCTTGAATGAGACCACCTATTCTTTAAGATTAATTACTTACTGACAAAAATACTGTACACCTTACAAGAGTACTTTTAAGAGCTGTAAAATTGAAAAATGAGTCAGAGACTCTTTCAGTTCATCAGTCTGATAAGGATGTAGTCTTTCATATATGTCATCTCTTACTGACTTTGCTAGTACCTTTGATTTAGTGCTTCCAAAAGTAATAATCACATTTTTGAAAGGATTAACCTGTAAGCCTCTTTGCCTGATATGTACTATGTTAAAAATCACAAATCTCTGACTTTTCTCTCACTTGACCCATTTTTTTAAGAGTATACACTTTATACTACACTTTCTATTTAATCAAATACAGTACAAATCTTCCACAAGAACTAAGGCACTTTGCCATTAATGGAGGAAGAATACATATGTACACAAAATCATTTTTAAATATTTTTGAGTGTGTTTCTTTATTTAGCATTTAGCTGAATATGCATAATAATATTTTGCTATGTTTGAAACCTTCATATTTTCCTATAAAATAGAAGAAAAATACTTGACTATAATCTTCCAAATAACTAAAATTTCCCCTTAATTCCTTATGAATATTTAACTAAGAAACATGATTCAAACATGATTTAAATATGCAAACAAACTTGATTGACTCAATATCAATGAATTATTTCAATAAAGAAAACCTTTTAATAGTCATATATGTTTCTGTTATTTAAAAAGAAAGCTATAGACCATGTGGGGAAAATATGCATTCAGCATTATTAGAATTTTCACCTTTAAATAAAGAGCAGATCACTGAAACAAATTTGTTACTCTCTGTTGACTATCTATATGACATACAACAAAAGTTCTCTGCAAAATTCCCACTACTGAAGAAGGGAGAAAATCAGGTATAGTACAATCTAAATGCATTCCATGTAAACATTAGCAAATAATGTTTTATCATGTATTAGATTAATTGGTAACATTTATGAATACACAAATCTTCTCCAAAATGCTTCTTCAATTTTTAAAAATAATTTATATTGAAATGTAAATGAAATTTAGCACAATACTTTCATTCTTTTACAGATTCTAAACTATAAAATACATGTCTACTCATAGATGCTTTCACTTAGATAAAATTTTAAATTATTAGGAAAATGAAATCAACTTTGAGTCTTTTTCCTAGGAAAGTCAACTATTAAGTTATTTTAATGCACAATCAAGATTCATGTACTTTTCAGTAGAAAGTTTCTATCAACATATTGGAAGAAAGGTAAATATTGGGTTTCCAAAGGATGTTTCTGTAACATCTTACAGAAAAATCAAACAAACCTTAGGCTAACCCAATACTCTTCAAAGGCAACTGTGTTGATTCACTGTAAGTTCTGTATTTTTTATTTAAATATTATAATTGAAAATGAAGAAGGTATATTATTTATGATAATGTATAATCCTAGATTAGATAGGACTCTTCTACTCTAAATTGCAAAAAAACAACTAAAATTAAATTAGTCAAAAGAAAATAAATTGATTGGTTCGTAAAACTGTAAAATCATGTCATGTATTCTTTTTGGAAAATAGTATATTTACATAATAAACCTTAATGGTCTGGACTGAATCAAGTAATCAATATTGACTCAGTGATTTTACCTAGGGAAGTGGAATGTTCTGGTTGGCCAGAGCTAAGTTAGGAAGAAGTAACTAGGATAGCACAGGATGAGAGTTAGAGAGAAGTAATTTCCTTTTTAAAAAAAATTTATTTTAAATGGAGGTTAATTACTTTACAATATTGCATTGGTTTTGCCATACATCAACATGAATCCACAACAGGTATACACATGTTCCCCATCTTGAATGCCCCGCCATCGTCCCTCCCCATAGCATCCCTCTAAGTCGTCTCAGTGTACCAGCCCCAAGCATCCAGTATCATGCATCAAACCTGGACTGGGGATTCATTTCTTATATGATATTATACATGTTTCAATGCCATTCTCCCAAATCATCCCACCCTCTCCCTCTCCCATGGAGTCCAAAAGACTGTTCTATATATCTGTGTCTCTTTTGCTGTCTCACATACAGGGTTATCATTACCATCTTTCTAATTCCATATATATGCGTTAGTATGCTGTACTGGTGTTTTTCTTTCTGGCTTATGTCACTCTGTATAATAGGCACCAGTTTCATCCACCTCATTAGAACTGATTCAAATGTATTCTTTTTAATGGCTGAGTAATACTCCATTGTGTATATGTACCACTGCTTTCTTATCCATTCATCTGCTGATGGACATCTAGGTTGCTTCCATGTCCTGGCTGTCATAAACAGTGCTGCAATGAACATTGGGGTACACGTGTCTCTTTCAATTCTGGTTTCTTCGGGTGTGTATGCCCAGCAGTGGGATTGCTGGGTCATAAGGCAGTTCTATTTCCAGTTTTTAAGGAATCTCCACACTGTTCTCCATAGTGGCTATACCAGTTTGCATTCCCACCAACAGTGTAAGAGGGTTCCCTTTTCTCCACACCCTCTCTAGCATTTATTGCTTGTAGACTTTTGGATCACAGCCATTTTGACTGGCATGAAATGGTACCTCATTGTGGTTTTGATTTGCATTTTTCTGATAATAAGTGATGTTAAGCATCTTTTCATGTGTTGCTAGCCATCTATGTGTCTTCTTTGGAGATATGTCTATTTAGTTCTTTGGCCCATTTTTTGATTGGGTCGTTTATTTTTCTGCAACTGAGTTGCAGGAATTGTTTGTATATTTTTGAGATTAGTTGTTGTCAGCAAAGAGGACACTAATAGATGGAGAAATATACCATGTTCATGGATTAGAAGAATCAATATAGTGAAAATGAGTATACTGCCCAAAGCAATTTATAGATTCAATGCAATGCCTATCAAGCTACCAATGGTATTTTTCACAGAGCTAGAACAAATCATTTCACAATTTGTATGGAAATACAAAAAACATCGAATAGCCAAAGCAATCTTGAGAAAGAAGAATGGAACTGGAGGAATCAACCTGCCTGATTTCGGCCTCTGCTACAAAGCCACAGTCATCAAGACAGTATGGTACTGGCACAAAGACAGAAATATAGATCAATGGAACAAAATAGAAAGCCCAGAGATAAATCCACACACCTATTCACACCTTACCTTTGATAAAGGAGGTAAGAATATACAATGGAGTAAAGACAATCTCTTTAACAAGTGGTGCTGGCAAAACTGGTCAACCACTTGTAAAAGAATGAAACTAGAACACTTTCTAACACCATACACAAAAATAAACTCAAAATGGATTAAAGATCTAAATGTAAGACCAGAAACTATAAAACTCCTAGAGGAGAGCATACACAAAACGCACTCAGACATACATCACATGAGGATCCTCCCAGAATATTGGAAATAAAAGCAAAAATAAACAAATGGGACCTAATTAAACTTACAAGCTTCTGCACAACAAAGAAAACTATAAGCAAGGTGAAAAGACAGCCTTCAGAATGGGAGAAAATAATAGCAAATGAAGCAACTGAGAAGTAATTTTCAAAGGGAAAATTATCATTCTAGAAAAATTGTAAAGAACAGATGCCCTCTATATCTAGTATGATTTAGGGACCTGGGGTGGGGGGGTATTAATGAAGCATTATCCCTGTTTTTCATGGTTTCATATTGGAAAGACAGCAGAGTAAATGCACAACTAAAACTTAGTAAGTTACTGTATGTCTTATGTAATATTATCATGAGTGAAGTCACTCAGTCGTGTCCCACTCTTTGCGACCCCAGAGACTGTAACCTACTAGGTTCCTCCATCCATGGAATTCTCCAAGCAAGAATACTGGAATGGGTTGCCATTTCCTTCTCCAGGGGATCTTCCCAACCCAGGGATTGAACCCGGGTCTCCTGTCTTGCAGGCAGATACTTTAACCTCTGAACCACCAGGAACATTATCATAGATTCACTTGAAAATAAATGTCTAGGACTTTCGAGGATAGCAATTTAAAATAGAGTTGAAATAGCACGGCAATATGAAGAAATCTTTTTAGAGTGATTAATTCATCCTCCAAAAGGAGATTATAATTTGTTTATATAAATTCAGCAATAAACAATGATCAGGATCTAAAGAACACAAGTAGGCTAGGGAAAAAAAAAAGAGTTAAACACAAAGAAGAAAGTTTTTAAAAAAAATTGTTATCATGCTAAATATAAACATTAAGACATTTTACAGGATGACATTTTCCAGTAAAGTCACACAAAATGAAGTCTGAGCAATTTCAAATACAAGTACATATTAAAATAAGGTACTTAAACATACATTTCTCAAAATATAGCAAATAGGGGAAAGGATACTGCATGTTAAGAGAAGAATCAGCAGAAGAAAGAACACAGAAGGAAGGGTGAAGACTACCTGAACGGTCAAGAGCCATACATTCAACACCTTAAGCAGAGGGCATAATACTGTTAGTTTAACAGTCATAATACAATGTTTTAATTCCCCTTGTCTAAATACCTTGGAATGGAACTGCTGGTCTAGGTTACTGATTCACTACAAGGATCAAATGATAGATCAGACTCAAGTAAATCAGATTTCATACCTAATACCAGGTGAGACTAATAATTTCAAAAACACAAATAAATCAGGAAGAAGGGGTCTGAAACATCAATGGCAACTTCCCCAAGCCCGTCTTTCTGAACAGGCATGCCTGTCTCCCCAAAACAGAGGCAGACATAAAGTGATTTTTCTGTAGGTATGGGGGAGAGATTTTAATCCTCGAAACATCTCCATTTTATACTTTAGTTCACATGACATATTTCAGTTCAGTTCAGACGCTCAGTCATGTCTGACTCTTTGATACCCTATGAATCACAGCATGCCAGACCTCCCTATCCATCACCAATTCCCGGAGTTCATTCAGACTCACGTCCATCTAGTCGGTGATGCCATCCAGCCATCTCATACTCTGTCATCCCCTCTTCCTCCTGCCCCCAATTCCTTCCAGCATCAGAGTCTTTTCCAATGAGTCAACTCTTTGCATGAGGTGGCCAAAGTACTGGAATTTCAGCTTTAGCATCATTTCTTCCAAAGAACACCCAAGGCATATCTTCAGAATGGACTGGGTGGATCTCCTTGCAGTCCAAGGGACTCTCAAGAGTCTTCTCCAACACCACAGTTCAAAAACATCAGTTCTTCAGTGCTCAGCTTTCTTCACAGTTCAAATCTCACATCCATATATTACCACTGGAGAAAACATAGCCTTGACTATATGGACCTTTGTTGGCAAAGTAATGTCTCTGCTTTTGAATATGGTATCTAGGTTGGTCATAACTTTTCTTCCAAGGAGTAAGCGTCTTTTAATTCCATGGCTGCAGTCACCATCTGCAGTGGCTGTTTCTCCATCTATTTCCCATTAAGTGATGGGACTCGATGCCATGATCTTCCTTTTCTGAATGTTGGGCTTTAAGCCAACTTTTTCACTCTCCTCTTTCACTTTCATCAAGAGGCTTTTTAGTGCCTCTTCGCTTTCTATCATAAGGGTGATGTCATCTGCATACCTGAAGTTACTGATATTTCTCCTGGCAATCTTGATTTCAGCTTGTGATTCTTCCAGCCCAGTGTTTCTCATGATGTACTCTGCGTATAAGTTAAATAAGCAAGGTGACAATATACAGCCTTGATGTACTCCTTTTCCTGTTTGGAACCAGTCTGTTTTTCCATGTCCAGTTCTAACTGTTGACATCTTTAAGGAGCCAACTTTAAGGGACTCTCAAGAGTCTTCTCCAACACTCCAGTTCAAAAGCATCAATTCTTTGGCACTCAGCTTTCTTCACAGTCCAACTCTCACACCCATACATGACTACTGGAAATAATTTTTTTTCCAAAATTTTTTTTTCACACCCATACATGACTACTGTTATTTTTTACTTGCCTGTAATTGATTTCAAGAAGTCACTTACACATTCTGGATCTTAGTGTTTTGCTACATATATGTATGTAGTTATATCTATAATGTATGTATATAATATTGTATATGATTTTATATGATTATTTATACATGATTTTGTATGTTTGTACACAGTCTTGTATATAATTATGTATATAATTTTGGAAAATTGTTCATTTAAAATCTTATAATTTGCGCTTTTGTGTCCTAAGAAATTTCTGTCTACTTCAAGTTGACAAAGATATTCTATGTCTCTTTTAGTGTATTTCTTATACACACATTTTTATGTTTTATCTCAAATTCATCTTCTCCAGGCAGTATGGGCTTAACACTGTAATTAATGTTTTATTATACATATATTCAGTCTATCCAATAATATATGTTGAGAATTCCCTCCTTTACTTTATAAAACGTCCTGGCACTTTTGCCAAATTTATATTGAAAATGTCTAGGGGTTCTGTTGTTGAACCCCCTAATTGTTTCACTGATCTGTATCGCTATCCTCTCTTTGTCATAACTTTGACTTTCAGAAATATATTAGTGTTGTATGTATTTAAAATAATAAAGTTAAATCAACAAGGATGGGGGAAATCCATAAGTGAATATAAATAGAAAATTTTAAATAACTATATTTCAGATATAATTCAAATTGCATTTCAAATTTGTTAAACAAATTTTCCAAGCTATAATAGAAGTATGTATATTAGATTTTATAAAAAAAAAATCACCCCATTGCCTAAAATTGAGTTATAATAGACTGTTTAACATTTTATGTATTACAAAACATTCAGTATTACTCTAATATTGCTCTAGTTTTTCTTTGTCTCAAGGGAATATATGTCTCTGTATCGTGAAGAAAACTTTTATATTCAAAAATAATTATGCATTTTCCTCAGGCTTTTGCACTGTGGCTTGACCCCCAGGAATTCATACTTGAGAGGTAACTCAATATCCGTAGCTTCATGGCAGACACTGGAGTAAGTATTATAAGAATCTACATTCAGAGTAAACATTAAATTCCTTTTTGCACTAGTATTTAAAATATACATTTTTAGTATCATTATTCTACATAAAAATAATTTTCCTATTTAGAGTACTGTTTTAATGAAGTAAGAAATAACTTAGTGTCTATATCAATGAAACATTTAAATTATATGGCTTTTATTCAAGGAACCATAGGAAAAGTGCAATGCCACCAAATAATATTTCTAGGTAAAAAGAAATATCACATATACTGGCCTGACCAGACATAAACTGAAGTATAAGAGAAATGTTATCATTCAGAACAGTCTTTATAGACAGTGGAGAATAATTCCAATGCACTAGGCCTGGCATGCTGCAGTCCATAAAGAGTCAGCCACAACTGGGCAACTGAACAACAATGAACTACAATGACGTTCAGCATGTCCTGTTCATGATATCAGACTGGCTGTCAATCACAAACTTGCGGGGTTATATAGTATTATTTCTAGAGCAGCGCCATTTTTAAGAGAGACAAAGAGGCCAAAAAAAAAAAAAAAAAAAAGGAAGTGTCCTCTTTCTCTAGGTGTTACTGCAGCTACTATAAACATCTTCTGGTCAATTTCTACCACTTAATACCAAATCATATCCACCAAAATCATCTGTCTATAATGTCCATGTAAAAACTGTGCCATGGTACATGAAAGCACAAAATAAATAATTTTAACAAATTAAATAAATAATTCTAAAGAGCTATTTTTAAAAAGTTTTAAGGTCTTTAAATACTAATTTTGTCCCTCTCCTCCAATATTTTCTCTCTCCTTTTTCATCAGTTTGAAGCATACATATATTCTAAATGAGAATTAGATTTTTTAAAGTCTAGGCACTTCCTTTGCTTTCAAAACATGCTGAGAATCAAAACAAAAGGTTTTAAAGAGCAGAAGAGGAGTTTCTGGCTTAAAAATCAGGATAGTGGGGGAAGAAGATGACCCATTCCTCAAAGGACTAGACAATATTTATGAATTAGAAGTAAGAAAAGTTTTTTTGAGGTTTTGAGTTTGAAGAATGTCAGACGCTCGAGAATAAGACTTCTGATTTGGGAAGATCATCATGAGAGAAAGGAATCAGAGTCAGTATTTATATATTAGGGCTGACACAACCAGGTACCACAGACCATGGTTTTCCTGCTATCACCTGCATCCCAAAGTCCTCTGGTCAATCTATCCTCTCATTATCGTGCTTAATTGTTCACCTGTGACTGACTCTTTACAACCCCATGGACTGTAGCCTGCCAGACTACTCTGTCTATGGGAATCCTCCAGGCAAGAATACTGGAATGGGTTGCCATTTCCTTCTCAAGAAGATCTTCCTGACCCAGGTTCAAACCCATGTCTCCTGCACTGGCAGGTCGGTTCTTTACTACTGAGTCATCTTATTAGTAGCCTCTTTATTAACAGTCTAAAACTATGGGAGACTCTAAGAAGCATACTCTTGAAAATATTGGTAACTCTTTTCTCAAAATGAACACTGTCATTGTGAAAGGACAGGCTCCATTTCTGGTCCTGAACATGACAGAATGGTGCAAAAATAGTCCTTTCATGCCAGTCAGAATGGCTGCCATCCAAAAGTCTACAAGCAATAAATGCTGGAAAGGGTGTGGAGAAAAGGGAACCCTCTTACACTGTTGGTGGGAATGCAAACTGGTATAACCACTATGGAGAACAGTGTGGATATTCCTTAAAAAACTGGAAATAGAACTGTCATATGACCCAGCAATCCCCCTACTGGGAATAACCACTGAGGAAACCAGAATTGAAAGAGACATGGGTACCCCAATGTGCATTTCAGCACTGTTTATGACAGCCAGGACAGATGTCCATCAGCAGACAAATGGATAAGAAAGCTGGGGTACACTTACATGATGGAATATTAGTCAGCCATTAAAAAGAATACATTTGAATCAGTTCTAATGAGGTGGAAGAAACTGGAGCCTATTATACAGAGTGAAATAAGCCAGAAAGAAAAATAGTAATACAGTATACTAACACATATATATGGAATTTAGAAAGATGGTAATGGTAACCTTATATGTGAGACAGCAAAAGATATACAGATGTATAGAATAGTCTTTCAGATGCTATGGGAGAGGGCTAGGGTGGGATGATTTGGAAGAATGGCACTGAAACATGTATATCATCATATGTGAACCAAATCGCCAGTCCAGGTTCAATGCATGAGACAGGGTGCTCAGGGCTGGTGCACTGGGATGACCCAGAGGGATGGGATGGGGAGGGAGGTGGGAGGGGAATCAGGATGGAGAACACATGTACACTCATGGCGGATTCATGTCAATGTATGGCAAAACCACTACAATACTGTAATTAGCCTCCAATTAAAATAAATAATTTATATTAAAAAATATAAGTAAATAATTTCCATAGTTTATCTATTTGAAGAAATAGATTTTTTTAAACTTCATATTTCTGGGTTTTAAGCTCTAGTTTAAACGGTTAGGAATCAATGCTTTCAGACAATCTGTCTGAATTTAAGGAGGCTAATGCCATTTGGTGATAGGGGCATATGCTTTTGTTGTCAATTACACATTACATCACTTTACTGGAGAGCTCTCGGTTTAATGCATTTCTTTAGACTCTAAAGCTGATGATACAAGAGATTAAATGTCTCTCATCTTGTGACTGGATGACTGTTAGTGTCCATCAAAACATTTCTCTTCCTAAGACCTAATGAATCTGGTCCTATGCCTAGTACTGTGGCCATTAACCAATTACTGAACCCCAGTCCTCTTCTCTTACCCATTAACTTTAACACCAATCAGTTTGGTATTATTAACTGTCTACCTTGCAACTAGAGTTTGAGATATGCTCAATTTACCATAAACTGCACATTACCACTTGCCCTGAGGTACATAAAGGAGAACTGCTGAATAGCAAAATCTCCTTGTACTTAAATCTGCCAGACATCAACAAAATTTCTAAAAATAGGCTACTTAAATTCTAATTGTATACTTGCAGCCTGCAGTACTACTCTTATTCATGATATTTTCTAGTAAGTCAGAGTTATGTCCATTCCTGTGACACACAAATGAAGAAAACCAGAAGAATCTGTTTCGTTTCTGAAATACAGAATTACAAACAAGATAGGGATGGTTCCTGTCCTAGGGATAATGCTGACATTTATTTCATCTAACACAGGTAACTTCACAGAAATTTCTTATAATAGAATACTATATGAAGACAAACCCTGTTTGGCATGTGCAATTTTGAGGTATATTAAGGTGGTCATTGGAATCATCACAATTCCTATTCTTGTGTCCTTTCCCGAACCATAGATATTCTTAATTAAAACCAATATTAAAAGACTACATATATTTTTAAAAGCTATAAAAATTATACCATTTAATCAAAAGTATGCTTATTTTTCATGTACATATTCTTTTAATTTGGTCATTTTAAGTTACAGGCAATTTATCATAGTGTATATAACATATTAATGTATACGTTATATAATAATATATATTATATAATAACATATTAATGGCCTTTAGTATTTCTCAGTACCAATAGCAGTACTAATAATTTATTTTACACTCACTATGTGAAAGTGTTACTGTGCTAAGTGTTTTAGATTTGTAATGCTGCTGCTGCTGCTGCTAAGTCACTTCAGTCGTGTCTGACTCTGTGTGACCCCATAGACGGCAGCCCATCAGGCTCTGCCGTCCCTGGGATTCTCCAGGCAAGAATACTGGGGTGGGTTTCCATTTCTTTCTCCAACACATGAAAGTGAAAAGTGAAAGTGAAGTCACTCAGTAGTGTCTGACTCTTCGCGACCCCATGGACTGCAGCCCACCAGGCTCCTCCGTCCATGAGAATTTCCAGGCAAGAGTACTGGAATGGGGTGCCATTGCCTTCGGCAATCTTAATTCTAGTATGAGACATGAGAAAACTGATTCTTACACAACAAGAGTATGGCAAAGTTGATGCCTATTGCAAATTCTGTCAGACAGGAGAAGCCTTTAACCTAATCGTGCCTCTTGGTAGCAAATTTCTGTTAATTTTTTCTTATTTTTCATTCCCAAACTTTGTAATATGGCATCCATCAATTAGCTGTATAATTCACTAGTATTTTTAAAATGGTATTTGTAGGGACAATTTAATGAACAATAAACTTCAAATTAAACTGATAAGAATTTTTTATAGTTCTATTACATATAAGGTTAATCAAATATTTGGCAAGAGAAGCTTAAACTTTCTGTGAAAAATTTAAACATCATAGGTAAAGCAGTATTCCTCCTTGACCTTTGCAATTCCAGTCCTCAGATGTAACAACTGCTATGAATTCAACTTAGCTGTGTATATATTTTGTCTATATTCCTAGACCACTCAGATTACAATAAAATAGGTGGACTTGGATATATTCATTTTGCCTCAGGGATTTTTTTTTATAAGACCAACAGCAAACTTTACTATGACTGTCATTTCTAAAAGCCAGTCCTATTAAAAAGAGCCAGAGTTTATAGAAATAAGATCATATATCAGGTCTAGGGCAGGACATCTACATAAGATACTTTTAGAATATTTCACTGTAAAGGAAAAAATTATAAAAATTTTTCACCTCATGTGAAAAGACTCTGGAGTCAACTTGCAGAGGCTCCCATTAGTCAAAGATGAAAATTTTAGAGCATCCAGAAAAGGTAATACTTGTATTTTATTCAAAAGTATCACATACATTTAAATCCTTGTTTAAAAAATAATACAGAAAGCATTTCATTGGTCACTTTGAGGAATGCTGAAAAATAAAATATTATTTTGCAAATGGTAAGAAAAGGAAAAAATAAAACATTTATAACTGCCTCTTCCCCAATTATCTGTAACTGAGCTAAAGGCAAAAGCAAATAGAAGCTTGTATTTACAGAACATTTCCATAAAATAATAGAAGTAAGAATGCTATTACAGTTTCATTTTTCTAAATCTAATGACTTAATTAATCCAGACAATGGTCACCAATGGCTAATAATATCACAAAAAGTAAACATACACAGATTACATATCACTCCCACAATGGAAGTTTGCAGTATAACCTAGGAAGTAATTTTACTAAATAAAGGGCGTCAATATGAAGCATATCAAGCCTCCAGTATAGGGATGCACAATAAAAATTTTTGTTTAGCAGGAAATGTTCTGTATGTGCACTATCCACTAAAGAACACATTAGTCACATGAGGCTACTAAATAGATGAGCACAGCTAGTGTAACAGAGAACCTGGAATTTTAATTGTAAAGGTGAAAGGAGAGCTGGCTTAAAATTAAGCAGTCAAAAGACTAAGATTGTGGCATCTGGTCCCACCACTTCATGGAAAATAGATGGGGAAAATGTGGAAACAATATCAGATTTCATTTTCTTGAGCTCCAAAATCAACGTGGATGATGACTGAGCCGCAAAATTAAAAGACGCTTGTTCCTTGGAAGAAAACCTATGTCAAATCTAGACAATGTATTAAAAAGCAGAGACATCACTTTGCTAACAGTCCATATAGTCAAATGGTTTTTCTGGTAGTCATGTATGGATGTGAGAGTTGAACCATAAAGAAGGCTGAAAGCTAAAGAATTGATGTCTTCAAACTGTCGTGGTAGAGAAGATTCTTGAGAGTCCCTTGGACAGCAAGGAGATCAAATCAGTCAATCTTGAAGGAAATTAACCCTGAATATTCATTGGAAGGACTGGTGTTGAAGCTGAAACTCCAATAACTTGGTCATATGATATGAAGAGCTGACTCATTAGAAAAGACTTCGGTGCTGGGAAAAATTGAGGGTGAGAGGGGAAGGGGGCTACAGAAGATGAGATAGTTGGATGACATCACTGACTCAATGGACATGAGTCTGAGCAAACTCAGGAAGATAGTGATGGATAGAGAAGCCTAGCAGTGCAGTTCATGGGGTCTCAAAGATTTGGATATGACTTAGGGAATGAACAACAACAATAACAGAATGTTAATCAACCTAAATTTGGCAATTCAGAATGTTTCTACTGACAAACTGGCCAACAGAATTCTGGGTCAAAGTATAAAATTACAATTAATACACATATTAAAGAATGCATTAAACTATAGAAATGCAAGCTAAAATATCCAGATTATGAGAAATTATATAATAAAAGTGATCCAGTTTTGTTAACAAAAACTTACAAGAAAAAAATAAGAGAGACGGATGTGAAAATGTATTGAAGGACTTCAAGGAGAAGGAAGTGATGATCTAAGACTTCAAAGTATATTGAAGTCCATTGTCCACAGAAATGTGACCTGCAGCCCTTTCTATGCCAGTACCACTGGAGAGAAGCAATGCCTTAGAAGGAATAGCTACACTGGATTTGTTAGAGAGCCTAAAACTTAGGAAGTGGTTTCTCAAACTTTTCAAGGATTGTGGACCCATGAAACAGGTGATGGAAATAAAAGAATTACTGGGCTTCAAAGGACTATGCAGTCTTAGTCAGTAATCAGCTCAAAGGGAACCAGATTGGTTAGATTCTTTCCACATTAAAGTAAAACTTGAGTGAATATTTTATTGTTTGGACTGAATGAAAGGAGAAAATCCTAAAAATATTAATATTCAAAAGGTCAATAACAGTAATAATGGCAAAAACAATATATTTGAATATATCCTAATAATTTCTCTTGATGCTAATTATGTTAATATTGTCAAACCCGCATAACTATAATTTTGTCTATGTTATAAATTAGAAACTGTAGTCAGTTCAGTTCAGTCACTCAGTCATATCCAACTCTTTGTGACCCTATGAACCGCAGCACACCAGGCCTCCCTATCCATCACCAACTCCCGGAGTTCACCCAAACCCATGTCCATTGTGTCAGTGATGCCATCCAGCCATCTCCTCCTCTGTCGTCCCCTTCTCCTCCTGCCCTCAATCTTTCCCAGCATCAGGGTCTTTTCAAATGAGTCAGTTCTTTTGAATCAGGTGGCCAAAGTACTGGAGCTTCAGCTTCAACAGTAGTCCTTCCAATGAACACCCAGGACTGATCTATTTAGGATGAACTGGTTGGATCTCCTTGCAGTCTAAAAGACTCTCAAGAGTCTTCTCCAACACCACAGTTCAAAAGCATCAGTTCTTCGGTGCTCAGCTTTCTTTATAGTCCAACTCTCAGATCCATACATGACCAGTGGAAAATACATAGACTAGACCAGACCTTTGTTGTCTCTGCTTCTGAATATACTGTCTAGGTTGGTCATAACTTTCCTTCCAAGGAGTGTCTTTTAATTTCATGGCTGCAATCACCATAAGCAGTGATTCTGGAGCCCAGAAAAATAAAGTCAGCCAGTTTCCACTGTTTGCCCATCTATTTGCCATGAGGTGATGGGACCGGATGCCATGATCTTAGTTTTCTGAATGCTGAGCTTTAAGCCAACTTTTTCACTCTCCTCTTTCACTTTCAAGAGGCTCTTTAGTTCTTCTTCACTTTCTGCCGTAAGGGTGGTGTCATCTCCATATCTGAGGTTATTGGTATTTATCCTGGCAATCTTGATTCCAGCTTGTGCTTCCTCCAGCCCAGCGTTTCTCATGATGTACTCCGCATAGAAGTCAAATAAGCAGGGTCACAAGCCTTGATGTACTCCCTTTTCCTATTCGGAACCAGTCTGTTGTTCCATGTCCAGTTCTAATTGTTGCTTCCTGACCTGCATATAGGTTTCTCAAAAGGCAGGTCAGGTGGTCTGGTATTCCCATCTCTTTCGGAATTTTCCACAAAAACTGTAGTACCAAAAGACTAACAAATATCCACAATTTACAAGGCTAAATACTTTAGCAATATTTTGGTCACTGGATGGAAGAGCCAAATCATTGGAAAAGACCCTGATGCTAGGAAATATTGAGGGCAGGAAAAGTGGGTCATAGGGGATGAGATGTTTGGATGACATCACCGACTCAAAAGACCTGTGCCAGAGCAAACTCCAGGAGACAGTGAAGGACAGGAAAGTCTGGCATGCTGTATTCCATGGGGTTGCAATGAATCAAAGACGACTTAGCAACCACATGGTTAAATAGTAGCTGAATAGTCTTTTGATCCTATGATCATAGTCATTTAAATGACTGACTCTATATCCCATCAAGGTGAAATGTAAGTCGTAATCATAATAAACATAGAGATATTCTAAATATTTTTATCATGTATGGCAAAAACGTAATTAACTATGTAAACATTTATATATATACATTTATAAATTATAAATACATAATTTTTTGTATAAGTATACATATACAAAATGTAAATTATAAATTTTTGTATAAGTATACATTTTTGTCTATATATTTGTAAATGTTTATGTATATATGAACATGTTTGTGTATGTGTGTGTGTATATATATATATACACAAATGTTTATAGAGTTGCTATAAATGCTTGCCTTACATAATAAGAATATTGAGAATATCTCTATGTTTACTCTGAAGTTATTCACTTCAAATGATTACCACTTACATTTCACGCTGACGGTATACGGACTCAGCATTGTGGGCTGCGCCTTCTCGTTCCCCGTTGAGCCTCGGGTTGAACTGGATGGAAGCCGGATCTGCCGAGGTTGGACAGATGAGATGAGTGGACGCGGCCCCTCAGCGGCACGCGCAGGGACTGGGTCGTGGGAGGCTCCGAGTGTGGCCGGGGCCAGCCGGCATCCCAGGTGTCACGGGACTGCCCTCGAGTGTGTGGCGGTGGGACCTCGAGCTTGTTTTCCTGGTGGTCCGGCTGTGCCCCGGTTTTCTCTGGTCCCTGGACCGCGCCCGCGCCCCTGTCCCGAGGCTCTCGCTATGTCTGCTTGCCGCCCCTCCCGGCGCTGCCAGCCCTACCCCCCCGGCCCGCGCCCGTGACCGTCCGCGCCCTCTTCCCGTGTCTGGGACCGAGCCGGCCTCGCCTCATGTGGGTGTTGGCACTCGGCCAGCCGGTGGGGTCCCCGGACCGAGCAGCGCACTCGGTCCCCGAGAAGCGGGGAGGCTGGCTGGGCACGGCGGGTGCACGTGAGGGCCGTGGGGGCGCCGGGCCCCCGGCGGCAGAGCGTTCTCCGGGCCGGCTGTGGCTCTGGGCGTGGGCGGCAGTGGGCGCGAGCCCCGCGAGGGCGGCCAGCCGGGGACCGGGGAGGCCAGTCGGCGGCCCGGGTGCCGCTGGACGGCCCGTGTGCGGGAGGCCTCTGAGGTTAGACCCCAGGAGCGCCCCGGCGGCCGACTCGCTTCCGGGTCGTTTTGAAGCTGCCCCCGGGGCCCCTCGCGGTGGCGCGCGGCCACCCCACCTCCACCACCGGTTCTGTGCCGCCGGGCGTCTTCCGCTACGCCGGCCTACGTGGCCGCACGCCGTCGGTGCCCCGTATCCGTCCGCTACGTCCGTTCCGCCTGGCGGATCCCCGGGGGCTCTGCCCTGGTGCGTCTCGCTTGCCCGGTCGCCGCGGCCTCGTTCCGCTGCCCGGCACCGCCGTCTGTCCGCCGACGTCGTTGCGTGCCGGACGAGGGAGGGCCCGTGTCCCCTCGGCGGGTAGACGCGAGGGCGCGTCGGCCGTCCCCGACGTGCTGGGCCTGTGTCCCCGACGCCGGGCGCCCTCTCCTTCCTCGGCGCCGCCGCCATGGTGCGCTGCGTCCCTCGTGGGCTGACCCTGGGCGGTCGGGCTGTCCTCGCCGCGAGCGAGGCGGGGCGTGGCGGGTCGGTCCGGCCCTCGGTGCGCGCCTTCCTGCCCTCTTCCTTACCTCGTGGGTTTCAGGCTTGCCGCCGCGCCGCGCCCGGCATGCCCGGCTCCATATGCTCCCTTCCCTGGAGAAGGAAATGACAACCCACTACTCCAGTTTTCTTGCTTGGAAAAGCCCATGGATGGAGAAGCCTTGTGGGCTACCGTCCATGGAATCGCAAACATGGACACGACTGAGCGACTTCACTTAACTCTCAATGCATATATGCATATATATTGCTGTTTTTGTATCTATTTTTTCATAAAGTAAAAGATCCTGTATCTATCCTTCCATATGCATTTTCATTTCACAATGTATTTTTGAGATTTAGCCTTGCCATTTCACTTTCTCATATTTTAATGATTAAATATCATTGCGTAATGTGAATATGTCATAATTTAAGATTATCTGTATTGATAAACAGTTATTATTTCCAACAGTTTTCTTTTACAAGTAGTATTGGCACGATCACTGACATATGGCTAGTGATTATACAGAGACATAGGCTTGCTGAGTCAGTGAGTATACTTGTAATTTAAACTGATTTTGAAAACTCTGCTACATTAGTTTATGTCTGTAATAGTTTATATAAAATGCCTCTATCCTTAACATTTGTGTAAGCTTTGATGTTACTCTTTATCACATCTGCCAGTCTGATGCACAAAAACCTGTTATTCTGCTATAACTCCCATTTCCTTCATATTAGGGTTTGTTTTGTTTTTTTCTTTTGTTATAACCCATATACATTTCTTCAGTAAAGAGAATATATGCATTATTTCTTTTTTATAATTTAGTGTGATGAAAGGTTTTCTTACTAATTTAAATAAGTTTAATTTTATATAATATGTATATCAAGAAAAAAACACTCACTAGTGTTTAATGTGTTTATTAACAATTTCCTTTATGCGTTTTGTTTTGATTATAGCCTTGTTTGGTTTGTTATTGCAAACATATTCTTTCATTTTTTTCTATATTATTTTTCAAGTTCAGATGTTTAACACTGCCTTATCTTTTTGCTTCATTCTAACTGCTTGACTGAGTGAATCTGTTTGATGCAAAATTCGAAGTGTATGTTTAGTCTTTAATAAATCCAGGTCTGTTTTATACCTGGCAATCTGTGGTGGCACAGAAATTGGTAAATTTAACTGATTATTACATCATACTACTATTTATATTTTAAAACTTGTAATTTTGGCACTTGAGAACACAAAACTAACGGAAGAAATGAAGGAAAGTTAATAACAGATATGTTTGTGTTGAACTAAAATCCCCCTTTAAAAATATTTATGAGTTAATTCATATGAAATTTGTGGATATTACTTCGTAATTGCTATTATAAGACTATAAGAGAAATGCTTAATACTTAATTGAAATCACAGTTCAGTTCAGTTCAGTCACTCAGTCGTGTCCGACTCTTTGCGACCCCATGAATCGCAGCACGCCAGGCCTCCCTGTCCATCACCAACTCCCGGAGTTCACTCAGACTCGCGTTCATCGAGTCCGTGATGCCATCCAGCCATCTCATCCTCTGTCCTCCCCCTTCTCCTCCTGCCCCCAATCCCTCCCAGCATCAAATTCTTTTCTAATGAGTCAGCTCTTCAATGTATACTTCAGCTGGTTTCATGAGCCATTAGATTATAAACTCTATTGATACATAGGATGTCTTTCTAGTTTCCCAAGAAGTCCTCATCCTCTGAATATTTGGGATCATTTATTCAATAATTAATTTTGAATGGACTTGTAAATGAGACTTTATTCACAGCATACACTGAGGATTCTAATAATCTAAATGAGAGAAGTATGTGTATAACATGAAATACTAACATTTGTCTATTTTGCGTCCAAAATTCTTGTCTCCGTATGTCTAAGCCCTTCTCTTGATATATTTTCAAAATTAAACCAAGGTCCAAATTACTCTTCAGAGAAATGTGCAACACTTTGAAATCAAGTGCTAAATTCTGTATGTGTGATAAGATATAATCTTATTCATTTTTATGTAATTATTCATTTTGAGGGAGAGAATATTAAATGAGTTCACTTTCTAACCTGTTTAATCTAACCAGTTGTTAGATTGTCAAAGAAGTTTTCCTAACACAGTTACCGACATTGATAATAATAAATATAACACCAATAAGAATTAATAACAATATAATGGTGCTTAGAATTTATTCTTTAAAATTCCTTGGCCTCCATAGGTAGACTTGTCTCTTAGTAAATTTATTAAATATTCGTTGCTGCTGCTGCTAAGTCTCTTCAGTCGTGTCTGACTCTGTGCGACCCCATAGATGGCAGCCCACCAGGCTCCCCCATCCCTGGGATTCTCCAGGCAAGAGTACTGGAGTGGGGCGCCATTGCCTTCTCCGAAATAGTCGTTATCTATTATTAAATAATAAATGTCCTTATTTATAAATAACTCTAAAAATTTTGGATCATTAATATGTAGAGACTCATTCTTAACCTTGAGATATATCATAGTTGATTTATTTCGGTGACTTCTGATTAAAAGTAACTTTAATAAAGTGATAACAATTATCAAATATATTATTATTATTTATATTAAGTACAACAAAACTAAACTAGATTCCATCATATACAGAAACTTAAAATACAATGGAAAAGTTTAGAGCAATTCTCAGGACTATTTGAAGGTGTTAATACCTGTTCAGAGACCTAATTAAATAAGCATACCTAAAAATAAGCCCAAAACTCCAAAATATTTTTAAACTAAATGTTTATAAAACATTATGTTTGTGAATTAAAATGAAAACAAGTAATATTTTTTCAAGAAATTTAAAAATATTTTGCTGAACATATACCCAACTTGGACAGACACACAAACACCTATGTAGGATAATTTTTTAAAATTTATTATTATTATTATTTTTTACTTTATTGTATTAGTTTTGCCACACACCAACATGAGTCCGCCACAGGATAATTTTTATATTACATTCTTTGTAAATTCCTAGGTAAAACAATCACTTTAAGTTGACTTAAAATTAGGACACAAAATATCCTTTTTTCCTGAAATCTTTAGTAATATTACGACATGCACTAGTAGTTTGTTAAATGCTGATCTAATCACATTGTTTTATGTGCACCATTCAGTTCAGATCAATTAAGTCGCTCAGTCATGTTTGACTCTTAGTGAGCCCATAGACTGCAGGACACCAGGCTCCCCTGTCCATCACCAACTTGTGAAGCGTGCTCAACCTTATGTTCATCTAGTCAGTTATGCCATCCAACCATCGCATCCACCATTGTCCCTTTCTCCTCCTGACTTTAATCTTCCCCAGCATCAGGGACTTTTCCAGTGAGTCAGTTCTTCCTATCAGGTGGCCAAAGTATTGGAGTTTCAGCTTCAGCATCAGTCCTTCCAATGGATATTCAGGACTGATTCCCTTTAGGATGGACTGGTTTGATCTTGCTGTCCAAGGGACTCTCAAGAGTCTTCTCCAACACCACAGTTCAAAAGCATCAATTCTTTGGTGCTCAGCTTTCTTTATAGTCTAACTCTCACATCCATACGTGACCACTGGAAAAACCATAGCCTTGACTAGACCGGACCTTTGTTGGCAAAGTAATGTCTCTGCTTTTTAATATGCTGTCTAGGTTGATCATAGCTTTTCTTCCAAGGAGCAATGGTTTTTAATTCCATGGCTGAAGTCACCATCTGCAGTGATTCTGGAGCTCCAAAATAACGTCTCTCACTGTTTCCACTGTTTCCCTGTCTATTTGCCATGAAGTGATGGGACCGGATTCTATGATCTTAGTTTTCTGAATATTGAGTTTTAAGCCAACTTTTCACTCCCCTCTTTCACTTTCGAGAGGCTCTTTTGTTCTTTGCTTTCTGCCGTAGAGTGGTATGATCTGTGTATCAGGTTATTGATATTTCTCCCAGCAGTCTTGATTGCAGCTTGTTTTCTTCATCCAGCCTGGCATTTGCATGATATACTCTGTAGGCAGGGTGACAATATGCAGCCTTGACGTACTCCTTTTCCTATTTGGAACCAGTCTGCTGTTCCAAGTTCAGTGCTAACTGTTGCTTCTTGACCTACATACAGATTTCTCAGGAGGCAGGTCAGGTGGTCTGGTATTCCCATCTCTTGAAGAATTTTCCACAGTTTGTTGTGATCCACATAGTCAAAGGCTTTGATGTAGTCAATAAAGCAGAAGTAGATGTTTTCCATTAGCTTAGTCTTTATGAAAGGATTATGCTTCAACATAATCTACTATAATATAGGAACAAAATATAGAGAATAAGTTAAAAAAGGAGAATGTCTCTCTATTTTACAGTATTATTTCCCTTGATTCAATATGTAATTGCAATTTTTATGTTTCCAAAAACAATATGAAATCATCAACAATTTTCTAACCCATTTTTAAATAGGAAAATAAAATGTGAGAAATATGTGTGGCTATTGAGCAGATGAAGAAAGGGCAGGAATAATTCTCTAAGGGTTTAACTTAAAGCAAGCATGTACCATATGGCAGGAAGGCTCAGTGGAAATCTCTTAAATTTCCTCAAATCCTTTATCAAGATAATAAATCCAAAGCTGTAGCATACCCTGGGAAGATTTGTAGAGTTTAGTGTCACTATCAAAGATTTAAAGGATGAAGACCTAGACTCTTATCAAATCCCTTTTGAACTTACCTCCATGGCTTCTGCAAAAGTCAGATGGAACTGTCTCAACTAAGAGGAGTCTGGGGAGACACCGCATCTAAATGTAATTATGCTATCGTGGATAACATCCCAGAACAGCAAAAGGACAGTCAGTTAAAAACAATGTTTTGTGAAGCAACCATTCATTCCTATTGTTAAAGTAGGGCAGTCTAATAGAGATAACACCAGGCTTTTTCAGGGAAAAAATTTTGGGATATTCTGTGACTTTCTGAGGACAAGACATAATTTTAGGGAAGCAAGCCCCAAGCTGTGAAAATCAACTACTGAGCTTTGCTTAATAAGATCTGATATTTCTAATGGCCGGGGGGAAAAAAAAAAGGCAATAAGTTTAGAGTCTACATTTTCAAATTCTTAAGTTTCAGAAAGGGATACACATTTATTTCAAATGGCCATGTATGGCTGGTGGCTACTGTACTGGACAAGACAAAAATAATCTGGCATGGAAGAAGTACAAGGCATCCAAGATGGTTTGAGATGTGTCTAATCAAGGTTTGAGATTATTTTAAGGTGTGTCTCTTTGGATCCCACTCAAAAATCTGCCTTGTTGGTCAGAAATCTTTCTCCTTTGCAAGTCCTGAACAAATCTTGTCCTCTATAGCCTTATGAGTCTATCATAATTCCTCAGCTTCTCAGCAGCATATGATAGGTTCAGAGAAATCCTCAATAGAAGAGATGAGGAGGACCCCAAAATAGCCTCATGTTTATACTTTCTGTCTCTTCTAGATGGTGGGCCTATAATTCTTCATTGTGGTGGAGAATCTCCATATTTATATTTAAATAAATTTAAATTAATACTCTTTTACATTCAATATTGTGATGAAAAAGCACATAGTATCAAATTTAGATCTTGATAATATCTATTACCCAGAAATAAAAGTTCTCAAATGCTATTAACACAAATTATAGATAATTAGAGCATTTACTGGAGAAGGCAATGACAACCCACTCCAGTACTCTTGCCTTGAAAATCCCATGGGTGGAGGAGCCTGGTAGGCTGCAGTCCATGAGGTCGAGAAGAGTTTGACATGACTGAGCAACTTCACTTTCACTTTTCACTTTTATGCTTTGGAGAAGGAAATGACAACCCACTCCAGTGTTCCTGCCTGGAGAATCCCAGGGGTGGGGAGCCTGGTGGGCTGCCTTCTCTGGGGTTGCACAGAGTTGGACACGACTGAAGGGACTTACCAGCAGCAGCAGCAGCAGCAGAGCATTTACTTGATCTATTTAAGTATTTTCCTTAGCCCATTAACAAATATAGGCCAGGAAAATGTTAAAAATGGTTCATCGTTTTGCTGACACTTTAAAGTTGTCCTTTTATCTTTGTCCTTTTAAAAAGTTCTTTAGTCATTTATCATCTAGGCTGTGACTATTCAACTCTGACAAATTCTGAGGATTCAATTCATATGGAACATTTACTATATTTAACTGTATTTTAAAACCTTAGCAATAGCAAGTTCATTTCTGTTCATTGAAAATCAGAAAAATCAGAATTTGTATTCTAAGTGTACTTTTCTTTGAATAATATATATTAGCCATTATGAATTCCCATAACCCCATTATTTTTTTTTCAAATTTTATTTTTATTTTATTCTACGTTACAATACTGTATTGGTTTTGCCATATATTGCATGAATCAGCCACAGGCGTACCCAATCTCCCAATTCTGAAGCCTCCTCCCTCCCCCCCACCCCATATCATCTCTCTGGATCATCCCTGTGCACCAGCCCCAAGTGTCCTGTATCCTGTATTGAACATAGACTGGCACTTCGTTTCTTACATGATAGTATACATGGCTCAATGCCATTCTCCCAAATCATCCAACCCTCTCCCTCACCCTCTCCCTTAGAGGACAAAAGTCCGTTCTATACCTCTGTGTCTCTTTTGTTGTCTCACATACAGGGTCATCATTACTGTCTTTCTAAATTCCATATATGTGTGTCAGTATACTGTATTGGTGTTTTTCTTTCTGGCTTACTTCACTCTGTATAATCGGCTCCAGTTTCATCCATCTCATTAGAACTGATTTAAATTTATTCTTTTTAAGGGCTGAGTAGTACTCCATTGTGTATATATACCACAGCTTTCTTATCCATTCATCTGCTGATGGACATCTAGGTTGCTTCCGTGTCCTGGCTATTATAAACAATGCTGCAATGAACATTGGGGTACATGTGTCTCTTTCAATTCTGGTTTCCTCGGTGTGTATGCCCAGCAGTGGGATTGCTGGGTCATAAGGCAGTTCTATTTGCAATTATTCAAGGAATCTCCACACTGTTTTCCATAGTGGCTGTACTAGTTTGCATTCCCACCAACAGTGTAAGAGGGTTCCCTTTTCTCCACATCCTCTCCAGCATTTATTGCTTGTAGACTTTTGAATCACAGCCATTATGACTGGTGTGAAATGGTACCTTACTGTGGTCTTGATTTGCATTTCTCTGATAATGAGTGATGTTGAGCATCTTTTCATGTATTTGTTAGCCATCTGTATGTCTTCTTTGGAGAAATGCCTATTCAGTTCTTTGGCTCATTTTTTGATTGGATCATTTATTTTTCTGGAGTTGAGCTGCCTAAGTTGCTTGTATATTTTTGAGATTAGTTGTTTGTCAGTTGCTTCATTTGCTATTGTTTTCTCCCATTCAGAAGGCTGTCTTTTCACCTTACTTATAGTTTCCTTTGTTGTGCAGAAGCTTTTAAGTTTAATTAGGCCCCATTTGTTTATTTTTGCTTTTATTTCCAGTATACTGGGAGATGGATCATAGAGGATCCTGCTGTGATGTATGCCGGAGAGTGTTTTGCCTATGTTCTCCTCTAGGAGTTTTATAGTTTCTGGTGTTACATTTAGATCTTTAATCCATTTTGAGTTTATTTTTGTGTGTGGTGTTAGAAAGTGATCCCTTGCATTCCTATACACTAATAATGAGAAAGTAGAAAAAGAAGTTAAGGAAACAATTCCATCCACCATTGCAACGAAAAGAATAAAATACTTAGGAATATACTCACCTAAAGAAACTAAAGACCTATATATCGAAAACTATAAAACACTGATGAAAGAAATCAAAGAGGACACTAATAGATGGAGAAATATACCATGCTGATGGGTCAGAAGAGTCAATATAGTGAAAATGAGTATACTACCCAAAGCAATCTACAGATTCAATGCAATCCCTATCAAGCTACCAGCAGTATTTTTCACAGAACAAGAACAAATAATTTTAAGATTTGTATGGAAATACAAAAACTTCGAATAGTAAAAGCAGTCTTGAGAAAGAAGAATGGAACTGGAAGAATCAACTTGTCTGACTTCAGGCTCTACTACAAAGCCACAGTCATTACGACAGTATGGTACTGGCACAAAGACAGAAATATAGATCAATGGAACAAAATAGAAAGCCCAGAGATAAATCCACACACCTATGGACACCTTATCTTCGACAAAGGAGGCAAGAATATACAATGGAATAAAGACAGTCTCTTTAACAGGTGGCACTGGCAAAACTGGTCAACCACTTGTAAAAGAATGAAACTAGATCACTTTCTAACCCCAAACCCCATTATTAAAAAAAAAAAAAAAAAACCAGAATTTAAAGCAATTACTTTCAATGAGCTTAAATTTTGAGAAACATATAAGAAAAAATTTTGAAAAATCCTAAGGCATGGATTGTCAATTAGCGTAAAGGCAATTACAAATATTTTTAAATGTTCAGTTTTGTTTTTAAGTTAATCTAATTCATAAAATGTATTTATATTTGTTCTAAAAGGAATTTCTAAAGAAAAGTAACAGTAAATGACTCCATTTGAGCAAATAAAGCTAACAATTATTAAAATGGTCAAGGGGCAGGAAAAGTAGGCCAGGAGACAGAGTGAGAACAAAAGTGTCTTAGTTGAGCAGACAGTAGACATACATTTTCTTGCATATTATCACTAGAATACAAGGTTTTCAACATGTTTTAGTTTGAGTTGCCTTTATTCACTCTTTTGTGGCTCTATTTATAGAAAAAAAATTTAGATTATTCTCATTTCAATCACTCCTCTAGACTGTGACAGTATCAGTAAGACGTAAATGGCGGAATGGTCACTTCTCCTAAAGAAAATGTGCTATTTGGAATAAGCAGTGGAAGAGGACAAGAAAAATCACAAATGTTTGTTACAGCAATCAGCTGGATTAAATTTTCTATCATAATATTTACCTGAGAAGGTAGGCTGAAAACAGGTTTTGTTGTCCCATTTCTTGTTGGCTTGCAATCTCCTTACAATATTAGGAAAAGAATACATCTCTAACTATAAAGAGGCAACAATTCAACACAAGAAAGTTAAATAATTAATATGCCTGACTTTAAGATTTAAATCTACATAAATTAGGTAGTATGGTATTGATGAAAGAATAGATAAATCAATGGAACAAAGCAGAGAGCCCAGAAATAGTTCCACAGAAATATAGTAAACTGATCTTTGAACCATTTCATGAAGGAAAGCACTGATAAACTGAAATTCCTTAAAAACAAAAATTTCTGCTCTGCAAAGATAAGACAAACCACAGACTAGAAGAAAATATTTGCAAAATGTCTATATGAAAAAGGTCTCTCAGATAAAGTTAATTTTAAAAAAATTGCTTAAAACTCAACTGGATAAAAACAAATAAAAACCTAATTAGAAGATCATGAGACCTGAGTAACCATCTCACCAAAGAAGATACACAGATGTAAAAGAAGCATATAAAAAAGTGAGTCATCTTCTATCACTGTACACTTCCAAATTATAACAATGAGATACTATTATACATCTATTGAAATATCTTAAATCTAGAACACTCACAACATCAAATGCTGATGATGTGAAGCAACAGGAAGGTTCATTCATTGCGGATGGGAATCCAAAATAGTATAGTCACTTTGGAAGACCATTTGGTGGTTTCTTACAAAGGAAACTACTCTCACCATGTAATTCACCAACTGCAATCCTTAGTATTTACCCAAGTAAATAAATTGAAAATTTATATCTATACAAAAACCTGCACAGAGATATTTAAACCAGCCAAAACTTTGTTTATAACTTCCAATACATGGAAGCAATAAAAATGCCCCTCCGTAAGTGAATGGGTAAACAAATTTCAGTACATACAGATATTACATTATCAAGACACAAACATACCTAAATGAAACTTAACTGTGTATTAGCAAGTGGGGAAAAAAAGCAATCTAAAAGGCTATATACTATATAATTCCATCTATAGGACATTTTGGGAAAGCTGAAACTCTGAAGAGAGTAAAACAAAATAAAATCAGTGTTTGCCAGGGGTTGGGAGTTGGTGAATAGGTGGAGCACAGAGGACTTTTCAGCAGTGAAACTATTCCATATGATACAAGGTATATGTCACTATACATTTGTCAAAATTGCAGAATAGATGACACCAAGGTGAACTATGGACTCTGGATGATAATAATATGTCAATATTTGCTCATTGATATAACAAATGTTCTGCTTTGGTGTGGGGTGTGATGAAGAGTTTGTGAGGTGAGGGGAATGAGAACTGAATAGGGTGCGCATGGGAGCTCTTTGTACTTTGCACTGAATTTTGCTGTGAACCTGAAACTGCTCGGAAAAAGCTTCTACAAGAATACTTTAGGAACTCAGAAACTGTTTTTTAGCCAGAGCTTTATAATCCATCCTATTCATGACAATCTCCGAGCCGTCCCAGATTTCGCTAGTGACCACTCCTCCAGCTGTCTTCTATGTTTCTACATATATTTAGCACTTTATCATTTTCTGACTCCAAGATTACCTTGAGATTTCTTAGTCTCAGTCCAGATATCATCTATGTTCTAAGAATACATGATTCCTTTTCTGTGGAAAATGGTGCATGCATTAAATGTCCATATTGCCGCTAGAGAAACAGGAGTGCCATTGATACTCATGGAAAATATCTCAGAAAGTACTTTAAATCACAAGATCCAATCAAGTATTATCATTTATATTAATTTTCGGTTAGAAGACTGCTCTCAACAACAATAACATCCTGATAATTACTCATATACTAAATCTTATTTTGCAGATAAAAATGACATCACTCCCACACATAAAAACAATCAATAAAACTCAATATAACTTTTCAGTTATAAGAAGACTGTGGTCAAATTCATTTGTATGTGGATAATGATATCAACAAGATAACATCAGTTTCCCTAATCTCCATTTCTATTCACTTGCATTATATTTCTTATATTGGTTATATTAATTGCTTTTAAAATCTATGAGTATGTTCATCAGTTCCTTTTCTCTTGATTCTATATATCTGTTAATGTCCGATATTTGTTTTTCTTATTCTGACTTTTGCAAAGCAATTATCCTCCAATTAGAAAATTAAATATTTAAAATTAATATGTTTACTCAGAATACTCCCATTCCTTTCCCTATTTTTATACCTAATCCCCTCTCAACTCCTATAGGTCTCTGCTTTCCTTAAATTCTGTTATATATTTGTCGGTTTCAAAAATCTGTGCATTCTTATTTCTTCATATTTCTTAATCAGATATAGCATATAATATACATAAAGCCAAAAAGTATTCCCTTTTTTGTTCTCTTGATACAGTATGAAATTGTCTATATAACAGTCCATAGAGTTCTTTATTATTTTTATCAGAGATCTATTGAATTCGCATGTCATATAATTCACTCACCTAAAAATGTATAGTGCAATAACTTTTAGCATAGCCACAGAGTTTTGCTACCTACACTACTATCTATTGCAGAACATTTCTATCAACTCAAGAAGAAATTCCAGAGCTTTTAGATATAACCAGTCAATCCACAATGACCCTCAGCCTTCAGTTCAGTTCAGTCGCTCAGTCATGTCTGACTTTTTGTGACCCCATGAATCACAGCACACCAGGCCTCCCTGTCCATCACCAACTCCCCGGAGTTCACTCAAACTCATGGTCATTGAGTCGGTGATGCCATCCAGCCATCTCATCCTCTGTTGTCCCCTTCTCCTCCTGCCCCCAATCCCTCCCAGCATCAGAGTCTTTTCCAATGAGTCAACTCTTCGCATGAGGTGGACAAAGTACTGGAGTTTCAGCTTCAGCATCATTCCCTCCAAAGAAATCCCAGGGCTGATCTCCTTCAGAATGGACTGGTTGGATCTCCTTGCAGTCCAAGGGACTCTCAAGAGTCTTCTCCAACACCACAGTTCAAAAGCATCAGTTCTTCAGTGCTCAGCCTTCTTCACAGTCCAACTCTCACATCCATACATGACCACTGGAAAAACCATAGCCTTGACTAGAGAGACCTTTGTTGGCAAAGTAATGTCTCTGCTTTTCAATATGCTATCTAGGTTGGTCATAACTTTTCTTCCAAGGAGTAAGCCTAGAGAACCACTAATCTTTCTATCTCTATGTACTGCTACTCTGGAACTTTCACATAAATAGAATAATATATATGTGTGTTTATGACTCTTTTACTTAGCACAGTATCTTCAAAGTTCATCATATGCGATGTTGTTATTCATTCCTTTTTATGGTCAAATAATGTTTCATTTTATGTATGTGTACATAGTTTGCTTGTGTTATGTATATTGTATTTTATTTATCTGTTCATTACTTGATAGATATTCATTTGTCTATCCATCATTTCATTTATGTGTACATGTATGTGTGGAATTGCTGAATTAAATGGCAGCTTTATGTTTAACTTTTAGAAAATTTAACAGAATGATTTACAAAGAACTTGTAAAATTTTATATTCTTACCGATAATACATGAGGATGTCAACTTCTATCCATCCACATAATAAACGTATTATCTGAACTTTAATTATAACATATTCTAGTACGTTTAAATTGGTTTCTTGTGGTTTTGATTTTCTAGTCTCTATATCATTTATATTCACTCTAATTATTCCCTTGTTATTCCCTCCTTTCTGCTCGCTTTAATTTAATATTTTTTGTTGTGGTGGTTTTCAAAGGTGGAATAGCAAGTCACTGATGTGATCTATGAGCTATCTCTTCTTTTTTAATGTAGGCATTTAGAATTACAAATAGTCTGCTGTGCCCTCACATACAGACACCTTGCCACAAGTGGTGGCTGAGAGGAAGAAGGAATTTTCAACTTCTTATCCCCAATTATATCAAAATTAATGTCTGCACAAGGTAGCTGAGGGAAGGATGAAACCTGTTTATGCTCTGCCCATCCAGATCAGGTGTCATTGTCCCCAAAATGGGACACTGGGAAAAAGGAAGCCTGTGTCCTTAGATGCACCCGTCTGGAGACTGGGGGTTCCATTACTCTGGGCCAGCAGAATGAAAGGGGCAGGTCATAAAGCAAACACCGCAGCTCCTCTCTGTTCTTGTGGAATTTCAGTAGATATTCTTGACTAAATGTTCCATCATTTGCTGTGCTTTTAGGTCTATTCCCAAAGACTTCATATGTTTTTATTCTTAAATGACTTTTATTATTTTCACTGAGAATTGGGTACATGGAGCTCCTTAAAAGGTCATATCAGAATTCAATCTCTTCATTTTTTAATATTGTATTATAGTTTAATATATAGATAAAATATAATTTAAGCAATAAATAAAGAGCCTCTCGATGAAAGTGAAAGAGGAGAGTTAAAAAGCAGGTTTAAAACTCAACATTCAAAAAACAAAGATCATGGCATCTGGTCCTATCACTTCTTGGCAAATAGATGGGGAAACAGTGACAGACCTTATTTTCTTGGGCTCCAAAATCACTGCAGATGGTGACTTCAGTGATGAAATTAAAGGACTATTGCTTCTAGAAGAAAAGGTATGACAAACCTAGACAATGTATTAGAAAGCAGTGATATCACTTTTTCAACAAAGGTCCCTCTAGTCAAAGCTATGCTTTTTTCAGTATTCATGTATGGATGTGAGAGTTGAACTATAAAGAAAGGTGGGCACTGAAGAGTTGATACTTTTGAACTGTGGTATTGGAGAAGACTCTTGAGAGTCCCTTGGACTGCAAGGAGATCCAACCAGTCCATCCTAAAGGAGATCAGTCCTGGGTATTCATTGGAAGGACTGATGTTGAAACTGAAACTCCAATACTTTGACCACCTCATGCAAAGAGATGACTCATGGGAAAAGACTCTAATGCTGGGGAAGATTGGAGGCAGGAGGAGAAGGGGCCGACAGAGGATGAGATGGTTGGATGGTATCGTTAACTCCATGCACATGAGTCTGAGCAAACTCTGGAAGACAGTGAAGGACAGGGATGCCTGGTGTGTTACAGTTCATGTGGTTGCAAAGAGTTGGACACCATTGAGCAACTGGACAACAGCAAGGTATGCCCATTTAGGTGTGTCCTACAGCTTGGTATCAGGAATAATACCAGAAAAAGTGCATATTTCCATGTTGGGAATATTTTTAGAGATGAATATTTAGAGTTACTTTATCAAAGTGTGATGGTTGATCCAATGGATTAATGCATATATATATATATATATATATATATATATATATTGCAAGTGTGCTCAGTCATGTCCAAATCTTTGTGACTCTATGGACTGTAGCCCACCAGGCTCCTCTTTCCGTGGAATCTCCTGGGCAATATATATTTTTATCATTACTGTGAAATACATTTACACTAGGGTGGTTGCTGTTGTTTAGTCGCTAAGTCATATCCAACTCTTTTGTGACCCTGTGGACTATAGCCCACCAGGATTATGTGTCTATGGGATTTTCCAGGCAAGATTATTGGAGTGGGTTGTCCTTTATTTCTCCAGGGAATTTTCCTAACCCAGGAATCGAACTCACATCTCGGGAATTGGCATGTAGGTTATATCATTTTTAATTCTACAAAAATATAGGAGATTGCCTGTTTCTCCACAGACTGACTGAAAGAGTGTGTTATCAAACTTCTGAATATTGACAATACTGATCGATAAGAAATGGTTACTTTGGAATAATTTGAAATTGCATTTTTTCTTATTAGTGAAGTTAGCAATTTATCTTATGTTAAGAGCTTTGGTGATCTGTCTGTGTATATATTCTCCAATTTCACTGCAGTTTGATCTTTTCCCTTGATGTTTTTAAAGTTCTATTACAGATTTTAGAATTTTTCTGTAGCGTGTATTACAAATATTTTCCCCCTGTTTGTCTTTTGTCTTTCCTTTTATTCTTCATGGGGAAGTTTATTTAATGTTTTAATATTCTCAAATGTGTCAATATTTTATTTCATTATATGTGGATTTGAATCATATTTAGAAGTTTTCCCCAGAACAATTACTAGGAAATTCAACTCTGATTATTGGGTTTGTGAAAGGCTGTTTAAAACTTTTTACCTCATAGGAGGGGGTCATAGCTGGCTCTGCACCTTAATACTTTCTCCTGCACTGAACATGCTTAAAATACTTGGAGCTTTAGCAACTATTTACTATCATAAAGAGACGATAAGATAATCATAGAAAAGTTGGTTTTCACAGTTTTAAACAGCTGGCAAAAACAGCATATCCACAGTTTTCGTTACTCAAAAATAACTCCTATTTATTTCATTGATGATTAAACAGGCAAGTTTAATCTGCAATGATTTTTGCAGATTAAAGAACTTTTAGGTGATACACTTGGAGAAGGAAATGGCAACCTACTCCAGTATTCTTGCCTGGAGAATGCCAGGGACAGAGGAGCCTAGTGGGCTGCCATCTATGGGGTTGCACAGAGTTGGACATGACTGAAGCGACTTAGCAGCAGGTGATACACTCAGCCCCACATGTAAGCTTCTATGTATCACTTATTCATCTCCTTATATGTTGTTGACCATTCAACTTTCATTTTTCATGCTATTTAATAGAGTGTTTACTTCCTTTAATCATAAGAAACCACTTTAATTCTCCATATCCTTGAGCTATTTACTGTGACTCTTACACATTTAGTTTTGAGCTCAAATATTAGCATATTTATAAATTTAATGGGACTTCTTTATAGAATTAACAGAAATGCACTTGAATTCTAAATCCTAATAATGTAGCTGTGTGGCAATGAAACAGAACATGCCTCCTAGACTAATGATGACCAGAAAATAAAAGTTATTTTTGGTGAAGTTTGTAAGCCAAGGAGACAATGAATTATTTGTGCATGCTGATTTTCATAATGCCACACTTCAGTTTCCCTTCGATTTAATTTTAATTAGCTGAATAATGAGTTAATTAATTTTCAGTAAACGCCAAACATAAGATCAGAGATATATGGATAATTTAAACATTTATAAAGCAGAAGTTCTAAATGGTGAAGATTTATGGACATTCAGGTCAAGTCTCAAACAATAAAAATGTTCTAATTAGGAAAGAAAATAATTTATGTCACATAAAGAAAGAATGAACCTTGTGAAAGAAGGATATAATATAAGGTAGCAAAATTTTACCAAACATCATGTATAGTCCACCTTTGTTGGAAATCTCTTCAAAAAATTTCTCGGAAGAATCTTTAAGTCAAAATAAAAACTGCTTGATTTACAGTTAGTTAATAGTCAATTATCATTTAATTTTCCTAACAACTGTGTGTACTATACAATTCCTTCAAATAATAAACTAAGTCATCAATAGGAATTATTAAAGCTCTTATCCATGTCAAATTAAGAAAACTATATGGGTTTTGAAATTGGCCCTCTCCCTCTTTCTTCCTGCCCTCTCTCTGTCTCTTACTCTCTATCCCCTTCTTTCTTTCTCTCTTTTCTTAACCTCATATGGGATTTTCTTGTGTGTTCTTAAGTAATGATTTCTTTTATCCCTTACTTTTATACCGGGCTTGCTGTTCCCATGAATGATGTTTGTTTGTTTGTTTTTTTTTTTTCCTTCAATCACTCTGTTTCTAACCTCCAGCTACTAGTCAGACCTATGTACAATGACATTTGTGAAGCTGCATTTTCCTTCAATGTATTCTGCTAGAGTATTTATTTATTCATCTTATGTTTTTGAGAACCAACCACGTGTTCAGGATTGATGAAACAAACACACAGACTGTTAAGAAGCTTACAATAGAGTGTTAAAGACAGAAAAGTGGTGCTGTCGATTATTAGCTGAAATAATAATCATATGAAGTAACACATGCCAGAAGATGTGGTATGTGCTTATTCTCTAAGAAAAGCTGCTATACTTCTGTGTGGAAGTGCTTTGCTTAGAAAGGTGCCTGTCATTCTGCTCAGAGTTGGATCTTGGCATGACAGCTCTGGGTCTCTCTCAGCAGCTCTGCTGAGTTTTTCAAAAGATTTATTTCTTAATTCTTCCATTTTAAGACAAAAATTGACTTCATTTTAATACAACCAGGAAAAAACTTAATTGCTCAAATTCATGAACCTATAATACATCATGTATTAACTGTATCAGTTTGATCAGTAACTTTACTATTCTATACGCAATATCCATTAAGGAGTTTGTTGTAGGGATTAAACTTTGCAGAATCATGTAACCTTGTTGCTTCTGCATTTAGTATTGTGAACAGGGTCATTAGGGCCTGCACTTGGGAAGAGAAGGTTGGCAAGAAATGAGGGAGAGTAAGCCCAAACTGGAACCCACAAGAATAAAATGAAACTCACAAATTAAAACTGAACCCCACTCCATCTCTTGTAAACAACACCGTTGATGACGTCAATAACTGGCAGGATGCAGCCTTTTAGTTCAGACATGGATTTGCATCTGGTCCCGCATTTGGAAAAGGTGGAAGATCAGATGAGAGTGGAGAGAATGAAGGAACTGATTGCTGGAAGACACCAGCCATGTGAGCCAGCTGTTTAGTAAAAATATACATGAGATTCAAAGTGTGCATCTTTTTTTTGGGTGTTAGTTCTAAAAGATTTTGTAGGTCTTCATAAAACCGTTCAACTTCAGCTTCTTCAGCGTTACTGGTTGGGGCATAGACTTGGATAACTGTGATATTGAATGGGTTGCCTTTGAGACAAACAGAGATCATTCTGTCGTTTTTGAGACTGCATCCAAGTACTGCATTTTGGACTCTTTTGTTGACCATGATGGCTACTCCATTTCTTCTGAGGCATTCCTGCCCACAGTAGTAGATATAATGGTCATCTGAGTTAAATTCACCCATTCCAGTCCATTTTAGTTCGCTGATTCCTAGAATGTTGATGTTCACCCTTGCCATCTCTTGTTTGACCACTTCCAATTTGCCTTGATTCATGGACCTGACATACCAGGTTCCTATGCAATATTGCTCTGTATAGCATCGGATCTTGCTTCTATCACCAGTCACAGCCACAGCTGGGTACTGTTTTTGCTTTGGCTCCATCCTTTCATTTTTTCTGGAGTTATTTCTCCACTGATCTCCAGTAGCATATTGGGCATCAACTGACCTGGGGAGTTCCTCTTTTGGTATCCTATCATTTTGCCTTTTATACTGTTCATGGGGTTCTCAAGGCAAGAATACTGAAGTGGCTTGCCATTCCCTTCTCCAGTGGGCCACATTCTGTCAGACCTCTCTGCCATGAGGTCTGACAGAATGTGGTTAGTTCTACAAACCACATGTGGTTCTACAAACCACAGAATGTGGTTAGTTCTACAAAACCTTTTAGAACTAACACCCAAAAAAAGATGTCCTTTTCATTGTAGGGGACTGGAATGCTAAAGTAGGAAGTCAAGAAACACCTGGAGTAACAGACAAATTTGGCCTTGGAATGCAGAATGAAGCAGGGCAAAGACTAATACAGTTTTGCCAAGAAAATGCACTGGTCATAGCAAACACCCTCTTCCAACAACACAGGAGAAGACTCTACACATGGACATCACCAGATGGTCAACACCGAAATCAGATTGATTATATTCTATGCAGCCAAAGATGGAGAAACTCTATACAGTCAACAAAAACAAGACCAGGAACTGACTGTGGCTTATATCATGAACTCCTTATTACCAATTTCAGACTTAAATTGAAGAAAGTAGGGAAAACCACTAGACCATTCAGATATGACCTAAATCAAATCCCTTATGATTATACAGTGGAAGTGAGAAATAGATTTCAGGGCCTAGATTTGATAGATAGAGTGCCTGATGAACTATGGACAGAGGTTCATAACACTGTACAGGAAACAGGGATCAAGACCATCCCCATGGAAATGAAATGCAAAGAAGCAAAATGGCTGTCAGGGGAGGCCTTACAAATAGCTGTGAAAAGAAGAGAAGCGAAAAGCTAAGGAGAAAAGGAAAGATATAAGCATCTGAATGCAGAGTCCAAAGAAGAGATAAGAAAGCCTTCTTCAGCGATCAACACAAAGAAATAGAGGAAAAGAACAGAATGGGAAAGACTAGAGATCTCTTCAAGAAAATTAGAGATACCAAGGGAATATTTCATGCAAAGATGGGCTCGATAAAGGACAGAAAAGGTCTGGACCTAACAGAAGCAGAAGATATTAAGAAGAGGTGGCAAGAATACACGGAAGAACTGTACAAAAAAGATCTTCACGACCCAGATAATCATGAAGATGTGATCACTAATCTAGAGCCAGACATCTTGGAATGTGAAGTCAAGTGGGCCTTAGAAAGCATCACTATGAACAAAGCTAGTGGAGGTGATGGAATTCCAGTGGAGCTGTTTCAAATCCTGAAAGATTATGCTGTGAAAGTGTTGCACTCAATATGCCAGCAAATTTGGAAAACTCAGCAGTGGCCACAGGACTGGAAAAGGTCAGTTTTCATTCCAATTCCAAAGAAAGGCAATGCCAAAGAATGCTCAAACTACCACACAATTGCACTCATCTCACACGCTAGTAAGGTAATGCTCAAAATTCTCCAAGCAAGGCTTCAGCAATACGTGACCCATGAACTCCCTGATGTTCAAGCTGGTTTTAGAAAAGGCAGAGGAACCAGAGATCAAATTGCCAACATCTGCTGGATCATGGAAAAAGCAAGAGAGTTCCAGAAAAAATATCTACTTCTGCTTTATTGACTATGCCAAAGCCTTTGACTGTGTGGATCACAATAAACTGTGGAAAATTCTGAAAGAGATGGGAATACCAGACCACATAACCTGCCTTTTGAGAAATCTGTATGCAGGTCAGGAAGCAACAGTTAGAACTGAACATGGAACAACAGACTGGTTCCAATAGGAAAAGGAGTACATCAAGGCTGTATACTGTCACCCTGCTTATTTAACTTATATGCAGAGTAAATCATGAGAAATGCTGGACTAGAAGAAACACGAGCTGGAATCAAGATTGCTGGGAGAAATATCAATAACCTCAGATATGCAGATGATACCACCCTTATGGCAGAAAGTGAAGAAGAACTAAAGAGCCTCTTGATGAATGTGAAAGAGGAAAGTGAAAAAGTTGGTTTAAAGCTCAACATTCAGAAAACAAAGATCATGGCATCTTGTCCCATCACCTCATGGGAAATAGATGGAGGGACAGTGGAAACAGTGTCAGGTTTTATTTTGGGGGGCTCCAAAATCACTGCAGATGGTGACTGCAGCCATGAAATTCAAAGATGCTTACTCCTTGGAAGAAAAGTTATGTCCAACTTAAATAGTATATTCAAAAGCAGAGACATTACTTTGCCAACTAAGGTCCCGTCTAGTCAAGGCTATGGATTTTCCTGTGGTCATGTAAGGATGTGAGAGTTGCACTGTGAAGAAGGCAGAGCGCCGAAAAATTGATGCTTTTGAACTGTGGTGTTGGAGAAGACTCTTGAGAGTCCCTTGGACTGCAAGGAGATCCAACCAGTCCATTCTAAAGGAGATCAGCCCTGGGATTTCTTTGGAAGGAATGATGCTAAAGCTGAAACTCCAGTACTTTGGACACCTCATGTGAAGAGTTGCCTCATTGGAAAAGACTCTGATGCTGGGAGGGACTGGGGGCAGAAGGAGAAGGGGACGACAGAAGATGAGATGGCTGGATGTCATCACTGACTCGATGAACGTGAGTCTGAGTGAACTCCGGGGAGATGGTGATGGACAGGGAGGCCTGGCGTGCTGCAGTTCATGGGGTCGTGAAGAGTTGGACACGACTGAGCAACTGAACTGAACTGAACTGAAAGTGTACATTGACTACAAGCACCTTCACAGTGGGGAAGTGCTAACTCACTTCTGTTTAACAAATGACATGTGAATTTCTTAGGCCAACACTGCTGCTGCTTAGTCACTTCAGTGGTATCCGACTCTGTGCGACCCCACAGACGGCAGCCCACCAGGCTACGCCGTCAAAAGAAAATGAAATTCTGGGAAATATAGATCCAGTTTAGCTAAGGTGACATATTAGAAAAACACTACACTATTCTTTATAAACACACAAAAGCATAGCAGTCCAAAAGATTTATACTTTGCAATCTAAAGCTCATTTTTGAATAAGATAAGTAATCTATTTTATCTTATTCTAAAGCTCAAAACCAAGAAGTCCATCTAGTGTGTCAATTAAAATTGTAAAGAACTTGCAATCATGAATAGAAATCCAACTGAGTGTGTAGCTATTTAGCGATTAAGAATAAACTGGAAAGAACGATATTGACTTTCCCTACAGGAAACAATGATTAAACCTCAATATGACAAGAGTGTTATTCATTCATCCATCCATATTCTTCGACTTCATTATTCCTTAACTTGTCTATTCATATGATAAATATTCATTTATTTTCTATAAACTAGGTAGTATCCAAATCTGCAAGACCACAAAAATACAAAGATTTGCCTGCCATTTAAAAACTGATATTTGTACCACAGCTTTCTTATCCATTCATCTGCTGATGGACATCTAGGTTGCTTCCATGTCCTGGCTATTATAAGCAGTGCTGCAATGAACATTGGGGTACATGTGTCTCTTTCAATTCTGGTTTCCTCAGTGTGTATGCCCAGCAGGGGATTGCTGGGTCATAAGGCTGAGTATTACTCAGCCCTTAAAAAGAATAAATTTGACTCAGTTCTAATGAGATGGATGAAACTGGAGCCGATTATACAGAGTGAAGTAAGCCAGAAAGAAAAACACCAATACAGTATACTGACACATATATATGGAATTTAGAAAGATAGTCATGATGACCCTCTATGTGAGACAATAAAAGAGACACAGAGATATAGAACGGACTTTTGGACTCTGAGGGAGAGGGAGAGGGTGGGATGATTTGGGAGAATGGCACTGAAACATGTATACTATCATGTAAGAAACGAAGCACCAGTCTATGTTCAATACAGGATACAGGATGCTTGGGGCTGGTGCACGGGATGATCCAGGGAGATGATATGGGGTGGGAGGTGGGAAGGGGCTTCGGCATTGGGGGATCATGTACACCTGTGGCTGATTCATGTCAATGTATGGCAAAACAAATACAGTATTGTAATGTAGAATAAAGTATTAAAAAATAAAAAATAAAAACTGATATTTAAGTGAGGAAGCAAGACATTATAATATATTACAAAGCAATATTAGGAAAACTGTAACAGGAAGTGTACCCTAAGTATAGTATTATTATCTGAGAAGGAAAAGATATAATGCATTTAGTACAGATAAACAACCATATGCAGTATTGGTATATGTTTCTGTATTTCAACTCACATGAAAAATAGTAAGCAAGCATTGTAGAAAAATAATTCAATGCAATATTTTATTTGGCTCCTTTGGTTGGGTATTATGGTTGGTTGATTTTTTTTTTCTGTTGTTTGCAATTTTTGCTAGTTTGAATATGCAAATAAATGTAAATATAAAGCTAAAGTAATAACACAGTTTCAGTTTTAATCATGTCATGGGTTTTACACTGTGGCAGTATGGTTAATTTTGTATCTACAAGACATTTCTTATTCTTACTTACACTTTTGAAAGCAATATGCACTTGGAGGTGAGAAATGATGGCTTTAAATTGGTTTTAAAAGATTCTGTTTTCCTTTGCCAGTTGGGTGTTTGAACCAACTCTGGCCAATCATGTGCCAGGGAAATTTTGCTGAAGGGTTTTCAAGGAAGACTTTAATCTCTTTTTGGAAGAAATAAATAGGATTCTTTTCTTTCCTTTGATCTTCTGCACTCTTTTGTTCTGATCACTGTAGCCTGAGGATGTGAGCCTGTGGCCCCTGCATGGTTTCCCTATGACCTTGCAGACAGTGAGATGGCTAAGGAGTCACAAGGCAGTCCAGTCAAAGCCAGGGTATTGATAAGCTGTATCATCCAACACTAAAATGCCTAACTCTAGGGCTCTTTAAATGCTAAAGAGTCTTCCTGCAATGTGGGACACCAGGGTTTGATCCCTGTGTAGGAAAGATCCCCTGGAGAAGGAAATGGCAACCCCCTCCAGTATTCTCGCCTGAGAAATCCCTTGGATGGAGGAGCCCAGCAGGCTACAGTCCATGGGATTGCAAGGAGTCAGACATGACTGAGTGATTCACTTTCAGGTCTCTTCTTAAGTGGATTTCCTTTCCTTTCTTTTTGGCCTGTGCAGCTTGTGGGATCTTACTTGCCTAACTATGAATCAAACCCACACCCTCTGTGGGGGAAGCATGGAGTCTTAATCACTGGGCCATGAAGGGAGTCCATTACATGGAATTTTATGAGCAGTTTTAAGGTGGTAGGTATTATCGTACTTGAAACTGAGACATCCCTAAGATGATGAGCCTTCTATAAGCTAAGAAATATTTGCCTAAATTTAGATATGTTCAAACTTTTTAAATTCAAAAATTTAATTTAATTTAATATGCTAGTACAATTAAAAGGTAATTGAGAAGAAACTATGGCTCATATGACTTATTATTTGAAAGTGTTTATATTCCTATGCCTTTATTCAACAAACATTTATGAAGAGATTTCATGTACAATGTACTAGAAACTAAAAAGTATGAAAACATGGAAAATGACGCTCACGATGTGCACCACATTTGTGTAATGGGATAAGTTATTTGGGGGACAAATGCAGAAAACTGGGTAGAAGGTGGCAAGTATTGTTAAGAGAGTTAACGTTAAGAGACACTGAATAAATTTCCAAGGAGTTTAAAAGAACAAGCCTTGTTTATTACAGCATCAGTGCAAATATTATGAAGAAACTGACATATTTTTCTTTGAAAGTTGGGTGAAATTTGTATAGGAAGATATGATGCAGAAGGATATTCATTTGAAAGGAGAATAATTCATAAAATATGTTAAGGCAGGAAAGGTATGTGAAGTTCTGAAGCATAAATAAAAGGCAGCAATGGTACATGAAATGGATTTTATGTGCGGGTGAGGAGGGTAGAAATAGGAAAGCTTTCTATCTCATGTCACATTTCATTCCTACAGGCATTTGAAATTCAAAGAAATGTTTTGAATGAGATCATCACTATGACCAAAGCCTGCCTCTCTGGAGAAAGATCTGGTTCTAGTGTGTGGTATTGATGGGAAAAGAGAAAAATTTGACCCCAAAAGAATTAATACTAGATAAATTGTAGAATAGACACTGTGAGTGCTAAATTATAGGAGTATCTGTGTGCTAGTCACACTAGTATTGATAGAAAATTGTAATTTAGTGGGAAACAGATAATATTGTCTCATCTTTAACCTTATCAGTAGGAAACCCTATTGTTAAGTCTATCACTTATATATCACTACATTTTTAAGGTCAGTTCAGTTCAGTTCAGTTGCTCAGTCGTGTCCAACTCTGCAAACCCATTGACTGCTGTGCGCCAGGTTTTCCCTGTCTATCACCAACTCCTGGAGGTTACTCAGACTCATGTTCATCACGTTGGTGAGGCCATTCAACCATCTCATCCTCTGTCATCCCCTTTTCCTGCCTTCAGTCTTCCCTAGCATCAGGTTCTTTTCCAAGCAGTCAGCTCTTCACATAAGATGACCAAAATATTGAAGTTTCAGCTTCAACATCAGTCCTTCCAATGAACACCCAGGACTGGTCTCCTTTAGGACTAACTCGATGGATCTCCTTGCAGTCCAAGGGACTCTCAAGAGTCTTCTCCAACACCACAGTTCAAAAGCATCAGTTCTTCAGTGCTCAGCTTTCTTTACAGTCCAACTCTCACATCCATACATGGCTACTAGGAAAAACATAGCTTTGACCTCTGACACAGACCTCTGCTGAGAAAGTAATGTCTCTGCTTTTAAATATGCTGTCTAGGTTGGTCATAACTTTTCTTCCAAGGAGCAAGTGTCTTTTAATTTCATGGCTGCAGTCACATCTGCAGTGATTTTGGAGCCCCAAAAATAACCTCTCTCACTGTTTCCACTGTTTCCCCATCTATTTGCCATAAAGTGATGGGAGTGGATGCCATGATCTCAGTTTTCTGAATGTTGAGTTTTAAGCCAACTTTTTCACTCTTCTTTCACTTTCATCAAGAGGTTCTTTAGTTCTTCTTCACTTTCTGCCATAAGGGTGGTGTCATCTGTGTATCTGAGGTTATTGATATTTCTCCTGGCAATCTTGATTCCAGCTTGTGCTTCATCCAGCCCTGAATTTTTCATGGTGTGCTCTGCATATAATTTAAATAAGCAGGGTGACAATATATAGATTTGATGTACTCCATTCCTGAGTTGCAATGAGTCTGTTGTTCCATGTCCAGTCAGATTACAAAATTTCATCATATAACACATGAATAACAAGAACATTAATTTCTGAAGTAATTTAAGCAGGAATAACTACCATGAGTACTTTCCAAAACTTTTTGTGGAGTTTTGAGTCTATCTATTCTTGTATGCATGGAGAGTATTGTGTGAGAAGAATTTTAATAAGCTTTTGAATTTCCCTTGGGAAATTTAATTTTTCTAATGTATGGACTCTGAAATTAATGCAGTTATATTTTCTTTATAAATTTCATGATATTACATCAGAATTTCCTCTTTTGCAAACATATATCATTTCAGGAGAGTTTATAAGTTTTTAACTCTGTAAGTATATAAGTATTAACAGTTTTTGGAAAATTAAATACTAACCATTCATTAAAACATTATTGGCCTATTTTACCTCTTCAGCTTTGGAGTTGATGTTAGGTAGAGAGCTTAAAGAACACTGATAAGGTCAAATTTTGTTCTGGTTAACTAACAGTATGGTAAAAAAATAGGACATTTCTATACATATCTATGTGGTAATTATAAGAGTTCTTAGATGAAATGATTGCCTATACTTCCCAAGATATTCAACAGATGACAAAACACACTGATACAGTTGGATTTTGAAATAAAGTCCCAAAGAAAAATAAAATTTTAAAAAATTCTGGAGATGTACATCATAGTGACTATAGGAAATCACATTGTATTATATATTTGAAAGCTGTTAAAGACAGTAGATCTTAAAAGTTCTTATCACAAGAAAAAAATTGAAACTATATGTGGTGGTGAATGTTATCTAGACATTGCCATGATCATTTTGCAATACACACAAATACTGAATTATTATGTTGTACACCTAAAATTAATATAATGTTATATATTAATTATATCTTAGTAAAACAGAA